>JARCGZ010000003.1:31095000-33495000 GCA_029784005.1 Lenwebbia sp. NSW1173648 | reverse complement strand
GGGAAGGTCCCCAGTTCGGCATTTCAAATGCCGAACTGGGGTGCCACAGAGGAGGCCCCCCCCCAGCCCAGTTCGGCATTTGAAATGCCGAACTGGGGGCCATGGAGGTGGCCCCTCCCCCAGTTCGGCATTTCAAATGCCAAACTGGGCGGGGCAGGCGTGGTGCCCCCGATTCGGCAGTAAAACTGCCGAACGGGAGCACGCTCGGTCCCAGTTCGGCAGTTAGACTGCCGAACTGGTTGGTTCGCCACCATGACTATCGAACCGACCCCAAAATGGTAAATTTTTAAATAGTAGCCCCAAATCGGTAAAAAAGAAATTTTTGGGACCCCTTTTCGAAAAAAGCCCTTCATTTTTTCTGTTGGGTATAGAAGAAGAAGAAGAAGATATTGCTTCAATCTTATCTTGCTTTGGTTGCTGATCCTATTAGGTAGTGATTTGATTTTCTTTCCCTGCTGAGAAAAATTTGTGAATCCGAAGAACATCATCAGTTCCTCTGTCCCAATAACTATTACCAGCTTAACGTATCAACTTGTGTAACAGGGTGTTTTCGAGAACTATGAGCAGCCATTCGCAGTGACCTATCTCGGGACTTCGGTCCTGGCGCTCTATCTTCCCATAGCATTCTTCAAGGACTGGTTACTGAAGTTCCTGAAATCCTGCGCTAGCGAAAGTAGCGGTAGTGCTCCGGAGACAATCGATGCTATCTGTGCAGGTTCAGATTCTCCAGGCAAAAATAATGGGAAGCAGAGTAATATCGAGATGGAAAATCAAGAAAAGTTGAGTGTGGTGGATTCAGCAGGCGAAGAAGTTCGTTTACTTGAAGAGGAAAGGGACATTGTTTCAGAAGCAAAAGATGACGGCATTTTGGAACAAGAGGAGAAGATGAACAGCAAGCAAATTCTCAAAGTGGCCTGCACCCTTGCGCCTCTTTGGTTTGTGTCTGAGGTGAGAGACCATTTTTGTTTTCATGGTTTAACATTCTTCACTGCGACTTTACTTTGAAGTGTCTGATCATTTATTTTTTTGAGACAAAGCATGTGATTTTCACAGCTTCTCATGTTGGTACAAGTATCATTGTGGGGCTTACAAGAGAAGTACTAATTTACCATTACAAAATCATGTCTTTTCTCAGCATGTTTCGCATAAGATTGGCACTCATCTATTAGCATGTATTGGAATCATTTGATTTGCAATGTCTGGTCTTACTATGATGATCTTTTCATGATCTGCATCTTCGAAAAACCATGAGAGTCTTAATAAGTAATAGTATTGAATACCGAGAGAACTTTCTTTAGATACAGCATAGTATTGAAGGGTGTTATTATTGTTTGCAGTATCTCATGAGTGCCGCACTCGCACGAACAAGCGTTGCCAGCACCACGATATCGTACTCGACATCAGCACTCTTCACCCTTCTGATTGGTACATTTCTAGGACAGGACTCCATAAGTGTAGTAAAAGTAATCTCGGTCTTTATCAGTATAGCCGGAGTCGCCATGACTACACTAGGGAAGACGTCAACTACCGATTAATCACAATCCGACACAACTGTGTATGTAGTCTTTGTTTTCCAAATTCATTTGACTTCATAATTTTGTTTTCATTCTACTCGTTTCCTATTAGAGATCGATCATTCTCGTGAGATAGTTCTTCTGGAACTCAAATAAAATTGACGTGATAGCAAAATAAATGTGTATTACTTGCCTATTATCATCTGCTTATTTAGTTCTTTCTCTGGTTCCACTGTCATTTTACTCTCAATTCATACTTTATTACGCGCGACTAATAAAGTCTTCTTGTGTTGTGTTCAATCTGTTCCTTCTACAACAGAACCTACTCTCTTCTAGGAAATCTTTTGGCGATTCTCTCGGCTGCAACTGATGGACTATTTGCGGGTAAAGCATTCTTTCCCTTCAAAATAAATTCCTTTTCAGTTGAAATTTTCAACAGAGATGTAACAGCTAACATAATCATATGAAAAATTTCAGTGCTTCTCAAGAAGTACGCTGGAGAAGAAGGAGAAAGGGTGGACATGCAAAAGTTATTCGGTTGTATCGGACTATTCTCGCTTCTCGCACTTTGGTGGCTTGGTAAGATCAATCCCCCTAATTTCGACTTCCTCATGAGCATAACTTTTTTCGCATGAAGGTGTGCTGATGCATTTTATGATTTTCAAAATCTTGTACAGAATTGGTGGCAATAAAATCAAGTACTTTCTGTTCTTCAACAATGGTGTCTTAACTAATTTTTATGCTTGGGGTTTTTCAGTTTGGCCTCTCATTGCTTTAGACATAGAGCCCAAATTTGCCTTTCCTAATTCTCCGGCCGTGGGGGGAGTTGTTCTTGCCAACTGCTTCGTCGGAAGTTTCCTCTATGATTATTTTTGGTTAGTCCAGAGGCTAAACCTTTGATGAATGACGATTTCTACCTTCTTGAATCTGATTAATAAGACTCATAAATTATGAATAGGGCGCTCGGTGTTGTTTGGACCACTCCTCTGGTGGCGTCGCTAGGTGCCTCCCTCGCGATACCCTTGGCCATGTTGGAAGACATCCTAATACATGGTCGGCAGTTTTCGCTGATTTACATTTTTGGCTCGGTCCAGGTACAAGTTCAGAAAATGACAGGCTCTACAAGCTCCGAGCATTGTTTTTCTCGACTAACTCGTTCGAGGCTTCTTACTTGCAGGTATTCCTGGGATTCGTATTAGCCAACTTATCAGACTGGTTCTCACCCACATCGGCATTGGTATAAATTTGTACATGTGTACATCTGAGAAACTTCGGGTCCAGGATAAAATACAGATAAATCCATTGCTTCTCTGTCTTTAAGCATGATCCTTCTTTACTCGATAAATAAATGGTAGCCTTTGCACGATCAGTAAACACACATATGGATTTTAACTTTGAAATCAAAAGGCTGTTAACATCTACTTTAAATAACAACAAAAGAAGTTGGGTCGTTCCGGGCTTAGCAGTAGCTGCAGGAGTTGTAGGATGATAGGGAATGAAGATTGTCGGATGCCGATCGGCTGATGTTATGCAAATGCTTGAAACGCGTCAAAGCATGGGAGATTCTCAATCATCAGAAGGAGGGAACATTGCAACCATGGTTGATCTAACTTAAATAAATTGCTGCAATGCCTCGACAAATCGGGGAATTAGATGTACATACATCCACAGTCTCAAGCTGACTGACATGTCGAAATAAGGTGAACAACAATCACAACCTCCGTAAGCTGCATCCATCCAAAATAGCTGCTTCAAGAACTGAACCACTGAAACTGAAACAACGCACTAACAGCTCTTATAAACTAGCAACAAGTGAGGCACTGCAAAAGATTGTTTGTGAAGGAAACTATTTCAGATTTCCGCAATGCGCCGTCGAACCTAGATCGCCTTTGAAAAACTAAACTGAGCGAATTATTGCCTGGTTATTTGCTAGGAGAACAATCTGCGAACAAATAAAAGAACCAGCTCCCTCCGTCTTCACTGTACTCTCTTTCTGTCTCTTCTTCTCTGTGAATCAGTGGCCTGAAGCAAAAACGAAGCTCCACGGTTTCAATGCTTCTCTCAGGCCAGCCACAACAATGGTTAGCCCACTGCCATTGAAGTTAGCTCGTCATAACTCTTATTCCCCTGTTTGTCCTCTGTTTTTCTGGCATCTCCGTCCATGCCTTCAATGTCGGCGCCAGGCCTCAAACGACGCAATTTCCGTCCCAAGTTCGATATTTCTATGACCCTGATTTGAAGCTATCAAAAAAGAAGAAAACAGAAGCAAACCCACATTGGTTCTTACATGAATGAATAATTTCGCATAGCAAAGAATACAGCAAAAAATGCGAATCCGAGTTCTGCTTAGGTATCTAGGGATGCTTGCTCTTCTCTAGGGAAAAATATCAATTTTTTGTGCAGGATTTGATGAAGGATTGTCAATTCGTTTGGAGCTTTTTTTGTGGTTTAGTATAGAACATAAAAAAAGAAGTATCATTGAAAATGATGCAGTGCCTCGGTTAATGAGATAATGGCAAGTATTGAGGGCACCTGCACAGCAGATGTCCGAGGGAGAGACCCTGCGACGGCCTCAACGCTTGCTGCATGAAGCACGACGCCTGCGCTCAAGTCAAAAACAGCGAGTTTCGACATCGAGTTTTTCAACTTGTTCTTCGTCGAATCGATTGATATTGTTAGAAATGTATTACAGAATCTGATCTCCATGAAGATGCTGAATTATGGATCTCTTGCATCAAGCCGAATCAAGCACTCAAGTCAAACATCGGTTCCCACCCAACCGCATCACCTACGAAGCACATTAAGGGTGCTGGTCCTGACATAATTTCTGTTCAGAAATATTTTTTTTTTCTATTTTATACCCTGGACAAGTTTCTGAGCAGAAAAACAATTTTGGTAATTGCACAAAATTTATATTCCCGAAATAGAAAAGGAACAGAAATGATTTTTGTACGACCCTAAAAATTTCGGTTCCCATTTTTTTTATTTAATTATACAAATACCAATGTAGACTTAACAATTCATGTTTGGATAAAACTGGACTTTTGTAAGGAATTAATTGTTCAAGATGTTCAAAGATGGTCTCAGAAAGCCCAACATAATAGATAGTAGGGATGTCTCGGCCTAACCCGACTCGAAATTTTTATGGTTTTTCGGTTCGGGTTGGGTCGGGCCGAGTAAAGAGTAAATGATTTCGAGTTGTTTGACGGTTCGGGTCGAGTTGGACCGGGGTATTTTTTTCTTCTTCTTCTTCCCTTCTCACCAGCATTCCCAAAAATTCTAAAAAAGCATATAACTAGATAATGGTGAACTAACTCCACCCTCCTCGTCGACTCCCACCACACCCACCGATAAACAAAAAATAGTACTTAATAAAACTCAAGTGTTAACATAATTCATATATGTAAAAACAAAGTATCCAAATACGAATTTAAATATTCTTCCGTTGTTGTCAATTCTTTATATTGCATACGAATTTTTTTATGCGCCTGTAAAATGTATCCGATGGTGCTAAAAGAAAAATCTTAACATATAAATTAAAAAGAATCCAAAAGTATAAATGCTCTTCCCAAAAAAAAAATGTCGACCCAAAACCGACCCGACCCGACGACTTAGGTATATGCATGTCGGGTCGGATTACGCTGAGCTTGTTTCTTTAAAATAACCTTGTTTCTATGTTTGTTCTCAAAACAAAAAAGTAGATTTTTTTTCACTTTTTGTTTCTATTCCAAATTTATTCCGTGGCCACTGATGAATAGAAAAATTAACTGAGCTACACAAATAGATTTTTTTTCATTTTCTGTTCTGGGAAACAAAAGAACAGAGAAATAGACCAGTTACCAAAGAGGCCCTAAACATCTGTTTCACGAAAAATGAATAATTTGAAAAATATTTTCCTACAAGTGATCACTTGTATCGATTGAAATAATTAGTTAATGAGAAATATTTTTATTTTCGACAATAATTTATATCTCAATATAATCCTGGAAGATGAAATATTTTTCGGTTGTTCATTTTCGTAGGCGATACGAGCGATATATTTTTAGGGAAATTCTTTTCAAATCATCCATTTTTCGCGAAACAAACGGAGCCTAAGAATGAACACCTTGGTTCTTGTCATTAAATATACAAGACAACTCAAAAAAGGTCATCTCCATGGCATTTTGTCAATTGTCGCAATCGATTCGATCTTCGACAGGCTAATTTGGGACATGCAAATCGACTTAATTATGGTTCGTTTTCGACGAAATTATCGCCGATTGAGAGGTTTTAATGAAATTGCACATAAGAGAGGAAATGCAGATAGAGTACATCTTACATGCATTCTTTGGGGTAATTGCAACTCAGGTCGTGGATAATGCGAATCTATCTTGTGGCGGTAGCCGATTTTTTATCTTTTGACCCTCAGGTAATTTAATTAATTTACACTCATTCGAGAAATTAATTTACACAGAGGAAATTTTTGACATAACTCTCCAGGAAATTTAATTAGGGAAGCTTATTAGAGACCAACCCTAGCAACACATTCAAGGATTTTCAATTAGGTCCATTAACGTGGACCGTAACTTCCATGCCGCTCCTTGTGGGCCTCGAGAGTTGGGCCCGGCCCGGACCGATACCGCTCAGGCCCGCTTTCGAGAGCAACGTGAATCCCCCTCCAAGACTTGATTTTTCTTCGTCGTTTTCCTTTTTCTTTTCATTTCGCTTCTCCGGAAATCGAATTCCTTGCCGGGACGAACATAGTTAGGGCGCAAAGTCGGAGGACCTTGGTGGGTTGTCGTGTTCTTTGTCAGCTTTCGCGTCTTATCTTGATCCTCGAGTTTCTTCTCCCGAGTCCTCAGCCGCTCGTTCTTGTTGACGAGTTCAATCGGGTCGGTCAACGATTCGCCGAACATGTCCGGATCTCCAATCGGTTCGGATTGAACCTGCTTCTTGTCGGATTGCACCAGCTGGTTCGAGAATCGCCCATTGCGGTTGCTATCGTCGCCCGTTTGCTTGTGGATTTTGATTGGAGAAGCTGGTACCCTTTTGTGTTGCTGGGAGGATTTTCAGTTACCATTTGGTTAGTCCGAAGCTAAGAGCAAGAAAGCTCTTCGTTGCTTGTGCGTTGATTGAAGTCATCGTGTCGTTGATTCTATCTTTGCTAATTGGTAACGCCACTCTAATCATGCGGCGTTTCTTTTTATGTTATCGCTTTGATTAGTTGTCAATATGGAGTTTGCTTGATTCTCTAAAAGGTTTTTTTTTTTTTTTTTGGGGGGGGGGGGGTGTTTATTTGCTGGTGATTATTTTCTTACCTTTTGACACTTTGTGCATCAATATGCTTTTCATTATCAGCTCCTCTGATGCAGTCAAAGTATTGACTGTTTATTGCTTTTCATTTTAATTCACTGCAGCAAGGATGAAGAGTGTGAGGGATTGGGTTTTTTCACAGTTGTTGACCAATTCATTGTCCTCATCAAGGCCATTGTCTGGTAGCAATAGCTTTTTCGGCGAGGCACCAAATGAGGGGCTTCATGAACAAGGTATTGAACTGTCAATTTATCTACCTATGGAAATTGGTACTTAAATAATTGTTGGGACTGCCAAAAAGGAAAGAAGAAAGATAGTCCAGCTCTCTTGTGCACATAGCAACACTGAGTAGATTATGCTTGAATTCATTTTCATAGCATGTTAGTTATATTAGTTGGAACATATGTTCCTTATTCTCTGAATAATCTGCTAAGAAGCGGATTATTACGTCAAGCACTGTCCATTGAAGAGAGTCTACAACTGATTTTTGCATTTTCACTTTAGTGGAGTGCTTAATGTCCCTCTTCTTCTCTGCTTTTAGTTTGAAATAGGATGCACTGAAAATCATATCGAACTTAAGATGGTCTTCCCGAAGATTTTCTGAATTTTTCGCCGTTGAGTGTGCTATTGTGGTAAAAATGTGTATTGAGACGAAATACCAAAAGGGAGGGAAAAACACTTATTATGTGATATAAAGAGTTTGTGCAATTCCGGAAGTAAATGCTACAAAGTAAGAGGACTAGTGATGTGCACTTGACATGATATACTCGTTGTAGGAAGGAAGAACTGCAAGATTGGTACAGCTTTCTTCGATACTAGGTGGGGTAGACTGAAGCATATGATTTTGTTAAGTATTGTGGCATCTTTTTAATGTATATCTCAGATTCTATGCTTGCCCGTGTCTTGTTTTGAGTGTAGATAACTCTCTTCCTGTTGATATTCCTGAGTCGCGGTCTTCGACAGGTTAGATGATTGTTTGTTTTGGTAGTAGACTACTTTACTATCTCCATTTTCAGTTTCCACTGTGATATGGGAACTCATAATCAAGTACTGAAAGTCAATATGCGCACCTTTTTCTCTTTCGCGTGCTACCTTCTGTCTGTGCATTTTCATGTCAAGCATCTGTGAGGGTTACAGTTTGATTAGATCCAGCATGTTAACCATAGCATCATAAAAAAATTGGTTCTTGAGTAGCAGACTGCTAGCAAGCCCTTTCCTGTGAAGAAATAGCATGGTCAAACTTGAGTTTTGTGCTTCATGAAAGGGGAAAACAAGACTCATCTCACTTCCTATGCTTCTCAGCCCCTGCAGATTCTCCAGAAGTGTCTCAAGCTTCTATTGATCAATCAGCTTCCTCTAATGGAACGCTAGAGAGTCAGCATTATCCCTCTCAAGAGCAAGGTCTGGTTGAGAATTGTTGCCAATCTCACTCTAGCTCTGATAGAGGAAAGTCAAATCCTATGTCTATGATCAACGATCTCCAAATTAAGTTTTTGCGGATTCTCCAACGGCTTGGGCGTCAACAGGACAACCTTTTGGCGGCAAAGGTCTTGTACCGGGTTCAACTAGCAACCTTGATTCAATCAGGGGAAGCAGATCCAAAAGTGCTGAAGCATATGCATGATAAGGCTAGAGCACAAGCTGCACAGGAAGAGGCTGCTGGTGTGCCTGAATTAGATTTTTCGTTTAAGGTACTTGTCCTGGGAAGAACCGGAGTTGGGAAGAGTGCAACAATAAACTCAATTTTTGATCAGACGAAGGCAGTCACCAATGCATTTCAACCAGCCACGGATTCCATTAGAGAGGTTACTGGAACTGTCAGTGGGATGGAAATAACTTTTGTTGATACTCCTGGTCTTTTTCCTCCTTCTACTGCTAACATGAGAAGAAATAGGAAGATTTTGCTCTCTGTGAAGAAGTATATCAGAAAGTCACCACCAGATATTGTTTTGTTTTTTGAACGCCTCGATCTTATAAACATGAATTATAGCGACTTCCCTCTTCTGAAGCTTCTTAGCGAAGTTTTTGGCAATGCAATTTGGTTCAACGCAATCCTTGTGATGACACATGCTTCCTCTTCCCTCCCAGAAGGACCAAATGGTTATCCTGTCGTGTATGACTCATATGTTGGTCAGTGCGCCAATTTGATTCAAAGCTACATTCATCTGGCTGTCTCAGATTCAAAGATCGAGAATCCTGTACTGTTGGTAGAGAACCATTCCCAGTGCAGGAAAAATTTCTTGGGAGAAAATATTCTTCCAAATGGGCAGGTTTGGAAATCTCATTTTTTGCTACTATGCGTATGTATGAAAGTTCTCAGTGATGCTAACAAATTTCTGGAATTTAGAGACAGCATTGCTCTGGGACCACCAACTGCTAAGAGGCAGCCTTCTCTGCCTCACCTTCTCTCCTCCCTTCTGCGACATCGTCCTCCACCTAGTACCGGTGGTGCTGACTACGAGATGGATGATAACATGCTTTCAGACACGGAGGAAGAAGACGAATATGATCAATTACCTCCCATAAAATTTTTATCGAGATCCCAGTTTGAGAAGTTGACCAAATCTCAGAAGAAGGAATATCTTGATGAGTTGGACTATAGGGAGACTCTCTATATGAAGAAACAGTTGAGAGAAGAGTTGCGGCGCCAGAGAGAGCTCAGAGAGGATAGGCATTTGAAAAAGGAGAGTTCAGAGTACAACGACAATTCTGACAATCAAGAAACATCTTCCGAGCCTTTTTTGTTACCAGATATGGCCGTACCTCCAAGTTTCGACTCAGACTGCCCGCTACATAGATATCGTGGCCTTATCACTGGTGAACAGCTCCTTGTCAGACCTGTTTTAGACCCCCATGGTTGGGACCATGATGTAGGTTTCGACGGAATTAATCTGGAGACGTCCATTGAAACGAAAAGCAATGTATGTACCTTAGTCACGGGGCAGATGAGCAAAGAAAAGAATGATTTCAGTATCCACTCCGAGTGTTCTGCAGTTTACAACACCACAAGTGGACCTTCTTATTCTTTAGGTCTAGATGTTCAATCTGCTGGGAAAGATCTTATATACACCGTGCGCAGCAATACAAAGCTTAGTAATCTGAAGCATAACATTACTGAATGTGGAGTCTCTTTGACACGTTTTGGGGACAAGTACTATACCGGTGCGAAGATTGAAGACACTATGCACATTGGCCGGAGAGTCAAACTTGTAGTGAATGCTGGTCAATTAGGGAGTGCCGAACAAGTAGCATATGGCGGCAGCTTTGAAGCTACGGTTAGAGGGAGGGACTACCCTGTGAAGACAGATAGCATAAGTCTGTCAATGATGGTCCTTTCTTTTGACAAAGAGATGGTGTTGAGTGGTGGTTTGCAGTCTGAGTTCCGTTTGAGCCGAGATACCAAAGTTTCGATCAACGGGAATCTAAATAGCCGGAAAATGGGACAGCTTTCTCTGAAAACAAGTAGCTCGGAGCATATGGAGATTGCATTGATCGCACTGGTGTCAATTGTTAGGGGCCTTTTCCGTAGAAAGATCCCTGAAAACTTCAGTGCAGGAACATTAGAGAGTGGATGAGAATGCATCGCTGGGCACGTATCGTTCTTCTGATGCAAAGTGCAAGGTATAATAATGCAGTTATTCAACAACCTTTGTTTTGCCTCACACAGGAGAAGGTTAAATGTTGGCGGGTGATCGGAGCAGTTACAGGCTCTCATCCCCCAGCCCTTTGGATGCCACCCATTGTAGTCTCTTGGAGTACTCTGGGTCAATTTTTCGGAGTATGACATTATCTTTACCGCATGTCACTTGAATTATTGCGGTCGCCTCTTGGTAACTTCAGTCTGGATGTCTTTACCCACATTTGTACAGCGAATGCTAGTGAGATTTTCTGGCGGGAATGTAGTATACATACTAAATTTCTTGCAGAGCAATAGTGTAGCAATCTTAGATGAATGACTTTTGTGTGTTTCACTTGTCCAGGTCTTTATGTGACTCAGAATCTCTCTAGTATCATTCAAAACGAAAAACAAGGGTATTCATTATAAACACTAAGCTCATAAGCAGGTGCTGGGATATTCATATCCAACACAGGTATTGGCTGGATCAGGTGAGAAGAATACATATGAAAAACATCCTGCATCTTTGTCGATGCACTCGACAGTGTATCTACTTTGATGAGCATTATGCGATTGGCGACGGTTTTGATCATAATCTGGGTGATGTAGAAGTGATTGACATGGTTGATGGTATCGGTATTTTGCCTCGGAGATGGCACGGAAACCGGCCAGAGATCGATTGTTTTGCCGCAAGTAGCTCACCTGTGTACTTGATCCTTGCACGCCTTGCAATAATTGTGAGGCAGGAGTTTCGGTGATTATGTCGCTCATGCCTGCTACTCGAAAGCTCAACAAACCAAAGAGAACTACAAAACAAACAATGAAAGTTACTAAACTAAACCATCCGAAAGATCAACGTCGCTTTTAAAAAAATTACAGATCACGTATAAGTAGGAATTTGCTTACCTGACCGTCCCCCTCAGTGAGACGGTGGGGTGGGACGGTCATTGTATTGCCACACAAACTTGATTTGTTGAAACCGGATCACTTGTTGATCCGGTTTCAGTATTTTGACTCCCCATTTGCTTTTTTTTTTTTTTTTTTACTTTTATGTATTTCTATTGTAAGCTAAAATTAAAAGACACAATATACAAGATAATTACATTTCTATTTATTTTTTTTAGTTATTAAGAATTGAGAAAAGCTAATATGACAGTATGTGAGAGTGCAGATCTACACGCACCGCACATTCGCGTGATATGCTTGTCAGCCAAAAGTCCACGTCTGACATGTACGGTTCAAGTTGCACCGTTGAGTAATCCTCACAAATTTGCGTAATCTTTTTATTTTGCCGGAGAATAATATCTACTATTTTAAAAGTTACAACTTATTATTATTTGAATATTGTTAATTAGATATGTTTCATTAGAACTTTGATTGTGTAGGCCCTTTTATAATTTTGTTTTCAAATTGTAGCATACAATAAAAACACATAAAGTAAAAAAAAGAAAAAAAGAAAAAGGAAAATGTGAAGTTAAAATGTTGAAACCAGATCAGCAAGTGACCGATTTTCACAAATCAAATTGGTGGTCATAAAATGACCGGGACGGTCAGCTTAGCCAAAGTCCAAACCTTAAAAAAGGATGACGTCAGATTAGATTCTGCGTCCGACTCCAGCAGCATATTCTAAGAGCTGATTCTCCTCGGCATTCTGTGCTCTATGCCACTTTTAACATTTTCAAAGAACCCACAATCTCACCAACCCACCTAAACAATCATTTGCCGAACCTGATCCCCTCGAAGCTCGCAACTTTATGGCATTTCATTTATACATCAGATGCTAAAAAAACAAAGATTTCACTGCTTCTGAACTAAAAAAAATCAATCTTTGGTTTTTCCAAGAATGAATTTTTAACGAAAATTTGAATCCATTGAACAATTTCCTTTTCCCTATGCATCACCTGAACCCACATACATTAATTACAACATCGCCGCCGCGGGCATGCGCCCGGAGATATGTCGGTTGTGGCGGCGGGGAAGACCCGGGATCGAATACCGGGCCAAGAAAAACAAGACAACAGCAATAACCCCGAGTGAACTTGGAATCACAGAGCCCCAATTCGATTACCTTTTTGGCTCTCCTCCTACAAGAACAACAACACAAGCACCTTGTCCTGTGTTCTGTGTCTGTCCCAACTCCTGATTTTTTACCTCAAGGTGAAGAGCCCCACAAGACCTCGGCAACAATGGTGGCGGCCTCAGCATCGTTCACCGACACCTCCCTCACTCTCACCAGTATCTCCTGCTTGAAAGCCCTCCTCTCTCTCTGCCTCAGCCCTTCTCCGACCTCGAGTTGGACCGCGAACCTCGCCACGCAGCTTGCGAACGGGTGGCTCTCCAAGAACCTCCTGCTCTTGCTCTTGCCTGCATTGATCATGCTCGCGGTCACAACCTCGCTCTGCTCGAACCTTCCCAAATCGATCAAATCGCCGCCCAACTCCAATCTCTGCAACTCCACGAGCTTCTTAACTAATCCTTCTTCGATCATGGCATCGATTGCCTCCTTCCGCCCAAAGTAGCCAATCTCGAGAATGCAGTCCATGGCCACGACCTTGACCTGCAGGTCCTCATGGTTGAGGAAGTTTATGATTTTCGGTATTTGGCCGTTGGATTCGATCTCGTCGACGAGCGGAGACTTGATCGATTGGATGAGGGAACAGAGCACCTTCAGGGAGTGCGCAGAGGACATCGTGATCAATGCGCGGATTGTCGCCCCCATGAGCACTTGGCCCCCGAAAACGTCCTTGTTGAACCGAATCAGAGCCGCGATTGCGAAACCGACGTGCTCTCGGATCCTTTTCGAGCAATTTTGATTGCACAGAGTTGTCTCCAGCAACCCAAAGAGCTTCGACTTCAGCAACAAGTCCTGCAAGAAACGTGGCCGTTAACTCCTGTCGGTACAAGAGAACAAGACTCAAAGACAATTACCAATTGATCGACAAAAATTCGAACCCATTACGCCAAGAACACAGCTAATTCGAAAATAAAAAGGTTAGACCAGTAACTGAAGTTGATGCGACACGAATTGATGGCCCTGTACCTGCAAGTCCCTTTCGAACCCTCGCAAAACTCGGGCCTCGAGTTGACTCAGCAGCTTCACCAGCTCGTCCTCGTCCCCGCACCCCTTCTCCCGGAGACCCGCGACTAGCTTCTCGACGGTCTCGCGGTCGATCCACGCCTGGATTTCGGACTCGATCGACTCGGCGACGCGGGAGATGGAGTGGGCGGAGACCCGGCGGGTCAAGAACGAGCTGAGGCCGTGGCCGCGGGACTTCTGGAGGGTGGAGACGAGGGACTTGAGGGTGGAGAGGTGGCGGGATAGGGCGGAGAGGTGGGGGTCCCTGGAGAGGAGGCTGTCGGACTCGGTCTCGAGCTCGAGGAGGGCTTTGATGGCGGGGGAGCCGGAATCCGGTGACTCGGGCCGGTCGGCGGTGGACTTGGGGTTGGACTGGAGGTCGTGGGAGGCCTTCTTCAGGGCCTCGAGGACGCTGAGGACGCCCGGCGGCGCTGGATCATTGGGGTCTTCCATGGTCGTCTCGGCGCTGGTCCCTAGAAAAACAAGATTCGGACTTCCGAATTGAATAGGAGAGAGAAACGGAACGTGTGTTTCAGACAAGGCGGGGGTGTTCTTGAAACACGAGGAAGAAATGAAGTTAATGCGAAGGGCAATTTCGTAATTTCGTTTGGAAAACAATGGGGCTCAACGACCAGTCAACGCGCGCCAAATCGCCATGCACGGACGCAGCCGCATGTTTTTCACCTCTTATGGTATATTAAATTTCGGTCCTCTAATGAGTTGTTGTTGTCGTCTAATTTCGATGGTCAATTTATTGGATTTTGCAATCGAGCCCTTCAGCGATCAAATTGTAATATGTCCAGGGCGTGGTGTGGTGCAAACTACAAAGTACGAGGACATAAGCGAGGGTCACGCACTCGCTGGTATCCGAGGCGACCCTTGCGAGCGATGCAGATGAAACGGGATGGAACGAGTTTCTGACGTACCTATCTCGATGATAAGACTCACCAGCCCTCATCATGGCTAGAGCATGGTTGGCAATCCTGGCACGAGGTCCAGTGAGAGTCATCTTGGGAATAGCCGAGAGGCGAGGTGAGCTTTCTAAGCCACTTTAAGAGTAAATCGAGATTATTGATAATTCCATCCTTGGAATTATCCAAATTTGACAATTGGTATCTTACTAATGGCACGGAAGCCTTTCAAAATATGTCTAACGGTGTATGTTTCCTTTCTTCTTTGGAATAAAATGTAAATCAAGCAAAAATATAAAAGACAAGAGTGTAAATTAGGTGTTTTTACGAATGCCATGTGATTGGCACAATGGACCCATTTCGTTCATATGTTCGTATATAGTTTTTTAGGCACAATGTGACCATTGGGTTTCAGGCATTAATGCAAATGGATAAGAGAGGATGCAAATATGGGACACGGCACTATTGTAAGACAACAAATTTGAGTTTTGCAAATGAAATTGGGGAAGAAATGGAAATACCCAATTTCCTCCTCCCTTTTCTCATTCACTACCATTTGATTCTCCTTTACCCTAAAGAATTCAATTTGACCAAGAAAAGATGAAAAATCACTGATTTTGACCCAAATGAAAGCCCACGAGACTATATGTATAGGGAAGGTTCAAATGTGAACTCTAAATAAACCATAAAGGAGAAGAAAAGACACACACGAATCCCAATTAGTCAATTTCGAGGGCCAAAATCATGTAGTCCTCCACGTTGAGGGCAAGGATGATTGCTCATCATCGGCCCAAAAGAAGACTGCTGGTCTACCAAACAAAGCTATCTTTATCGCAGGTTACGTGGTCAACCAAGGCATTCGTCTGGAACATAGTAAAGTAGAGGAGAAAGCAACTGACTGGACGTTGCCAGGAGGATTACGTAAAATTCTCACTGGTCCAGCATATTCGAATCTAGCAGCATATGTTCCGTTCCAAACCAAATGCACTGTGTCGCCCATGAAACACGTTCCCGGAATCATCGATTCTTGGGGATTTCTCGGTGTTTTGCGTTCGAATGTTGTCGGGTTCTGGCTGAACAGACGGTTCTCCGAAAGGAAGATGTTCGACCATGCGCGCATGATTGGATTTGCGCGTGTAGCCCTGTTGATTGCCTATTTTAACTTCTGACTAACATTAAAGTCCACATGAACTTTGTATTTTCTTGCGAAAGGAAGGTCCCAACTCTACGATCAGTTCGGTTTTCCATACATGAATTCTTCTTAATCACATTGATTGAGGACTGTAACCATTTGTTGCGCCACCCGCTTAAGGCCTGTATTTGGTGACGTGGATTTGGATCTTCTCAAATTTAGGGTTGGGAATGGCAATCGGTGGAAAGTTATCAAAAAAGTCCTGAACCTATTACAATTGTGCCAATTCAGTTATAAACCCCCTTTTTTTTTTTTTTGGCCAATACAGTCCTAAACCTTTTGCAATTGTGTCAATTCAGTCCATCCGGCCAATTTTCGCCGGAAATCACTGACATGTAAGCTAGAAGAGGGTGCCGCGGCCCTCGCCGGCCCTAAGCCGGGAAAAAAAAACAGAAAAATTGAAGAAAAGAAAAAGAAAAAGCATAAAAAAAATTATAAGAAACTTCAAAAAATTAATAAAATTTGTCCACGTCAGCGCCGACCGTGCCACGCTAGACGGCCAGTGTCCACGTCATCGATTTCCAACCAAAATTGACTAGGCGAATTCAATTGAAAAAACGTGAAAAGGTTTATAACTTAATTGGTAAAAAAAGATGTTTAAAACTAAATTGATACAATGGCAAAACATTTATATATATATATTGTAATTTTCCCGACAATCGAGATCTCGTGCTGTCATATTACTGCGAGATATCGTCGATGGATGTCATTGAAGGAAATTGGCAAAAGAACACTAGAAGTGCCAAAAATTGTGTACGACACTCACTTTAGTGCCAATATTTTTCGCTGGCTCATTTAAGTACCAAATTGGAGAAAAAAATGATCGCTTAAGTGTCAAATCGGACAAATTTTACATGGCATTTATTATTAAATATTTTATATTACGTGGTAATTTTTTAAAAAAAATTATTTCACGTAGACTTGTAAACTTAAAATTAAGCTAATTTTATTAAAGAATCAATTTTATTTTAATAATATGCTAAAAAACTAAAAAAAAATTGAAAAGAAAGTTAATAGAAAAAAAAAAGAGGAAAGGCTTGGAGGGGGGGGGGGTTTCGCCGAGCCCCAACCAGTGGTCGGCGACGGGTCGAGGGCTGCTTTTCCTCTTTTTAACTTTTTGTTAATTTTTTAGCTTGTTTTTTATTTTTTAATATTATTTTCATTTTTAGCTTCTTTTTTTTTTATTACTGACTGGATCCTCCGACGAGCCACATAAGCTTAAGTTTTTAATTAAAAAATGCCACATAGGATTTCCGACCAGATAAACCGAAGTTGGCACTTAAGTAATTGTTTTTCAAAAAATTTAGCACTTAAGTGAGCCGAAAAATAAATTTGGCACTAAACTGAGCTCCATACACAAATTTTGGTACTTATGATGTTCTTTTTCCAAAGGCAATTATTAAGCATGCTAATTGAGGAACGTTTTTAATTATGTCGGAGAAGTACATTTGAAACGTAAATTTTTTATTTAGTTGCGAATTTGGGCTGAAAATCATTTTATGAACTGTTATAAATGACAACCAAAAGTTGCACGTCACATCTAGCCACAAAGTGCCATGGTTACATACCACCAATCCTTGTATGGTCACGGTCCAATTTCCTCCCTAGTTATATAAGTGCCATAGTGACGGGACGTGGTATCGGATTGAATGCGAGCAATGTGAAAATGATAATACAATCGGGTCGTGGGAATGGAGTCGGAATGCTTGTGCCCTAAAATCTTAGGACGCGATGATTATTTTTCTTTGGGAAATCCGTGAAGGCAAAATTGGCACCAGTAGGAAGTGGATGTTGCTCGCAAACTCTCTCTCTCTCTCTCTCTTTTTTTTTGAAGCGACATGCATGTTTTACATGTGAAAAAGGAGTAGGAAGTGGATGTGAGCAAAAATATAAAAAAAGAAGAAGAAGATGTTGCCACGACTATTTGTATAAGAATGGATTTTTTTTTTATTTTTTTTATAGGAAAATGCAACCAAAAGATCTCTTGCCACTTATCCAACTGAAAAGAAAAGGAAAATTTTCTAAAAAGGGGCATGAAGTAAGTCTTATTTCAAATAAGGGACTCAAGTATCATTATTTTCTCAAATAATGGCCTGAAGTGAACCTTTTTTTTTCAAAAAAGAGCATGAAATGGATCTTGTTTCAAATAAGGGCTTAAAGTGTCATTATTTTCTCACATAAGGGCCTGAAGTGAACCTTATTTCAAATAAAAATCTGAAGTTGCTATATCATTCTTAAAGAAGGGCCTGACCTCACCAACTAGTTAAAAGCATTTTCGTCATTTACTTTCTTTTTTCCTTTTTCTTCTTGATTAATTAAATTAAATTAATAAAGTAATTTTATGGTAATAAAAATCCCCCCCCCCATTGTCGAAAGGTCCGATAATGGTGGGACGAGGGTCCACTCGAGCCGCCGGGGCCCGGCCCTCTCCCAAATCGGGTTGAGGGTCGCCACTGGCGAGGTCGTTGCCTAGCCCCACCCCAGCTAGCAACGGCCCTCGACTCGATCTGGCCCTCGCCCTCTAGGCTTACAGGCCCTCGCTTGTGGTGGGCCAGGGCCCTATGGCCCTTGTTGGTTTTTTTATTATTAATTTTAAATTTAGTTTTTTTTAAATGAAAAAAATAAATAACAAAAATGTCCTTAACTAGCCGGTGAAGTCAGGCCACTGATATGATCACTTTATACCTTTATTTTAAATAAGATTCACTTCATGCTCTTATTTAAAAAAATAAAGACACTTTAGACCCTCATGTAAAATAAGGTATATTTCAGACCCTTATTTGGAATTTTTCTCAACAGAAGACCTAGCGGGTTAGCCGTGTCGGAAGCCTACTAGGTGAAAGCAAGTGGAACTGAGAGAGCGTAGTTAGCTTTTGAATGCCACACTTGTCAAGAAGAAGCATAGGTGACCACAGATCCGCCAAAAGTTGTGAGGATTGAGGCAATCGCTGGAGCGAAGACATTTGATCTCCTAGGCGAGCGTCGGCCATGCACGTAAGTCCTCAAGAGTGGGATGATGGTAGAACTCATAGAAGAGATAGAATGAATGACATTGACCATTACCATCGGTGCAATGCAAATTGGGAGTCAGAGTTCAAATACTTCCCTGGCGATGTGATGGTATAGGAGTGAAAAGCGAGAGATATAGATATAAAGATCCAATTGATTGCGTTACTGTTGTCGATGTATGTTTAGGGATCCATGAACGTGATGATTATCTTTCTAGCGGTGTTATTCGAAAGATTGAATGTCCCAGTTAAATAAGGTATTTCGACAAATAAAAATAAGAGGATCGAATCTTTTCGACTCTATTTCAGATTTGATAAATGTTGGTTGATCGAATATTTCATACGAAGGTGTTCGGTGTGCCAAATGTCGGGCGGGCTTGTCCTCAACCATTGCCGGGAAGATCTCTGCCATGACTATTGCTCACGTGTTTTCCGATCTTGCACGCGCACCTGATTTGACCTAAGAAGAACAGATACTTTCCGAGGCCCGTCGTGTGGTGTCAAATGCGTGTGTCGGACATCGACACGCGTTCGACACTCTCTGATACACGATCGACACGTGGTCAACAGGTGTCAGACATCCGACACGTGGGCAGCGCTTCGGATACGCAAGCGACACGCGAGTCCAGCATCCCGACACACCATTTCGATACATACGGGGTCAATTTTAAACATTTTCAATAACTTATGAGTCAAAATATAAATCTATAAAAAATATATATACTTAAATTATATATATAACCACCCCAAAATTAATATACTCAGTCAGCCTAAAAAATAATTAATCGTGCATATATAAAAATATATATTTTATATAACGTGTCGAAATAAATGACGTGTCGCTATTGACGTTCCAGTGAAAGCAGTAGTCCCATGTGTCGGTTCTACTTAGGATCCGACCGCCTCGTCTTTTGGTTTACTAGGTACGCCCACGATACGGAGCGGGACACAGCCCAAAACTCGCCGCTCCAGTACTAACTTACGCGACGCCACGAGATCTTCCTGCTAACTTACGCCATCTTCAAGCTCCGACGTCTCTGTCTCACTCAACAACCGATGAAGGTGAAGCTCCCGACCTCCACAAGTTTCTCCTCAGAACCCGCGCCTTCTTTTCGCGCGATCGACGATTCCCGATTCAATCTCACGCGATCTCGCTGAGCTCTCCAGTCGCAGGTAAGCTCACACTCTCGCCTCACTGTGTCAGCACTAGCTTCGGCATGTCCGCCGAAAGCGATTCTGATTTTGATTCTGGGACCGAATTGATCGGAATCCACCTTCTTTTTCGCGTCGTGTGTCGGATGAATCATGCTTGGGATCGTGCGTTTATTGACTTGACTTTGGAAAGATCTGAGTCTTGGTCTTAGTGTGCCTGGGTTGACTCGTGATTTGAGGCGATTGCTTGGTGCGAGAGGATTGAGATATGAGGCATTGAGGAATCGAAGGAGGAAAAGACGCAAATAGGGATGTTTTCATTTTGGAAGTAAAATTCCATTGCTAAATTAAACGTTCTCGAGTGGACCGTTTTCGGAGCAATGCGAGGATATGGAGAGGGAGAGAGGGAATTTGATGGTCAGCCTACTAAAGAAGAGTGGACCTGGTTACTCTTTCACACGGTGGTTCCTGTTCGATTACCTTAAAACAAACTATCATCTTTGACTATGTTCTTTTCTTGAATCGACCACGGTTGTGCGCTGGCTCAAGATATAGGGTGCCGCTGCTGATAATAGTCTTGTGATATTGTGGGAAATCGTTGTTCTTGTCTGTAAACTTGCTTTACCTGTCATAATAGATCTCCATTGCTGACCACACTAGTGAAGGATGGCATTGTTGTCATCATCATTTTATGGTGATGGGCTTCTATTGGTTCTGTATATGCCACTGAATGGGGTGAATTAAGAAGCTGTAAAGTGAGAATGAAACGTCTCTTATCCTATGTGAATCATTCAACAAGCAATCAAATTTTATGAATGTGCCTACTTGTGCTCCATAGATTGAATAAGAGATTTCACTCTCAGTAAGCATGTTTCTGTCATGCTTTAAAAAAAAGGTATAGAGCTCAAAGTTGAGATCACAATATGTGTCGCTGCGGACCTATTTTTCCGGTTCATCTGGAGTGGCCTGAATGACTTATGCTGGTCAAACTCACTTTGAAAGGGGGGAAGAAAGGAAAAAGAGAACAATTTAACCTTTGAAGTCTTATATGAGTATTCTCTCTCCTTTTTCTTTTTTAGTTTCTTTGGAGTGGATGGGCTTCGATAATTGGCGCAATCTACTAGGAAAGTTGATGAATGGGTAATATGAATTTAAACGAAAAAACTAAGTATTGCCGTTGCCAGTGTTTTTCCTTTTATTTTTATTTTTTATGAAGACTGAAGACTTCTCAGTCAAGATGTATGCTAATTACGAGTTTATCACATTGAACATGAGGTTTTTTATCTTCTCTATTTATATTTTTGGGTTTAGTCTTCTTCTTCTTTTCTGCTTTGGGGGGTGGGGGGTGGGGAGGGTCATCGTTGGATCCTTCAACCAGCATTCATGTCAAGCTTGCATTGTCATGTCTCTCATTTGCACTTTCTTTTGAAGATTGTTGATGGGCTTTTTCTTTGATGGATCTTCTTTAGGATGCAATAAATCATACCTGTCCACTAACTAATTATCAATTAAGCTGAGGACTTCTAGAATGCAGTCCTTCCTTCGGCTCATTTCAACATTCTGCGTCTTCCTGAGCTGTGTGGAAAATACCTTTGCTGGAATCACAAGTACTTTCATTCGATCACAGTGGCCATCAGCTGATATTCCTCTTGATAATGAAGTTTTTGCAGTTCCGAAGGGTCATAATGCACCACAACAAGTAAGCTATCAATCTTTTGACATTGTTTGACTTTTACGGAGGTTTCTGTTTGTAGTTTCGCTCACGCATTTGGTAGTTCTCAGAAAAACGATGTAGTCATTCAACGAGACAATGGTTCACAATGTTTTTTAATCATTGAAATCTCATTCTTTCTTTGTGTGCATCTTTCAGGGCATCTTGACTGCAGTAAATTCTTTTTGTTTACCATGATCTATAAATTGACGCCTGGAATTGTGCTGAAGAGATGAATTATCCTAACTTATGAGATACTCTGAACTTGATGAAGTTACGTCTAAACCTTAAGTCGTGTTGAAGAAGGGAGGTGGAAACACTTACTTTTAAGTTTTAGCTGGACCAGAATGATTTGGACTACTATTTTTGCAATTCTAGGAGTAAATTGGGTGACTTCAGGCACCATGCGGCACAAACTTTGGGCTTGAAGAGGGACTTTTAGTTCAAGTGTTGGAAAGAAACATATTACTAAGATGGTGCTCTCCTTGTTGTTTGGCTCATTTGGATAGAGAGCAACACAAGAGCATTTCAAGCAGCTGAATCCTCTTGGAATTCTTTTAGGGATGAATGGTTGTACACTCTTCACTTTCGGTATAGCAGAAAAGTTCAATTTCACACATGTAGTTTGTTGGCAATGTTCAGAACAGTCTTTTGTGCACAATATTGTAGATGGGTGGCCTCTACTTGAAGCCGTTTTCTGTAGGGGCGGTACCCCCTTGATATCTTCTTAATGAAATCTTTTATCATTAAGAAAAATGAACTACTCACCTTGGGTCATCTTTATTCATTTCTGCACTCAACTAGATTACTTTCTATCAGGATGTCCTTATGAAGCATTCATTAGCTTGTTTCATTCACCTTGAATCGATTTTTTACGGATTCATTTAGCTCATTTCAATCTTTCTTTTGTCATAATCCATTTCCTTCTTTTGCAGGTTCATATCACCCAAGGTGACTATGATGGAAAGGCTGTCATTATATCATGGGTCACATCTGATGAACCAGGATCCAGTGAGGTACAGTATGGCACCGCGAAAGGAAAGTATGATCATTCTGCTGAAGGAAAAAGCACAAGCTACACTTTTTACAAGTATAAATCTGGCTACATCCATCATTGCCTGCTTGATGGCCTTGAGGTGATCCTCTAATGGATTGATCTGTGAATTGACAATTTGTGGGATCATCATTTAAGTTTTATAGACGGCAGGTTCAGCAAAGATTTCAATATATTCTAGTTGTTTCACCAGTTGGCAGACAATCTCTGATCGAAATCCTCTTTAAATTGTCTATTGCTGCCTACAGTATAATACCAAGTACTATTACAAAGTAGGAAGTGGTGGTTCTTCTCGAGAATTTTGGTTTCAAACACCACCAACAATTGACCCAGATGCTTCATACAAGTTCGGAATTATTGGTGAGCTACCATCTGTTTTCAGTATCTAGTAGCCGAAATAGACAGAGGGAAGGTCGTTTGGGCTTATTTGGAGTTTGTACTGTTTCAGTTCATCAAAAGGTCAGAATCTTTATTAGTATTGATAACAAAACAGCTCAGTGTCTAGGTTCTCAATTACAGAGTGGATCGTCACTTGGTGTTGCATTAAGGTAGTTTCTCCCAGACCAGCTTATATTTTGTACTTCTCTGGGAGAGAACTGCGAGAGCCTGGAGGGAGAGAGGGTATGGGCGGGGGCTAAAATGACAGGCAAATTTGACCCTCCTACGTGATTAAAAAACCCTACAGACACTTTTGCTTATAAGAAAAACATTTTCCTGGTTATCACAACTTTTCTACTCTTCTATTTTAAACCTGCCTTCCACTTGGCACAAATCTGTTAATCGATCGCAATTGTTCATATTTTCTAGTATTTTGCTATCTCTAGCCTGTATAAAAGATATTGGGAAGTTCGAGATTATATCATTTTGCAATGATATGCATGTCGCAGGTGATCTGGGCCAGACTTATAATTCGCAATCCACTCTTCAGCATTATATGGTGAGTGGAGCACAGGCAGTCTTGTTTTTGGGGGATCTTTCTTATGCTGATAGATACAAGTACAATGACGTTGGGCTAAGATGGGACACATGGGGTCGTTTTATTGAACAAAGTGCGGCATTTCAGCCATGGATCTGGTCTGCTGGGAACCATGAAATAGAGTATATGCCTTACATGGTAAAGTATCTTCGCACATGTGCTTTTTAAATGTACCGTTTTTGTACCTCACTTTCAGTTTGGGATGACTTCTACTTTTTAACTGTCAACTTTTTGTACATTTTGTGGCACTCACACTTCAAATTTTATTTAACACGAAACACTTGAAACCTTTATTGACATGTAGAATCATTTATAATTACTTTCCATGAGTTTTAGAAATGTTTCATTTTCAAATTTTGGAGGAAAAGTCATGAGTACAGGCTTATAAGTAAAAGAAAGCCCCATACAGTTATTTTTGTGAACATTATATCATGGAGGACTATAAGAAGGCAAACTGTGTATAGTGTTCAGTAAACTAATGTGCTGCTTTTTAACGAGATGCTTACTTTTGTAGAAAGAAGATCACCATTGTAGTGTATAAAAATGAATTATTAAATGGGAGCTCCAAGAATCATATCGGTCTTTCTGATGCAAAACTAACAATGTCTAAGTGACTCCTTGAGTGTTAAACTGTATTCGGTCCTGCAACTTCAAAAAGCAGCATGCTTTTGGAAGACTCGAATTCCTAGGCTTTCTATTGTGTGTGGGAGATCATCTATGTTTCTAATATCTGCTACTAATCTACTCTTTACTATTCTTTCATCCTATGTAAGTGAAGGAGGAGGTTGATTCATTCAAATCCTATCTGCGTCGATATCCAACACCTTATTTGGCCTCGAAAAGCACCAGCCCTCTTTGGTATGCCATCAGACGAGCTTCCGCCCACGTAATCGTGCTTTCAAGCTACTCTTCCTTTGGTACTTCTTCTTCTTTTCGTTCTCTACCTAACTTCGTTCTGATATTGCAATTTGAGGGCCTTTAATGTGCATAATAGAAACTTTGGCAAATAAAAGGCATAAAAGAAACAGAAAAACGAGTTTCAACACCAATAAGATTTTGCGAGAGAAGTTAACATCTGCTAATTTGAATCGGCTAAACCGAAGATAATAGAAATTCAAACTGGTTTCTCTAATGACTAATAAACCATGTTTAATGCTACATCCGACTAATGCTGCTCTATTGCTACCTATCTCTGCATGTTGGGACTGATTGATTGTGATTTGGAACAGTGAAATACACACTTCAGTGGATGTGGCTGCGAGAAGAATTTAAAAGGGTAGACAGAGAAAAGACACCTTGGCTTATTGTTCTGATGCATGTTCCTTTGTACCATAGCAATAACGTACACTTCATGGAGGGTGAAAGTATGAGAGCAGTGTTTGAAAAGTGGTTTGTTCGTAACAGAGTTGATATTGTTTTTGCTGGGCATGTTCATGCTTATGAAAGATCGGTATGGTTCTTGTCTGGCGAGTTCATCTATTCATGCTTACGTTGCAATTACTTTCAGATGCTGCAGATATTTGCACTGTTACAGTGATTTATAATGTTTTTACTTCTGAGGACTCCTTGTAATCTGTCTGTGAGAATCTGAGGTTGCACATGGAATTACAAACAAATTTACCTTAGTTGGATTTTCTCCAGATCATGGTCGGATGGTCTGTCTGGTCCTCCAATGGAACCTTAGTAGTAATAGGAAATCACAGACTTTGGCGAAGTTACATGTGTAAAGTAAAATGTAAAAAGCCTCGTTGTTGTTCACGTGTTTATATTTATAATAAAAGCTGATTAATGCTTGTTTTCTATAAGTTGTGAGATAGTAAAATTTATCTTTCTATACAACATTCTTATGCTGTGGCGTTTCTTTTGGTTTCCGCGATAAATTTGAATCTCTGTTCCCTTGTCCCCTGCTATATACTTGATGCGTATATGGTACATATGTAGGATTTCTGGTGAATAATCAAATATAATAAATCCCTCATATAGGAATAGTTCCTTATACTTATTTTAGTCGAAATTATGTTTTCTATGACATATCGAAGTTTCATTCTACTTCCATTTGATGGCAAGAAAAACTAGGTTTGCTTTTCAATGGAAGCCACTCAATATAATCTCAGTTGAGTGTGCAAAACTATCTCGAGTGTTGTCCTTGACAAAAGCAAAGACCATTATCCTTGAAAAAAACAAGCACCTACTTTACGCGTGTATCATACTGATTTTGTACTACATCTTGCGTTTGCCTGTTTTACTGACTTAAGTGGATTTGTTGATTTTCAGTATCGGATCTCAAATATACGATACAATGTCAGTAGTGGTGATCGTAACCCTGTACCAGATATGGCCGCACCTTTATATATAACTGTTGGAGATGGAGGTAATCAGGAAGGCCTTGCCGGGAGGTAAGTTGGACATCTTATGTGCAGTTCGATCACCATAGGTAGAAATTCTGAGGATCATTTTCCAAGAAATTTCCTCCATTGCATGTTCATTATGCAACTACATTGCTATTACAGGTTCAGAGATCCACAACCAGACTATTCTGCATTTCGTGAGGCCAGTTATGGCCATTCTACTTTGGAAATCAAAAACAGGACTCATGCGTTTTACCACTGGAATCGGAACGATGATGGGAAAAAGGTGGCAACAGACTCTTTCATATTGCATAATCAGTATTGGTGAGTAAATTTTAGAATGTTTGATTTAGCTAAATTTGGCGCATATTAAAGGTGACCATTAACATAATAATCGGACAAGCCCTGGGCCACAGATCGTTTGTACCAATTACATTTTGTGAATCTCTTGCTGAGTACTATCTCCAAAGTACACAATTGTATGGAGGTATCTTTTATCTTTCATTTATTCATGTGAACCTTATTAACCAGTAACCAACAGCCAATGACCATTATCATCATGCATCTTCTCATAAGGGATCACTCTCGTTTCAATGAATTTATGGCAGATCTTTCCTTGTAGCTTATGATGTCCTAATACAGTTCATTGACGTGGTCCTGCAGGGTAAGCAATTCCCGGCGAAGAAAACTAAAGAAGCATTATTCCAAGAGCATCACATAGCAGATTGCTACCGTCTGATTCGAGGTTTTGTTGGGTCACGAGACATTTAAGAATTGAGTTGGCAGAGGGAAGTACTTGATACAGATAGTTGTTTATATGGGAGTTCTAGATAGATAGTAAAATTTTGTAGCGGATTAGATGATCTTCATTAAATAGTTCTAGTGGCTCTAGCTAGCATATACAAACCAACATCAGATTCATGGATAACACATAATTTGTGTTCAATACATTTTCCTCTCAATCATTGTAGTTCTCTGTATCCTTATTTTTTTTTTCATTGCACGGCAATCTGTTACAGTGTAATAAACTTATGGAAGGAAACATATATACTATAAAACTTATTGCTCTCAAAATTTTCCTTGGTTAATCGATTCATACGAAGGACAAGCGGCACCAGACATGAGGTTACGTCTTCTTCTTCGTGCACAGAATGAAACGTAACATCTGTACCGCAGGTTGTCAAAAACTTTCCGGTTTTTAGAGTTCAACATGAACTGTTGGGTGGGCATGGTGTTCTACACCTTAAGTATCTTTCTCCTTGTGGAGTTAACATGTGACTAAAGTGACAATTGTTGAGGAAGTCCCTCTAGAAATGCCTTCATTTCATATTGAACCCCAACGACAATTTTCACCTTTGACCGTTGGGAAAAGGTTGGTATAGCAACTTTGAGTCTTCAAAGTTCGACCAAAAAGAAAAAAGTCCTTTCAGCCAAATACATTATATTGTAAGGGTGAGCATGATCCGGGTTTGTCCGGTTCCCTCAAGAACCATGGATGGGACCGATGGTACCGGTTCTCAATTTCAGGAACGGTGGATTGGACCGGAGGTTCCTGGAACCAAACCGGACCGATGATCCGGTCTGGTTCCCGAGCGGTCCAATGGAACCGGCAAAATGAAAACAAAAATAAAAAACCCGAATTTGACGGGGCAATTTGAGCCTTCGGGGACACCACATACACCAAGGTGCTTGTGGGAGGGCTGGCTTAGGAGACTCAGAAGGGCTTAGGAGACTCAGAAGGACAAAGGACAAAGCTATAATTCTAGATAACTGGCTTTGGGGACAATAAGAATTCCAGATATGCCATTCATCCAGATGGAGCCCATAATTCCAACCACGATGCAAATGCACTCAATAGCAGAGAACTGCTGCAGAGTGAACGTACAAGAAATTTCAGGAATTTAATCATTGAAAACACTCTTGGAGCTGAATCTTTTAAACATCAACATGGCCACCATCGCAAGCAACCAATATGCAAGGGGATTTTAATCTCATGTATGAGCTACTGCAGTTTATGTTACAAAAAGTACAAAAGCAAACAGACTAAACGGTCATGAACTCAGGATTCGATTTTATGAGTTAAATAAAATTTATCGGTCCGGATGGGCGGTCCATCGGTCCGATTCCCCCTAGAACCGGGAATCGGACCGCTCGCACACCGGTTCCATCTTGAGGAACCGGGGATCGGACCGATGATCCTAAGATTCGGACCAAACCCATTGGTCCGGTCCAGTCTGAGCCGGGCGATTTCCGGTACGGGCGGTCCATCTTACTGACCCCTAGGGTAATATATCCTTTTGAAACACTTTGGCGTTTGGACCTAATCTAAAGTAGCTTTGGAAAATAAGCCCAAACCTCATGCAGTCCGAGTGTTAAAGCAAGTCAACCATTTTCCACATATATCTCACTTGCGTAGACATCCACTTAACTTGCTATGTTATTAACGGAAAATTTCAAATAACGGCATGAAATATCATCATTTTCTCAAATAAAAACCTAAAGTGGATCTCATTTCAAATAAGGGCATGAAGTGCCCTAACTATTTCAAAGAAATGCCTGACCAGGAGAAGTTTCGTATTTACTTTTATTATTATTTTTATTATTATTGTACTTTTCTTTTTTTCCATTTCTTTTTTTTTTCTTTATTGTGGCTGATGAGGGTGGCCTTGCCCAGGCCCTCAGTGGCCGCGGTGAGGGCTCTCCCAAGTGAGGCCGTCCCTCGCGATCGTCGGGGGAGGCCTTGCCTAGCCCTGTGGTGGCCGGCCATCGCCTGAGACTGGCCACCGGTGAAAAAAAAAAAATAGTAAATGACAAAAATGCCATTAGTTAGGCTCTTCTTTGAAACAATGAGGGCACTTCAAGCCTTTATTCGAAACAAGTTTCACTTCAAGCTTTTATTTGAGCAAATAATGGCGCTTCAAAACTTTATTTGAAATTTTTCCTATCATTTAGTTAGCCAAAAAGTGACATTGGCTGTTTAAGTAAATCATTCTCTACATACATCTGATTCAATCGGACATGCACTTAACGGGTCGTGCCGTCCAGTAATTTTTTTTTTTTTGGGGGGTCGGAATGCCGTCCAGTAATGAATCGCACTAAATATGGCTTCCTCTTGAGCCGACTAACAATATGACACGGCTCAAATGAAAAACATGACGACAACCTTTGTTCTTAGGGACAAGACATTCCTTAATTTGGTACGGCGATGCCACTTGATTCCTAATTTCCAAGAAAAATGCTTGGCATGTTAACCCTGCAGGGAAAAACATCTGCTTTTTCAGATCCCGAATCCCAATTGGTCACGTGAATAGACGAGAACCCAAAAAGAAAAAAAAAGGAAAGGAAAATAAACTCACTGTCTGAGTCAAATGTGATTGGCTGAGCAATACTCTCTGGCTCCGACTCCGCTTTCAAGAACCATGCTTTCTCCCCTGTAGACCCGAAAGATCACTTTCGGTGGCTTCTCTGTCTTGGTTTCGAGCCATTGGAACAAGCTTCTGCAAGACTATTGAAGAAAGATCCGAAGCTCCGGGAGTCGGAGACTGCCATTTCTCTTGCTCCAAGTGCTGTTCTGTCTCAGATTTTTTTACCCTTTTTCTTGCTGATTCTTGAGGTGACCCAAGTGTTTTACGTGTTGAGTGTCACTGATTAAGTTGAGGCGCGGCATGTAGATCTTTTCGGTTGCTGAACTGCAGATTTTGGTGCTTGTTTATATGTGGGTTTGTTTGTTTTGACTTGAGATTTGCTTCTGGGAGTTTTGGGATTGCTGTTCTTGGTGATTCTAGTTGGTTTAAGAGGTCAGTTATAGCTCAAAACTTCATAGTCCTTATGTGAGAGCTGCACTCCGAAGTGAAGTGGGTTTCAAGAACTTTTGGTTGAGATGTGAAGGAAATGGAAACTCGAGAATGCTGAGGCAATTATTTGTTGGCTTCGATTGGCAGTTCACGAATTGTATGAGCACAATTGGCTCAGGATGGTGTCCTCAGGAAGGCACAAACTTTGACCTTTTTTCAGTGCCAGCGCGATAGGCTACAGGTTGATTTGTATGTTTATCTGGTTGAGTTATTTGGGCTATTGATTCAGGGGTACTTGGGTGTTGATTTCAGATTCTTGCGCTCAAAAAGACGGCAGGAATTTATTGTTGGTTCAAAGTAGTTCTTAAAATAGGATCACTAGATGGTGTTTGGTTGGTTGCAATTGCTAGCCATTGTAGGAACCTGGAGAAGCCATTGAACCTTTGACCGAGTTTTCATTATGGCATCCATTAGAAGGACCTTGTCCCCAGTTCCTCGTCCTGGAACTCCGCTAAATGGCGAAGCCTATTCAGTTTCATCTCCTTTGTCGAAGTCATCTTCTTGTGCCCTGACCCCGAGTCAAACACCATCAGGTGGAATACTGTCAATTTTGGTGGGTTTATTGGATTCTCTGGCTTTTGCACTTGGAGTTTTCTGTCAACGACCCTCTAGGCCTTACGATAGACCAAAACCAAGAGGGCAAACTTGGAGAAGGGCCTTATTTCATTTCTTCATTTGTTTCATCATTGGGATGTTCATTGGAGTTACCCAGTTTGCCTCAATGAATGCATCAATGAACTTCATTTTGAAGAACCATGCCTTATCCTTTGAGCGGAGCACAAGTTTCAGGAATAACCAGTTACACGATGACGCAGCTAGAAATGTGACACCATTTTACAGTATGAGCCATGAGAATGACTCTACCATGCAGCTACAATCACATCAGCAGCTGTCGTATTTGATTGCCCAAAATAGCAGTAATGAATCGGCTACTAGATATGCTCACTGGGAAGTTCAGAAGCTTCTGATTGTTGTGACCCCGACGCAGAGACACCCGTTTCAAGTCTATTATCTTAATATTCTGTCACAGACACTGAAGCTTGTACCACCTCCTTTGTTGTGGATAGTTGTGGAGAGGACCTCGCAGTCTACAGAAACAGCTGACATATTGAGGAAGACTGGTGTCATGTATCGGCATCTTGTGTGTGATAAAAATCTGACCGAGGTCACAGATGTAAGAATTCACCAAAGGAATGTGGCGTTATCTCACATTGAAACACACCATCTCGATGGAATAGTTTTCTTCGCAGATGAGGATAATATCTACGCAACTGATCTATTTGATCAAATGAGGCAAATTAGGTACTTGTCATTATTCCCACATTCAATTTTTCTCTTCTGGCAGAAATACTTTGGTAATTCATTGTTCTATCGGGGAGATTCTCCTGAATTTGTAGTGATATGGGTATATTTAAATCTAGAATTGGACTACTAAAGTGCCTAGTAAGAGATGCAAGAGTGAACTTTAATTCTTGTTTGAGCATCAAGATCCGCACCTCTCTTTGGACTGTTTCTGTACCTCATCCACATTTAGATCCACATAGTTGTCCACAATGAAAGGCTTTCCATTTATTGACTAGAATAGCAATTGGATTTGGTGGATTAACTGTCTCTCTCCATCTTCCTATTGAGATGCTCCCTTTTGCAATGTCCTACTTTATCTAAAACTCAGCTAAACTTTCTTTCTAAGGTTGTCACTGCAATCTCCTTCTCCTTGCTCTGTTCTAGTTAAACCTTTTCCTTTCTTAATGTAGGCGCTTTGGAACTTGGCTGGTGGCCAAAGTAACAGATAGCAGAAGCAGAGCTGAATTGGAGGGTCCCATTTGTAATGGCACTACTGTAGTTGGGTGGCATACAAATGAATCAAGAAGGGGATTCAAAAGATTTTATGCCCAATTATCAGGATTTGCCTTCAATAGCACAATTCTTTGGGATCCCAAGAGATGGCACAGACCTACCGTTGAACCCATCAGGCAGTTTGACACGCCAAAAGATAAATTCCCGGTAATTGTCCTTTCGCTTCTGTAGCTCTGATCAAGTCATGAAGCGCCAGCGTAGTGCTATTCTCATGAATATGTCTGATACCATCTCCAGCTGAATCTCACAATCCACTGAAACAAAACTATCTTTGGCCCCTATCTGAGTTCATGACATCTGAACTTGGACTTATTCAAGCACAAATTTCATGAAATGGAAGTGTTGTTTTCTCAACCCCTATATTTCAATTTCAAGACTGAAATTCCCTGAATGCATTTTCGTGACTCATCTGCGATGACTGAGGTTTTACAATATGATCTACATGTCCAGGTGAGCACATTAGTTGAACAAATTGTGGAGGATGAGAGCCAGATGGAAGGCTTACTCCACAACTGCTCAAGGGTGATGGTTTGGCATCTTCATGTGGATCCATCTAGTTACTTTTATCCACAGACTTGGTTCACAAAGAGTTATCTCAATGCCACTGCCTCACTGACATAGCAGTTTGTGGTGGGAAAGTTGTTCAATTGATACTTCAAGGTAATGCAATTTCTACTCTCTCTACTCTTCGCAGACCTTTTCAACGATATGTTTGGATGTAGTCAATTGTGGATTGTTGCTCTGGAGATGAAAGACATCATAGGAATTGGTCCAGTAATGTAATTGGATGTTTTTCTTGACAATTAAACAAAACTAAACTTCAAATTGTCATAGCAGACAAAGTTAGATGGATGCATCCCACCATTGTACAGCACAGAAATCTGCTGGGCATGGTAGTCATACTCTTGAGCTCTTCATTTGAACTGGTCAAGAAGACAGTTACATTTGTTCCTCGTGATGTATCTTGGTGATTAAGCAGAGACGAAATTTGGCTTTTGGGCCAGTGGTGTACATATCAGAGGCGCCTATCCTACATTTCACAGTTTTCGTTGCGATGCGATGACCAATCAAAAAGGCTATTTTTTTTGCGTGTTTTAAAGGACCAGCTTTACCTTGCTAATGAGAAGGCGGTTTCACATGAAATAAATCTATGTCAGCACAAGATATTGTGCTCATATCATCTTCCATTCTGCTTTCATTGTAGCGGTAAGAAATTATCTCATGAGTACTTCCAATTTTGCTGCAGCTGATGCATGTTTCAGAGGGATTTGATTCGACTTGGTCGACATTTCGAAACGAGGACCATCTGCAGATGATTTCTGTGTACTTCTATGTAGGGTTGTATTCATGTCCCACGGTTTTGCAATTGTACAGTTACATGAGCCTATTTATTTCTGGATCTTCTTGGATTCTTTTTGCAAGGAAAGAACTTAATCGAGCTAGATTCAGCTCTGCTTGCTTCAAACCCACCTTCAAGTTCAGTCACTCCAGATTCCAGTACCTTGTTTCTCTTCCGTGATCTATTTAGTTTCGTGTAAGAATCCACATTCTTTAATCGGTTCCGCTGGTAGCTGCGAGGAATCTTTGCAGTCTACCTGGTGCTATCATTTCATTGACGGTGATTAAATAGATACATCGAAACTTCTTATCGATTTGTTCTCTGGTTCTTGAAGAACTCGAGCAACATGTTCTTCTACGCGAACACGAATCGAGGATGCTCGTAACACGGGTGTCAGAGAAACATGTCTGATGTTGTTAAGAAGGAACAGGCACTTTCAAGTTTGTGAAGGAAAATGGAATCGAAACCAGCACTGATCACTCCTAATTTTGTTGAGATGATGCAACCAGGACAAATCATATTCCATGGTTTCTAACAGCTAACACTTTATTCAATTTTTTTCAATAGTTATTTTGCGAAAGTAAGACATGCAACGTCGATATGTCCGAGTGGTTAAGGAGACAGACTCGAAATCTGTTGGGCTTTGCCTGCGCAGGTTCGAATCCTGCTGTCGACGACTTCTCCTTCTCCTTTTTCTATTTTTTTGCCTCGGTGTCTATTTGCATAAAATTATTGAGGCAGTTCTTTTCCTTTCCTAGTCCTACCTTCGCTAATCACGTGTCAATTCATTTTACATTATGTGGGCTTCTTAAATATTGAGTAACTCCATTTTAAACGACATTGTATGCTGGAGTTGTTGAGCAATGTACATGAAATGAGGGGAGTTTTAGTTTGAAGCAAGGGTTGAACTAATCTAGATTGTATCTGACATATATTGATGAACGTTCAAATCCTGAGATTTGGTGTATCGATATAGCTGACGCTGACGCCGTATATGTGATCTATGCGCGAATAGAACCATATACTGTCGGATCTTGTGAGACTCGCATCGTGTTAGGCCGAGACATTCATGCCATATCATCGACTCTTCGTTCTGTGTGTTAGCTTCAATGGGCTTGACAGAAAATGAAGCACTAGAGAAGGTGGCAAAGCAATGGGATCACGCCAAACATGACACTGTACTTGATGAGGGAGCACAATCTCAATCTCGGCTATGCCACCAGATTGTTGTACTTCTGCTGTGCTGCTGCATATTTTGCACCGGTCTTCGGGGGCTTTTCTTGCCAATTCCTAATTGGGGGCTGTTTCTTCGTGATCGGTTTTGGATCAATCTCTGGCCTTCTTGTAAGTAAAACACATGAAACTAGTTTACTGTCTGTCGGTGCGGGCGACCTCGGAGCTGCTTCAATGGTACTACATTTTCACTACGCTTGTAGTTCTGATTGCACTCGCCTGCATTGTGTTGCATTCAGGACCGGTTCGGTTGGACAGTGGGCTTTGGTGTCCCTCTCATTCTCATGTTCTTCTCGGCTCTCTTGTTTTTCTCGGCCTCTCCTTTCTATATGATTCCAATATGGTCAGGCACATTACTTCCAATTTCGAAATCCCTGCAGGTTCTTTTGGCTCATTCATGATCATCAGCCTGATCCTCTGGCTCTCTCTATCTCTATACGACCGCCTCTTAACACCTCCGATCTCCCATGTCAGTCCATCCGCCCATCTGGGGCGTAGCAGAGAATGGCAACCGGGGCTTTTTCTCTTGAGCCTTCAAATGGCAATATCGGCCATAGTCGAAAGCATCTGGTGGAAGACCGAGATCCAAGGTGATTACTAGAACAATGCACGAGGAGTGGCAAACATTTCCGGGATGCGGCTGATCCCGCAATATTATCTGAGCAGCGTCGCCTATGTCTGAGCAGCGTGGCTGAGGCGTTCTACTCGGTCGCTGAAAGCAGAGCTCTACAACACTGAACTCCCCAGGATCATGTCTAGCATTGCAGCATCTCTTGTATCAGATGGGGCTGTCTGTAGGGAACACAACGGCGACAACTTGGTTGGCGAGTCTTGTTGATGACATGACAAGAAGAGGAGGTAGAGAGAGTTGGGTGCCTGACAACACCATTTGGGGTCATTTGGACTAGTTTGAGCCTCCTAATTGTCTGTTACATTGGTTGTTGAATACTTTATGGTCCTTGCCGTTTCTGAGGAATCTTTGAATATGTCTTCTTGGTGATTCCAAACAAGTGATTGGATCTGAGACATGATTCCAAATTTGTGACTCCAATCATGTGAAAGTGTTAGATATATTGCTGACAAGAAATTAATGTACATGACATATTGACTCGTGGTCAAAGGAAGAAAAAAAAAGTGACTTCCTTTGGCAAATTTCAGGAACTTGCACTAATCTCTTCATCAACCACTCTACTTGAAGCACCATCACCACCTTCTCTTTTGCAGGGTCCATAGGCCTTGCTACAAGCAAGAAAGTACACAAAATTGAGGGTGCTAAAACAAGTGATGACCCAAAAGTAGTAATCATAGTGCCCCTTGTTGATATCATCCCCAACCCAACTCTCCATCCCTCCTCTCTCAGTAGCCAACTGGACAATGCTGATTATGAGGCTCGCCGCCAGGTTCGCCACCGACATGCTGACCCCGAACAGAGTGGCGGCGACGCTAGACATGGTCTTAGGCAGCTCTGAGTAATAGAACTGGTTTTGCCCGATCGCGTTGAGGCCCTCGGCGAATCCGATCAGAACAAAGTACAGAAGTAGCCACATCGCCGACATCTTAACCACCCCAGTTCCGTCCAAAAGTCCTTCCTCTGTGGTGACTTTTCGCCTAACTGATTCCACGGCGGCCAACGCTGACGTGGCGAAGATGGACAGAGCGAGCCCGGACCCCATCCTCTGTTTCAAGCTCGGATTGACTGGCTTTCCAATGATCGCAGAGGCGAGACGGAGGAATACGCGGTTGTAGAGAGCGACGAAGACTAGCAAAGAGAGAACCATGAACATGGTGAAGGAGCCTGCAGGGATTTCGAAACTCGGGGTGACGTGTCGGTCCATGGAGGCAACGAGGAGTACTATGAAGGAGTTCTGGTTGGAGGCTACGGACATCATGATCCCGGTCGACCATAGCGGGGTTATGTTGATTAGCGATTTGAGCTCTTCGACTTGGTCGACTGTGCAGAGACTCCATGGATCCAGGGCCTTCCCATCTGTGAGGTGTAGTTGGTCAGTGTCTCTGATAAGGCAAGCTTTGTTCAGAAACCTGAAGAATTGAGTGAGGAAAATTCAATGATAGAATCCCAAAATGTGATGGCCAGTAAATCACATTACAATGTATGCCGAATTGTACCTCAATTTTTCGCTCGGTGCTTGAAGCATCGATCCCTTTCCGACATGATACGATTCGTTCGGGCGCAAGGACGACAGTTTGATGCTTCTGTTTTTAAAGGCGGCTACCCCAACTTGGAAGAACCTCGTGAGCAGGCTTGATTCAACCTTCACCTTGTAGTAGAAAGGCGACGCCAAGAAGAATGAGAAGGTGGATACGAACATGAGCATGACGGGGACTCCGAAGCCGACTTTCCACCCCGCGACATCTTGGATATACACTACGCACGTCATCGCGACCATCACCGCGGCCATGACCGAGACATAGTACCAGCTGAAGAACTTCTGTAACAAGTTGCCCGAATTCTTGGAGCTTGCTCCCGTGTCTAGTTGGTCGGCGCCGAATGCCAAGGCAGATGATCTTATGCCTCCGGCTCCGATGGACATGAGGCCAAAGGACGAATATAGGAGCAACAACTGCGCCGTGGTTGCTGATACGCAAGTGTCCTTGGCGAACTCGTCGCAAGAAGGCGGCCTCGCTTGCGGAAGCACCGTTGTTAGCCATAGAAGAATCATTCCCTGTTATACGAAACATCGGTTATTCTGATCCAAACACTTTGAATGTACCAAACTTTGCATGCTTTCACAAACCCGCTATACGTAAGGCAATTCAACATCGAATGTTTTCCTTTTTCATTCAAGATAAGAGCAAGAACACAAGCCACACAAAAAAAAACTTTTTTCTGCCTTTTCTGTCTGGATTAAAACATAAATTTCATCTGCTAAACTCTGCACAACCGCGAGCGAAGGGATCTCCAAACTTTGCTCGAGGCCAAAAGCTAAGAAGCCGGCCATTTAGTTAATTAAACCTGCTTAACACGTTAATTCCAACAACAGACGAATCAAACAAATGCCCAGAAAAGGCAAAGCATCGTCTGGCTCCTTGATTAGGACGCATCCTATTTCATTGCTTCACATGTCACTCTCCACCCACTAAAAAAGTAGACGTGCAAGCATTTCGTTATCATCCACAAGGACAGTGGATGACTCGCCAAGGAAAGGAAATCCAGAAGCAAAGGCGACGGCATTCGCCAAAACACGAAAAACAAAAAATAATTCACTTTTATTGATTATGTTAGGGGTAGGGTTTTCGTCAGAAACTTATTGATTATATTTATTACAATGACGTTGTTGACTTTTATCTTCCACAGCTCTTTCATGAATCACTTCCCGTGTCCTAAAGCATTAATCTTGATTATAACCCTCTTTCTAATGGTGATTAGAGGGTTAGATTATAGCATGAAAACAAGATTCCCGTTAAGTGAATATCGATAAGTTGAAAACACATGAAAGGATTACTAATGGTCGCAACTCCTTAATTATGATCGCCAACGACACGATTTATGATGAATCTTTTACCAGGAGACTGGCGATGGAACCAAACCCGATCATCGGGTAGCGGCCGAAGTAGGAGTCGGCGAGGACGGCCCCGACGATCGGGAGAAAATTGGTGGCGGCAGACCAGAGGAAGAGGACGTTGGCGGCGGCGACGTTCTCCAGGCGGTACTCTCGGGTCAAGTACACCACCATGTTGGGCAGCAATCCGAAGCTCGCCACTTTCTCAAACGCCTCATTCGCTGCACATATGAACGCACCCCCAATACCGGAATGAACAAAAACTATGGACAGACATGATTATACAACGAACTAACATGTGTATGAACACAATACCAATTATGAAGGGGATGGTTCTGAGGCCACCCTTTGGGGTTGGGTTCTCCAGTAGCGGCTCTCTGATCGTCTTCTTGGCCGGTTCATCACAAGAATGATGACCCATTTGACTCATCTTTGCTCTTCACCGAGAGAGAGAGAGAGAGAGAGAGAGAGAGGACTGAAGTCACAGAACTTTTAGCTGAGAAAAGTGAGTTGGGTGCGAAAGAAAATTTATATCAGTGAGCGCTCGAATCGAAAGGGACTCGAGAAACTAAAAAGTGAAAAAATAATATCAAGAGGAAGTTGCGTGAACGTCGACACGTACGAGGGAGTGGCTTGACTGGTCGTGCCACTGCTCAACATGTTGCTCCGATGTCTCCGAGGTGGTTGAATCTCGTACACACACCACCAACACCCCCACGAGGCCACACCCTCCTCATTACCTCGTCTATCTCGAAACCAAAACCACTTTAAGGAACGAGGGTTTCAGAACCAGAATCTTCATATTTGAATCTGTTGGAACCATAAAGATGCAAGATTTTCTTAATCCTAGTATAGTAAGAAATATGATTGGATTGTGCGATATCTGTGGTTACCAAACTAATGATTGTAATCCCTTATATTGCTCTCAATAATAAATCCTCCTAAAAAAAATACGATGAACTGGAGATTTACTATCTTTAACATAAGTTTTCAAGAGATTTTTTTTCTTTTTAATTGTCTGAATCACGTTAAATCTCGCGTTCTCCTCTTCTCTTCTTTTATGTCTTTAGTATACATCATTATCATTAAAACAGAATCCTTTGTCTTAGGGTTGAATCTTGCAGACACGAAGCTTTCCCCAATTAGAATTCTCATTCGTTGACCAACCGGATTTCAATATCAATTACAAACGAGGGAGAATAAGGGGCTTTTGAGTTTGTTCGACGCATGCCATTACGTTTCCTCTTCGTATATTGTCGTCCTTTTCGTCATTTGAGGTCCGACGGTGCATCAAATCAAAGGGTACGTAGTGTTTGCTTATTCTTCTGGAATGCTACAGGATTGGGTTTATGACTTCGTTAAGTTTCTCAGATGGGTTGTTTAGATTTGGTCTAATCAATACTGTGTTATTCAAGAAATGAAAATCGAGCTATTTTAACATATGGTGATAGCGAAAGAAACTTCAGAATCTGATAATTAGGTAACGTGCAAGATTATATTAATATGTAGGTTAATGTACCTACCAACCCATTATTGAACGGTTGCTGTTCAACTAGGGTTCCTTACGGAGATGAGATTTCTTCACGAATGATTTGTGGAATAGCATCTTACACGTGAAGATGGTTCCTTGATATTTATAGCTCGTTTGGTTGCAGCAATGGGAACGGCGCTATAATGGAATTAGCTATTACGCTATTTGGTTTTAGGTACTATATTACCTGTTACACTAATTAATTGGCAAAAGGACACCTGGTGTCAATATTTATGTACGGCTTTTTTTTTATCGCTTAAGTGCCAAATCAGAGAAAGCCAATTCCGGCCAAACAGTACACGTTGCATTTTTATTAATGGAATTTTTTTTTATAAAAAAAGTCAGTCCATGTGGACGCCACATGGAATTATTTTTGTATTATTAAATTAAATTTAAAAAATAAGCTAAATAACTAATAATAAAAAAAGGAAAATTGCTAGGTTGCAGCAGCGAGGGCTCCAAGCCCTCGCCACCGCCCACCATCGCCCACTCCCACTGGCCGCAGGTGAGGCCTCGCCAAGTCGGCGAGGCCTGGTCATGGATGGGCAAGGTCAGCCTCCCCCAGCCACTGCGAGGTTGCACCTGGCAGAACTGGGCGAGGTTGAGCCTCGCCCAGATTTGCGAGGGTGAGGCCCCGCCGACTTAGCAAGGCCTCGCTTGCGGCTGGCGGGGGTCGCCCACCACTTGGCGACCCCCGTTGGCCATCACCCACCCTCGTCGGTAATGGCCGGAGATGGTGGGCGGCAGCGGCGAGGGCTTCCAAGCCCTCACCGCTGCAACAAAGTATTTTGCTTTTTGTTTTTTTGTTTTTTTTGTTTTTTTAGCTTATGTTTTAGGTTTTTAATTTTTTTTAACTTTTAGCTTTTTTTTTTATTGCTGACTTGGATGCTCGACGAGCCATGTAGATGCCACGTCATATTTCTGACGAAACTCATCAGAGTTAGTACTGAAATAACCATTTTAAAAAAATGGCACTTAAGTGATCAAAAAAAAAATTGGCACTAAAGTGAACGCCGTACATAAATATTGACACTCCGGGTGTCATTTTGCCCTAATTAATTTCATAGGAAATATATTTATTATCACTTTAATGGGAAATCATGATGCATGAGTTTAACACCCCCTTTTATTACTAGATATTATTTGATTACTTTTATTATTAAAAGACATGTGCTTATCTGTATTAAATATCATAATTTAGTAGTTATCACTTCAATAGCTAATGATGAGTGTAACGCACCATACATATTATGAAGATATAACAATTTCATGTACAAAGTTTATCTATTATTAATAAATAATGATTATGCTTTAGAGTTAATAAAATTTATGGGATTAAATTAAATAAATATCATTTATCACGATATGATTGGAATAATAATAATATAACAGTATGAGGAAAAATTAAAATAATTAGTAATTAAAAAATTGTATCATTGAATTACAAATATAAATTATGACAATTTGGATAATCGTACCTAGGGGTTTGCAAAAGAACCGGAAACCGCTCAAACGGGACCGAATTGGCTGATTTTGGGCGGTTCCCGGTTCCAATAAATGAAAACCAATGAGTATCGGTTCAGTTCCCAATTCTAGGTGTGGAACTGCCCACTTGAACCACCTGGACCGGACCGGTACATACACACACACATACATACATTCTTACACACACACACATATATATATATATAATGTTTTAGAAACCCTAATAGCTCTCTCTCACGCTCGCTACTCCTCCTTCCTCACTCCTTAGTCCTCATCACGCACGCTCTAGCCTCCAGTCGCCTCTCAGTCCTCCTCACGCACAATCCTCTCAACTCTTTCGCCTCATCTCGCTCTCGGTCGCCTCTTAGCTAAGCTCTCACCTCTAGCCTCTATCGTGGCATCACAATCGCGGCTTTGCCGCCAGCCCTCTCTCATAGTCATGACCTCGCCTCCCTCTTTCACTCTCGCCTCAATTGTTATCATCGGCGAGGAGTAGCAATTGCATGCAGTTGAGCTACAGGAAGAAGGACCCACACCCGCAGTTCTACAAGGACGCCAAGGTATACTGATGCGAAAGCATCCGATTATGTTACCAACGATATACTTGGCGTTAATGAGCAATCCTTGAATCCATCCGCAAGTTCTGCACAATTATTATTCATTCAGACCAAGGCTGATTTTGGTCATAACTTGCCTCAATGAATCGTGACTACATGAAGACTATCGACTAGTATTGTCGATAATAAAATGTTGGGGAGCTCAGAAGATGGTGAGCTTAGGTGTTGGCGAACTCAGATGTTGGGGAGCTCAGACGATGGAGAGCTCAGATGTTGGCGAACTCAGAAGCTAACTTGCCTAATTAGTTGCTGATTTGATGGCAAATCAAAGACATATCAATGGGAGGCTGATTAGAGTTGTTTCCTTTATTATCAGTAGATCTTTTAGGGCTGTTATTGGCTGTGCAAGTCTGGTGGACGAGATTATTTGTTTCCTTTTTCTATTTCGTTTGTCTTAGTCCCTTTATTAATAGAGGAGTGTTCTCCATTGTAAGGGACTATTGCTGATGAATGAAAATTCCTCTTGGTGAGTTGAATGTTAAACACTTCGGCATCTTTATCCTTAGAGAATGGATACTCCTTGGTGGTGAGCTAAAAGCTCTTTATTCTCGGTTGGTGGCGTAGCCTTTATACCGTGGTGGTGAGCTTCTGTCCAATCCCAATCTTTATCTTCGGCTGGTGTTATCTTTAGGCCTTGGTGATGATCGTTCTATCCCTCATTCTGTATTGTTGGCTGGTGATATTTTTACGCCACGATATAGTTCGATTCCTATTGGTTCTTTGTTGTTCTCTTACACTATCCATACACTTAATCCCGAAAATTCCCCCATACATCATCCATATACTTTAGCCCATCGAAACCGTTTGCAACACTTCACGCGTAGAAACATTTTCCGACAAAATCACTCGCCCACGTACGCATCATGTACTGCAACAGTAAGCTGGTGATGACCACAATCAGCAGGAGTACGTCTTCGATGTCTCATTCGACAACCACCCCTTTTACCTCGGCAACTGCTCCGCCGTCCTCTTCAACGCCGACCAAGTCAAGAAATTCCGCAAGAAGTTCGGTGAGCTGTCGGAGATCATGGGGATCCCCGTGCTCAAGGGCGAGATCGTAGTGCCCTCACGACGCAAGTCAAGTAAGGGTGGTAAGAAGAAGTAGGGTTTCTTTGTTCTGTGCCTTTTCCAACTGAATGTATAATTGAGCCTTTTTTAGCTGTTGTAATTGGATGAAATGGTATTTGCTCTAATGGAAATGGGAACTTAAGAGTGGTTAATGTTGAGAATTCATTTGTTCTTGCTCCTCTATGTGACGTCACTCTTGTTGTTATTGCTTGATTTCTGTTGCTGGTGTTGATGAATCTGCTATAATTGAAGGTGTTGTCACGGTCTCGCCTCCCTCTTATCTCACCCTTGGTTGCCTCAATGTAACATCTGATTTCATGACCCACTTGAGAACTGTACCGGTGGCTTGGTTCCCGAGTGGTTCTAGGAAAGTGGGTGATTTCCGGTTATCATTTTATGGAACTGGCCCTTAGTGAGCGGTTCTCGATTTCAGGGTGGGAACCGTCCATCCTGAAACGGATCACCCCTAATTGTACCTAATAGTAATCAACTCATTTTAGGCTAAGTATTATGGATAGTTTTAATATTATAAACAATGCTAATTTATTTGTCAATCATGTACTATTGGATTAAGTCATAAAATTTGTAATTGGCGTTATCGTTATACAAATAGAATAAATTCTACTTATAGTTAATAATCTCACATTTGTAAAGTGAGTGGGGGGCAAAAAAAAAGGACAAGCGTACTCTTGGAGTAACTATTACACATGGAGTACGTGTAACAACCATCATAGCTTCCACAACAATAGGGATTACGCTGTATTAACTATTACTTCAATCAACCTGGAATTTTTTTTTCCACAAACATCACATTTTTCGCAAAACGAACGGTGCCTAATAGTCATTACTGCAACCAAACATGTTGTGAGCTTTTTCGGTTTAAATTAACTTGTTTGGAAAACTTTATGGTTCTTTCCATTCTCTATGTAAGTCTCTGTATTAGCATGCTCTATGTAAGTTGCCCTTGATCTTAGCTTAGGAAGGTTCGAACCGGGAGGGACCGATGGTCACCCCTACCGATGGCCGTTGTTGCAGTGACTGACAGAAGAAAATACTAAGGCCAAGACCAAAAAGAGAGAGCCCAATGGTGGCCCAATTTTAAGCTTTGAGGCAAATTGGTTTTGGGTCTCTGTCTGGAGGCCCAGAGACATCTCCGGAAAGCCTACTGAAGTCCACATCCCAATCCTATCAGATAAGGAAAGCAAAACTCAATCTTCTTCTCTTACACATTTCAAAGCTAATTTTCACATTGTACTAATCATTCAGTCATCTCTCATTCTTAAAATCATTTTAGGACGTGGTGGGGTTTGAGGATGAAATTCTCCTAACGCTCGAATCCCGTGGAACAAAATGAAACTCCTACTCATTTGATTGGCTCAATCTGTACTATTCAATCGTAATCGAACGTTAGTGAGTGGCGGCGATGTCTAAACTGACACTCATTTAAAGATGTAGATATTTCTACGTGCCAATTCATATTCTGATGAATGTGCAGTAGATGAATCTTTCCTATATGAAGTGGGGAGTCTTGAGCATCCCCAGCAAAATCAAGAATCTGCAGCAATAAGTAAACCGTCAGTAATGGCCGACCTTCCTTTGTATAGCCTTTCGTAAGGTGGGAATAGGAGAATGAGTACATACCCACTTGCTTATTAATCCATGTATTAATCATATGATACTATACTGTGGTGATCTGGGTGGTGGACGGTGGGATCCTCCCATTAGTCCGTGTGCAGAATTTAATTTTGATTGGGAACCATGATTCGAGTTAATAGCAATCATTAAGGAGTCAGCACTTAAGAGCTAACCCTACACCCTCCACTCAAGGTGCCTCTACGTTGAAGTCATAACCTAATCTTGCACTGGAAGCCCTAAAAGTTATCATGAAAGTGCAACTGAGTTCTAAAACTTTTAAAAAGTGCAATCAAGTCCTAAAACTTGTTACGAAAGTGCAATAGAGTCCTAAAAATTTCACAGAGTGTAATCGAGTCTTAAAACTTTTAGGATTCGTTGCACTTTCGTAATAAGTTTTAGGAATTCCAACACACTTTTCCCTTCTTCTTTTTTTTATTATGTGGGATTAGAAACTTTAAGAATGTCTTGCACGAGTGCAAGTGGTCAGCTCCATAGCCACGATAAGATTCCAATTCCATACTATAATCAAGGGTCCAATATCATTAGGAGTAGTAATGTTCCTTTTGTCTACTTGTGATATTTATTTTTGGAATTTTGCATGTATAACATAGTCCCTGAAAATTCTTCCCCTTTGAGCGAGTGTATAGTTCGTTATATTTTGGGTGAATGATCGAAAGATCCGAAGGAAGGGAACATGAATATTTACTATATCTAGCAAGTCAATAATAAGGGTCTGCCCAGTTTTGTCTGAATTATGATACCGCTAAAGGGTGTGTAATTCGGGTGGAGTCTTTCATGCATGAAGACACCTTTCAGGATTTGTAGGAACTAATATAATTGCCGGCCTGTTTTTTTTTGTGTGTTCTTGAAGAGTGAGCAGACTTTTTGTTTGCCCCCCGCAATATTTAACACATTAACCAAATTTTTAAAAGATTATAACTTAATTACGAGTAAATGTTCGTGTCAACATTTGCATATTTGGACAGTTTTAGGTGCTTCGGTACAGAGAAAGCCAAAGTGCATCTGCTGTCATATTTGGGTTAAGCAAGAAATAAATAGTAAAAGTCTATCCAGATACGTCATGAATCACTTGCATTTGATTGTCACAAGCTTGTTCCTGTTATCACATGTAGTTTCCTTTCCTATCATGCACCGAGGATTTGCAAAATGACTCATTACTAATGCCCGCCCTCTATTAGTCATCACCTTGAGTGCTAACATTTGGATATTTCTTTTGGAGTTTAGCCCAGAGTTTGGATGTTACAATAAGTAAGGGCACCCCCAATAGATGCATGATTCATGGATGGCTCGAGCCAATCTGTTTCTGGGTACAGAGTGTTTTCCGGGACGAGAGAGTTTAGACAAGATGCAACTTCCGACATGTTTCTAATAGGATAATTGACATAAATGGTCTCTGAACTTCGCCAAATATGCAATGAGCTTCATGAACTTTTAATTTGTTCAATATAGTCCATGAATTCTTGATATATGTTCAGTTTAGTCATTGAACATTTTCATACAGTTCAAAGACTAAATTGAACATGTACAAAAAGTTTAAGGATTATATTGAACAACTTAAAAGTTTAGAAATAATATTACATATTTGATCAAAGTTCAGAGATAATTTGTGTCATTTCCTCTTTTAATAGGGCAGAAAGGGAAGAATGACTTCTATATCATGTAGGGGGATAAGAATAGAGCAATATGAGTTGACTCCGAAGTAAACATTGTCTCATGAAAGGTTCTGCTTGCACTCGCTCCGTTCTCCTGACACCACCTGCGACAGACGAAGGTGAAGATCACAGTTGGATTTTCGAATGAAGAGCCAGTCCGTGAAATTTATGCAGTCAAAACGAAAACTAACCTGGCTTCGAAGATGCGGATTGAATTCAGAACCATCAAGTTCAACAGGAGTCAAGTACTGTTTTGACAGTGTAATCACGGCGAGGATCTATCAAGTTTTGCACACGGGCCCTCCCTTGCTCACTTTTAGTCATTTCAGTCTTCATAGTGGCGAAGGCAAAGAAGAAGAAGAAACCCCATGGCTATCATGAATCCCGCCGTTCAAGAAGGCAGTCTTTCAACTCCTTTTATGTGGAAAGCACCAAAAAACAGGGGAGTCCAAAAGCCAAAAAAGAAGATGCAACTAGTAACGAGACAAAGTAGATCTCCCTTTAAAATGGGGTCTTCCCACTAACTACAGCTTCTTTTGCCAATGAGCTTTAGAAATATGGAAAATGCACAAATTACATTGCAAAATGAAGTATCGGACTCTAGCTGGATGCTGTAAAGCATCTTTTTCTTTTCTTTTTTATTACTGGATGTTAAATATAATGTACTTTTTTTATATAGGATTAATACCACGAAAAATCCCAAACTGGTACATCTGTGACAAATTTATCCCAAGCTATTTTTTTACTTAAAAAAAAACCTCAAACTGGTACACTTGTGATAAATTTATCCTAAACTATTTTTTCAACTACCAAAAATCACAAACTGGTACATCTGTGACAGATTTACCTTAAACTAATTATTTTGACCACCAAAAAGCTCAAACTAGTACACATGTGACAAATTTACCCACAGTTAGTTTCCGTTAAATTGGATTAATACCACGAAAATCTCAAATTGATACACCTGTGGCAAATAAAGGGTAAAACCCCTAAACGCGTACATCCGGCAATTGCCACGAGTCATCCAAATCAGCAATTTGACGATAAAATTTAACGAAAAATAATGGATGGTAAATTGTCACATGTGTACCAGTTTAGGGTAAATTTGTCAAATGTGTACCAGTTTAGGGTTTTTGGTGGTTAAAAAAATAGTTTGGGATAAATTTGTCACAAGTGTACCAATTTGAGGTTTTTCGTGGTATTAACCCTTTTTTATAAACTTATTTAGAATATATCACATCACTTGTAACCATATGAGATGGTTACATTCGTATAGCGACTATGTTATGATGTTAAGAGAATATAACATGGTTGCTTGGTAATATACTCTTCTAAATTTGTAGTTCCGATGAGAGTGGAAAGTGATTGTTGGGGCGGACAAAGTGCGGCTCCGGACAAACTTTTAAAATGATGAAAGAGCGTAAGAATGAATCTAATGGGCGGAGAACATTTCTGGATTATGTATGTGAAACTAGAATTAACTCACAGGAGCCGCATTTTGATGTAAGGATATCGTTTAGCATTGTTACTCCAAGATTAAGCATGCTTAGATAAGAGCATTCCCAAAATGAGGACTTCCTGGAAAAAAAGAAGAAGAGATTTTTGTTGAGTGTCTGGTTAATGAGTGCACTGAAGGTACATATTAGACATGCTTAATGAGTGAATATTTGATGTAAGGTATTCATATATATTAGGGTTAATATCACAAAATTTCCAAATTGGTACACTTGTAACAAATTTACCCCAAATTATTTTTTTTATCACAAAAAATTTCAAACTGGTGTACTTGTGACAAATTTACTCAAAACTATTATTTTGACCATCAAAAACCTCAAATGGGTACACATATGATAAATTTACCCCAAACTAGTACATTTGTGATAAATTTACCATCAGTTAGTTTTTAGTTAAATTTTACAATCAAATTATTGAGTTGGATGACACGTGGCAATTGACGGGTGTACTAGTTTGGGATTTTTACCCTCTATTTGTCACAGATTTATCAGTTTGGAGTTTTTCGTGATATTAACCCGATTTAACGGAAACTAACATAGGGTAAATTTATCACATGTGTACCAGTTTAGAGTTTTTGATGGTCAAAAAATTTAGTTTGGGGTAAATTTGTCACAAGTGTACCAGTTTTGGGTTTTTGATGGTCAAAAAAATAGTTTGTGGTAAATTTGTCACATGTATACCATTTTAGGGTTTATTGTGGTCAAAAAAATAGTTTGGGGTTAATTTATCACAAGTGTACCAGTTTGAGATTTTTTGTAGTAAAAAAAATAGTTTAGAGTAAATTTGTCATAGATGAACCAGTTTGGAATTTTTCATGGTATTAACCCTATCTATTATGAGGATAGTTAGGGGTGTGCAACTGGACCGGGTTTACTCGGAACCCGGATCGGACCATCCGAAAAATAGGTCCAGGAACCAGTTCTAAATTTTGGGAACCGGTTGGAACCTGGCAGGTTCTCGGTTCCAAGTACCTAGGAACCAGACCGGTTTTGGAACCGATTTGTTAACAACTGTTAAAAAAAAAAATTCTAGTCTCGTTCGCTTCACCTCCTCTGTTTTTGGTGGATTGTAATTTCTATTGCTCATATTAGGGATTGTTGCTTTTGGTGGATAGTGAGTTTTATTATTCATTTTTTATTTTGAATCGTTTCATTGTTGCTCATACTATTTTGCTAGAAAAAATGAAAAAAAAAAAAATGAAAAACAAGTTCTCAAGTAGACCTTGGAACCGAACCCAAAAAATAGGATAGGTTCCAAAATAAGTTCTAGAACAAACATGGTAAGTTTTAGGTTTCAAAATTTTGGAACCGATTATAATAAGGTCGGTTTTAGGGTCTAGGTCCGGAACCTATCCACCCGGCCCTGCTCACCTTTAAGGATAGTCAGCTCAATAATTCCTTATTTGATTATTTAACAAGTGCTCCGAGAGCACTTTTGAATAAAATCCTACGGTTAAAACTGCAACAGCAAAACTGTACCAAACAGTTGTCCAATATCTCTATAATGATTCTTTCCTCGATAAAGAAAAAAAAAACAAAGGCCTTCTTTGCCCACAACCCATTATAAGTACCCTTCAGTCATCACATCATGATCAGTCCTAACCAGCTTGTTCTTGCAGGTTCCTCAAGTCTTGAATGTGCACAAAAGTAAGCTGTGTCTCTTGAGTTAGAGCTCAATCTTGAATGAACGACAGCTTTATACTAGACTAACAGTAGCTTTCTTTGAGGGTTGTTTACAGTGACTTCATGCAGCGTCAAGCAGAAGAAGCTGGAGCATATCGACGAGAACGGCCCTGCAAACTTGTCCCCATTGCAAGCGTCGTGTGTGACCCCTGAGACTCCAATTGAGTCCATGGAGTTTCTGGCGAGATCATGGAGTGTTTCCGCCATGGAGCTCTCGAAAGCTCTTCACACTACTCATGTCTCCGTTGGAAACGACAATAATAACAGTACAGAGAGATCATCTTTTTCTTCTGTTGGCACTGATGCGACCGATGCGAATTCCAGGTCTCCAAGAGACTACGTAAGATTTCGTATTCCAAACTCTTATTTAATACACCGTCACCGAAAGGAGAAGTTCCATAAACCTATGGTTGTAGCTACTTGCATAGACACTAGGATGGAGAGTAAAGACTATGGTTGTAGCTACTTCTGTAGAATCTTCTAAGCACCTGCCAATGCTATCTTGTTCAGATCAAGTGATATCGTGTATATTAAGTTGGGTCTCAAAGGAAGATGATGAAATTGACACCATATTACTCTTGAACGAATCAAAGCAGAGACAATTACCTAGTTAAAAGAGTATCTTAAAACACTTGCCATCTGTCTATATTTCTTTTTTCTTGCAAGTTTTGTCATCTTTGCCATCTGCTCTGGTTGTACATGATTTTGACAATTCTTCCTTTCACCTTGCAGCTAGCTCAGCAACCACCAACAAATGAAACCGAGTCCATCTCTCCAAGAGACAGTGGTGAAGTCAGGGTAACTCACAGCTTTCCAATTTTACTCAACCCACACACTTGCCCTTCACTTGTCATCAAGTGGACAAAAAGAAAAGAAGATTTCAAGCACTTCAAACAAAAATGGCTGTTAATTTTTGTTCCAAGAATGTACTACATAAGCTCAGAAAATTCACTTTGGAAAAAAAAAGTAAGTGAAACACATACGTGACAATCTGCAAATAAAGTTTTACTCAGTAGTCTTGTCTGTGAAGGAATTATTACTACTCCATCAAGCACTCACCCCGGAGTTCCTTTCCAATCAACAACTTCTCAGAAATGGGGTAAATCATCACTCAAAATTACTACTTTCGTGGAACTCCAGAAACAACACTTCATCATATTGATATTGTTACTTTGTTCAGCAGATCTACAAGAACATAATGAAGGGGAAAACGATTGGGAGGTGGTTGAAGGACCAGAAAGAGAGGAAGAAGCAGGAAACCCGGGCCCATAATGCACAGCTACATGCAGCCGTGTCCGTGGCAGGGGTCGCATCTGCCGTGGCGGTGCTTGCAGCATCCAATGCAACCTTGACAGAACAACCGACCAATCACCAGAAGAAGCATTCTAGGACAACTACGGCTATAGCTTCTGCGGCAGCTCTGGTGGCATCCCACTGCATCGACCTTGCGGAGGAAATGGGAGCCGATCACCAACAGATTACGGCTGCAGTGAGCTCCGCAGTCAGTGCGAGGACTAATGGTGATATCATGGCCTTAACTGCCGGAGCAGCTACAGGTACGAGCAACGCTTAAAACATACTCCTCAGGATAATTAGGACAATAAAGCCAAGTATTTTTCAAAGGGAAAAGAAGAGGCAGAGAGTAAGCTTTAGTTGGATAGAATTGAGCTTTTATCAATAGGAAATCATAGTGCAAACCCCCTGCACTTTGTTTAAAAATCGTTGGTTCAGAAATCTACAATTTGACCCCATATGTCACAACTCACAAGCGTTTATTGCTCAACTTTTGGTGTTCTTTGAATGCAAAATTCATTTAATATATCTTACAGGATACAAAGCACATCATAAGCTGATAAAGCATCCACAGAAAATATAGAAAAATGGAGCTATACACTTGTTGAAAAGTGTAGGGTACATTTCTGGAACAAAGGGGGGCCCAGAACCGCTGGTGGTTTGGCCTTCTTTCGAGGTCACCCCTTTCGGATTGCTTGTGGCAGCAATGCATGTCTCTCACTTTGATCAATAGGATTTGGACCTTTAACACTTCAGCAGGGCTAAGGTGACAGGGCTTGCCTACCTCGGATCAGTGGTTCACGACTGTTGCTAAGTCACAACCTCTCTACGGTTTTAAATCTCAACATACGTAGGGTGTAGTGGTGTTAGAACCCTCATGGTAGAGTCCAATGGGAGTAGCCACGATGTTGCTCTTCCTCGCCTTTTGGATGTAGTTACAAGAAACAAAACAAAAGGACAAAGGGAATACCTGCGTAATTTGACACTACCCATAGAGCTTACTATACTTTCTTTTATCATCTCGAGGGGCACTATCATTCTTGGTATTTTTCCTACAATAATCCAATCAAGTGTAACTTCTACTACTCAAACTGTGCAGCGTTAAGAGGAGCCGCCACCCTGCGAGCAAGGCTTCAAAAGGGTTATGGAGGAGCGACGTTTGCCGTGGCAGATGACAAGGGAGAAGCTGACAAGGAAAACTACATGTCAATGTCAAATGCATTAGACTTTGTGTCAAAAGGAGGAGAACTTCTTAAACGCACAAGGGAAGGTATAAAGACAGTATTAGAAGGAAAAAAAAAAAGCAACCCTTCATGCTTTTATGCTTCTAATTGCTTTGTCTAACATAAATGCTCTTATATTTCTGAATTTGGTTTCTAACATAAATGCGATGACAGGAGCCCTTCACTGGAAACAAGTGTCTTTCAATGTAAATTCGAACTTTCAGGTACGAACCTAATGATACGACAACTACATTTGTGTTAAGAAAATTACAAGGATACAACAAATTTTGCTGATGGACTTAAGCTTTTTTCTTTCCTTTCCTTTTCTCCTTAATTTGCTTTGAAAGACAGAGCTCCATGTGTTCATGAAAGAGCAACTTATTATCATGCTCCATTCGATCCATAGATAATACACTTTTCTAATCTTCAATCCTAACGACTACTCACAATTGGAGGCAGGTGGTAGCCAAGCTGAAAAGCAAGCATGTGGCAGGAACATTCACAAAAAAGAAAAAATGTAGGCAAATGCTTTTCATGTTAAACTCTTTCGTCGCCTTTTGCCTCTGTTTCATCTGAAGCAAATTTCCAAATTGCAGGTGTAGTCACCGGAGTGTATCATGACATCCCGGCCTGGCCTGGAAGGGAAAGGGAAGACGGCAGCGAAAAGGCTTACTTTGGTATAGTAACGGCTGACAGGGTGGTTGAGTTTGAATGCCAGAGCAAGGGAGACAAGCAAATGTGGACTGAGGGGATCCAGCAAATGCTGAACTGCTGTTCCAACATGATATGATCCCGAGGGAAAAGTGGGATGATTGGAGTTTAGTAGTCTAGAAAAAGTTTATTCCGCATACAAAGTTCTGCATGGCGAGATTGATTGAAGGAGAAGACTAGCAGTTAAAACGCCTGGAAGAGTCATGGAGTAATCTCCAAGCTACCTCTAGAAGAAATACTTGGTGACAAGCAAGATGCAAAAGCTAATCAAAGGTGAATTTGGATTACCTCAATATCTACCCCCCCTGCGATGCTTCAGTCACTCTAATTCTTTGAGGAAGTCAACATTATCCACAAAAACCTGAGAGAGAGAGAGTCAAATGTTGTACTTGTATTTAAATGGAATCAGAAAATACAGAGTGCGTGTGCTTTCAAAATCATTTGGCACCAGAATAAAAATGAGTTCCACATGCATACCAAACTTTCAAAATGAAAGATTATAAAGGTCCTCACTGTTGAACTTAGCTCTTTCCATTTGGTCAGCAACATCCACTGGGTAAAATTAAAATAAGAGTATTGCTAAAGCCGAGGAAATCAAAAGAAAAAGAGACGTACCAATTTCCAACCATCAGGGTCCAAGCAAACAGTTATCTTCGTATTAATACCTGGTAACGGGCCAGGTTCACGGGCAATCGTCCCATCAAATAGTTTAATTGCCTCGGCCATCTTATAAACATCATCAGTTCCAATCGCTATCTGATGAAAGACATAAAAGCTCAGTGTGTCACATGATTACCAAGAACGAGCACAAGGATGATTTTTTGCACAAAGGATAAGAGAGACTGGTGGGAGCATAAGGGTGGAGACCTCACCTGAGCATAGCCGTCTCCTTTATCAAATACCGAGACCCCATAATTGTAAGCTAGTTTCAGGACTGGGTTCGTGTCTTCAGCACCATAACCCAGTGTAACTTCTGCATACTAGAAAGTGAGAAAAATGCTGAAAGCATCAGAGAATGAGACATTGCCATTTTAACAAGAGATTATCTGCAGACCATACCCAATAAACGGTTTTAAGAAGGAACTAAGAAGCATCCATGAATTTGCACAAAAAAAAATGAAGGCATCGACTTGTGCTCAGACCAGGGTAACTATGTTCAATGCATCAGATATCAAATGAAGAGACACCAAAAAGACACATGGTTTTGGTGCAGACTCTTCTTGAGACGTTACTAATCATCACTCACAAAGAAAATGAGTGTGCCTACACACTTACACCACATGCCATGGGATAAAAGATAAAGAATAGTAAGAAAACAGATACTGGATCTAGAGATGCAGAATCCTCATTGCCACACAACCCTCCCACACGAGGATACACCCCACCTACCAGACGACATGGGAGTACACGTTCCCAACTTTTAAGACTTCATAGGACAGCCTAAGCTAAATGTTTTCGACAAAAGTTCAAATAATTTGAGATTGGCTAAAATGAAGGACATTAAATCACCTTGAATTCAGGGTTGTCCTGTTTGCTGAGAAGGTCCATTCCAAAAGCCTTGCAGTTCAAAAAGAACAGCAATAATTATCTCAGGCACGTATAAGCCACAGAGCTTACATGGTCTGGTTGGAACAAGGAAGCACTTCATAATTAGTCTCACCTTCTTGTAAAAGTTTATTGATCGATCGAGATTGCCCACACAAAGCATTACGTGGTGTAGGGGCTCAGGAGTAGTTGCTTCTTCTGACAGCTCGAATTTGTATCCATCTGGATCTTCCACATAGGCAATTACTTTACTGCTTCCATTAAGCAGAGCAGGTTCCTTTATCACTTTACCTCCCTTTGCCTTTACAAGATTCACTGCTTTTTCTACCTGCAAGGAAATATTGGAAAATAAGCCACAATATAGTACAGTGGATAGGACTGCTTCATTGGGCAAAACAAAATTTAAGAGACAAAGGAAGTAACTTTTAGAGGTTCCATAGCAAACGGTCAGGCGAATAAAAAGGATACTATCAATCTCATAGACACGAGAAAGAAACAAACTTTAGACAAAGAAGCATAACTTACATTGTCCACTCTGATGCCGAAGTGGCGGAGGCCATTTCCTATGTTGTACTTGTCCACGCCATAATCTGTTAAGCATCAGCAAATTATGCCCAAGAATAAAAGGAATATCTGAGCAAAGATCTCAAATTTACAATAGGTAAAAAAGAAGGAAACAACTTACTATAAGTTAGCTCAACAGTAAAATGGGAATCTTCAGGTCCATATCCGAGAAAAGCATTCGAGTATCTCTCCTCCGGTATGTCCCGTTTCCTCAATAGTTTCATTCCAAAGCATTCAGTGTAAAACCTGCAATATCTTGCTAATTAGCTATTTGCATGGAAGTCAGATCACCGGACGAGGAATTGAGTAATAAGAGTAATTCCAGGTCGAACAGTTAATGGACATACTTTATAGTCTCGTCCAAATTACCAACACGGTAAACAACATGGAGCATTCTTCGCTTGTCCTTCTTAGCCCACTGCAATGCACTGTCCTCAGTGAGATTACTGCTCATCGCCGCTATATTTCCGACATTATTTGTTTCGATCGTGCTTTCTGCGGGCCTAAGCAATTCAGATGCTTTTACACCCAAGACTTGTGACTGAGGAATAGCTGGAGAGAGTCCCCAAAAGTTCTTTAGATTGTGGGACATATTAATAACAACAGAATGAAGCAGAGTTAAAAAAGCTAACTCAACATATTATTACAGAATGGTCGCACATAATGCTGTCATTACACAATCCACTCTCATGAATTATTCACGTAATAAGAGCTCTCTGACGACGATATGCTTCAGGTACATTTTCAAGCATCAATCTTTATATACTCACTAACTATCACCGCAAAAGAAAGAGAAATATAAACCATTACTCCAGTAGTGATCAGAATATTTCCAACAAAGAAGTAAACATCGGCCAACTGGCAATTATCATTCAGGAAACGACTATGCAGAAACGATCAGAGCTTGTTAATGACAAAAAAAAGAGAGAGTAAACAATGCTGTGAAGATGAACTCGTCATCGGCAACCGGAACAAACACAAAGCCCAAAGATCCAAACTTTTCACCATTATTTCCCCTTCTAATGAAAATTTACCTGTGCCCAGTTGGAAAAGAGCAAGTCTCCGAGAGAAATTCGAGCACGAAGTCTCATTGATCTGGTTGTCGTCAAAAGAGAGCTTGAACGAGCATTGTGAAGAAAAAGAATGCTTTTTTGGGAGAGAAAATGGCGATGGAACTGGCACCATTATCCTCGTCAACATTGTGTTGCTTGCAATCTGCACTTGCTTGGTCACCAACGAACGAAAGCAAGAATTATGAGAATTTGGAAGACGGAGATTGGGTGCATGTAAATGGGCTTTAGCTTCAGGCCCATTTGATCACCTACTCTCTTCTTATTGTGTGGTTGACGATGATAAGCTAGGAAGCATCGATAATCTTTGGGGCTTCCGTATCGTGTTCAATACTCTTCGACATTCTCACACTTTTTGACATGCGATCGACACGGGGTCTGTGCTCCATACATGCCAGCGATTCGCGAGTCTCTCGACACTCAATTTCGGCACGCACTGGTCAATTTTAAGTATTTTCAATAAATTAGGGGTCACAATGTAAATTTATCAAAAAATATATACTTAAGTTGCATTCCCAGCCACTCCAAAATTAATACACTCAGTCAACCCAAAAAATCCTTGAATCCCTAACAGAAAAAGAAGAAACCCACCGTTGATATATTCTTTTATATATACATGATAAATTATCATGTATATATAAAATATAAATTTAATATATAACGTGTTTCAACATGTTGAAATTCTCTATTTTTTTAGAAATGACGTGTCAGTGTGTCATGTTGTGTCGTGTCGCATGTCGGTGTCAATGCCACTTAGGTGATGAGTAGTCTTGCTTTTTTGTTATAGGATTATACTAGCATAACAGTCTTTAGGCCCCATAATAATTTATAATCATTTATTATACGCTTTTTTTTGTGGTTCAGAACGTGTTGTTATTCTAATAGTAGATTAAAGAATGTGGCTTATTCATTTCTCTTTATTATATCAATTCATTTGACACTCAAAAATCAAATCTTTCCTACAATAGATAGCGTGAAAGCCCTTCCTTTTCCTTTCCTCAATTGTCCAAAAAGTCCTAAAGTTATTGTACTTTTATCAATTCAGTTTTAAACCTTTTAATTTTGCTAATTGAGTCATAAATCTTTTTACATTTTGCCAATTGAGTCTATCCGGACAATTTTGGCCGAAAATCGCTAATGTGGACGTCGGCTGTTTTACGTGACATAACCGATGCTAACGTGGACAACTTTTAGTAATATTTTAATATTTATTTATTTTTTTCTTATTATAGCTGGTGAGGGTCCCCGAGCCCTCACCAGCCACTTGGAAAGGCTCACCTAGCTCTCGCCGGCCACAATTCTTACAAAAATAATGAAATGAAAAAATAAAGAAAATCAAAAAAATATTGAAAATTATCCACGTCAGCGCCGACCATGCCACGTAGGATGGCAGGTGTCCACTTCAGCGATTTCCAGTCAAAATTGGCCGGATGGACCTAATTGAAAAAATGTGAAAAGGTTTAGAATTGAATTGGCAAAATTTAACAGTTTATAACTGAATTAGTAAAAGTGCAATAGATTTAGGATATTTTGAACAAATTTTCCTATCTACTTTCATCATCATGTCAAAATTTTAATTCACCTTTTGAGATGAGTCGACAATGATATGAAGCAATTATATAATCTTTACGCTGAATAGCAATTAAGTAAAGTAGTGCTCATCGGGATCAAATTTTGTGTTGGTGATTCACTGGTTGGTAAATAATAAATACGGCTGATAGTGAAAAAGTATTTGGTAACTTATCCAGTCACGTGTTAGTCGTTAGCCAACATACTTTAACAAAGGATTAATATCACGAAAGCCCAAGTCAATACACATGTGACAAATTTACTCCAAATTAATTTTTTGATCACAAAAAAGTCCCAAATAGGTGCACATGTGACAAATGGCAGAAGACATGAATTGAATTGAAAAAGAAGTAAGTCTTTATCACTAAAAATCCTAAATTGGTACACCCGGGATAAATTTACCATACGTTAGTTTCCGTTAAACTAGGTTAATACCACGAAAAATTTCAAACTAGTACACTTGTGACAACAGAGGGTAAAAACCCCAAACTGATCATCTAACTCAACAATTTGACGGTAAAATTTAACAGAAACTAACGGAGGATTAATTTATTACAAATGTATCAGTTTGGGATTTTTGGTGGCAAAAAAAAATAGTTTGAGGTTAATTTGTCACAAGTGTATCAGCTTGAGATTTTTCGTAGTATTAACCCTTTAACAGTTACCAATATTTGTTATCAACCGGTTAAATAATCTACTAATTTTTGTTTGTATGACTTATCAACGCTGTGAAAGTTACTAACTTCAATACGTATACCAACATCTTTCACGCTACGATACAGACTAATTTTAGTCAATTACCAACTTTTTATTCAGTAATGTGGTAACGTTTATTCTAATGGCTTATCGACTCTTTTAAAGTTACTAAATTGTATTTGTAACGACAAATCTTAATTTGACTATGTACCGATGTTTGTTACATTAAGATACCTACTAATTTTAGCCACTTATTCACTTTTTATCGTACTTCTTCTGGAAATTGTCAATATTTTTTCTTTTCTTTTTTGCTAGAGTAGGTCACGTGGCATCCGAGCTAACTTTCCCGCATCTCGACTATTCCGCCTACTCGACCTATCTTTCAGCGCACTCTCCCACGTTGTTAAAGTCCATTCAAGATTTTAGTTTTAAGTGTCTCAACAATACTTGATCAAAGATCACAAGGAGATGAGCGAATTTCCTTGCCATCTGGGCTAACACAGTGTCTACTTTAATAATATATCAATCTTTATTTTATAACTTAATTATGCCTAGAAAATTACTATCTTTCATGCAACTTACCAATCTTAATTTGATCGGTCTACCAAGATTCGTCACATTAGGATACTAACTAATTTTGGTCACTTACAAACTTTTTGTCTTGCTTTGTTTCGAATAGTATCAATATTTCTTTATACTTCAATATTATGAAGTACTTTAATAATGTACCAAGCGTTATTTTGGTGGCTTACCAACGCCTTTGAAGTTATTAACTTTTATTTGAAATTACCGACCTCAATTTGATTAATGTACCAACATCTATCACATTAAAATTTAACTAATTTTAATCAGTTACTAAGTTTTTATCTTACTTGGTTAAGAAAAGTACTAACAACCTTTATTTTAGGGGAAAAAATCACCAAAAATCCTAAACTATGCCTACTGTAACACATTTACCCATAACTTTTTTTTAGACACAAAAAAATTCAAACTTGTACCCATGCGATACATTTACACCAAACTTGTACCAATGTGATACATTTATCCCAAATTTTTTCTTGTGACACCAAAAATCCTAAACTTATATCCATGTGACACATTTACCTCAAATTTTGGGGGTATATGTGTCACATGCCTACAAGTTAGCGTTTTTTGGTATCACAAAAAAATAATTTGGGGTAAATGTGTCGCACGGGTATAAATTTGGGGTTCGTTGTGTCATAACAAAAAGCTTGGAGTAAATGTGTTCTAAAGTTACAAGTTTTGGGTTTTTGGTTTCACAAAAATAAATTCGGCGTAAATGTGTCACAATGGGCATAGTTTATGATTTTTGGTGATATTTTCCCATTTTTTTGTTTTTTGTTTTTGTTTTTTTTTGTCGAATCCCATATTTTTGTGTGGCTTACCAACATCTTGGAAGTTACTAACTTCTATACAAAACTACCAATATTAATTTGACTGGTGTATTCACATTTATCATATTAAGATATCAACCAATTTTAGTTACTTGCCAATATCTTTTTTTTATCTTTACAACGTACCTACCTTAATTTATACTTTCATGATTACCAACTACTTTGATAATGTATCGACATTTTTCTTTCTTACTTACCAACCCGTTAAAGTTATTAAGTTTCCCTCGAAGTTACCTACAATTGTCCCATTAAGATACCAACTTTTAATCTGTTTTGAAAAGTATCAAGTTTCTTTATACTTCCATGATTACCCATTATTTTTACAATTTACCGGCATTCATGTGTGAACTTACGAACGCTTTTACGTTACTAACTTTACTATCCTTAATTTGACTTGTAAAGGAATATTCACCATATTTGGATACCAATTAAGTTTAGTCACTTTCAAATTTTTTAAAGATAAGTGCGCCAAAAGTCCTGGTACTTGCCGCCAAAGTACTTGAGCCCTAAACTTACAAAGAGTGTAATGAAGGCTTAAAACTTGTCGAATCGGTACAATCAAGTCATTCCGTTAACTCCGTCAATTTTGTTAACGAAAAATGTTGTCGTGGTAGTTTTTATTATTTCCTATCTCCTACGTGGTATTTTGTTGTTTTCTTTTCTCTACATGGCAATTTTTTATTTTCTTTTAGTTAAATTAGATTAAAAAATTAAAACGGCTAATTTTTTTTTATTAAAACAAACCCAAGGTAAAAAAAAAAAGTCGCAGGGCCCTTGCTAATGGGCCACCGCCGCCGCCCATCACCGGCAAGGACCGGCGGAGGTTGCCACAGGCAAGAGCCCTATGACTCTTTTTTTTTTTTTTTTTTTCGAGCTTGAGTTCTTTTTAAATATAAAGTTAAAGTAAGATTTGAGAAGAGAATGACACGTAGGAAAGAGAAAATAATAACAAAAGCACGTCAACATTATTAGCCAAATTAACGACACTAATTTACGAGTTTTAAAATTTGATTGAACTTTTTGAAAGTTTTAGGACTCAATTGCACTTTAACAATAATACGTGGGACTTCTGGTGGTACGATGAGCCCAGAGTCTTATTTCGCCTCTGATCAAAGGGTGTCACCATGTTTCGTGCAGTGTAAGAAGCAATGATTGTTGCATTTTTCAACCAAAACATGTCCAGAACTTAATGCAGATGTCCTAAATCTTGAGATGACAATAGAATATTGTGCAGATCGCCAGTCACGAAGGTTTCATAGCCCAATATCATGTGCAAAGTTGATCCGTGGTTTGCTCTGATACATCTGCATCTTTCCTAATTTCTTTTCTGGCAAATGATAGAACCGTTCGACGTGCTATGCGCAGCCAAAGCATCCTCTCTCGCTCCTTTCTTCGACCGCGCTCGCTAGATGGAGATTCTTGACACCTGTTCTTCATGCTGAAGGCGAATCTTGAAAAGCTGACTATTTCGGACAAAGACCTCTTTTCCCCAGCATTGTTAGTGAATCGTGCTGCGGTATCTTCACAACAGCACGATGAAGCCGGGTTCGAAATAGAAATACTATGGCTTTGGCTTATTCTGTTTGGGTCAGCTCCTCCATCGCTTGACTCCGAGGGCGAAAATCTCGCGCTTGATGAATAACGAAGCATCTCCGAGCTCAGGAACAGCAAATCTGAAGATTGAACATCACTCCATCTGTTCCTGATAGTCATGTCAGAGAGGATGATCTTATGCTTAAACTTGTGAAAGGAATTTGGATGACCATCTCTGTTGCTTTCGCTAAAATTGCAGGTCCTGCTTCCGAGGCCGAGCCTCGTTGTTTCCTGATCATCCTTTTCTCTCTGAACAAAGCCTTCGAGGCCAGGATTCTCCGCCAAGTTAGAAGAATATTCGCCGAATCTCAGGCTCTCTGAATTAGCAGAATACATGAGCTCTCTCAGATCATAGGGGTATCGGCACAAGGGACAGCTGGAGTTGCTTTCCAACCACTGGTCGATGCAAGTCGTGTGAAATGCGTGCTTGCACTTAGGCAAAAGACGGAGGAGTTCGATATCTCGAAACTTCGATAGGCAAATCGAGCACTCTAGGCCCTTTTTTGATCCTCGCAATGAGGAGAACCTGAAGAAAGGGAGGGCGTCGATTGCACTTTTCTCGAACCCTGAAGATCTCGACTTAACTCCAGTGGAGTTGGAGTTTTCATGCCTCCGGATCTCGGGCGGAAGTCGGTGAAGAAACTTTACATAGAGAAAAACAAGAAGAATCACAGTGAACACCACAGAGAGCATTCCTACGATGAACATTGGACTGAAGTTCAGGTTGGAACCGGAATCAGACTTTTCTTGCGATTTCGCACTGTGGATCAAGGAAAGAGTTATTACAAGCACTGCTAAAGCCCTCATGGATAAGAGTTATCAGATTCTGTTGAATCTGCTGCAAATGGAAAATACTGAGTCTCTTTCTGTTTCTGGTTTATAAGGCATAAACCGTGCGCACATACGGCACAGAAATTATGTCCAATCATTCGGAATGGTCCGTGGTATCATCGGTTTGGTCAATTACGCTGTCTTCTTCTGTCGATCTAATTTAAGCTACACTTCCAACCGGACACTACACAGGTTGCATCTATAAGTTTGTTGCAGGAAGGTTCCTAAACCTTTGTGTATTCTGCCGTCGGGTTCTGAACCTCCAACTGGAAGATTTTGTTTCATTCTCGACGACAAACACCGAAGCGATGACTTCTTTTAGAACATAAAGAAAGACAACAAGAAATATTCATCCGACTTGACATTGCGGTAGTATAACAGATTCCTTTTCTGAAGAATCCATCGCCTTTTTGGATTTACTCTTTCGAATCTCCTAACGATTGGCCATTTGAAGCGGTTCAAACTTTTTTAAGCCAAAAAACAAGTGATTGGCTTCCCAATCAATGATCCTGAATAGGTTAATGTGGCCTGCACACATTGAACTTCCCTGGAGTTTTAGAACTTTTTTAACTTAACAAGGACAATTCTCGTCCATTAGTTATTGCATGACACGACTCAGAAATATGAACACCACAGAGTACAAGCAAAGTAAATCCACTATCTGGTGAGAACAGCAAGGCTCATTACGATGATTACGTGCATCTGATGAGGTATCTCGTGATCAATTTTGTAACGCGACTTAGGTTCCTAGACGTTCATAAGGTACCCTTTGAGGCAGAGTGATTTTGGCTATCGGCTAGCCTTCGAACTTTTCTGCATCAATCGCATCAACCAGCGGTTTATCTTGAGATCATTAGCGGGCATAGTTGTCAGCAGAACTTCTTTATTTCATCGAAAGCTCAGTATAATTTTAAGTGTTGTGAACTCCAAACTTACTGCGGACGCGTCTCTTCCTCGTGTACCCAAGAGACAAGACAATCCAGCCGCTGTCTTCACCGGCACTGTCTCTCTTAGGGATAAAATACACTTTCACTACTTTTATCAACTTCTCGAGATTCACTCCTCCCCAATTGAAGACGAGGTTAAGTAATTCCATACATGCAATATGGATGAGTACTTTTAAAATTGAACTTCTGATACCTCAGAACCAGCTAGCATAGACCAAGGTTCATCGAAGTGCAATTTGGCTAGACCTCCACATTTAGCCATTCCTGAACCGAAAAGTGCGTGAATATAATGAACAGACCCTCTACTCTCACTTAGCGCGTGTTAATCTGCAGAAGGAGGCGAACGAAAAGAAGGAAAAAACATGGTAGGCTTGAGAATTACTGCATTCGGAGCCTGCCTCTCAACTTTGCCAATACTGGCGTTTCCCCAAAGTGATCCCAAAAGTAAATTTTCAAAGCACCCTGATATTTGCCCAAGGATCTTTAAAGGCTCAGATGGCATTTGAAAAACTGAACCAAACGCAGTCATAGTCTTAATGGCTTAAACATCTGATACCGTCCCGACACATGCTTGACTTTTCTGGGGCGGATGCGGCTACTGATGATAAGTAGGAAATACTAGCACAAAAAAGAGACTCGGAATGTTAGGAAAACAACACATACTAAAGGCAAATATTATCTGATGAGAAAAGTGAGGCCTACTACCATGATTTGTACATGAGAAACTGGTGTCCCAATCATCAATTCGGCGTCGAGACGAAGGTACCATGAAATCCATAGGGCACCCTTTGAGGGAGAGTGATTTTGGTTACCGCCTCGCCTTCAAACTTCTGTGCATCAATCACGTGAACCTGCAAAATTTCACAATCTCAAAATCATGTCGAAAGTCGTTACCCCGGTAGGCAAAGCCACATGATGATTGTATCAAACTCCCAAACTTAACCTGGGACACATCTGTTTCTTCATTATGTACCCAAGAGACAATCCAACCACTGTCCTCTCCGGCACCATCTTTCTTAGGGACAAAAATGCTCCCGCTGCAGAAGCTGTCTTTTTCGAAATTATGATACTCGACCTTTATCGAGTTCTCGCGATCTCCTCCTCCCTAATTCAAGGCCACAGTAAGGTACGTTTCGACATGTGCAATGGTTAATTAGAGTTACTCAGAAAACTTTCACTAATACCTCAGAGTCAGATAGCCCAGGACAAGGTTCGTCGAAGTATAATTTCACTAGACCTCCATATTTAGCCATTCCTGAATCAAACAAGTGATAAACATTAGGAAACCGATCTCATGAGCTGCTTTGGGCAACTGGACATGCACTAGAGAGTTGAGACTGGCATTGAATTACCACATTCAGAGCTTGACTTTGAATTGATGACTTGAGCATAACCATACTTGTTAGGCAAGCCGGTGAAATCGGCATTTATGAAAGGGAAGTCTACAGAGAATTCGGTGCCCGTAAGATTCGACTCCTGAACTCCCCCTGTTTCCATGTTCATTCTCCACTCGTGGGCACGGGTAAACAGATAGCCTCCGTGTTTGTTAGCATTTGCATCCACCGGTTCTCTGAAGTCAAATCCTCTCGAGAACCATTCGAACTTGTTCATACCCCAATCGGGACCCGGAAACACCGCTGTAAGAGCTCTGCATCCTCTCACCACAACCTGCTTTTGTCCAGCAATATCGTTCAATTTGAGGCCTGGTCTAAGAGAATTTTTACCCTCAAATTAGGCTTGTAGAAAAAATATACCTCATCACCATACTCAAAGCAGTTGAACATGTGAAATGTGCAGCTCGATTCTACATAAAACCATCGAACTGAACTCGCGTCTCCATATCGAGGCATCACCCCTATCCTCGCATACCCTTCCTCATCATACTTCAGTAACCTGCATTCCAAGAAAGCGATTGATTTAAAGCTTCTTCACGTGCTTGAAAATATGACTAAAAATACAAGAACATAAGCGATTCAAGCTTTTGGATTCCACTCACGGTCCACCATTGACGAGTCTCTTCATGTCAAAGACAAGGGGATGGTCAATGATCACATTGTACCTAAAACCAAGTGGATCATTGGTTAATCTCATACATTGTCGCCGGTCGATGTATCCAAATTAGAGTGCTCACTTATGTGTGACACCAATTTCATGGCTGAGAACACTCCGATCAAACTCGAGATCAGCCTTGTGATTGAGTTTCTTCCCGTCAGCTGAAACAATTGACCAATCTCAAGACTACTAGTTTGTTCCTGTAATGCTTATTACAGAGTTTGACAATGTCATGAAATCAAGATGGAGCGAGTTACCAGATATAACGCCCACAGCATAGTAAGGTCTCGCGGGATTTGTTCCCATGGTGACCAGCTCCCCCGATTCAGGCGCTCTCTGTCATACAAAGTTATGGTTTCCAAATCAATGAAATTAGATCAATCCTATACATGTCAGGCATTATGTACATATTGAAAGATCGAACCTTTGGGTGGCTAGTGAAAGGTTGATCCCACTCCCCCTCGAAGTTCCAATCGCCACGAGCTTCCAACGTGGCGATATCTACTTCTTGAGGCACGTAATTCTCCGCAACCGTATATGTCTTCCCCGCGTGCTTGAGAACATTAGTGTTGCTCATGTATTTATTCACCGCTCCATACCTAAGCTATTAAGATGAAATAATTCAACTTATGCTGAGGGTAGAGCTAAAAATTTACGTAAAGACAAAGAAATAATGTTTATATTTGGAGAAGATTTAAGTTCAGATGAAGGGAAGAATAGTCATACAGTGTTCAGGAGATAAGCAGCCATAATGGCCCAAGAATCGCCTTCGAGAGCCGGAAGAAAAGACGGCTTGTTTCGTGGCTTCTCAAACTTGAAAGTGTCGGACTCGATGTATCGATTTTTGTAGGATAAAAGCCAATTTCCTCCGGAGTCCTTTTTTAAGTATACCGCATGAAGCATTCCATCTCCCTCGACCCATGTTTGGCTTGATCTTCCAAAGATTGATTCCGTGGATTTAAGGCCGCCAAACAGAGGATTTGGACCTGCACCACCATACAATTGACTCATTTGTCAGCTATCTTGAGAAGCTAGTCGTACTTCTGCTTCTACAAGCATTGCTGAGAATGCCATGCGTACTTTGAGTTCTCTACTTAAAGAAAGTGAAGAAAATAACCTAAAACTTGTAGTTTGCCTACCATTTCTAACGAGAACTCCCTGCGGAAAATTGACAGGAATGTCGCCTTCGCAGCAAGCGACCACAATTGCCTCGCCAATTTCTTCGACTGGAGCAAAGTTTTTCTGCATGCACGCAACGCCCTTACTTTAGGCACGCTATTTTTTTTTTCAAATCAACTTGCTAGTTGTATCTCTGGAATTATACTAAGGGTGTGCTTGGTGCGTAGGAATGTATCTAAATGGGAATAGCCATCATAACTGAGCAGAAAGCATGTCTAGAGTCCATATGATCTATGATACTTCCAATCAATCTTATTGTATTACAATTTTTCCATACCAAACATAAGAGAGATAAAGAATCACTTATCCATCTATAATCATATCGCTAATCATAAACGAACAATGACTAATAGTATTAATCATTATTCTGTTAAAATAGTCTACAACAATATATTGTACAGATTAATGAGCATTAAATCATAAATTTTTAAAAGTACAGGTTCCTTGACATTAGATTATTAAAATAAAATATTCTTCTAATTAAATAATTGAAACTAATTTTGAAGTTACCCATTTCTCCTAATGAATACTTTATCGTGAAGAGAATTATACAATAACCGCAATTCAATTATAAACTCATTTCATAAAAAGTGTATACTCAAACTAATTATGATTTAATGCAATATATTAATAGAAATAGATTATCCCTTTTAAGTTATGGTTATAAGTAACTAAAATTGGATTTCAATTATATTTTTCTATGATTCATGAATCGATTTTAGGTTATAACTTCATATATTGTTTGTCAATTATAAAAATATATAATAGTATTTATTTGAATAGAACCAACAAAAATATATTAATATTTATTTACTAATTTTTGATTTATTTTAAATAAATTTTATCGTTAAAAAACGCAAGGTGATTTTTGGATACAAAAATTATTAATCTTTATTTACGAAACGAATGAATGATTGTTTCAACAGAAATAGATTGGAAATAGAATAATAATTCCTGCAAACCAATCATGCAGTTCGTTCTGTCCGTGATATAAAAAAAAAACATGATTTCATGGTTTTGACAACATCATAATGAGCATAAATATCTCGTAAAACGCAATAATATATCAGAGTTACCATTCAAATAAAGCACGAGGTGCATGGACCACTGTTGATATATTATGTGTTCTGACTGAAATTTTTATTTCATAAGGGGTATTTGGTTTAAGTTTGGGCTTTCGAACTTCACCTGATATTCGACCAAAAAAAAAAAAAAATCACCTGATAATTACTTTTATTTTTATAATTTGTTTTGTCAGATTTTTTTTTTTATATAGTTAAAAGTGTGATTTTTTTCCCGTAAAAAAAAAAAACCAATAATGTCTAAAGATATGCAATTATCAGGTTCACATTTCAAGATGAAAAGAAGTGTTTTATATAAACTCTAATCATTGATAATGTTTGATATATTTGAACCGGACAGCGATCAACTTTGTCGGTAGTGATACTCTTTTTCAGAACATGACGATATAACATGGAAGTTGCTTCCTGAATCAACTTAGCATGTTTGGATCGCTGGTTTAACCAATCCATTCCAGCTCTATGCCTAATGAAATGTTTATCCCTCGACACAAAAAGTAACCATTTCAATCATTTTCTATCTCGTTCCATGATTCATACGTCTGTCGTTCAAGTTTTCTGGTACCTGAGAGGGAAGCAATGGCTGATCGACGAACTGGAAAACGGAATCCACGAAAGCCTCCAGCATTTTCCTGGAAGTGCTTTTCAGGGCTTCAAGCACATGTTCTGGCCATGGCTTCTGTGGCAACCTGATCTTCCACAAAGGCTGGGAGACAAATATTTTAGCATGGTCATGAATGAAACTGAATCTGAATCTGGGGTTGCATGTGCAATATCAGTAAGTTAAGGGAGGCAGGGTAATAAGGATCTATTTGTCTCACATGATCATATGAACTGTTCACTTGAAATCTTGAAATCATGTGGAGATTGGAGAAGGAGCATGCATATTTAAGATCTTACCAAGCTAAGGGCATTTCCATAGCAAAAGTTAGAAAGAATCAATCTTTTCGCATACAGAACGTTTTGCCTGGAATATAACCGCGTGAAACACCAAAATAGACGACGACACCCTCTCTCTCTCTACAAGTATTACCTTCTGATCCAACGGTACCGACAGCTTCAGGCGATCAAAACTATGACTTTGAGAAATGGATGGCTTGTGAAGAGATGCAGTGACATGCAAAGCATGAGAAGAGAGTGTCATCATCATCATCTTCTTCTTCTTCTTCTGCAATGCTATGAGAGACTATAGTGGTGCTTATCAGGAACAAAAAGAGAGGCTACAGTGATGGCACTCACGACCCTTAGCCATATATAACAAGAGGCCTCAAAAGTCGTCCAATGACAGGGATGTCGCTTTCTCAAAGACAGTTATTCACTCACACTTCTATCTCCCAGAAAGGAAAGAAGAAAACAAAAGAAGGGAGACGGTATATATCACCACGCCTGCCCCGCGCGCTTCCATCCATGCACTCAGGCACTTAAAAACCAGCGCAGAGCAAAACCCTAACTCCAATGATCTGCGTCATTAGAATAAGTCTGTAACAAAAGCTCTAGTTGCTGTCGTTTATGGGAAGGGGAACGTGCCGGGGTAAATGATGTGTCTCAAAGTGTCGCGACATAGATCGAATTCAGCCATCACTCACCTCCGAATATTCCAACGCGTAAGCTGGTGGCTATTAATAAAATTGCAAACTTATGCAACCCGAACGGTTGGGGCAAAAGCCGGGTATAAAGACTTGGACTTTAACGTATGAAAACAAATGGAGGATCTCAAATTTGATCCCTACTGATATCTTCAAGGAAGACTGGTTGAAAAAAGATGCTTACCCTTTCTTTAGTCTAAGGCATGCATGGATGACTTTGTTGAGGCGCGGGTGCGAGTGAGAGCGCGAGTGGCGGCGAGCAAAGTGGCCGCATCGGTAATTCAATATGCTTTGGCGCAATTAACCTATCTCCTCCGGTTGTTTCCTAGAAAATCAACAAGTCGATAAAGATTTTCTTTTTTCTGATCGTTTATATCTCTTAAAGTGTGTTTTTTTCTCCCGTTATACGAAATGGACCAAGGAAACGACATGTAGTCAGGTATTGTCAATTATTTGTGATCTCTCCCACAGTGTTGATGTTCGATGAATATCTCAAGGAATGAATTACGTAATTAACACTGTTGCCGAACGAAGATTGATCATTATGTCTCTTTGACGGCAACACCCCAAAAAGAAAAAAAAAACGAATTCATGCTTAATTTTCGCATTTGAGAACAGTGCCGTGATACTACGCATTCACCAAATTTTGTTTGCTAAATACATATTAGATACAAATTATGATACCAAATTGAACGTTTGAAATATGATATTCATACTTAGTAACGAATTTATGTGCAGGAAATACAATTTGAAAAAACAAATTGAAAAATCAGCTAAAAATAAAGAAGAAAAAGGTAAACTTAGTAGTTTGCCCGCTAGATTCATATTAAGACACATTCCGGGCACAAAGCAACTTGTCTGGCACGAGACAACTCAGAAAACTACAAACATTGGCATTTCCTTCGTGGATCATTCGATGTTGTGGGTGTGCAAGAATCCATCCCTGCTAATAGAAAACTGGGCAATTATCTGGCAACTTAAAAACATTGGCTGCGTTATAAAAACGTGTTAGTTTAGATTTACGATAGTCATTTTAAATCAACCCCAAAGAAGACGTATCCATCCCACTTTAAAGATTGGTTACCCTCATATACTTGTCTTAAATTATGGCATCATACGACCGCACAATATATCTCAGACACCCGTCTATTTTCTATGTCACACCCCGAACCCCGGGCGCGCGACCATCCCTTCCAAACGTCAGGTCAAAGGATGATGTCCCAGGCAGATCACCGACCCATTTCTTTTTATCTTATAAATAAGCACATACGGAAGCGAATACAACCCCAGACAACAAACAACAGGGATAGATAAATAGGAAATACAACAAACAACCTTTTATTCACATCCTGATTAGTCCGCAGGAAAAACAACATATTACACAAGTCCTTCTTGGACCGATCCCTTAGACCCACAAAAAGATATCGGGTCGGGTCAGGGCGCACTATAGCCGATACACTACTGCTACACTATCGACTATAAATAAAACGGCCTCCAAAACTCCTCCACAGCTGCTCAAAACCCCCGGGCCAACAACACCGGGTCAACCCTGATAACCAGGCGGCGAATCTAGGTCCTCCTCCTCAGAACTCGGATCTGGGTCCTCGACCTCCCCGTCCGGCATGTCAGTATCCATCGTGTCCCAAGTCTGGACGATTGGACCCGCACCCAGGGGTACATCAAACCCCCGGATCGGCCCTATGGGAACACCAGCCTGACGCACGAACCAGGCCTTGAAGAGATGTGCCACGTAGTGTGGCAACCCTTCGTCGACCCAGACGGTCATCACATGCTGTTCCCATACGTCCTCAGAATTGGCGACATGACGGTAATGCAGTACCGTGGTCAGGTCAATAGGAACACCAAATCTAACGTGGCGCGCGGCCATCTTGAGGACCTGAAAGGTGATCAGTCAAGCGCATGAGATATGAATCTCAGTAGGTCAACGCCTAAGTCTGATTAGGACGTTGATTCACGCAGACAATTTAACAGTTCTAACGAACTAAACCCAACATCAGAAGAACAACCACATGCAACGTACCTCGCCTTGAGCCATACGACAATTATATCATGGTAGGGAATAAACAATGAATCAGTCAATCAACCAGAACATTCAACCAAAATCATAAATAATGCAACAAGCGCGTTTCGGTCATCATGGCCAAGAGATACCCCACTCTCGCTACAGTATAGCCTCACTGCTAGTACTCTTTCGGATTAACCGGGCATTGTCCTACTACGTTACAGCGACGGCATCCGATAGCTCCCTCAAATTCCATAAGGCGAGCACACCGGGAATCATTCCATAAAGGACTACGGACCAACACAAGTTGCGATCGACATTTCATCAACCGTGTTATCCGGACTATCCGTCGCCGGCACGGACTGACAGCCAACCAATAAGCCGTGGAATCTCGGACGGTTCGTCGCCGGCACACAGACTTATCAGGCAGCGACCCATGCCAACATGGGTATCGCTTATGCCCCCAGTTACGTTAGGGTGACACGATGAAACTATTGCGTGACCTCGCGTTTAAAACTGGCTCTCAAGCCAAATCTCATTTTTTATGCAATCACACTCACATCATGCTCAAACCTGGCCCACGGCCATTTTCATGTTCAAAATCACAATTTGTCATGCGAATAATCAATTCCCATTTAACATGGCATTTCGACACTAGTGTGATCATTTAGCATTTAAGCGTAATCAACACTCAGTCCGATTCACGATCAGACGCCACAAATTATCGGCATAGAACAATAGGAAATTAACCATGGTAACTATTCCACCTAACCACGATTAATCCAACTAACCACAGCAGTTAATTAATCTACCACAGTAACTATTTACTAACTATGGTAACTATTTAATCTAACCACAGTTAACTATCTAACCACGGTAACTATCTATTAACTGCGGTAACTAACTAATTAATTACGGTAACTATCTAATTAACTTAATAAGTGCAATTAACTTCCTAATCATGGATTAGGGGTTAACTCACTAATTAACTGGCGGCGGCGGTTGGCCGCGGCGGCGGTGAAATTTCTGGCGGCGGTCTCTACGGACTTGTCTCGTTGATCCGAACGCAACCACGGTGTCAGTTTTCCAAGACGATTAATGGCGGCTGGACAGCGGCCAAACGATGACAAACGGATGCGGCGGACAGGCGGCAAGCTCGGCGGGGCTTCGGCCAAGGTCCGGCGGGGTCTCGGTGGCTCCAGTGAAGCTCGGCGAGGCACGGCTGAGCTTGAACAACAGCTCGGTAGGGGCGGCTGGGGCTGGCGAGCAGCTGAGGCGGCCGACGGCTCGGCTAGGCGCGGTGGACGGCGGCGGCGCGAGCGGCAGGCGGTTGTGGCTCGGCGATGGCTTGAAGAAGAAGATGAAGAAGATGGCAACGTGAAAATGCAAAGGGGAAATGGGGTGGCTGCCGTGGAAGAGGAGAGAGAGAAAATTGGTCTTAGGGGCATTTTGGTCTTTTCCAAGGTCAAATGGCAATTTGGTAAATAACTAAGGTCAAAAAGTAAGATTTGACTTGCCATTAATGAGGCGGGGCCCACGGTCATTCAGCATTAATTGTTTTTTGCGTATATGAATAATATCTGAGGGTATTTCGGTAACCTGACGATTTAGGACTGGTTCAGAATATTTGGTTCAGGGTTGGCTCGGGCGCGAAGGAATTCGGCGAAACTAAATTACGGCGCAACTAATCTAATTGAACTACAATTAACTACGCTTCAATCGACGATCAACGTCCTTCAGATTGAACGATTCCTGCGTCCGATAAATGTTACTAAAATCCAACAGTCCAATATTATTCATTTAATAGGCCTTGAAATTTCGAAACGTCACATTCTATGTATGTTCGAGATGATGTGTGGCAATTTCAAGAAAATTCCATTTATTATATATTATTCAAGGGGGAGTTAGAATTAAAAACAATGTAGTAGATAAAAATGAAAATCAGATGTATGTCACTCCGTTGGAAAGATAAGGACGACTAGTCCCCACAGTCCAAATTTAGTAGGAGATTTGGCTCAAATCCATAAATAAGGAAATAACACACGTATTTGTCTTTCCAATAGATATTCATGTTTATCTCAGAGATGTATTCTACCTCTTAAGGATAATGAAATCTCCCCAAAGTGATATGAAGAATTGAGGGCTCCCATTGTGGACGTAGGCTTCCAACGGCTCTCTCCTTGGTCGACCAAACCACGTAAAATCATTTTCTCCTTCTTCATGTGTGTGTGATTACAAAGAAAACGTGGTATCAGAGCCAAGTTCGAGTGTGGTGGATGTGTTATCAACGTCGCTATTTGTCACTTCATTCTACTTAAGCTCTTGATCATCTCCTTCTTTTTATAATGACTAATTCTTCATATGAGCTTGGTGGATTTCATTATCTTTAACTAGGATAAAGTGCATCTCTGGAGATAAACATGAATATCTATTGAAAATGCAAATATAGTTGCCGTATCCTTCTTTATCGATTTGAGCCAAATCTCCTACTAAATTTGGACTTTGCTTACTAGTCATCCTTATCTTTCCAACATTCTCGGAGAAAGTATGTGTTAGACTGGTTGAAGTAAACTGGAAAATTGAGAGCTAAACTGGCAAAATCACCTATGGATTATTGTAGTAAGTTTTCCACCAACACCACTCCCCTCAAAGGCAATGGAATGTTTCAAAGGTTGGTGGGTCAATTGATTTATTTAACTATTACAAAACCTGATACCACATGGGCCATTAGTTATGTTAGTCAATTCATGCATAATCCTATTGAAGGTCTCTTGGAGTTGGTTGACCGTTTATTGCAATATCTAAAGTCATCTCCTCAACATGGCATTCTTACGAAATATCATGGTCACACAGAGATTGAAGGTTATGCTAATGCATATTGGGCTGGAAATCCCACGAATAGAAGAACAACATGGTTCTACACCTTTGTAGGAAGAAACCTGGTCACTTGTATTGTAGAGAGCAGTATCACCTAAAGGGGGGTGAATAGGTGATCTTGACCAAAACTAAACAAATTGAAGCGAAATTAAAACAGTCAAGATAAATATCACGTGAAGCAGAGTGTGAAGAAATACAATGCTATTCAGATTCACTAGTGTGCAAAATACTACCAGATGCAGTAAATAAAAGTTGAGAGATAGAAAAATTTGCATATAAAGTTTATAGTGATTCGGCTTAGATCTAGTCTATGTCCACTCTTCATGCTGACAGCCTACTAAGAGATTACAATGAGTGAAGCTTCTCAAATCGATAGATCGCATTATCTCACACAATCACTCTTTTCAGAACCTCTCAAGGATTACAATTGTGAAGCTCACTAAGACAAGTATATAAGAATTGAGGCTCTCTTTGAACTTTGAAATTCTCTTGATCTCGTCTTTTGCTCTTCGGCACCTTGGTCTCCTTTTATACTCATCACTTCCAATTTACCTTTTGGAAAATTTTCAGAGGATCAATCTCCAATCAACCCATTGAACAAAATTGCTAAAAGAAGATTAAGTAGCCGTTGAGAGATAAGATCAGAATCTCCGATTGATTTAGTTGTCCATACAACCAAATCAAGGTTTTCATAAGTATAGTTCTTCATTTGGAAATAAGTATTGTCTTTGCCAATCAATCAGGATGTCTTGCAGTAATATTTGCATCGCGAGATAATCTTCAAGATTTATACTTTCTAAAATGAAATCCAAGCCAAATCACTAGCCGTTATGATAAAAATAATTTGCGTCTCAATCTGAGTGTGATACTCATTAGTCTGCGTCTAAATCTGAATATGAGTTTGAGTCTGAGTACAAGGTCAGAAGCAGATTTATTGCGTGAGTATGAATACTCGGGCAGAAGTAGAATTACTGCCGAGTTTGAATACTCGATCAGAAATAGAATTCTGAATATGATGATATTCAGCTTTAGCATAGAGTTTGAAGATATCAATGGTCTTGATGATATCTGCGACAAAATGAACTTCACTTGAGCTTCCATTTTCTGGTCCCTCCAAGTGTATTAGCAATTGCTACCCTATCTCGCTATTCACCTATCCAAGTTCCCTCCAAGCTTTACCGAACTTCCCATTCTAGGCTTGTTCACCTTCTACTCAGGCACCTCCAGCTTGTAAACACCTTTACGCCCAATGTCTTATTCACCATTGATAGAGAACTCATAACCTTCAAACTTTTTGTTAAGACATCATTTGCATAACGGTCTGTGTATCTTTCACCCGGTTCTATTTAACCGATAAACGTATTAGTAGCCTTTGATTATTTTGTCATCTTCAACACATCATAAGGGATTTCCCTAGCAACTTGGAAGAGAAAAAAAACCAAGTGTGATAGCTAGATCAAGTGCAGAAGCTCAGAACAAAACCATGGCTTCAACCATGTTTGAATTAGTCTGGCTTCATTTATTGTTGCGGGATTTGGGTCTTAATAAGCTGCAAACTCCTATGAAGGTGTTATGCAATAATCAAGCAGCAAGTTATAGTGCTTCAAATTCGGCCTTTCAGGAAAAGACTAAGCACATAAAGGTTTACTGTCACTATATCTATGAGAAAGTTCGTAACAAGACAATTGAGACTCCATACATCAGAAGTGAAGATCAATTGGTTGACATATTTACTAAGGCGCTTTCCATCAAAGCTTTGCGGCGTGTGATGACCAAGCTGACCTCTGATGACTTCTTCACCCCAACTTGGAGGGGGAGTGTTGGAAAGATAAGGACGTCTAGTCAGTAAAATCCAAATTTAGTAGGAGTGGCTCAAATCGATAAAGAAGGAGATAACAATTTTGTATGTTTTTCCAACAAATATTTATGTGTATCTGCAGAGATGTATTCTATCTTATCTAAAGATAATGAAATCCCCACAAGGTGATATGTAGAATTTGGGGGTCTCCCATCGTGGAAGTATGCTTCCAAGGGTTTTCTCCTTGGTCGACTGAACTACATTAAATTTTTTTCTCCTTCTTCGGGGAAATTGTCCAAAAAGTCATAAACCTATTGTACGGCGGCCAATTCAACTTTTCAATTGTGCCAATTTGATCCTAGACCTTTTCGCAATTTATCATTTGAGTCATAAACCTTTCAATTGTGCCATCTTAATCCTAAACTTTTTGAATATTTATCAATTTAGTCCTAAACCTTTGAACGAATTACCAATATAGTCCTTCTAGCTAATTTTTCCAGAAATCGTTGACAAGGAGGTCCACCCAACGCATGGCATGCACTCACGTAGACAATGTTTTAATTTTTTTTAATACTTTTTTTCTCAAATTTTAGTAATCCTTTATGATTTTTTATTACTTTTTTATTTTTTTTCTTTTTTTCCTTCACATGGCTGGCAACCTTCTCTAGCCAAGGCCAGAGCCACAAAACCGTCACCGGCCACAAGAAGGGCAGACGAAGGCCGCGACGCCCTTGCTACGTCTAGCGAGGTGAGGAGCCTCGCCTCGCCTCACCTCACGATGCCCTTGCCAACCACAACAAGGGCTTGTGAGCCCACGCCTAGATCTAGAGAGGACTGTGGCCCTCGACCAAGGACTGGCAGGGGTGGCCAGCCCTAACACAATGGCCAGCGGCCCCACCGATCCTGTGAAGAAAAAAGAAGAAATGAAAAATATGAATAAATAAATCAATACGAACATTAATATAAAAAAATTACAAAATTGAAAATAAATTTAGGCCAGTGGCGGCCATGCCACGTAAGGCGGTCGACACTAACAGGGCCACCTCGTCATCAATTTTAGAACTAAATTGGAAAATTCAATAAAGGTTTAGGACTAAATTGGCACAATTGAAAGATTTTTGATTGAATTAGCAAATTGTCAAAACTTTTAGGACTAATTGGCAAAATTGAAATATTTAGGACTAAATTGGCTGTTGTACAATAAGTTTAGAAGTTTTTGGAAAATTTTCCCTCTTCTTCGTGTGTGTGTGTGTGACCGTGATTACAAAGAAAACACACTCTATTAACTCTACTTCAGTAATCTATAAATGGATTTTCATTGAAAAATATCGATTGTCTGAATTATTTATACACAACAAAGATAAAATGAGACGTACTAATGGCATGAATGCAATGTTTATTACTAATATTTTTTTTGTATTTACCAACTCTTTCATAAACTTCTTGAATCTAACGTAGGTTCGTTTTACTAGGAAAGGGAATCGTACGTAGGTATCTGGTTTTTAATTACAGCTCACAAATGATATCGGTATTACCCTCAAAATTCACATAGCAAGTTTCAATATGCTTTGAATCACCTCATCAGGGGTGAGCGGTTCCCAAGCGGTTCAATGGAAACAGTAAAATGTCCAATAATTGAGGAAAAAGAACACCAAATGAAGCAATAAGCCCAATTTCCATGCATCTCGTTTCATTTGGCCTTTGCGATGTGGTGATCTGTGAATGATAAAATTGCAATGCGAGCAAAGAAATCATAGGAGCAACAATTGAATAAAGAAAAAAAAATAAGGTAGGGATAAAACAAAATCCTCCAATTCTCTATTCTATGAGATCAAACTGAAGAGAATTACACTATGTATTCGTTACTACTGACCCAGAGTGTGAGAAAGGCGGCTGGGAAAGAAAGAAGGAAACATTAGGGTTACGTTTAAAAATTAAATAAATATATTATATTAAAATTGACCGGTCCGGTGCAGGCAGTCCGGTTCTGTACCCTTGGAATCGGGAACCGAACCACCTGGCCATCGATTCCAATTTTGAGGACCGAGAATTGGACCGCCGCCCTCTGGAACGGGATTACCGGTCTGCTCCGGGCTAGTTCCGGTTCAGTCGGTCCGACTTGCTCACCCCCTACATCTTATACCATTATAGATTTATGATTCTCTTCATATCTCGTGTGACCAATGGCATTGGAGCCTCTAGTTATGGTGGGATTTCGATGCACGTGAATTCTAATTGGCTAATTAGTTAGTTTCTAGGAAAATTACCGAAAAAAGTCCTAAATATATTGTAATTGTGCCTATTCAGCCATAATTTTTTTTTTGCCAATTGAGTCTTAAACCTTTTACATTTGTGTCAATTCAGTCCATTCGGCTAATTTTGGCCCGCCGGCATTGACGTGGAGAGGCCAACCCTTTCGGTTTGTGGCCGATAGCTAGTCGGTGGCCACCCGCAAAAGGAGAGGAAAAGAAAAAAAATGAAATGAAAAAAAGAAAAAAAATTAAAAAGTATAAAAATTTCAAAACTTTGTTACAACACTATTTAAATTTATCCACATGGGACAGCCGATGTCCACATCAGCGATTTCTAGCTAAAATTGACTAGATGGACTCAATTAACATTTAAATGCAAAAGGTTTAGGATTAAATTGGCATCAATTGTTGAGGAAAACCCTAGTTGATTTTGAAGATGTTGAGAAAATCTTCCCTCTGAATATTTTGATTCTGACAAAACTATCCTTTTTGTAAGAGAATCTGGTTAATACAAATAATTTATTATTGCAGGCGTGAGCATGTGAACAAAAGCCTATAATGTTCCATGACTGGCGTTCAGACTCAAGGAGTAGTCGTCGCACACTTGCTTCTGAGATAGTCGAAATCCTACATTCAGATGGAGAATCGTGATGACTCAGTAGACTCCAGAAGGAAGTCTATGTTGCATCTGAAACCTTCAGAAGGAGGTCTATGCAGCATCTGAAGACTCATCTCTAGAAGATTTATGTGACACGTCAGCAAGGATCTTACAGAAGCTCAGAGTCACTGTTCCAATCTGTTCAGATTCAGAGAGTCTCTCTGGCTCAGAAGACTGCTTCTGAACAACGTTCAGATTCTGCAATATCTCGCTACTAGATTCTGAAGACCCACGTTTGGCAGGTTTCCGATCTGACCGCGCCTTGTTATGGAAGTTTGTAAGATTTGATTGACAGGATTATTTTCCAATCAAATCAGGAGAATATCCGCGATTGGATATTACCTTCCGTGGACAAGATATCTTAGAGATTTGGATGAACTCTATTTATGGAAACTAAAGATTTGGTTGTATGGGCGACTGAATCTGAAGGGTTCAGATTCACTTTCAACGGCCACTGGATCTTTCAATATACAGTCTCCGTCAATCAGGATTGATGACGTCCAATCAGAGATTGAGGAGCGATCCTTTGAAGGGCCTTGGTAACGGCTAGTTCAAGGCTGAAGGAGTATAAAGAAGATCAATAGTGACTGTTTCGAAGTGGGGATCACGAACTTATAATTCCAAAGTGCTGAGTTGTTCAAAAACACATTCTCTTGTTCTTGTGAGCTTAAACTTCATTGTCTTGAGAGGTTCATTTGTAAGAGCGATTGGAGTGACAACGCCTGTAATCTTTCAACGACTCATAGTGGAATCCGGCCGATCGGCTGTCATCGTGGGAGAGTGGACGTAGGCTTGCTAAAGCCGAACCACTATAATCATTGCGTGCAATATTCTCTATCTCTAAACTCTTATCATTGTGTTTGATAGAATATTACATGCTGGTGTTTATATTCAGAATTTGCATACTCATGTTCAGAATCATAAACTGCACATATTCAGATTCAGATTTTATTTTGACTTGATTCTTTTAATTCCACATTTTCTAGTCAAAATTATTTTAAATCACCTATTCACCCCCCTCTAGGTGATATTGCTAGATCCAACAATTGGTATCAGAGCAAGGTTGCTCATTATTTCGAAGTGTTTTACTTCAGAGCTAACGATCTATCATGTCTAGCAATAATTTCACAGGAACCAGTGATGCACATTTCAGCAACAAACCACCCTATTTTGATGGGAAAGACTACAATATGTGGTGCAACAAAATGAAGTGGTTCTTCAAGGCATCAGATGATCGGATGTGGGATGTTGTCGTAAATGGAGTAGTTCCTAATGTAACAGCAACCCCTTCCACTGGAAATGAAGGAAACAACAATACAAATGTTACTGCAGCACTGTCAGATTCTGAAAGAGCCAAAAGACAAGGACTCGATTCTAAAGCTGTGCATGCACTTTTCTGCGCATCATCCATTCCTCTATATAATCGTGTTGCAGAAGAAGATTCAGCCAAAGCTATATGGGATAGACTTCATGTCACATATCAGGGAATTGACAGAGTGAAAGAAACAAAACTCAGCATTCTGCTAAGTGATTACGAAGATTTCAAAATGAAGCACGATGAATCAATTGCTGAAATGATTGACAGGTTTCAAATTCTAGCAAGTGGTCTTGCAAGACAAGGCGCTCCTGTAGCAGAACTGATGCAAGTCAGAAAGATCCTTCGAGGACTTACAGATGACTGGAATTACATCAAGCCATCAATACAGGAATGTCAAACAATTAGACCTCTATCTATTGATGAGCTAGTCGGAACCTTGCAGTCATATGAGACTGAGCGTACTAACAAAACAAGAGATTCAAAAGGTAAGAAGTCTATTGCTTTAAAATCTGAAATTGATTTTGAAATGCCAGATTCAGATGATGAAGATGAAGACGACGAAGAACTTGCTCTTATGGTGAAGAAGTTCAGAAAAATGGCTCGTAGAGGAAGAAACTTCAAAGGGAAGAAATTATTCAAAAAGAATGATCAGAGACAATCAAACAATGACAAACAGGAAGACAAAGATGTAATCTATTTTCATTGTAAGAAGGCAGGACACATCAAACCAAATTGTCTGCTTCTGAAGAAAGACAAGTTCAAGTATGAGAAATACAAAAAGGCATTGAAAGCAGAAACTCTAAGTGATTCTGAAGACAGCGAGGATGACTATGCTAACATATGTCTTATGGCAAAGTCAGATTCAGATTCAGATTCAGATGTTGAGGTACATCCTTCTGAACTGCCAGATGAAGTCTCTGAATACATTGATGAGTTGTGCTTAAATTATAAAGAAGCTCTCAAAAAGGTTTCCATTTTGAAAAAGGAAGTTTCATCCTTAAAACAACAGAATGATTCTCAAAAAGACAAGATTGAATTTTTGCAAAGGAAATTTCATCAAATCAAGGAGAATCGTGATTTGAACTTGAAAGAAAATGATTTCTTGAAAACCAAAATTGAAAATACTTCAAAGAAATTTTCCCAAAGTTCAAAAAATTTGGAAAACATTATTTCCAGACAAATTCCGTATGGTAACAAATCTGGTCTTGGTTTCAAAAAGGAAAATAATTTCAAAAATAAGTTTCCAGAAACAAATGACAGGATTTCCCAAAAACCTTCCAAATTTGCATATCAACGGCATTTTCAAAAGCATTTTACAAAATTCTTTTATCCAATGCATTGTGAAAACTATGGTGCTAGAAATCATGTTAGAAATAATTGCATGATGGTATGGAGACCTGTTAATAGAAAGAAATCTATTGTGACTAACTCAGATGGACCCAAGAAAAACTGGGTACCAAAGAAATAGTAAGTTACTTCCCACTTGCAGGTACCAAGGAAGAGAAAAGACAAATGGTTTCTGGATAGTGGTTGCTCAAGTCACATGACTGGTGATCCAGAAAACTTCATACAACTTTCAGATTACAATGGTAGAAGTGTGTCATTTGGTGGAAAGAATAAAGGCAAAGTGATTGGCCAAGGCACTGTAAAAATCGAAAATCTCACGATCAACAATGTCTCTCTTGTCAAAGGACTCAAATATAATTTGATTTCAGTTAGTCAATTATGTGACTCTGGTTATCAAATTTGTTTTCAAGACTCAGAATGCTCGGGTGTTAGCAAAGACAAGAAGCAAACCTTCACTGGTCGACATCATGGAAATATCTACCTTCTGAATGTTGATTCTGAAGACATCAAGTGTCTCATCTCTATCAAGGATGAATCTGAACTATGGCACAGAAAGCTAGGACACATCAGTATCAAACACATCTCGAAGCTATCATCCAAGGGACTAGTTCGAGGCTTACCACAATCAAAGTTTGAGAAATCAGAGCTTTGCTCAGCCTACACACTTGGGAAACAGGTAAAAAGTACTTTTAAATCTATTAATCATGTATCATCTGATCGTGTTCTGCAGCTGCTTCATATGGATATCTTTGGTCCTAACAGAATACTAAGTCTTGGAGGTAAGAAATACTGCCTTGTCATAGTTGATGATTACTCAAGATTCACATGGGTTTTATTTCTTGCACACAAAAATGATGCCTTCTCATCCTTCTCAAAATTTTCTAAAAAGATTCAGAATGAAAAAGGTTACTCTATTTCCTGCATCAAAACTGATCATGGGGGAGAATTTGAAAACCAAAGCTACTCTAATTTTTGTGATGAGTTTGGGATTCAGCATAATTTTTCATCTCCTTACACACCTCAACAAAATGGGGTTGTGGAGAGGAAAAATCGTTCTCTTCAAGAAATGGCGAGGACTCTATTGATCGAAAGCAAAATTGCATCTCATTTCTGGGCAGAGGCTGTGTCAATAGCATGTTACATTTTAAATCGTGTCTCCTTAAGATCAATTGTTGAGAAAACTCCCTATGAACTTTTTAAAGAGAGAAAACCAGATTTAGCATACTTCCGTGTGTTTGGTTGTAAATGCTTCATTCTGAAAAATGCAAATGATCGAGCTGGTAAGTTTGATGAGAAGTCAGATGAAGGAATATTTCTGGGATATTCTACCACGAGCAAAGCATACAGAGTCTACAACAAAAACTCTCGATGTGTTGAAGAATCAATGAATGTCAAGTTTGATGAAAATATTCAGACTCAGAATGATCAATCTGAATATGTTCAAGTTTCGTCTCTTCATCAAGGTTCAGAACCAGAAGAAAATTCAGAAGAGAATCATGCTTTTGAAGAAGTTCAGAATCAAGAAACAAGCCAACAAATCGCAGAAGAAACAGAGGTGACACCGTCTGATTCTTATGATCTAAATGATGCTCAAGACGGGAAATTCAACAGAAACTGGAAACATAAATCCAGTCACCCCAAGGAACTAATAATGGGGAGCTTAGATGAAGGAATCAGAACCATATCGAAATTCAAGGAAGCAATGAGCAATATAGCATTAGTTTCTGAAATCGAGCCTAAAGGGATTGAAGAAGCTCTTACTGATGAAAATTGGATCAATGCCATGCAAGAAGAACTTCATCAATTCAAGATCAATAATGTTTGGGAGCTCGTTTCAAGACCCAAAAATCGTCCTGTAATAGGAACAAAATGGGTGTTCAGAAACAAAATGGACGACAGAGGAAAAGTGGTTAGAAACAAAGCAAGACTTGTGGCAAAGGGATATTCTCAAGAAGAAGGAATAGATTACGATGAAACCTACGCACCAGTTGCCAGGTTAGAAGCCATAAGGCTACTTCTTGCTTATGCTTGTTACAATGACTTTAAACTGTTTCAGATGGATGTGAAAAGTGCATTCCTAAACGGTTACATCAAAGAAGAAGTTTATGTCGAGCAACCTCCTGGGTTCGAGGAACCAAGAAGAAAGGATCTCGTATATTCCCTGAAGAAAGCATTATATGGATTAAAGCAAGCACCTCTTGCTTGGTATGAAAGGTTAAGCAGCTTTCTATCTGAACAGAAGTTCACTAAAGGTAATGTTGACACTACTCTCTTTATTCAGAAGCAGGGTAAGGATATTCTTATTGTTCAGATTTATGTGGATGATATTATTTTTGGCTCTTCTAATGAATATCTATGCAAGAACTTCTCTAAAGCAATGCAGGATGAATTCGAAATGAGCATGATGGGAGAATTAAGATTCTTTCTTGGACTTCAGATTCAACAAACCAAGAAAGGAATATTCATTCATCAAGAGAAATATGCTCTTGAAATTATCAAGAAATTCGGCTTAGAAAATTGCAAGAAGACGGAAACACCAATGTCTCATTCATCTAAGCTTGATAAAGATGAACAAGGAAAAGATGTTGATCAGAAGCTTTATCGCAGTATGATTAGATCGCTTCTATATCTCACTACATCAAGGCCAGATATTCTTTATAGCGTCTGCCTATGTGCAAGATTTCAGTCATGTCCAAAAGAATCGCATCTTACAGTAATCAAAAGAATTATCAAATATATTGAAACATATCCAGCTTATGGTCTTTGGTACTCAAAGGATTCTGATTTCATTCTGAAGGGATATTCAGATGCAGATCTCGCCGGATGTAAAATTGACAGGAAAAGCACTTCAGGAACCTGTCAACTTATGGGAAATATGCTTATCTCCTGGTATTCCAAAAAGCAGAGCACAGTTGCTCTTAGTACAGCAGAAGCAGAATACGTCTCTCTTGGAAGTTGTTGTGCTCAGATTCTATGGTTAAAACAACAGCTAAGAGATTATGGAGTTAAGAATTCAAATGTGGAGATCAGATGCGACAATACAAGCGCCATTAATCTAACCAAGAATCCTATTCTTCACTCAAGAGCGAAGCACATCGAGATCAAACATCACTTTATTCGTGATCATGTTCAGAATGAAAATGTTCACATTCAGTATGTTGATACAAAGAATCAACTCGCAGATATATTTACTAAACCTCTTGAGAAAGAGTCCTTCAATTTTATCTGAAACGAATTAGCTATTACTAATCCTTTTTCTTAAGATATATTGAGTACAGGTCAATTGACAGAGCTCAGAAGCAAAACTGCTCAGAAGCAGAGCTCAGAAGCAAAACTGCTTAGAAGCAGAACTCAGAAGCAAAGCTCAGAAGCAAAATAGCGCAGAAGCATAGCTCAGAAACAAAACTGCTCAGAAGCAGAACTCAGAAGCAGAGCTCAGAAGCAAAACAGCTCAGAAGCATAGCTCAGAACCAAAACTGCTCAGAAGCAAATTTGCATAACCTTTGTTCAGAAGCATATTTTTAAATACTTCAGAAGCAAGGTTAGTTCATCTTACACCTCTTTATATTTAGAAATTCTCGATAAGGCAAGAATCCAAGGTACGTTCTCTAAATCTTACGTTCTCAAATTTCTATACATATGCCTCTTTGATTGATTGGAATAATTCTGTTTCTTTGTATTGATCTTTGGATTTTTTTTAAAAAAATTGATTTTATTTCCAAAAATAACCACTTTACGGTTTTTCAAAACCTTCATAAGGCTCTGAACCGGCACCTCCATCAAATATCGCAACTTTCTCTCAAACCCTAAAAACTGATTTCTCTCTCTCTGTTTACACTTCTTCTCGCTCACTCCAAATCTTTCTTTCTAAAAACTCCAACCTTCTCATCTATGGCTCCGAAATCATCATCTACCATGAAGAAAGCAGCAAAAGAAGGTGCTAGTCTGAGAAGAAAATCGTCAAGGCTGACGAAGGGCAGAAAAGCTCGTCTCTCCGAATCCATTGATATCTCTGGGTCTGATCATGAAGAAGAAAGACACATTGCTCAGAAGGAATCAGGTTTGTCTCAGTCTGAGTTCGATGAAAGAGTCGCCCTGGCTCTCTCTATAAAACCTCTGTATGATTCTTTCAAGAACACTGGCTCTAGTGACGAAAACGTCAAGTTGTTGCTGAATATTCACAAGTTTGCAAGCGAGAAAGACTTTCTTGCCATATTAGAACTTCCTTTACAAACTGTGACACCTATTGCCACTATTGTTCCTGAGAATGTATCTCGAAAGGGCAAGGAAAAGGTTGTAGAAACTGGAGTCTCTAAACCTAAAAAGTCTCTATCTAAGAGCATTGTTATCAGGGAGGCTGTAACTGAAGAAAGTGAAACCAAGGGGAGGCCTGATGACGACGATGATGTGTTGTTTAAAGATTTTAAGAAAATCAGAGGGGTCATCAAGGACAAGAACTTTGAAAGCAAATTGTTTTCAAGTCAGTTGCACTCTGACAAATTCGAGATGATGAAGCAAAGAGGAGTTATACCCCACAGGGTATTTGATCTTAGGTATTTTGATAGGGTTGGTATCCCTATTAGGAAGCATCTAGAGGAGATGAAGTTGAGGGACTTTGCAACTGGCCAACTTTTCCTGATTTGGCAGTTTACTTTTATTCTAGCTTATGTTTCACCAATTTTGATTCCTTGTTTTATACGGTTGAAGGAGTGGTGTATCATCTGCATGTTAAGGAGCTAGCAAATTTAATGGGAGTTGAGGAAATGGATTTTATGCCCATTAATGTGCAACCTGATGATGCATACAGTTCTCTGACTAGAAAAGAGAATTACTCTAGAGACTCCAAGGCACACATTGCTTACAACGACTTTCCCCTGAAGCACATTGTAATGCACAAGGTTGTCATTGAAAGCTTGAGACCCAAGGCTGCTTCAAAAACTGATATTTCGAAATATGAAGCCAAGCTGATGTGGGGTCTGTTGAATGGCTACAAGATCTCGCTAGCATATACTGTTCTCCTCCACATGTACAGAACTGTCCAAAAGACCAAAGAACAACTACCCTATGCAGGGTTGATCTATTGGATCGTGTCCTTCCAAAATATCAAGATTCCTGGAAAGCTTCTTCAAGATGAAATTCAGTTAATGGTAGCTGGGGAGTCTATGATTCAGAAGATGGGTTTTAGACAGTCTGCTGGTGGTTGGATCAACAAGAACAAAAAGGCTGTCTTGGTTGAGTTCGCAGAACAAAATGTAGAGAGTGAGAGATCTGCAAAAAGAAGGAAGACAGAGGCCACAAAAGGAAAACAGACCACTGTTCAGAGTGAGTCTTCAGAAGAAGAGGAAGAAGAAGAAGAAGAAAGTGTATCATCGAGAGATGATGAGAGGACTCCTACTGTGCTAACAGAAGGAAACATCAGTTCAGAAGCTGAAGAAACTGGTGAAATAGCAAATGAGCTGGAGGATCCTATGGACAAAGAAGAGGATCCCCATAAGACTCATGAGAGTGAAAATGTTGAAGCTGTTGAAACTACTGGTGAAAAAGCAGAAAAAGAAGCTCAGATTGCTACAAGTGCATATGTGGAGATAATGGAAGAGCAATTAGATGACAGAACGACTATTGATGTTCTGGTTGCTCAAGAACAAAAGAAGAGGTCCTCATCACCACCTGAAGACATGGAGGTTGATAAATCTGATGACTTTGTTGTCACAGCTATAGGATCAACAGAAGTCACTCCTGTTGTAACAACTCAGATTCAGGGGGAGCAACCTATAGAATCTGCTGCTCAGACTGAAGTTATTCAGAAGGACAAGGCTGATACTGAAAAGGAGGAGTCCAGCAGAAAAGAACAACATGAGGAATCAAATGTTGTTCAGACTGAAGAGGTTTTGACTGCTGTTCAGAAGGAGAAAGCTAGTGTCGAACCTGTTGTTCAGAAGGAAAAAGCTGTTGAGGAAAGTGCTGTTCAGAAGGAACAAATTCCAGAGAAAATACCTGAAGAGCAATCCACAGAAATTGAATTAACTACGGCTGAACCTGTTATAATCATTCCAGATTCAACACCTGATCAGATTCAGTGGGAGATAAACTCGCAGAGAATTCTGGATTCAGCTTCAAAGGGTAAAGCTCAGATGGTGGAAGAACAAAACCAACAGACTTCTGCAGGGACACTGAATGCTTCGCAAAGTCTTGTTCAGACGGAAGTTGAAAAACTTAGGGTAGAAGTTATGCAGAGGATGGACAGGATGGAAATGAACATTGAAAAGAAATTGCACAGATTTGAGGAAATACTTCATAAATACTATCGCCTTTTCTGCTCTGAGATGGCCAGCATTGGTACTTATACTTTGATCAGAGATGAAAGGATCAGCAAAGAAGTTCCAGAAATGCAGGAACTCAAAGAATTTGCTACCTACATTACTGATATGGGCAAATCTGCTGAAGCTGCTCAGAAAGATGATGAAGAGCATATTGATGTTCCCTCCTCCTCTTCAAAACAAAACCCACCTCCGTCATTTTGAAATTATTTTTCAAATTGTCCGTATTTGTTTTTTTATCTGTCGGATGTTCTTTTTATGTGCACTTTGAATGTTACGCTATTCTTACAATATATGGTTGAATCTCCGTTCATGTATGTGTAAATTGACATTTTATCTTGCTGATGACAAAAAGGGGGAGAAAATACCTCATCATTATCATATTGCAGGATGCACATACGCGCGCAAATTATACTCATGCGAACTCATGCGCTCAAACGATTTCAAATGAATTCAACGTCGTATACAACATATGGTGATATCCTTCTATCACTCAGAATGCATATCTTATATATTCAGATGCACATTTGCATATCTTATATATTCAGATGCAGATATTCAGATGCACACTCTTTATTTATATTTTATTGAAAATCTTTTCCGAGCTTAACTTTCATACAATCTTTTTATATATACCAACTTTTATTAAGGAATGTTTTGTCATCATCAAAAAGGGGGAGATTGTTGAGAGAACCTTCCCTCTGAATATTTTGATTCTGACAAAACTATCCTTTTTGTAAGAGAATCTGGTTAATACAAATAATTTATTATTGCAGGCATGAGCATGTGAACAAAAGCCTATAATGTTCCATGACTGGCGTTCAGACTCAAGGAGTAGTCGTCGCACACTTGCTTCTGAGATAGTCGAAATCCTACATTCAGATGGAGAATCGTGATGCCTCAGTAGACTCCAGAAGGAAGTCTATGTTGCATCTGAAACCTTCAGAAGGAGGTCTATGCAGCATCTGAAGACTCATCTCTAGAAGATTTATGTGACACGTCAGCAAGGATCTTACAGAAGCTCAGAGTCACTGTTCCAATCTGTTCAGATTCAGAGAGTCTCTCTGGCTCAGAAGACTGCTTCTGAACAACGTTCAGATTCTGCAATATCTCGCTACTAGATTCTGAAGACCCACGTTTGGCAGGTTTCCGATCTGACCGCGCCTTGTTATGGAAGTTTGTAAGATTTGATTGACAGGATTATTTTCCAATCAAATCAGGAGAATATCCGCGATTGGATATTACCTTCCGTGGACAAGATATCTTAGAGATTTGGATGAACTCTATTTATGGAAACTAAAGATTTGGTTGTATGGGCGACTGAATCTGAAGGGTTCAGATTCACTTTCAACGGCCACTGGATCTTTCAATATACAGTCTCCGTCAATCAGGATTGATGACGTCCAATCAGAGATTGAGGAGCGATCCTTTGAAGGGCCTTGGTAACGGCTAGTTCAAGGCTGAAGGAGTATAAAGAAGATCAATATTGACTGTTTCGAAGTGGGGATCACGAACTTATAATTCCAAAGTGCTGAGTTGTTCAAAAACACATTCTCTTGTTCTTGTGAGCTTAAACTTCATTGTCTTGAGAGGTTCATTTGTAAGAGCGATTGGAGTGACAACGCCTGTAATCTTTCAACGACTCATAGTGGAATCCGGCCGATCGGCTGTCATCGTGGGAGAGTGGACGTAGGCTTGCTAAAGCCGAACCACTATAATCATTGCGTGCAATATTCTCTATCTCTAAACTCTTATCATTGTGTTTGATAGAATATTACATGCTGGTGTTTATATTCAGAATTTGCATACTCATGTTCAGAATCATAAACTGCACATATTCAGATTCAGATTCTATTTTGACTTGATTCTTTTAATTCCGCATTTTCTAGTCAAAATTATTTTAAATCACCTATTCACCCCCCTCTAGGTGATATTGCTAGATCCAACAGAAGAAACCAAAACAATTTATAATCTCTAATATCTGAGTTAATGCCGTGGAATATTATCTTGCAGATTATCCAAAGATGTATGGATACATGGGATTGAATCCAGCAAGGTAGGCTCAAACGATATTCTGAGAGACTCATACGATGCTTGGAGCTCAGACGTTGTGCGAAGAGTTTAGACGTTGAGCGGGGAGCTCAGACGTTGTGTGAGGAGCTCAGACGTTGGAATGATGCTCAAGCTCTGAGAGAAGTATTTCACGAGCAGCGAACAGATTATCAAGATATTTATTTTAAGATGATTTAATGGGCATATTATATCATCACAACGGCTAGCAATGAGATTCTCAATCACGAAGATCAATCAAGGACGTGGATTAGGGAAGACGATGATGATTCACCTAATGAAGTAATCCATCAATGGAAAATCAGGATCACGATTGTATGAGTAATTTGATCTAAAGGGGGATTCTTTCCTTTGTCAACCTCAACGGTTACTAAATCCTTTGTATACAGTCTCGTCCAAATGGGGAAGTTTGGAGAGCGATCCTCTGAAGATCTTGCAACGGGAAGTTGGGATGGAGAAGTATAAAAGGAGACCTCAAGGCTGAAGAGAGAACACACGAGAGAACGGAATTCAAAATTCCAAGAGCAAGAGAGCTTCACATGCTTCATGCACCCTTGATCCAACACTGTAAAACTTAGAGGAGAACATACAAGTGTAAGAGTGTTAGACGAAAAGTCTACTAACCAAATTGTAAACCTCTGAGTTATTCACTAGTGGAATCCAGCCGTTCGGCTACCAGCGTGAAGAAGTGGACTTAGGCTTGAATAAAGCCAAACCACTATAAATCCTCTGCACACATTCTCTTTCCCTTACTCTCTTTAATTACGCATTGTGATTGTGACATTGTGCACAGCATTGCATCTAAGAATATCTCTGATCTTACTAGTTATCATCATCTGAACGAAGTTCTAAGCACACTCGTTTACATTCCGCATTGAATTTCTAAAAAGTCTTGAAATCACTTATTCACCCCCCCCCCCTCTAGGTGATAACGCTAGCCACAACACCAATAAAAGGTTTTGGACTGAATTGACACAAATACAATAGGATTAGGACTTTTTTGGTACTTTTCGCAACAAATAGCAGCTTAGCTCAATGTTTCTATACCACTAGAAATTTGTCTTGTCATTTTAATAAAAACAAACCTTCTGTAGCATTTTTTTTTTCTTTTCATAAATTGATTAGTCTGAAAAGGCAAGTAACATCTACCATGAGTGGGAAATCTCATTCCAACAACCGGAGCCTTTATTATTTCCATGAATATATTTCAACTTAATTGCGAGAATATAACGTGATTTAATTAAATTTAAGTTTCTCCCAACAGTGTTGCATAGACTCGATTGACAAGATGGAAAGATTTTGTCCTGTTCATGTACGAATGAAATTCCCACTACAATGAAACCATACAACAAGGAGCCACCACGTAAAAGATTGTGTTGGTTTGTTTGCCTGACGACCAGAGGACAAAGCTTGGATCGAATCCCTGACCTAATCAAACATATATATACTTAGGAAGGACAAAAAGGAATCGTGTGTTCAGCTTATCATCGAGTTAAGCGAATCTTGCTGTCGAAGAGCAAGCACAAGTGGTATCATTCACTTATCTTCTTCCTCGTTCTAACGGAACAGTTTTTCGGCTAGAGTTCAAGGTACGCGTCTTACTACCCTTACCCATTCTCTTCGAACGACGAAACGAAGCATAAACCTATGCAGTCCAATCGGTATTGTAATGTGTTCGATGGGAAGTTTTTGCAATGACAACTAGTCGAGGGCGGAAAGATCATCTCGTCATTTTACTCCTGCCAAGGATCTATAGAGACCCTCTTATAAGAAAATTCCTTAATCAACAACAAACATCATGTCGTGATTACTTTTGCTCCTTTTAATGGCCTCTGCATTTTTGCTCTCTCTACTTGATAATGGTTGCGTCAACAGACCATCAATAGGAAACCCAAATCCAAGCCGATATCCAATTAGATGTACATTCGCGCAAAAAGTTAAACCAATAAGTTATGGGCTAACTAGTATATTTTTATTGCTACATATTCCACTACATCCCTAAGGGAAAAGTGTCAGAAAAATCATAGACCTATCACTAATTTAGTCATAAACCTTTTAATGGTGCTAATTTTGTCCTAAATCTTTCGACCTAGAGCTAATTTGGTCCTTCCAGCTAATTTTGGTTGGATATTGCTGATGTGGATGTCAAACAACTTACGTGACACGGTCAGTGCTAACGTGTATATTTTTTTTTATGATATTTTGATAATTTTTCATTTTTTTTCTTTTTCTCCTTTTCCCTTTCTTTTATTTCTATCTTTTTTTTTAGGTTTCTCCGATGGCCCTCGCCGCCATAGGCGAGGCTTGTTAGAAAGATATTAGATAATATAAAAAATAAAAATTGTTGGAAATATGTTGGAAATATGAAAAAAAAAAATCAATTGTCTGAGGCATGCAAGCACCGTCCTTAAGGATAATTTCGCCTCTCGGAGTAAGAAACTCAGTGCGTAAGTCTTCTAGCGACTATCCTCCCAAGATACAACAGACCTTCTTCTATACTCCACACTAAACACTATAAGAAACATGAACAAGTTATGTGTATAACCCAACAAAAAAAGGAAAGGTATGTAAAGAGAAGTAAAGAAAAATTCTCCGTTTCAATCGAAGACACTTATGAAGAATAAATCAAACGTTACAAATTCGTTATAAAGCCGTTAGAAATTTGTTATACGGCCATTGCAAAACCGTTACAAAGTGATAGTTTTGATGGCGGTCATAACTATCAAACTGTTTTTATCAAATATTTCAAAACTGCTGAAATATCCAACAAGGCCAGCCCTCGTCGGCCATAGCTAGGCCGGTCACCTGAGAAACCTAGAAAAAAGATAGGAAAAACAAAAGAGGAAGAAAAGAAAGAAAGAAAAAAAAATTAAAAATTAAAAAAAATATTATTAGAAAATGTCCACGTTAGCGCCGGCCATGCCATATAAGCCGTCCGGCGTCCATGTCAGTAATATCCAGCCACAATTAGCTGGAAGGACTGGATTGACTCTAGATCAAAAGGTTAGAACTAAAATTGGCACTATTAAAAGGTTTATGACTAAATTAACCACAATAAAATAAATTTAGGACTTTTCTGACACTTTTCTCATATCCCTAATGTGAGACTTTTTTCACCTAACACATTCACCCATGCATCTCAATAATAACTTTCTTAGGGAGTATGAACATCTGGCACCAATGATTAGCGACGCTTACAAAGTTACAATACTTGTTCTGATGAGCTGAAGCCGACCAGCATACGGAAGATGCCTAAGCCTCACAGTCCATCATTTCATTCTTGAAGCGATAGCCCTCCACCATAGGCTTACATTCTTTGTTACTTAGCTAACCTCATATCAAAGGTAAGCCAAGATATTTAACTGGCAGAAACACCCCTTTTAAAGCCACTCAATACGACCAATTCAACGCGTCGCTCATCATTGTAAGCAGCTAATAAAATATCAGTCCTTGAAAGATTCAACTTTCGGCCTAAAAGAGATTGAAACAGCTGTGACGGCGAAGGATTGGGTGCGTTTGGTTCAGCTTTCTCAAGGAGCTTTAGGTCTCTAAAGATAAATCTTTTGCAAAGTTAAGATGAGTGAGTTGTTTTACAGAGCAGATAAAGTGAAATTTTACGGTATCCCTAGAAGCAGCGTCATCAAGCATTTCTGAGAAAAACCTTCCTACCCCTAGCCATCACAAACAAACAGGGAGTCAATGGATCTCCTTGCCTTTGTCCCTTACCACCGTTACAAAAGCCTTCAAGGTCACTATTCAAGGAAAGAGAAAACTAGGGAGTAGTAGTGCAAGCTGTAATCCATTTTGCATGAACTGTTCAAGAACACCAATGACTCGAATCACTTGAAGCAATAATCCCATCTCACTGAGTCAAAAGCCTTCATGAGATAATGCATCGAGGGGAAATCCGACCGGCTATGATAATTTTCACCAATTCATGGGCTGAAAGTATATTATCGGAGATGTTGAGAAAAAATCGGGAAAATTGTCCAAAAAGTTCAAAACCTATTGTATGGCGGCCAATTCAATCCTAAATCTTTCAATTATGCCAATTTAGTCCTAAATCATTTGACGATTTGCCAATTTAGTCCTAAATCTGTATTGGCAGAAAGGACTACCTTTTGAAGTTTTGTCAGTTTAGTCCTAAACCTGTATTGACAAATTATCAAAAGGTTTAGATCAAAAGATTTAGGACTGAATTAACAAATTGTCAAAAGGTCTAAGACTACATTGGCACAATTGAAAAGTTTATGACTGAATTGACCGCTGTACAATAGGTTTCGGACTTTTTGGACAATTATCCTAATCGATATGTAGGTATGTGATATGGTTAGAATGGTGTCTAGAAAATGTGGATTTTTTGTTTTTGTTTCTTCTGTTTGTTTGGATGGCTAGATTAAGAAAATCTACTGATTCTTGAAATGTGTGATTGGAATGGGCTCGTCGCCTTGAAATGAAATGAAAGGTGGTGCTCCTCAGGCCTAGTCTAACTTGGCCCATTCAGCCTATAACCGAAGATCTATTCAGAGTTAATCAGCCCAGCTGTTAGACTCCTCAGATTAGACCAGACAAGAGACAAGGAATGGCGAACCTTTGGGTGGCTAGTGAAAGGTTGATCCCATTCCCCGTCGAAGTTCCAATCGCCACGAGCTTCCAACGTGGCGATATCTACTTCTTGAGGCACGTAATTCTCCGCAACCGTATATGTCGTCCCCGCGTGCTCGAGAACATTAGTGTTGCTCATGTATTTATTTACTCACCGCTCCATACCTAAGCTATTAAGATGAAATAATTCAACTTATGCTGAAGGTAGAGCTAAAAATTTACGTAAAGGCAAATAAATAATGTTTATATTTGGAGAAGATTTAAGTTCAGATGAAGGGAAGAATAGTCATACAGTGTTCAGGAGATAAGCAGCCATGATGGCCCAAGAATCTCCTTCGAGAGCCGAAAGAAAAGACTGCTTGTTTCGTGGCTTCTGTAACTTGAAAGTCTCGGACTCGACGTATCGGTTTTTGTACGATAGTAGCCAATTTTCTCCGGATCCCTTTTCGAAATAAACCGCGTGAAGCATTCCTTCTCCCTCGACCCATGTTTGGCTTGATCTTCCAAAGATTGATTCCGTGGATTTAAGGCCGCCAAACAGAGGATTTGGACCTGCACCATCATACATTTGACTCATTTGTCAGCTATTTTGAGAAGCTAGTCGTACTTCTGCTTCTACAAGCATTGCTGAGAATGCCATTTGCACTTTGAGTTCTCTACTTACAGAAAGTGAAGAAAATAAACTTAAACTTGTAGTTTGCCTACCATTTCTAACGAGAACTCCCTCCGGAAAATTGACAGGAATGTCGCCTTCGCAGCAAGCGACCACAATTGCCTCGCCAATTTCTTCGACTGGAGCAAAGTTCTTCTGCATGCATGCAACGCCCTTACTTTAGGCACACTATTTTTTCAAGTCAACTTGCTATTTGTATCTCTGGAATTATCCTAAGGGTGTGCTTGATACGTAGGAAGGAAAATGATAAGATGACGGCACCGTTACTCTCTGCCTCCACCATAGGTTTTACCAAGGAAATCGGACAAATTGTTTGTCCGGTTTCCTGAGATCCCACTTGGTGGGCCACCAGATGGGATCCTTTAAATTGAAAATAATGAAGAAATCAAATTTAAAAAAATAGAAAATAGAAAAGATACTTACTAGAAACATGATTAATTACAAAATATCTTTTACTTTCAATGAAAAAAGACTGGTTTAAATATCTTTGCTACTTTTGACCAATATATATATATATATGTTACTAGACAACCAAATGTAGGAATTCTATTAACTACATCTTCAATATAAAACAGTTTTCACACTTGCAATCATGAGAAAATAATCATCATTTAACAAAATGAATACAATTATCAAAATTAAAATTCGAGCATTTAATTTACACAACTTAAAGTATCGATAAATTCTGCTCGATCTATGGCAATCCAACTTTACTCAAAAATCAAAATCATGATTGTCTCATGACTAACCAAAATTGGAATTTATTTAAATTTTTTACGTATATTAGATTTTTTTGAATAAAAAAATTTACCTCACTATTTTTTTCTTTTTGTACAACCCCACTTTTTCACCATGCTAGCCAACTTAAGGATTCTTTAACTTGGTCGGTAGTACTTAGAAATTTCGTTAAATTAGGTTAAAATTACATGTATCATTACTAATTTGAGTCCCATTGTACTTATAATTCGTGAAAATGTTCTTTTGTGAGTACAATATAAAAAAACCGAGTTTTACATTCAAATTTTTCTTCAAATTGTTAGAAAGTTCACAAGCATCGAATATATTTCTTTCTTGTTGATTTCATTTTTTGTAATTAAAAGACCATTATTTCACAATTTTTGTCAAGGCTTTTTCCAGATTTGCCCCTTCCGGCTGCCAATTCCTTTTTAATGACCATTTGTGGTTAACAAAAGCACCGTCGCATAGGAATAACGGTGCCGTCAGCATAGCAACGTCCTACGTAGGAATGTATCTAAATGGGAATAGCCATTATAACTGAGCAGATAACATCCCTAGAGTCCATATGATCTATCATACTTTCAATCAATTCCATTGTATTTCGATTCTTCCATACCAAATATAAGAGAGATAAAGAATCACTTATCCATCTACCGACTGTATCTCCGATCTTTATTCGGTTTGATTTTATTCCTTACATTAGTTTCATTCTAACTTACGTGACCTTTTCCGACCAAAAAAAAAAAACTTACGTGACATTTGGTTCGCCGAATGGATCAAAATAAGAGTGGAATAGCTATTTCATAGGAATAGATTAATCCGGGAGGAGTGGAATAGCTAGTTTAAGTCCGGTATGTAGAATAAAACAGTTTTCCAAGACTATGTTCCTCTTTGGTTTACTGTAGTTGCATGGGGAATCATGATAACTCTATTTTATATAGAGTTTATTTATTATTTTAGACTTAATATTTGCTTAGTTTTAATTGAATTTGATGTCTACATTAATTATTTGAATTGATTTTGTAGGTAATTGAAGTTAAAGGGAGCTTAGGGACTAATTCTGTCATTTGCCGGCTTAGGAGGACAAAACGCATGGGAAAGTGCGTATAAGCTTCCTAAACCGTGTAGAAGCTTCCCAAATTGGAGATCAAAGCCATGTAAATTTGAAATCAAGAAGAATCAAGCATATCTTGGGGAGAAATTCAAAATCCAAGCTAAATTAGGATTTTTATCATTGGTAGGAGTCATATTTGGGAAGAATCTTTGATTACAATCCTATTCTGGTGTGATTAAAATTTTTTTGTTAAAACAAGAAGAGGTCCATATGAAGGCCATAAAACGTGATTTTCAACAGGAAGGGGAGTCGACTTTTCCATATGAAGTTTAGGGTTTCGATTTTATTCTTCCTTTCAATGCCGTATGCCAAGTGAAGAAGAAGAAGGTGAATTAAAAGTCAATCCTTGATTATTCTTGGTGAACTTGTTCTAGTCTTCATCATGTTTGGTTTAGTCATTGTTTTTAGTTTAATTTTCATTATGTTCTACACTTCTTGTTGTTAGAGCTACAATGTAGCTTAACTATGATTGATTAATTTTCCAGACTCATTTATGCAATTCTAGAATTCATATGTGTGAGTTATATATCATGTTCTTAATACTTTTAAGTGCTTGATCACCACTTGAATGATATTTGTTGCATGTTTGAGACCGAAAGGAGATTCCATGCAAGTGCTTTATGATATATAGCCATGAATTCAACATAGATAGAGATATCTTAGGTTGTTTGTGTGGTTTCGGTAGTAGGTAAATCGAGGGTGGTTTATTGAATCCGGGAATGTTCGTAGATCTTAATGAGTTTGGATTTACTTAAATTCACATGGACCAAGTGTGGGTTGCTAAATCCAAGTAGGGTTGTTGTGCCGGACCAAGGATAATGATTTAAATTAGGAAGTTCTACTATCACACTATGGATTCAATTTGATTGCATGACGAGATTGGTTAATTAATCTTGATTGGTTAAGTGAAATCGGGTGCTCTAACGTTTTTCATTCTACATAAAAATCATTTGTTCTTTGCTTCTTTATATTCAAAATTTCTAGGTTTAGTTTGTGAATTTCTATTTTTGATTTTGGTTTGCTGCCTTGGTTAATTTATTTTTCTTTAGAATTTTGATTGCTTCATTGAATCTTTAATTGGTTAGATAAATTTGAGAATTGTTCACCTTTAGTAAGTAATTTGATTGATTTGTCTGCAATCTCTGTGGGAACGATACTTTTATTCATCACTTTATTACTCGTTCGATACATGCACTTGCGTTGCTAATCAAGAGAACGAATAAGTTCAAAATAATAAGAAATACCCACCTAGTATTTTTTTTTATGAGATATAATCAAAGCCTAGCTTCTTCTATAATCATATCACTAATCATAAACGAACAATGATTACTAGTATTGATCATTGTTCTGTTAAAATAATCCACAACAATATATTGTACAGATTAATGAGCTATAAATCATGAATTTTTAAAAATATAGGTTCCTCAACATTATATTATAGAAATAAAATATTATTCTAATTAAATAATTGACAATAATTAAAGTGAACGGGCAACGTCTCAAGCCCTACTTTGGAGGTGGTTTCGACTCACAGGCAGCCACCATTGCCATGCTTTCACCTGCCTAGAAGAGTTGGAAGAGTTTGGCTGCAAACTATAAAGCAAGCACTTCTTGGGAGGCAACCCAAGCATTTTAATTTTTCGCATTTTAGCTTTATTTTGTTCTATTCACACACACACAAAAATCAAATCCCGCTGATAATATTTTGCCCTAATTACTTGGTTTATTTTTGTAGGAACCTATCTCCAAGTTTTCTACCCCAACTACCCCTATAGCATGCGTTCATCATATTCCAGGGTAGTTTCTCTATCCTTTTTTTCCTCTTTTCTTTTCAGCATTGAGGACACTGGTGCATTTTAGTTTGGGGGTGGGAGATAACATTTTGGCTAAAAAAATTTCGTGAAATTTTTGCTTAATTTGAAATTTAGATGCAATTTTTGAAAAAAAAAATTTGAAAAGTGTGGGTGATGTGTGATTTAGTATTGATCTTGAACATGTAGTCCATTATTTGAGCACTAGTCCTTGTTTTTGAGTCATGTGTACCTAGAGAAAATTTATGTGAAGTATGTGATTCTCTTAGAACTCACCCAGATCTTAGAATTTGTCTGATTTTCTGTCGAGGCGAAATTCTAGGCTAAAATCAATTAAGAAAATGATTTAGGCATTCATTGGATCGTTTGAGGCTTTCAAGCCAACCTTGTTTATTTATCCTTAGTCACCTCATTGAGCCTTATATTGCCCAAATTTCTTTGGATACCCTTATAATGTAGCTTGAGCTTATTGACATCAGTTTTCCTTATACCCTATGGACACGTTTAATTCTTCGAAATATCATAAACTCTAGATTCTTGACATATCTGGGAAAAAAATTGAAAAAGAAAAAGAAAGAGAAAAGTGTTAGAAAAAGAAATATGCGTATATTGCTTCTTTAGTACTGCTTATACGGATCCCCATATCCAAGTTTCAACTTGAGTGAGCCTTTTGGATACTCAATGGGTTGGAATTGCACTATATAAGGAGGGCCTTAGGGAGAAACTTCGCCATAAAGCATGGAACAAGAAGCAATGGAAAAGAAAGAAGTTGAAGGTTAAGAGAGAGAGAGAGAGAGAGAGAGAGAGAGAGAGAGAGAGAGAGAGAGAGAGAGAGAGAGAGAGAGAGAAGGTGTTGACTGTTGTTGATGTTGAGAAAACCTTCCCTCTGAATATTTTGATTCTGACAAAACTATCCTTCTTATGAGAGAATCTAGTTTATGCAAATATATCTTCTATTGCAGGAATGAACATGTGAACAAAAGCTTATAATGTTCTAAAACTGGCGTTCAGACTTAAGGAGTAGTCGTCGCGTACTTGCTTCTGAGATAGTTGAAGTCTAGTATTCAGATAGAGATTTGTGTTGCCTCTGAAGACTTCAGATGGAGAGTTGTGTTGCCTCTGAAAACTTAATCTTGAGAAGACTTATGTTACACGTCGGCAAGGACTTTACAGAAGCTCAAAGTCATTGTTCTAATCTGTTCAGATTCAGAGAGTCTTTTTAGTTCAGAAAACTGCTTCTAAACAGCGTTCAGATTCTGCAATATCTCTCTACCAGATTCTGAAGACCCATGTTTGGCAAGTTTCTAGTTTGGCCGCTCCTTATTATTGAAGTTTGTAATATTTGATTGACAGGATTATTTTCCAATCAAATCAGGAGAATATCCTCAATTGGATATTACCTTCCATGGACAACATATCTTGGAGATTTGGATGAACTCTATTTATGGAAATTGAAGATTTGGTTGTATGGGCGACTGAATCTGAAGGGTTCAGACTCTACTCCAACGCCTACTAGATCTTCCCATATATAGTCTCGGTCAATCAAGATTGATGACGTCCAATCAGAGATTGAGGAGCGATCCTTTGGAGGACCTTGGTAACGGCTAGTTCAAGGTCGAAGGAGTATAAAAGAAGATCAATGGTGACTGTTGCGGAGAGAGTTCACGAACTTAAAATTCCAAAGTGCTGAGTTGTTCAGATTCACATTCTTTTATTCTCGTGAGCTTAAAATTCTTATTCTTGAGAGGTTCTTTTGTAAGAGTGATTAGAGTGACAACTCTTGTAACATTTCATCTATTCATAGTGGAATCCAGCCGATCGGCTGTCATCATGGGAGAGTGGACGTAAGCTTGCTAAAGCCGAACCACTATAAACATCGCATGAAATTTTTCTTATCCATAAACTTCTCTTGTTGTTTAGTTTGTCTGCACGTTATTTTACTGGTCTTACTTAGTTTGTATTTTCGAATCTATCTTATTCCGTATTTCGATTCAAAATCATTCAGTAGCACCTATTCCCCCTAGGTGATATTGCTAGATCCAACAATTGGTATCAAAGCCTGGTTGCTCATTATTTTGAAGTGTTTTACTTCAAAGCTAACGATCTATCATGTCTAGCAAAAATTTCACAGGAGCAAGTGATGCACATTTCAGCAACAAACCACCTTATTTTGACGGAAAAGATTATAATATGTGGTGCGACAAAATGAAGTGGTTCTTCAAGGCATCAGATGATCTGATGTGGGATGTTGTTGTCAATGGAGTAGTTCCTATTGTAACAGCAACTCATTCCACTGGAAATGAAGGAAACAATAATACAAATGTTACTGCAACACTGTCAGACTCTGAAAGAGAAAAAAGATAAGGACTCGATTCTAAAGCAGTGCACGCACTTTTCTGTGCATTATCCATTCCGCTATATAATCGAGTTGCAGAAGAAGATTCAGCAAAAGCTATATGGGACAGACTTCATGTCACATATCAGGGAACTGACAGAGTGAAAGAAACCAATCTTAGCATTCTGCTAAGTGATTACGAAACCTTCAAAATGAAGCCCGATGAATCAATTGCCGAAATGATTGACAGGTTTCAAATACTAGCAAGTGGTCTTGCAAGGCAAGGTGCTCTTGTAGCAGAACCGATGCAAGTCAGAAAGATCCTTCAAGGACTTACAGATGACTGGAATTACATCAAGCCATCAATACAAGAATGTCAAACAATCAGACCTCTATCTATTGATGAGCTAGTCGAAACTTTACGGTCATATGTGACTGAGCGTGCTAACAAAACAGGAGATTCAAAAGATAAAAAGTCTATTACTTTAAAATCTAAAATTGATTTTGAAGTGCCAGATTCAGAAGATGAAATGAAGATGACGAAGAACTTGCTCTCATGGTGAAGAAATTCAGAAAGATGGCTCGAAGAGGTAGAAACTTCAAAGGGAAGAAATCATTCAAAAAGAATGATCAGAGACAATCGAGCAATGACAAACAGGAAGGCAAAGATGTAATATGCTTCCATTGTAAGAAAGCAGGACACATCAAACCCAATTGCCCGCTTCTGAAGAAAGACAAGATCAAGTATGAGAAATAGAAAAAGGCATTAAAGGCAGAAACTCTGAGTGATTCTGAAGATAACGAGGATGACTATGCTAACATATGTCTCATGGCAAAGTCAGATTCAGATTCAGATTCAGATGTTGAGGTATATCCTTCTGAAATACCAGATGAAGTTTCTGAATACATTGATAAGTTATGCTCGAATTACAAACAAGCTCTCAAAAAGGTTTCCATTTTGAAAAAGGAAATTTCCTCTTTGAAACAACAAAATGATTCTCAAAAGGACAAGATTGAGTTTTTGCAAAGGGAAGTTTATCAAATCAAGGAAAATTGTGATTTGATCTTGAAAGAAAATGATTCCTTGAAAACCGAGATTGAAAATACTTCAAAGAAATTTTCCCAAAATTCAAAAAACTTGAAAAAAATTATTTCCAGACAAGTTCCTTGTGGAGACAAGTCTGGTCTTGGTTTCAAAAAGGAAAATAATTTCAAAAACAAAAGATAAGATTTCCCATAAACCTTCCAAATCTGCATATCAACGGCACTTCCAAAAGCAATTTACAAAATCCTTTTATCCAATGCATTGTGAAAACTGCGGTGCTGGAAATCATGTTAAAAATAATTGCATGATGGTATGGACACCTGTTAATAGAAAGATATATATTTTGACTAACTCAAATGGACCCAAGAAAACCTAGGTACCAAAGAAATAGTAAGTTATTTTCTACATGCAGGTACCAAGGAAGAGAAACGACAAATGGTTTCTGGACAGTGGATGTTCAAGTCACATGACTGGTGATCCAGAAAACTTCATTCAACTTTCAGATTACAATGGTAGAAGTGTGTCGTTTGGTTGAAAGAATAAAGGCAAAGTGGTTGGCCAAGGGACTGTAAAAATCGAAAATCTCACGATCAACGATGTCTCTCTTGTCAAAGGATTAAAATACAATTTGATTTTAGTAAGTCAACTCTGTGACTCTGGTTATCAAATTTGATTTCAAGACTCAAAATGCTCAGGTGTTAGCAAAGACAAGAAGCAAACCTTCACTAGTCGACGTCATGGAAATATCTACCTTTTGAACGTTGAATCTGAAGACATCAAGTGTCTTATTTCTATCAAGGATGAATCTGAGCTATGGCACAGAAAGCTAGGCCATATCAGTATCAAACACATCTCGAAGCTATCATCCAAGAAACTGGTTCGAGGCTTACCATAGATAAAATTTGAGAAATCCGAATTATGTTCAGCTTGCACACTTGGAAAACAGGTAAGAAACTCCTTTAAATCTGTTAATCATGTATCAACTGAACGTACATTGCAGGTGCTGCACATGGATATCTTTGGTCCTAACAGAACACTAAGTCTTGGAGGTAAGAAATAGTGTCTTGTTATAGTTGATGACTACTCCAGATTTACATGGATTTTATTTCTTTCACACAAAAATGATGGTTTTTCATCTTTCTCCAAATTCTCTAAAAAGATTCAGAATGAGAAAGGTTACTCTATTTCTTGCATCAAAACTGATCATAGGGGTGAGTTTGAAAACCAAAGTTTTTCTGATATTTGTGATGAGTTTGGAATTCAGCATAATTTTTCATTTCCTTACACACCTCAACAAAATGGGGTAGTGGAGAGGCAAAATCGTTCTCTATAAGAAATGGCGAGAACTCTCTTGATCGAAAGTAAAATTGAATCGCATTTTTGGGCAGAAGCTGTGTCAATAGCATGTTACATTTTAAACCGTGTTTCTTTAAGACCAATCATTGAGAAAACCCCCTATGAGCTTTTTAAAGATAGAAAACCAGATTTAGCATACTTCCATGTGTTTGGTTGTAAATGCTTCATTCTAAAGAATGCTAATGATCGAGCTGGTAAGTTTGATGAGAAGTCAGATGAAGGAATATTCCTGGGATATTCAACAATGAGCAAAGCATACAGAGTCTACAACAAAAACTCTCGATTTTTTGAATAATCAATGAATGTCAAGTTTGATGAAAATATTCAGATTCAGAATGATCAATCTGAATATGTTCAAGTTCCGTCACTCCATCAAAATTCAGAACTTGTTGAAGAAACTGAAGAGAATCATGCATCCGAGGAAGTTCAGAATCAAGAAACAAGTTAACAAACTACAGAAGAACCAGAAGAGATACAACCTGAATTTCAAGACTCAAGTAATGTCCAAGACGAGATATTCAACCAGAACTGGAAACACAAATCCAGTCATCCCAAGGAACTTATAATGGGGAGCTCGGATGAAGGAATCAAAACCAGATCGAAATTCAAGGAAGCAATGAGCAATATAACATTAGTTTCTAAAATTGAGCCTAAAGGGATTGAAGAAGCTCTTACTGATGAAAATTGGATCAATGCAATGCAAGAAGAACTTCATCATTTCAAGATCAATAATGTCTGGGAGCTCGTTTCAAGACCCAAAAATCATCTTGTAATAGGAACAAAATGGGTGTTTAGAAACAAGATGGACGATAAAGGAAAGATGGTTAAAAACAAAGCAAGACTTGTGGCAAAAGGATATTCTCAAGAAGAAGGAATAGATTATGATGAAACCTACGCACCAGTTGCCAGGTTAGAGGCCATAAGGTTACTTCTTGCTTATGTTTGTTACAATGACTTTAAACTTTTTCAGATGGATGTAAAAAGTGTATTCCTGAACGGTTAAATCAAAGAACAAGTCTATGTCGAACAACCACCTGATTTTGAGGAACCAAGAGGAAAAGATCTCGTAAATTCCCCAAAGAAAGCTTTATATGGATTAAAGCAAGCACCTCATGCTTGGTATGAAAGGTTAAGCAGCTTTCTATCTGAACAAAAGTTCACTAAAGGTAATTTTAACACTACTCTCTTTATTCAGAAGCAGGGTAAGGATATTCTTATTGTTCAGATTTACATTGATGATATTATTTTTGGCTCTTCTAATGAATATCTATGCAAGAATTTCTCTAAAGTAATGCAGGATGAATTCGAAATGAGCATGATGGGAAAATTAAGGTTCTTTCTTGGATTTCAGATTCAACAAACCAAGAAAGGAACATTCATTCATCAAGAGAAATAAGCTCTTGAGATTGTCAAGAAATTTGGCCTGGAGAATTGCAAGAAGACAAAAACTCCAATGTCTCATTCGTCTAAACTCGATAAAAATGAACAAGGAAAGGAAGTTGATCAAAAGTTATATCGCAGTATGGTTGGGTCGCTTCTATATCTCACCGCATCAAGGCCAGATATTCTATATAGCGTCTGTTTATGTGCAAGATTTCAGACATGTCCAAGAGAATCGCATCTTACAGCAATCAAGAGAATTATCAAATATATCGGAACATATCCAGCTTATGGTCTTTGATATTCAAAAGATTCTGATTTCATTCTGAAGGGATATTCAGATGCAGGTCTCGCCAGATATAAAATTGACAGGAAAAGCACTTCTGGAACTTGTCAACTTATGGGAAATATGCTTATTTCTTGGTATTCCAAAAAGCACAGTACAGTTGCTCTCAGTACAGCAGAAGCAGAATACGTATCTCTTGAAAGTTGTTGTGCTCAGATCCTATGGTTAAAATAATAACTAAGAGATTATGGAGTTGAGAATTCAAATGTGGAGATCAAATGTGACAATACAAGCGCTATAAATTTAATCAAGAATTCTATTCTTCATTCAAGGGCGAAGCACATCGAGATCAAACATCATTTTATTCGTGATCATGTTCAGAATGGAAATGTTCACAATCAATATGTTGATACGAAGAATCAACTCACAGATATATTTACTAAACCTCTTGATAAAGAGACTTTCAATTTTATTCGAAACGAATTAGCCATTACTAATCTCTTATCTTGAGATGTATTGAGAATAGGTCACTTGAAATTATTCAGAAGCATAGCTGTTCAGACACATAACTACTCAGAAGCAAATTTGCAGAACTCATGTTCAGAAGCATATTTATAGTGAAGTATTTCAGAAGCAATGTTAGTTCATCCTACACATCTTTATATTTAGAAATTCTAGGAAAGGCAGGGATTTAAGGTACGCTCTCTAATTTCTAAATATATGCCTCGTTGATTGATTGGAATAATTCAGTGTCTTTGGATTGATTTTTTTTTAATTTATTTTAAATTGATTTCATTTCCAAAAATTACCGCTTTACATTTTTTCAAATCTTTTGAAAGGTCACGAACCGTCCCCTCTTCAATATCAAAATCTCCTTTCAAACCCTAAAATCGTACTCTTCTCTCTCTGATTACACTCTTTCTCATTCTCTCAAAATCTTTCTCTCCAAACTTTCAAATTTTTCATCCATGGCTCCGAAATCATCCTCTTCCATGAAGAAAGGAGCAGAAGAAGGTGCAAGTCAGAGAAGGAAAATCGTCAAGGTTGACGAAGGGTAGAAAAGCTCGCATCACTGAATCTATCGATGTCTCTGGGTCAGAACACAAAGATGAGAGACACATTGCTCAAAGGAAATCAGGTTTGTCTCAGTCCGAGTTTGAAAAAAGAGTCGCTCTGGCTCTCTCTATCAAACCTCTGTATGATTCCTTTATGACCTTAGATCCAGTGATGAAAATGTCAAGTTGCTGTTGAATATACACAAGTTTGCAAGCGAGAAAAATTTTCTTACTATTTTAGAACTGCCTCTGCAAATTGTGACACCGATTGCTACTGTTGTTCCTGATAATGTATCTCAGAAAGGCAAAGAAAAGGTTGTGCCAACTAGAGTCTCGAAACCTAAAAGGTCACCATCAAAGAGCATTGTTATCAAAGAAACAATAAGGGAAGAAAGTGATACTAAAACCAGAGGAAGACTCGATGATGATGATGATGTGTTGGTCAGAGATTTTAAGAAAATCAGAGGGATTATAAAAGACAATGATTTTGAGAGCAAACTGTTCTCAAGTCAAAAACATTGTGAGAAATACGAGTCGTTGAAGGAAAGAGGAGTTACACCCCACAGGGTATTTGACCTTAAATATTTTGATAGGGTTCGTATCCCAATAAGGAAGCACTTGGAACATATGAAGCTGAAATATTTTACAACTGCAAGAAGGTCAATCTTTCCATACTTAACGGCTCACTTTTATTCAAGTTTGTGTTTCAGAAATTTTGATTCTCTGTTTTATACGGGTGGAGAAGTCCAATATCATTTGCATGTCAGAGAACTTACAAATTTGATGGGAGTCGATGAAATGGACTTTGTACCCATTGATGTACAAGCTGATGCTGCCTATAGTTTTCTTAATGGAAAATAGAGCTATTCTAGAGACTCAAAGGCACACATTGCTTACAATGACTTCCCACTGAAGCACATTGTAATGCACAAGGTTGTGATTGAGAGTTTAAGACCCAAGGCTGCTTCAAAGACAGATATTTCGAAGTATGAAGCCAAGCTGATGTGGGGTCTGTTAAATGGTTGCAAACTCTCTCTGGCACACACTGTTCTTCTCCATATGTACAGGACTGTGTAGAAGATCAAAGGATAATTACCCTACGCAGGGTTAATCTATCGGATCATGTCCTTCCATAATGTCAAGATTCCTGGTGAGCTTATTCAGAATAAAACTCAGATAATTGTAGCTAGGGAGTCTATGATATAGAAAATGGGCTTTAGACAGACTGCTGGGGATGGTTGAACAAAAATAAAAAGGTTGTTCTGGTCAAATTAGAGGAGAAGAATGCAAAGAGTGAAAGATCAGCAAAGAGAAGGAAAATAGTGGCCAGAAAAGGAAAGCAGACCACTGTTCAGAGTGAGTCTTCAGAAGAAGAAGAAGCAGAAGAAGAAGAAGAAGGTGTATCATCAGAAGATGATGAGAGAACCCCTACTGCCGTATCTGAAACAAATGTCGAGTCAGAAGATGAAGAGCATGCTGAAACAGCAAATGAGCAGGAGGATCCTATGGACAAAGAAGAGGACCTCCATAAGACTCATGAGAGTGGAGATGTAGAAGCTGATGAGACAACTGGTGAAAGAATAGAGAAAGAAGCTCAGTTTGCTACGAATGAATATGTGGAGATAATGGAGGAGCAACTGGATGACAGAACAACCATTGAAGTTCTGGTTGCTCGAGAACAGAAGAAGAAGTCCTCATCACCACCTGAGGACATGGAGATTGATAAGTCTGATGATTTTGTTGTCACAGCTAGAGGATCCACAAGAGTTACTCCTGTTAAAACAGCTCAGATTCAGGGAGAGCAACCTCAAGAATCTGCTATTTTGCATGAACAACCTGAGGAGATAATAACAGATACTATTCAAATTGAAGTTGTTCAGGAGGATAAGGCTGCTGATGAAAATGAAGAATCCAGCAGAAAGGAACAACACGAGGAACCTAATACCGATCAGACTGAAGAAATTCAGACTAATGTTGTTTAGAAGGAGAAAGCTGGTGTGGAAACTGATGTTCAGAAGGAGCAACCTCTAGAGAAGATATCTGAAAAGCCACCCACAGAAATTGAATCTACTACTGCTGAAGCTGTTATAATCATTCCAGATTCAGCACCTGATCAGACTCAGAGGGAGATAAATTTGCAGCGAGTTCTGAATTCAACATCAAAGGGTAAAGCTCAGATGGTAGAAGAAAAAAACCAACAGACTTCTGCAGGGATATTGAATGCTTCCATCAAAGAATTACTGGAAGCTAAGAATTCGCAGAGTCTAGTTCAGATGGAAGTTGAAAACTTCAGGTAGAGATTATGTAGAGGATGAATAGAATGGAGATGAAGATTGAGAAGAAGATGAACAGGCTTGAGGAAATGTTTCACAAATACTATTGCCTTTTCTGCTCTGAGATGGCCAGCATTGGTACCTATACACCGATCAGAGATGAGAGGATCAGCAAAGAATTTCCACAGATGAAGGAAATTAAGGATTTCGCCGCCTTTATTGCTAATATGGGCAGAACTGATGAAGTTGCTCAGAGAGATTATGAAGAGCATGTTGATGTTCCATCCTCCTCCTCAAAACAAAATCCACCTCCGTCCTCTTGAATTTGTTTTCAAACAGTCCGTATTTATTTTTATTTTATCTTTGTTAGATGTTATGCTTTTTGTGAACATTGATTATCATGACCTTATTATGGTCTGATAGCTTACCTCTTAAATAATGTATGTGTGAATTGCTATCTTTGTCATATTATCTTGCTGATGACAAAAATGGGGAGAAGATACCTCATTTTTATGCAGGTTATACACATACGCGAATTATACATATGCGCTCAAACGAATTCAACGATGTACACACATATATGGTGATATCCTTCCATCACTCAAAGTGCATATCTTATATTTTCAAATTCACATCCCTTTGAAGAGATTCACTTAAGTCAAATATTCATATTCTTTGTGGTCAAATATTCATATTCTTTGTGAAATCTTTTCTGAGCTTAACTTTAATAGAAACATTCTTTTGAAATATATCAGCTTTTATTGAGGAAGTTTTGTCATCGTCAAAAAAGGGGAGATTGTTGAGAAAACATTCCCTCTGAATATTTTGATTCTGACAAAACTATCTTTCTTATGAGAGAATCTGGTTTATGCAAATATATCTTCTATTGTAGGAACGAACATGTGAACAAAAGCTTATAATGTTCCAAAACTGACGTTTAGACTCAAGGAGTAGTCGTCGCGTACTTGCTTCTGAGATAGTTGAAGTCTAGTATTCAGATAGAGATTTGTGTTGCCTCTGAAGACTTAATCTCGAGAAGACTTATGTGACACGTCAGTAAGGACTTTACAGAAGCTCAGAGTCACTATTCTAATCTGTTCAGATTCAGAGAGTCTTTTTAGTTCAGAAGACTGCTTCTGAACAGCGTTCAGATTCTGCAATATCTCTTTACAAGATTCTGAAGACCCGCGTTTGGCAGCTTTCCGATTTGGCCGCGCCTTTTTATGGAAGTTTCTAAGATTTGATTAACATGATTATTTTCCAATCAAATCGGGAGAATATCCTTGATTGGATATTACCTTCCATGGACAAAATATCTTGGAGATTTGGATGAACTCTATTTATGAAAACTGAAGATTTGGTTGTATGGACGACTGAATCTGAAGGGTTCAGACTCTACTCCAACGGCTACTAGATCTTCCCATATATAGTCTCGATCAATCAAGATTGATGACGTCCAATCAGAGATTGAGAAGCGATCCTTTGGAGGATCTTGGTAATGGCTAGTTCGAGGTCGAAGGAGTATAAAAGAAGATCAATGGTGACTGTTGCGGAGAGAGTTCACGAACTTAAAATTTCAAAGCGCTGAGTTATTCAGATTCACATTCTTTTGTTCTCGTGAGCTTAAAATTCTTATTCTTGAGAGGTTCTTTTGTAAGAGTGATTAGAGTGACAACTCTTGTAACCTTTCATCTATTCATAGTGGAATCCAGCCGATCGGCTGTCATCGTAGGAGAGTGGACGTAGGCTTGCTAAAGCCGAACCACTATAAACATCACGTGAAATTTCTCTTATCCATAAACTTCTCTTGTTGTTTAGTTTGTCTGCACGTTATTTTACTGGTCTTACATAGTTTGTATTTTCGAATCTATCTTATTCCACATTTCAATTCAAAATCGTTCAGTAGCACCTATTCCCCCTAGGTGATATTGCTAGATCTAACAGTTGAATCCAGAAAATCAATTGAGCTATGGAATTGATGTGTCTGTAGGGCAAGTTGAGCTTAAACACTTCTTTGTCAAACCCTTAGCCAAGCCACATTATAAGCTTATTAAAACCTATTGATTCTTGGTTGAGTTTGCGGTCTACATTAGTGGAGAGAGGAACCAACGACAAACTTATGAGATTTGGTTAAGTGGATTTAGAGTTTGGGGGTTTGCATATCAACGTGGATTTATCTAGGTTGCATATGAGTTGAGAAGTTGAGGATTTCACACACACGGAATGCATGGTTAGGGTTAGACTTAACTTGTGCATTGATTCTAATGTTTTTCGTTGAGAATTCGAGCAACTATGGTTGTGAAAAAAATTGTGTTTTTAGGTGTGGTTTTGCTCGAGGACTAGCAAAATATTAGGTTTGGGGATATTTGATAACTCTATTTTATATAGTGTTTATTTATTATTTTAAACTTAATATTTGCTTAGTTTTAAATGAATTTGATGTCTGCATTATTTATTTTAATTGATTTTGTAGGTAATTGAAGTTAAAGGGAGCTTAGGGACTAATTCTGTAATTTGCCGGCTTAGGAGGACAAAACGCGTGGGAAAGCGTGTATAAGCTTCCTAAACCGTGTAGAAGCTTCCCAAATTGGAGATCAAAGCCATGCAAATTTGAAATCAAGAAGAATCAAGCATATCTTGGGGAGAAATTCAAAATCCAAGCTAAATTAGAAGTTTTATTGTTGGGAGGAGTTATATTTGGGAAGAATCGTTGATTACAATCCTATTCTAGTGTGATTAAGATTTTTATTTTTATATTAAACAAGAAGAGGTCTATATGAAGGCCACAAAACATGAGTTTCAAGAGGAAGGGGAGCTGTCTTTTCCATATGAAGTTTAGGGTTTCGATTTTATTCTTACTTTCAATGCCGTATGCCAAGTGAAGAAGAAGAAGGTGTCGCGACCTAAAATTAGAAAACCTTAGGTTAACGGATTATCAAGTTAATCAAATGAATTAACTAACCTAATTCAGACACTCCCAAGTCCTACCGAATCGCAACTTAGGTTCATTTATGCAAAATTAATTTAATTCAGAGCCGCCACTAATCGTTTTCTTGATAGGCCGATTAGACACCCAAAAAAAATTAACGTGAGACTTAATTTATTTCTGCGAACCTGAGAAAATGAGTCCGGAGACTTGGTTACTTTAATTTAGAAAAATTAATTCCCTTTCGGTGCCAATTTCATGAAAAAAAAAATCCCTTTTGATTGATAATGTGAATTAAGTGATTTAGAAAAAATGGAATGGACTCTATGATACTCGAAAACATGAATGTTTGTATTTCCAAATTAAATGACCGCTACCATGAAAACATGCCTTAAAATGTGATAACATCTAATTTAACTTAAGAAAATAATCTCTCAAAGTCTTAACTTATATTAGACGTTATGTAGGGCATAAAAATGAACTTTTGACATGTGTAACTATAGAAAAATGAAGGTTATTTACAAGAATTGAATTAAAACAAAGTATGAACAAAAATAAACAAAATTACCCATAATATACCTTTAATTTTGATAAATTCACTTATACCCAAAGATTAGGATCATAGTAGAATTTCTCCGCTACATACTCTTAGATTCGAGTCAGTATGCTGATAAAGGTATAGGATAACATCATCCCTTAATACAAAGGGCAGATTACGAAATTCTATATTAAATTATAATCCCATTCCATAAGATCATGGCTAGGGAAATATAATTTATTTTTTTCCGAAGGGACAATGCATATTTGGGGAGCATAAATAATGGGCATGTTTGTTTATAATTGTGCAAGCTATTTAGTAAAATAAAAATAAACAAACATGACCAGATAAAAGCAAGAGTGGACTTTTTATTTAAATTTTCGAAAAAATGTGAGGGGTGGCCGAAAATGTGAAAGTGGTGTCCACCTTTCCTCATCCAAAGTTGGATTTAATTTGAGAAAATTATCTCTTAAGACTTGCAAATTAATTAAGATAATTCTCAAAAAATGTCAGATAATTATCCAAACAAACCAATCATTATCTTTAGCATCAAATATTATCAGAAAATCCATAAGATAATGCCATCCAACCAATCTCACCGACTAGAGACAATCATTGAGATCGAAAGTCAATCTATGACAAAACAGACATTATCCAATTAAGAGGCTTTCAATTATTAGATAAAGTCCAATTTTGTATAATCAATATCCAATTTACATGAGATAAGATTGAATAACCAAGGATAATATCACTCAACCAACCAAGGATAAAATTCGAAGCCAAAGCTCATCCACAATATGCATAATTCGGCCAAAAGAGCATTGAATGAGCCGAAAGTTCCAAATTCACAAAAATTCTGATTTTAACTCAATCCAATTTGATCTTAAGAAAAACTGGTGAGCAATTTTTACTTGAGAAAAGACATGGCTCCAATTTTTTAATCAATTCTCAAAAGTATACAAGAACTCAACCAATTCATGAATGAATTAAATTTGCTATAAAAAATCAGTCCTTTTATGCAACAACTTCGGTTTTGGGCATAACTTGATGAAAAGATTGAATTTTTCCACTTTCAATTGCAAATCAACATGTGATATTAGACACATATGCAAGTTACCAAATTAACAAGCATGAATTGCAATAAAAAGTTTGAGAAAAATTACCTTTTTCGAGTTAAATTCCAGCACCTATGCAAGCTATGGATTCGCCCGAAATAACCCCTTTTGAACTCAATTTGCCACGAAACGATCTAACACACGTAGTAGCAAATTTAGACCATCAAACAATAGTAAAATAAGGGCAAATCAACCTCGAACCAAGGCTGCACAGAGGCGCCAACAACTGGACAGCGGCTGGATTTTGCGTGCCAAGCAAAGCACGGCGTCGGTCTTCGTCGGTGGCTGATCCGGTGACTGAATAGGGCTGAGTTGGATGACGGAAAGGCTGGTTGGCGGAGGTCAAACGGCCTGAGATGGTGCACGACAGGCTGTGGTGACGCCAGAGAGTGAGGGAGCCGCTTGGTGCAAGGCTCGGCCGAGAAGGGTGCCTCGACCTCGGGGGAGACAATCAAACTCCTTAGCTCTATCCACAAGCTCTTGAATGCCAAAAATTTTATGGTGTCACCAAAATCATTGGCCTCGAGCCAAGGGTTGCTTATATAGAGCTTGAGTTTCTAGTCCTAGTAGAAGTATGAGTTAATTAGGACCATAGGATTAGTAATCCTAGCTAGGGTAGGATTAATTAATAACCATTGGATCTTGAGTTCCCACATCTAATAAAACTCTAGCTAAGATAAGTCACCCAAATTAATAAAACTCTTAATTAATTTGAACTTTGAAGAGTCTTATCCCCCTAGATCACTAGGGAATTTGGCCAACATGAGGAGAATGGGATCATAGCCGAAATTCCTCTTCCTTATGGGCTCGTGGTGACATCTCGGGCTTAATCCGGGCTTTAATTAACTAAATGAGTAATTAATTAAAGACCTCATACCATTAAATTATCAAAAATGGACTGAATTGAATTTAAAGATAGGTCCAAACCCACATTAGAATTCGGCACATCCACCTTCATGTCCTAGGTCGAATTTTCTAATTAAACTATGGGCTTGCTTCACATTTTCGGGCTCAAATTAAGGCTTTTCTAAATAATAGGCATTTACTTAAAAGCCTTTCTAATTTAATTAAGCTTGAAGGGGCTAATTTGAGCTCAAGAATGGGTCCAATTAGCTTAATAAATTTCGGCACATACTCTTACTTGCCTTAGTCGAGAATTTCAGACTAAGTCTGGTCCAGTTGCCTGTCAAATTAAGCTCAATTGCTTCTCTATTGGCCCGAATGAAAAGTAATGCATGACTGACAAAAATTCAATATGCAATGCATGAGAAAATTAAATTTTGATTGAGAACTAAGGCTAATTCTCATTTTATGATAAATGAATGATTTAATTAAAATTTAGGTGTCAACAAAAGGTGAATTAAAAGTCAATCCTTGATTATTCTTGGTGAACTTGTTCTAGTCTTCATCATGTTTAGTTTAGTCATTGTTTTTAGTTTAATTTTCATTATGTTCTACACTACTTGTTGTTAGGAGCTATGATGTAGCTTAACTATGATTGATTAATTTTCCTAACTCGTTTATGCAATTCTAGAATTCATATGTGTGAGTTATATATCATGTTCTTAATGCTTTTAAGTGCTTGATCACCACTTGAATGATTTTTGTTGCGTGTTTGAGACCGAAAAGAGATTCCATGCAAGTGCTTTATGATATATAGCCATGAATTCAACATAGATAGAGATATCTTAGGTTGTTTGTGTGGTTTCAGTAGTAGGTAAATCGAGAATGGTTTATCGAATTAGGGAACATTCATAGATCTTAATGCGTTTGGATTTACATAAATTCACATGGACCAAGTGTGGGTTGCTAAATCCAAGTAGGGTTGCTAAACCGGACCAAGGATAGTGATTTAAATTAGGAAGTTCTACCATCACACTATGGATTCAATTTGATTGCATGACAAGATTGGTCAATTAATCTTGATTGGTTAAGTGAAATCGGGTGCTCTAACGTTTTTCATTCTTGATAAAAAATCATTTGTTCTTTGCTTCTTTATATTCGAAATTTCTAGGTTTAGTTTGTGAATTTCTATTTTTGATTTTGGTTTGCTGCCTTGGTTAATTTATTTTTCTTTAGAATTTAGATTGCTTTGTTGAATCTTTAATTAATTAGATAAATTTGAGAATTGTTCACCTTTAGTAAGTAATTTGATTGATTTGTCTACAATCTCTGTGGGAACGATACTTTTATTCATCACTTTATTACTTGTTCGATATGTGCACTTGCGTTGCTAATCAAGAGAACAAATAAGTTCAAAATAATAAGAAATACCCACCTAGTATTTTTTTTTTATGAGATATAATCAAAGCCTAGCTTCTTCTATAATCATATCACTGATCATAAACGAACAATGATTACTAGTATTGATCATTATTCTGTTAAAAAAATCCACAACAATGTGTTGTACAGATTAATGAGCTATAAATCATGAATTTTTAAAAATATAGGTTCCTCGACATTATATTATAGAAATAATATATTATTCTAATTAAATAATTGACAATAATTGATAAATTACCCTTTTCTCTTAATAAAAAATGTATAGTGAAAAGAATTACACAATAATCGTAATTCAATTATACGCTCATTATCATAAAAAGTGTATACACAAACTAATTATGAGTTAGACTCATAACTATGAACAAAGATTTAATTACGAGTGAACATAATCTATTAATAAACATAGATTATACCTTTTAAGTTACGGTTATAAGTAACTAAAATTGGATTTCAATTATATTTGTGTTCTCTGTGACGCGTAAGTCGATTTTAGGTTATAATTTCATATACTGTTTGCCGATTATGAAAATAAATAATAGTATTTATTTAAATAGAACCAACAAAAATTATTAATCTTTACTTACTAATTTTGAGTTATTTTAAATAAATTTTATCATTAAAAATGAAAGGTGATTTTTGGATATGAAAATCATTAGTCTTTATTTATGAAACGAATGAATGATTACTTCAACAGAAATAGATTAGGAATAGAATCATAATTCCTGCAAAGTGCAAACCAATCATGCAGTTTGTTCTGTCGGTGGTATAAAAATAACATGATTTCATAGTTTTGACAACATCATGATGAGCATAAATATCTCGTAATGCTTGATATATTTGAACTGGACAGCGATCAAGGTTTTTGATAGTGATGCACTTTTCCAGAATATGACATAACATGGAAGTTGCTTCCTGAATCAACTTAGCATGCTTGGATCGCTGGGATAAACATTTCATTCCCATGATTCATACGTCTGTCATTCAAGTTTTCTGGTACCTGAGAGGGAAGCAACAGCTGATCGACGAACCGAAAAACGGAGTCCACGAAAGCCTCCAGCATTTTCCTGGAAGTGCTTTTCAGGGCTTCAAGCACATGTTCTGGCCATGGCTTCTGTGGCAACCTGATCTTCCACACAGGCTGGGAGACAAATATTTTCAGCAAGGTCATGAATGCAACTGAATCTGAATCTGAATCTGGGGTTGCATGTGCAATATCAATAAGTTAAAGGAGGCTGGGTTGGATCAATTTGTCTCACATGATCACATGAACTGTTCATTTGAAATCTTGAAAATCATGTGGAGATTGGAGAACGAGCATGCATATTTAAGATCTTACCAAGCTAAGGGCATTTCCATAGCAAGAGTAGGCGGGAGGAGCTAATCACGAGAGCCAAAAGAAGAAGAAAGGACTCGACCCTATAGATGCAAGACCTGGTAAAACGATACGATCCTGTATGGTAAGCTGGTTCTCGAGACTGATTCATGTATGCTAGAAGTTAGAAAGAATCAATCTTTTCGCACAGAGAACGTTTTTCCTAGAATATAACCGCGTGAAACCCCGAAAAACAAATAATAACGAGCTATCTGAAATCGGGCAGCAAGTTTTTCAGCCAAAAGAAACGGCGACACCGCATCTCTAGATGTATTACCTTCAGATCCAACGGTACCGACAGCTTCAGGCGATCAAAACTATGACTTTGAGAAATGGATGGCTTGTGAAGAGATGCACTGACATGTAAAGCATGAGAAGAGAGTGCCATCATCATCATCATCATCATCATCATCATCATCATCTTCTTCTTCTTCTTCTTCTTCTTCTTCTTCTTCTTCTTCTGCAATACCATGAGAAACTATAACGGTGTTTGTCAGGAAAAAAAGAGAGGCTACAGTGATGGCACTCAGGAGCCTTAAGACATATATAACAAGAGGCCTCAAAGTCTGTCCAATGACACAGATAAGTCGCTCTCTCGAAGACGGATATTCACTCATACTTCTCTCTCGCAGAAAGGAAAGACGACGAATATAGGTATAATGACATAAATGTTCCTGAATTTTGGGTCAATGTATAATGTGATTTGTGAACTTTAAATTTATTCGATGTGGTCTTTGAACTTTAGCTTAATGTTCAATGCGGCCCCTGAACTTTTGATTTGTTCAATGTGGTCTCTGGACTTTTGGTATATATTTCATGTAGCCTCTGAACTATATAAAAATGTTCAATGTAGTCTTTTCATTAATTTAAGATTAAGGACAACAATGAATATTTTCATATTGTCCAAGGACTAAACTAAACATGTACCAAAAGTTCGGGGACTACATCAAACAAGTTAAAAGTTCAAGGACCGCATTGAACAAATTACAAATTCTGGGACTACATTACATGTTGAGCTAAAATTTAGGGACTATTCGTGTCGTTTTTCCATAAATATACTCTTCGAAGAACACAAAAGAAGAAAGACAGGCATATATCATCACGCACGCACGCTTCCTTCCATGCACTCAGGCACTCAAAATCAACTCAGAGCAGAAAAAACTCTACGTTCCAATGATCTGCTTTATTAGAATAAGTCTGCAACAAAAGCTCTAGTTGCTGCCGTTTATGGGGAGGGTAAATGTGCCGTGGTAGGTGATGTGTCTCAAAGTGTCGCGACATAGATCGAATTCAGCTATCACTCACCTTCGAATATCCCAACGCGTACGCTGGTGGTGGTGGCTACTAATAAAATTGCAAACTTATGCAATCCGAGCTGTTGGCAAAAGCCGGGTATAAAGACTTGGACTTTAACGTAACAAATGGAGGATCTTAAATTTGATCCCTACTGATATCTTCAAGGAAGACTGTTTATAAAAAGATGCTTACCCTTTCTTGAGTCTAAGGCATGCATGGATGACTTTGTTGAGGTGCGAGTGCGAGTGGTGGCGAGCAAAGTGGCCGGCATCGATAATTCAATATGGTTTGGAGCAATTAACATTATCTCCTCCAGTTGTTTCCTAGAAAATCAACCATTCGATAGCAATTTTGCTATTTTTGATTGTTTATATCTCTTAAAGTGAGTTATTTTTTTCCCGTTATACAAAATTGACCCAGGAAACTGTTGTATCTAGCAATATCACCTAGAGAGGATTGAATTGGTGATTCTGAACAGTTTTGAAACTTAATGCGGAATTTAACAGTTCCAAAACACAAACTGAATAAGATCAGTAAAATAACGTGTAGATAAACTAAACAAGGAAATAGGGGTTTAAAGATAGAGAGAATTTGCACGCCAAGTTTATAGTGGTTCAGCTTTACGTCCACTCTCCCACGATGACAGCCGATTGGCTGGATTCCACTATGAATCGATGAAATGTTACAAGAGATGTCACACTTATTACTCTTACAAGAACCACTCAAAGGTATAACTTTTAAGCTCTCGAGAACAACAATCTATCAATCTGAACAACTCAGCACTTTGAAATTTTTAAGCTCTGATCTTCTTTCCGCACCACTATGGATCTCCCTTTTATACTCCTTCACCCCCAAACTAATCGTTGGATAGGTCTTCAAAGGATCACTCTTCAATCGCTGATTAGACGTCATCAATCTTGATAGAACGAGACTGTATCTGGAAAGATTTGGTAGTCGTTGAAGTGAGTCTAAACCCTTCAAATTCAGTCGCCCATACAACTAAAACCTCAGTTTCCATAAGTAGAGTTAATTCAAATCTCCAAGATATCTTGTTCCTGGAAGGTAATATCCAATTGAGGATATTCTCCTAATTCTCCTAATTTGATTGGAAAATAATCCTATCAATCAAATCTTACAAACTTCCATAAAAGTCACGGCCAAACCGGAAACCTACCAAACGTGGGTCTTCAGAATCTAGCCAAAAATATACTGCAGAGTCTGAACATACTTCAGAAGCAGTCTTCAGAAGTACAAAGAGACTCTCTGAATCTGAACAGATTAGAACAGTGACTCTGAGCTTTAGTAAAGTCCTTGCTGATGTATCACATAAATCTTCTCCATATTTAGTCTTCAGAGGCAATATCTTCCTCCATCTAAATAACAGATCATGACTATCTTATAAGCAAATATGCAACAATTACTCCTTGATTCTGAACGCCAGATTTGGAACAATACAAGCTTTTGTTCACGCGTTCATTTCTGCAATAAAAGTTTATTTGCATTAACCAGATTCTTTTTAAAGAAAGATAGTTTTGTCAGAATCAAAACATTCAAAGGGAATGTTTTCTCAACAGAAACGACATGTAGTCAGGTATTGTCAGTGATTTGCGATCTCTCCCAAGGTGTTGATGTTCGATGAATATCTCAAAGAATGAATTAGGTAATTAACATTGTTGCCGAACGAAGATTGATCATTATGTCTCTTTGACTGCAACACCCCAAAAGGAAAAAAAATATCGAATTCATGCTTAATTTTTGCATTTGAGAACAATGCCGTGATACTAAGCATTCACCAAATTTTGTTTGCTAAATACATATTATATACAAACTATGATACCAAATTGAACGTTTGAAATATGATATTCATACTTAGCAACGAATTTATGTGCAGAAAATACAATTTGAAAAAACAAACTAAAAAATCAGCGAAAGAAAAAGAAGAAAAAGGTAAACTTAGTAGTTTGCCTGCTAGATTCATTTTAGGACACATTCCGGGCACAAAGCAACTTGTTTGGCACAGGACAACTCAGAAAACTACAAACATTGGCATTTCGTTATAAAAGCGGGTTAGTTTAGATTCACGATAGTAAATTTAAATTAACCCTAAAGAAGACGTATCCGTCCCACTTTAAAGATTGGTTACCCTCATATACTTGTCGTAGAATATGACATCATACGACCGCACAATATATCTCAGACACCCGTCTATTTTCTATGTATGCTGGAGTTGATGTGGGGCGAATTTCAGGAAAACTCCATTTATTAGATATTATTCAAGGGGGAGTTAGGATTAAGACAATGTAGCAGATAAAAATGAAAATCAGATGTACATCACTCTATTGGAAAGATAAGGACGACTAGTCACTAGAGTCCATATTTAGTAGGAGATTTGGCTCAAATCCATAAATAAGGAAATAACACACGTATTTGTCTTTCCAATAGAAATTCATATTTATCCCAAAGATGTATTCTATCTCCTAAAGATAATGAAATCTCCCCCAAGTGATATGAAGAATTGAGAGCTCCCATCGTGGACGTACGCTTCCAAGGGTTCTCTCCTTGGTCGACCGAACCACTTTAAATCATTTTCTCCTTCTTCACGTGTGTGTGATTACAAACAAAACACGGTACCAGAGCCAGGTTCGAGCATGGTGCATGTGCTATCGAAGTCACTATTTGTCGCTTCGTTCTACTTCTAGTTCAGATAAGCTCTTGATCATCTCCTTTCTTCTTTTTATAATGACTAATTCTTCATATGAGCTTGGTGGCTTTCATTATCTTTAACTAGGATAAAGTGCATCTCTGGAGATAAACATGAATATCTATTGGAAATGCAAATATAGTTGTCGTATCCTTCTTTATCGATTTGAGCCAAATCTCCTACTAAATTTGGACTTTGCTTACTAGTCATCCTTATCTTTCCAACATTCTCAGAGAAAGTATCTGTTAGACTTGTCGAAGTAAACTGGAAAATTGAGAGCTAAACCCGCAGAATCACCTATGGATTATTATAGTAAGTTTGCCACCAAAACCACTCCCCTCAAAGGCAGTGGAATGTTTCAAAGGTTGGTGGGTCAATTGATTTATTTAACTAATACAAAACCTGATTTCCCATGGGCCATTAGTTATGTTAGTCAATTCATGCATAATCCTATTGAAGGTCTCATGGAGTTGGTTGACCGTTTATTGCAATATCTAAAGTCGTGTCCTCAATGTGGCATTCTTACGAAATATCATGGTCAGACAGAGATTGAAGGTTATGCTAATGCATATTGGGCTGGAAATCCCACGAATAGAAGATCAATAACAGGGTTCTACACCTTTGTAGGAAGAAACCCGGTCACTTATGTTGTAGCTAGCGGTATCACCTAAAGGGGGTGAATAGGTGATCTTGACTAAAACTAAACAAATTGAAGCGAAATTAAAATAGTCAAGATAAATATCACGTGAAGTAGAGTCTGAAGAAATACAATGCTATTTAGATTCACTGGTGTGCAAAATACTACCATATGCAGTAAATAAAAGTTGAGAGATAGAAGAATTTGCATACAAAGTTTATAGTGGTTCGGCTTAGATCGAGTCTATGTCCACTCTTCATGCTGATAGCCTACTAAGAGATTACAATGAGTGAAGCTTCTCAAATCGATAGATCGCACTATCTCACACAATCACTCTTTTCAGAACCTCTCAAGGATTACAATTTTGAAGCTCACTAAGACAAGTATGTAAGAATTGAAGCTCTCTTTGAACTTTGAAATTCTCTTGATCTCGTCTTTTGCTCTTTGGCACCTTGGTCTCCTTTTATACTCATCACTTCCAATTTACCTTTTGGATAATTTTCAGAGGATCAATCTCCAATCAACCCGTTGAACAAAATTGCCAAAAGAAGATTAAGTAGCCGTTTGAGAGATAAGATCAGAAACTCCGTTTGATTTAGTCGCCCATACAAACAAATATAGGTTTTCATAAGTAGAGTTCTTCATTTGGAAATAAGTATTGTCTTTGCCAATCAATCAGGATGGCTTGCAGTAATATTTGCATCGCGAGACAATCTTCAAGATTTATACTTTCCAAAATGAAATCCAAGCCAGATCACTAACCGTTATGATAAAAATAATTTGCGTCTCAATTTGAGTGTGATACTCATTAGTCTGCATCTAAATATGAATATGAGTTTAAGTCTGAGTACTAGGTCAGAAGCAGATTTATTGCGTGAGTATGAATACTCGAGCCGAAGTAGAATTACTGCCGAGTTTGAATACTTGGTCAAAAGCAGAGTTCTAAATATGATGATATTCATCTTTAGCATGGAGTTTGAAGATATCAATGGTCTTGATGATATCTGCGACAAAATGAGCTTCACTTGAGCTTCCATCTTCTGATCCCTCCAAGTGTATTAGCAATCACGGCTCTACCTCGCTATTCACCTATCCAAGTTCCCTCTAAGCTTTACCGAACTTCCCATTATAGGCTTGTTCACCTTCTACTCAAGTACCTCCGGCTTGTAAACACCTTTACGCCCAATGTCTTATTCACCATTGATAGAGAACTCATAACCTTCAGACATTTTGTTAAGACATCATCTGCATAATGGTTTGTGTATCTTTCACCTGGTTCTACTTAACCAATAAACACATTAGTACCCTTTGATTATTTTGTCATCTTCAACATGTCATAAGGGATTTCCCTAGGAAATTGGAAGAGCAAAAAAGCAAAGTATGATAGCTAGATCAAGTGCATAAGCTTAGAACAGAACCATGGCTTCAACCACGTGTGAATTAGTCTAGCTTCATTTGCTGTTGCAGAATTTGGGTCTTAATAAGCTGCAAACTCCTACGAATGTGTTATGCGATAATCAAGCAGCAACTTATAGTGCTTCAAATTCGGCCTTTCACGAAAAGACCAAGCACATAAAGGTTTACCTATATCTGTGAGAAAGTTCATAACAAGATAATTGAGACTCCATACATCAGAAGTGAAGATCAATTCGTTGACATATTTACTAAGGCGTTTTCCATCAAAGCTTTTCGGCATGTGATGATAAAGCTGGCCTCTGATGACTTCTTCACCCCAACTTGGAGTCCAAATTTAGTAGGAGTGGCTCAAATCGATAAAGAAGTAAATAACAACTTTATATGTTTTTCCACGGATATTTATGTGTATCTACAGAGATGTATTCTATCTTATCTAAAGATAATGATTTCCCCACAATGTGATATGAAGAATTTGGGGGTCTCGCATCGTGGAAGTATGCTTCCAAGGGTTTTCTCCTTGGTCGACTTAACTACATTAAATTTTTTTCTCCTTCTTCGGGGAAATTGTCCAAAAAGTCCTAAACCTATTGTACGGCGGCCGATTCAGTCCTAAACTTTTCAATTGTGCCAATTTAGTCCTAAACTTTTTGGCAATTTATCAATTGAGTCCTAAATCTTTCCATTGTGCCATCTTAATCCTAAACTTTTTGAATATTTGTCAATTTAGCCCTAAACATTTGAACGAATTACCAATGTAGTCCTTCCAGCTATTTTTTTCGTCAGAAATCGCTGACAAGGAGGTCCACTCAAAGCATGGCCTACACTCACGTTGACAATGTTTTAATTTTTCTTAATACTTTTTTCGCAAATTTTAGAAATCCTTTATTATTTTTTATTTCTTTTTTCTTTTTTTCTTTTTTTCCTTCACAAGGCCGGCGACCTCCGCTGGCCAAGGCCAGGGCCACAAAGCCCTCACCGGTCACAAGTAGGGCAGGAGAAGGCCGCGACGCCCTTGCTACGTCTGGGTAGGTGAAGGCCCTCGCCAACCACAACAAGGGCTCGTGAGCCCTCGCCTAGATTTGTAGAGGGCTGTGGCCCTCGACCAGGGACTGGCGAGGGTGGCCAGCCCTAACACAATGGCCAGCGGCCCCACCGGCCCTATGAAGAAAAAAGAAGAAATCAAAAATAAGAATAAATAAATCAATAAAAACATTAATATAAAATTCCAAAAAAATTCAAAATTGAAAATAAATTAAGGCCAACGGCGGTTGGCACTAACTGGGCTACCTCATCATCGATTTCTGGTCAAAATTAACCAAAAGGACTACATTTGTAATTAGTTAAAAAATTTAGAACTAAATTGAGAAATTCTCAAAAGGTTTAGGATTAAATTGGCACAATTAAAAAGTTTATGACTAGACTGGCAAAGGGCCGCACTATTTCTGTGATAGCCTAATTTTTTGTCTTTCTATTTAACGAGTAAAACGGATTATGTAATGAAGTTTTGTTGGGAATGTGAGGTTATCTGATACTTAATGGAGTACAGCTTTGAAGCTTAGTGCAATGTTTTGATTTACTGACGTCGGTATGTGTCTTTGATCCGATCAAGTTAGTCCCGGAATTTGAGCGCGAACGGAACCCCCACCACCCTTGAAATCGACCCACTCACCCCACCCCTATATAGGCCTCACTCTCTCTCCTCCCCCTCATTTTCCCCTCTTCTCTTCATGGACACCCCCCCTCTCCTCGTCCACTCCACCCGACCCACGCTCGCGACACCACACCCTTCCCCCGCTCGCTCGAGCTCGCCACGACGGCGGCGGCGGCCTTCACCCCCTTGGGATAACTCCCTCGACCTCGACTTACCCTTCCCTCGCCTCGACACCACACGTGCCCTATCCCTCTCGCTCTCAAACCGCGGTGGTGCAAGGGTGAAAACGAAGACTCGAGCTTCGTTGGCAACGATCTGACTTCGACTTCGCTCTGTTTCAAGCCTAAGGCAAGTGAAACCTCTACCTTCTCTGCTTTCTTGATGGTTCGTCGCTTGATTGAGTGCGACGCGATGATTTTATTTGTGGGTATTGTTAGACAAAGATTGGCTTACATGTGTTAGAAAATAGGTTTGCGTGTCGGATCTATTGTTTCAATTAGAGTTTATGAATCTTGGGTAAGCTAATTTTGTGGGCTGATCGTGTTGATTGTCGTTGAAATGGCATGAATTGGAGTCATCATGCTTGTGGGTTTCGGCCGTGTAGCTCATGTGTGCGTGAGGTGTGATTTGATTTGTGGGTTTTCATCGACGGTGAAAGTATCATTTTGTGGTTCTGGATGGTTGAGTCAAGGTGTCGATTTGCATTGCATCTAAATATCATAGCATGGATGGTGTTTCTGGTCTAAATAGTGTGGGGTCAAGCTCGTATGTTGATTATCTTAACTGATGAGTCTCGAGTCGCTTGTGTGAGTGCGAGATTGTATGTTTGGTCTGCATATGAATGAGTAATTGAACTGGATAACCCGTCGGCCTGTGTCCCGACAAGGGCGATTGATATCTGCCTATGTCTGGATGATACCCCGTGGGAGCCGGAGGGAAATCGGGAAGTTCACGGCCTTTGTCCCGTTGGAAGCCTGAGGCCTGTGTCCCTCGGAAGCCCTGGAGTAAGGAAAAACCATGGCCAGTGTCCCATGAATGAAAAACTAAGGTGTTTATCCCTCATAATCGAGGCATGAGTCCCTCGGGAATTGAGGCATGTGTCCCTCAAATAAAAATGGCCTGTGTCCCATGGAAGATCGACTATGAAATGGAAACTAAAAAGCTAAACATCGAGTTAGATGCATGTTCATTTACATGTGGTTCATGATGCACTAAGGGTTATATTGCATAAAATGTGGAGTCATCATTTGGTCTCATACCTGCATGTCTCTGATGTCGAGTCCAGCTTGATTGAGTAATGGATTGATAGTTAGCCGTTGAGTTAGTCGTTTCACTAGCTGAGCTATTAGCTCACTATTATTGTTGAATTATTTTTCAGACTAGCTAGGTGTGTTGATTCCTCCCGCCATTCCCACCCTTCGATATGGTGCTCCGGTTGACTTTGTTCATTCGTGGGAAGATTATCATGACCCTGAGTTTCCCTCGCAGCAGTTTCGGTTGTTGGTTTTGGTGCTTTGGGTAGATGTAGGAATGCCGGAAGTGCAGATTCCACTACATTTTGCGTCACTATTTGTGAGGGTTTCGTCTAGCCACCTGACAGGTCCATTGCCATACATATATCCTGATGACGACAGCGATGATGACATCGGTGGGGAGTAGCAGTGGTGCTCGTAGGTGGCAGACGACTAGTGTACATGCAAGCTTTTGTTGCGGAGGGAGTTACAACAGACACTTTTTGGTTAGAGCCGTAGAGTAGATATGACTTGGATGGGGGTGGTGGCGATGGAGGATGTTGTGAGTGTTTGGATAGTGGTGGTTATCTTTTGTTGTTTCCCAATTGTCATCTGAAAACTCTGATGTGTGTGTGTGTGTGTGTGTGTGTGTGTGTGTGTGTGTGTATTGCTATCTCTGTTGTGGATGGAATGATATTACTGCATGACATGTATACGTGGTGATACCTATAAAGGCCGTACCCATGTGACGTGCGTGCTTGTTTTCAAATGTTCTTGTTATGTCCTATAACGTCTTTCGCATGCGCCATTATATTATGTAATATCAGATTAAAATAGAGCTCGTTAGTAGGTGGTGTGCCTGGGATGTCACAGTTTTCACTCCTTTGGCTAAAACACTCCTAAACACAGTAATTTGATTATATTATCCTGTGTGTGTCCCACTTTTTACCGTCCTTTCTTGCCAAAATGGCTTATCGACCCCCTAATGAATTAAAGGATAGAATTACTAAAATATTGAGTCCTATTGGGCCCTACCTTGACTTCACGTTCTTCTTCCTCCTGATGTATCTTTGTCTCCATCTCCCACCACTCTCTTTCTGTCCAATGGGACAGTCCGAGAGTCTTTCGTGTGGTAAAATTGTTGAGAGCATCTTCTTCGACGATTCTTGTTCGAAGGGGCTTTTGAAGGATGGGTTACACAGGTTCTTAAATCTGGTGAAGCCCCTTTACATGGGCTGTCTCTAAGAGGTATATCGACACCATGAAGTTCCCCTCGCTCGAGTCGCTACTGGCATCGTCTCCAGCGATGGTGGGCTCTTCACTGAGGATGGGGAAGGGGTTTTGAGTGAGGCTAAAGCACCCACTGGGAAAGATCAAGTGGGCGATTCTGGCAATAACTATTGTTCTTAGCCATCTCTTCGGCAAACATCATGGTACAACCACCATGAACAGCGTCACAGTCACCTCCTTTCATCATCCCATCCACCACCACGATTATTCTAAGCTATCTCTCTCTCTTCCCCCATACTCACGATCGCCCACTTTCTCTCTTGTAATCGAGCGATTTAAGGTCCACGACCTCAGATAGAGGATGATGTGAAGTTTCAACCTCCAAGGACCTTAGACAAGCGAGTTGCTTGCTATGGCTATGGAGTTACGGTGGATCTAAGGCCATCACAACGACTGTGTGGTAGGGGCGTGATGTCGGCGATAAAATCTATGTTGGTTGGATTCATTTAATTATAGAACTGAGAGAGAGGGGGGATCGATGAGGCCGGCAAGAGGCGATGGCCGAGAGTACTGTAAGCGGTAGGGTGCCTAAGCCAACTCAAATTAACAGAGAGAAGTGTTGGGAGATGGAGATAGAGACACATAGGGAGGAAGAAGAACATGAAGTTAGGGTGGGGCCAATGGGACCCACTATTTGAGTAGTTTTATCATTTTAATTCTTTCTGTATGGATGAGCTATATAGGCGAAAATGGGATGCTAAAAAGTGGGACCTACATAGGGTAATATAGTCAAATAATTTTGTTGAGGAGTGTTTTAGAGAAATATGGAGTGGAAAAAGCGCGGCCCTTGGCAAATTTCCAAAAGTTTTAGGACTAATTGGCAAATTTTAAATATTTAGGACTAAATTGGTTCTTGTACAATAAGTTTAGAACTTTTTGGACAATTTTCCCTCTTCTTCATGTGTGTGTGTGTGTGTGTGTGTGTGTGTGTGTGTGATTGCAAAGAAAACACACTCTATTAACTCTACTTAAGTAATCTATAAATGGATTTTCATTGAAAAATACCGACTGTCTGAATTATTTATACACAACAAAGATAAAATGAGACGTACTAATGGAATGAAGGCAATATTTATTACTAATATTTTTATTGTATTTACCAACTCTTTCGTAAACTTCTTGAATCTGACATAGGTTCATTTTACTAGGAAAGAGAATCGTGTGTAGGTATCTGGTTTGTAATTACAGCTCACAAATAATATCGGTGTTACCCTCAAAATTCTCACAGCAAGTTTGAATATGCTTTGAATCACCTCATCAGGGGTGAGCAGTTCTCGAGCGGTCCAATGGAACTAGTAAAATGTCTAATAATTGAGGAAAAAAAACACCAAATGAAGTAATAAGACCAATTTCCATACATCTCTTTTTTTTTGTCAGATATACATCTCGCTTCATTTGGCCTCGCGATGTGGTGATCTGTGAATGATGAAATCGCAATGCAAGCAAAGAAATCATAGGAGCAACAATTGAACAAAGAAAAAAAAATAAGGTTAGGACAAAACAACATCCTCCAATTCTCTATTCTGTGAGATCAAACTGAAGAGAATTACACTATGTATTCCTTACCACTGACCCAGAGTGTGAGAAATGCGGCTAGGAAAGAAAGAAGGAAACATTAGGGTTACTTTTAAAAATTAAAAATATATTATATTAAAATCGACCGGTCCGGCCCTGGCAGTCCGGTTCTATACCCTTGGAACCGGGAACCGAACCGCCCGGCCATCATTTTCAATTTTGAGGACCGAGAATCGGACCAGCGCCCTTTGGAACCAGGAACCGGATTACCAGTCCGGGCCCGTCCCAGTTCGGTCGGTCCGACTTGCTCACCCCTACACCTTGTACCATTACAAATTTATGATTCTCTTCATATCCAGTGTGGTCGATGGCGTTGGAGCCTCTAGTTAAGGTGGGATTTTGATCCTCCCTAATGCACGTGAATTCTAATTGGCTAATTAGTTAGTTTCTGGGAAAATAACCAAAAAAAGTTCTAAACATATTGTAATTATGTCTATTCAGTCCTAAACATTTTTTTGTCAATGGAGTCTTAAACCTTTTACATTTGTGCCAGTCTATCTGGCCAATTTTGGCCAGTCGGCGGTGACTTGGCGAGGCTAGCCCTTCCGACCTGTAGCCGATAGCTAGTCGCCGGCCTCTCGCAAAAAGAAGAGGAAAAGAAAAAGAAAAAAAAGAAATGACAAAAAGAAAAAAAATCAAAAGTATAAGAAATTCAAAACTTTGTTACAGCATTATTGAAAATTATCCACATGGGTCGGCCGACGTTCACGTCAGCGATTTCTAGCTAAATTTGACTGAATGGACTCAATTAACATTCAAATGCAAAAGGTTTAAGATTAAATTGGCACCAATAAAGGTTTTGGACTGAATTGGCACAAATACAATAGGTTTAGGACTTTTTTGATACTTTTCCCAACAAAGAGCAGTTTAGCTCAATGTTTCTATACCACTAGAAATTTGCCTTGTCATTTTAATAAAAACGAACCTTCTGTAGCATTTTTTCTTTTCTTTTCATAAATTAATTAGTCTGAAAAGGCAAGTAATATCAACCAGGATTCCAACAAGGAGCCTTTACTATTTCCAAGAATATATTTCAACTTAATTGCGAGAATATAACGTGATTTAATTAAATTTAAGTTTTTCCCAACAGTGTTGCATAGAATCGATTGACAAGATGGAAAGATTTTGTCCTGTTCATGTACGAATGAAAATTCCCACTACAATGAAACCATACTAACAGGGTTAATTTCCCTTGGAATGATCTAGTTTTTTTCTTCCTTTGATGGTAGCACCACCAAGGAGCCACCACGCGAAAGATTGTGTTGGTTTGTTAGCCTGACCACCAGAGGACAAAGCTTGGATCGAATCCCTGACCTAATCAAACATATATATACTTAGGTAGGACAAAAAGGAATCGTGTGTTCAGCTTATCATCGAGTTAAGCGAATCTTGCTGTCGAAGAGGTATTATTCACTTATCTTCTTCCTCGTTCTAACGGAACAGTTTTTCGACTAGAGTTCAAGGTACGCTGTCTTACTACCCTCACGCATTCTCTTCGAACGACGAAACGAAGCATAAACCTATGCGGTCCAATCGGTACTGTAATGTGTTCGATGGCAAGTTTTTGCAATGACAACTAGTCGAGTGCGGAAAGATCATCTCGTGATTTTACTCCTGCCAAGGATCTATAGAGACCCTCTTATAAGAAAGTTCCTTAATCAACAACAAACATCATGTCGTGATTACTTTTGCTCCGTTTAATGGCCTCTGCATTTTTGCTCTCTCGACTTGATAATGGTTGCGTCAACAGACCATCAAGAGAAAACTCAAATTCGAGCCGATATCAGTTGGATGTATATTCGCTCAAAAGGTTAACCCAATAAATTATGGGCTAACTAGTATATTTTTATTGCTACATATTCCACTACATCCCTAAGGGAAAAGTGTTAGAAAAATCATAGACCTATTGCATTAGTGTCAATTTAGTCCTAAACCTTTTAATTGTGCTAATTTAGTCCTAAATCTTTTGACCTAGAGCCAATTCGGTCCTTCCGGCTAATTTTGATCAGATATTGGTGACGTGGACGTCAGACGGCTTACGTGACAAAGTCAACGCTAACGTATATATTTTTTTATGATTTTTTGATAATTTACGATTTTTTAATTTTTCTCTTTTTTTCCTTTCTTTTGTTTCTATATTTTTTTCCAGGTTTCTCCGGTGGCCCTAGCCGCCATAGGCGAGGCCTGTTAGAAAGATATTAGATAATATAAAAAATAACAATTATTGGAAATATGTTGGAAATATGAAAAAAAAAATAATAAGATCAATTGTCAGAGGCATGCAAGCACTGTCCTTAAGGATAATTCCGCCCCTTTGAGTACAAAACTCGGTGCATAAGTCTTTTAGCGACTATCCTCCCAAGAGACAACAGACCTTCTTCTATTCTCCACACTAAACATTATAAGAAACGGGAACAAGTTATGTGTATCACCCGGCAAAAAAAGGAAAGGTACGTAAAGAGAAGTAAAGAAAAATTCTCCTTTTCAATCGGAGACACTTATGAAGAATAAATCAAACTTACAAATCCGTTATAAAGCCATTAGAAAATTGTTAGAATGCCATTATACGGCCATTGCAAAGCTGTTACAAAGTGATGGCTTTTATGGCGGTTATAACTATCAAACTGTTTTTATTAAATATTTCAAAACTGCTGAAATATCCAACAAGGTCAGCCCTCCAGCCATGGCTAGGCCAGCCACCGGAGAAACGTGGAAAAAAAAAAGAGAAAGGAAAGAAAAAAATAAAAAAATAAAAATAAATTTAAAAATAAAAAATTATTAGAAATTGTCAACGTCAGCGCCGGCCGTGCCACGTAAACCGTTCGACGTCCACATCAGCAATATCCGACCAAAATTAGTCGGAAGGATCGAATTGACTCTAGATCAAAAGATTTAGGACTAAATTAGGATCATTAAAATGTTTACGATTAAATTGGCACTAATGCAATAAATTTATGATTTTTTTGTCATTTTTCTCACATCCCTTATGTGAGATTTCTTTCGCCTAATACATTCACACATGTATCTCAATAATAAATTTCTTAGGGAGTATGAACATCTGGCACCAATGATTAGCGACGCTTACAAAGTTACAATACTTTGTCTGATGAGCTGAAGCCGACCAGCATACGGAAGATGCCTAAGCCTCACAGTCCCATCAGTTTCATTCTTTGAAGTGATAGCCCTCCACCAAAGGCTTACATTTGTCACTTAGCTAACCTCATATCAAAGGTAAGCCAAGATATTTAACTGGCAGCTAAGAAAATATCAAAGCCAAGATATTTAACTGGGAGGTGTAATACGACCAATTCAACGCGTCGCTCATCATCGGCAGCAGCTAAGAAAATATCAAAGCCAAGATATTTAACTGGCGAAGATATTTTAACTGGCAGAAACACCCCTTTTTAAAGCCACTCCATACGACCAATTCAACGCGTCGCTCATCATCGTAAGCAGCTAAGAAAATATCAAAGCCAAGATATTTAACTGGCCAAGATATTTTAACTGGCAGCAAAGCCAAGATATTTTACCGGCAAACCCCTCTCAAATCAATACGACCAATTCAAACGCGTCGCTATCATTGTAAGCAGCTAAGAAAATATCAGTCCTTTGAAAGATTCAACTTTCGGACTAGACATTGAAACAGCTGTGACGGCTAAGATTTGCTGCAAGTAATTTTTTGATGCGTTTGATTCAGCGTTTTTCAAAAGAGCTTTAGGCTCTGAAGATCAAATCTTTCGCAAAGTTAAGAAGAGTGAGTTGTTTCACAGAGCAGAGAAAGTGAAATTTTACGGTATCCCTAGACGCAGCGTCATCAAGCATTTCTGAGAAAAACCTCCCTTCCCCTAGCCATCACAAACAAACAGGGAGAAAATGGATCTCCTAGCCTTTGTCCCTTACCTCCCTTACAAAAAGCCTTCAAGGCCACTATCCAAGGAAAGAGAAAACTAGGGAGAAGTAGTGCAAGCTGTAATCCATTTTGCATGAACTGGTCGAGAGCACCAATGACTCGAATCACTTGAAGCAAATAATCCCATCCCACTGAGTCAAAAGCCTTCATGAGATAATGCATCTAGGGGAAATCCGACCGGCTATGATAATTTTCACCAATTCATGGGCTGAAAGAATATTATCGGAGATGTTGAGAAAAACTCGAAAAATTGTCCAAAAAATTCTAAACCTATTGTATGGCGGCCAATTCAGTCCTAAACCTTTCAATTATGCCAATTTAGTCCTAAATCTTTTGACGATTTATCAATTAAGTCATAAACATGTATTGACATAAAGGACTACCTTTTGAAGTTTTGCCAATTTAGTCTTAAACCTGTATTGGCAGAAAGAACTACATTGACAAATTATCAAAAGGTTTAGGTCAAAAAGTTTATGACTGAATTGACAAATTGTCAAAAGATTTTAGGGCTACATTGGCACAATCGAAAGGTTTATGACAAAATTAGCTGCCGTACAATAAGTTTAGGATTTTTTGGATAATTATCCCAATCAATATAGGTTTGTGACATGGTTAGAAGGGTGTATAGAAAATGTGGGTTTTTAGGTTTCGTTACTTCTTTTCTTTGGCTTACTGATTCTTGAAATGCGTGATTGGAATGAGCTCGTCGTCATCAAAATGAAATGAAAGGTGGTGCTCCTCAGGCCTAGTCTAACTTGGCCCATTCAGCCAATAACCGAAGAATCTATTCAGAGTTAGTCCCGCCCAGCTGTTAGACTCCTCAGATTAGAGCAGACGAGATGAATCAGATTAGACAGACAAGAGATAAGAAATGGCGATTCCGTACTTCCAAACGAAAATGGCGATTCCATACTTATATAGGAAACCCGAGGCTAAAACGCAATGAAAAGCGATAAATCAGATTAGACAGGCAAGAGATAAGCACGCGCACAAGACGGGCATACATGGCTTGGATCTAGATGCACATAAGAGGATTTATATGGTCATATTCTACAATTCAAGAATTGAAAGAGGTTTGTCAACATGTACATATGCCTCGCTCATAGCCCTAACCCCAGTAATTTTATCTCTCAGGCGCGTTTAGGAACCAATTTCCCAAAACCCCCGAGCTCTAAAAGCCCCTCGGAAAATCTAAATACCATTTTGTAAATATTTTAGAGAACTTTGGGGAGATACAATTACATTTTCAAACGCTTCTAGCTCAAGGCAAGTCCAAAAGTGCTTTGAGCTATGAACATTTCCGGAAGGAATAAAAGTACATTTTTTCCTTCCAACTTTGCCCTCGTTAAACTTTCATAAGTCTGAAAATGTCCCTACCTCACGCGCATCACCGGCAAGGGTTTAGGCAAGGCCAGATCTGGCCGACAGCTGAGTTTCGCTGGAAAGGTTTGAAAAATTTTTTAAAGAAAAAATTAGCAAAAGTCTTTTACAAAGTGTAGTTTTTCAAATGGCATTTAAACCAAAGTTGCTTCTAATGTGCTTTTAAATTACACTTTATCAAACACTATTTGCATTAAAAAAAAATCCCTTGCACCTAAAGTCCTGTGTCTTTTCCCACGGGCTTTTCCCCAAAAGTGTTTCCAAACGCAACCTTGATGTCTAACCTCAGGCTCAGAATCCCATACAAATGTTCTCAAAGCTCACGCAAAACATTGTTTTGCTGAGGCTAATCACTACAAAACCCTTATTTCCTGCAAAACATGGATACCCACACACATCAAGACACGCTCAAAAGTCTCAAAATATACAAATAGAGATTGTCATTCTTCCCATCAAAAAGATAGGACTCACTTTGACATTTCCTTCTCCCATTCGCACTTCTCGCCTTTCCTTTTTCATTACCTATTCAAGGAGAGTTTTGAGCATTTGATGTTGTCTCTTTCTTGCCGTTTTTCACTTCATATCTTCAAGACAGCCAAATAAAGGAATGAGAGTGATCATAATAACTTTTCAATCTATTCCACTCCTCCTTCCGTTCCATGGTCTTTACTCATAATTAAGGTGATGAAAAAGTACAATGTACGCTGTACATTTATGTACTGGTTTGAACTTACACAAGCACAAAATAAGGGACAGTGTACTTCCACCCATCTTGAAGCCTCTCTCCCAAGGCGCTTCCCATGACTTGCCAAAAAAGGGCCGTTCATAGCATGTGGGGGTAATAGTCATCAATGCGATACTAATTGATCCCTCACTGGTTCAAGAAAATGCTCAACACGTGCTTGGTTCGCGGTCGGGAACCGAGATGAGTTGTCGCCTGATGTTTGGTGGCCGAAGCGCGTTGGAGAGAAACGTAGCATTGCATTAGTTGAAATGTTATATTAATTAGTTATGGATCAATTAGTATATATTCACCGCTACATATTCTATTACGGCTCTGTTTGGTTCGACATTTTAAATGAGCTTTGGGGTTCTAAAGTCTCTTGGGCAAATGTAAATGTTGTTTGGCTATTTTTTTTACTTACTTTGGGGAGATGTAATTGAATCTCAAATGCTCTCCAAAGGCCTTTAACTCAAAGTACCTTCGAAGGTACTTTGGGAAGTTGCATTTCGGAAATGGAACTACAATTTTTTATTTTCTTTTTTCTTTTTTTCTCCTCCTTCCTCCTTCCTCCGCCGGCCGCTACCGCCGCCTCCGCCGATCGCTAGCCGCCGGCGATTGTTTTTTTTTCTTCCTAATTTTAAACAAATTAAATTTAAAAAATTTTAAATTAGAACACCAAATATTAAAAGTTTATCAAACATCACTTTTCCCAAAATTGCATCCAAATGCACTTTTCAATTACAATTTACCAAACAGTACTTGCATTTCACCAAATCCTTTTAACTCATAGGTATTTGTATTTTCTCAAAATTCCTTAGTTAAATGCTGAACTAAACAGGTCTTATGTCTCTGATATAGGGCTGCTTTCGCCTAACAGTGCATCTCAATAATAACTTTCTTAGGGAGTATGAACATCTGGCACCAACTATTAGCGACGCTTACAATACCTGTTCTGATGAGCTGAAGCCGACCAGCATACGGAAGATGTCTTAAGCCTCACAGTCCATCATTTCATTCATGAAGTGATAGCCCTCCACCAAAGGCTTGCATTCTTTGTCACTTAGCTAACCTCATATCAAAGGTAAGCCAAGATATTTTACTGGCAGAAACATCCCTTTTAAAGCCACTCAATACGACCAATTCAACGCGTCGCTCATCATTGTAGGCTGCTAAGAAAATATCAGTCCTTGAAAGATTCAACTTTCGGCCAAAAAGAGATTGAAACAGCTGTGACGGCGAAGCATTTGCTGCGAGCAATCTTGGGTGTATTTAGTTCATCTTTCTCAAGAGTTTAGGTCTCTAAAGATCAAATCTTCCGCAAAGTAAAGATGAGTGAGTTGTTGAGAAAGTGAAATTTTAAGGTATCCCTAGAAGCAGCGTCATCAAGCATTTCTGAGAAAAACCTCCTTGCCTTTGTCCTTTACCTCCCTTACAAAATTCCTTCAAGGCCACTATCCAAGGAAAGAGAAAACTAGGGAGAAGTAGTGCAAGCTGTAATCCATTTTGCATGAACTGGTCAAGAACACCAATAACTCGAATCACTTGAGGCAAATAATCCCATCTCACTGAGTCTAAAGCCTTCATAAGATCAGCTTTCACCCATGCATATAGGGGAAATCCGACCGGCTATGATAGTTTTCACCAATTCATGGGCTGAAAAAATATTATCGGAGATGGTGAGAAAAATTGGGTAAATTGTCCAAAAAGTTCTAAATCTATTGTATGGCGGCAAAATTAGTACTAAACCCTTCAATTATGCTAATTTGGTCCTAAACCTTTTGACGATTTGTCAATATAGTCAAACTTTCAATTGTGTCAATTTAGTCCTAAATCTTCGGAAGTTTTGCCAACTTAGTCCTAAACCTTTTGATAATTTGTCAATGTAATCCTTTCTGCCAAAACTTCAACAGGTTTAGAACTAATTGACAAATTATCAAAAGGTTTAGGACTAAATTGACACAATTAAAAGGTTTAGGACTGAATTGATAAATTATCAAAAGGTTTAGGACTATATTGGCACAATCGAAAGGTTTACGACTGAATTGGCCACCATACAATAGGTTTAGAATTTTTTGGACAATTATCTCAATCGATATAGATATGTGACATGGTTGGAAGGGTGTCTAGAAAATGTGGGTTTTTTGTTTTTGTTTCTTCTTTTCTTTGGCTGGCTAGATTAAGAAAATCTACTGATTCTTGAAATGCATGATTGGAATGGGCTCATCGCCATCAAATGAAATGAAAGGCGGTGTTCCTCAGGCCTAGTCTAACTTGGCCCATTCAGTCAATAACCGAAGAATCCATTCAGAGTTATCAGCCCAGCTGTTAAGACACCTAAGATTAGACAGACAAGAGATAAATCAGATTTAGACCAGACAAGAGATATGAAATGGCGATTCCCATACTTCCAAATGAAAATGGCAATTCCGTACTTATAGGCTGCGTTTGGTAGCCAAGATAAAATACAGGATAGGATAAAATTTATCATATCATGCGTTTAGCTCCCGCCCAGAATAGGATAAAGTAGGATATAAGAGGGATATAGCTTGGACAAAATTATCCCATGGGAGAGGTGGGATAAAGTTGGATAGAATTTCTTATGTTTATGGTATAAAAGCTATTTTTTCTCAAATAACAAACTTCTTAAATAATAAAATAAAAATAAAAATTAAATATGAATTATATTTGAATTCTAATATTAAAAAGAAAATAAAAAATAAAAAATATTTTTTTATTCCTATATGTATTTATAAATTTTAGTTTCTTTCTACTTTATAATATATATTTTGTGCATACACACACACACACACACACTTCATATCTACATCATTACATATTTTAGGTATGGTTGTATAGTTTATTATTTAGTAAAAAAATTATTAAGAAATGATGGAATGGAATAAAAATAATGAAAAAAGAGATATATATTAATAATAAAACAAGTAACTAAAAATGACGTAGAAGAACCCAAATTTCAAATGAACAAATTCAAACTTGAAAATGATCTTTCTAATTCTCAAAGAATATGGGGCAATGAAATTTCTAAAAAAATCTAAAAATCTCCATCTCCTTCTCCTATGTATCTCTGGTTTATATTGAAGTTTCACCACTCCTTTGTAGTTTTTTAGTTCACGTCAAATTCTACGAAAATGGCGAGAGAGTCGAAATTTCTTCTCCTTCATAGGTTTCTGATTCACGTTGAAATTCTATGAAAGCAGAAAGAGAGTCAAAAGTCATTCCCCCTCCGTAATGTTGTGATTCATGTTGAAGTTTAATGAAAATAGCAAGAGAGACAAAACTTTTCGTAGTTGCAAATGTGAATGATCATGTTTTTTCTCTATTACTAGAGTTGGTAGTGAATTATAAAAGATTACTATAGTCTCAGATTATGCATTTTCAGATTCATTTATATCGATATGTGTAAATACCAAATAATGAACATGATGGCATATGAACATATCCAGCTTTGTTACTGTGATTCGCCAAACAGTGAATAGGATATGACAAAATCCTTGAATTTTATATCCTATCATATCAAATCATATCCTGACTAGAAATCCAAATGACCAAGCGTAGTCATATAAGAAACCCGAGGCTTAACGCAATGGAAAGCGATAAATCAGATTAGACGGGCAAGAGATAAGCACGCGCACGAGACGGGTATACATGACTTGGATCTAGATGCACATAAGAGGATTTATATGGTCATATTCTACTATTCAAGAATTGAAAGAGGTTTGTCAACATGTACATATGCCTCACTCATAGCCCTAACCCCAGTAACTTTATCTCTCAGGTGCGTTTAGGAACCAATTTCCCAAAGCCCCTCGAAAAATCCCAATACCATTTGGTATATATTTTAGAGAACTTTGGGGAGATGCAATTACATTTCCAAAGGCCTCTAAAGGTCTTTAGCTTAAGGCATGTCCACAAGTGCTTTGAGCTATGAGCATTTTCGGAATAAAAATACATTTTTTTTTCTTTCAACTTTGCCCTTGTTAAACTTTCATGAGTCTGGAAATGCCCCCACTTCACAGACATCATCGGCAAGGGTTCAGGCAAGGCCAAATCTGGCCGACAGTTGAGTTCCGCTGGAAAGGTCTGAAAAATTTTTAGAAGAAAAAACTAGCGAAATTCTTTTACAAAGTGTAGTTTTTTCCAAACGGCATTTCAATCAAAGTTGTTTCCAATGTGCTTTTAAATTACACTTTACTAAATAATATGTGCATTTGAAAAAAAAATTGCACCTAAAGCCCTATGTCTTTTCCCACGGGCTTTTCCCCAAAAGTATTTCCAAACGCAACCTCGGTGTCTAATCTCGGCTCAGAATCCCATACAAATGTTCTCAAAGCTCACTCAAACATTGTTTTGCTGAGGCTAAGCGCTACAAACCCTTTATTTCCATGCAAAACATGGAAATCCACACACATCAAGACACGCTCAAAAGTCTCGAAATATACAAATAGAAATTGTCATTCTTTCCATCACAAAGATAGGACTCACTTTGACATTTCCTTCTCCTATTCGCACTTCCCGCTTTTCCTTTTTCATTACCTATTTAAGGAGAGTTTGGAGCGTTTGTTGTTGTCTCTTTCTTGCCGTTTTTCACTTCATATCTTCAAGACGGCCAAATAAAGGAATGATAACTTTTCAATCTATTCCACTCCTCCTTCCATTTCGTGGTCTTTACTCATCATTTCACCACACCATGCCAAATAGAGAAAAGTGGGTAATCAAGGTGATGAAAATGTACAATGTACGCAGAATATTTATGTACTTGTATGAACTTACACAAGCACAAAATAAAGGAAAGTGTACTTCCACCCATCCTTCGGAGGACATAAATTTGAAGCCTCTCTCCCAAGGCGCTTCCTATGACTTGCCACGAAAGGGCCGTTCATAGCATGTGGGGGTAATAGTCATAAATGCGATACTAATTGATCCCTCACTGGTTCAAGAAAATGCCTCAGCACGTGCTTTGTTCGCGGTCGGGACCAAGATGAGTTGTCGCCTGATGTTTGTATAAAGGAATGTAATCAAGTCTGATATTATTTTCTGTTATTTTGTTACCTTTTTTATTGCATATTTTTTGGGATTTTTTGCTTAAATTAAACAACCAATCCTCTGTACATTTTCCTATAAAGTCATGTAAAGTGTAAAAAATTATTATTATCAATATACAGAATTTTCGATATCTTTCATGGTATCAAAGCAAACCTAATTTGTTCTCATGAGTTTCTCTCTCGATCCCGATTTTCTTTTCTGTTGCTCATCAATGGCCGCCTCTATAGGACCTTCTTCTACAACCAATGGTGTTTCTGCTGCTCCTGCCGGTTTAATCTCTTTTTCGGCCGCCGTTCAATTGCCGTTGAAGCTCACGGCCACCAACTTCCCTTCTTGGAAGGCCCAGTTCAATGCCCTGCTCGTTGGATACGATTTAAAGGGCTACATTGATGGCACACTCTCGTGTCCTCCTACAATGCTCAGCGACGACACTGCATCTGCTGTCAATCCCGCATACACCAGCTAGATCCGACAAGACCAGCTACTTCTTCATGCGGTCCTTGCCTCTGTCTCTGAAAATAATATCAAACTTGATTACATTCCTTTATAGAAAATTCTGTATATTGATAATAATAATTGTTTACACTTTACATGGCTTTATAGGAAAATGTACGGAGGATTGGTTGCTTAATTTAAGCAAAGAATCCCAAAATATATGCAACAAGAAATGTAACAAAATAACAGAAAATAATATCAGACTTAATTACATTCCTTTATAGTTTTGTGGTCGAAGCGAGTTTAGGATCGGACAGATGAAAGCATCTCTGTGGAGAGAAACGTAGCGTCACATCGATGACGTGGTGAACGAATCGAAACCAAGCATGGTGCGAAAATTGTGCGGACCTTATGTTATTTACAGAAATGCAATGAAGGGTCCCGTATAGTTTTAGGTCCGGTGGATTTCCATTTACGCAGGGTTTGCTTAACCAATATCCTATGACTTGGAGGCTCACTCATGCATTGCACGGGACCATCATGGGGAAAATTGTCCATAAAGTCCTCAGTTTAATCAATTCGGTTCTAAACCTTTTAGTTTTGTTCATTGAGTCCATCCGGCTAATTTTGGCTGAAAATCACTAACGTGGATGATAATCGTCCTACATGGTGCGGTCGGCGCTGAGGTGAACAAAATTTTATAATATCTTATTATTTTTTCGATTTTTTTATTTTTTTCCCTTTTCCGTTACTTGTTTTTCCTTTTCTTTTTTTCTTCCCTTGTTCCCTCCACCGACCTTAGGTGAGGGCAGCACTTCGCCAGCCCAAGCAAGGGTGGCCGACGCTCACCCAGGCGAGGGTGGCCAAGCTAGCGACCTCCGCCGGCAAGAAGGGAAGAAAAAAAAAGTAAAGGAAAACAGAAGAAAAGGAAGTAAAAAAAAAAACAAAAAAATAAATCAAAAAAAATATTAAAATATTATTAAATTTTGTCCACGTAGGACGGCAGGCGTCCACGCTAGCAATTTCCTATCAAAATTGGTCAAATAGACTCAATTGGCAAAGCGTGAAAAAATTTAGGATTCAATTGATGAAATTAAAAGGTTTAGGACTGAATTAGTAAAATTAGAATAAATTTAAGATTTTTTAAATGATTTTTCCGACCATTATGTACATGGGACTCCGCCATGTATTCACCCATTGACATATCTTGGCTTAATCACGAGGCCATTATACACACGTGTTTCTATACACACAAATCTCTTGGTCGTATTCGTATAGTGACAAATTATAAGAGTTCAATAAAATTGAGAGGTGGGGGCAAATTAATGGTGAAACGTGGTATTATTGAGATCATACCAATGGATTATTTGATTGAATGGTGTTCATTGCAATTATTTTTTCACTCTTTCTTTTTCTTTTAGTTTTGTAAGTCTTGATCTTACATTTGATTTGGATTTGGTAGTTGTCCGTAAATGTACATGCTAGATGCCTCTTTTTTACATAAGTTCACAAGCACATGTACACTCACTCGAAAGGACTTCAACTTGGCTATTCTATAGCATTTCCGCATAATTAGCGACTTGCCTCAGTAAAACTTAAGCCATCGGACTTGTGCATATGATCTTAAACGGTTGCAACAAAATCAGGGACAATTGTCCAAAAAATCCTTATTACACGTGGCCAATTAATTCTTAAACTTTGACAACAACAAAAAATTCATTCCTAACCTTTTCAATTTGGCCAATTTAGTCCTAAATATATATGACGATCAATCAATGTAATCCTTCTACCCAATTTAGGTTGAAAATAACTGATTGCACCTCCAAGTCAGCGATTTTCTGTCAAAATAGGGCGCAAGGACTACATTGAAAAATCATCAAAAGAGAGAATTGAAAGTTTAAGACTGAATTAGCCCGCCGTACAATAAATTTAGGACTTTCTAGATAGTTTCCTTAAATCATGGGTAAAAACGTATCGAACTGTTAAGCATAGTTTAGTACATAAATCCTCTGGCACTGTCTTTTTTCAGCAATTGGGGTAGGCCCTCAATCACATAAAAACATTTGTTTTTAGTGGTGATTGGACCCTTCCTCCTCTAGCGTCCGAGCTGGGACTTTTATAGAATATGGGCCTCAAGTTCTTTCTTTCCACATCTAGCTAAACAATCCCTCCAATATCACAATCAATCATGGAGAAGGAAAAGAAAGACCTGATGAAATATTATGTTATTCCAACACCCATTGCAATATTATAGTCATTCCCTTATTTATAATACATTCCAATGGGGCATGGTGGCACTGTAAACCCTACCCTGTTACCTCACACAGAATCAGCATATCCCCAACAACCAATCTTGGGAAAACAAAAGAAAGATCTTTGCGAACGAGGATTTTATCTTCTTCTTTTCTTTCCTTATTTTGGCTTTTTGGCAATGCAAGGAGAAAGGGGCAAGACGTTTTTCTTGGAGCTTAAAACAACGAGAAACCTCAAATTGATATATCTGTGATAAATTTGTTTCAAATTAATTTTTTAGCCATCAAAATCTCCAAACTAGTACACCTATGACAAATTTACTACAAACTAACTATTTGACCATCAAAAATCTCAAATTGGTACAACAAATTTACCCTACGTTAGTTTCTGTTAAATTCGATACCACGAAAAACTCTAAACCGATACATTTGTGACAAACGAAGGGTAAAAATCCCAAAATATACATTCGTCAACTACCACGTATCATCAAATTTTGTAATTTGACAATAAAATTTAACGAAAACTAACGGAAGGTAAATTTATTACAGATGTATCGATTTGGGATTTTCATGGTCTCAATCCTTTCTTTGGGTGATGAATGATTAATTGATTTGCATGGGGTTGGTGGTGGTCCCTCAAAAATGATAAGGGGTTAAATGAACAGGAGTGGCCAGGTGAAATCACTGAAGCTAGAGAGAGAGAGAGAGAGATCAAAAGTAAAGAATGGAAGCTATCTTATTGCTATGACCTTAAAGAAACAAGACCAAATAATTAAATGTTAAGGGCTTCTTTGGGTCTTATAGAGTTGGGGACGCCCCCACAATTTGTAACCTTAGGGTGACCCATTTCTTTGATGGGTCCATCTCTCCGTCGCTCTCTCCATCGAAGCCCTTTATAAAGGTTGGGCGACTCACTGGGAAATAATGGTGGAAGAAGAGGAGGAACAAAACAAAGCAAATAAACAAAAAGAAGAAGAAGAAGATGAAAAAGCTTCTGTTTTGATCGAAGCAGAGTAGCTCTCAAAGTGCATGCCCACTTACTTAACTCCTCCACTGCCCAGTGGTCTCAACTCCTCTCTCTCTCTCTCTCTCTCTCTCTCTATATCTTTCTTCAAGAGCTTCTCTTTCTCTGAGTCTCAGCATTTCATCAATCTCCTTCTACTTTTAGCCACAGAGAGAGACAGTTGCATATCTCTCTGTGACCAAGATTTTGGAGTTGTCTGAATTTGCCCCATGTGGGCTAGCAAGCTTGATTGTCATCTCTCTTGGTTGTTCCACTTGCCCCCCATGAATATAAACCAAGCAAGACTATTGTCTGTATACTGCAACAGTTTCTTCTTCTATCTGTGAAGACCCACTGGTTCTTCCTCACTGTCCAACCAAGAAAGCACGGGATCAAGAGTTGAAAACAAGGAAGAATCCCCCCCCAAGAAAGCAAAGAGAGTACCGTGTCCACCTGATAAAATGATCGAGTCGTCCAACTCGGACCGCGAAACCAGCTCCAACTCTCTCTCTTCCCCACCATCCTCCCCTTCCTCGCCCACAGGGTGGACTGACTCCTCCCTCAACTCGGCCCCAAAGCCCACCTGCCGCCGGAATTCCGCCGGCCTGCCGACCGAGTCCGATAAGAAGATCAAGCGCCTCCGCGACAACTCGGGCAAGCACCCGGTGTACCGCGGCGTGCGCATGAGGAGCTGGGGCAAATGGGTCTCCGAGATCCGCGAGCCGCGGAAGAAATCCCGCATTTGGCTCGGGACGTTCCCGACGCCGGAGATGGCAGCCCGCGCCCACGACGTGGCGGCCCTGAGCATCAAAGGCAGCTCGGCGATCCTCAACTTCCCCGAACTCGCCAGCTCGCTGCCCCGGCCCGTCTCGCTCAGCCCGCGCGACGTGCAGGCGGCGGCTACAAAAGCAGCCCAGATGGAAAAAATCGATACGATCGCCGCGTCAACGGCGTCGTCATCCTCACCACCAACAAGTCCGTCATCACCGCTAGCCTCGGCGATGGATCTATCCGAGACCTCGGAGGAGCTGAGCGAGATCATCGAGCTGCCTAGTCTCGGGACGAGCTACGAGCTGACGAGGCCGAGCAGCGAGTTCGTGCTCGGCGACTCGGTGGACGGGTGGCTTTACCATCCGCCGTGGCTCGGGGCAAGCTTCGATGACGAGTGGGGTTATGTGGGTAGATGATGATCCAATGCCAGTGCCAGAGAGCTTGATACAAGATGAATCTGCAGTTTTGTCGTGGGATAATTATCAGCAGTGGTACGAAATTTGTGAATAAGCTGTCCATGTAAATCATGTGCTTTGACTTATTTACCTTTTTTTCTATTTGGACTCCTTTTGACAACCATGATAGACTCGGCCAATCACAAAATGTAATAATCACGATATACATATCAATCGTATGTCTAACTCTGTTCATGTTCGAACTGTGTTGGCCGAGTTTATTTGACCCTCTATGTGTAATTAACTTGTTAAGTACTACTTCTTCTTCTTCTTCGTCATCAACTCCGCAGTCTCTCTCTCGATTGCATCTATTTAATGTCGTACCCACCTCGATGGACTCAACTACTAAAGTTTGTTCGAAGGGGGCCTCATAAATTGCTTCTGCTTTTGGATGGTTGAGTGCTCATTTACTTTCTCTCTCTCTCTCTCTCTGTGGATTTATCCATACCTGTATAAAGTTATAAACTATATACTTCAGTCGTATTGTTTGATAAAACAATGGCCGCCATTTCAGCAACTTTTCCAAATGAAAATTCGTGCATGCAACCACCATCTCATGATTCTCACGACTGTACCAGAGAGAAACAAAATCAGCAAAAAAGTTTCTTACCCAAAGTGAGGGTTTTTTATCATGACCCGGTTACCATTCCCTGACAAATTTGGCATATAAAAAACGAAGGGTTAATACCATCAAAAATTTCAAACTGCTACACTTGTGATAAATTTATTCCAAATTATTTTTTTGATCACAAAAAGTCATAAATTGATACATCTTTAACAAATTTACCCCGAACCGGTATACTTGTGACAAATTTATCCTTCATTAGTTTTCGTTAAATTTTATCGTTAAATTACTGAGTTGGATGAGACGTGAAAATTGTCGGATGTACACGTTTGAAATTTTTATCCTTTATTTGTCACGGGTGTATCAATTTAGGATTTTTTTTGAGAAATTAATTCAATTTAACGAAAACTAACGGAGAGTAAATTTGTCACATGTGTATCAGTTTAGGATTTTTGGTGATCAAAATTATTAGTTTATGGTAAATTTATCATAGATGTACTAGTTTAGAATTTTTGATGGTCGAAAAAACAGTTTGGGGTAAATTTGTCACATCTTTGACAAATTTATCCCGAACTGGTATACTTATGACAAATTTACCCTTCATTAGTTTTCGTTAAATTTTATTGTTAAATTGCTGAATTGGATGAGACGTGGCAATTATCGGATGTACACGTTTGGAATTTTTACCTTTTATTTATCACAGATGTATCTATTTGGGGTTTTCGAGGTATTAATTCAATTTAACGAAAACTAACGGATAGGTAAATTTGTTGCATAAGTATCAGTTTGAAATTTTTGGTGGTCAAAATTATTAGTTTAGGGTAAATTTATCATAGATGTACCAGTTTAGAATTTTCGGTGATCGAAAAAATAGTTTGGGATAAATTTGTCACGGGTGTATCAGTTTGAAGTTTTCTATGGTTAAAAAAATAATTTGAGGTAAATTTGTCACAGATGTATCTAGTGGTGGCCACGGTTCCGGAATCGCCGATTCCGGTTCATAAAAATCGGGAACCGAAATCGCAACTGGTGGTTCCGATTCCCGTTCAAAATAGACGATTCGAAACAGCCGGTTCGTATTTTTTTTTACGCCATTTTTTTTTTTTGCACGGTTCGCCGGTTCAGAACCAGCGGTTCCAAGCCGGTTCAAGATTTGGACAAATCGGAACCGGGCCCGTATGCCACAGGCCGGTTCCGGTTCGGAACCGCTGGCCCGGTCAACGTGCCGGTTCTTATTTTTACCTGAGTTGGTTCTAGGCTGATTTCTGGCCCAAATCAGGCCGTGGCCACCACTAAATGTATCAATTTAAAGTTTTTCGTGACGTTAACCCAAAAACGAATAATCCGCAAAGGAAATGTGCAACCAAAAGTTTGAAAGCTCATGATCACCACAACGAGGAAAAGACTTCAGCCACAGAAACGAGGACCCCACCGACAAGCCTCGGTTACTGTTCTTCGTGCTGTTTTATTTTTTTTCTTTTTTATTTGGGTCAAATTCCCCGTGCCGTTATTATCTTCTTACATTGGATTTTTAGGGCGCGCACGGCAACACTTCTGCTTTATAAATCAACTTCTGATCAGAATTTGATTTTTTACTTCTCTCAAAAGGAGAGGTTGATTTCTTATTAGAGAAATTCGTTTGGTAAAGGTTGAAAATTTCTACTTTTAAAATATTATTAACACAAAATCTTTTATGAAAAATTATTATCGGTGGCCGAAAAATTTCTATTTTAAATTTCTTTAAAAAAATAATTTTTATTATTAAAAAATATTATTTATTTTTTACTCCAGCGGTAGGTGACGACGACTCTGCGGCGGAGGTCAGCTGTAGACTACGGCGGCGCGATGGTCGACGGTTGGCGGTGGGGGGCGACAGTGGTCGGTGGTGGGCGGCGGCCGGCGGTGGTTGGCGGTGGTCGGCAGTGGTCGGCGGCGATGGTGATCGGCGGGTGGCAATGGTCGCTGGTGGCTGCTGGCGGACGTCTGCGGTGGGTGGTGATTGGAGGCGGGGGCCGGTCGGCTGGTTGCGGTGATTGCGGGTAGCGGTGGCCGGTGGCCGGCGGAGGTCTACGGTGGGCAACGTCGGGCGATGGTCGGCGGCCGGCGGAGGTCTATGGTTGGCAACGGCAGGCGATAGTCGGCGGTTGGCGGTGGTTGCAAGCGGCGATGGGCAGCGGCCGGCGATGGGTGACGACCGGCAGTGGGCGGCGACCGGCGGTGGTTGGCGGCAGCGGTGGTCGGCGGTTGACGGCGGGGGGTGGTGGGTGGCGATGGTCGCGGGCAGTGATGGGAGATGGTCAGCGATGGGCGATGGTCGGCGATGGGTGGTGGCAAAGGTCGGCGAAGGCGGACGTAGTCGAAAAGTGGGTGAGGGCGTAATGAAAAGAGGGTGAGGCGAGAAGTACTTCCTGAGTTGAGAAGCAATTTTTTTAACTTCTCAAATTGGGGGAAAAACAACTTCAGAAGTGAAAATTCACTTCATAAGTATAAATTTTTTTTCAAAAGTAAAAATTTTTACCAAACGGATTTCTATTTTAGAAGTTACATTACCAAACGGATTTCTGCTCCAGAAGCACTTCTGAAGCAGAAATCCACTTCCAGAAGTGTTACCATGCGCACCCTTAACTTTAGGGTTTCTGGCAGACGCGACAAATAGTGAAAACAAGGGGTGATACTGATGGCGACCATTTTTACGGCTCGCGTTTTTTTATTCCCCTTATGACTCTGACACTCCCTTTTTCTTTTCTTTTTTTAACCATTGTATTCTTCATAAGTATAAATTTTTTTCAGAAGTAAAAATTTTTACCAAACGGATTTCTATTTCAGAAGTTACATTACCAAACGGATTTCTGCTCCAGAAGCACTTCTGAAGCAGAAATCCACTTCCAGAAGTGTTACCATGCGCACCCTTAACTTTAGGGTTTCTGGCAGACGCGACAGATAGTGAAAACAGGGGGTGATACTGATGGTGACCATTTTTACAGCTCACGTTTTTTTATTCCCCTTATGACTCTGACACTCTCTTTTTCTTTTCTTTTTTTAACCATTGTATTCTTTATGTGATCCATCACTTTTTGTACAATTTTATATGGCTTTGTTTTTTATTCGGTCCAACTCTTTTATTTTGTTTTTTCTTTTTTCTTTGCGGGTCCCACCTTCCTCCTCCTCCTTGTTCCTTTCCACGCCTTCGAATCGTCTCTCTGTTTTCTCTCTAGCAAGTCATTCTCTCTCTACGCCTCATGCTCCTTCTTCTTCTAGAAACCCTCTCACAAAGTAGAATCACGCAACACACGCTGGTGTGCTTCTTGCGTGTTCGGTTGTGGCTCCCGAGCGAGAACGATAATCATACAAGTCAATGGCCGAGAAAATCGAGTGGGAGCAATTTCCTAAAATTAAAAACCGGGTATTACGGCTTTGGAGGAGCTTGCCAAGAAGTCGTGGCTAGCTTGCGCATACGTTTCGAAACCATATCAATAGCCTCAAAAGCGAGCATCATAAAGTAGCTTCCTCAAATCGGCTACCAAACGATGCCGTCGCGACGGTGTTGTAGGAGTGAGACATGTCAATAACAATATTTTTTTATGTTTATGAGGAATTACTTGCAACTAGAACCCACACTAGAGGACGGTTTTCGTGCAAACTCTTTGGGCACAACTTGGGTCACTCGCGATGTAGCTCTAAACCTTGGCTCAAGCTTTTGGGTGTCGAATAGCTTCGCCGCTTTACCATATTCCCCCAAAATAGGATAAAGGGGAGAACCAAACGCAAACAATAACATGTCTTTGACTAATTTGCTCCCAAGTTGTGAGATGTCGGAACCTTTTTACACCGTGGGCCGACAGTGTAACTCCCTTCCTTGTTGTCCTGGCAGAGAACTTAAGCTTTTTCTTTTGTAATTGAAGAGTGAAAAGGAAAAACAGGGGGGAAGAAGGTGAAACATTTTTGAAGTGACTGGCACAGACCTTTCTGAGGCCGATGCCGATGCCGGCGGAAGTGTGGAGGAGAACGGGATTGGCATCATAAATAATAAATAGAGAACGTCCGAGTTTTTAGGAGTAGGAGGCGTTAGAAGGGAACGTCCAGCAAGAGAGAGAACAGAGAGACAGAGGGGAGGCGTGGGAAAGAAAAAGAAGGAGGAGGAAAGGAAAGAAAGTGAAACCCGCGGGGGGAGAAAAGAAGAAACGAAATAAAAGAGTTGACATAAAAAACGAATCATATAAAATTATATCAGAAGTGATGGTCATGTAAACGATAAAAGGATCAAAACACATAAAAAAAATTTGTCAAAATCATAAGACGAGTGAAAGAAGCGCGAGCCATTTTTACCGCTCAGTGGAGATAATATCACGCACTTTAGCCTATCTTTTTCCCTACTGGCGTTGTTATTATCCTCAGCTCCAGGAGGCGATATTTTTAAACCAATGTCGTAATCAGTGTGCACTGTCTGTAACAGGGGGTGATATTTTTAAACCAATGTCGTAATCAGTGTGCACTGTCGGTCAGCTGTTTTTTAACTTATGTCTGATTTTTTATTTTATTTTTTTGGCGTATGGATAAGTTCGCGCATGGAAATGTGGCTGGTGTTGAAAGTTGAGACTAAAGTTCAAGAAGATATCTCTACTCTTCTCTCATTTCTTCTGCTGGAAATAAGACAGATGGCAGAAAATATCCATCGAACCGCGACAAAAGGAATAGAGTCGATTTAACCAAATTGATTTGAGTGATGTTGAACTTAAGTTGGCAATAATGATTTTCCATTCATATGATTAACTTGTCCCCGGTGAATGAAAGCGCTGGCTCGAACATAATGCTACTAAAAGGCACATTGAATTGTGAAGGCGGAGTGATAACTGTTTAGTTTTGCATAGGGGTGAGCAACCGAGCCGGTGATCCAACTCGAGAAGGGAACAGAACCGAATCGGCGGCCGATTCCAAGTCGGTTCACATGGGGATCAATTCCGTTCTCGGGTGAAAAATTTGGGAACCGGCCTAGACTGGTTTGGTTCCCGAGTAGAACCGTTTCAAGTCTGGTTTTTGGACAGGACCGATTCAAAAGCAAACCCTACAAGTCTCTTACATTGAGACTTCCGCCAAAAATAATCAAAAATAGGCCATTTTGCCGTCGTAATTAATGCATATGATCTAGTAATTAAATAAGAAATGAAACGAAAAAGAATTAAAAAAAAAAGAGAGAGTAGACAGCCCAATCTCAAGGTCGATCGATTCGGTTCTCGATTCCATAAACTGGGAACTAGTAGTAACAAACTAGGTTTCAAGTTTCTAGTTTGGAATCTACCCACTTCAAAACCGATCGCCCCTGATTTTATGTCCTTAATTCTTGTATTGTGCAGATTAATTTTTGTTATCACTTCTAGGAACACATCAAATGCTTTGATGTTTTCCATTCACGTTTGTACGAACATGTTCAATTTTACTGTGTATTGTTCTTCCTTTATAACATTATATCTGTCTTTATGCTTAAGTCGAAAGATTTTGCTAACATAACAATTTTTGGGTGACTGCGATAACAACAGTATGTTGTAAGCCACAAATTCTTAAAAGAATAGACCCAACAGTAATTTCTAATGAATTATTATTTGTTTTTTTGTGGCCAAACAGTCATTCAAAGACTGATACGTAATCAATTTCTCAAGTCGAAATATGCATGTAATTACACGTTTTCCTTCTCGCATTAGTTTTTGGAAGCCGGCCGTAATACATAAATACGTGAAATCCAAGGTTATATACTATTTTTCCATCTCTCATGAGGCAACAGGAAACTGAGATACTTAAAGGTCCCTGAGCTAGCTGTAATTGTCCAATCGATATTACAAGACTTAGATCTTTTGGTCCCAATCATTTAATTCGAGGTGGCAGACGAAGAAGACAGTGGTGCCATTGGATCTTCAGTGCCCAATTAATCATATGGTCCAAATTGGTGGTACCACATCAAAGCTGAAATCACCAAATATTAAAAACATTTTTATTTGATTTTTTTCTCCCGTGGTAGAAAAAGACAGGCCTCCTCTCCATTGTACAATATATCGAATAATGCATTACGTAATCATATCAAAAGATATATCGATTTGGGAAATGCTTGCATAACGGTCACACTGCTCAACGATACTATGACCGTGTTATGCAAGCCACAAAAAAAAATTCACAATTCTTTTTTTGTTTAACTTCTATGTGCCAGCCACAACTAAAGTAAGTGGCCAATATTGCATCGTTATTCATCGGGAGTAACAGTACTGTCATGCTAGAACTCCCCTATCGATTTTATATGAGCCGGTTCCTAATTTTTTTTTGAGTACCCATTTGCAAAATCTTTTTAAAATTTTGCTATTGTGTTTTTTGTTTTTGTCTTTTTGCGTCCTCCGTCAATCGGGCATAAGATAACCTGAGGAAAGAGCAAATTGCAATTATATTAACGAGGCAATTTAATTATCTTTTCTTTGCCGTCATCATCCACTCTTGCTCGAACAGAAATGGATATGGTGGGATTCTTTGGCGACTCAAAATTCCTTATTTATTGGCTAATTTATTTTGCTTTTTTTTTCTCTCCAATTGCATATTCTTCTCTTTCTCGCACCCACCTAACATCAACTTGCTAGACACAAAATCAATCAAACGAAAGCGATGTGTATCTCTATTTTTGGGGATCGTTGATTCGCTTGACTCATCAACATGTGATAATCAATTACCAAAGCTAGAAAAGCGACAAAGAATTGTAAAAAATGGTGACGTATGAAGGGGTATGTGCATGAATGAAGCATCGTACGTACTCTATTATTAATGGGGCTCCACTAAATTTAGATTAATCATTAGTATTGAAGAAGCAACATACTACAACCGTCTTGGTAGTTACCTTCTCCAGCCGATCAACTGATTTAACAAATACAATGTGTATTGTTGGATTTTAAGGGTGTATGGGAAGGACCGTGGTCCGCCCATGTAGGCTATCGCAGCCTCTTATCCCTTTTTGATAACTGCCAAGGGAAGTTATCTTATTTTTATTTTATTTTTTAACGTGAAAAGACACGTTCTTTAATTGACGTAACAAGGAGTTACGTTCTTCTCAAGATGTTGCTCTCTGCCGTTCAGCTCTGCCGTTCATTGGATAGAACATAGAGAACAGAGAAGATAGAGAAACGACGACGCCTCCCGCTCCTGTCCTGAATGCAAAATCGGTAGACGACTGGACTCTCTCGCTGCATTGTGGACATTTAATTTATGAAAAATCGAGATGCGTTCGTTCTGTGATGTACTTCTCCGATCAATGATTCAAATAAATTTTTTGGCTTGTTAATTCCGAGTAATTCCGCTACATATGTATTGGGATTGGTTCCCATCATGTATATAAGGTTGAAATGAAATATTATTTGCATTGTACTTCTCACGATTTAACCTCTTAAGGAGGAACTAAGTTGGAATTGTAATCATTTTTTAAATGTATCTGATTTGCATTAGCTAGGCCTTTTATCTTTTGATAATCCACGGGCACAGGCAACGAATCCGACTGCCTTAAGACCCATGAAACACCCCGCTCCCCACGAACTAGTCCGTAAATCAAAACCTATGACATGTACAGGTGGTCCTAACTTAGAGCAGTTTACACGCAGTTAGTGAGATTTGAACGGATGACCTCCAGTTCCTGAATTGAAAATCCCCCGACACCATAATCAACCGGGCCAAACCTAAGGGGTTGCTTAGAGGGCCTAATAACATAGCAATACAAATGAACTCAGTTCACGGAAGAAGAAAAAAAAAAAAGAGTGTAACTTATGATAAAACACCTAGCTCTTGTCCGAGCAAGAGCCGAGTAGGGCCCTTTCCAATGGCACAAGAACACATTTATTAGACAACGATCCTCAAAGTTTATGCTATTTGAAAATGGTGAACACACATAACTTCTTAGTTTTCATTTTCAGCTATATAAATCGGAACTTAAATACGAACAAAAGGGCGTAGCCATAGCCACATAAAACAAACAAGTGGAGATAGAAAAACAAGCAAAATAAAAAGTAGTATTGAAATCAATCGAGAAATTGTGGCTATAATGTTCTCTTTTTGGGTAAGTCTTATAATGTATTTCTGTATGGCGTATAATATACGTATTTCTTCGACAGCAAACTTTTTGTTCATCTTCGTCGAAGACAAGGTGGGTTTTCTCTGCCAGATATGAGGCGAGACGATTGAATAAAATGCATGAAAAAAAAAAAAAATTTGAAACAAAGTGATGATAATCTGAAGGATGACTTTGTAGCGAATCCCATCTTCAAATGTTTGTGCATTACGAGACACCAAGATCTAGGCACAATTATTTGTACGATAAATCTTCATATTGGCCCCATTTCCTATTCTTAGCAGCTGTGAGCCACTCATTTTCCAAGTCCAATATTGCATATGTCGGTCCCTTTTTCTGTCATATTTTACTCTTTTCTTTGGATTTTGTTTACCTTTTCAAAGCTGAACGAGACTTTCCTTTCTTCTTTTTGTCACTTTTTGTATATTTGTTTTCCTTTGTAAAGTTTCTGGCCGACTGCATATGCTTAAAAAAAAAAAGCAAGGAAAACCAACACGTGCAGATCAATGTGCAATATGATTGCCAACTCATTTTCGCGTGATGGGCGTACATTTGTGCTTCGTAGAAACAATATATATGTACAGACGTATATATTGGTTGCACCATGTGGCTTTGAAATGCGAGACCTGGAATGATTCTAATGATGCATCCTGGGGTTTGGTGGATATTGTTAGGATGCAGGTGTGAATTGTGTTAAAGAAGTCCTACATCGGAGGATCTGTATGTCGTGGAGCAGTTAATATATCTTCGTTGGCCTATAACTCATTGACTTAAGTTTTTTAGTGAATGTGGGTCAACTGAATACGTTGGCGTGCTCGGACTTGAGCTCCCCATTGACGATCTCCTCGGGTGAAGGTATCTTGGTGAAATCTCTGTCTTTGGAGAAAGCCCCACATCAAGTGCTATGTCCAGTATGTCAGACCACAAGAAATATGTACTCAATATCGATTCAAATTGACCAAAAAAGAAAAAAGAGAGAGATTCATGAATCATAGAATTAACTCTACAGTGTGAAATGTGATTGCCGTGCCCTATAGCTAGTTGCTCTTTTGATCTCGCTTTCGTGAACGCAATTTTTTGCACCTTTTTTTTGTTGTTGGAGACTTAATATATATGACTAATTAGGTATATTATTGGTGTAAAGTATTTTATCTACATTCATCATAGATGGATGAGACAATATAGCAAGAGAGACTATTCAAATTCATATCCCTGTCAACTATCCAAAAGTTCGTTGCCAACACAGATGAATGGTACATGGATGACTTCTTGGACGTCCATTAACACAAATATAAAGAGTGGTCTCCAGCTAATTCGGATTGTGATAAAAATTCCAACATATATATGACAAAAACAGGAGCATATAGAAGTAGGGACGGAGCATAAAGTATCTTGAATTTCCGAAGCCTGCAATTATTTAGCAAGATTCTTTCCAACGTCACACCTCATTGGTCTTTTAATCCCCTATCTCTCTCTTGTGTTAATCATTTTTCCATTTGAATTGGCATACCATAATGCTGCCAAAACTTGATTTGACATTTTGATTCTTTCCTTACAAATGATACTTTAATCCGATCATTGTTACAAGGGGACCTTCTTTCACATTTCTTTTAAATTGGTCATTGTTGATCCCAAAAAAAAACTTTTAAATTCCTTTTTTCTGTCGAAAGTACATTTTTCATCCATATCTCAAGATCTCAAGATAATACATTAGAGATTCAAAATAAAGTAAATCCAAAAAATAAAGTAGAACAGTAAAATACAAACTATATTGTGATAAGCACACTCTCGTCCAACAAGAATATATCCGTCTCAACATCAAAGCAGAATGAATAGCGGCCGATCACTGAATCTCCCATGAACATAAGTGATGAGCACACCATAATCTCCTTCTCCAATAGCTATAGCTTGCTCAGTGGACGGTGCACGCTTATGTTCAGTGTCCTCAACACCATCACCGTACGGAAATACAGGAAATACAACAACAACAACAACAACAACAAAAAACATGTTAAACAGGCTCCCAAAGCTAGATCCATGTTGGAATTAGATTGAACAAGCACAGAAATGCCTCTAAGGAACTCTCATATCTAAATCTAAATTGGGAGAGAAAAGCTCCCAGATCTAAATCTAGATCGGGAGGTGAGAGCTTCCAAAATTCGGAGAAGTCGTATAATCGCTTCTAGTGCAGTTCACTATATTCCTCATCAATCTTGTCGGACTTCTAGGTTTGGAGAATCTGAAGCAGTGGGTGAATTCCTAACGATGGAAGCGAAAGATACACTCGGCGAACAGAGAAGAGCATCAGCAGCAAGCAAAGAGAAAAACAAAAGAAAAGAAAAAAACTAGATACCCAGATCATATCAGGAGAGAAGCCTCTCTCAACTGAGAGTTATTTCTCAATCGATGGAACTTGGAGTGGAAGAGAAAAAAGGAACCAAAGAGAGGTCGGTGAGAAGAGAAAGCAGCTAAGTCCCTGACCATTGACTCGGACTGAACCATTGACTCGGACTGAAAGAGACCGAGTAAATCACGATTGAGGTAAAATTTGCAAAGTTTTTTTGGTCGACAACTATAGGCAATCGGAAAAGGCAATGAGAAGTTGCATTTGTTAACAAAAAAAATACATCAAGAAAATTGCACGAAAAAATTCAAAACGCGTTTTAAATAAATATGTAGTTAACCACCGCCCTTAGGGTCCTTGTTAAGAAAACTAAATAAAGAAAATGGCAGTCAGTGTACTAGAAGTAAAAATGTTTTCTTTATTGAGTATGGTTAATGGTGGGATAACAAGATTTTTGGAAGAAAATGATGTACCTCTTCCAATTATCTATATTGCTGAGAAGAGATATTAAGTACAGTCATTACTTTTCTCCCAATTATTTCTAATCTTTTCCAAACTCATAAGTGGATTAGGTAGGTCCACTTCTTAGAAAAGCTCGACGACGTCAAAGATTCGGGATTTACCCTCTTCTTTATTGACAGCAAAGGGCGATGTTTAATTGCTTTCGATGATGGTCCTCGGTCAAAACATGATAATAATAATCAATCATATTTTGTTAGCAACTTCCTGATTCACTTATTGAGCAAGACATTTCATAGTTTTTGTTTTTGTTTTTTTTTTTTTTTAGTAAAGTAAGAAGTATATTGATCAGAAATGCGTGGATAACAAAACAAACTCCGGCTGCACACCACAGAGTATCACAAAGAGTGTAAGGGCAGCCCGAGTAGAAAAGTAAAGTATACACAAAAAAACAGAGAGGCTAAAGCACTCAGCCTGCTATTTACAAACATTTCATAGTTTTCAAACCTTAAATTCTCAATATGTCTTACCAAAACAGATATATGCTCAATGTGGATATTAACGCACAAACAAAGAAATTCATGAATCATAGATTTAACTTTAGGAAAAATTGTCCAAAAAGTCCTAAACCTATTGCACTTGTGCCAATTCAGTCCTAAACCTTTTGACAACTTGCCAATTCAGTCCCAAACCTTTCAATTATGCCAATTTGATCCTAAACCTTTAATGATTCCTAAACCTTTTCATGAATTATCAATTTGTCCTTTCGGCAAATAACTCAAATAATAGGTTTGGGACAAAAATGGCAAAACTTCAAAAGATTTAGGACTAAATTGACAAAATTTCAAAAGGCTTAGGACTGAATTGGCATAATTGAAAGGTTTAGGACTGAATTAGCAAGTTGTCAAAAGGTTTAGGACTAAATTGACACAATAGAAAGGTTTATGACTTTTTTGGTAATTTTTCCTTTAACTTTACAGTGCAAAATGTGATTTTTGTAGCCTATAGCAGTTGCGGATTTTATCTCTCTTTTCGTGAACATAGTTTTTCCCTCACTTCTTTTTATTTGGTTGTATATATTGATGTGTACATATAAATATACATATATATGAGGAATATTATTGGTGTAAAGAACTGTTTATACATTCTCGTAGATGAATGAGACAAATAACAAGAGATGGTTATGTTTATGTATTCTTATTCATCACATGTCAGCTATCCAAAAGTATATATATTGTAATGGTAATGGACCTAATAAGAATCTATTTACAAAAGGGTTAACACAATGAAAAGCCTCAAACTGGTACATCTGTGAAAATTTACCTCAAACGAATTTTTGAGTCATCAAAACCCCCAAACTAGTACACTTGTGATAAATTTACCCTAAACTAATTTTTGGGTCACCAAGAATCCAAAAAGGTACACTCGTGACATATTTACCCTTCGTTAGCTTCTTTCAAATTTTACCGTGAAATTGTTGAGATGGATGATACATGGCAATAACTCCATTGGTATGACAAGTCCACGTGGAAGTCCATATTATTTTGGGATAAATTAGTTAGGGGTGTACCAGTTTGGGGTTTTCGGTGACCTAAAAATTAATTTGGAGTAAATTTATCAAAGATATATCAGTTTAGGATTTTTTTTTATGGTATTAACATGTTATAAAAAACTATTCCTTTGAAGATAACATCCCGTAAGAATGGCGCATGGATGACTTCTTGGACTTCCATGAACTCGAATACAAAGAGTGGTCTCCAGCATATTCATATAAATAAGTGTATGACAAAATCAGGAGCATGTAGGGACGGAGCATAGGAAATCTTCTAAGGCCTGCAATTATTTACGCAAGATTCTTTCCCGACAATAAACCTCATTGGTCTTCAACTCTCTTTCGTGTTAAAGTCAATTTTTTTTTTTTTTCCCATTTGGCATACCATAAGGTCGCTAAAATTTGATTTGACATTTGGTTATTCCTGTAGAAATGATGGAGGAATCATGATGACAATAGTTAAGGTTATGATGGTTATCTTACGATCTTTCACCCTTTTACTAGGTTTAGTAGAAAAGAGATTATAAATTATGCTTTAATGCGATAATTGTTACAATAGAGAACTCCTTTCACACTTCTTTAAAATTGGTCACTAAGATGCGTGCTTACGGTCGCAATATAATTTTAAGAAAAACATAAGAAAAGTGCTAAATCTATTATACGGCAGCCTATTCGGTCCTAAACATTTTGACGATTTAACAATGTAGTATTATCGGCCAATTTTTCCTAAAATCACTATCGTTGACAATTTTCGTTTTTTTTTCCTTCTTCATCCACTGATCACCAAGCGTGGCAATGTCCAACGAATGTCACCCCGCCTGCCGAGGTCTAGCAAGGGCATCGCGGCCCTAACTAGCCATCCCTCACCTAGATCTAACGAGGGTTGTCACTAACAAGGACAGCCCTCACAAGATCCGGCGAGGGCATCATGGCCCTCACCTGTGGCCGGCAACCGGTGGAAAGTAAAAGGAAAGAAAATAATAGAAAATAATAGAAAATAAAATTCAAAAAATTATCAATGTCAATGATTGCTGGCCAAAATTGACCGGAATAACTAGATTGGCAAATCGTTAAAAGGTTTAGGATTAAATACGCCAAAGGAAACAGATGAGCTATCACCCGTGCAAAATGGAAAGTTTATAATTAAATTGGTCGATGTACAATAAATTTAGACAGTTTGAAATAATACTGTCTGCTCTCCAATTTCGATGGTTAATTATGCATGTTAGTATGAAGAGCTACAAGCTCTTTTATCAATGTGTATCATGATTATCAATAGCTCTCTTAGTCTTTATATTGCGAAAAGCCATAAAGATTTGTAATAAGGGTGAGAACTATTTAAATGGGTCATTTTTCTTTGTCAAGATCCAATACATGAATGAAACTAGCAGTGCTTACTAACCTCTTTTTTTTCTTCTTATCGACATTATTACAAGGCTCAATTAATTCAATAATTAGATCAATGGAGTTATCATATTATTAATCTCGGGTTTATTTTTTCACCGTAAGTGTTCTTTCGGGAGTAGTATGGGTTAACGAAGCATGGAGATCATATCGACATTGGGACCCAAAGAAACTTGGCAATTTATAATGGGTGAACAGGGCAATCAAGAGAAATTTGTTAATATATAGTATGCCCTTATGAGTTCAAAAAATCGAATATCCCATGTGATAAAACGAAAACAGTATGCCATCGGTGCATTGAAAAGGAAATAATGTTTTTTAATTGAGTATGATTAACTGTTAAAAAGATAAGAAAATAATGTACCTCTTCTAATTATATATATTGCTGAGAGCAGATTAGGTGAATTATAAACACATACATATTCATTGCCTTTATCCAAATTTATTTATAATCTTTCCCAAAACTCCCAAGTGGATTAGGTGGTACATTTCTTAGAGAAGCTCGATGACATCAAAGGGTGAGTTCATTGCTTTTGATGATGGTACTTGGTCAAAATTATTTACATTAATTAACATTATGATATAACTCAATTAACAGTTTCCTAGATTACTCATTAAGCAAGAAATTCCACAGTTTTCAAACAGTATAACTTTACTATTAAGTTTTCTTGTATTATGTGCAATTCATACTTTGAAAATCGAATAACGTATTTTTCACTCCTATTGGGATTGACTAGGTCTCTAAAAAGCATCAATTTTAAGTGATTCATATACTTTATGTGAAGCATTACCCCCATCTAAATAATTGTACATTTATGTGCATGTTGTTGAGATACACGTGTGAATTGTGTAAGAAAAGTCTCATATCAAAGAATTGATGTGGTGTGGAGCAGTTAACATGTACAAGTTGGCTTATAACTCATTGGCTTTAAGCTTTTGAGTAAATGTGGGCCCAACTGGATAGATTGACGGGTTCGGACTTGAGCTCCCTCTTGGCGATCTCCCCCAACACATGTAAAGATACAGACATGAATTTTTTTGTTAAGTAAAATTATCTCAAGATTCCAAACATTCGGATTAATTGAAACTGGCATATCTATAAACAAATGATAAAGCATGTTCTCCATTTGGCAAAATTCTCCGACACCTAACATTCAGAAAAAGATTCGGTATGAAGAAGGGTGGACGATTTGCCACATCATTAGAGCATATAAAGTACATATTTCCTTAATTAACTTATATTTTGTACGGATTAGTTACATTTTGGCAAGAATGATTACAAAATGCCTACTTGATTAACTCCAAGGGGATACAACCAAGTAGACTGAACATAAGTCTTAATGAGGCGTCAAATTGTGTCCACCAATGTTTTCTTGATTGGATATCTAACTGCCCCCTTAATTTTTTTTTTTTTTTTTTTTACTATAAGTTGTGACACATGCTGTACTTTAATTCGTCATAATTTAGTCAAGTGGGGAAGAATAAAAAAAACTGAATTTTCAGCTGCAACTTGTCTGTATCTTAAATTGAGTTTTCGAACATTGCTAAACTAACGCATGTACGAAATGTTCTAAATTTTTTTATGAAATATCAGTGTCGTATGGAGCTTGTTCATGTGCAACATATGAAGTGTAATTTAGTTACTATGTCGCTATTCATATGTTGGATCATCTAGAATAGATACCTTTTAAGCGGTCGCTTAGGTTCTCTAATTGGTCCTTTAAACCTTGAGATGGGAAAAAAAAAAAAGGAAAAATAGAATATGAATTTGCAGGAAAGATTATCGACAAAGTCATAAATTTATTGCACTTTTTACCAATGCAATTCTAAACCTTTAATTTACCAATTGAGTACTATACCTTTTTAAATTTTACCAATTGAGTCCATTCAGTCAATTTTAGCTTGAAATTGCTAACGTGGACGACAGTCGTCCCACGTGGCACCGTCGGTGGTGCTGAAGTAGATAATTTTTATTAATATTCTAATATTTATTTGATTTTATTATTTTGATTTTTTATGATTTCTTTCTTTACTTTTTTCTCTTTTTGTTTTCTTTTTTATTTTTTAATTTTCCCTCCACTGCCAGGAAAAAAAATAAAAATATAAAGAACGAAATGAGACAAAAAATACAAAAATATTAAAGATATTATAATAAAAAATGTCATGTCAGTGACAGTCATGCCTCGTAGGAAGACCAGTACCGCTTCAATGATTTTCAGCCAAACTTAGTCGGATGAACTCAATTGGCAAAACTTGAAATAGTTTAGAACTCAATTAAAACATATTAAAATATTTATGACTGAATTGGCAAAAGTGTAATAGGTTTAGGACTTTTTGGACAATTTTACCGAAATTTGCCGCTTTGGGTTTGAGTTAAAGAGACAAAATCATGGTTTTGTTCAAAATTATGGTTTCATGAACAAGTAAATTCTTTTCTTCTTTTCTCTTTAGTATAATACTTAGGGCCTGTATGGCAACCATTCTTATCCGAAAATGTGATTCTTATTAAAATAACTTTTTCTGATTCTATTTCCTGGATGAGTTTTAGAGAATCAGAACGCGTTTGGTACTGCCCAAAATTTATGTTTCTGGAACAGAAACGCGTTTGATAACTGCACAAAATTTCTATTCTCGGGAACAATTGTTCTTCCCAATTTTCGTCATTTAAGTCAAATAATTGCGTAGTTACTTTGTGAAATTTCATCCTATATTTTGAATTAATCGAAAATTAATTCATATTGATTCTCTTATATTACATATTGCATATTGAAATGTAAAAATAAATATCAAGAATCATCACGAGTCACTTTCATCATTTATTGTGGGGTTTCATCAAACTCTTTTGAGCGAGCGGACAACTGACATGAGCGACACCCTCGTTTCTGCAAGGAAAATGCACTGCACTGGTGTGCGCTTTTGGTTCTAGGAAATCAAATCTCAGTCTTAATTCATCGAAAACTTAAGAATGAGAGCTTGCTAAATGTTCAAGATGGTTATTTTTGTCTTTTTCCAAAATTTTCTAAAACTAGACTAAGTCTAAAGTGCATAAACCTAGGCAAATCACAACCAAATAAATCAAGTACGTAATCAAGGAATCATGGCATTGATAAATCGCATCATAAAACCCTAATGAAGCCCTAAGGGCTTAGAGAAATGTGGTTCGAGATTAATTTCAAATATGTTTATGATTTTTCTAAAAAAGAAAAAAAAATCTATGAAATCTGGGAAATCTAGGCCCAATTTTATGAAAATGAGATCAAACTAGCCTAATCTAAGCTTCTTCTATTTTTAGGGATTTTTTGAAATTTTTTTGATTTTTTAGAATTTTTCCAAAAAAAAATTTCGATTTATTTATTTTTTATATTTTTATATTTTATTTTCTTATATATTTTTCTTTGAAAATGAGACATTGTTCTGTTTTAGGTAGAGAAAAAAGTGACGAGGGAACTGAAAGAAAAAAGTAAGGGCTGTGAGACTTCATTCTGTTTTGTGATTCTCAAAAGTGATTCTATTTTCCAGAACCAACTTTTTTTTTTTTTTTTGCTCCAAAACTGTTCCCGGGAACAGAATCAGAATCGAAATCATTTACGTTATCAAACATGATTCTCATCTTTTTTTGTTCTGGGGAACAGAATCGGAGAACCAGAATGATTACCATACATGCCCATAGACTAATGTCGTTTCCCATCTTGCTAAAATAAACCTCTCTTTTTTGTGAGAGGTCGCTTCGAGGTGGTTCCAAACGATTTGATTGCTCATACTGTCAAAAGACAAAGTAAATCAATAATAAGGATCTAGATGACCCGCTCCCAATATCACCATACATCTATATCCACTCCTTTTTTATTTTATGACAATGCAACCCTGTATTTCCACTCAGAAAAATCCCCCCTCAAAAGGACATGTCGATCTTGTTCTCGTTAGGTGGCCATGCAAGGAGAGAAACGACACGAGCAACGATGGATCGCCGTAATTAACGACGGACAATTCGATACAACATGATATGGCCTTTGACCATACCATGTCCCTTGTGATTGATTGCTCGATCTTTGGGCGTTCACCATGTAGAGATTGATGAGGCGATACCCATGATTTTTTGGTGTGATGCGATCGATCATTACACAATTCGCTCCCATGTGAATTTTAAATGACTTCATTCTATATTCACCGTAGAAATTTGTTAGATATTCTAAGATCTTAAAGAGAATGGCGGAGAGAGTCAATAAAGACTACATCTTTACCCAGTTGACTCGACATTACACTTTATTAGAGAATGGTATAAGTAAATGCACAGAAAAGGAAGTAATCTTATAAGGAAATCAGTTATACTAGAAAATAACAAAATGTAAAACAATATTTTTATTGTCTAAGCCATGTAGTAGCATAGAAATTAATTTCACTTCTTAAGCCATGTATGATACTTATATTTTTCCTCAAACCTAATGTTTTCGTGTGAGATTACTAATTCCTCACACTCTACAGGTCTTGTTTGTTTAGACTTAACTAAAATCAAAATTTCAGTATTGTTTTACTTTTCGGTCGAATTTTTAAATACCAATCAAATTTCAAAAAAGAAAAATTGAAAGACTCATAGGTGAATCTACGTGTTAATGTCTATATAATGAATGTTTCATATGATTGGGATTAAAAAGGAGAAGTCGAAGCATGTGAAATGCGAGATATGCACAAAGTAAAAAGTAAAAGCCATTCCGTATAGATCTAAAAAGGGAAAACGTGTTGGAGCACGCAGCTTTCGCCAGGGGAGATCGCCAAGAGAGAGCCAAAGTCTGAGTACGTCAACATATCTAGTTGGACCCACCTTCACTCAAAAGCTTAAGCCAAAGAGTTATGAGCCAACTAGGATATATTAACTGCTCCACATTACATCAATTCTCCGATGTGGGACTTCTCTATCACAACTCACACATGCGTCCTAACAATCTCTCGCCAAGAGAGAGCCCAAGTCTGAGCACGTCAACATATCTAGTTGGACTCACCTTCAACTGTTCCACACCACATCAATTCTCCGATGTGAGACTTCTCTAACACAACTCACACATGCGTCCTAACAATCTCCATCTCACGTGTGAGCTCCAGTGTTAGGTCTGCTCCCCCTTAATTTAGGTATCCTTCTATAACTTAAATCTGATTGCAACGCCCATAGTCTCTATCTCGGATCCCTAGACCAACTGCTCCCCCTTAATTTAGGTATCCTTCTATAACTTAAATCTGATTGCAACGCCCATAGTCTCTATCTCGGATCCCTAGACCAACTGTCCATGGTCTCATCTTGACAAGACTCGCTTTAGACCAATTGTCCATGGTCTCATCTTGCCAAGACTCGCTTTACCATACCAATTGTCCATGGTCTCTTCACGCTTTAGACCAATTGTCTAACCGTGAATTGTCCAACCGTGATGGCAATTTCCACCCAAAACAAGCGTCAATCATGAGATTTTTTCCTTGAGGTATTCACCAAACACCAGAACAGATTGGAGGCCCACCAGTCAACCATCAGCTCCTTGAGATATTCACCAAACACCAGAACAGATTGGAGGCCCACCAGTCAACCATCAGCTCTGATACCATTTGTTAGGAAGCGCGCAGCAGAAGTCCGATACCTTTCGCCTAGGAGGGAGCCCAAGTCAGAGCACGCCAACATATCTAGTTGGACCCACCTTCACTCAAAAGCTTAAGCCAATGAATTATGAGCCAACTATGATATATTAAGTGATCCACACCACATCAATTCTCCGATGTGGGACTTCTTTAATACTGCGCATCCTAACAAAACAAAGGAAAAACCAAACTAAAGGATAGAAAATTTACTTTGGCCATTGAAACAAGATGAGCTTGTATGCTTCCTCTACCAGATTTAGAGCATTAAGACTCTATTTGTCTAGTGAAAGATGAAGGATTTGAAAATTATTTTTCAAAAAATGACCACTTGTATCGCTCATAAAAGTTAATGAACGAAACTAGTTAGATATAAATTATTGTAGGTAATCAAATTGTTTTATTGACTGATTATTTCAAACGATACAAACGTTCATTTTTCATTTATATTATTAATGTTTTGCGAAACAAACCGAAGTTTAACAACATTTGCAATAATTTACCGCGGAAAACTGAAGTCACCCTTTTGTCGCTAGTGCAGTTTGGCGTTGAACGCAAGCATAGACATACTACATACAGAGGAATAACATGCAAAGATGCAACGATGCAGCGCCATGCAGGGCTGAGCTACGGCCACGCACGCATGACCGGTGCTTGGCTGACTGAACTTTGGCTAAGCTTCCCCTACAAGTCACAATCTTAATAATTCGATTCAAATGGTCACTCTGTAACCATCTTTCAACACACTGACACATGTCAAGGCTATTCAGTGTTTCCAATACGTTCTCTTCATCCGTACACGGGTTAGACGCATCAATCTAACGACCCCAAATGTCCATGGCACGTTGACTTGTAGCTCCCTCCGCCTCCGCGGCTGCCCCTGCGACCGACCACCGTCGCGTCTCCATCAACGAGTCCCTGCTACCGTTCCGTTCCCGCCTTTGTTACCCTCATGGGCCCTCGCTGTCTCCTCCGTGCCATGGAAAATGTAGAAGTTGTCTCAGTGGTCCAATCACAGATGTAGCAACCACCGCAATCGCCCTCGCCAGCCCCCGATCAACGGTCAATCTGGGGCTGGGAGCCTAGTGAGTCATGGCCAAGCCGTTGGACTCAAAGAGAGAAAGGTGTAGAAATGCACGCTTGAGTTGTGTTATAAAAGTCTCACATGATAAGATCGGTATGGTATTGAGCAATTAGTATATGTTATGTTGCTCATAACTCATTAGTTTAAGCTTTTAAGAAAATATGAGTCCAACTAAATGTGTAGACGGGTTTGAATTTGGGCTCTCCCGAGCCACGACGACCGGCGGAGGAAGAAGAAAAAGAACAAAATATAAACTATAAAAAAAAAAATCAAAATGGGGCTGCGGTATCATTTTTTCGAATGAGATCCAAGTACCAGAAAATATTTTCGGTCTCGTATCACCAAACAAAAAGGGGAAAAAAATTGTTTTCCTTTTCTTTTTCGTAGAGATTTCCTCCAAACAAACGCACCAAAAAGAAAAACCTCTAAATTTAGTGAATTAAAATTCTCAATTTCAATCAATCAATCTAAACCGTAAATTTCATAAATCGGCTTTAGTGCAATTAACCTGCTTGAATTATACAGGTATAAGCACATTAGAAGTTTTACAATTTGTCGAAACTATAATCGAGTCTTAAAACTTTCAAAAAGTGTAATTAAGTCATAAAATTTGTTACAAAAGAGCAATTGATTCCTAAAGATTTTAAAAGGTGCAAACAAATCTTAAAACTTGTCAAATTAGTCCAACCAAGTTCTTCCGTCGATTGTATTTTTTGAAAGTTTTAGGATTCAATTGTACTTTTGCGATAAATTTTATGACTTGATTACACTTTTTGAAAGCTTTTTGGATTCGATTGGACTTTCGTGTTAAGTTTTATGATTTGAATATACTTTCAAAAAAATTTAGTACATAATTGCACTGTCGCGATAATTTTAAAAAATTTCAATCCATTTATTGCAATTATATAAGACTGGCAGTGACAATTACGCTGGTGAGTTCTCACTATTGACTCGCCTTTCACCGGAGGCGCAGTGGCGCAGAGCGTACGGCGGTGGTAAAAACCGGTCACCGGCGAGAGAAACGGGCTCGGGTCCCCATCGATGTCTCATGGCCCCATTCACCAGAAAGCTGACCGTGTCGAGAACGACTGTCGGCACTCGTACTCCCCGCCACGTGTCCGTCCTTCACGGACAGCCCTGTCACGTTTGAGTCCGGGGAGGTTAAAAGGAGTGCCTTCACTTATTGAGGTCCCAAAAGTGGCAATTCTTGTCTCCAAACGGAGAAAATGATTGCCGGTCATAATCAGAAATTGAAACTTGATATTGGGATAGCTCGTCTAACAAATGAAAAAATGTGTTTGGAAATTTGGAATTTATTTGAATTCGTAATGTTAATTCCAAATAAAAACCCGCTCGGCTAAATTAGTGTTATGTGCGTTTAGATAGGAATTATCCATGTAAGACGTGATTGATTTTACCATTCGTGTGGCATTAATAATTTGGTCGAGCAAAACATATGGCCAATTAATATTTTTGCGTCACGAGATACTTTAATCTTCTTAGCTAATCACGTTTTACTTAACTTCTTTGCGTTTAAGCCAGTTTATGAAAACAATTAAAGCAAAAATTGGAAACTGTCCTCCATTAGCATACGCATATAAAACTTTGAACTTGAATGGTGTGATGGATGTGGCATGCCCAATTGATGATCGATCTTGTGATAGCATTTATAGGGTTTTCGTGTAGGACTAAAATGGAAATAGAGGGAGAAACATGGACAAGTAATAAACTCAATTTTCCGCTTCTAACTTATGATATATATTTTTTCTAGAAATTGGAACTAGAAAGTACTAATTCACTATTAGAACTTACTACTTATAAATGTTTGTAATTTCTAGCAAGATGAATTCATTAAACAAGGAAAAGTAGCAGAATGTGTCACATCAATCCTAATGGATGATGAAGTTGAGCATGATCTTTTGAGGATGTGGTATGAGATTTTTTGGTTTCAATGGCGACCCAACATTGGTTAATTCAATATTTTTCTACGTGATTAAAGTTAAGGTACCACAGTGTTAGTGCATGTACCAAATTTTGTTCCAGAGATAATCGTTAGAAGGAATAATTCAACAATGTCTTGCTTTAGATTTTTCTTAAATTTGGTATCTTCAAAATTCTCTTTCCTTTCATGTTTTCACGGACAAGCATGGATCAGGTCTAATTAATCATGCACAAAAAGAAAACGGTTTAATTTCCTAGACATAGCTACGGCTTTGCCAAAAGGAAATCTCAACGTGTACTCATCAATGATTCAAGAACAATTCAATTAAAAAAATTCCGTTTATCGTGCAAAACACTCGGTAACTCATAAAACCTCATGAAACGGCTAAGTCGTATATGTCCATGACTGTCGTCAAAGGACGTGTATTAGAACCCCATCAAATGGATGGATTAGTATGAGGCCACAAAAATAGAAGAATAATCAGACTAGCTAATCCCCCAATTGAACCACATGTTCCATCAGAAATTCCTAATCGGTTCATCACAAAACTTATCCGAATCGTTTCAGAAAACGAGTCGGCAAAGAATTTAAGTCATAATTGACGTTGACATTATTAATTTCATGTCAAATCATAAGACTTACAGATTACAAAAATTATATTTAACATCAGAAATCCATTCCTACACTAAACAAAGACCTGAAGATGTACCTTGTCATGTCGGCATAATCTAAAAAAAACGGTGACAACGAAAGCAAATTTGTGTACCAAAGAGAGAGACCAGTCCGCAGTTCAAATGGCAGTCATCTAAATCGGCCTGTTCCTCAATTATAGACAAGTCTTAGATTATTACATCCTAAAGGGACCCGATCACACGTAGTTTTCATCAGGTTTCGACATCAAACAACATTATCTTAAGATATCAACAATTTGGGTGCACAGAATCCGATTGATTTGAACCGACCATGATTAAAAAATTAATCACTGTTCAAGAACCCACGATTAAAAAGTCCCGAGCATCAGTGTTAGAATACTATAGTCGCCACTTGCTAATAATGGAAATGATTGCATGAATTTACAACTCCATGTTGCTGTCTTTTCTTGTTCATGTGTCGAAATGATGGAATCCAATCAGTAGCTAACGAAATAAACCTAATTTTTATTTGAGGGTGCGTCTGTTGCACGAAAAAAGAAAATTATTTGGAAAACATATTTCAAAAAGTAAATTACACCTCTTTAAAAAAAAGTTGGTGAAAGATATTTTTCCCACTGACAACAACTTATGTTTATATAATTTTTATTATGATAAATATATATTTTGTTTATCATTTTTATAAATGGCAAAAGCGATCATTTTTTTAAAATATTTTCGAATTCCGTGAAATAAACGCACCCTAAATATATAAGACCTTACTGGTGATGGCAAAAAATACATATAAAGACCTTTTGGTATTGCCAGTTAAAAAATACGATGGATGTATATAACCTTATTCCAGGCCGGCCGGGTATGAAAGGGTAGACTTGTGCAAATTCCACATAGTTCATGCCAATGCTCACTTGGTATACCTCATCTAATCACAATGTTTTATTGCTTGCCTCTGGGTGAGAAAAATGGTTGAGTTTGCTCCAAGTACACGAGATTAAATTCCGCGACAATTTGTCACTTTTATTTCATTATAATCTGTCGTTCATAGTTTTACTGATTTTTTGGAACCAAGATCGTGCCGATTAAATCACGTACATCATTCCGATATTTTCTTTGGCATACCACACGCGTGCAATTCATTGGATACTTCTTTTATAGAGTAAGGTAAGGAGTTGTGTCAATGTCATAATGTGGCTGCTTTTGTAAAGTGAGTGGATGTATGAGAATATGCTTTCCCTTTTGAAAGAAACTTTTGACCTAATGCCCACTCAAGATAGTGAAGGGGTCATTAGAGAAATTTCTAAAAGAAGGGCTAAAAGAGTGTCACTAATTGCCAAAAATAGGACCTTCCTCATGCCTAGTGCCATCTAATACAAATCACAAGATCGTGATCGCGCGAGTTCCAGAGTCGGAACGGTGCCCTCGACAATTACCCCGTCGCGCCTGGGTCAGAAAGACTCTCGGCCGCACGAACGGTTCAATATGCTCGTGAGTGCTCGGTGTCGCCGTACGAATTTCATAGCCTGAACACGGGCCTCGCGTATTTTTTCCATTTCATTTGGTATCATGTAGTTTGATCTTTAAAAGAAGGGGCTGAGGGGGATAGTTGTGCACGTGCAACTATGCCCCGTAATTGATAAGTTTCCTGTGGTCGTTTGAGGAAGAAGGGTGGGGAAGCAAGGAGAAACAGATATGTCTGCTTGTCCTTAGGAAACGTGTAGGATTAGGAGAAGCAAACCACACACGATTAGTCTAATCATCGAGCAACATTAGCCCTAAGCCATTTCTTATGTTTCCAAAAGCACGGCAAGCTTTTTTAATAAAAATTTGCAAATTCATTTTCTACGTAATTATAATCCATGTTAATTTTACGTTGCATATGCATAGTATGACGGCACGTATGACTGGCCGTTCTATTAATATCATTTCCCATTAAGACTCGGCAATCATTTTTTTACGAATTGTAAGTAAAAAGCTTGTATAAGTTCGTTAATTCTACGGGCATTATATTATTTAACTACAATCTCCGTACACCTAATGTTATTTTAAGGGGATACATAAGTATTGTGTCCCCAAATTATGCACTTCGAAAGAAGTTGCAAAGTATAGTATTTAGGGAAAATTACAAATAAAGGCTTGAAGTACGCTCATTTTTTTTAAATAAAGGCCTAGAGTGGATGTTGTTTCAAATAAGGGTTTGAAGTGCTCTATTTATTTCAAAGAATAGTCTGATTAAATGCATTTTCGTCATTTCATTTTTATTTACTATTTTCTCTTCTTTTCTCCCATTTTTTATTTATTGATGTTTTATCTTTCTCAACTTTTTCACAGCGACCGAAAAATATACACGCGTAAGCGCGGCGTGGGTCCCATCAATTAACGCCGGGACGAGAGATCACGATGGGGAGCCACAGCTTGATGGAACGTCAGCCGTCAGATCACAAAAGCCTGCTTTTTTCGCCCTTCTGATGGCGATAGCGATGTGTCGATGCCCTAGCGTCTGACCGTACGCATACGTGCCACCTTGAATTTTGAGAGGAAATGAACCGTGGGGCCTCACGAGAAAGCTATTTTATTATTTTAACTTATTTTTTTATATTAATTATTGGTATTTTTAGTTCTTTTTTATTGGGAAAAAAAAAGAAAATTTCTTTGGGGGGCGGATCACTTTTTTTTTTTCATGGTATTTATCGCGAAAATGAGTAAATTAAAAAATATTTTTTAAAAAAATAATCGTTTATTTTCATATCCGAAAATAATTTGTGTCTAAATATTTGAGTAGATGGTGTGAATATTTTTTGCTTATTCATTTTTGAAAAAGATATGAGCAATTATTTTCTAACAAATATTTTTTAAATAATTTATTTTTCGTAAAATAAACGGAACTTAAGATAGAGATTTTTTCATTTAATAGATTAATAATTTCGCTTCCATAAGATAATTATTCTGGTAATTGCATGCGATACAAAGCGAACATACACAAACCAATCTTTTTTTTTCTTATTCTCCGAATTCTTTTTTATTTTTTGGTCAGTGAGGATCGAAGGCTACGATACCAATTATATGTCGATGCAAAGCAAAGGACAATAATGCACTGAAAAAGAAGTTTCCGCACGTAGATGCAAAAGAGGTTGACCTCAAATCTTGGGAAAAATTCAAATAACATGAAGTGCCCTGTTTATTTCAAAAAAGAGGTTTGAAGTGAATATTATTTCAAATAAGGGCCTGAAGTGTCAATATCAATCTAAAAAAAAGGCTTGACACACCAGGAGTTAAGGGCATTTTCGTCATTTACTTATATTTACTTTATTTTTTCTTTATTTTTCTTTTCCTTTTTTTATGTTTTTTGAAATATTTAAAAAACTAAAAAGAAAAAAAAATGAGGAAGAAGAAGAACTGTAGGCGAGCTGCCTCTCGCCTGCGGACGCCTCACCCACTGCCGATGGGGCGTCGGGCATTGCCAACGGGGTTGCCGGCACCTCGGTGACGGGCGGCGACCCCGTCGGCAGCCCCTCTCCTCTGGTCGGCGAGGTCACCAGCCCTCACCGAGGTGCAGGCAACCCCGCCAGCTATGCCCGACACCCCACCGGCGACCCCACTAGTTATGCCCGACACCCCTCCCACCTATGTGTTCTTCGTCTTCCATGTTCTTCTTCTGTATTTTTTTAATAAAAAAAATTAGTTTAAAAAACTAAAAACTAAGTTTAAATTGCATTTTGACGAAAATACCCTTAATCGGCTGAAATATGTGGTCGGCCGGCCGACAGGCGAAGTCAGGCCCTTGTTTGAAACACTCAAGGTCACTTCAGGCCCTTATTTAAGAAAATGAGAACACTTCGAGCTCTTAATTGAAATTTTCCCTCAAATCTTTTTGGCATTTCAAAGCCATTTTAAATTACTTAGATTTCCCATCAAGCACGAGCGATGAATATATGATGGATTTATCCCTATTTTAGTAAATGTATGATGACCCATTATTTGATATTATTTATGTAATCTCCATCGAAGTCAACATATATATTTAACGAAAAGAAAACATCACTATATATGTAATTTCGTCATCTACGCTATAGGATTGTCTCGGTAATTGAGGAGCGAGCAAACATATAAGCGGATAAAACAAGACGAGGTAGGTTTAATATCTCAAACTGTCCGATGAAAGCGATCACTTTTGATAAGGCTGATTAATTGTTTCCCATGGTGAATTGACAAAAAAAAAAAAAAACAAACAAACATTATTTACATAACGAATATTTAAAGCTGTGATTTGTCACTTTAACAAATGATAAAAAAAAAAAAAAAAAGATTGAAACTTGCAATTTGGCCTTCTCATCTCTGGTGCTTTTCATCTGTTTTTTTTTTTTTTTGCCCTTTTCAAAAGTGAAATATGGAGAAAGAAAAAAAGGTGAAATTTCCATCAATCTTTCCACAGTCTGTGAGGACAGAGGGACAGAGCTTTCAGTTGGTTGTTTCCCAAAAGAGAAAGCAGCCAAAGAGAGACAAATCTCCTCACGCATTTAATGAGTACTGCACTGTCTTTTCTGCCTCAGATAAGATAGCTTCAACGTCTCTCTCTCTCTCTCTCTTAATGCCTTCTCAACAGGGGAAAGTTCTTGAACACTCTTTCCATTCACAATTTTTTTTTTTTACCTAAGTATAAAGATAATATCTCTGATATGATCATTTTTTTAAGAAAAATGAGAAACTATAAAAATTGTGTCTGAACTTTGATCTAATATATAATATTATTTTTGAACTTTTTAATTTGTTCGATGTGTACCTAAACTGTAAATATTGTTTAATCTAGTCCCTAAACTACGTGAAAATGTTAAATGTCGCTCTTATGTTAATTCAAAATAATAAAATTTGCTGATGTTGCTCTCTAAGTTTGAATGGTGGACAACAAAATGAAAGTTACATGTGGATTATCCGAGCAAGACATTCATCTCAAATCAAAGGTACGTCGTCGATAGCTATGGACTTGTTAACGGCCTATTTTTCTTCTTATTTTAAAGTTGATGAATAAAAATATGGACATGTTGACTCATCATTTTTAAAATTCCTACTCAACGTATAATGATCGACGCCATCAAATAACATTCAGTTTGTCGCTTGAGCAAAAGGAAGGGCCACATTAGATATTCATCAATAGTTCAGAGATCACATTGAATAAATTAAAAATCTAAATGCGATAATTACATATTAGATCAAAGTTCATGGACTATTTCTATCATTTTCCCACGATTAAAAAAACTCCTAGATGAATATAGCATATGTACTAAGTGGAATCTGGATTGTACCTCGGAGATTTACACAAGTGTTATCAGATCTAACGGTCCATGTCCGACTTTATAAATAGTTCCGGTTGGTCGAAAAATATCGCCTCAACATCCAAAAATGTACGGACCGATGGGACTTGCAAAGTGGACAAAGAACTTGTGGGCTATAGGCAACAAACAAGTTAAACAACCCAACCTCAACAGTAACATCTGTCGGACTTAGGCAAAAACTAAGGAGTGGACGGCTAAACGACAGACCATGTGATCTTGCACAAGGAGATTAGCTCCTCAGGGCCTGAACTGTGCAAAGAGACTTCATAGTCCACACCAGAGATTTTCACACAGCCTTCACTCCGATGTCCCAACGAACCTCAGCCATCAATGTCGATGTCATTCAGACATTTATTGAAGAAACGACCGGATTTCATTCATGGTGTTCAGCTGTTCGAGACCTATCCAGGTGGACTGTATTTAGGAGTGAGCGGGTTTAGATTATGCACAGGTTTTATCACCTTTCCGTACGAATAAGTTCCTCATTTTTTTAAATCTAAAATCTACTCTGCATATACCATCTGGAACCGACCTTGTCGCAGGTTTCAAGATCCACTCAGGTTTTACCTGTATTCTTAATTAAACAATTACAGTGGATCATTATCTTTAATGACCACCACTTGCTGTTATATGAAACATTAACAAAGTAAAAAATCTCCACCATAAATATAGTATAAAATGAAAGCTCGGACTAATAATTCAAGATTACATACTCATCATCGAACTTATCAAGAAAAACACAAAATCTGTCCATAAATATTAATTTTTCAATTTTTAAAACCTAAACCCTATCCTACTCAAGTCTTAAAACATAGAACCATGCTCACTCCCAGTTGTACCCAAGAAAGAAGAGGCTGTAAGGTGGCATCAGGAGGGTGAGAGACAAAAGAAAAAGGCTATGGGGGAAGTGGATAAGTCTCGCAAACATTTGGTATTTCGTAGGCATGTGTCAGAAGAACCTTTTTGACTTTAGTGCGTGTAAACTTATGAACAGTGATAGTTAGGTGAAAATGGAACAGGGAAAGAGGGTAATGCTACATGCAGATACAGGGGAAGTCGCATGTCGTCGTTAGATGGAAAACTGGAAAGAAAAACAGGAAATTTTTAAGTGATTGAATAACTTCAAGCGTGACCTTGCTCTAATGCTGTAGTGGGTGCTGGTTAACATCATTAAGAGCTGTGATTCTAGACTCGCTCGGCCAAGAACTTGTGACCAACGTCACTGGGCCGGAAGGTCCATTATCAGGCCTAGCCATGAACCCGCTAGATCCGAATAACCCAATAACCCGACATCTGAAATCAACGGTCTCTCCAGTATCGAGTTGTAGGTGCTACGTCGCGTGTTTTTCAAGCCATAACATCTTCGACAGTATGTTAAAGCCGCGACACCTCCTCGAAGGTTAGGCAGAGTATCGTCATAGGAGCAGCTTTAGCGATGCTAAATCTACAAGGGAGTTTGCCAACCACCTAAAAGAAAACGTAAGCTCAGCTGTAGCTGCTGCTCGCGAACCCGGAGTTAGGGATTCTTTGCTGATTCTGTACTCAGTGTTTGTTTCGGTAACGATGGTTTACGATTCACAAACTGTTTGATACTTGCTTTTCCGGGAAGATTGAGGATCTCTTGCACATAAATCTCGGGCCGCAACATCTTACTAGCCACCGGTAGAACCTAAAACATCTGTATCTGCGTTTGATCGTCCTAACTCAGACAGCTAACAACTATTGAGCTCCGCACCAACAGGAGTTCAGAATAATCACATCTAGGATAAAAAGTGAACAATGTAAGGCATAGAGGAACTAAAAGAAATTGTCACTAGCATTCAAGAAATTGCCAGTGGAGAAGAACTCACAGTAGAAGGCAGCTGCGTTCGCGACATCAAGGTTTGTCTCGAAATTCGTTAGCATAGACACATTCAATGAAGCGCTAATTTGTAAAATGAGGGCACTACTAACGTACTTGAACAAAATGAATTTACCTTTATCATACCACAAATGTCAAATTCAACTGGTACCTCAGACACTGGCAGCTGAAATACCATCGAAGGCGAGGGTTTTACTGATATGAAGGTCCTCTCCAAAGAATTGTCTCATGACTTTTCTCATCATCGGGAACCCCGAACCACCACGGGGCAACCTCCCTCTAAAAGCAGACAAGAAACGAAAGGAAAATCACCACTGAGACTGTCAATGCCCACTGATCAGAAAATGATTACCATGGCCATTGCGTTCAAGTATCTAGAACTTTTTACCCGAAAACGAGTAGGGCATATCAGAAGGCTCCTCTTCCATCGGTAAAAATTTTGGCATAACACACTCCATCAAATAGAACTGGCAAACCCTTCATCCCCCTCTCCTGAAGGAAAATGGAGAGAACATAAACTGTGTAAACCAACAAATGCACTCGGAGAGTCGGAACAAGTTTGATGTTTGGCGCAGCATGTATCAGTATTGTCCACTGGCAGTATGCATCTAGTCGTTCAAATGGTGATGAGACGACCCAATCATTTCTGGTCCGTATAGACCGCGTCAACATCATCAAGATCAAGCAGTCTTGACATTAGTTCCTTGTTCAAGTCCATTGCCTCATCATCCACCTGGAAATTATCACAGCAAATTTTTCACTTGAAAGCATAAATCCAACAAAGAGGACAGCAGAGCACCATCTTTGTGACGCATATTTCACCTAAAACCACGGCATCTCCGGATGAATTAATGACATTAACTGCAACATAGTTGCCTTGAAGAAACAGCTGTCAATGTCCCAGATGCTTGAGAAATGTGTTACCAGCACATTACAAGCAAACATTACTATGTGCCCGCCCATACGTAGAGATATCCAAAACTTGCAATTAAAGAATCAGCTTTAAAGTACTTGATCATTGAATATGTCATAAATTTTCTAGTACTCCACCTTAAAGTTGATAATGTTTTTTCGTTTCCCAAGTATTTTCACGCATCTATACGCAATATGAATAGCAAACTTTGATTCTAAATTCACTGAAGTCTACTGGAATGATCGAAATTCTGAAGAAACAATATGTGTGCACGCGCAACCACTATTCTGCACTCCAGAGAAAACTCAAGGCTCGTTGATTTCTGTTATCCACCATCAATGTCAAAAAAGAGAATAACACAAACTTAAAAATGGAAATCCCAAGAAAGGATGTTCGAGTGTGATTTATAATTACAGTGCTCATATCAATAGCCAAACGAGCGTGTTAAAGTATTTAAATATTAAAGCAAGTCTCCATCTAACAGCTTAAGCTTTTAGAACAGTTGGCAGTGATTCCACAAAATCTCACATGGTATCAGAGCAGAAGGTCCTGAATTCAAATCTTTCCAAGCCCCGTTTGCCTCCCCAATTAAATATGTCCACGCTTACTACTAGGCAAAAAGACCAGACAAAGCGTGAGGGGGAGTGTTAGAGTAATTAAATATTAAACCACGTCTTCATCTAATAGCTTAAGCTTTTAGAACAGTTGGCGGTGGTCCCACAAAATCTCACAGAGCGCAATCCTATAGCGCTGTCCTTAAAACATTCATATTGCCCTCTGACAGAAATAGAACTTTATAGAAGCTGGACAAGCACTTCCAGGTTCTTATAAGCACAGAAAAAACAGAAACAGAGATGAAGAGTACAATTAGGACAAGATACCGGGAGAAACCATTTTTTTCTTATTATAAGCCGTGTGCAGGCAGACAAAAGGGACAAGACACAGGACCAGTGAATGAGCCTTAAGAAAATAGTGGAGTCTATGTGGACGAAGGTCACAAAAAACCAGCAGCAGAGGATCATGAAGTCTAAAAATTTGGGATGTACCTCAATGGTGGTGATGGGAAGTAGCTCAGACCCGTTATCAGGCTCAAAAGCTATTCCTTCCTCTCGTAGCTTTGAAAGTATTTCAGAATAGTTCTCAGGTGAACTTACAACTTTATAATAGCTGCAACAAAAGATTATTTAGTTGGACCTAGTTTTTGGCAGCCATATTCATGCCACTAGCAATTTTTTGAGCAACAAAAGATTGAAATTGAAGAACTTGCTCATTGCAAATATATCTTGCATAATAGATGACACAGACAACTGATCATACTAGATTGGAACAAAGTGAATGAAATAGGATGAAGCAAGGTTGAAGCTACTGTCAAAAGCCACTTTCTATTTCTTCGTCAACCAGAAATTCCTGAGAGACCAAAATCTTGTGGTGGGGAATCATAATTGGAACTTCAATGAAATGTGCAGAATAATGCACCCTAATCCTTTAGCCAAAGACATTGGAAACTCCCAAACTTGAAGTTACATGTAATCTTTGCAGAATCTGATCTTATATATCCAATCTATGCTACTGCTGATTTAGGCGATTGCAGCTACTATGCTACACGTAGCGATAGTGGCCAGATCCCCCAAAAAACATTGACTGCATTTTTTTCCCTAACCACAGACAAAAAGTGAGGCTAGTTAGATTTTGCAAAGGTGATATTAAACATTTAGCAGCAGTAGACAATTCACAGCGATAGCACACTCTATGGCCATTATCGGTGTTAATAGAATTTGGACTACAAAATGGTTTCTTTTTCAGAGACAACCATTTTTTTCCTTGCATTAAATTTTCCAAGATCTCTCTGTAATTCACTTTAACAATTACCAGCAGACAATTAGAGATAATCACATTGTGAACATGAAAGTAATCATTTTAGAAGCTAGAGGAATAGTTCTGATATCTCTAGTCAGTACATTTTTAAAAAAAATGAACCCCACGATTGAAAGAATGGATATACATAAAATTTGCAATTCTGTGATAAGTATCGCCAGAGAGCTGTAAACTATCAAATTGACTGGTGGATTAGTTGAATCTGACACAGATATACATTAGAAAAGAACAACCTATAGTGAAATGAAATGTTGTTACCTCTCCAATTTGTCTTCATCTGCATCATCTTCATAAATTGAAGGTTCAATGACATCCTCTGCACCTGCATCTAGAGCAATGGTGAGGAGCTCGTCTTTATCAGCATCAGTGACTTTTATATTCACAACACGGGCACGCCTGAACTTAAACATGACAGATCCTGGATCTGCCATTTTCCCACCATAATCCTTCACTACCTCTCTAACAGCTGCAACGGACCGATTTACTTTATCAGTGGACACCTCAACTACAATACTGACTCCTCCAAAGCCATACACCTGAGAACAAAAGAAGAACTTCACTTTCCATAGTAGGCAAAGGAAAGTCATGAGCATTGCCGTGTTGATAATACCACGATAGAGCAAGTACAAGAAGTCCTCGAAAGTGGTAAATCTAGTTACTAGATACAGGCGGTAACGTTCACCTACCTCATAAATTTTCTCTATGTAAGACTCCTGCCCCTTTTCAGAAGCTCTTTTGATGTTGCGGTCTAGAATTTCTTTTGGTACATCCAGTTCCTTAGCTTTCTCGAGTATAGCAGCCAAAGCAGAATTTGATGTTAGATTTGGGCCGCCTTTCTTTACCCTGTAACAAGTGGTGCAATTACCCTCATAGCAGTCTTCAAATATATATATACTATCAAAATCGAACGAAAATAGACCACCACAAATTATTGAGCAATATGGATACATAAACATTCCATGCTAAACTGTTTTTTTTTTTGGTAAGGTTCCATGCTAAATTGTTGTATCCTTTGAGAAACACTAGTAGCAGTCTTTTATCACATCAAGCAGCCAAAATGAAAATGCAGCGACTAACTTACGCAGATACGACTTCTTTCCCAATCTTTGAAAAAAGTTTGGCTTTTTTGGCATTTTGGGCGTCCTGCAATAAGGCAAATTACAAACACTGATTCCATGTAACAACATAAGCAATTTGACATGGCAGCTTTTTGCCACGAGAAACCCAATAGTAGTGAACTCAGATAGATGTACAAACGAAAGTATAATAATGAAAATCATCGAATAGACAGTTAACTTCTGTAATGCTAGCAAGGAATTTCATCAAACAGGTTAACTACACTAGATGATCTAGCTGCTGCTCACCCCTGACGATGAAGCGAACAAGCTCTAAGCCAAAAAAGGCATGATCATGACGAAGATGGTACCTTTCTGCCGGCGATTTTGCAAGACCTCCTGCCCATGCAAACAGGAGAGAAAGTCCAAATGTTTCTCGCATTGCCACCATCAAATCTCACTGCATAGAACGAATCCCGCCAAGCGTTCCCCAATATAACTGCTGAAGACGACAGAATTCTGCCAAATGAAACAGTCCCTGAATAAAAGGTGACATCTTTTAGGCCTTTATCAAATCGAAACGAACCCAAATCACGCACCCACCAAAGAGGAAAAAAGAAGCAAAAGAAATACACACTCCCACGAAAGGAGAAGTACCTCTTTGGAGAGAGAAAGACATGGGTCGTTTGAAATGAACTCCATGCGGAAGCCTAACAACTGTACCCAATGCTCTGATAGCAGAAAACGAACTCATTTTAGCTTACGAAGATTTGGTCCTCCTGTAGCAATTCAAAGGAGAGTTTTGTCTCGCGTAATGATCCAACGGCGCGTTGGCGCCGTGTGTGCATATGACAATGAGCAACAATTTAGCGTACAGAGGGAGGATAAATCCGTCGCTACAATACAACGTTGGAATTCTAGACAAGCTCGAAGCAAATGCTTTTTCTTGTCTTTCTCAAATTGAGTCTAGATTTGTAGCTCTGGATGGTACGTCCGTCGCGAGCTCTTCCAGAATCTTTGTTGAGTTCATTTGTGAACGTGAAAGTTTATATCATTATCGATGGATGGATCCATTTCTTAATAAGCTTTTTATCAAATTACAACCTTTGGCCCTGGCACGATTTTGGCCCAAAATTTGCAACGTGCCAAATATTAATTACAGAATGTTGCATTTCACCGCAAAATTGGCCTCCGTCAATCTTCTTTTGGGTCAAACACAGAAGTTTGGGATTAAATTCTGCCACTCTTTTGACCAAAATGGCTTTTTAAAACTTGGGTAGCCACGAAACATTTCTCAAACAGAAAATGACAACTCACCAAGAAACAAAAGCTCTCATAATCAGAAGCTACGGTATAAAAGACTCGACAGAGAGAGGCGTCCGAGTACAAGATTCACTGTAAATAAGGTTTGATGAAGTGAACACAGGTCCCTTTTATTTTCATCTGGGCTCTCATCACAGATACCAGGTGAAACTAATTGGCAGTTCTAATTAAGGTACATGTTTCTTCACTCTCCAGCTTCATCCAAGCGTAAGCAGGACAGAATTTGTTCCAGGGAACGTTCAGCTTCCCATTCTTTAAATGTTGAATGTTTCATGGTTGTGCAAAAACGGCGGCTTGAACGAAACTCTGACGACCCTTCTCGAGAAATGCAAATCGATGACCGAGTTGAAGCAAATCCACTCGATACTGATCGCTTCAGGTCTGTCCGAGGAGGACCCTTTATTATCAGGAGTTCTGTCTTTCACTGCACTTTCAAGCGCTGGCGACGTAGACTACTCCCGCCAGGTTTTGATGCAGCTGTCGAGCTCAAAGACTTATCATTGGAACACAGTTATTAGGGGGCATGCAAAAGGTAAGAACCCAAGTAGATGTTTATCGCTTTTTGTTGACATGTTGAGGAGAGGAGTCTTGCCAGGTCATATGACATTTCCATTTCTTGCGAAGGCTGTGGCTCGTTTGGAGGAGCTGGAACATGGGGTCTCGATTCATGCCCATATCGCAAAATCTGGGTTTGAGTCGGATAGGTTCATCATCAACTCCTTGATCCATATGTACGCATCTTGTAGGGACATATTATCTGCGCGCAAGATGTTTGATGGAATGACTAACAGAAATTCCGTTTCGTGGAATTCCATGTTGGATGGATATGCTAAGTGCGGGGACATGGATTCGGCTCGTGCATTGTTTGACTCGATGCCAGAGCGCGACGTCGTGTCATGGAGCTCGTTAATTGATGGATATGTCAAGAGAGGGGAGCATAGGGAAGCAATGGCACTATTTGACAGAATGCGTTACATTGGACCAAAGGCCAATGAGGTGACTATGGTTAGTGTATTGTGTGCTTGTGCCCACTTAGGTGCACTTGAGAAAGGAAAGATCATGCATCGATACTTAGTGGAGAATAAGCTGCCGATGACTCTGATGCTACAAACGTCCCTCTTAGACATGTATGCCAAATGCGGGGCAATAGAGGAGGCTTTAGCGGTATTTGACACGGTGCCTGTTAATAAGACCGACGTGCTGATCTGGAATGCTGTAATTGGAGGCCTTGCCACGCATGGATTTGCCGAAGATGCCCTCAGATTATTCGGCGAAATGCAAAGAACCAGGATCAAGCCCGATGAGATCACATACTTGTGCTTGTTGAGCGCTTGTGCGCATGGAGGATTAGTTCACGAGGCTTGGTATTTCTTCGAGTGTTTACATAAACATGGAATGGCTCCTAAGGCAGAACACTATGCTTGCATGGTGGATGTGCTGGCGCGGGCAGGGTGCCTGGAAGAGGCTTACCGGTTCGTGGGTCAAATCCCGACGGAGCAAACCGCTTCGATGTTGGGCGCTCTGCTTAACGGTTGCGTTAACCACAGGAGATTAGATATTGCAGAGATTATTGGAAGGAGACTTATAGAATTAGATCCGGATCATGACGGTCGATATATTGGGTTGTCGAACATTTACGCGGTCGTTAGGCGCTGGGATGAAGCCAAAGTAATGAGAGCAGCGATGGAGCAAAGAGGCGTCAAGAAGTCTCCGGGGCTTAGTTTTGTGGAAATAGCGGGAACAGTACATAGATTCGTAGCACATGACAAAGCACACCCTAGTTCAGAAGACATCTATGTGATGCTGCATTTTATTGTAAACCAAGTGAGACCTGATGCTGATCAGGAAAACGAGGAATGCTACTTGTACAATTTGGAAGATGCCTGAGGCACATCATCTTGCAACAATTCTTTCAGGGAGTCAATACAAGCAATCTGGCACGAGTCCATACATTTTCCTATTTTTTGGTGGAGCAAATTTCTTAAAACTATCACATGCTGCATTGTGAAATCAAAGTTCTGTCAAATGCGTCGCCAACTAAGGGGAAACTACTCTCTATCTCCCTTCCCTGAAAGAGAGAACGTGAAATTCTTTTTCCTTTCCACAGGGACCAGGAGATTGGATTTGGCCGTAAGAAGAATGCTCGGATGATAAATAACTCACTTCTTGATCTTTGACCCCCTCAGTCACAACCAACGTCTCTGATCAGTGCAATAAGATGTGTCTATTTATCTATCTCGTAGCATATCATGCTTAATGTTGCGAGTATCTATGCACATTGCAAATGCTTGGCCCTAATGCCGAGCAAGAGCTGGAACTAGATATACGCACGTTTCATTCCACGTATATGTCGCCAGATATAAAACTGGATTGGACTTTTAGATGCATAGAGCAGGGAAAGCTCTGTGCAACGAAAAATGCAAGCACGGGTTGGGGAGAAACTTCTGTGACCAATTTTTACCAAGGAATCATCCACACTGTGTAGGGGCTCGTACCACAAGAGCTCGCAAGTCAAGTGAAATTCTTATCAGATGGGAAAATAACAGAAGCCACCAAGCCCACAAGCTAGTTTGGTTGAGCGTTCGCCCCTACTTGCTTAGTCAGGGCCGCTAACTCGTGCAGGAATGGCCTCAATCTGTTCCAAGAAGTTGAGGACAAACTATGACCCAGCTCAGCTCACAGAGAAATCGCTAAAGCAAACTGTTGACACCAAATAATAATGAGTTACCGAAGTGGCTTTAGTATCACCATATCCCGAAAATCGGTAAATCGGAAACAGTAAGCTACTCTGAGAAGTTCGGTAAGTTATCTGAAACATACCGAAATGTCCAGAAGTCTAAACCCGATATTCGAGAAATAAGAGAATAGGGTCATTGATTTTCAAAATTCGGTAAGATTCTGGACATACCGAAACTGTAAAGAGTTAGCAGTAAGAGGAGTGCGAAGTCAAAAGAAAACACGGGATGGCCGAACTAGCCATGTCAGCAAGAAGTTACGAGCAAGAAATCTGGATAATGGGTGCGAACAGTTCACGGCAGTTATTGGAGAGGGTTCAAATTTGAAGCCATATTGACAGTTGAAGATCAAGTTTTGGTGGATAAAACGTGGGCAAATGGGAAGTTATTAAAGGCGCCAAGATTCAAAGTTTGAAAGCAAGAAAATAACCGACGGACGGTTATGGAAAGCTGAAGAATAACAAATACTCGAAAGAGAAGAGAGTGAGACAGATCAACACACATAAAAAAAAACTCAAGTTTTTCTGCACTTTAACTTCCCTGTACTCTCATTTTCAGCATTTAGAGTTTCTGCAATTCCAGCTTATTTTCAAGCTTTCTACTGCTTTCTTAGGAGTATTGTAACGTAGCCTGAACCTTTGTTGATCTCAAATCCATATTCGATCCACTGATTTCCTACCTATTTCATTTCTATCTGTGTTACTTCGTGTTCTCACTAAAATTTCCTTTCGAGAGTTGAGCCACAGAACCCTCTTAATAAAAATTGAAGACTGAATTTCAGTGAAAGATATTCCTTGTTGCAAGAACGAGCGAACATCTTTTTGGCACGCCTAGTGGGACCTGTGTGGTAAGATTAAGAGAGATGGTGAGAACCAGAGGTCAATCAGATGGAGTACCAGTTGGTAATATCAACAACCCAGATGATGGAGCACGATCGGAGCATTCGGCAGCGAATGAGGAAGTACCCCATCACAATGCTGACATTCCTCGGCAATTGAATGAAGAACAAATCCACGCGTTGGCACCCGACAATACTTTGGTAGCCACAATGAGGAGAATGTTTGAGGAGCAGCAGAATGAGCTCACCAACCATATGGTACGTCATGTCACGGATGTGATAAAGCCTATGATGATTAACGCTATAAACGAGGTAATATCGCGTCCTAGTTCATCCTCTCAAGTCCCTCCTTTTTATGTAAATCCACATGGTACAATACCATTTCCACCAGCATCGGGACATCCCAATGTTGGGTATAATGGTAGTGGAGGATCGAATCTGCAACTTCCAGTAAGAATTATACCAAGGCCGGAGAATCCTACGACAGCGAACCTAGTGAATGGTGTGAGTGGTTACAATTTCTCTCAAACTGGCCCTACTGATGCTAATGTGATCAATCCCATGGTCTCAAACTTACCGCCAGTATGTAATATACCTCCACCAGTGCCTAATATTGATCCTATAAGACCGCCTGCAGCTCAACCATACCCACATGTGGTGGAAAACCCTCTCTACAGGCCGCCACCCATTAACTTTAATATGAATCAACAAGGCATGAACAGACCTCAGCAGATTGACCCTAGGGGGCAAAATCCTTGGTTGGGCTAGCAGAATTTAAGGCCATGGAATCCAGATATAGTTGCAGAGTTGGTAATGCAACAATTAGGAGCAGAAAGAGACACACCAAGACCTGTATACAGGAAACCACATCCCGATTGGGTGGATAACATCCCATATCCAAGGGGTTTTAAAATGCCAGATTTCGCTGTATTTACAGGTGAGGAAGATCAGTCAACTATGGAGCATGTAGGTCGTTTTTTAGCACAATGTGGAGAGGCTGGAACAAATGAATATTTAAGGCTAAGGCTATTCCCATTGTCATTATCAAAGACAGCATTTACTTGGTATACAAATTTGCCAGCAAATTCTATTCAGACATGGGTTGAGATGGAGAGACAGTTCCATTCTCAGTTTTACCGAACGGTACCAGAGGTAACAGTAGCCGACTTGGCCAGAATGTACCAGTATGGCACTGAGACAGTAGATCAATTTATTGCTCGTTTCAAGAAGTCCAGGAATCGGTGTTTGACTTCTCTCACCGAAAAGGAATTTACAGATTTGGCTTTTAATGGGTTGAAGTTCAATCTCAAGGAGAGATTTGAGGGGCAAGCTTTTGATGATCTCTTTTAATTAAATGCTCGGGTTTCTAAGTATGAGCATCTGCTGAAGGATAAGGATAAGAAGCCGACAAAGGATAATCGGCAGACAATAGCATCGGTTGAAAGTACCGAATACAGTGACTTGACTGAAGAAGAGAATGAGATAACGGTAGCAACTATGGTACTTGAAAAATCATATGTGTGCCCAGCTTTGAAACCAGCAAGGGTAAAAGACGTGTCCAAGTTTAAAGCCAAGGAAACGAGTAATTATTCCTTTGATATCTATAAGTTGGATGAGATATTTGACTTATTGCTGAAAGATGGAATGATTAAATTGGCTGAGGGACATGTGATTCCATCCAAGGAAGAAACTACGGATAAAAGGTATTGCAAATGGCATCATTCCAAGACTCGTGATATGGTGAATTGTATTGTTTTTAGGAAGACAATTCAAGAAGCGATTCGCCAAGGCAAGATCAAGTTTGCTGAAGACAAAGGCAAGGCTCCAATGGAAGTAGACACAGATCCTTTCCCGAAGATGATCAGTATGGTTAATGTGCATGAGTCTACAAGATATGATAATAAACAACTATGCACCCGTTGTCATCAAGAATTAAGTCATTAGAATCGGGAAGTTCCCAAGTTCCAGAACATGAGGGGAACAAGAGGAAGATACAGATCGGGATCATTCGTCTGTCGAGAAGGTAGACCACAGATAAGGTCTGAGATCGTAGTAACTGAAAACGTTTCGGCACAATAAAAAAGTCAAGAAGTTCAATCAAGGCAGCTAGCACAAATGCCTGAGAGGCATGAGTTATGTCCCGATTCGCCAAGACAAGTTCCTCCAACTTAAGAAGTCGAAACACGAGTTCATAAGGAGAAGGAAACCCCACGAAAACCTGAAAAGAAGAAGAGTTTATGGTAGCGATACAAAGAAGGGGATCCCAAAGTAGGATTGCTTGGAGAACCTAGTGGAAAATTTGATTACGTAGTGTACTATGGAGACACGAATGATTACTTATCCCCGTCATTGCCTGTGGAACCATCTGGTTGGGGAGATGAATTTGATGATCCACCACCATCAATTGCCCAGGAAGTTCAGAAGACAAAGACAATTAAGATCCCACACGATCCTCCTGAAGGAAAATGGTCCGTAGCTAAACCGCCGGAGCAAGCATCTTATCGAACTGCAAAAAGACGTTTTCAGCGAATGAAAAGTAGACAGAGGGATTTCGAGAATCGTCGGGACAGAGGAATGCCATCACAGATTCCTCCATTCAGATCTTTTAGTACGAGAGGAAATTGGGTTTGGAAACGAAACCCTGATGATAAAGAACCTGTCAAACCAGAAAAAAATTATGTATATGATTCGGGAAGTAGTTCTCACCACGAGGTGAAAAAGGGAAAAGATGTTCAACAAGTCTCCCAAATAATTAACTTTGGGCAATTTCAGGTAGCTCTTAATCCGAGTCATCAAGTCAAGATAGAACAAAAGAATTTGAATCTCAAGATGTCGCAAGAAGATGACAAGAGTTGCCGAGCTGGTCATTCCAAAATGCCGAAAGAGAATCGTTCGCCAATGAGGATCAACATGGTCAATGCTAAGCTTCCAGTTGAATATGGAGCTTGTTTAGTGGTAGAAGAAGAACTCGAGCATATCTCAAAGAAAGAAATAGCAATGACAGAATTCAAATTCTTTGATAAAGAAATGATAAGGTTTGATAAAGTACCCTCAGACAAGACTAGACATTTAAGGTCCTTGGTTATTTCAGGTAGAATCAATGGTCAAGCTGTCGGTAAGATTTTTGTAGATGCGGGAGCTACCTTGAATCTCATATCTTATAAGTACTTCAAGAAGTTGGGAAAATGTGATGATGATATAATTCCGTCGAATGTTCAGCTATCTGATTGCCCAAGAGAAGTTACCGAAGTCAAAGGGGCAGTTGTACTGGACTTAACCATAGGATCCAAGACATCAATGACGACTTTCTTCGTGATAGAGTCTGATGGTTCGTACAATTTGTTACTTGGAAGAGATTGGATACACTCTAATCAATGTGTACCTTCGACTCTTCATCAGGTTTTGGCATTTTGGAATGGTAAGGGAGTAGAATACGTTGAGGCTGATTCGGGACTTGCTTCAATAGGGTTGACCGGTATTCATCAAGATCATCAAGAGTATTCACATGGAGGACATGTTATCGGAACACCGAAAGCAGATTCACGATCCTATGCTTATTGCCGCTTTGGAAATATGAAAACTGAGTGGATTCCCAAGTCTAGCTTGGCATTAGAGGAGTTACATACTCTTTATGGAAAGCGAGCCCTTATTGCAAGAAATTTGTGAAAGGTACTTCGCATACCTGGCGGAGATGACCCAGCAGAGTGCTGAAGTTTCAGATTGTATTGACGAATGGGAAGAGTCACCAATCAAGGAAGACAACAGGTCAACAGAAGCTCAAGACCCATTGTTAGAAGTTGATATAGGAGAACTTGGGTGTTTTCGTCCAATATATATGAGTGCGTTTCTGCAAGGGGGCATGAAAGAAGATTTAATCAACTTGATCAAAGAGTACAAAGATTACTTCGCATGGGATTACCATGAAATGCCTGGTTTGTCAAGAGATATTGTAGAATATCGTCTTCCTATTAAAAAAGGATTTCGTCCACACAAACAGTTAGCAAGAAGGTTTGCTCCAGATGTGGTTGACAAAGTCAAGGAAGAAATTGAAAGGCTGCTGAAAGCAAAATTCATTGAGACAGCCAGGTATGTAGAATGGCTTTCGAATATTGTTCCCGTAAAGAAGAAGAATGGGAAATTGAGAGTCTGTATTGATTTTTGGGATCTTAATAATGCTACTCCAAAAGACGAGTATCAGATGCCGATGGCAGACATGTTAGTAGATTCGGCGTCGGGAAATGAGATGTTATCTCTAATGGATGGTTATTCGGGTTACAACTAGATATTTATTGCTAAAGAAGATGTCCCGAAAACAGCGTTTAGATGTCCTGGTGCTATCGGGACTTTTCAATGGATAGTAATGCCTTTTGGGCTGAAAAATGCAGGAGCCACCTACCAACAAGTAATGAATTTCATCTTTCATGACATGATTGGTAAATTCTTGGAAGTTTATATTGATGATGTTGTGATTAAATCAAATCAAGGAGAGCATTTGGACTATCTTGAGCAAGCTTTTGCTAGGATGAGGAAATACAAATTGAAGATGAATCCAGCTAAATGTGCCTTTGGAGTGCGAGCATGGAATTTCTTGGGATTCCTAGTTAATCAAAGGGGAATTGAGATTGACAAGAATAACGCAAAGGCTATCATAGAGCTTCCTCATCCTACATCAAAGAAGCAATTGCAGATGGTACTCGGGAAAATTAATTTTCTCAGAAGATTCATTGCCAATTTATCTGGGAAGATAAAACCAATGACCCAGCTCTTGCGTCTTAAAAATGAGGAGGAGTTTATATGGGGAGATAAATAGCAGAAAGCGTTTGACGCAGTTAAAGTTTATCTAACAAATCCTCCTACATTGATGCCGCCAAAAGCAGGCAGGCCACTAAAGTTGTACTTATCTACTACCGATTCAACTATCGGGAGTATGCTGGCACAAGAGAATGAAAATGGAAAAGAACAAGCGGTATATTATTTAAGTAGAACATTGACTGATGTTGAAAAAAGGTATACCGCAATCGAAAAATTATGTCTATCTTTGTACTTCTCTTGTATGAAGTTAAGACATTATTTATTGCCAGCTACAGTGCATGTACTCGGTAAGACTGATGTGATAAAATATATGTTGTCACGGCCTGTTATAAAAGGGCGTATAGCCAAGTAGGCATTTATCTTGTTTGAATTTGATTTGGCATACGTACCAATAAAAGCAGTCAAAGGTCAAGCTGTTGCTGACTTTCTTACCGAATACCCATGCTTGCAAATGAAAGAAAATGAACAGAATTTCAGTCAAGTTATACCATGGACTATGTTTTTTGATGGATCATGTGCTAAGAGTATGGCTGGAGCCGGTTTGATGATAATCTCTCCCACCGGAGAGCTTACAAGGTGTGTTTGCAAGTTAGATTTTGAATGCTCAAATAATCAAGCCGAATATGAAGCACTAATTATCGGCTTAAGAATACTGATTGAGTTGGAAGCACAGTTCATCAAAATACTTGGTGATTCACAGCTAGTGGTGAAGCAACTGAAAGGAGAATATCAGTACTTAAATGAAAATTTGATTGGCTATTATTATCTAGCCAAGAAGCTGTTGGAACAATTTAGAGAATATGACTAGTCCATGTCAAAAGAGAAACCAATTACGAAGCCAACGAATTAGCACAGATAGCTTCTGGTTATAAAATATCAAAAGAGTTGGCTAATATTGCAACCATCATCACATTATCGGTACCTTCTATTGAACGAAGAGAAATACCGATAGCAATCAGTGAGGTGATCCGAGAAAAGGATTGGAGGCAGCCTATTATGGAATACTTGAAAAATCCTGATTCAAGAGATCAAAAGCTGAGGAGACAAGCTCAGAAGTACATAGTATTGAGAGAAGAATTATATCGAAAACTTTCAGATGGGCTACTATTGAGATGTCTTGATAAGGACAATGCGAAACTGGTTATGGCATAAGCACATGAAGGCATATGTGGAGCACATCAAGCTGGAATTAAGATGAGATGGCTTCTGAAAAGGTACGGATATTTTTGGCCAACAATGATGCAGAATTACATTGAATATGCCAAAGCATGCATTTCATGTCAAAAGCATGGACCTTTGCAACATGCACCTGCTGTAGAGCTTCATTCTATTATAAAGCCATGGCCATTTCGAGGATGGGCAATGGATATAATAGGTAAGATTTATCCACCTTCTTCTCATAAGCATAGTTTCATTAAGTTGGCTACGGACTACTTTACGAAATGGGTGGAAGCAATTCCATACAAGAGTATTAGTCAGAAGACGGTGATCAAATTTACTGAGGAAAATATAATTCACCGATTTGGTTTACCGGAGTCAATCACTGCGGATCAAGGGACGGTGTTTACTGGAAATGAAGTTATGGAATTTGTGCAGTCAAGAGGAATTAAGATGCTACATTCCATACCATATTATCCTCAAGCAAATGGGCAAGCCGAAGCTACTAATAAGGTCGTGATTGGATTGATTAAGAAGCATTTGGAAGAAAATCCAAGAGAATGAGATAACTTGCTATCGGTAGTGTTATGGGCATACCGAACATCACGAAGATCAAGTACAGGCGTCAGTTCATATATGCTGACCTACGCACAAGAGGCAGTTCTACCGATGGAGATAACCGTTCAATCATTACAAGTCCAATTGCAAAGTGAAATGTTGCCAGAAGATTACAGAGATTGGATGCATATAAATTTGGATGAATTAGATGAAGTCAGGGCAGCTGCTTTGGATCAGTTGGTTGCACAAAAGAAAAGAGTAGCCAGAGCTTTTAACAAGAAGGTTAGAATCAAGCAATTTGCTGTCGGGGACTTAGTATGGAAAACAATTTTGCCATTTAATCTCAAAGATAGAGAATTCGGTAAGTGGTCATCAAACTGGGAAGGCCCATATCTAGTTACCGAAATGTTCAGTGGAAGAACATGGGCCATAAGTGGAGGAAGACGGTTACCAGCATTGCCGCAAAAAAATTCTTTTGCAAGAAAATAGCAAAAGTCATTGAGGATTATCGGGAAGCCTTATCATCGGAATCTTTGTTAATCATTGAGGATTATCGGGAAGCCTTATCATCGGAATCTTTGTTAATCATTGAGGATTATCGAGAAGCCTTATCATCGGGATCTTTGTTAGTCATTGAGGATTATCGAGATCTTTGTTAGTTATTGAGGATTATCAGGATCTCTATTAATCGTTGAAGATTATAGAGGAGCATATGTTAGAATTCGGCAAATGAAGCAAAAGAACATTTGAGTCAGAAAGAACAAGATTGCCATTTCCATTTCCTCAACAGAGTCTTGGCTTCATTTACAAAAGAGCGGAGCTCAAATTCTAAATTAAAATTTTGTTCCATGAGCTCCGCCCTCTGCTTCTCACAAGTCTTGACCGACCCACAGGTGGAATCATATTCTTTCCTCAACTCCCGACACTTCTCCAGCTTTCGTCTAACTGATGGACAAAGATGACGCATCTTCGCTTCTTGTTCCACAATTTGGACCTCTACCTTCTTCAATTCTGCCTCAAGCTCTGCTCTTCTTTCTGCTAAGCGGTGAAGTTTGCTCTCTTCAGCTTTATAACTGTCATAGAACAAGCGGGTATCTGCACATTTATGGGTTATTTCATCTCGAATGGCTTGACCTCGCTGTTCTCCGAAGAGAAGATGTGGAAGACGATCGGTGTTAATCCTGATGGTGTCCACAGCATCCACAAAACCAACGGCGAAGATATCACTTTTGTCCTGGAAGTCTTGGGAAAGCGTAAAGGAAGGATTACCAGAACATACTTCCTGAAAGAGAGTTCTTACTCGTCTCTCTCTGTCAGAGTCGGTAATCAACTTCCCATAGCCAGACTCTAATAAGTTAAGAAGTTCAGTCCATTTACCCTTGGCCACTTCCTTAGAAACTTCAGAAAATGATGACGGGTCTATAGATTTTGGAGGACAATCAGCAATGGAGGAGCTAGAAAGATCTGTGAGCAGCATACTTTCCACTTCAGCTTTTTCCTCAATAGATAAGAGAGTTATCTCAACTACGGTAGAAGGAGCTTGTGAAGAAGATGAGCTTGCCATAAACATTCTTTGAAGAGGCAGAGTGCTAGTTAAAGGCTGAACAAGCGGCAGAGGTACATTAGTTGATGGGCCTTCAAGAAATTCCCCATCAGGAATCAAAATTCTTTTTGATGCAGATGAAGGCTCATCAGTACCTGTAAACACAGCTATGAGTGTTAAAACAATAGTATAAGGAGCATTCACCATTCGGTAAAGTGAAGACAATATTTACCGATAGAGGTTGGAGATTTTCCAGTCTAAGGAGAAGATGGGTCATCAACTAATTCCTTTTCCTTAAGTTTCGAAGCCTGAATTTGCGTTGATGCGATAGGAAATTCTATCGAGGAGCAGGAAGCACCATTGCAGGGTCAAGGATTGTTATATCATCATTATGAGCATTGGCAGAGGGGGAAGAAAGCAAAGCCGCTTTCGATCGGTATATCTTAAGAGTCTTCCCTGAGTTATATTTAAAAAAAGAAAAGCACAGATCAGTATTGGCAAGTATGCTCATGATTAGTAAAAAATTTAATATCAAAGTTACCTTTTGGTGTATGCGGCTTTATCATGGCACGAAGTGTGGGACTGACAGATAGGCTCCTTGATGAAGAACTTTCAGGAGATGATAAAGATCGACTGGTAGCTCTTTCTGTTGCAGGCTTATTCGGCGCCTTTTCTAAAGCAGGCAATTCTAAGGTTTTTCTCTTTCTTCCTGCTGTGAATGAAAACAGTTAGACACAACCAAATATCGAATGAAGACATACATTGAAAGAAGGAGAGCAAACTAACCTTTAACAGGCTTTGCTGGCTCAACGGGAGGAATGTCTTCACCTTCGGTTGATTGAGGAAGTGCAAGAGTAGCCGTCTCTTTTATTTTCAAAAGAATCATGTCCAGCGACTCTGAAAATACAGACTTCCGATAATTCTTCCACTAGAAGTTGAATTCTTTTGAAGAGCGATCAGCGTCTGCGATAAACTCGATAACACGGAACAATCGGTATATGTCCCGAATCAGTTTGTTCAGTTCAGTGAAGTTTTGGCTGTCGTCTAGCTTGCAGAATACTTTGCTAACGGAAGAAAAGGAAAAGGTATAGAGAGCCGGGACAGGAATCCCTTGAACCAACCCAAATTGTCTAGCACAATACTGGGGGGAGTAGATTTCAAAGTCGGCAATGAATCTACCTTTTGTTGAAAACCTAACAGGAAGGTCAACAAAGGTTAGAACGATTTGCCAGAAATCACTCTTATTTTTCTGAAAAGAAGGAAGAGATGATCTGAATTGGGGAATAAGAAAAGGAGAGAAAGAGAATTATTTCCCTTTGATTGAAAAAATTTGAGAAACAAAGAACCGAAAATAAGATAATTGTCCCTCTAGAACAGGAATCAACTTGCGGCTTAAGGCACGACAGACAGGATGATTCGGGATAGAAACCGAAGGAGGTTGCGTAACTTGATTATTGAAAAACCAAGAAGGAAAATAGAAGGCTGCCCAGGCTTGGAGAATCCAGAGAGGACCACCATAGACTCCACCAATTTCATCTGAAGCAAGGGAGGAAACAGAGTGGGCTAAGCCTCGGTACAATAAGGATAAAATGGTTTTCCCTAAAGATAGGAGAGTTCCCGAAGCCAAGGCGAAAGCTATAGCAACGAAGTCTTTTGAAACTCTCACAATAGGATAACAAAAAAGGAATTTACAAAGCTAGTATAGGAGGAAAGCAGTGTGTTTCTCATCGGTAACTTCACCCTCTTTCTTGAAAAACTTACCGATAAAAATCCCGTAGGCTAGTTCGGAATCAGATAACTTACCGAGTCCTTGGTAAGAATCTGCAGATAAAATAGATGGGTCCATGCCTAAAGGACTAAGACCAGTAAGGCAATGGATGTCAAGCAGAGTTACCGACATCGAGGAAAAAGGGAAAAAGAAACAATTGGTTGAAGATGACCAAAAACAATATAGGGCACTGACTAGCCCATGGTTCAGATGATAGTCAAAACAACAAAGGCGCAAGGGATTATGAATCGAAAGCCCATCCCAAAGAGAGCCCTTGGAAGGAAGAAGTCGAAGATACCATTGGTAAAAATTTGGTTCAAAATCAGAAAAAGCCCTAAGACGAGAAGGACGAGAGTGCCAGTTGTAAGCCAGACCAGAAGAGTGGTGGATTGGAAGTACCTCGGTTTGATGGCGAGGGAAGTAATCAGAAAGAGTTGCAGGAATCGAAAACTGATTGTAAGCAGCAGGGCCAAGGATGTAAGAATCCTCGAAATCATTCTGCACCGAGAATAGATGACGTTTGTCATTGAAATCATCAGAGTCTCTAAACTTGTGATAGCGCTCTAGGGCATTTGAGGCGAGAAAAAAGGAAGCTTGAGCCTTGGGAGCTATGGTGTTTGGTCAAGTGCAGGAAAAGGCACGAAGAAACGAAGAAGTGAAAGGGCAAGACGATAACGAAGAGGAAGAGTTTCTGGAAAAAGCACGTCTGAAGGCGAGAGATCAGATTGTGTGGGGACATATGATATATACACTAAGTTGATACGATGAGGAGTTGAAAAGGCAAGCGCGCGAAACGAGGCAGCAAAATGGCGCTGGAAGCAAAAAGTAAGTGTCTTGTCATCTTTGGCATTTAAAAGAATTAAAGTTCATTTAATTCTTTTAAAAGGGGGCATCTGTTGACACCAAATAATAATGAGTTACCGAAGTGGCTTTAGTATCACCATGTCCCGAAAATCGGTAAATCAGGAACAGTAAGCTACTCTGAGAAGTTCGGTAAGTTATCTGAAACATACCGAAATGTCCAGAAGTCTAAACCCGATATTCGGGAAATAAGAGAATAGGGTCATTGATTTTCAAAATTCGGTAAGATTCTGGACATACCGAAACTGTAAAGAGTTAGCAGTAAGAGGAGTGCGAAGTCAAAAGAAATCACGGGATGGCCGAACTAGCCATGTCAGCAAGAAGTTACGAGCAAGAAATCTGGATAATGGGTGCGAACAGTTCACGGCAGTTATTGGAGAGGGTTCAAATTTGAAGCCATATTGACAGTTGAAGATCAAGTTTTGGCGGATAAAACGTGGGCAAATGGGAAGTTATTAAAGGCGCCAAGATTCAAAGTTTGAAAGCAAGAAAATAACCGACGGACGGTTATGGAAAGCTGAAGAATAACAAATACTCGAAAGAGAAGAGAGTGAGACAGATCAACACACATCCAAAAGAACTCAAGTTTTTCTGCACTTTAACTTCCCTGTACTCTCCTTTCCAGCGTTTAGAGTTTCTGCAATTCCAGCTTATTTTCAAGCTTTCTACTGCTTTCTTAGGAGTATTGTAACGTAGCCTGAACCTTTGTTGATCTCAAATCCATATTCGATCCACTGATTTCCTACCCATTTCATTTCTATCTGTGTTACTTCGTGTTCTCACTAAAATTTCCTTTCGAGAGTTGAGCCACAGAACCCTTTTAATAAAAACTGAAGACTGAATTTCGGTGAAAGATATTCCTTGTTGCAAGAACGAGCGAACACAAACCAAGTGAAAAAATAAAAATCTAGTGTGGCTAACCAAACTTGGCTAATCAGAAGGCCAATCGCAAAATTATGAGAACGATACAGTACTACCGTACAAATCAGAGTTCAGGAGCACAAAAAACCATCTTCACCTCGGAAATTCAAGACAAACAAGAAGATTGAGGAAGGCTAAAAAGCACTAGCAGTAGCAGTTCCTTGGAGAACCGACACTGAAAATTCTGGCCGGCCTAGCATGTCCCAGCCTGACATCAAGTCGACCGGTTAACACCAACTATATCTATAGTTACAACTGCAAAGAGAGACCATTAATTCTCCTCTAAAACAAATAGCACCACGCAAGTGGCGAGTGAAAGATGTAAATCCATCTCACTGACTCTTAACATGCCAGAGAGTAGCGAACACTGCCCCCAAACAGTCAGCATTGAAAAATATCAGGTGAAAGAGTGGGGAAAATGTACATTTCTCATGAAAAAATCAAATTTGCTCGGAAGCGTTAAGACTTTGTTCGCTCGTTTTTGCAACAAGGAAAATCTTTCACCGAAATTCAGTCTTCGGTTTTTATTAAGAGGGTTCTGTGGCTCAACTCTCGAAAGGAAATTTTAATGAGAACACGGAGGAACACAAATGGAAGTGAGATGGGTAGGAATTCAATGGATCGAATGTGGATTTGAGATCAACAAGGGTTCAGGCTACGTTACAATACTCCTAGAAAAGCAGTGGAAAGCTTGATAATAAACTGAAGTTGCAGAAACTGTAAATGCTGGAAAAGAGAATACAGGAAAGTTAAAGTGCAGAAAACTTGAATTCTTTTGGATGTGTGTTGATCCGTTTCCTTTCTCTTCTCTTTCGATTATTTATCATTCTTTGGCTTTGCATAACCGTTTGTCGGTTATTTTCTTGTTTTCAAACTCTGAATCTTGGCGCCTTCAATAACTTCCCACTTGCCCACGTTTTATCCGCCAAAACTTGATCTTCAACTGTCAATATGGCTTTGAATTTTGAATCTTTTCCAGCAACTGCCGTGAACTGTTCGCATCCACTATCCGGATTTCTTGCTCGTAACTTCTTGCTAACATGGCTAGCTCGGCCATCCTGCAGTTCCTTTTGTCTTCATATTCCTCTTACTGCTGATCCTCTATAATTTCGGTATGTCCAGAATCTTACCGAATTTTGAAAATCAGTGGTCCTGTTTTCTTACTTCCCGAATATCGGGTTTAGTCTTCTAGACATTTCGGTATGTTGCAGCTAACTTACCGAACTTCTCAGAGTAACTTACTATTCCCGATTTACCGATTTTCGGGACACAATGATACTGGAGTCCATTCGGTAACTCTTTATTATTTGGTGTCAACAGATGTCCCCTTTAAAAGAATTTAAAGAATTTTAATTCTTTTAAATGCCAAAGATGACAAGACACTTACTTTTTGTTTCCAGCGCCATTTTGCCGTCTCGTTTCGCGCGCTTGCCTTTTCAGCTTCTCCTCGTATCAACTTAATATATAAATCAGATGTCCCCACACAATCTGATTTCTCGCCTTCAAACTTGCTTCTCCAACAAGTCATCTCTTTCGCTATTCTCTCGCTTTTTCACTTCTTCGTTCCCTCGTCCCCTTTTCCTGTACTCGATCAGACACCATGGCTCCCAAGGCTCAAGCTTCCTCCTTTCTTGCCTCAAATGTCCTAGAGCGCTACCATAGCTTCAGAGACTCTCAAGATTTCAACGATGATCGGCATTTTTTCTCAGTACAGAATGATTTCGAGGATTCCTACATCCTTGGCCCAGCTGTTTACAATCAGTTTTCGGTTCCTGCCATTCTCTCTGATTTCTTCCCACGTCATCAAACTGAGGTACTTCCAATCCACCATTCTTCCGTTCTAGCTTACAACTGGCACTCCCGCCCTTCTCGTCTTAGGGTTTTTTCTGATTTTGAGCCAAATTTTTATCAATGGTACCTTCGACTTCGTCCTTCCAAGGGCTCTCTTTGGGATGGACTTTCGATTCATGATGCTTTGCGCCTTTGTTGTTTCAACTATCGTCTGAATCATGGGCTAATCAGTGCCCTATCCTGTTTTTGGTCAACTTCTACCAACTGCTTCTTCTTCCCTTTTTCCCCGATGTCGGTAACTTTACTCGACATCTATTGCTTGACCGGTCTTAGTCCTTTAGGTACAGACCCATCTACTCTGTCTTCGGATTCTTACTCAGGACTCAGTAAGTTGTCTGATTCCGAGCTAGCTTATGGGGCTTTTATCGGTAAGTTTTTTAGGAAAGAAGGTGAAGTTACCGACGAGGAACACACCGCTTTTCTCTTGTACTGGCTCTGTAAATTCCTCTTTTGCCACCCTATTGTGAGAGTTTCAAAGGACTTCATAGCCATAGCTTCTGCCTTAGCTTCGGGAACTCTCCTTTCTTTAGGAAAAACTATTTTATCCTTACTGTACCGAGGCTTAGCCCATTCGGCTTCTTCCATTATTTCGGATGAAGTAGGCGGAGTCTATGGTGGTCCACTCTGGATTCTCCAAGCCTGGTCGGCCTTTTATTTTCCTTTTTGGTTTTCCAAAAACCATTTCTCGCAACCCCCCTCGGTTTCTATCCCGAATCATCCTGTCTGCCGAGCCTTAAGCCGGGAGCTGATTCCTTTTCCAGAGGGGCAACTATCTTATTTTCGGTTCTTTGTTTCCCAAATTTTTTCCATCAAAGGTAAACAATTCTCTTTTTCTCCTTTTCTCATTCCCAAATTCAAATCATATCTTCCTTCCTTTCAGAAGAATAAGAGTGATTTTTGGCAAGTCGTTCTAACCTCTATTGACCTTCCTGTTAGGTTTTCAATAAAGGGTAGATTCGTTGCTGGCTTCGAAATCTACTCTCCCCAATATTGTGCTAGACAATTTGGGTTGACTCAAGGGATTCCTGTCCCGGCTCTCTACACTTTTTCCTTTTCTTCCATCATTAAAGTATTCTGTAAGCAAGGCGACAGTCAGAACTTCATTGAACTGAACAAGCTGATTCGGGACATTTACCGACTGTTCCGTGTTACCGAGTTCATTCCAGATGCTGATCGCTCTTCAGAAGACTTCAACTTCTGGTGGAAGAATTATCGGAAGTCTGTATTTTCAGAGCCGCTGGACATGATCCTTTTGAAAATAAAGGAGACGGCCACTCTTGCACTTCCTCAATCGACCGGAGATGAAGACATTCTTCCCTTGGAACCGGCAAAGCCTGTTAAAGGTTAGTTTGCTTCCCTTCTTTCAATATACTTCTTCATTCGGTATTTAGTTGTGTCTAACTGTTTTCGCTCATAGCAGGGAGAAAGCGAAAAATCTTAGAACTGCCTGCTCCAGAAAAGGCGTCTAAGAAGCCAGCAACAGAAAGAACTACCACTCGAGCTTTATCATCATCACCAAGGAGCCCACCAGTCAGTCCCACGCTACGTACCATGATAAAGCCGCATACACCGAAAGGTAACTTTTAATATTTAAAGCTTTTGCTAATCATGAGCATACCTTCCAATATTGATCTGTGCTTTTCTTCTTTTAAACATAACTCAGGGAAGACTCTCAAGATATACCGATCAAAAGCGGCTTTGATTTCTTCCCCTTCTGCTCCTGCTCCTGACGATGATATAACAATTCTTGACCCTGTTCTGGTGCCTCCGGCTTCTTCGACGGAACTTCTTATTACCTCAAGGCAAACCCAAACTCCAAAACTTAAGGAAAAGGAACAAGCTGATGACCTATCTTCTCCTCAGATTGGGAAGTCTCCAACTTCTATCGGTAAGTATTGTCTTCACTTTACTGAATGGGGAATGCTTCTTATACTATTGTTTTAACACTCATAACTGTATTTACAGGTGCTGATGAGCCTTCATCTGCATCAAAAAGAATCCTGATTCCTGATGGGAAATTTCTTGAAGGCCCATCAACCAATGTACCTCTACCGCTTGTTCAACCTTCGTCAATCATTCTGCCTCTTCAAGGAATATCTTTGGCAAGTTCTTCTTCTTCACAAGTTCCTTCTGCCGCGGCTGAGATAAATCTTTTATCTACTAAAGAAAAAGCTGAAGTGGAAAATATACTGCTCACAAATCTTCCTGGCTCCACTGATGACTGTCCACCAGAATCTATAGATCCGGCATCATTTTCTGAAGTCTCTAAGGAAGTAGCCAAGGCTAAATGGACTGAACTTCTTAGCTTATTAGAGTCTGGCTATGGGAAGTTGATTACCGACTCTGACAGAGAGAAACGAGCAAGAACTCTCTTCCAAGAAGTATGCTCTGGTAATCCTTCCTTTGCACTTTCCCAAGACTTCCAGGACAAAAGTGATATATTCGCCATTGGTTTTGTGGATGCTGTGGACACCATCAGAATCAACACCTATCAACTTCCACATCTTTTCTTCGGAGAACAGCGTGGTCAAGCCATTCAAGATGAACTAACCCACAAATGTGCGGATACCCGCTTGTTCTACGACAGTTATAAAGCCGAAGAGAGCAAACTTCACCGCTTGGCAGAAAGAAGAGCAGAACTTGAGAAGGAATTGAAGACGGTAGAGGTCCAAATGATGGAGCAGGAAGCGAAGATGCGTCATCTTTGCCCATCAGTTAGAAAGAAGATGGAGAAGTGTCGGGAGCTGCGGAAAGAATATGACTCTACTTGTAGGTCGGTCAAAACTTGTGAAAAACAGAGGGCGGAGCTCATGGAACAAAATCTTAATTTAGAATTTGAGCTCCGTTCTTTTGTAAATGAAGCCAAGTCTCTACTGAGGAAGTATAAATGAAAAATCTTGTTCTTTCTGACTTATGTTCTTTTGCTTCATTTGCTGAATTCCAACCTCTGCTCTTTTATAATCTTCAACAGAGATCCCGATAATCCTCAATAACTAACAAAGATCCCGATGATAAGGCTTCCCGACAATCCTCAGTGATTAACAAAGATTCCAATAACAAGGCTTCCCGACAATCTTCAGTGATTAACAAAGATTCCAATAACAAGGCTTCCCGATAATCCTCAATAACCTTTGCGTATTTTATTTTACAAAAGAATATTTTTGGCGGCAATTTTGGTAACCGTCTTCCTCCACTTATGGGCCATGTTCTTCCAACTATCCGAGAAAAACTCTGGCATGCCACTACCCATGATCTGCTCTATGTCCTTTCTATTTATAACCGCTCAAATTGCACAATTCATCCTGAACATTTGCAATCTTGCTCATGATGTCTTCACATGGTTCTTCATCTCAGTTGTGTTGAGAAAACATTCCCTCTGAATATTTTGATTCTGACAAAACTATCCTTCTTGTAAGAGAATCTGGTTAATACAAATAATTTGTTATTGCAGGCATGAGCATGTGAACAAAAGCTTATAATGTTCCATGACTGGCGTTCAGACTCAAGCAGTAGTCGTCGCACACTTGCTTCTGAGATAGTCGAAGTCCTACATTCAGATGGAGAATCGTGGTGCTTCTGAAGACTTCAGAAGGAAGTCTATGTTGCATCTAAAGCCTTCAGAAGGAGGTCTATGCTGCCTCTGAAGACTCATCTCTAGGAGATTTATGTGACACGTCAGCAAGGATCTTACAGAAGCTCAGAGTCACTGTTCCAATCTGTTCAGATTCAGAGAGTCTCTCTAGTTCAGTAGATTGCTGCTGAACAACGTTCAGATTCTGCATTTTCTCACTACTAGATTCTGAAGACCCACGTTTGGCAGGTTTCTGATTTGGCCGCGCCTTGTTATGGAAGTTTGTAAGATTTGATTGACAGGATTATTTTCCAATCAAATCAGGAGAATATCCGCGATTGGATATTACCTTCCGTGAACAAGATATCTTGGAGATTTGGATGAACTCTCTTTATGGAAACTGAAGATTTGGTTGTATGGGCGACTGAATCTGAAGGGTTCAGATTCACTTTCAACGGCCATTGGATCTTCCCATATACAGTCTCTGTCAATCAGGATTGATAGCGTCCAATCAAAGATTGAAGAGCGATCCTTTGAAGGGCCTTGGTAACGGCTAGTTCAAGGCTGAAGGAGTATAAAGAAGATCAATAGTGACTGTTTCAAAGAGATCAAGAACTAAAAATTCCAAAGTGCTGAGTTGTTCAAAAACACATTCTCTTGTTCTTGTGAGCTTAGATTTCGTAGTCTTGAGAGGTTCATTTGTAAGAGCGATTGGAGTGACAACGCCTGTAATCTTTCAACGACTCATAGTGGAATCCAGCCGATCGGCTGTCATCGTGGGAGAGTGGACGTAGGCTTGCTAAAGCCGAACCACTATAATCATTGCGTGCAATTTCTCTTTCCCTAAACTCATCTTGCTGTGTTTAGTTTATCTGCACGTCCTCTTACTGATCATTTTCGGTCTACGTTCTGAACCCTTTATAAATTTCCGCATTAAATATTAAAAAGTGTTCAGAATCACCTATTCACCCCCCTCTAGGTGATATTGCTAGATCCAACAATTGGTATCAGAGCCTTGTTGCTCATTATTTTGAAGTGTTTTACTTCAGAGCTGACGATCTATCATGTCTAGCAATAATTTCACAGGAACCAGTGATGCACATTTCAGCAACAAACCACCCTATTTTGATGGGAAAGACTACAATATGTGGTGCAACAAAATGAAGTGGTTCTTCAAGGCATCAGATGATCTGATGTGGGATGTTGTCGTAAATGGAGTAGTTCCTAATGTAACAGCAACCCCTTCCACTGGAAATGAAGGAAACAACAATACAAATGTTACTGCAACACTGTCAGATTCTGAAAGAGCAAAAAGACAAGGACTCGATTCTAAAGCTGTGCATGCACTTTTCTGTGCATTATCCATTCCTCTATATAATCGTGTTGCAGAAGAAGATTCAGCCAAAGCTATATGGGACAGACTTCATGTCACATATCAGGGAACTGACAGAGTGAAAGAAACAAAACTCAGCATTCTGCTGAGTGATTACGAAGCTTTCAAAATGAAGCACGATGAATCAATTGCTGAAATGATTGACAGGTTTCAAATCCTAGCAAGTGGTCTTGCAAGACAAGGTGCTCCTGTAGCAGAACCGATGCAAGTCAGAAAGATCCTTCGAGGACTTACAGATGACTGGAATTACATCAAGCCATCAATACAGGAATGTCAAACAATTAGACCTCTATCTATTGATGAGCTAGTCGGAACCTTGCAGTCATATGAGACCGAGCGTACCAACAAAACAAGAGATTCAAAAGGTAAGAAGTCTATTGCTTTAAAATCTGAAATTGATTTTGAAATGCCAGATTCAGATGATGAAGATGAAGACGACGAAGAACTTGCTCTTATGGTGAAAAAGTTCAGAAGAATGGCTCGTAGAGGAAGAAACTTCAAAGGGAAGAAATTATTCAAAAAGAATGATCAGAGACAATCAAGCAATGACAAACAGGAAGACAAAGATATAATCTGTTTCCATTGTAAGAAGGCAGGACACATCAAACCCAATTGTCCGCTTCTGAAGAAAGATAAGTTCAAGTATGAGAAATACAAAAAGGCATTGAAAGCAGAAACTCTAAGTGATTCTGAAGATAGCGAGGATGACTATGCTAACATATGTCTTATGGCAAAGTCAGATTCAGATTTAGATTCAGATATTGAGGTACATCCTTCTGAACTGCCAGATGAAGTCTCTGAATACATTGATGAGTTGTGCTTAAATTATAAAGAAGCTCTCAAAAAGGTTTCCATTTTGAAAAAGGAAGTTTCATCCTTAAAACAACAGAGTGATTCTCAAAAAAACAAGATTGAATTTTTGCAAAGGGAATTTCATCAAATCAAGGAGAATCGTGATTTGATCTTGAAAGAAAATGATTCCTTGAAAACCAAAATTGAAAATACTTCAAAGAAATTTTCCCAAAGTTCAAAAAATTTGGAAAACATTATTTCCAGACAAATTCCGTATGGTAACAAATCTGGTCTTGGTTTCAAAAAGGAAAATGATTTCAAAAATAAGTTTCCAAAAACAAATGACAGGATTTCCCGTAAACCTTCCAAATTTGCATATCAACGACATTTCCAAAAACAGTTTACAAAATCTTTTTATCCAATGCATTGTGAAAACTGTGGTGCTAGAAATCACGTTAGAAATAATTGCATTATGGTATGGAGACCTGTTAATTGAAAGAAATCTATTGTGACTAACTCAGATGGACCCAAGAAAAACTGGGTACCAAAGAAATAGTAAGTTACTTCCTACTTGCAGGTACCAAGGAAGAGAAAAGACAAATGGTTTCTGGATAGTGGTTGCTCAAGTCACATGACTGGTGATCCAGAAAACTTCATACAACTTTCAGACTACAATGGTAGAAGTGTGTCATTTGGTGGAAAGAATAAAGGCAAAGTGATTGGCCAAGGCACTGTAAAAATCGGAAATCTCATGATCAACAATGTTTCTCTTGTCAAAGGACTCAAATACAATTTAATTTCAGTTAGTCAACTATGTGACTCTGGTTATCAAATCTGTTTTCAAGACTCAGAATGCTCAGGTGTTAGCAAAGACAAGAAGCAAACCTTCACAGGTCGACGTCATGGAAATATCTACCTTCTGAATGTTGATTCTGAAGATTTCAAGTGTCTCATCTCTATCAAGGATGAATCTGAACTATGGCATAGAAAGCTAGGACACATCAGTGTCAAACACATCTCGAAGCTATCATCCAAGAAACTAGTTCGAGGCTTACCACAATCAAAGTTTGAGAAATCAGAGCTTTGCTCAGCCTGCACACTTGGGAAACAGGTAAAAAGCTCTTTTAAATCTATTAATCATGTATCATCTGAACGTGTTCTGCAGTTGCTTCACATGGATATCTTTGGTCCCAACAGAACACTAAGTCTTGGAGGTAAGAAATACTGCCTTGTCATAGTTGATGATTACTCAAGATTTACATGGGTTTTATTTCTTGCACACAAAAATGATGCCTTCTCATCCTTCTCAAAATTTTCTAAAAAGATTCAGAATGAAAAAGGTTACTCTATTTCCTGCATCAAAACTGATCATGGGGGAGAATTTGAAAACCAAAGTTTTTCTATTTTTTGTGATGAGTTTGGGATTAAGCATAACTTTTCATCTCCTTACACACCTCAACAAAATGGGGTTGTTGAGAGGAAAAATCGTTCTCTACAAGAAATGGCGAGGACTCTTTTGATCGAAAGTAAAATTGCATCTCATTTCTGGGCAGAGGCTGTGTCAATAGCATGTTACATTTTAAACCGTGTCTCCTTAAGATCTATCGTTGAGAAAACTCCCTATGAACTTTTTAAAGAGAGAAAACCAGATTTAGCATACTTCCGTGTGTTTGGTTGTAAATGCTTCATTCTGAAAAATGCAAATGATCGAGCTGGTAAGTTTGATGAGAAGTCAGATGAAGGAATATTTCTGGGATATTCTACAACGAGCAAAGCATACAGAGTCTACAACAAAAACTCTCGATGTGTTGAAGAATCAATGAATGTCAAGTTTGATGAAAATATTCAGACTCAGAATGATCAATCTGAATATGTTCAAGTTTCGTCTCCTCATCAAGGTTCAGAACCAGAAGAAAATTCACAAGAGAATCATGCTTCTGAAGAAGTTCAGAATCAAGAAACAAGCCAACAAATCGCAGAAGAAACAGAGGTAACACCGTCTGATTCTAATGTTCCAAATGATGCTCAAGACGGGAAATTCAACAGAAACTGGAAACATAAATCCAGTCACCCCAAGGAACTAATAATGGGGAGCTTAGATGAAGGAATCAGAACCAGATCGAAATTCAAGGAAGCAATGAGCAATATAGCATTAGTCTCTGAAATCGAACCTAAAGGGATTGAAGAAGCTCTTACTGATGAAAATTGGATCAATGCCATGCAAGAAGAACTTCATCAATTCAAGATCAATAATGTTTGGGAGCTCGTTTCAAGACCCAAAAATCGTCCTGTTATAGGAACAAAATGGGTGTTCAGAAACAAAATGGACGACAGAGGAAAAGTGGTTAGAAACAAAGCAAGACTTGTGGCAAAGGGATATTCTCAAGAAGAAGGAATAGATTACGATGAAACCTATGCACCAGTTGCCAGGTTAGAAGCCATAAGGCTACTTCTTGCTTATGCTTGTTACAATGACTTTAAACTGTTTCAGATGGATGTGAAAAGTGCATTCCTAAACGGTTACATCAAAGAAGAAGTTTATGTCGAGCAACCTCTTGGGTTCGAGGAACCAAGAAGAAAGGATCTCGTATATTCCCTGAAGAAAGCTTTATATGGATTAAAGCAAGCACCTCGTGCTTGGTATGAAAGGTTAAGCAGCTTTCTATCTGAACAGAAGTTCACTAAAGGTAATGTTGACACTACTCTCTTTATTCAGAAGCAGGGTAAGGATATTCTTATTGTTCAGATTTATGTAGATGATATTATTTTTGGCTCTTCTAATGAATATCTATGCAAGAACTTCTCTAAAGCAATGCAGGATGAATTCGAAATGAGCATGATGGGAGAATTAAGATTCTTTCTTGGACTTCAGATTCAACAAACCAAGAAAGGAATATTCATTCATCAAGAGAAATATGCTCTTGAAATTATCAAGAAATTCGGCTTAGAAAATTGCAAGAAGACGGAAACACCAATGTCTCATTCGTCTAAGCTTGATAAAGATGAACAAGGAAAAGATGTTGATCAGAAGCTTTATCGCAGTATGATTGGATCACTTCTATATCTCACTGCATCAAGGCCAGATATTCTTTATAGCGTCTGCCTATGTGCAAGATTTCAGTCATGTCCAAAAGAATCGCATCTTACAGCAATCAAAAGAATTATCAAATATATTGGAACATATCCAGCTTATGGTCTTTGGTACTCAAAGGATTCTGATTTCATTCTGAAGGGATATTCAGATGCAGATCTCGCCGGATGTAAAATTGACAGGAAAAGCACTTCAGGAACCTGTCAACTTATGGGAAATATGCTTATCTCCTGGTATTCCAAAAAGCAGAGCACAGTTGCTCTTAGTACAGCAGAAGCAGAATACGTCTCTCTTGGAAGTTGTTGTGCTCAGATTCTATGGTTAAAACAACAGCTAAGAGATTATGGAGTTAAGGATTCAAATGTGGAGATCAGATGCGACAATACAAGCGCCATTAATCTAACCAAGAATCCTATTCTTCACTCAAGAGCGAAGCACATCGAGATCAAACATCACTTTATTCGTGATCATGTTCAGAATGAAAATGTTCACATTCAGTATGTTGATACAAAGAATCAACTCGCAGATATATTTACTAAACCTCTTGAGAAAGAGTCCTTCAATTTTATCCGAAACGAATTAGCTATTACTAATCCTTTTTCTTAAGATATATTGAGTACAGGTAAATTAGCAGAACTCAGAAGCAAAACTGTTCAGAAGCAGAACTCAGAAGCAAAACTGCTCACAAGCAGAGCTCAGAAACAAAACTGCTCAGAAGCAGAACTCAGAAGCAGAGCTAAGAACCAAAACTGCTCAGAAGCAAATTTGCATAACCTTTGTTCAGAAGCATATTTTTAAGTACTTCAGAAGCAAGGTTAGTTCATCTTACACCTCTTTATATTTAGAAATTCTCGATAAGGCAAAAATCCAAGGTACGTTCTCTAAATCTTACGCTCTCAAATTTCTATACATATGCCTCTTTGTTTGATTGGATTAATTATGTTTCTTTGTATTGTTCGCTGGATTTTATTTTAAATTGATTTTATTTCCTAAAATAACCGATTTACGGTTTTTCAAAACCTTCATAAGGCTCTGAACCGGCACCTCCATCAAATATCGCAACTTTCTCTCAAACCCTAAAAACTGATTTCCTTCTCTCTGTTTACGCTCCTTCTCGCTCTCTCCAAATCCTTCTTACTAAAAACTCCAACCTTCTCATCTATGGCTCCGAAATCATCATCTATCATGAAGAAAGCAGCAAAAGAAGGTGCTAGTCTGAGAAGAAAATCGTCGAGGCTGACGAAGGGCAGAAAAGCTCGTCTCTCCGAATCCATTGATATCTCTGGGTCTGATCATGAAGAAGAAAGACACATTGCTCAGAAGGAATCAGGTTTGTCTCAGTCTGAGTTCGATGAAAGAGTCGCCATGGCTCTCTCTATAAAACCTCTGTATGATTCTCTCAAGAACGCTGGCTCTAGTGACGAAAACGTCAAGTTGCTGTTGAATATTCACAAGTTTGCAAGCGAGAAAGACTTTCTTGCCATATTAGAACTCCCTCTGCAAACTGTGACACCCATTGCCACTATTGTTCCTGAGAATGTATCTCGGAAGGGCAAGGAAAAGGTTGTAGAAACTGGAGTCTCTAAACCTATTAAGTCTCCATCTAAGAGCATTGTTATCAGGGAGGCTGTAACTGAAGAGAGTGAAACCAAGGGGAGGCCTGATGACGACGATGACGTGCTGTTTAAAGATTTTAAGAAAATCAGAGGGGTCATCAAGGACAAGAACTTTGAAAGCAAACTATTTTCAAGTCAGTTGCACTCTGACAAATTCGAGATGATGAAGCAAAGAGGAGTTATACCCCACAGGGTATTTGATCTTAAGTATTTTGATAGGGCTGGTATTCCTATTAGGAAGCATCTAGAGAAAATGAAGTTGAGGGACTTTGTAACTGCAAGGAGGCCAACTTTTCCTGATTTGGCAGCTTACTTTTATTCTAGCTTATGTTTCACCAATTTTGATTCCTTATTTTATACGGTTCAAGGAGTAGTGTACCATCTGCATGTTAAGGAGCTGGCAAAATTAATGGGAGTTGAGGAAATGGACTTTATGCCCATTAATGTGCAACCTGATGATGCCTACAGTTCTCTGACTGGAAAAGAGAATTACTCCAGAGACTCCAAGGCACACATTGCTTACAATGACTTTCCCCTGAAGCACATTGTAATGCACAAGGTTGTCATTGAAAGCTTGAGACCCAAGGCTGCTTCAAAAACTGATATTTCGAAATATGAAGCCAAGCTGATGTGGGGTCTGTTGAATGGCTGCAAGATCTCGCTAGCACATACTGTTCTCCTCCACATGTACAGAACTGTCCAAAAGACCAAAGGACAACTACCCTATGCAGGGTTGATCTATCGGATCATGTCCTTCCAAAATATCAACATTCCTGGAAAGCTCCTTCAAGATGAAATTCAGTTAATGGTTGCTGGGGAGTCTATGATTCAGAAGATGGGTTTTAGACAGTCTGCTGGTGGTTGGATCAACAAGAACAAAAAGGCTGTCTTGGTTGAGTTTGCAGAACAGAATGCAGAGAGTGAGAGATCTGCAAAAAGAAGGAAGACAGAGGCCACAAAAGGAAAACAGACCACTGTTCAGAGTGAGTCTTCAGAAGAAGAGGAAGCAGAAGAAGAGGAAGCAGAAGAAGAGGAAAGTGTATCATCAAGAGATGATGAGAGGACCCCAACTGTGCTATCAGAAGGAAACATCAGTTCAGAAGCTGAAGAAACTGGTGAAATAGCAAATGAGCTGGAAGATCCTATGGACAAAGAAGAGGATCCCCATAAGACTCATGAGAGTGAAAATGTAGAAGCTGTTGAAACTACTGGTGAAATAGCAGAAAAAGAAGCTCAGCTTGCTACAAGTGCATATGTGGAGATAATGGAGGAGCAACTAGATGACAGAACGACTATTGATGTTCTGGTTGCTCGAGAACAAAAGAAGAGGTCCTCATCACCACCTGAAGACATGGAGGTTGATAAATCTGATGACTTTGTTGTCACAGCTATAGGATCAACAGAAGTCACTCCTGTTGTAACAGCTCAGATTCAGGGGGAGCAACCTATAGAATCTGCTGTTCAGACTGAAGTTATTCAGAAGGACAAGGCTGATACTGAAAAGGAGTCGTCCAGCAGAAAAGAACAACATGAGGAATCAAATGTTGTTCAGACTGAAGAGGTTCTGACTGCTGTTCAGAAGGAAAAAGCTGTTGAGGAAAGTGCTGTTCAGAAGGAACAAATTCCAGAGAAGATACCTGAAGAGCAACCCACAGAGATTGAATCTTCGATTGCTGAAGATGTTATAGTCATTCCAGATTCAGCACCTGATAAGGCTCAGGGGGAGTCAAACTCGCAGAGGATTCAGGATTCAAATTCAAAGGGAAAAGCTCAGATGGTGGAGGAAGAAAACCAACAGACCTCTGTAGGGAATCTGAATGCTTCAAGTCTTGTTCAGATGGAAGTTGAAAAACTTCGGGTAGAAGTTATGCAGAGGATGGACAGGATGGAAATGCACATTGAAAAGAAGTTGCACAGATTTGAGGAAATACTTCATAAATACTGTCGCCTTTTCTGCTCTGAGATGGCCAGCATTGGTACTTATACTTTAATCAGAGATGAAAGGATCAGCAAAGAAGTTCCAGAGATGCAGGAACTCAAGGAATTCGCAACCTACATTGCTGATATGGGCAAATCTGCTGAAGCTGCTCAGAAAGATGATGAAGAGCATATTGATGTTCCCTCCTCATCTTCAAAACAAAACCCACCTCCGTCATCTTGAAATTATTTTTCAAATTGTCCGTATTTGTTTTTTATCTGTCGGATGTTCTTTTTATGTGCGCTTTGAATGTTACGCTATTCTTACAATATATGGTTGAATCTCCGTTCATGTTTGTATAAATTGACATTTTATCTTGCTGATGACAAAAAGGGGGAGAGAATACCTCATCATATTGCAGGATGCATACACGCGAATTATACCTATGCGCTCAAACGAATTCAGCGTCGTATACAACATATGGTGATATTCATCTATCACTCAGAATGCATATCTTATATATTCAGATGCACACCTTTTTGAAAAAGATTCAATTGAATTATATTCATATTTTTATTGAAATCTTCTCCGTGCTTAACTTTCTTACAATTCAAAAATACATACCAACTTTTATTAAGGAAGTTTTGTCATCATCAAAAAGGGGGAGATTGTTGAGAAAACATTCCCTCTGAATATTTTGATTCTGACAAAACTATCCTTCTTGTAAGAGAATCTGGTTAATACAAATAATTTGTTATTGCAGGCATGAGCATGTGAACAAAAGCTTATAATGTTCCATGACTGGCGTTCAGACTCAAGCAGTAGTCGTCGCACACTTGCTTCTGAGATAGTCGAAGTCCTACATTCAGATGGAGAATCGTGGTGCTTCTGAAGACTTCAGAAGGAAGTCTATGTTGCATCTAAAGCCTTCAGAAGGAGGTCTATGCTGCCTCTGAAGACTCATCTCTAGGAGATTTATGTGACACGTCAGCAAGGATCTTACAGAAGCTCAGAGTCACTGTTCCAATCTGTTCAGATTCAGAGAGTCTCTCTAGTTCAGTAGATTGCTGCTGAACAACGTTCAGATTCTGCATTTTCTCACTACTAGATTCTGAAGACCCACGTTTGGCAGGTTTCTGATTTGGCCGCGCCTTGTTATGGAAGTTTGTAAGATTTGATTGACAGGATTATTTTCCAATCAAATCAGGAGAATATCCGCGATTGGATATTACCTTCCGTGAACAAGATATCTTGGAGATTTGGATGAACTCTCTTTATGGAAACTGAAGATTTGGTTGTATGGGCGACTGAATCTGAAGGGTTCAGATTCACTTTCAACGGCCACTGGATCTTCCCATATACAGTCTCTGTCAATCAGGATTGATAGCGTCCAATCAAAGATTGAAGAGCGATCCTTTGAAGGGCCTTGGTAACGGCTAGTTCAAGGCTGAAGGAGTATAAAGAAGATCAATAGTGACTGTTTCAAAGAGATCAAGAACTAAAAATTCCAAAGTGCTGAGTTGTTCAAAAACACATTCTCTTGTTCTTGTGAGCTTAGATTTCGTAGTCTTGAGAGGTTCATTTGTAAGAGCGATTGGAGTGACAACGCCTGTAATCTTTCAACGACTCATAGTGGAATCCAGCCGATCGGCTGTCATCGTGGGAGAGTGGACGTAGGCTTGCTAAAGCCGAACCACTATAATCATTGCGTGCAATTTCTCTTTCCCTAAACTCATCTTGCTGTGTTTAGTTTATCTGCACGTCCTCTTACTGATCATTTTCGGTCTACGTTCTGAACCCTTTATAAATTTCCGCATTAAATATTAAAAAGTGTTCAGAATCACCTATTCACCCCCCTCTAGGTGATATTGCTAGATCCAACAAGTTGCCTCTTTGGCCTCGTTCATATAGACATTGTGACAGCCAACATGAAGGTAAATTTTTGCTAAATGCATCCTGATCCCAGCTTTGACAACTGTTCTTCATTTCTTTCAACCATGAACAACTTTTATCCAATTGCTTACAGATGATCGATCCTTGTGGAAACGGCTTCATGAACTACTATCTCAGGGACATCATGCTTTATTACTAAATTATAAGCATAGGTTAGAAGTTACCGAGCTGACGGACATTTTCAGGTCCAAGGTATTTTTAACTGCTGAGTCTGATCTCTTGGACTTAGTATGGGAACTGTGCTCTTTATTCCCTGCCAGCTTCGATGAGTTTGAGCGCAATTTGAAGGAGGTTTGGAGCCTTGAACCTGTAATTGTGGAGGCTGAGACTCTTAAGCTCCAAATTGTGGAAGAATTCTCCCGATTGTGCGATTCCAAGGAAGCATATGCTCAAGTTCAAGACTCTTGCCTCCACGCCAAAGAAGATGCTGAGATGACACGTCGGCTTTTCAATTTCTTTTCCAGTCATAAACGTGCCGAACGCAGGATAATTAAAGATGAAATCTCCCGGGTCAAGTCCATGGTCGAAGTTTCTTCAGACAAGTATAGACGATTGTTACAGGAAACTTGGGAGAAACTCGAGGTTGTCCGCTTCCATTCTCGTCGCACAGAACATCTCAAAGAGCAGCAATTCGAACTCCGCCATGATCTTGAATTACATTCCAAACTTGTAGCTCAGAATCTCAAACTGGTGAAAGATCTGAAAACCTTTGTAACCAAGATCAGAATGTACTTTCGCTTTTGATGAATGAATTAATCTCCTTGTGTTTCCCAGATTGATGGATAATATTTCTTCAAGAATTTCCCATTTATAGAACTAGATAGTTCTTTCCCATTGATATCCATCAATCTGTACGCATTTCCGCTAAACATTTCGGTAACTAAATATGGACCTTCCCAGTTTGATGACCACTTACCGAATTCTCCATCTTTGAGATTAAATGGCAAAATTGCTTTCCATACTAAATCTCCGACAGCAAATTGCTTGATCCTAACCTTCTTGTTAAATGCTCTAGCTACTCTTTTCTTTTGTGCAATCAACTGATCCAAAGCAGCTGCCCTGATTTCATCTAATTCATCCAAATTTATATGCATCCAATCTCTGTAATCTTCTGGCAACATTTCACTTTGCAATTGGACTCGTAATGATTGAACGGTTATCTCCATTGGTAGAACTGCCTCTTGTCCATAAGTTAGCATATATGGACTGACACATGTACTTGATCTTCGTGATGTTCGGTATGCCCACAATACTACCGATAGCAAGCTGTCCCATTCTCTTAGATTTTCTTCCAAATGCTTCTTAATCAATCCAATCACAACCTTATTAGTAGCTTCGGCTTGTCCATTTGCTTGAGGATAATATGGTGTAGAATGCAACATCTTAATTCCTCTTGATTGCACAAATTTCATAACTTCACTTCCGGTAAAAACTGTCCCTTGATCCGCAGTGATTGATTCCGGTAAGCCAAATCGGTGAATTATGTTCTCTTCAATAAATTTGATCACCGTCTTCTGACTAATGTTCTTGTATGGAATCGCTTCCACCCATTTCGTAAAGTAATCTGTAGCCAGCAAAATGAAACTATGCTTATGAGAAGAGGGTGGATAAATCTTACCTATTATATCCATTGCCTATCCTCGAAATGGCCATGGTTTTACAATGGAATGAAGCTCTACAGCAGGTGCATGTTGCAAAGGTCCATGTTTTTGACATGAAATGCATGCTTTGGCATATTCAATGCAATTCTGCATCATTGTTGGCCAGAAATATCCATACCTTTTTAGAAGCCATCTCATCTTAATTCCAGCTTGATGTGCTCCACATATGCCTTCATGAGCTTCTGCCATAACCAGTTTCGCATTGTCCTTATCAAGACATCTTAATAGTAGCCCATCTGAAGATTTTCGGTATAACTCGTCTCCCAATATTACGTACTTCTGGGCTTGTCTCCTCAGCTTTTGATCTCTTGAATCAGGATTTTTCAAGTATTCCATAATGGGCTGCCTCCAATCCTTTTCTCGGATCACCTCACTGATCGCTATCGGTATTTCTCTGTGTTCAATAGAAGGTACCGATAATGTGATAATGGCTGCAACATTAGCCAATTCTTTCGATATTTTATAACCAGAAGCCATCTGTGCTAATTCGTTGGCTTCGTAATTGGTTTCTCTTTTGACATGGACTATGTCATATTCTCTAAATTGTTCCAACAGCTTCTTGGCTAAATAATAATAGCCAATCAAATTTTCATTTAAGCACTGATATTCTCCTTTCAGTTGCTTCACCACTAACTGTGAATCACCAAATATTTTGATGAATTGTGCTTCCAATTCAATCAGTATTCCTAAGCCGATGATTAGTGCTTCATACTCAGCTTGATTATTTGAGCATTCAAAATCTAATTTACAAACACACCTTGTAATCTCTCCGGTGGGAGAAATTATCATCAAACCAGCTCCAGCCATACTCTTAGTACATGATCCATCAAAATACATAGTCCATGGTATAACTTGACTGAAGTTCTGTTTATTTTCTTCCATTTGCAAACATGGGTATTCGGTAAGAAAGTCAGCAACAGCTTGACCTTTGACTGCTTTTATTGGTACGTATGCCAAATCAAATTCAGACAAGATAAATGCCCACTTGGCTATACGCCCTTTTATAACAGGCCGTGACAACATATATTTTATCACATCGGTCTTACCGAGTACATGTACTGTAGCTGGCAACAAATAATGTCTTAACTTCATACAAGAAAAGTACAAAGATAAACATAATTTTTCTATCGCGGTATACCTTTTTTCAACATCTGTCAATGTCCTACTTAAATAATATATCGCTTGTTCTTTTCCATTTTCATTCTCTTGTGCCAGCATACTCCCGATAGTTGAATCGGTAGTAGACAAGTACAATTTTAATGGCCTGCCTGCTTTCGGCGGCATCAATACAGGAGGATTTGTCAAATAAACTTTGACAGCATCAAACGCTTTCTGCTGTTTATCTCCCCATATAAACTCCTCCTGATTTTTAAGACGCAAGAGCTGGGTCATTGGTTCTATCTTCCCAGATAAATTTGCAATGAATCTTCTGAGAAAATTAATTTTCCCGAGAACCATCTGCAACTGCTTCTTTGATGTAGGATGAGGAAGCTCTATAATAGCCATTGCTTTATTCTTGTCAATCTCAATTCCCCTTTGGTTAACTAGGAATCCCAAGAAATTCCCTGCTCGTACTCCAAAGGCACACTTAGCTGGATTCATCTTTAATTTGTATTTTCTCATCCTAACAAAAGCTTACTCAAGATGGTCCAAATGCTCTCCCTGACTTGATTTGATCACAACATCATCAATATAAACTTCCAAGAATTTACCAATCATGTCATGAAATATGAAATTCATTGCTCGCTGGTAAGTAGCTCCTACATTTTTCAGCCCAAAAGGCATCACTGTCCACTGAAAAGTCCCAATAGCACCAGGACATCTAAACGCTGTTTTCGGGACATCTTCTTTAGCAATGAATATCTGGTTGTAACCCGAATAACCATCCATTAGAGATAACATCTCATTTCCCGATGCCGAATCTACTAACATGTCTGCCATCGGCATCTGATACTCATCTTTTGGAGTGGCATTATTAAGATCCCGAAAATCAATACAGACTCTCAGTTTTCCATTTTTCTTTTTTACAGGAACTATATTCGAAATCCACTCTACATACCTGGCTGTCTCAATGAATTTTGCTTTCAGCAGCCTTTCAATTTCTTCCTTGACTTTGTCAACCACATCTGGAGCAAACCTTCTTGCTAACTGTTTGTGTGGACGAAATCCTTTCTTAATAGGAAGACAATGTTCTACAATATCTCTTGACAAACCAAGCATTTCATGGTAATCCCATGCGAAGCAATCTTTGTATTCTTTGATCAAGTGGATTAAATCTTCTTTCATGCCCCCTTGCAGAAAAGCACTCACGTATATTGGACGAAAACACCCAGGTTCTCCTATATCAACTTCTAATAATGGGTCTTGAGCTTCTGTTGATCTGTTGTCTTCCTTGATTGGTGACTCTTCCCATTCGTCAATACAATCTGAAACTTCAGCACTCTGCTGGGTCTTCTCTGCCAAATATGCAAAGTACCTTTCACAAACTTCTTGCAATAAGGGCTCGCTTTCCATAAAGAGTATGTAACTCCTCTAATGCCAAGCTAGACTTGGGAATCCACTCAGTTTTCATATTCCCAAAGCGGCAATAAGCATAGGATCGTGAATCTGCTTTTGGTACTCCAATGACATGTCCTCCATGTGAGTATTCTTGATGATCTTGATGAATACCAGTCAACCCTATTGTAGCAAGTCCCGAATCAGCCTCAATGTACTCTACTCCCTTACCATTCCAAAATGCCAGAACCTGATGAAGAGTCGAAGGTACACACTGATTAGAGTGTATCCAATCTCTTCCAAGCAACAAGTTGTACGAACCATCAGACTCTATCACGAAGAAAGTCGTTCTTGCTGTTTTGGATCCTATGGTTAGGTCCAGTACAACTGCCCCTTTGACTTCGGTAACTTCTCCTAGGAAATCAGACAGCTGAATATTCGATGGAATTATTTCATCATCATCTTTTCCCAACTTCTTGAAGTACCTGTAAGATATGAGATTCAAGGTAGCTCCTGCATCTACAAAGATCTTACCGACAGCTTAACCATTGATTCTGCCTGAAATAACCAAAGATCTTAAATGTCTAGCCTTGTCTGAGGGTACTTTATCAAACCTTATCATTTCTTTATCAGAGAATTCGAATTCTGCCATTGCTATTTCTTTCTCTGAGATATGCTCGAGTTCTTCTTCTACTACTGAACAAGCCCCATATTCAGCTGGAAGCTTAGCATGGACCATGTTGATCCTCATTGGCGAACGATTCTCTTTCGGCATTTTGGAATGACCAGCTCGGCAACTCTTATCATCTTCTTCCGACATCTTGAGATTCAGATCCTTTTGTTCTATTTTGACTTGATGCTTCGGATTAAGAGCTACCTGGAATTGCCCAAAATTAATTGTTTGGGAGACTTGTTGAACCTCTTTCCCTTTTTTCACCTCTTGATGAGAACTACTTCCCGAATCATATACAGAATTTTTCTCTGGTTTGACAAACTCTTTATCATCAGGGTTTCTTCTCCAAACCCAATTTCCTCTCGAACTAAAAGATCTGGGTGGAGGAATCTGTGATGACATTCCTTTGTCCCGACGATTCTCAAAATTCCTCTGTCTGCTTTTCATTCGCTGAAAACGTCTTTTTGCAGTTCGGTAAGATGCTTGCCCCGGCGGTCTAGCCAATGACCATTTTCCTTCAGGAGGATCGTGTGGGATCTTAATTGTTTTTGTCTTCGGAACTTCCTGGGGAATTGATGGTGGTGGATCATCAAATTCATCTCCCCAACCAGATGGTTCCACAGGTAATGACGGAGATAAGGACTCCTTCGTGTCTCCATAGTACACCACATAATCAAATTTCCCACTAGGCTCTCCAAGCAATCCTACTTTGGGATCCCCTTCTTTATATCGCTGCCATAAACTTTTTTTCTTCTCAGGCTTTCGTGGGGTTTCCTTTTCCTTATGAGATTGTGTTTCAACTTCTTGAGTTGAAGGAACTTGTTTTGGTGGATCAGGACGAAATTCCCGCCTCTCAGACACTTGTGTTGACCGCCTTGAGTCAGCTTCTTGACTTCTCGATTGTGCCGAAACGCCACTTTTAGTTACCACAATCTCAGACTTTATCTGTGGTCTGCCTTCCCGACGAACAAATGATCCTGATCTGTATCTTTTCCTTGTTCCTCTCATGTACTGGAATTCGGGAACTTCCCGATGTTGATGACTTAATTCTCGTTGGCAACGGGTGCACAATTGTCTATTATCATGCCTCGTAGACTCACGTACATTAACCATACTGATCATCTTCGGGAAAGGATCCGTGTCTACTTCCATTGGAGCCTTGCCTTTGTCTTCAGCAAATTTAATTTTGCCTTGACGAGTCGCTTCCTGGATTGTCTTTCTAAAAACAATACAATTCACCGTATCATGAGTCTTGGAATGATGCCACTTGCAATACCTTTTGTCGGTAATCTCCTCCTTGGATGGTATTACCTGTCCCTCAGCCAACTTGATCATTCCATCTTTCAACAACAAGTCAAATATCTCATCCAACTTGTAGATATCAAACGAATAATTACTCGTCTCCTTGGCTTTAAACTTGGACACATCTCTCACCTTTGCTGGTTTCAAAGCTGGGCACACATATGGTTTTTCAAGTACCATAGTTGCTACCGCTATCTCATTCTCTTCTTCGGTGAAGTCACTGTATTCGGTACTTTCAACCGATGCTATTGTCTGCCGATTATCCTTCGTCGGCTTCTTATCTTTATCCTTCAACAGATGCTCATACTTAGAAACCCGAGCATTTAATTGGAAGAGATCATCAAAAGCCTGGCCCTCGAATCTCTCTTTGAGATTAAACTTCAGCCCATTAAAAGCCAAATCTGTAAATTCTTTTTCAGTGAGGGAAGTCAAACACCGATTCCTGGACTTCTTAAAACGAGCAATGAATTGATCTACTGTCTCAGTGCCATACTGGTACATCCTGGCCAAGTCGGCTACTGTTACCTCTGGTACCGTTCGATAAAACTGAGAATGGAACTGTCTCTCCATCTCAACCCACGTCTGGATAGAATTTGCTGGCAAATTCGTATACCAAGTAAATGCTGTCTTTGATAATGACAATGGGAATAGCCTTAGCCTTAAATATTCATTTGTTCCAGCCTCTCCATATTGTGCTAAAAAACGACCTACATGCTCCACAGTTGACTGATCTTCTTCGCCTGTAAATACAGCGAAATCTGGCATTTTAAATCCCCTTGGATATGGAATGTTATCCACCCAGTCGGGATGTGGCTTCCTGTATACAGGTCTTGGTGTGCCTCTCTCTGCTCTCAATTGTTGCATTACCAATTCTGCAACTCTGTCTGGATTCCATGGCCTTAAATTCTGCTGGCCCAACTAAGGATCTTGCCCCCTAGGATCAACCTGCTGAGGTCTGTTCATTCCTTGTTGGTCCATATTGAAATTAGCGGGTGGTGGTGGCCTGTAGAGAGGATTTTCTACCACTTGTGGATATGGTTGAGCCACAGGTGGTCTCATGGGTTCGAAGTTAGGGACATTCACTGGCGGAGGCATGTTCAATACTGGTGGGATCATGGGATTGATCACAGTAGCATCAATGGGGCCAGCTTGAGGGAAATTGTAACCACTCACACCATTTACCAGATTTGCTGTTGTAGGATTTTCTGGCCTTGGTATAATTCTTATTGGAGGCTGTGAATTTGATCCTCTACTACCATTATACCCAACATTGGGATGTCCCGATGCTGGTGGAAATGGTATCGTACCAGGAGGGTTTACATAAAAGGGAGGAACTTGAGAGGATGAACTAGGGCGCGATATTACCTCGTTTATGGCGTTAATCATCATAGGCTTTATCACATCTGAGACATGTCGCACCATATGATTCGTGAGCTCATTCTGCTGTTCCTCAAACATTCTTCGCATCGTGGCTATCAAAGTGTTGTCAGGTGCCAACGCATGGATTTGTTCTTCGTTCAATTGCCGAGGAACATCAGCATTGTGATGGGGTACGTCCTCATTCGCTGCCGAATGCTCTGATCGTGCTCCATCATCTGGATTGTTGATGTTGCCAACCGGTACTCCATCTGATTGACCTCTGGTTCTCACCATTTCTCTTAATCTTACCACAATGGTCCCACCGGGCGTGCCAAAAAGATGTTCGCTCGTTTTTGCAACAAGGAAAATCTTTCACCGAAATTCAGTCTTCGGTTTTTATTAAGAGGGTTCTGTGGCTCAACTCTCGAAAGGAAATTTTAATGAGAACACGGAGGAACACAAATGGAAGTGAGATGGGTAGGAATTCAATGGATCGAATGTGGATTTGAGATCAGCAAGGGTTCAGGCTACGTTACAATACTCCTAGAAAAGCAGTGGAAAGCTTGATAATAAACTGAAGTTGCAGAAACTGTAAATGCTGGAAAAGAGAATACAGGAAAGTTAAAGTGTAGAAAACTTGAATTCTTTTGGATGTGTGTTGATCCGTTTCCTTTCTCTTCTCTTTCGATTATTTATCATTCTTTGGCTTTGCATAACCGTTTGTCGGTTATTTTCTTGTTTTCAAACTCTGAATCTTGGCGCCTTCAATAACTTCCCACTTGCCCACATTTTATCCGCCAAAACTTGATCTTCAACTGTCAATATGGCTTTGAATTTTGAATCTTTTCCAGCAACTGCCGTGAACTGTTCGCATCCACTATCCGGATTTCTTGCTCGTAACTTCTTGCTAACATGGCTAGCTCGGCCATCCTGCAGTTCCTTTTGTCTTCATATTCCTCTTACTGCTGATCCTCTATAATTTCGGTATGTCCAGAATCTTACCGAATTTTGAAAATCAGTGGTCCTGTTTTCTTACTTCCCGAATATCGGGTTTAGTCTTCTAGACATTTCGGTATGTTGCAGCTAACTTACCGAACTTCTCAGAGTAACTTACTATTCCCGATTTACCGATTTTCGGGACACAATGATACTGGAGTCCATTCGATAACTCTTTATTATTTGGTGTCAACAGACTTATACACTCGATTTAATGCAGCACTAGAATTATTGCAATTGGAAAATTTAATGTCAAACCAATCCAGCCTTACACAAAAGTCAACATGTACTCTCGGTGGCTGGCTTAAACGTGGAAGCATTTTTCAACTGTCTCTGTTTCTTTTTTCTTTTGAATTTTCAATATCATTATTCTCGCTATTCAAGCTTAAAATTCAATCACTCAGCAGCGAAGAGCCGAGGACAGGCAACAACAGGTTCCCGGTAGAGCAAGCGCCGACAGCAGACTCATCGGTGTTTCTATATTACACAGCCAACTTGGCTTACAAGTGTGAACAAGGCTCCAAAAGAACCTCACGAGCCCCAAAGCGACAGAAGAACCAGACTCCCTCTTTCTGCACTCTACTCTCTCTCTCTCCTCTCTCTCTAGTCTCTGTGAATCAGTGCCCTAAAGCAAAGACGAAGCTCCGCAGTCTCAGTGCTTCTCTCTCAGGCCGGACATGACGATGGTTAGCCCACAGCCATCGAAGTTAGCTCCTGTCATAACTCTTATTCCCCTGTTTTTTGTCCTCTGTTTTTCTGCCATCCCCGTCCACGCCCTCAATGTCGGTGCAGGCCTCAAACGCGGCGGTCTCCGTCGTAAGTTGGAATCTTTTCTTTCACCCTGATTTGAATCTATCAACAAAAGAAGAAAAGAGAAGAAAACCCACATTGGTTCTTACGTGAATGGATAATTTCGTAGACCAAAGACTGCAGCAGAAAATGCGCATCCGAGTTCTGCTCAGGTATCTAGTGATGCTCGCGCTTCTCTGCAAAAAAAAAAACACCATTTTTTTTGTGCATAATGCGATGAAGGATTGTCGATTAATTTGCAGCTTCTTTTTTTTTGTGGTTGATTGATTAGTCTTTGAACATAAACGGAAATTGCTATTGAAAATGACACGGTGCCTCCATTTCTGAGATATGGCAAGTATTGCGGGCTTCTGTACAGTGGATGTCCCGGGGAGAAACCCTGCGACGGCCTCGACGCTTGCTGCATGAAGCACGACGCCTGTGTTCGAGCCAACAACAGTGAGTTGCGACATCGGTTTTTTCAGCTCCTTCTCCGTCGAATCGATTGATATAGCTTGTCGCTGGCCCGCGCGTTTTCAAATGGTGAACAATAACTTCACACGTCTATACATGCATGGATTCAAATACTTGTAAAAGTATATTACGGAGTGGGATGTAGAGAAAATGGTCCATGGGACTACTAGGTTAAAAAGAAGAAGAGACACCAAGTGTAGTGAAAACATCCGAGTAACATTACTAAACCATCTCTTCATTTATAAGCCAACTTTAGATACTGTGTGGTGAAAGTGGCGTTAAAGGGACTAATGGGTCAAAAAAGAGAAGACACGTCAAGTCCAAGTGCGGTGAAAACGTCTGTGAGCAAAATTAATGTGGCTGCAAAGCCTCTGTTTCACTAAACCATCTCTTCATTCACAAGCGAACTTTCATTACTGTTCTGAAGTTTGGGGAAGGAGATTGTGGGGGAGCAAATACTGTCAACATTTGCTTTTATAACAGAATGTGCATGTCTAGAATATCTCTTTCTCATGGACCGGTCCTGTCCCAGGACAATAACTTCCACAAATATTTTGGCTTGTCAAGTATTCTATGCGATGGCGATGAGGAAGAAATCATATTGCGTGATTGATTAATCTGATAATTTTTATTGTACCGCCCGCATAGGCATATCGGAGTTCTGACATTGAGACCTGGCGGGGTGTTGTGCAGATGACTATTTGAGCCAGGAGTGCAGCCAAAACTTACTGAGCTGCATGGCCAACTTCAGGAACTCGGGTGGGAAAACGTTTAAAGGAAGCAGTTGCCAAGTCGAGGATGTCGTGGACGTCCTCTCTGTTGTCATGGATGCCACTTTGCTTGCTGGGAGATACCTCCACAAGCCCTAAATCTCTGTCCACGTTTGACGGATATATCAACTCGGATCCCTTCACTCACTTCGTGATGATCGCTTTTCTCCTTTGATTGTTTTCCTTCCTGACGTTTGTCTTTGTCTGTTCATGTTCTGTTGCAACAAATGGGAAAAACAAAAAAGAAGATGTTAAGCGCCTCTGTTTTCCTTTCCTGTAGAATTGGAAGAGTTATGAATGCTGACTATGGAGTTCAATTTTAATCGCAGAAACAAGAACCTGAAATGGCCATGGAGTTCAATACGCAAGATCTGCCTCCCTAATTTAGAACGTCATATGATGCAAATCGAACATGTTAATGTACTAATGCGAACAATCTCATGATCACTGCGAACAAATTTGACTTTACTGTAAGGGCGACCAAAAATGACAAATGAATTATGGACAAACAGCTTTTTGGCATCAAGTCAGCAACTGTCCTAGCTATCAAAATACGTTCTCTCTAGAACAAAAGAATTTCAAACACAAATTGTTGAATATTTACCAACTTTGATTATGCCAAATCCCGAAACTCCGCGTATGCGCCCCTCTGTTTCTAATGTTAGGACATTCAATCTTCAGTGCTGGGAATCACATAATGATGGTTGACATATTTTTCAAGTTCACAAGGACATTGCTGTCGAGTGACAATCCTTCAACACATCAGGAGTTGGATGAATACAGTTCCATAGTCTCAAGCTGCCTGAACTATCAAGTACAATCACTAAGAACAATAGTTACAAATTGGGACCTTCATGAACTGCATCAATTCAAATAGCTACTTCAAGAACTGAAAAACAATCACTAAGAAAGGCATTAAACAACTCCTGCAGCTCAGGGCTACATCATGAAATCAACTTCCTGCCCCTTAGATTGATTAGCACTGAATCATGCCGCAAAGGTGCCAGTGAGGAATCTTGATCTTTCATGGTAGGCTCGACACAAAAACTCTCACGAAGCAAGAACAACGTCCGGCTCTGCCTTCATTCCGGTGACAAAACAAATAGTCCATTTTGCACAGTCACTTGATTCATATTCTCACATCAGAACCACCTGCACATGTGGTTCTCTTTTAGTTTACATGTCCTCTTTTATCCTAGTTAGCATGATATAGTACATCTTGCTATTTCAAAGGCCCAGACCAAGCATCAGCACCTTGCATGGCGTAAAAAATCTAATGCTTAAATGAATATAACATAAAATCAGAAGATAATTTTTCCAGACAGGATGAGCTTGATCGTTTTCAGCACTTGGTCAAATTTGACACGTAAATCTGATCAAGCAAATCCTAAATGGCCAGGGAATCTTGTGAAGAAATATAGCAGTGAATCAAAAACATCCAAACATTAGAAACAATTGTTATTCCAGCTGAGCATCCTCATGGATAATATGGAACGGAAAGAATTTGCATAAGGGAGTAAACGAGAACCAAATAGATTTCAAGGGAGGAAGCGAATCATTCTTCAAAAGTATTACTTCGAGACAATTATAACTCAAATTAGCTTGTGATAGTCATTGATAGCTTATCCAGGATGAACAATCTTACTTGATGGCTCATGAGATCTGACGTACTTAGAAGGAATTCTGATCACTGTTGGCATTATCAATAGAATGATTTCTCTGAAGCATCACATCGGACTCCTGGATCAGCTTCCCCGTTCCTTGAATCACGTAAGACAAGGAAAACAATAGTAATACCCTGTTGTCACTAAGTATAATTAAATTTATGTAAAGGGAAAAGAGACAAAAAGAAAAACAATTTATCGACCTTTTCCTTCCCTTTCATCAGAAAATTTTAATTGCCCCTTTTACTAGCCGCACTTTATAAAAGTTGAAAAATATCGGTAATTTACTGATTTATTACAACGTTGCTAAATTTTTATACTTTACCTCGTAAATTTACTATTAACTGCTCCCATGATCCAAAGCACGAGTCCCCTGAAGCATCGTGTCAACTTCCACGACCAGCGTCTCCATTCCTTGAACTTGTCAAAGACAAGAGTACAATAGCGGGCTATCAAGAAAAAATGGTCTAAATCAGGTAGGAAATGCTGATGAAATTGGCAAATACATCTTGACAATGAATAGTGTGACCTGCTTTACTTACCTTTGAAAGGAAACGCGACCCGCATCATTCCATTAATTCTTCAAAGTTCGACAGATGTGGACAATTTTACCATGTTCGCATACTCCAATCTCCCCAGCGGGATTCTTTTATTTTAGGAAAGCACGAGCGGTCTGGTATGGCAAGGGATGTGCAACCGTCGTGATTCCAACTTTCCAAGTTGATCAAACTCAAAAGGCCTTTGATTTCGACTAGATTGCTGCATCCTTTAGTGCTTAATCGCTTCAGATGTGTTGTTGATTGCGAAAGGTCCAGACTTCTAAGGGACCCACAGCACCGTATTCTCAGCTCTTCCAAGTTTTTCAATCTGACAAGGCTTAGATCAGCATTCCACAGTGGATTTACTTCTGACCCGCGGAATTCAATCGCCAAGCGTCTCAAAGACTCTAGATCTTCAAGGCCGTCAAGGTTGGACAACTTCGGGCATACATATACTTCTAGTTCTTCTAAGGATTCTAATGCTTCCAGGCCCCCGATTTTTGTCAGGTCACTGCACCGATGGAGATATAATTCTGACAAGGATCCCAAACTTGACAAACTTGGCAACTCTTCCAACTTACCACAGTCGTGGACCCAAAGCTTCAACAATCCTGAGGGAAGCTCTGGCATGGATTCCAGCGATCGGCAACCCATAACAGTGAGTTTTTTTAGATGGGTTAGGTGAGAAAGTCGAGGCAACGTGCAATGCCGACAGGTGACTTCCAAAACCGTTAGACTGGCAGGAAGCTCCGGCAGCGAGGGAAGCTTCTCGCAATAAGTTAAATCAAGGTGTTGCAGAGAAGGCAGCTTACCGATGCTTTGCGGCAGTGATTCAAGCTTCCTGCAGTAACTTAAATTAAGTTTTTCAAGACAAGAAAGCCTATCCATTGCATGAGGGAAGCCAGAAACGAGCGTCCCACTTAATTGAAGGATCCTCAGTGAAGACATCCCATCTATATGAATTTCCCCTCCCAGACTCCGGCAGCGTGAGGCATCTAATTCTTCAAGTTTGCCCAACTTGCGAACCGTACTAGGTAAAGTTGTCAAATTCATACATTCCTCAATTTTCAACATTTTCAAGTTTTTCAAATCCCCAATGGATTCAGGTAATTCCGAAATGTCTGTCCGTGACAAGTCCAATTCGGTCAACCATTCTAACCGACCAATTGAATCGGGGATGTGATTCGCTACTGGGGCATCACCATTACCATTTGGAAGCTTCAGTGTTTCGTTTAACAACAAGCGCTGCAATTTCACAAGGGATCCGATGCTTTCTGGAAGTTTATCTAATTTGCAGCAACGTCCCAAGTTGAGGGTCGACAAATTTACTAGACCACCAATTGAGTCGGGAAGTTCATCCAGTGATTCGCAACCCACGGCACTAAGCATCTTCAGCTTTTTAAGAGATCCCATACAATCAGGGAATTTTTTTATGCCAGTCATGTCTACGAAAAGTTCCTCCAAATTTTTCAGTTCACCCAGTTGGGGGTCGGGTAACTTCTGGAGCTTCCGACAGTCCCTCAAGTTCAAAGAAACGAGGCACTTGACATCTCCAATGGAATCGTCGATTTCCTCCAAGTTCGCACAATTTTCTAGGATTATCATCTCTAAACTTTTAAATCCAGAGGTGTCAGGGGTGCTCTTTAGATTGGAGCACCCCGAAAGATTGAGAACTTTCAACTTCTCCATCTACAAGAAAGAAACATGTTTCATAGATTAGCTGTTGGAAATGAAATGATTTATGGTCAAATGTAGCTAAAGTGAAAGCATTTCTCATATTTACCGCGATTGAGCTCCATCGATTGAGACTCACACAGCCCCTCAAGTTCAAGGACACGAGGCACTTGACATCTCCAATGGAAGGGTCGATTTTCTCCAAATTCTTACAATTTTCCAAGATTAGCATCTCTAAACTTTTAAACCCAGAGAGGTTAGGGGTGCTCTTTAGGTTCGAGCACCGTGAAAGATTGAGAACTTTCAACTTCTCCATCTATAAAAAAGAAACATGTTACAAAATTAGCTATTGGACTAGAATGATTTATCATCAAATGTAACAGAAGAGAAAACCTTTCTTATCTTTACCTTGATTGAACTCCATCCTTCCCAAATTTCACTAATAAAACCACCTGATAAATCAAGTATGAGTAATTTCTCCAAATGAACATTGGTCGCCGTGAAAGAACCAGGACACTTCTCCCACACTAGCCATCTCAATTCTGAAAGTGAATCCTCAAAATCTCCAACAAAATCCATGTCACTCAGACGAAGGAACTTCAGGTAAGGCATTCTTTTAAAGCTACTTCGCTTCATGAACATGCTTGAGCCTTTTTCGTCCAGACTTAATGCCTCAATATTTCTATTTTCCTCCTACAAAAATAAAAAATTGTCATTGACCATGGAACAGCATACCATCCGACCGCCTTTTGTTAGCATACGTCTGCATGTTTTTGTGGCCAATGCATGTTCTCTGCACTTACAGAGTATATGTGATCTTTTTATAACTACAAGATAATATAATAGGTCAATTTTCACTTGTATGCCACAAATTTTGTCGAACTTTTGAGATTAAATAGTTTCTTTCATCTTTCACTATTATTTCACTTACTTCCTTCAGTCATTTATTTTCTTAATTTTGATCTTTACTTTTCAATTTTTCATCGAAAATTACTTTGTATAAACATGTGTAGAATTATGTTCAAATGTTACTTTGTTTATTTTGGCCGTAATTTACTGTTGTTTGATTTTGCACAATATTCATTAATGCTGAATTACGTGCTCAAACTACCTATAATAAACATGATCGATCCATGTACACATGCAAAGCTCATAATTAAACCAAAGACCTTAATTGTATTCCCTGGGTAATACAATTAAAACAATTTTTATTTTATTTTCTTTCTATCATGCATTTACATTATCATATTGCATTTCGGTTGTTAATACGAGGAACTATGATTAGAGAACAATGGAGAGGCCAAAAGTAGACATGATTGTTACCTTGCCTCGTTGAACTGTTATGGCTTCCTCGTCCCATAGTCTGCTACAATCCCAAAGCTTCTTATCTACTGGACAGGCGATAGCTTTGCCTAGATCTCTTAAATGATCATGCATTCTCAACTCATTGTTATCATCAACTTTCATTAACGAAAGTTCCATCATTCTTTCGAATCCGGAATCTAGGCGATAATGGAGATCCTTCCACATGTAGGCAACAATTCTTTTGTCATTTCCAATGAAAAAGCATGCTATGTCTAGAAACATTTGCTGTTCCTCATATACTAATGAATCGTAACTTATCCTCAACTTTTTTTGTACATCCATATGAGGCACCTTCTTCAATTTCTCCAGCGTCTCTGTCCATATGCTTTTATCTTTTCTTTTGAGAAATGAACCTATAATCACGAGAGCTAAGGGAATCCTTCCTGTGGTGACAACAATTTTACTAGAAAGAGCCGCGAGTTCTCTTGGAGGTTGTTCCCCTTCGAATGCATATTTCCTAAACATAAGCAAAGCGTCTTCCATATTCATTTCTTTGAGTTCATACCCGTTATATTCTGGCTTCAAGAGGGCCTTATCTCGACATGTAATAATGATCCGACTCCCCGGCTTGAAATCACAATCTCCAATCAAATTATCAAGATGGTCTTGACTATCCACATCGTCAAGAAGAATAAGTACCTTCTTTTTTTCACAACAACGTCTGATCATTTCAATCCCAGAATCATGCACTCTACTTTTTGTAATATGTGATGCTAGTAGAGATTGGACATTCTCCATACCCTTGCTTTTAATTGCTTCTCTAATATCATTGAGACAGCTGTGGCAATTAAATTTATCAAAAAGCTCTTTATAGATGGATGTAGCCAGAGTTGTCTTACCAACGCCGCCAATCCCATAAATCACAATAATTCGAGTTTCCAAAGAAGCAGTAGCCGCCAAATTCATAACCCTGGCCACATGATCATCAATTCCAACCAAGTCTTTGGGAAAAGACGGTGGAAAATCATGTTGCTGCCTGAGCACTATTGCTTCTATGAGTTCTTTTACTAATTTCCCTTCATACCTGTCAAACAACACAACAGATGAGAACTCATTAATGGCTCCACAAAACAAGGATTAAGGATGATAAATAGAAAAATTCTTCTTCCGACAAGGTAAACGACGTACCCACTATAATCTTCCTCTGATTTGTATACCTTAAGTTTAACTGCTTTTTGGAGCGCTGCCTTCGCTTTTTTCTGGAACTCTTCATCATACCTATGCTTCTCGCGTCGGAAGGCATCTCCAAATTTCCCCTCCATGTTTTTCACATCATCGGTTTTCACCTTGTAAAGCACCGGCAAGACTATTTGACCTCTGCGTTCATGGCACTCCATTATCTCAATGAGCTCGATGAGGCACCATTTACTACCAGCATAGTCTTCCGAGATGACTGGGATTGAAATCTTAGAGCGCTTGATTGCATCGAGAAGATTATCGCCAATTGGCTGGCCAATGCGGAGCTTCTCATCATCTCTGAACACGTAGTCTGAATCTTGCAGGCCCACATCTACGAGTTTATGGTAGAGGTGATCGACGAAGCCTTTACGAGTATCAGCGCCTCTAAAGCTCAAGAACACGTAGTAATTATTTCCTAACACAGAGGTGTAGTAGGAAGCAGATGGCTCAGAATCACTTTGTTCTCCAGTATCCTCGTCTTGTGCGCGAGGGATGGTCCTCCGATTCTTCTTTTTAGCAATGAAGTACCCAGCCACAGAGATAACAACGGGCGTGAGATAATGCCAGAAAGGTGTCATTTTGTTCTTGAAAGGTGATGGAAAGCACAGTGGTTTACTTGTCAACAGAAAGATTACTCGACTACAACAGATAGGTTTGAGCAGGAAATGATTACGGGACTCTCTCTCTTTCTCTCTCGCGAACACGAACAGACAATGAATTACACAAGGAAACACACACACACACAGAGCTTGAAATTCACCTGTGGCCCGGAATCACATCTTTCTGTTGAGGTCGAGGAACTAGTGGCTCCAGGGATGGACGAACTCGATTGCTTGGGTTGATCTTCCATTGCAGTGCACGCTCTGTCTCTCTCTCTCAGACTCGACTACTACTGATGGCCTGATGGGTTTGAGCAGGAAATGAATATTGGACTATCTCTCTCTTTGCCACATTTATAGCGTCGCTTGTGAAGAGGAAGAAGGGGAAAGCAGCAGGCAAGCCACGATTACTCGACCATCATGTATATTTTAATTGGCCTAATTTCCTAAAAAACCTCCAAAACTTTGGATTTAGACCCAAAATTAGTTCCCAAATCTGTTTTCCATCAAATTTACACCGTTAAAGTCCACGCGTAACTCCACCTGTTTAACTTTTTTTTTTCCTTTAACATTTTCTTTCCCCTCGTCGTCGCCCAAGTCCCACGTCACTGTCAATGTAGCACACGACACGCGATACGTAATTTCTCAAAAAATATAAAATTTCGACACATTGTATATTAAATAAATATTTTTTTATATATACATAATAAATGTATATTTAAAAATATCAGCGGTGAGTTTCTTCTTCTTCTATTAGGAATTCACGATTAGATTTTTTTGGGCTGGTTGGGTATATTAATTTTGGGGAGGCTAGATATATGACTTACTTAAATATATTTATAACAGATTCACATTTTGACTCCTAATTTATTGAGAATACTTAAAATTAATCTCGTGAGTGTCAAAATAGTGTGTCGGGATGCTGGGCTCACGTGTTGCTGGCGTGTCTGGAGCGCTTATCACGTGTTAATCGCATGTGGAGAGTGTTAGAGTGTCAGAGTGTGTCCGACAAGACACGATACGACACGAAGACATCCGGAGAACGGCGGCCGTCGCCGACGACTTGCTGTTGTTGTGGGTCATTTCTTGATCGGCGGAGAACGGCGGCCGTCACGATTGCTAGTGCGACTTCAAGGCTCTCCTCGCAACCGCAGAGCCGTAGGGCCATGGCGGAGGACGCAGGCGCTATTGAATTGCCCTCGCGATTGTTGCTAAATAGGGTTGGAAGGAGAATTGGGGGACTTGATGACGACGAAGAAGAAGAAGATAGACGACCGAGTCCCATGGCCGAGTGTGAACGCTTCGTCTTATTTTTAACTTAAAAATCCGAGCTTTTATTTACACACACTCTCCCCTCTCCTCTCTCTACCGAAGTGAGCAATTATCTAATTCGTACTGAAACGCGATTAAAGTCGTGTCGTCGTCGTCACTCGTCACTCAATCACTGAGCTTTGGACTGTCACCTCCCCAATCCCACCATCGCCGTCACGGTACGATCGCATCGCCATTCCTTCTCCTCGTTTTGTAGTGCCCCAGCGACAATTTCAACCGATCTGCCTCCATTAATGGAGACCCATGAATGCTCGAATGGAACCGAAAGCGGTTCGCTGCGTTGATCCGACGATCAGAGTCGAAAGGAACCTGAAATCCGGCAATTGATTAACTGGAAGACCGGTTGCCGACGATGATGATGTTGGGGAGCTGGATTCCCCGACCAAAAGCTATCGAAGCTTGTCGAGCAGGGGCGAATCCGGTTGTTGCAGAAGAGAGAACACTTAAGGCATTAATGGGGAGAGAGAGAAAGAGAGTGACAAGACAAGAGCAAGAGTTCTGACAAAGTCAAACTTTGGAGATAGTGACAGTGAGGAGAGAGAAAAAGTCAAATAAAAAAAAGAAAGTTGGACACGTGGCCAACAGTACACTTTAACGGTGCAAACAGGACGGAAATCTAACGGACGGGCAGATTTGGAAATCCTTCGGAAGTTGGAAATTTTTTATGTAACAAAAAAATATTTAGGGTAGATTTGAATCTAGATCTAAAGTTGAGGATTTTTTTTAGAGAATTCGACCTATTTTAATCTCTTAAGTTTCATGCATTCCATTTGTTCACGCTTTGAATCCGGAGATGCCATCAAATTGACTAAAAACAACTCCTCAGTGGTTGGCCATTATTTTTATTGGCTGTCAAGAGTCACCATTTCTTTAAGTTCACGTTTTTTCCACTCCCCTTGGCCTTAGGGGAGCAATTAAAGACGATGCGCAAGCTAGCCACGACTTCTTGGCAAGCTCCTCGAAAGCCGTAATACCTGGTTTTTATTTTTAGGAAATTGCTCCCGCTCGATTTTCTTGACCATTGACTTGTATGATTCTCGTTCTCGCTCGAGAGCCAAAATCGAGCACGCAAGAAGCACACCAACAGCGTGCGTTGCGTGATTCTACTTTGTGATAGGGTTTTCTAGAAGAAGAAGAAGCATAAAGCGTAGAGAGAGAATGACCCGCTAGAGAGAAAACAGAGAGACGATTCGAAGGCGTGGAAAGGAACAAGGAGGACGAGGAAAGTGAGACCCGCAAGGCAAAAAAGAAGAAACAAAATAAAAGAGTTGACCGAATAAAAAAACAGAACCATATAAAATTGTACAAAAAGTGGTGAAATCACACAAAGGATATAATGGTCAAAAAACATTTTAAAAAAGAGTATCAAAGTTAGAACGGGAGTGGAAAAAGCGCGAGCCTTTCTTTATTGTGAAGTAATTACAACGAACTGATATGATTGATGATAATCAAGTGGTTAATTGACCTGGACTTAGCAAAGTCGTTGCCCTGTAGGCATTATCCGGTGAATGATCATTCCATTCACGGCAACAAGTGGGACTTTCCTTTTCGCTTCTATTCGTGATGGGTGTTTCTATATTACACAGCTAACTTGGCTTACAAGTGTGAACAAGGCTCCAAAAGAAACACGAGTCTGTTGTCGGCGCTTGCTCTACCGGGAACCTGTTGTTGCCGGTCCTCGGCTCTTCGCTGTTGAGTGATGGAATTTTAAGATTGAAAAGCGAGAATAATGATATTGAAAATTCCAAAAATGAAAAAATCCTTTTAACCTAGTTGTCCCTTGGACCATTTTCTCTATATCCCACTCCGTAATATACTTTTTCAAGTATTTGAATCCATGCATGCATAGACGTGTGAAGTTATTGTTCACCATTTGAAAAATGCTTCCACATTCATCCTCAAAAATGTCCATGTAAACGCGCGGGCCAGCGACAAGTTTTATCAATCAATTCGACGGAGAACGAGCTGAAAAAATCGATGTCGAAACTCACTGTTTTTGGCTTGAACGCGCGCGTCGTGCTTCATGCAGCAAGCGTCGAGGCAGTCACAGGGTTTTTCCCCGGGACATCCACTGTACAGAAGCCCACAATACTTGCCATATCTCAGAAATGGAGGCACTGTGTCATTTTCAATAGCAATTTCCTTTTATGTTCAAAGACTAATCAATCAACCACAAAAAGAGAAGCTGCAAATTAATCGACAATCCTTCATCACATTATGCACAAAAAAAATGTTGTTTTTTTTTTTTTTTTGCAGAGAAGCGCGAGCAACACTAGATACCTGAGCAGAACTCGGATTCGCATTTTCTGCTGCAATCTTTGCTCTGCTAAATTATCCATTCACGGAAGAATCAAGGTGGGTTTTCTTCTCTTTTTTTTTTTTTTTTTTTTTTTTACGGATTCAAATCAGGGTGAAAGAAAGATTCCAACTTACGACAGAAACCGCGGCGTTTGAGGCCTGAACACCGACATTGAGGGCGTGGATGGGGATGCCAGAAAAACAGAGGACAAAAAACAGGGGAATAAGAGTTATGACTGGAGCTAACTTCGATGGCTGTGGGCTAACCATCGTCATGGCCGGCCTGAGAGAGAACCACTTAGACTGCGGAGTTTCGTCTTTGTTTCAGGGCACTGATTCACAGAGACTATAGAGAGAGAGAGAGAGAGAGTGCAGTGAAGAAAAAAGAGGGAGCTGGTTCCTTGTTCACACTTGTAAGCCAAGAGCAGGTCTGGTGGCGGGACCAAGAGATGTTGAAGCTGCGTAGATTATTTGGGTTGAATTCGCGTCTTGTGCCAATGCCAAATATTCGAGGTATTTATCATATTAATCGCTTCATTGGATTTATAATTCATCAATTAGATGAGTTCTTTTTGTTTCTCTTTGTTATGATAAATGACCTTCTTAACTCGAATCTAAGAGAAATTCTAGAGAAGTTATCCTGAAATTTTCTTATCTTTCCTAAATGATAAAGAGAAAAAAAAAATGGGGTCAAAAGAAAATAAGAGATTTAGAGTTTTTCTTGATCAGGCGACACCAACATGATCTTGTTGCCCCTAGCAACAAACATGCATGAACCATTTCTCGAAATATGTGTCTAGAAAGCCCAAAGTCTCGATAGTTATCTCTCGGTCTTCCGGTCGGGTATAGGTACCCTTTTGTTGAAGGTCGTTCGAGCTTTTCCTGGGAGTATGGCATGGGTTACTTCAGCGCCGTAAAGCCTGGTACTCGAACATTGGCTTAGGTCTAGTCCGACCATTCCATTATATTATACCGACAATTTCAAAAAACTGTTCATATTATACCAGGAGCCTAATATAGTATGATAGTGGTCGGGCAAGTATGCTCCCATCGTCTAGATATACGTTGAGCGACGAAAACACCCACGAACTGCCACTATCATTCTTCCAAAATAGCACGTCCAAGGTTTGTGGCAAGGGCTAGCCTTACAGAGCTTAAGGCTTGAGATGGCAAGTCAGCGTCAACGAAATCCGGACGCAGCCTCGCTATGGACAGCTCTTGCAGTCTATTTAACAGAAGGTTGGTCTGAGTGACATTTAATATAGGTTGATCGGGCCAATTAAGCAACTTCAACTGCACAAAAAGCATCATCAGTAAATCAAATACTCAAGCACAGATAGACATGCCACTTTAGGGCGAAGCAAAAACCAACAAACAATACAAACTTGAGGGCAAATCAACAGCAACATACGATAGGAAAGTTAACCAAATAAAACGCATCAACACATTGGGTGGAAGAAGAGCAAATACAAGCCAAAGCCTACTCTTATTGGAGGCTGCACCCAGTAAGTAATAATTCTCCTATGCTTATACAGAACAGAAAACGCATGCAGTAAAACAGCTCACCGAGTCATGAAGAAGAGGCAGCCAAAATCGTTGAGGTGTAGAAGGGTTTTTCATAAGCTGCAGGTTTTAAAGGTATATGAGATGAATAAGAAGAAAGCACAGAAGCCAAGTACAACCTTGCTCATGTAAAAAATCAAATAAAAATGAAACTACAAAAATTCTGGTATTTAATCATCCAGTAAGCTGTCGATCGAAGGACAAGCTCTTTCCCTGGACTACCTTTTCTTCATGTGCTTCAATGACCACCAGTTACCCGGATCACGCATTCTATATTTCCTAGATTGATACATTCAGTATGGCAAGTTCTGCTTCCTCTTTTTCACTAGCATTTTTTTAAAGAAATTGCGTACACAAGTCATGTAATAGGAGGCTTCACATACCAACATAAGGGACTCCACAGCTTGCCGAGCAGCTTCTATGCTTTTTCCATCATGAATGTGCTTAAGAGACCTCTTGAAATCCCTGTACCTGTGATGGACGCACTTCGCATTAGTAGAACAAAATTGTACTAGTTGCAAATAGCAGGAAAACTATACAGAGATATGCATTTTACTTGTGCAGAAACTCAAGACCTCCAGCAGTTTTAGACTCGGAACCCAGCAACTCAATGAGACCTTCCCATTGCTGAACCACAAGAGAAAGAGAGGATAAAAAAAAGATACTGCTATGTGGGGTTAATGAATAATATAACAAAACAGTCATATGACATCTGATTCTTTACCGCCTCAAATCTGCTAGAGAAATCTTAAAAAATGATAACCACCTTGAAACTTTCATCTGAAATAGACTTTCCCACAGAAGCAAACAACTGTTGAGCAATTTTATGAAGACGAACTTCATCCTGAGCTTGTTGGAGCCAAAAAACCGCAGCACCTTTTCGGCCATGCTTCCAGTGATGCACACCGGCAATCTGCACAAGACGGGTAGAAACTCCGAACAATTAGGTAACATACGCCAGAACTGCTTCAACTGCGCTTCTTAACAGATTATTTGAATAAACTGATAATTAATATAACCAACTATCCAACACGAATTGATGTATGCCATATAAGCCGACGGTTACCTTCATTATATGAGAGCTGACACTGTCAAGTTCATATAAACGGCAGATCTCTAAATTCTGCCAGGCAATAGTACGTACAATTAGCCAATGTGTACATCACTAAAACACTGAAAACAGTAATGTGATGACAGAATAAACACTCGTGTTAGTGCAGTGACAAAAAAAAACAGAGCAAAAGATGAATCCTTCACCTTATGTAGCAGTTCATTATGCTGAACAGGCTGCTTACACAATAAAATTTCTAACAAGCCCATTCCCTGCTTCATGCACGATGTCAAATAAACTGGAGCGATCTGGAGGCATTAGAGCATTGAGATTGTTAAAAGAAACATAATGATTCATTGACATACTGAAAACGAATTAGGATTCGTCAAAATAGTGACAATAACAAATGAGCAGAAGAGAAGCGGGCAAATTAGCCTGTTTGAGTGGCTACACATTGGATGATCTTTTTAAAATTTTCCCACGGATTTAGCCTTTCGGCTTTCGTTGTTACGATTTTGACTAAATTTAGTGGCTAAAGACTGTAGTCTCCAAACTGTCATGTTTATGGCTTTTGCTTTGAGAATAACATAAGTTATGACAAGGTAAGTTACAATCCCACATTTCACACGTAACACATAAGTTGACATTCTTTACGCAAATCACCCATAAAAAAAAATTAAAAAAAAAAACCATAACCAAGAACCTAAGTAGATAAACTAGGCCTCTGACATTAACCAGGTTGAATTGTTTTCTTGTTTAGGTGCCAGACATATTAAAAGCTACTAGCTAGAACCAGGCGTGCCGAAAAGGACAACCATGAAAATTCCAATAGCCCAATCAACTATTGACTAATCTTTCCTGTATACAAGAAGCAACCCAGGGACCTCAACCACAGCATGGCATCAGGAAATGCACTTAAAATTAGCTTGCACCCTGTGATTTGTTGACAGGAATGAAATATGTACTTCCCCAGATATTTTCTAAGAAAATGCAGATTGAAAAGCTACAGTTCAGAAGGTGGAGTAACGTGCGCTAACCTGCCATGTAAATGCGTGAGAAGAGAGAACTTGGGCATAGACCAGTCGATGGAGCTCCTGTATAGAGAGCTCTCCCAGATTATAGTGCTCTTCACACAAAAGACTTTCCGCTTCATCACTCCCAGCAGTCATCAACTCTATGGCATGTGCAACCATCCTATTCATCAGTAAAATATGCTTACATGGCTCGTCTCATTCAACCAAAAACAACATACTACAAATTGCATTTAGATGACTGAGCAACTTACCAAGGGCCAAACTCTTTAGAGCATTCTGCTAATACGACCTAAAAATTCAAAGTGCCTCATGGTGAAGTCCGTGAAAAAGAAGAACAGGAAACTTTACACCTGATTAATGAATAATTGTTACCTCCGTATTTTCCCCGAGAATTCCAAGAAGAAGTCCCATCAACTTCTGGGATCTAGGCACTGGTTTCAACTGAATACATTTTTGCGCAAGGCCATGCATGCTTTCAAGACCCTAAATTTTGTCAAAAGAGTTCATGAAATCACATGCCATAACATCCTAACCTAATGTTTCGTAATCAACTGAACCTAAATAAAAGATGTATCTTTTCAGAGGAAGAATGAGGGCTTTTACCACTGTGAATGGCCTGACATACAAGAAGTGAGAAACATATAGCTCTAGCCAATGATAGGTAGCAGATAAAAAACTGTTGGTGTTCCCCAGCATTATTTGCAGTAAATTTTTCAAGCCTTCTCTTGTCTGAAGATGATTACATTGGATCCAATATGCACTGCAGTCCAGCTTGGTAATTTGTGCCCTCCATTTCTCCCATGCCTGGAAGTTTAAAGCAATAAATAGGCATCCAAACCAGAAGATTACTGAAAGGGCATTTGATGCATCCTCGTTGGCTTACCTTAATAAAGTCGGGTTTAGCTTTATAGCATTCACCTAATCTTCCATCTCCTAATTCAAGACGCATGCGTGGCATTCTCGAGATAAGAACAGCAACTGCCTCTACCAGTCCACTCTCCGTCTGTACAATCAGGAGAAAACAATTTCAGTTAAAAAACAATGAGAAACATAGCAAATCATGGAAAGGAGTCCACAGAACTAGCCAATTTGGTGTTTTTGTTAACTTGACACAGTTTGAGCACCTAACCTACACTTAACCTACACTATGAAAAAGGACAAGGACAAGCATAGATGACCCTTAAGACTCCGCAAAATTTTATGGTTGTATCGAATACATGGCATTTACTAAAAGAACTGCTACTATCACTTTGCAATGAAGTGTCCTATAGTCGTTTTCCAGACTCTAGTACCTATTATACATGCCATTGCCAAATATTCTACTTTCAATACCTTGGTACCACCCCATAGTCATCTCCTTTGACATGAGCCATTCCTTTTCCTTTCAATAGGTCATGTATCATCTATTTGTATGCGAAATCCAAGTTCCGTCAGGAAAATTACCTTTCTTTATACTAATGCTAGTGGCATCAGGGCATTTCTATAAGATAACAAGGTCTATAATCAATTTAATTTCTGATTACTATGCTATATAATTGGCTTGTCCCACAACCATAAGGGAGAAGAGATATTAGAGATGCGACCAATGAAAAAGTATTCTCGTGTCAAATTACGTGAAATAGGAATTGTTTTTCGACCTGATGAAGGTTATATTATATGAAAAACAATTGCATTCACCCACCTCACGACTACTTAGTTGATCCAGTTGATAAGATCCGTGGAGATGTAACAATTTAACCTGTATATAAGGAGAAAAGAAGGAAAGGAAATGGACTGTTGGATACCATAGACGGATGTTATCTCTTCAAGAGTAAACAACAACAACAAGAAAAGATTCTACAAATGAAAGTCCCAAAGAAGATACTAACAACAATCTCTAACCAGCCGACCGCAAGAGCTGACCCTATCACTTCCCAGTACCTAGGATTGTCCTCAATAACCTGCACAGATTTCAGGGATGGAATACTCATATAAGGAGGGAATCCTCAGTCCTAACCGAAAATACCCAATGAAAACAAACTCTCAAGCAATGAATATATGAGATGTTTGCATGAAATACGTAACCACCTAATCATGAACACTTAAAATCAGATATTCCAATTAACATTAATACAGATCCCAAAACAAGCTATACATGCGCACAGAACCCTCACTTCCAATGGCGTAAGCAAATTCTATTTTAAGGATCAAGCAAGGAGATGGTAATTGCAAACTATCCAGTAAAAGCTCATCATTTATGAAAGGATTGAAAACCACAAAAGAATAAAAAACTAAAGCTTCACGATGGAAGTCTTGCTATACATTTGTTGAGATTTTCGTGAACTTTTGGCTTGCTGACACGGCTAGGCACCAATTTCCGAATCAAAACCAAACTCCTTTATACCAAATTGAATTTACTGGCCAATAAAAGCAGGAGAAAAGAATCTTACCTGAATATTTATAAGTTCATTCTGGAAATCCACAAGTTTAGAGTGGACTGTTGCACAAGAGCCAGAGAATAGGCTATCATAATCCTGTCATGAGATGCATAGCTCGTAGGTTCATAACAAACGTTAAGAGTACTAAATTGACAAAAGACTTCCCATATTGAAATAATTACTCAAATGACAATAAATATAAGAAAGATCATTACAGCTAACCAATCAATAAGCCGCTCCGGTAACCATGCTTGAGACAGCTTATCAGCATAAAACAATTCCATCAACTCCCATGCAGCTTTCAAAGATGTTGGCTTCTCACTTTTCTGCAATTTGAAATCTCAAATTCACCTATACCTTAACCAAATTCATAGCCGGATTTTCTAGTCATCGCATGCCAAGAACAATTAGCCTTCAGAGAGACCACATTTACCGGAAAAACAATTTGAAATACCTTCAAAACTGTTTTCGGGTCTTCAATCACCGATGCAGGAGTAGATCTTGGACTACCTAGAAGTGCATTTATGTCTTTGCTGTACTCCATGACAAACTCCCACCTACATCATCAGAATATGTTCCTCGAACAATGAGCTGGGTGAAATGAAATTCGATCTACTTAGAGCTAGTAATCTTTCATTTTCCTCGAAAGACAGTTACCAATCTACGTGGTAAGGAGATGGACTTATCCTCGACAAGGTCGAGACCGAGTTCCTCCGGCTCTGGAGCATCGCGAACGGCGACATCGAACCGTACGCGATCCTCCTCCACTGCGCGTCGCTGATCTCTCCATCTCCGCCGTTGAGCTTGACCTCGATGACCTCCCCTCCGGCGTCGCCTTCCCCGCCTGAGGGAGATTGCTGCTGGAAGATCGAGACGCGCAGCGAACTGCCACGCGCCCAGCAGACGGAGACTCGAGGGGAAACCGGAGGTCCGACGGAGTGGCGGAGAGGATAGACAGGAGACTGCTTGGTTTCTGAAGAGAGCGGCACCAACGCGCCGCCGCCGGAGTCCGACGCGGCTCCCGGCATTGCCCCGAAGGACGGTGGTTTTTGGAGGGGGTTTAGGGTTTTGGAAATGCAGGCCGGTGCTCCGAGTAGCCGAGCAAGCAGATGATGCTCCAGACTAGCTCGCAGCGCGGGACGCGTGAATTTGACATCGACGACGCTGCGTTTTGGGGATTGTTGCTACTTATGGGGCTGTCGTTTCGTTACTTTGCCGGAGTTTTTCCTCGCAAAGTTACCCTGATTCTCCAAACACATATGCATATTTTCTAAACCATATGGAAGGCTATTGAACTTCAACACTCGGAAAAATTCTGATGTCAACCTTTTATGGATTTTTTATTTTGCACTTTTTTACCTATGAATTTGCTATTACCATTATGCAAAAAACCAAAATGAAAATGCGAAATTTCTACGATTAGTATCGACGTGTCTATGGATCAAAATTCTAGAAATTAGAGGTAAAGCCATGAGTTAATATTGTGGAAGGAAGGCATTGCAGAGTCAGTCAGTGAGTCGGCTAATCCCAATTCCAAATAGTAGACTCAAGGGTTATCTAATTCCTAACTAGACGAGGGTCTTGTCAAGATAAGATTGAAAATGGACTATTTCTTCTCTTTCTCTCGTTATTAGACTCATTATATGATCGTGGCTAATTAAATTCTTCCTAATGATTGAATCTAATGGGCTCAGGAAGGTCTTCCTCAAGATCAAACTTTCGACTAAGATATTTCTACCCCAAGCCCATCTGCAATCTTTGCAATCTCATGCCGACTGCCTCCGGACAGTCCTTTTAGCTGCTCGTATACAGTACTCTACCCCAATTGCATTCGTGTGTGGATCGAGAGCTTATAGTGCCATTAGCACTTTTATGATGTCCTTCTCTTCGTCAATCTTCTGCTTCGAGCGAGTAATTTGAGTGATTCTTTCTTACTGTTGGATATGTCTTAGGACCCTACTTGACTTCCAGTCCGTCTATTCTTTCTCAATGGAAAGAAGCCTTGCTACGGTCTTAAACAAGTGAGAAAAACCCTCTTTATGTTGTTAGCTAAGCTGAAATTGCAATCGAAGGTTAGCGCTAACGAGCAAGAAAACGAATTCGCTAACGCGCAAACAGCTCGTGCTAAAACATTGCCTCGAGAAATCTGTACATCGAGATTGACATACGAGACTAGTGAAATAAGGTACTTACGTAGTGCTACTCCTTGGCTTCCTTACTCCACCGAACGAGAGGACTAGGTCGGACCGACCTACGAGGGAAGGAACCAAGAGCTGCAGAAGAAGATTAATGCGAGGTACAGCAGAGGAGAGTGAGGCAACAAAAGAAGGTCCATTCGGCGAAATCTATTTGTGGTGGAACAGACAAATATAAAACTTCATTTTCCGATAAAAGAGATCGGCCCCAAAGCAAGGTATGGCAGGTGCCGTCGACTTGCACTTGTTAGGAGTAGGGGCCGAAAAGAGCTCTTTGTATGGCTTTGATTTCCCGGCAATAGATATGAATAAGGAGAGACCTGGACGTTCAGACTCTGATCCCCTTCTTCAACTATCATTAGTGATCTCTGACACTTATATGCTTATTGGTCACTAAGCTCGTTGACTCAAGACTAAGCGCTTTGAGACGACCTCATCCACGGCAATGGACTTTAGAATGAAGTTAAGGGAGTCGAACCGGAAAATAGAGGTTCAGTCCAGTCCATCTGATTAGTACTATGGAGACAATAACGTGATGACCTTCTTTCAAATGCCACTTAACTCAAAAATAAATATATGTCTCGGCCTGAAATGAAGAACATGTCGGGCTTCTCGGATCAGAACGCTTTCACCTACTGACAACAGATAGGGCGATGCGCTCAGTATAAGCATATAATACAACAGACATACATGACCATCTCCTTAATAAATGAACTGTGTCCACGGCCACTCTGGTCCATTCAAGAACTACTTCCCAGGACCGGGAGCTTGGAGACACTCCTGTACGATCTCCTTGATCCTCCTCTTCATAAGCTTGTCTTTCACACCGGCAAGCATGTTCCTGTAGAACATCTCCATTCTGACAAGCTTACCACGGTCGGCTGACTCTAACATGTCGTCCCACTCTTTCGCGATGTCAAAAGTCCCGGAATTCTGTAACGGCGTAGGAATATCTTGCTCATTGAAAGGCTTCCCGAAGATCGAACCGTGGAGCATGCTCGTGTATCTTTCCATTTGAGAAAGTCTCAACTGGAGAGACTTTATCTCTTCCATAGCAAGAGACAATCTTCTATCCAATTCAGTGGTTCCATCACTACTTTTATCCATGGTTTTGTCTTCTGAACTCTCCTCTTGCTCGAATTCCTCAGTTGGTGGAGGCCACAAAACCAAAGTCGGAGCATAACAATCTATTGTATTTCCATTGCCAAGGACTCCGCTCCTTCCTCTTCCCCAAGACCAAAGCTTGTGCCCATCATCCGCAACAAGAACAGTATGTGCAGCCCCACAAGTTACTTGAACTGGGTCGTGAAATTTAGGCCCGTACTTCCTGTTACATGGAATTAGTATGGGAGAAACAGCATCACCCACATCTCCACCTGCGAAACTTGCTTCTGGACATAAACCAAGACCCCTTTCCATACCCCACGACCACACATCTCCAGCTGATGAAACAACACTGGTATGAAACAAGCCACAGTCAACAGAGGTCAAATATACAGGCTGTGGCAGCTGCTTTACAGGTTCTGGAACCAAAGTACTTTGGGTTGTTCCATGTCCGAGCTGCCCTTTATCTCCAAGTCCAAATGTCCAGCACATACTTTCTGAAGTGTCACTTGGTCTTTTTCTACGAGTAAGTAATGCTGTATGAAAGGCCCCACAAGCTACCTCATAAACTGCCCATGGACAATCCTCATTGAATGTTTTTATGATTTCGGGGTGAAGTCTGCTTTCTTTATCTCCCTGGCCTAACTGACCATGATTATTGCTACCCCACGAGTAGCACACTAAATCTTCCCCCTCATGTGTTTCTCCTGTACTAACCAGAGCTATTACATGCTCATTCCCACAAGCTACCTTAACTACAGTATGTCCATGCAAATCCCAGATTGGAATTGGTGAAGGACAGCTCACCAGAGAGAACACTTCGTTGTCGTCGCTGCTTTGCTGTGGGCAGTTTCCCCACATCCATAATGCACCGAGATTATCTATTGCAAAGGACATCATACCGCCAGCTTTAACAGAACAAACCTGCCGAAGTCAAAGTGGATGCAGATGATTTAAGAAATATTAAAAAGGTGCTTCATACAATGCACCTAGCCTTGTCGGACGACAAATTGCAAACTAAATTAGATACCTTTAATGGTGCTTTGCTGTTCATTTCTGACTCATTTGTCATGGATATGGGAGAAGCCAACTCATTAAATACATTCATCAAGCAAGGTACTAGAGAATTGTCTCCACCAACACCGAGTTGTCCGTCCATGAATCAGTCAAGGGTTTAACAGAGGATGAACTAAGCAACAAGTGCCAGAAAAGGATGATGAAATTGGTAATTCTATGCATTTAATTAAGATTCCTCAAGGAACTGGAACAATTTCATAGAAAGCAGACAGATTTGCATAGGATACAGACATTGTAGCCCCAGCACCAAACAGATCCATCATCTGCAATTCAGCAGAGAACCAAAGAAAACATCAGTGAGTAAAAATTGGAGATGACCTTACATATTAGACATGCTTTACTTCAGTTAAGATCCACTCTAATTTGTTCCGACTTTTCTCATAACTCTAACTAACAAATGCCTATCATCTATTCATTTGAGCATTGAACAGAAAGATTATATGCATTGACATTTTCATTTGAAAAGGCGCCCTGGTTACAGCAAGGTAGCATGATGCTCACAGCCTGTGTCATCAAGACGGGGAAATGATTGTAATCTCCCTTTGCAACCAATGAATTCACAAATGAGTTTGTTTGAATGCTTAGCTACAAGAGAATGTAGATCACCTAACACAAAGGGGTGCCTCCTCACAAAGGGCGTTGCAGTGACCAGGCCCGGGCGAACACTGACTATGCAGCTTATAGTTAACAACATTTACACACTGGACACTACATAATAATCCCGGACATTCGGAAACAGTTTACAGACAGATTAGTTTACTGATCCACAAGCAATAGTAACCAACCAATTTAATTTCCTCTATGCGTGGTTAAGACTCGAAATTCAACCGGGACATCAAACTAACCTGCAAGACACAGACTATGGTAAGCACCAGCAGCGATTCCCACAATCTTGACCCTCCTGTCCTGAGGGAAATCAAACTTGACTCGAACAGGGAAAAGCTCATCCTCTTCAGAGCCGGTCCCGAGCCGCCCAAACAGTCCTCTCCCCCATGCATACACAAAGCCATCCCCTGCACTTCACATCATCCACAACCACAAAAGCCTTAAGCTACAGGTGAAAAAAGAAAAAGGAAATCCCCGTGAAATATGTAAAACCTGTATTTCTAACTACAACAAGAAAATTAAATGACCCGGTCTTGATCGTTTTTAGCTATCTTTTTGAACTAAGACATCGAGGAATTATCAGACGGATTCGTCCCTTCTAACATCAGACACTTCTTACAGCAAATGAAGCTAGCAACTGCTCTCTCTTTCTCTGTGTCTCTCAAAATTGGAACTTCTTTCCAGTAAAGAAACAAGATGGTAAGGCACGCGTTTCAGGGAGGAATTTGGTAGTGAGCTAGCGATAGCGAGATTACCGGTGAGAGCGAGAGTGTGAGCTTCTCCGGAGGCGACGGCAACCACTTTGCGAGAAGGGTTACCGTATGCCGGAGCAGTTTCCGACTCATCCATGGATTCCGGCAAGCGACGTATCGAGAGGAACTGACGAGAACCAGTCTCTTATCTTAGCTCAGTCAGGGACCGTGATCGATTCCTGTGCACCCTTTGAGCAATTTAAAGGACACAGAGAAGCGTGCCAGTGGTTAAACGGTAATTATCATGTCTCGCGCGATCGGCAGAAATGCTTTTTTCTTTTTTTCTTTTTTATATGTGGGGGGAAAATGCCTCAAATTGAAAATGACACAAATTATCCTTAAACTTTGCCTAATGTGCAATATTATCTCTGAACTTTTAATTTGTTCAATTCGATCATTGAAATTTAGCGTAATATTCAATGCAATCCTTTTCTTTTTTTTTTGGTCGAACAATTCCGTCCTTAATGTGGTCCTTAAACTTTTATCATATGTTTAATTTAGTCCTTAAACTGTATGAAAATATCATATGTTGCCATTGGTTAATGGAATGATAACATTGGATATTTTATATAGTCTATGGATCAAATTGAATATTTACCAAAATTTCAGGGACCATATTGAATAAATTAAAAGTTAAGGACGACATTACACATTGGAGTAAAGTCCAGGGATCATATTGAATAAATTAAAAGTTCGTGGACGACATTAAACATTAAATCTAAATTCATAAACCGTTTGTGTCATTATTCTCATTATGTAAAAGTCGTCAATTGGATGTTGACTATTTAAGCTACTTGGTATTCTTTCTATATGAAAAATTATCAAATGCATGGATAAATTACTAGTGACAACATATAATTCCCACTACTTCTCTGGATGGAGATTGAGACTACTACTTATATTGAGAAATTACTAATGTCTTGTATTTTGAGTCATACTTTATGCACAAAAAGTTATTGTCCTCGTGGAGAATGTACTCTTTATTAATAAAACAAAATTACTTTTGATCACATAAAACCACCATTCATATTCAAAATTAGACTTGTATCCCCGTACATAAGCAGTGTAAAGAATTAATTACATATATAGGGGTTAGACAACGATACGCTTAATTATTTTGAGCGAGTGGAATTGTTTCATAAATAAGTTGATATTGTCATTTTGAGATTATTTGAGTGAAATTTTTTTGACACAATGAAAGTCCATGTAATGAAAAATTGTCGGTTATTGGTAACAGCACAGACTTTTTTAACGTGGAAAATTATTGACAACGATAATAAAAAAATTTTAAAAAGTAATTTGGTATGGTCTTTTTCTGCTGGGGTGAAGTGAATAATGAGATAAGTAATATGGGGGTCTACGTGTAGTGTCGTGTCCGACACTCTCTGACATACAACAAACACGTGGGCAACGCTCCAGACACGCCAGCGACACACGAATTTAGCATCTCGATACGCCATTTCGACACGTACGGGATCAATTTTAAGCATTTGCAATAAATTAGGGGTGAAAATGATACTTAAGCCATATATCCAGCCACCTCAAAATTAATATGCCCAGAAAAAAAAAAAAACTAATCGCGAATCCCTAAAAGAAGAAAAGGAAGAAAAAGAAGAAACTCACCGCTCATATTTTTGCATATACATGATAATTTGTATCATGTATAATATATATAAATGTATACATTTAATATATAACGTGTCCCGTGTCGGAATTCTCTATTTTTTTTTTTTAAGAAATGACGTGTCTGTGTGTCGTGTCGTGTCGTGTCGTGTCGCATGTCGTATTGATGTTACTTAGGTTATCACTTATCACTATCAAGACGCTCGAGAGGAAGAAGATATTGAAGTTTCGTCTTTTGTTTTGCTAATAACCAAACTTATGGTCCTTTTTATAAATTGGCATATCCGGAAGGACTAAAACCTAAAATGAAATATAAACAATTCCGATCGTGTTGTAATCGATCACCTTTCGGTGACGTGATTAGGCTAACGGTCAAGGTCAAAAGAGGGGCTGATGCCTGTCTTCTTGAAAAAGGGACAGCTCATGGACACGCAATTAGCTGGGTGGATGAGGCTGCGTGGTTCGCCAAACATCGGACGTCTCGGATTGGACATTACGTGCGCCAACGAAAATCAACGATGATGTGGGCGACACGTTATGTGTGGCTTACTGTACATCATCACTAACTCTTTTAGATTTACTTCTCCATCAAAATCGAGAAAATTATTAAAAAAAATTAAATCTATTATAATCATGGGAATTCAGTTTTAAATTTCTTCTTAAACTTTTTGTATCTTTACCAATTCAAAATGTTTAGGCCTCAACCGACAAAAAAAAAAATTAATGATTGAATTGACGTAATTACAATAAATTTAAAATATTTTAATAATGTTACTATAAAAATTCCTAGCGCAAGTGATCAGCGTAATGATAATAACAATAATGATAATAATAAGTGAACCATTTAGTACGGGAAAAAAAAATCAAGGAGTAGAATTAGGAAATGGAGTGAAATAGAAAGAAATTGATATTTATAATTCTTATCTTGACTTGCTTGTGACGTGAAAATGACGCAGGGTTATCTATGGTTTTTTTAGTAATAATTTGTATCTCGAGACACGTAAACGTGTCATTTTTGTTTTTTAATAAAACCACCTATGCACACAACAAAAATGAATGGCGAAGTGACTTCGAAATAGAAGTTTGGTGAACAAAAGTCTCGATTGATAATAGAACACTAGACTACTTGAAGAGAATTGACAACTCCAAATCTCTGATAAAGTTACGGATAATAAACATCAATTATCGACGAAAACTTTCATCGGGATGTTATTGACATCAACATCGACATGTAACTGCCGAGTACTGCTACTTTTAGACACATAATTTCTCGTGGAAAAGTGTTACGAGATAATAGAAGTTTGTGTGACTTCTTGTATCCATCCATAGATTGGGAATTTGCATTGCAATAAATAGGTTATAAACGGGTTATATGGATCAATTTGGATCGGACTATTTATGACCCGACTGACTCACCCGATTGACAAGTCTAGTAAAAATGATGTAGGGTTATCCATGGTTTTTGTGTAATATTTTATATCTCGAGACACATAAACGTGCCATTTTTGTTATTAATGCAGTCATATCATAGCATTACAAAACCACTCATACAGAACAAAAATGAATCCCGACACATTTTGAATAATCCATGATATTGACAAAGCGAACATTCTTCTGCCAAATCAACAGTCGATAGATCCGAAATTCGGTAGTCTTTTTTAGTGTTTTTTTTTTTCTAATAAGGTCTTGAATTTATGTTGTTGACACCAAAAAAAAGGCCAATTTTGTTGTTATAATCGACAAATGACATACTTAATTGATAATTGCAGTTTGGTGATCAGAAGTCATGGATGAACAGAAGACTAAACTTCTTGAAGAGAATCAACAACTCTGAATCTCTGATAAAGTTACGGACAACAAACATCAATTATCGACGAGAACTTTCATCGGGACGAAGTTATCGACATGCAACTGCCGAGTACTGATACTTTCGGATACATAACTTCTCGTGGATAAGTGTTGCTAGATAATAAAAATCGTGCGACTTCTTGTATCCACCAATAGATTAGGAAGTTACTTCTTATTCAGTAACCCTTGTATGCATCCTCCGTTTGTAACATGACTCGCTGCGATTGCCTTCGATCAATCAATCCTTTGAAAAGATATTTCATCGATATTTTTCGGCGAAACATGTGCATTCCAACAAAAAAACATTTACAAAAAATTCCGTGGCTCTATGATACGATGTATCGGATACCATTGGCATTTTGTTCAAGGAAAAAGGGGCAATCAAATAACACAGAAATCTAATCTGAATTTAAATGGTTAAGTTACTCTGTCAGCAGCAGAAAAAAAAAAAGAGTTTGAACATCTAACTTGAACCTATACATTTGTATATGTACAGCGATCATCCCATGATTGTGTTCATAGGTTAAATTTCTTTTTTATGTGGCATCATCGATCCTATGGCCATTCCTCCTCCAATTTTGAGATCGCTATTGAAGACTCAAATCACCACAATCGCTTGGATGCACCTCACCTTGATCTTCCTCGCTAACATAAGCCCCCAAATTCACATACGTATTCTCCTGCTCCGCCCTCCTCCACCTCCCCCGACAAATGACGCAGATGGCCGGCCGCCGCCCCCTGCTCCTCTTCCACCTCAGCAGGCACTCCTCGTGCACGGGGTTTCGGCACGTCCCGCACGCCACCACCCTCTCGCCCCCTCCCTCCTTCAGCTCGTCCAAGCAGATGGGGCACGCCGCCCCGTCCTCGACGCGGACCCCCTCGGGCAGTCCCACCCCGTCGGACCTCGCCGTCGCCCGGAAGAAGTCCCGATGGAACCTCTCCCGGAGGCTGGGCCCCGCCATCGCGTCAGGCGAGGACGGCGTCTCGAGGAGGCGCTGGAGCTGGCACGGCCGGAGGGTCCTCCGCTGCAGGCAGGAGTCGTCGAGGGGGACGCCGAGCACGCGGATGAAGACGAACAATATGTGCTTGCACGGGGTCAAGCGGTCAGGGCACGTGCACGCGGGGCTGGACGACAGCGACACGGTGTACACGTTCCCCGTGGCGCCAAGGACGAAGAAGGCGGACTCGGAGCGGTGGAGGAGCAGGAGGTGGTGGCTGAGGGCGCGGACTATCCGGTCCACGGTCGGCTGGGACGGCCCGAGGAGCTCGCTCGACGGATGGTGGTGGTGGCCATGGCGGCGGCGGCCGGGCGGCGTGGAATTGGAGGCCACGGACTCCATTAGGAATTGGAAAGACAAAGAGGCAGTTGTGGCGGTTAAAAAGGGGGCAAAGGTTAGTTGGGGTCTCGTGTGGGTGTGTTATGAAGAAGTTAAGGAAAATGTCGGTAAGCGATGGCGTTGCTGTAGATATAAGAGGATGAGATTCTTTTGAGGGAGTTGGCTGAGGGAGAAGAGAAGGGATTGCGGGAGAGTAGGAGTAGGGGAAGTAGTGAAGGGCAAGTAATTCTCTCTCTCATGTTCTTAGAGGGACATTGCCTTGAATTGGTGTGCTTCTGTGGTGTTATAGTTGACCACAAGGCAAGTTACATTGGCATGTGCTAGAGTAGAGCATATTCTTTGGCCCTTGATTAAAGGACAAGTTTTTGATTTTTGGGATGTTTTATGGATAGCCTTATTCCCCGATTTTACGGTTCGAAAATTGATACCGGTGACCATATCGAACGGTTGACTGGTATGCAACCGGTATGCAATTTGATCGTTTCTACGGAGAAAGCTGACCGATTCAAAATTAAAGTAAGTTATGTAGATCAAATGATTTTATGGATATAATTCTGCCAAAGTCGAGCCACCTTAACTTCTTCCTATCAAAACAAACTCCCAAAAGTAACTCCATAACAGACCCCTCGAGCAATCTTGGCCACTCTACGATCATCTGAGGTTGGATTGTCCTTGGCACGTGTCGATTTGTGGTCAACAAATTGTAATTAGGGATTTGCCATGAAAGAGTTTCATCGTTTTGGTGACAAAATGCTGGTTAGCAGGTGAGAGCCCAAAGTAGATTTTATTTCAAGTAATGATCTGAAGCGCCATCTTTATTTCAAAGGATGGCCTAACTAATGTCATTTTCGTCATTTTCTATTTTGATTTTTTCTCATTTTTTTTTCTTTGTTTCGACCGGCGAGGATCGCCACGTGCGCTGATTGCTGGCAAGGGTCACCTCGCCCAGGCCCTCGTAGGCCACGGGCGAGGCAACCCTCGGTCAGGCCCTCACCGGCCGCAACAAAGAGAAAATAAAAACAATGAGAAAAAAAAGAAAAGAAAATAATAGGAAAAATTTATCAAAAAAAGAAGAAGATGAAAATGACATTCATCGTATCTTTATTTAAAATAAGGTTCTCGTGTCCTTATTAGAAATTTCCCATAAAAGGCGTCCTACACACCTCAAGTTATGAAACGACAGCGTTTAAGCCCGGCAACAGCCGCAACCCCCATTTACATTCTTCTTCCCTCTTTCCTCGTTATCTGCCTCCTCGCCAGTGCTAACTAGTCACTACTGAGCGTCTTCCGACTGTGGCGATGTTTGCTTCGTCGTCTCATTCCCAAAAGAAGGTGACTCATTTCTCTTTGATTACTCGAATCATCTGTATTTTGCGCCTGTTCTAGTTAGTTCTTTTCGTTTGGGTGCTGAGGGAGCGTGAGTCGAGGAAATTCGAGTGTTACGGTAAATAATCCATGTCGTACGACGTTTTACTTCAACAAGAGCTGCTCGAAATTGGTGCATTTTTCTGTCTTCTTAATTGGGAATTATCAAGATTTCATTGGGTCTCTCTTGTTCTCTTTTCTCAGAAAATTATGAGAGACCGAGCAATTGGGTGCTCATGGTGTTTGTTTTTTCTTCGTCTCATTAATGGGTTTTTTGTTTTTGTTTTATATCATTCGCAGCAGCCAAAGAAGCAAGAGAAAGAATGGCTGTCCGTAAGTTTCAGGCCAGAGAATTTCGTTCCAGGACTCATTATTGGTTTCCTTTTGGGATGGTTCATTGATTTATCAAAACCCATCAAGAGCAATACAAGGAGGAGAAATTTTTTGCCAGGAAAGCAGCAAGAGCAGTGTCTGGTCTCAAGCGGAAGTGACCAGGACCTTAAAATGGTGTTCTTTTGACCTATCTCAGTGTTTACTCTTTCCATTATTACTACCTTGCTTTTAACTGGATAAGAACATTCACCAAATTTGTGTGTACCTGTTTGTCTACAATCCCATTCATTTCGTCTGGGAATTTTTGTTGTGATAGACGATACTTACTTGATGGTATGTTCCTGGCAAGTTTTGTCTAGGCAAGTTTTGTCTAGACTCTAATTATGAAGAGCTTGCCCATTGCAGGTTCTAGTGGTCAGGCAGGACCTGAAGATGGGACAAGGGAAGACTGCTTCTCAATGTGCTCGTAAGACACCTACATCTCCGGTTAATGTCTAGACTCTTGATTCTTTCTCTTATTGCTAATCTTTCCCTTTTCATCCCCGTATGTTGACTAGCCTTCTCCTAATGAAATTTCAGATGCTGCCACTGGGATGTACGGGGAGCTGATGCAGAGGTATGTGATGATTCTTCAGGTGGAATATGTCCAATTGAAGAAAGACCGTTTGCTCTGTAGCTGCTTTCCTGCTTTTTTTATCGATGTGAGACTATGAGAAACGAAACATGTTCCTTTGTGATGCTTTGATGTGGATATGTTATAAACCATACAATCTTCTTCAAGTGTTAGACAAGATGGTGTTTAAGCATACGTTTTGCTTGCTGTCAATGTCAATCAACCGACAGTTCACTGGATTTTGACGATGCGACCAAGGAAAGTTATCTATAGTGCATGCAATATGACTATTTCATTCTGTATTTTTAATGTCTGACCGAAAAAAAGTACGTGTTTTATATGTACTCAAAGTATACGTTTGTCCATGCAGTTTTTAGATACTCGGATAGTCGTTGACCAGCATTTTATGTTGCTATATCATTAGAGAACTGCATCTCACCAATTAATACTTCTTGCCAACGTGGTGAAAGTCCCATGATCCAGTTTTTCGTTGCAGTGATCGTTTTTTACTGAGAAAGTGGGAACAATGTGGACAACCGAAGATTGTTTGTACGTGCAAAAATCAACAAGAAATGTAAGCAGGTGACTTTCAGTATTCATAAAGTTCCCATCCGCTATTTGTCTAGTAACTTCTATACTTTGTTATCTTTGTAACAATACCACTAAAACTATAACAATTTTTGTCGGGTTTTTCAGGAATAAGCTAAGGGAAGCAGCTGAGAACATGGGTCTTCCAACTTTTGTTGTCGCCGATGCTGGGCGAACACAGGTAAAGATATCCGTGGCTTAATATCACAGTGGCTAGCAATGACGATATTATGTTTGAATTGAACGGTCTTATATTTTCTGGTTGGATATGGAGCAGATGCTTGGTCAACTTAAAGGCGGGCTAAGCTATTAATTTTTCCATAGAAATAAGTGAACAAATGCTGTTGGTCACATCATATGCTGGATCAATATGAGTAGTATAAAATGGCCATCTCAAGCAATTGTTTACTCTTGCAAGATTCCGAGCTCACAGATGATTCCTGTTAGACATGCCTTCTATAGAATCGCAGGATTGATGATATAGGTTAAATATAAGGAATATAGTGCCTCACCTTTGAGATTACAAAGCTGGGGCTCGCTCTTCCTGCCTGTATGCTATATGTGCTTCATATATCAGTGAAACCCCATCTCTAATTACTAGTTGTACTTCCATTTTTTTTATTTTTATACATCAACAACAACATCGACATCACCTTTATCCCAAACTTTTTTTTTTTTATAATTGCTAGAAATATTTGGTCCCTTCTCCTCCCATTTAGGATTATTTCTTCAAGAATTTCAACTGTTATGGCTAAGATGCTGTACTAATGACAAAATACTTTCTCCAGGTTGCAGCTGGTTCAAGGACTGTTCTTGCTATTGGACCTGGTAATTCTAGTCAATATTTAGTTGTCCTAGTCAACATAATCGTACCCCTTATGATTGATGTCTTTTGCTTGATGTCTTAGCTTGGCCTCCCTTATTAGAGATTGATTTTCTGAGGGATTGGTTGACTCCCTCTTATTTTTAATTCATAGGAAAATGAAGCAACCTCGTAATCAACGACTAGGAGCAAATTTATCACAGCAGAAGTTGCCATTCAAAGAATCCGTATGTCACCAGTTAGATGCTTTCTCATTCTTTGCTTTATTTTGCTGCTGTGAGCAGGACCGAAAGAATTAGTGGACTCAGTAACAGGGAAGTTGCGCCTCTTATGACACCATTGACTGACTATCTTCTGCTCTACAAATGGTTTCACACCCGAAGAATTTGCTTCCCAAGATTTACATAAATCCTATTTAGTGGCGTGATAGCAAGGTTCACTCTTCTTTAGTTGACCTCTTTTCAGCATAGCACTTGTTTGGTACCTGAGCTACATATCATGAGTAGGTGCAATCAGGATTCCAGGAACAGTAACCATTCTCTTATTTTGTCAACTTATTGTGTCGTTTCTAGTCTTTAGTACCAAGGTCAGTTGTCTTGATTCTCTTCATTGCTCTCCTGTGTAATATTCAGATTGAAGGCAATCTGCACTGAAGAAAGGTAAAAGTAATGGAATTTGCTCTCGCATGTGTTAGATTCTCCATGATGCTTTAACATGTGAACCAATGAGCTTGGCTGATGGCTCTTTTGCTTGTTATGGCTAAAAATGCTTTAAACCCAAGATCAGGCAAGGCAGTGCAAAGTGTGATATCTGAAATGAAGTCATGTGCTTTTAGCTTTATGTGTTTGTGCGCTTCCTGTTTTCCTGTGCTGTTCTCAAATGGGAAATGACAGAATACGCTAGCATTGAGCGGTGGATCATTTTGCAGCAAAATAGAAACTAGCTCGTACTCTGATGAATCTTGCTGAGAAAAAGGAAGGGACAAGTTGTGTGATCTTTGCCATGTTAAGAAGCATTATGTGGCTTTCTTCTTTTGCTTTAAGGGAAACTGGTGGTGAGTGGCGTGGTGCATGATTTTCTTAAGGAGATTATTGCTTCGCTCGATCTCTTTTTGCGGCCACATGAATGGGCGAAAGAGGAGACGATGAGAGACTCGGGTCGGAGAGTAATGCTAGCAGAAGAGTCGTCCGCCTCTCCGAGCCGGACCTTTGAAGATGTGGACATCGCGATACCTGCTATCTTTTTCATAGTAAGAACATGCTGACTTACGTCTAAACGTCTCAATCCCCACCTCTTCCCATGCCGATTAAGTATAATGCTCAGGACAGGAGAAGCATATTGCTTACTAATGCTCATCCATAAAACATGAACTTGTAGTATCTACAACCTTAGGGAAATGTATGAATGGTGGGATGTGTCATTACCTATTTTTCAATAGAAGTGAATATTTTCTCATTTAACTAAACATTGTTTACTTTAACCTTTGTCTTATGAGGTCTAAGATTAAGATCCTCTTATCCAGTTAAGAAAGCTTAATGCACAAGTAACTCGGCAACAATAGATATGAAGTAAAATCATCATTTCCACACCACAACGAAATGTATAACGAACTAATTCAGCTAATGTATTTACCCATTAAGTAAACGGAATAAGTTTTCATAATCATGCCGTTGTACTAATAAAAAGGCAGCACTATTCGTATAAGCAACTGTTTTGCATATTGAAATTCTTGTCGGTTTGATAACTGCTATAAATATAATTTGGTGATGTATCTGAACTTAAACATTAAGATTCTTATAGGGTTTATGATAAAGTTAGGTGATAGAATATCTTTTGAACGCGTCGTCTATAATGGTTCAATTAAAAATCATAATTGAAATCGGATGAGGAGACTAATTTTTATTAAATATACGTATTAGATTGACTAATGTTCGCCATACAATAAAAGGTATAGAAATGCTTACATGATGACCTAACTTTTATTCATTGGAAATTTGATCATAGTTCTGTTTACAAAAATTGGTCACGAATATCACCTTGCGGGTCAATAAAAGATTATCAAATTATCGGTTATAAATATTTTTTTTGGGTCGAAATCGGTTTATAAATCTAAAAAATATAAAGAATTTTAGTCCCAAAAATTCCGGAAAAAGAAAATCCTTTAAAACGTAAAACCCTATCAAAACCCTTCTTCTTCCTCTTCTCTCTCTCTCTCTCTCTCCTCGTCGTACACTTCAATGGCCTCTCGTTGTAGATCTTTGTCGAAGCCTGCGGTCTCCCTCTTCAAATCCACCATCTGCAAGCCGACCCTAAAACCTACGTCCTCACCGTCTCTCCTCACGGCTCGCTCTTCTCTCACTTCGACAAGGCAAGCTTCTTCTTTCAATGTCTTCCAAATCTGATTTTGATCCTCCCTCATTTCTGAACTGCTCTAGTGGGAATCGTATCCCATGGTTTCTGGTGTCTGGTTGCTAGGTTCTTACCATATGTACGCAGCTCAATTTTGAAGTGCAAATTTCAGTTGTTCCTCTTCTTTGGCTTGTCTATAGAGATTGCTTTTAGTAGCAAAAGCTCAGATTTTGATCGTTAGGCTTTGATCTTCAGGTCGTTTCCACAATTGGGTGCTCTTCAATCAATGCTCCCATTGCACATGGCAGTCTCTTCGGCAAGGCTCACTTCATGCCTCGGCATGGATTCAAGGAGCTCGAGGTCGATGTGTCAGGGTATGCTCTGCAGTGCCAACCCAGGAGTCTGATAAATCTCCAAATGTTTTCTGTTTGTTATCTGTAAGCAACTTTTTTTTGCTCTTTTTTTTTTTGCTTACATCTTATCTTGGGTTTGTCCGCTTGCGGTGTGAGTGCACAGATAGAATGTGAATTCATGGTTTAAATGGGTGACGTTTACTTTCTCCGAAATTGGATTTATTGGATGCAATGCCATTTTGCAACTTCTTGAGGATTTCAGGAAGTAGGAAGATAGATGGACAAATTTGTCGCAAAGAGATTAAACTTGTCACTCTTCATGTCTTAGTCTACATGTCTTTATTTATCCGTGGATAGATAGGTGTATATGCATGGAGGTACACATGCATGCATTCATACATTATGCATCTGTAATGTTCTCTCTTGGATACCTGTATCTTTTCTTGTGTTTGGTGTGGGGGATTGCATAATGGCGAAAGGCATGTCGTGCTGGTGTTAAAATTAGTAGTAGATATGAAAATGAGCGGTATCCTTTTGTAAAAATGCATTGATACTGGATATAGGCATTTCACCCATGGAGTATTGCCGAACAGGTGAGGGCTTCTGCTTATTGTCAAAGGAGTACCTAAAGTACATTTATACTCTGGGTACTTTGTCCGAATGGCAGAGAGAGTGTGTGTACTCTTGATGGGTAGAAGCAATGATGGACAACTTGCAAACATATACATGCTTGTAAAGTGCCTAACCTTTCGCAGATTCATGGCTTTACCATGGAAATTTTTTATTGTTACATTATGTTTTTAAATTTACTATGGAGCATGTAATTCTTCCCCAGTGTTGATTTTAATTTTGAGATGAGTGCACCTTGTTTATTAGTCATTACAAAATTGTCAACAGCATGCGGTGAATGGTTTGAACCCTTTGAAAGAAGTGTTGAGTGTTTTAGGAAGAAAGCATTGTGGTACTTCTGACTAGCGAAGATGGTTTTTGACAGAGCAGATGTGCACTATCTATTTAGAAGTGAGCACTGGAAAAACTAAAATCAAAATTTCTACAACACCAGTACAATTAAGTCAGAACTACCTCCACTTGACATGATTTCAATCCCTTTTTTGATAGCAAAAGTCAAACTTTCACCGTATTGGTCAAAACTTATGATAATGGTCCAAACTATTGACACTTACATAGTACTGTTACATAAATTGACACCCCCACTTGTGACTCCCATTGATAGAGGTTATGATTTGGAAGTTGTGATTTGTCTTTGATTTTGCATACGGCAGGAGAAATGAGCACGGGTGTATCTATGATTATTTCCTTAGTACTGAAAATAAGCAGATGCATATGACTTTGGAAAAGTACACAATCGAGAAGACTTATTAATGAAAAAGAGTATTAAACACGTTCTTTTTTGTTTGTAATGCCCATTTATGGTAGATTTTTTGTGAACAGTATGCTAAACCATTTAGAGTTAAACGAGGAACTCTTTCAAGTGGTGTCTTCTTAGTCGAGACAACTGCGTGATGAAAACCATAATATGGCTGCATTTCTTGCTTTCTTTGAACAATCACATTCATAGAGAAGTTTTGTGGTGCCAGTCGACGGATTCTGCATTTTGCGTCTTATTTTCATTCTTTAAAATTCAGTACTTGTCACTGAAGTGAGACTTTACACAACCCTGAACATGATGGACAGGATGATATATCTGTTGGTGCTTCAAATCACTTTAACAATATCATGTTTAGGGAAACCTTTTTGCCGGCAGATTGACTCTTACTTGTGCCTCTTCTATAAGATAAATATATCCAGTTTTCATGTGCTTTTTAGGGACACCAATATGTAATATTGAGTTAGAACTATAAAAATCAGGAATAAACTTGGGTTTCGTAAGAAGAAGAACAAACACAATGCAATGGAAGATAACTTCTCTGTGGGGACAAGATGAAAAAATCTAACTCTGTGATGAAAGCGAACAATCATAGCTATGCTTGCTGTTCCGTCTTCTGTTGGAACAGACAAACCTTCAAGCATGTTGTAAAACGTTTCTTCCATTTTGTTTTCCTTTTTGAGGGGATACTGTGGGTATCCTGAAACAAATCGCTGTCTCCAGGATTGGACTTTATAGTGCTTTGTTGGACGGATGAACCAGAAGTTCTGTCCTTCCATGTCACACAGTGTCATGCATAAATGGACAAGCTTTCCAGAGGTTTTAAGGAAGGAAAACTGATCTTGCAGATTTTGATCAAGTTGAAATGTACAAATTCTTGGTCTGATCTTTACCAAAATACCAGAGCTTTGTTTAAGTGTTCAACCTTTCAGCCTTTTACTCACGACTGTGAGTTTCTCTCTACTTTTGCCTGTTTCCAGCCCCTTCCCAAGCTGGGTCGATGTGATTGCTATAATCTGTGGAAAGTGGACAAGTATTGTTTAAATCCCTCTTAGTTTGACTATTGTGCCTATCATATGGAATATCTGATATGAAAATCTTAGATTTCTCTATGCTTTGTATGGAGTACTTCATCTGAGCAGTTTTTCGGCCAACCAATTTTTTTCCGAAGGCAGTTGGATGAATCTTAGAGAATCCTGACTCAGGCACTTTGTTCCGATTTAGGCGCATGTTGAGGCTTACTCGAGAGCTCGGGTCGAAACTGCCACTTGTATGTGGATGGGCCATGTATTGAAACAGGCCATGACTGATTGAACCGTCTTACTAGCACTCCCATGTCGCGGTCAAGGAGCTTAATACTTTATATTTTGCCAGCGTTGCTTATCATACTTGAGTTACAGTAACCAATGACATTTGTGGCATAAATGTGCGATAATAATTTATTTTCGTTACTTGGTTGACCATCTTCTCTGCGTACCTTGGGCTGTTAATGAGGTCAAAACTTAGTCTGAAGGATTTATTCAAGCTGGTGCTTACACATTCACTCCAACTTGCAGAGCTAGGTCTCAGCGTACCTCGATAACGGAGCAGGAGGAGGAAGCGGTCAACTGATGGAAACGCTGCCTCACGTCTCTCATTTGTATGCATGAAATTGACATTCTGGCAGTGCTTAGACCTAGAATTGGCACCGTGTAACTCGGGTCATGCAATTTTCTGTTTCTTTTCGGACGCGACGAGATGAAACGATGCTGTGGCATGGTTTCCTTAGGGTGCATAAACTATGTCTTCGTGTTTCTTTGGCTTAGAATTGACAAAGAGGAGAATTCATCTTGCAGACCCAGTTTTGCTTGGGCAGATTTAAGTCAGTCATATGATGAGATAGAAATGCTCAAATTTTCAACTTCTGTGATGCAAAATGTTATCTTACTTCATCTGCATTTTTCATGGGATTGGTGAAAATCCAGAGGTGGGATGTGTAGGAATGATGCAGAAGGGTCTCTGCTGAGAAGCAGTTGTGATTACTAAGCAAGTGAGGATGATAAATTATCTTACAAGCAACGTGGAGGGCACGTGAGAAAGTTTTAAAGGAGTGGGTTGATTTGGAGACGAGTCTCCTAAAGTTGTCTCCTTTTCCATTGAAAGCAACCTTGGCCATTGCATCTTTGTCTCCCTTGTGACAATACACTCGCATGTGACTAGTGAGCCTTCCCTTAAGCAACTCTCTCTCTCTCTCTCTCTCTCTCTCTCTCTCTCTATTACCACATTCAATTCAATAAGCAAATAAAAAAAGCGTTTTTGAGAAAGGTTTGTTTTCGATTTATCTTCTTTCTTTGCATTACAGAATTGTCGGTGCAAGCTTGGTTGATCCACTATCTACACACCATCCACTAGGATCTTGAGTTCATGCTTTGTTCAGTAGCATTCGTGCACGGTCAAGGTCCAAGACCATGAAAGTCTTTTCTTATTGCATTGGAATCGTGCTTGGTAACATTTCCACCTCGCACCCAAAAAAGTTATGAAAATTCTTGTCTTAATTTCGTATAGCAGATGTTGACACGCAACACGACACGACACGCCAACACGTCATTTTTAAAAAAATAGAGAATTTCGACACGTTGGGACACGTTGTATATTAAATGTATATTTTTATATATACCTAATAAATTATCATGAATATATAAAAATATAAGCAGTGAGTTTCTTCTTCTTCTGTTATGGATTCACGATTCGGTTTTTTATTTTGGCTGGCTGGATATATTAATTTTGTGATGGCTAGATATATGACTTAAGTATATATATTTCAGATAAATTTAAATTTTGACCCCTGATTTATTGAAAATGCGTAAAATTGATCCCATGCATATCGAAATGGCATGTCAGGATGCTAGACGAGCGTGTTTGGAGCGCTGATCACGTGTTGGTCGCATGTCGGAGAGTGTCGGACAAGACACGACACGGAGGCCCTCGGAGAGTGTTAGTGCTTCCTAGCCGACTAATCATATTATCGTGTGATATGTATTCTAGCCGATATTCATATTTTAATTTTGAAGCTCTTGTTATCAAAAGATTGGCCGGCTTCTCCATATGTCACCGCCGCGTGATATGACCGTTAAATTAAATGTATTTTCATTGACGTGGGATTGGGTAGATATATACAAATTGGAAAATGGAAAAGCACAAGCTTAATTCGAAACAACTTGTTTTGGGGATTCGTTGCCATGCTTGGGCAATTGTGGAACTACTAAAAGCTTTTCAAACTTCGTTTGTACCGTGAAAAATGAATAATTTAGAATATATTTTTCAAAACATGGTCATTTGTATCACTTACAAAAAATAATGAACAAAATCGTCCACGAAAATATTTAGACATAAATTATTATCAGTAATGAAATATTTTTCATTGATTAATTATTTCAAGCAATTAGTTAGAGAAAATATTATCCAAATTATTTATCATTCGCTAAATAAATGGAGCATTACATGGGATCTATTAAAAGTATCTAAAAAGAATGGTGTAGTAAAGGGAGGACTAGGGGTGTGCATGGGCCGGGCAGGTCTGGTCCGGGTATGGAACCGGGGATCGGACCGGTAGTCCGGGTCCCCAAATTTTCGGGACCAAGGACCGGATTGGGACGACCGGTCCTGTCTGGTCCTAATAGGACCGCTAACACCAGCTGCTTATAGAAATCTAACCCTTGGATCTAAACTAACAACTTCCAATCTCAACCATCCAACCTAATATAACATACGCATGACCATCGTATAACCTTCACATGAGTACTTATAATCCTAAAATAATAAGAAAAGACTAAATTAGGATGGAGACGAGGAGAGGAGGCGAGAGGAGCGACGAGTCGACGAAGCTAGTGGCCGCGATATGTCTCGCCAGTGGCTGCGAGACGCGAGAAGAGCAACGACGCCGAAGAGCGAGAGGCGGGACTGCAAGAGGAGCGAGTGGAGAGGCGAAGGCGAGAAGAGCGAGCGCCGACTAGAGCTGCGTTGCAAGGCGAGACGTGAGTATCGAGCGAGAGGATAGGAGTTAGTGTCGAGTAGAAGATGGAGAAATTAGGTTAACTAGTTCTTCAAAAAAATTCTACTCTATATATATTCTGGGCAGTCCGATCCTATCCCATCCACCATGGAACCAGAGACAGGACAGACCGGACCGACCGATCATCGGTCCTATTTATTAGGACTGGGGACCGGACCGCCCCCTTAAGGATAGGACCAACCCGACCGGTCCAATCCGATCTCGGTCCGGTTTGCTCACCTCTAGGGAGGACATAAAAAGTTTCTCGGAAAAAAAAAGAAAAAGAAAAGAGGAACGTGGGAATGTCCGCCATGCATGGAAGCCCACTAACTTCAAATGTTACTGAGGTTCTCATATATATTTTTTCTTATTCTCTATTTCCGATAAGGATAATGACACAAATAATCGTTATACTTTGGCTCAATGCATAATGTAATGTGTTTCTAATTTATTTTATACGATCCCTGAATTTTAACTCGATGTTCAATGTGGTCCCTGAACTTTTGAAACTTATTCAACTTAGTCGATGTACATATAAAAATGTTCAATGTTATCCTTTCATGAATTCAAGTTGACGGATAACATTAGACCATTTTTTATAGTTTAGGGACTAAATTGAACATGTACCAAAAGTCCAGGAGCCACATTGAACGGATGAAAAGTTCAAGAACCACATTGCACATTGAGCCAAATTTTTGAGACCATTTGTGTCATTATTCCTTTCAGATATGGAAACATTTGGGTTGGTGCTTGTTTACAAAAATACAATCTAAATTATTGTCAAGTCTACCGCCATGTAAAAAAAAAAAACTTACTCATTTACCGTTGGATGAATGACATGCGTTTCCCAGACTAGTTTTGTAAACGAATCGTCTCACTTGTGATCCATTCACCGGTGAATGTGTAACTTATCTTTTTCAATGGCATGAGCTCAATAAAAATCCATATGAATATACATTTGTTTCGTGAGAAATGAACGATTTGAAAAATATTTTCCTAAAAATGATCGCTTGTATCACTTACGAAAAACGAATCATCGACAAGTATTTTCATCGTCCACAAATATGTTCAGACATAAAATTGCCGTTGCAAACATTTTCTTAAATATGATCGCTTGTATCGTTTACAAAAACGTATCACCGACAAGTATTTTCGCCGCCCACAGAACATATTCATAAAAAGTATTTGCACCGCTCATGACTAGCGACCATTTTTAGAACAAAAATATTTTTCAAATCATTCATTTTCGCGAAACAGACGGAGCCTAATCATACAATTTCTTTCCCCGGACTCCCTAAATTTGCCAATTTTTTTTACAAGCATACCCAAAAATCACCACCATGTCTATGTACAAAGCAACCTCTTCAGGAACCAGAAATTATTTTCTTAAGAATAAAAAATTGGTGGTCGTGTCTCTGAGAATATGACATCATCAAACACACCATTAAAAAAAACTAATAATAATAATAAAACCCGACCCTCACTGGTTCTTCCACGTGGAGTCGCAAGTGATGAAGATGACCCCATGCATGTGACCACCGCAAAGTTTGCTCTTCTTCTTCTTCTTTTTCAACCACTGTTTCTTTATTTAATCATAACGTACGGAACAAGATTATGTTTTTCATTCACTTAATACGTAATTAATAGCGACAACAACGACAATAATCTTAGCATCTTACTCACTTTGCAGCCACTGTCTCCTCTCCGATCGATTCCCATTTCCGAAGAGAAGAAAGACGAGTGCATCTGGATTTGAACATCAAGAGAAATGTTATCCCTCTGACTTCATAGTATACAAATAATTAGGGCAACACACATACACACCAGGCGTCTGGATCAGCGTTGCCTGGGATCGTGCGTGTACTGTCGCCATTTCCGAAGAGAAATGGGAATCCAATGACACCCCAATGGGAGTCATGTAATAACAATATTATTGGAATTACATAAGGAAGGACATTGTCACGTCTACACAGGGATTGGCTTCCGGTAATACTGAATTAGTTCAAAATTCTTTTTTGTAAAAATATCGACACCCGAATTCCGGGCAAGACTTGATCTTTACCGAGTGAATGCAAATTACTCCATTCGAGGGTGTTCGGTAGGGCGGCATCCGCAGAAGAACAACGGGCGTGGCCCTCGAGAGATGATTACTCCGAATGAGAGACGTTATGATTTGAATATAAAATCTGCAAGTGTGACGACACTGTTAGCATTTTGCGATAGAGTGAGTCAGATTCCAATCAAAAAGCATCGATTACCCGAAAGGGAGTTAGTGTGCAAAAACGATGAAAATCAAATTTCACTTATGTAATTGTAAAGTTCAAGAAAGTTACCGAGAGTAAATGAAATTTTACATAAATTGCAAAAACCATCTTAAAGTTAGCACCGACATTTTAGAAACCATCGTTACTTTTGAAAACTTTCAATTTGCATTCCCTCCTTCAAACTCAAAAGACACATTTATTCCCAAACCCTTCACCAATCGCTTTCCCCTCTCTCTCTACCACCTTCGTCCAACGCCAGCTCCGACACCCTATGTAGCACGGACACTCTCCGAGAGCCTTCGTGTCGTGTCGTGTCGTGTCGGACACTCTTCGACATGCGACCGACACGCGGTCAGCACTCCAGACACGTCAGTCACACGCGAGTCCAGCATTCCGATACGCCATTTCCACACCCACGGGTCAATTTTAAGCATTTTCAATAAATTAGATGTCAAAATATATATATACACACACACACTTAAGTCATAAATTCAGCCACCCAAAAAAATCTAATGGTGAATCTCTAATAAAATAAGGAAAAAAAAACTAACCGCTGATATATATATATATATATATAACGTGTCCCAACGTGTTGAAATTCTTTATTTTTTTAGAAATCACGTGTCGGCGTGTCGTGTCACGTGTCGTGTCGGTGCTAGATAGCCGTGATATTGTATTTATGGGTGCAAGTTTAACGGGAGAAGCAAGAAAGTAAACGAAACGCGCCAAGAGCGGAGCTGGCCGGGGATCACGTGAACAAAAGTCGCTTCTCGCGAAGAACGAAGCCTAACGAAATCGAAATCCTCCCGCCGGGAACAACAAGAGACCGCAAACCGATGACATGGCCCGCTCTCTCTAAACATTCTCTGCACCAGCGGCGAAATCCCGCCACCGGCTATCGCAGGTCACGTCACTGAATTCCATGCGGATTACAAGATCGTACCACCGGCGACTCCCACACCCCAAGCCCCACTTGGCCGAGAGTCACGCGCTCGTCAGCGTCGCGTCCGCGCGTTTCGGTTCCGTTTTTGTTTATGTTATCACGTGCCTCGGGGATGGCGAGACGTGACCGCAGTTAAATACGGCGTCGTCCATGCTGCTCGAGCGATGGCTTGATGCCGAGACACGTGACTTGCACATCCCCGTTGGCGGTGAACGTTTCTAGAGACTAGAGTAAAGGCTTCTCTTTTTTCTTTTTCTAAAGAGTAAAGGGTTGAGAGGTTTGAAAATGTGAAGTTCCACATCTATCAATCTAATTCATTCCCCAAAAAAATTATCAACGCGAGCACCGTACGACAGTTTTAGTTCCGTACGACAGTTTTAGTTTTGAGACGCATGGTGTCATTTTCCCCCAACTTTTTGCCAATGAAATATGTCTTTTAGTTATGGAGTAAATACATCTTCGAAAGTTCTCTCGAGTATCATCTTTTCCATAGGAAAACTGTTCTGAAAAACTGGACAATCTAAGTCGTTCGATGGATCGGCACAAGCTTGACATAATAGTTTTGTGTATGTTTATATCATCGCTACTTGTCTAAGTTTCTATATGGTAAAAAGAAAGAAAATATTTCACACTTAACATATAGTTGTGTGGGAAAGAAAAAAGATAAACCCTCAACAAGCTGCGAACAATCCTAGAAATTGCCCATAACGCATTCGCAATTCATGCATTGTTTCCTCTAGCGCCATGCTTGCAATGCATGGCATGTTTCCTCCCCAATGAAATTCATTATGGTAGGCTCCTTTAGTCATTAATGAAACTTTTGACCCGGAAAATTTTATTGAGGCCACATTGAATAATGTCCATATAACTCCTCCCTAATTATTCTTGCTTGTAGGGAAACTGAAATGAGAGCCATCTTTGAAATTGACTCGTGCCCACAAGGAAGGCAATACCACATCAAGTGCTTTCCTTCTTGGAGGCCATACAATCACAATTTTCACTCCACACTCAAAGACCAACGAAGATGAATGTCTATATCAATATATATATATATATATTAACTTATGTGGTCGACAAATTTTCCATGTTCACGCATGTTTGGCTTGTTGAAAACGATATTAGCTAATGGAAAATCATTTGCGGTCAAAGAAAATATGCATGCTTAAAGTTAGGAAAATGGATTCCCTAACTTGAAAATGGAAAAACATTTTCGCAAAAAATGATTTCCCGAATTTTTTTTTTATCATGAAATTTTTCTCGAAACGGGTACATCATTAGCTTCGGTTTGAATTGCTTACCGTTAATCTCATCGGAAATGTGGACTTAATTGCACGTACATGAAGAATGTCAATTTTTTTCGAATGGATTCTCTTTAGCTCCTGATGTAGTAGTAGCAAGTGATCGTTTTTTGTGGAACAAAAGAGAAAAGTGATGATTTCGTGCAATCTAATGCACTTTACATTCAATCCTTCGTGTGTCCCCGACAACAAAAAGCAAGAAATTCAAATTAAAAATTGCTTGAATTTAAAAATAAATAAATAAAAAAAGGTGAGTTTGCAGAGTAATTGCTAGCTTAGCAAAAAGATACTGTCGAGAATTTAAAAAAAAAAAGTGAAAAAAAGGGTCTGCAGTTCGAGAATAATCAAAGTTAGGAACTAAATGAACTTAGCAACTTAAAGAATTCTGAAAAACTCGGCTTGCCTCATTCACTTCACTAAAGTCGCTCTAAGTTATCTGCTACATCAGCTGCCTGAAGTCGGGCCCCACATGTTGGTGGATCAAGTAATCCTCGCCGTTGGATGCGTCGAAGACCATGTTCTGGTGATGACTCTGGAGGAACTGCTGCTGTTGCTGGTGAAGCTGCTGAGCCCTGTGGAGCTCCTTCTGGCGCCTCAGCTCCAGCACCTTCCGGTGCGAATTGGAGTGCCTGGTGAGCACGAAGGTCGGGCTCGCCGCGGGCCGGTACTCGGGCACGAGCCGACCCGACTTGTACCGCACCCCGCACGCGTTGCACAGGGTCTTCGGCCCCATGGGCCCGGTGCGCCACTGCGGCGTCTTGTCCGTCTGGCAGTGCAGGCATTTCCGAGCCTCCCCACCGGGCCCGTCCGGCCCTTCGAGCCCCTGCGGCTGCTTCTTCTTCGGCGCCGCCCGGATGGTCTTCTTGCCCGCAACGGGCCGCGGGGATCCCAGGCCGCCGCCGGCTGCTTCGTCCTCTGTCGAGGGGTCAGCCTGGGAGAGCACGAGCAGGCGAGAGGCCCAGTTGCCCGGGGCTGCCCGCGAGCGCTTGCTCCGGGCCTTGGCCGGCACCGACATGTCGGGGTGGAATATCGGGCCGCCCCGATTGGGCTCGGGCTGGAACTCGCGGGTGGTCTCGTAGGCTGCGTCCGGCCGGGCTTTCATTCCGGATATCAGCTGGAGCTTCTGGAGGTCCTCGCTGGAGAACGATTCCTCCGCGAAGTTTGAGAGCCATTCGAGCTCAGCTAAATCATCATACTGCAAACAAATGAACGAATAAAAATCAATAAAACTCTACTCATTATCTTTCTTTCTTTTTTATCTCCTAGCAGACAAATATAATCTAAGAAAAACAAAAAATTCATCAAAATTCAACAACCCTTTTTTACGTAAACCTTGAATAAGAGTATCTTGTTATAATAATTATGTTTAACCTAGCTTTTTTTTTTAATCTGGTGCTTGCAAAATTCACGTGAATTGAATTAACGCTCCCGCAGTTGTCCAATATATAAAGTAAAAAATTCCAAGCACGAGAACCCTAGCAAAGAACGTACAAAGTAACGTATCATATAAAGCGAATTAAAAAAAAATGAATCTTTTTTCACGAAAGTTAACGTGAGCTTGAATTACCGGAACGCACAGGTCACTGGAGAAGTGACCCTCGGTGAAACTGCGGCAACCGATGCCCCCGTCGGCGAAATTCGGGTCGTAGCCCGAGAAGGAGGAGTTGCAGCTGTCCACGGCGGCGGTGACGTTGGAGTCGGTGGAGCTCCCCGTGACGTTATCGAACGCCCCGTCGCCGCCGCAGCCGCCACCGACGATGGCGTCGTCGGTGGTGGAGAAGTCCAGCAGGTCGTCGACCATGAAGGGGTTGTCGCCGCCGCCGCCGCCGCCGGCTTTGCCGTCGAGGGAATGGCGCTTCTCGGGCGCGAATTGGGGGGAGCAAAAGCCGGGCTGGAAGAATTCCGGTGCCTCCATTTTGATCTCCGGTGCCTCCATTTGGGAAATGGTCCTCCTTTCTCGAAGTTGGATGACAAGAATTTGAGAGAGAGAGAGAGAGACAGTGCTGTTGTCTGCGAGTGTTTTTGTTGGTGTTGCGAGGAGAGGGAAGTGAATAAGAGAAAACTAAGGAGAGAAAGAGAGAGAAAGAGGTAGAGAGAGAAGTTTTGTGGCTTTCAGATTGTGGAGAGAGAGAGAGAGAGAGGGGGTTTATTTGCGTTTGAAGGGGACAGGCGGACAGCTAAAATGGTGGAGTTTTGACGAGAGAAAAACGAAAGTTAAAAGGGCAAGAGAAAAAGGTGAGGAAAATAAGGGGGAGGAATCAAGAAGCTGTAATTTTTTCAGCCTTTTTAATTTCAATTTTCTCTAAAGAAATGGAAAAAAAAAAGGGTGTAAATTGAAAATTAATTCTTCAGTTACATCGATACCCTTTTGCTTTGGGTGACTTTTTTTTTTTTTTTTGTTGCTTGGAGTCAGAGAGACTTTCTTCTAAATTCTTTCGAACATTGAAAGGGTTTCGAGGATTATTAGTGCCACGATATGAAATTGTATCACGCGCTGCCAATTCTGTGAACATGTGTATCTGTCTTTACGCGTACAAATCACATAAAATCGCGTTGCCTTATAAGGTATTAAGTCTCGAGAGGATATTACTTCAGACTTGCCAATTTTGCGCGAATGGATTTTTCGGATATGTATGGCGACATCATGTTAAGAGACCGGAGGAACGCGGCATCTACCAAAGATGGTGTCAACGTGATTGCTCTTGGATAAGGCCATGCACATTCTAAGTAAGGTGGTGGAGATACATTGTGCACCTACCAAAAGAAGAGAACTTGCAATTTTATTTTATTGGGACATTTATTTTTCTTCCGAAAAATCGGTTACCCCCCCACTATTCTGACAATAATATATTAACTCTTTCCAGATGGCTGGCTGAAGAGAGTGGATAACATTGAATTGTAACCAAACTTGAATCGAGTGGGGAGATAAATAAAAAAATTTATGCTCACACAAAAAAAGAAGAAGCTAATTTCCAAAAAATTCAACTGAGCAATCAAAGAAATGCTAGAAATCCATACTAACCAAAAAAAGAATGCTAAAAATTTGGCCCAACCCAAAGGCCCTATTGTCGTGTTGAATGACCATGTTATCAAATCGTAATCGTGCTTATAATTCATTCCAAACAGTATTGACGGTGAATTAACATTTTTTTTTACGGTTGTATAATAATAAAAAAGGGGCTAAATCATTTTGATATATACATTAATTATATCGTATCGTATTGTGCCGTGTCGTATTTTATTATCTCGTGAGCGAATTTGAGTGACTCATCGCCGATTCTAGGCGAGCTTGAGTTGAGAAGTAAAAATTGGGAAATCGGACGCACGTGGTCGTGGTGACGATCTTGATGATCACCCAGTTGTACAACCATAATCACTGCACGTACCCGCACACAATCATTGATCCCAATGCACACCCCCGCAATCAAGTACCACATTGCTTAATCTTGCAGCAGCCACTGGGCAATTCCGTAAATTAAACAAATATCTTTTGCCCCCCGCGAAGTCCAGGGTCAAAATGGTGAACCCCTATTTTGTAGAGCAATTAAATTAAGAATTTAATATCTAAATCTCACTAATTAATTCTACAATTAATTAAACGTTCAAATTCAACCCCCACTCCCGAACCGATCTCGCAGGTTTGTCGCTACCGTCCAAGTCCACACTCCAGCCCGATTCCTCTGCTTCGTTTTTTTTTTAATTTCCCATCTCGGGAACTGTGCTCTAATTTGTGGGTTTTTCTCTGATTTTCAGACAATTTTTTTAAGGTTGAATCCGGGATGTGTTATTAAATTTTACCCGTTTGTTTCGACACTTTATTCTACTGGGGCCCCACTTGGAAGCACGACGGTTACAGCTCAACTCCGTTGAGATGGACGGCCGGGATCTCGCCCACGTGTCTCCCCCTGCAGAGGGCCTGCCAATTCGGTGTTCACTTTTCGAGCCCACGTCGCCACGTCGGACTGGGAGCGATTCTATTGTTTCAAAATTTTGAGAGCAGGGGCAACGTGGTTCCAAGATTCGGCTCTAAGAAATTGAAAGGATTTTTTTCTCCCCCATGAATTTAGAAAACATTTCGACCACAAAAAATAAAATAAAAATTAGAACAGATTTCCAACGTGATTTTTATTGAAAATTTAGCCGATAACAGTGCAAATATTGCAAGGATGTAGTTTCGTATTATATAATATAAATATTTAGATTGACTTGGTGTACCTAATTAGAATTGCGTTTTCTCGATAGCATGGAGTGACCCAAAATCCATTTTTTTTCCGACAACATATGGTTTTGTAAGATTGGTAGGTCAAAATGCGATTGAAAAAGAAAATGAGTTGGTCGCAGATCATTTTCCATGCACAAAATAATGATAATTCTCGCACTTTTCTTTCGAGGTTTCTCAATTTTTAGGTACCCGGACTTCAATTCGACTTATGCATGAGAAGTTTACATTTGTCCACGTGCATCGGATTATACGGCTCTACTATGGGAGAGATAGAGTTGACCCTTAAGTCGGAGAACGTTGTTCTGAACAGGAAAAGCGATTCTAAAATGAAATCTGTCGTATGTATTCAAAATCAAACATTTGATCACTCAGCTGACGGAAAAATTATCAAAAAAAGTTATAGACCTATTGTAAGTGTGCCAATTCAGTCCCAAATCTTTTTTTTATGCCACTTCAGTTTCAAACCTTTTGCATTTATGCTAATTTAGTCCATCCGACCAACTTTGACCGACCGACGCTGACATGGACAATGTGTGATAATATTTTAACATTTTTAGATTTTCTTTTCTTTTTTTTTCTTTCCCTTCCCTTTTCTTTTCTTTTTTCCTTCCTCTGGCCGGTTGCTGATAATTCGAAGAAATATTAAAATATTACTAAAATTTATCCACGTCGCCATCGGTGTCTACATCAGCGCTGATCAGCCAAAGGTAGCCGGATGGACTGAATTGATACAAATGCAAAAGATTTAGGACTGAATTGCACAATTATAATAAATTTATGACTTTTCTAATAATTCTCCCCTCAGCAAACGTTTATGAGGATTCGATCTCTTATTTTTCGTGCCCTACTACTCTATGCACAATTTCAGCTGGTGAAAGAAAGAGGCAAAGTCATGCTCTCTACTCTCTAGTTGAATTTTAAAGGCCGAACTAGAAATCGAACCACGGAGAGTAGGAGGGAGAGAGAGTCAAATACACGAGTTATTAGAGTCAACTCGCATCGTGCAGATTTTTAAACTTCGTTATCACGATTCCCTGAAAATCATATGAAGCAAAGTGAGACCAAGATGGCAAACATTTTATAAGCCAAGCTATTGACTTTGGTGTATAATTTTTTTTTATTTTCACCCATGCAAGAACCTCCAACGTGTTAGCTAACAAAAGATTTTCGTCGATTTAATAATTATAATAAAAAGAGGATTTAACCCCATGATTGTGAATAATCCAAGGTAAACTCCTCCGGCATAATAAGCACCAATCCCCATGGACATTGCAACCACCCAAGCAGCACCGGCATCGACACGCGACACGACACGCTGACATGTTATTTCTCAATAAATAGATAATTCCGACACGTTGTATGTTAAGTGTATATGTTTGTGTATACATGATAAATTATCATGTATACATAAAAATATCAGCGGTGAGTTTCTTCTTCTTCTGCTATGGATTAATAATTAGATTTTTTTGCGGCTGGCTGGGTATATTAATTTTGGGGTAGCTATATATATGATTTAAGTATATATATATTTGATCTCGTGCATGTCGGAATGGCGTGTTGTGATGCTAGATTTGCGTGTCGATGGTGTGTCCGAAACGCTTATCATGTGTCGGAGAGTGTCGAACGCGTGTCGGCGTTCGGCACGACATGGAGGCCCGCGGAGAGTGTCCGTGCTTCATCCTACTATAGTCCATTCACGGTGAGGGATAAGATATTATTGTCGGTCGTATTTATTGTCTTGCTTGTTCCATACTTTGTCACCTTTTTCATTTCTTATTATTATTACATGTATCTATTTATCTTTTTTTACTTTTTTTCCCGCTCTTTTTGCTTGAATTAAAAGGGAAGGCTGAAAAAGAGACGGCACCCAGGCCGTTGCTTGGCCTGGAGGTTTCATCTACCAGAGAGAACCCACACCCCCCCTTTTTTTTAAAATTTATTTATTTTTCTTTTTCGATATATAATTGTAAAATAGGCGAGGTACGGTTTGTGGGGTCCAAAGTGCACGTGATGGAGCTGGAGGGGTGGTGTCAGCGACCCCATGTGAGCGGGGCTTCTCTCGTGTTGGAAAACCAGAACCGACGGTGGTCAATGCCACGTGGCGAGGACCCGTGGCTTCTTCGGCCCTTCCTTTTTTGGGCGATGCTAACGTCGTCAAGCAGCTATCCCCCCATCCTAATGCGTGAGAGCACGTGCCGGGGTCACGTGCATCCCACGGGCATCGGAGCAGTCACGTGTCCTCCGGTGACCAGTCACGTGGGAGGGGACGTGATGGTGGCTTAGTCTCATTTTTCCTGAGGTTAAAAGTTCGTTAGCATTTGTTAAGTAATTTTTTTTTTCGGCCGAGATGATATATCACCAGGGGCATATGCTTCGTCATCCAATCTCGAAAGTATCCAAAACTTTATACTTGGATCTGTTGTTATGCTCATTTTCATGAAAATCCGCGATGACGATACTATTTTAAGAGATCCGGATTGTACTTTTGGAGAGCTCAATGGCAATCTTCCTACGTGCATGAAAATCGAGTCAATCAGTTGCTGGATGAGAGAGCAACGCGCAATCAAATGTAGGTCAATAGCCAAAATTGACATTAGAAAGAAAAAAAAAAGAAAAGGAAAGTGGCGACGTTCAGCCGAGCCAACCCGTTACTGCCAAGTGGCATAGGGATAGGCCCGTGCTGCGCAAGAACAAGCCCAGTCCTTCAGAGGGCAACTCATGGTCTCGGTCTAGACGTGTACAATGTAACTCGACTGACGTATTCGAGGCATGTTCTGAATTCGCGGACACGTGTGTTTCTTTAAACATCAATAACATTACTTTTTTTTTTCTCTCTTTTTTCTGAAAAGAAGAGGAGGACTAGCAAATGACGTTGCCAAAGTGGGTATGAGCATGGAGCAAGGTCTAATAGGTTTGCGACAAGCTTCCATTTCCAACCCTATTTGCTATCTGCAATTCGTGAGATCATCTCCTCTCAAGCTAACCACCTAGAGAGGAAATACTTGGGCCTCGTCGTATGATTCGATTCACCAAATGGGCCTATCCTCTTGTCCCCCACTTATGTCGGCCCAACAAGTTTTGGTCAGGTGGTTGGGCTCACAGACGCCGAGATCAGGCAGTAATAGTTTGTCTGGCCGACAAATTTTATCATCCATTTCTCTAAACATTTTCTTTCTTTCTTTTTCGTTATGATTAAATAATTGACGTGGGGCTGGCTTATTTTGGAAAACTGTTTAGATGCTGAGTCCTGAATATATGGTGGCCTCAATAGTTTACACAAATGAAAACGCATACGCTACGTAATTGCATGAAGAATATTCTGATTTTTCATTACTCGAGTTAGAACATCTCCCAACAACAAAAAGAGCTACTTGATTTGATCGAAGTGAAAGATCACCTACCTTGCCTTTTACCGAGGAACTAAACGCGATAACGACGAAGCATGTGTCCCGTCAATTGAGTCCTCAAACTTTTAAAGAGTGAAATGAAATATTAAAACTTATCAAATTGGTACAATCAAGTCATTTCGTTAATATCGTCAATTTATGTAATGAAATGATAACGTGACACTTTTAAATTAATGTCTCTTTGGTACGTGACATTTTTTTTAAAAATTTTTTTCTTCAAACCTTTGGGTTAGATTAACAAACTAAAAAAAGCTAAGATTTTATTAAAAACTAAAATAAAAAAGAGAATAACAGTGCCTTGGCGGTGGGGCGCCGCTGCCGCATATCATCGGAGGGGCCGGCGACCCTCGCTTAGTCCAGGTGAGCGCCGGTGTCGCCCAGACTTGGGCACACTCGCCCGAGCTTAGCGAGGGTCATCGAGCCTTGCCTAGGGTGGGCAGAGTGAGCGATGGTCACTAGCCACAAGCGAGGCATAGCAACCTCCGTTAGCCCCTTCCGCGATGGGTGGGTGCCCCACCAGCGAGGCCTGTCAGTCTCTCTCTCTTTTTATTTATTTATTTTAAGTTTTGTTTTTTAAATAAAATTTTGGTTTTTTTTTAGTTTTTTAATCTAATTTAAATAAGATTTTAGGAAGAAAATAATAAAAAATACCACGCAGGAGAAAGAAACCAATTTAAATTATACAAATTTGAAGGTATTATCGTGCTTTTTAAAAGTATTAGGACTCAATTGCACTTTCACGACAAATGGTAAGACTTCTAGTGCATTTAATTATTAACGTACTATAATTTAGAATTTACTAACTTTTACATGGAATTACTAACTTAAATTGAAGTGACTTACAAACTTTTATCTGATTAAATTACCTTCTGATTTTTTTATTACAAGCACTCATCCGTGAGTTGCTTATCAATATCTATTATTTGTTTAATGTACCCACCTTTTCAGACTGAATTACTAACTTTGATTTATCTTCATTATCAACTCCTTACCGTTACTAACTTTTTCTAGACATTAATGACATAAATCAACGTGACTCTCCAACTCAACAAAAGTTTAACTTTCTTTTAATTTTCAACTTTCTTACTTTTTACCAACTTTTATTTATCTATCTTAACTACGGCTTAACGTTTATGCAAATTTTTTTATTCAAGTGACACTTAACTCTTGCATGATTAAGTTATGGATCACCAATTCTCCTTTGATTTAGTTACAATCTTTCTTTAGGTTTTTTTAGTTGACTTACTTTCTATTAGGTTAAACGGGAAAAAGTTGATAAGTCCTTCAAATAAAAGTTGGTAATTTCAGATGATTGTTGGCTAATTTATGATATTGATTAGATAAGATAGTTTTTTTTTTATATCAAAGATAATAAAATTTGGTAATTTTAAAAATAGGGAAAATAGACATGGTAATTAACTGAAATAAGAATGAGTAACATATACCCAGTTGGAAACTTAATTGTAAGAAAAAGTTGGTAACCAAGGCAAAAAAAAGTACTGACTCAATTAAAACTCAAAAAAAAAAAACATTTTAATAAGCAACTCATATGAAAATTAATAATTCAAAACTAGTTGATAATTAATGTAGAAAAGTTAGCAAATTGCATAAATATGTTGACAATTTCATGTAATAATTGGTAAAGATAGAGCATTGGTAAGAAATGTAAATCACAATTTGTAAAAGATGAGAATTTTTTTTTTGTCAAAGGTAAGGACAATTTGGTAATTAAAGAAAATCAAACAAAGATCCATCGCCAAACATAAATTAGTTGATAACTTGACCGTAGAAAAGCTAGTAATCACTCAAATTGAAGTTAATAATTATGAAAGAGAGTTGGTAAGCAATGTAACAAAAGAAGTATTTTAATAAAAAAAAAAGTTGATAAATTTAGAAAAGAGTAAATATAAATTAAGAAGTAATTCAAACTAGTTGGTAAGTCAAAATTAATTGACTATCTATTATAGAGCTGATAAATCAAGAGAAGGAAAAATGAGAACCAGAGAACTGTTAAGAGTTGTTCATGGGTGGCCGGAGAGGAGAGAGTAGATCGCGCACTGTTGCTGGCCTTTCCTCCTTCATCACAAGCCCTAGAGAGCCAATACTGATCCAACTCCGACGCAACGTGCCCACACCGCATCACCGATAATGGAGTGGTTGAACGCGATGGTGTCGGAGCCGTACTACCTCTTCCACCTCCTTGCCTTCTTCTCCTACCTCCCGATTCGCTGCTCCGCATCGCTCGTCCTCTCTCCCGACCTCACTCACCTGCTCCTTCGCCGAGTAATCTCTCGATCTCCGTCCCCTTGCATTTTGGTGACAGTCACCGGGTTCTTGAGCTCAGTAGCCATTGGCGCTTCAACTGATGCGTTGAGCTTTTCGATAACGTGCAGGAAATTCAGGCGGTCTTGGCGTTTCTGGCATTGGCTGCTGTCAAGGTATGGGATTGCCTCGTGAAGTTCGTGCTCTTCGGATTCCCTTGTCGGCGTTGCGTCGCCTTGAATTACTCTTGTTTGCCCTTACTGATTGCTTGCCTAGCGGGTGCATTGACTGTTGACTCTCTAGTGGAAACCGCGAGAATTGTGTTCTGGGGGCGGTGAGTGAAATTATCTGGGAGAAACTTGGGTGGCATTTGCCTGTTGTTGGGTATGAAAAGCTCGGGGAGATAATAATAAGGGCTTGTTGCTGGAGCATGTGAGTTCGTTCGCTCGATTCTGCAAGATTTTGGATTTAAGATGCTTCAACATGGCATTAGAGCTGGAACATACTTCATTCAGTTCAATTTTTTATTTTCTGCATGTAGTATATGTTCTTCTCTGTCCAAAGCCCCCTTATGGCTGTTCCAGGTGCAAGATACTTTCATCATGGATCCAGTTCTCGTCTGTCTTGCCCCCACACCAGCCCTGCATAACTTCTTAATGTGGTATAAGTAGGATTTTTGAAACACGTTGCTTCATCCACCTAATAGCTTAAACCACCTGTAGGATTCGTTATTTCATCAAGAAAAGGCAAATTGTCGCATTCGCCATGAGCATCTCTACTAGGTTTTGGTTATGGGTACGTCTGACTTGAAGATATTGGTGAAATGAGTCATGTTGGTTTTGAAGGCCTAATTGAGGAGCTTTTGGACATTTGCTGTTATGATCTAATGTTTAGTGCTCTGAAGATTGCAATCTTCAATTGGCTCTCTATTCATGCTATTTCTCTCTGGTGTAGCTTGTGCGTGAAGAAACATGGGAGGCCTTCATAGCTGATTCTTTGTTTTTCTCAAAGGTATCTCTGATGTTGCTTCTGATTGCTGATGCTGCTAAATGCGAAGTTCTTTAGTGTTATCGAATTATGCAAGGTTGTTATAGCATGTAAGTTTCCATATATCTTGTTTTGGCCATACTTTTAAAATAATCTTGAAGATTGCGACAGTTAACCTACACACAAATATTCTTATGATACCAATTGAACATTTTCAAACTCGAGGGCCAAAACAAAAAAGTTGGATTTTAGTGAGCTTTTATCGTCAGTTTGCATGTGACAGTCCAGTGACGTTCATTTGTCTTCATTATTATTTCTCATAATTAACTTTTTTCTGGAATTTATGTAACTTTTCAGGTTTTTCTTGTCGTTGTAACATTAGTGATTGATTACCACCTGGCTCTCTGGTACATTCTGGTATTCCTGGGTACGCCATACATAGTTGTTAACTCTGCATTTCGTTTCTGGAATCCTTGCATGATCTAGGAACCTATTTTTGCAACCCAAGCGTCGATGATTCCTCTAATTTCTCCGATGCAGTATTTTGCATAAAATAACCATGCATTGAAATACTGTTGGAAGCAGTTATCTCTTTTAATGATGGCTTTATCTGGGTTTTTTTTTTTTTTTTTGCAGTGATGTTTACATTGACCCAGCAACCTGTGTCTCAATTCTTAGGTATGGGGATGTTTTGTTCCTTACCCAGAAATATTTGATTTTCCTTTACTAGAGTTCCCTCTCAGTTCTCTGTATCGCAATCAAAGGCGGCCATCTGTTGATATGACCGCACTACAAATATATATTTGACTTGCCTCTATTATGATTTTTCTGATTCCTTCTTTACCATTTGGCTGTTCTGTAGGTACGGCAACCAAGATAACTCCACTGCAATTAGAAACAGTACTGAACGATGGGGGCACATCAAGATTCTGGCTGGTTTGTTCCAAAAAATTGTCATTATTTGCATTTTGGAGAATTTCCCCTTTTTCTCAGATTCCTTAGATTCTCAAGAGCAGACTTCATCTTTGCTGAATGATTCTCATTGGATGTGACATTGAATGTCTGGCATTTCATGATGTACATCGGCTTGAATCAGCCCATTTTGCGAAGTACCTCTGAGTAATGGACTTTGACTTTTAAGAAGTAATATGTTGATTGTAGGCTCATTTATATTCTTTTGAAACTTTGCACATATTTTTGGTACTTGCACTTAACTTATAATAATGGAAGAGCGGAAATATTGCTGGCAGGTAGAGTTTCGCTCTTCGTGTTCCTCTTCCTGCATTCGAGCAAGTCGATGCTTTGCTGACCTCTCAATAACGTATGTTTCTTATCTAATGCTAGACCTGCCATGTTTCAATTGCCAGCTTTGTTATTAGCCTTTTACGTTTCATATTATGATCTGGCTTCCATAATTGACATTCTTACAATGTTGCTACTTGGATTTCGATGACAGATATTCGAACAAAAATTTGTCCTTTGCGATAGTGGATCTTGGGCTCTTTCCTATTGTTGCAGAAAAATTTGGAATATCTCTTGGTAGTTTATTTTCAGTTCAATATTCTATTTTCTTGAAAAGGTAGGCTGGTTGATCTCTTTTTTTTTTTGGGCTTACGTGAGTAAAATTTGTTCTCGTAGGGAACATGGCCCAGCTTCCCACATACGTATTATTTGAAAATGCAACAGAAATAGCACGCCTTCCAGATATTGATCTCGGAGTCAAAATTTCCTATCCTCCCATTACTAAGGTATGTTTTGTATTAGTTATCTCCTAGTATTTTGATTGTTTACGTCACATTTCCTCTCCAATAAAATTTCTGATGACGAACATAATTTCCGTGAATAATACTCTCCATCCAATGTCATTAAGTTTCCAGAAACCATTAGATTAACCTCTGGGGCAGCAACCTCTCAGGAAATTCCCAATAATGTTAAATAGTAACTTGCATATGACAGGTACAAAGTTTCTGTAGCTTATCAGTTTAGGAGAAAAATGCCCATTGTGCTAATCTGTCACCTTCTTTATGCTATGCTCAAGTGCAATACTTCTTTATCCTATGTTGGTCAAGGCCCTAAAATTGCATAACATGTCTCTTTCTTTTTGGTCTGTTGATTAAAGCTTTGGCATACATTAGGTGCAAGCTGTAACTGACCTGTTTAACACTCTGCCTACTACCTCCGTATTATTAGAAGATGGAGCATAATTCTATTTGTTTTTTTGGTCTGTTGATTAAAGCTTTGGCATACGTTAGGCACAAGCTATGACTGACCTGTTTAACACTCTGCCTATCACCTCCGTATTTTTAGAAGATGGAGCATAATTCAATTTGTTTAGTCCTACTTGCCCCTGTTTAATTCTACTTGGTACTTCATGTTAGCACTGCCATATCTTGGCTGATTAACCATATGTTTGACTGTTGCATATTCTTAAGAGTAATTTCAATATCTGCATTCATCTTTCACTTTCTTTAAAAAAAATTGGCTCAGATGCTTGAATATAAATTTATGTCATGCTCAAACTGCTAGTATGACCTGTGTTTGCTCACTATGATGATTATTGGTGTCTTTTTCTTGCTTAATTTATCTTTTAGGTCCGCTCATCTGTTTTACAGCGCAGTTGTACAATTGCTCGGAATATTTTCATCTTTTTTGTCCTAAATTTTCTTTGCTGCAGAGACTACTTTCCCGGCATTTTGAGCTTGATCGTCTCCTTCTTGAATATGTGAATGGCAAATAGGTAATTAGAAGTGAATGATCTTTCTTCTAATTCAAAGTTCTCTCTCTCTCTCTCTCTCTCTTCCATGTGCATTTGTGGTTTCTTAGAAGTAGTGACACTATAATCAATGCGAAAATGCAATTATGTAGTCGAGATTCTAAAATGATAGCAAGCTCGCAAAGCTGTGTATAATGTGTCGTCAAGATTTTTAGAGACCAGGCATCAGCAAATTTTCACATCAATATCATCTGTATCTGCAGCTACTACATCCACTTCACCACAGCCAGCCCTGGTATTGCCCTGAATTTGATTATAGTAACTTGGAGTTGGTCATCTTGTGAATCTGTGCTTGCAAAAGGGTAATCAAAGGCAGCCATCATTCGGCAAGTGTTTTGGATCAGCATGTGAGCTAAATTAGCCATTTCCAATGGTGAAAAGCATCTATTATTCATGCCCTTTGTTGCTCAGCATATGCACAAATGATACACCTAGAAAATTCTACCTGTTGGGTCTTCACAAAAGCTATTGAATGAATAAGTTAGACAATGAAGCATTGTTGCTCTTTAGTATTCAATGAAGATCGTTGTTTATCCTTGTTTTATATGGAAGAACAAAAGGTGATTTCTAGGTCGAAGATGTAAACTGGGCTCTTTGGAGGTAGTTGTGAACTTAGGTTTGGGTAGAAGTTGGACACTGGGCCGTCACATTTCTTGTGCTGTTACTATGTTTATGAACTCTGTATTTTTTATGCAAAATTATTACCAGACTGAGTATGATGTTATTTCCTTATTAAATGAAATTCATCTATCAGGCAGGACACAGCAAAATTATGGGCGTGTTTGGTGCTCTGTTTTATCACCTTTTCGGTTGGTAAATGTACTGTTTCCAACCATTATGTGGGCCTCTAGTACGTGGTCAAATTGGGACTCCCTTTGGATTCTTGTTAAGCTCTAGGGTCCTACAATCATCAACGCTGTCTCATATTTCTTATTTATTTTCAGGTGTTGCACGTTTGAGTGGGTTGTGCACTGTTTGAATGGCATCAACGCTGTCTCATATATCTCTCTCATTCACTGCATAGGTCCGTAGACATTGTAAGGAAAGAAGAATTGCTGTTATTAATTCTAAGCATGCTGTTTTGCACTACTGATTGCCGGTTGGTCTTTGACAGTCTTGAACCTGGTAAGAAAGTGGTGGCGCAAAAAGAACAAAAAAGCCCGGTAAGAAAGGGACCCCAGCAAAGAAAACGAGCTATTGCTTCTGTTAGCGGAATAACTTAACTTTATTGAACGAATAGTATATATACATATCAAAACCCTCAAAGATCATTATACCATTTTTACCCTTTAACACTTCCCCTCAAGCCGGAGCATGGATATCAAGCATGCCCAGCTTGTAAAAAATATACTCAATCCTACTACTCCCTAGAGATTTGGTGAAAATATTAGCTAGTTGTTCACCGGTCCTAACATAATTAGTAGAAATAACTCTAGCCTGAAGTTTCTCACGGACAAAGTGGCAATTAACTTCGATATGCTTGGTACACTCATGGAATACTGGATTTGAAGCAATATGGACAGATGCTCGATTATCACACCACAACTCCATTGGCGTAGGGTCTTCGAATTCAAGTTCAACTGATAACTGACGCATCCAGATTAGCTCACAGGTAGCTTGAGCCATAGCTCTGTATTTTGATTTTGCACTTGATCTAGCAACTACACTTTGCTTCTTACTCTTCCAAGATACTAGGTTTGCTCCTACAAAGGTACAATACCCTAATTTAGGCCTCCTATCTATAGGAGATCTTGCCCAACCAGCATCCAAGAAGGCTTCCACCCTTCTGTGACCATGATCCTGATAAATGAGACCACGACTTGGAGCTTTCTTCAAGTATCTCAAAATTTTGGTTTCAGCATCCCAATGTGAGGTATGAGGAGAAGACATAAACTGACTCACAACGCTCACCGGAAAGGAAACATCAGGTCGAGTGATAGTCAGATAATTTAATTTTCCAACAAGTCTTCGATACCTTTCAGGATCATCTAACAGCTCACCATCCTCTGCCATCAATTTCGAGCACACTTCCATTAGTGTATCCAGTGGTTTAGCTCCTAGCATACCTATCTCTATAAGTAAATCTAGAACATATTTTCGTTGTGAGATATAGATACCTTTCTTCGCCCGTGCCACTTCAATACCTAGGAAATATCTAAGAAGTCCCAAATCCTTTGTATGAAATTGCTGTTGCAAATACAGTTTCAACTCTTTAATCCCTGTAGAATCATCTCCAGTTATAACAATATCATCCACATTAACTACAAGGAATATCCGACCAGCTCTAGAAACCCGATAAAACATAGAATGATCGCCAATACATCTACTCAACCCAAACTGGAGTATCGCCTCAGTAAACTTCCCTGACAAGGGGTTGCCGGGCTTGGGCGACGTCAGGCGACGCCTTGTAGGTGGTCGCCGGGCCTGGGCGACCTCAGGCGACGCCTGACAGTGGGTCGTCGAGGCTGTACAACCCTAGATATGGGTTCGCCTGCTTTTGAGAACGCCGGGAATAGACTTTCCGGTGAGTTTTAGTAGTCGTCGGTAATTCTAGGGTTTAGATCTGGTGAGTTTTGGTGGTCGTCGGTAATTCTAGGGTTTAGATGTTAGTTTAGCTCTAATACCATATTAGCGGAATAACTTAACTTTATTGAACGAACAGTATATATACATATCAAAACCCTCGAAGACCATTATACCATTTTTACCCTTTAACAACTTCACCAGATTTTTGCCACATGAATAGGGATGAACCTGGCAGTTATGTGAGACGACGACGTCTAAAAATCACTAGCAAATTTTTCTTCTTTTCCTCCCTCTTGTCCTTCTACATTTTTTATTTTTTGTTGCTCTTGACGTTTCTATATGTCGGCGATAAGTCGAGTAAAGTCTAAATATCATGTTTTAGCTTTAGCACAGCGAGCACGAGGGGATACTACTGTATCCGGTTAAATTGAGAGCTCTCTTTAGTTTTTAACTATTAGCTTCTTGCTAGGACAATGTTCTTACGATATTCTTAGGCTCCTGATAGTTTACTTCCGTTGCCACTGCACAGCAACTCTTGGAGCTCTAGATTCTCTCACCTCTTAATTGCAACTGCTGGAAACACTTAGAAACTTAGAAAGTTATGCATTTAATTGTTTCTTTCTTATGCCGCGTTAGTCCGTGACTCTCGAGAGTTTAACATGGTGGCCGTTCCTTCTCACAGTACACTCGTGATATCTGCATAGAGAACCACACCCCGATCGCCGGTTGACTACACCGAGCCGAACTAGCCGCAGCTCTACTGATTGGTCGACTTAACAAAGTCTTGCCGTTTCACGTGATTAGATTATGTTTTGAGCATTTGGTATGAAGAAAAAGATCGTGTTTTGAGCTTATGCGGTGCGAGATATGGACAGATATATATGTCATTTTCGTGTTTTGAAAATGCTCCTGCTGCTCGGGGTCATCACGAGAACTCAAATGGCACGAAATCAGGTCTAAATCCAAATGCCTCGTTGAGCATATCTCTCGCTTTCTCTCTCTCTCTCTCTCTCTCTCTCTCTCTCTCTCTCTCTCTCTCTCTCTCTGGGTGAGCTCATTCCTTACTGTTTTTCGCTGGACATTGAATAGGTTACTGCTGATGATCATTTTAAGAAGAGGTTGCAAGGTGTAATTGATTTGGTGAGCCGTACAAACGTCAAAGATTGCACCAACTGATTTGAGTTAGTGCAACTAGAGTGACACTTTTCGGGATAATTACTATAAAAAGTCCTAAAATCTGTCATGATAAATGCATGTGTCCTAGAATCTTCTATCCTGTATATAAATCCTAAACTCGTGACTTCGAAGCACCTGCCTCCTTTCATCAATTCCGTCGGTTTTCCATCCACTCTAACTTAATGAAGCTAGGGGGAAGGATTAAAGTGGACGACTCCGACTACGACAAGTTTTAGAGTCTAAACGCGTTGAAACGAAAGTTCTATAATTCAAGCGCATCGTAACAAATTTCATGGCTTCCATCGTGATTGTACATTCAATGTGCGCCTTCCGAAGCACTTGTTAAATGTTTTCGATCTATTATCGAAATGTTAATCATACATAACACGAAAAAGACGTATAGCTTAAGCTGACTCTTGCTGATGGTTTTTGTTATCTTGGATGGGTAAAACAGGGGTCACGCTGAACTAATGTTGACCCCGGGCTTGCTTCCATACGCAGCGTCAAAGTCCAGTGGAAAAGGCTAGCTTGTAGTGCAAATCACGGGCCTACCACCACCACCTCCTCCACCACCACCTTCGAAAAAGCTGCCAATTAGCGTAAACAAAGGGCTTAGCCAAAAGGCGAATCCAATTGCGGATCTGTGATTGACATCGCGCGAAGCCTTCCAATCGCACTGCGACACCCGGTCCATCTGATAGCTCCCGCGAGCTTACGAGGCGAGATGTCTCGAATTGTCGTACTTGTGATTCAGGACATGCCGACGCGATATCGACCTTCCAAATTAGAATCCCTTAATTCGTAGACACGCATTTTTGAATGAAACGATCATCTTGACGATTAAACGAGGCTGGTTCCGCCGCGCTGCGGACCCACGTGGATCGTGCTCTAGGAGGGGGGGAAGGGGTCCGAGGCTCACATCCCGAAAAGTCCCCCCCGCCGCCGAATATTCTCACTCCTCTTCTTTTTACATCGAAAGCAAACTGGAGGAGGAAAAAAAGAATTCAATGAAGTGGGAAAAGGGGAATGAAGGTGACGGCGACAGTAGGCTTATCATATCATTGCCAGTATCAAAGATCGGCACGGGTCAGCTCAGGTCAGGTCGGGTCGGGGACCCTATTCCCGGGCCCCACCCCTCTATTTATACGCCGCTAAGTGGGCCCCAATCTCGCTGTCGGCCCACGCGCAGCCCACGCACTGAACATTCCCACTTCTCCTTTTCGCTTTTCCTTCTTCTTTTTCCCCCCCAAAATTTCTTTGCACTCCCCCACCATTAACTTGTGCTTGGCTTTGGCGTGCCTTTCGTTTTAAGTATCGTCGTGTTGGGCACTCTCTTTTCTCTTTTTTCCCTATTTAGTGCCAGATATCCAAAGATCTTCGGACACCCCCATTCATCTTTCGAACCAAAATGAAAAAGGATTATTAAGGATTCGAAATCGCCTATGAGGCTTTTCTACCCGCATGCGTTGTACGTGTATTTTGGGAGCAACACCACGTAAGAGTTCACTGGTTACAGTCCGATGAGTACGCTCTCCATTCGACACTCTGTGAATCTTTTTGGAACGGAAGACTTTCGAAATCCGAGCGCCTTGTGATGTAAATCGACGACCTCTGGAGACTAAAAAGGCAGTCCCTTTTGATTGGCCGAGAGGAAAGGGCCGTGTCGTGGGATAACATATCTATTCGGATGGTTGTCGGTCGTATGCCGTAGCTCCTACGAATCACAAGTCATGTCGTGGGTTCTTCGTGGATAGGATGGTGAACTTCATGGGTTCCGGGTATTGCACGGGTCAGCGACTCAGCCTCAAATGTATCGCCCGGTCTTCCATTTACGACCAAATAAATTATTAGTGGCTAGCGATTTGGGTGGCCACGTTTTGTTGTCAAAGTAAATGGTGCGTCGGTCTAGATCAACGCGTAGGATGCTTGGACCGACCTTTTAAACGTAATTTCGTTGTACTATGCCAATGAATTCAAAGTAATACTACTAGGGTGGTGCACAAATAATTCTTCCTATGATCTCAAAGCTGCGCGTGGTGTGGCGGAGGAGAATCTCGTGCTTCTTTTGAGGAGATTATGAGGCAAGAAATAATATATATATATATATATATATATATATAATTTTTTTATAAAAAAATTCAAGATTAAAAGAGGTAAAATTAAAAATCCATATTAGTGGAAAATAGTTCAAAATTACGGTACAGCAACCTGACGACTGTAAAGCTAGCTAAAGGCCAAGTCCGACCCCCCGCGTGCCGCGCGCGGGCCCCGCACGTGTGGACCCCGAAATCCACCCACCAACGACACACCAAGATATGTCCCGCTGGCGTCAAGGACGCTTTACAAAACATCGACCGACACGTGTCCTCCCCTCACTCGCCGGGAGACCACGGAAAAGGTTTAATGTCGATTAATTCTATGTTATCTCTGTCCCGCTCCACTAACCAAATAAAATAAATAAAAAAATAAAAAAGAAAGAATTAGAGCGCACCAATTTCTAAGTTTACTTAGCGAGAGTGGCGGGGCGTGTTGCCACTTTAACCGGCCAATCCCATTTCGTCACAACCGTTGACACAAACATTGCAATTATTTTTCTCTATCTTCTCTTCTTTCCCCCCCCTTTTTTTAAAGCCCAAAAAAGGCAAAAAAAATAAAAAAAGAAAAGAATATAATAATAAAAATGAGTGAAAAAAGTAAGGGACATTGCGGAAAAGGGCCTTTTGTCTTTTGAGTTGAGCCATTGATGTTGCTTGTTGCCTCATCTTCCAAGCTTAGGATTAGGACTTAGGGCAAATCCGTTTCGATAAGCACTTCGCTAATTCAATAATAATAATAATTAAAAAAAACCCGCGAAAAAAGAAATGCTCTTTTCTCGAACAGCTTACGGATCGACGTCGCCCATCTGAGCGTGACGCGATTAGAACGTTCCGTTTAGTCGATTGGGTGTTCATCTGTTTGTTATCGTATCGTTTGATTATTTTTCCTTTTTTTTCGCTTTTTTAAATATGAGAGTAGAAGTTTAGTACTTGCGTGTGAAAAAACGTGAGGTGAAAAGGCATGTACTAATCTTCATATGGACGCCACAATTTGGAGGATCGAACCCCACTTCAATTTGTCTGCCATTATCTGTCCCTTTTTCACCCCGTAATATTGTCAAACTCACCCAAATATTTGTAATAAATAATATATATATTTTTTTTGTCAAGAGTGCTCCTTCAAATATTTCAAAGATACCGAAGTCGTGGTTTGAAATATGACATTGACTCTTACTTGGTAAAAATGTGTTTGACTTTCTTGGAGTCCTCCCTCCTTTTAGAACAATTCTCAACAGTATGGAGCTTCATTTCCATGGTATACCCAAGAGTAAGAACTTTTCAAAGTAGAGCAACGTCGATGCTCTAATTTACGTGGTTCCGTCTAACATGTCGCAATCGACGGCCGAGAAACGGTGAAATTTTTACGGGACAATATGTTTGTCTGCCTAACTTATGGCATGAGTCGAGACCATTATATTTGCAACTCCTTGGAGCGAAAGTTTAAATCACGTACAATCGGGTGACTTGAGACGAGCTGAACAGATCGATATCCTCACCTCTTTTACCTCGTCAAAACGAACATTTAAAAAATAATAATAATAATAAAAATATGTCTCGAGTTTGAGCCCGAAGCGAAAGTCTAAACTTCGAAAATAAGTATATTTTGATCGTGAAATTAAAGATAATATAAAGGAGTATGCAATCTTCTTTTTGCTTTTGGAGTTGATCAAGAAAATCTAATATGGAAGTGGGTTGACCGAATTTGAATTCTATATTGGATAAGATTTGTTTTGAATCTCACGGAAATCTATCCTTGGTAGAATCGGTGTGATATTTCCTAAGAAGTTTTCCTATTTTGGATTCAACTCTTGCCTATAAATAAGAAGCCGATCTTCTTTGTGAAGAGTATCAAAGAGGAGCTTCTATTTGTGAATTACACACCTTGACGCTATAGAGTGTTGAAGCTAGTTAAATCTTATGAGTTTGAGATTTGTTTATAATTCATTCTTGAGATTGAGAAATTATTTTTTGATGAATTGTGGGGCTAAACACTTGTGAGTTATTAGATGTAATTGGGACTGGGAAACACTGAGAGTGTTCGAGTGACTCGAGTGTGGTTTGTAATCTCCGTTGGATCGCTTGTTCTATAGTGTAATTCGTTGCCACTTTTCTCGTGGATGTAGGTCTCTACGACCGAACCACGTACATCTGGTGTCCAATTTATTTTCTTATTCTGTCTATTTATTATTTGATCGCTTGTTTCGCGCAATAAAAAATATTACGAGGAAATTATAAACCGATAAAAGTGGAAATTTGTGATGTAGATATGTATCTATGCAAAGTCGAATATTAGGGTTTCGGTTCTTATAAAGCGAAGGGGATACGAAAAGGGAATGATGGGCATGAGAAGACGAGACGCATGCAAATCGCCCCCTCATTATTTTGTCCCATTGACGCATGACTAGTGCAAATCCCTTCTTCCTCTTTCCTAGGAGCACACATGCATCAACGATATCGTATGCTTTTGTCCCTGTCAATGCAAACAACTCTCCTACTTTACTTAAATCTTACGATGTGTATATATTTGTTACTTGTATCGTATCGTATCGTATCGTCGTGCTCCGGAGAATATACGTGAGAAAAATATACGTACAATCAATAAAATGAATCTCTTGACGCAATACATGTGATGTCGTCGTATGAATATGCCATTTAAGTTGAGGACTTACAGGCTTCATGGAGGACAAGAATTTTGCGACGACGGGTATTTGACGCAGTGGTTTCGAGAATTGCATGGGAGATTGAGGGTCAATTTATTTTAACGGGAAATGAAAGATTTGGAAAATATTTTCCTAAAATACGAACGCTCATATTGCTTTCGAAAGTGAAAGGACGATATTCTCATCATCGAAGAAATATTTTGACATAAATTGTTGTTGATAATGGAAACTTTTTCCCAATGACTAATTATTTCACAGGACACGAGCGATCGTTCTTAGGAAAGTGTTTTCTAAATCATTCATTTTTCGCGAAACAAACGAAGTCTGAACTGATTTAGCGATACACAGTCGAACCGAGTGAAACAGGTCAAAACAGGAAAACAAATGGCCGAAAAACCAGCACCGGACATCGGTAAGTCACCAAAGATGAACCAATCGGTCCGATTTTCAAACCTCTGAATCCGAAATTTGTCTGTTTGATAAAAAAAAATTTACGTGGAATTACATGCACCGTTGGATGAGATGGCCCCAATAATCTTAAAGGCGCATGTGTATTGAGCTCACAACCGAGGTTAAGTAATAATGACGTTGGGGGGGAGGAGGAGAAGAGGAAGAGGTGTAAAAAACAGGCTCTTCGGGAAGCAACGTAAACAACAACATCAGCAACAGCGACGAAAGGAGAGAAGAAACAAGAACAAAAGCAAAAGTGGACAGAAGGAAAAGAAAGATGATGTGAAAACAAACCAAACACTCCTTTTCTTTACCTCTCGTTTTCTGTCTGGTATATGGGGGTTTCACTCTCTCTCTCTCCTCTCTCTCTACACTCTCTCTTTTAGGCTTCCCCGAGATCCCGATCCCAATATCATTCCCCCACTCTCTTGTTTGTTACCATATGCATAACACAGACAAAACTGAGAACCCCTCCTCTCTGCTCGTGAGCTGCGTGTCACTTCTCGCGTGACATAACCAGCCTCCATGGCGCAGAAAGCTTCCACTTGGTAGACAGAGAGGAGTTGTCCGCGGTGAGAGCTCACTTGGGTCGCTTCTCGTTTTTCGGTTCTGCGAAGTAGCAGCACGGTTTGCACGACCTTGAAGATAAAAAAAAAAAGAGTGTGGTCCTGGCGGGCGTCTCTCTGGAAAGACTCGTTTTTTTTCGCATTTAAAATGAGACAGGGGTGTTTCTAGCTTCTGGGTTTGAGGAGGGTCATCTTCTTTTGCCGATTCAATAGGTTGGCAACCCGGTAAGCTCTTACCTGCGAGTCCTCCTTGTGCGGTTCTTCACCCGTTGGAACTTGATTAAAACAGTGAAAAAATGAATCTTTGATGGAGAAATCGTAGCATACATGCGCCTGTAGAGCTGTGTTCGCGAGTGGTTGGTGTGCTTTTACTGATTCACTGATCATATAGGGAAATGTTTCCTTCAGTCTTAGTTTGAGGGTATCTTGTTTTGGAATTTTAGGTGGAGACTTTTGCATGATCTCTCTCTCTCTTCAGGTTCTATCTTTGCGTACTTGAAATATCTTTGGTTTTGTTTTTGCGCCTTTGGGTAAATATGAAGTGATGATGGCGGTGACTTCGGCCTGTAAGGACAAGTTGGGGATGGACAACGGGAAATATGTGCGCTACACGCCCGAGCAGGTTGAAGCTCTCGAAAGGCTGTATCATGAGTGCCCAAAGCCAAGTTCTCTGAGGCGACAGCAGCTGATCAGAGAATGCCCCATTCTCTCGCATATCGAGCCGAAGCAGATCAAAGTTTGGTTTCAGAATCGAAGGTATGTCGTCTTAAATGTACTACTCTCTTCGAGTCAAGCTTGGATATATTTAGTTGGATAATCCTTTCATCTGAAAATTTGTACAAAACATCGATGGGAGTTGACAAGTAGTGAGTCTGGGCCAGGTGGGATTTGGATTCTTATTCTTGGTGCAATGAAAGGTGAAAAAACTAATCGGCAAAGTGTCTTCTCAGTTTCAAATCTATGTTAGCTTATCTTGTTTCAAATATCCGTCTGAAGTTCGGTTAAAGAGTTATCTAATGTATCTTGTGGATTGAAATCTCTCGCTGCCATCGGAGATGGTTGTCTACAGGAGAGATGGTCTAGCTCCATAAGTGGCTGAGAAATTCATTTCTACTTTAAGATCTCTACTGATTTTTGGCTCTCGATGTAGTCGGTACTTACGAATTTTTATTGCTCGCTATGAGCCCTGAACATTATGATCCTTTGATCTTGCAGGTGTAGAGAGAAGCAGAGAAAAGAAGCATCACGCCTTCAAGCAGTGAATAGGAAGCTGACTGCAATGAACAAGCTTTTAATGGAGGAGAATGATAGGCTGCAAAAGCAAGTGTCGCAGCTGGTGTATGAGAACAGTTATTTCCGCCAGCAGACACAAAATGTGAGGGAACTTTTCCACCTCTTTTCATTCCTTTCTCTTATATTGCTTAGTGAAAAACATACGGTGAAACTACAAGAAACTGAACATTTTTCATTATAATGATCTTTCGCGATGAACTAACTTTTTCCCTATATTCAAGTCATTCAAATGATGTATTTTGCTCCCATAGGTTAGGAGCAACCAAGATAGATAAGCGTGCTACATTTTGTTTTCCCCTTTATAGTGAAAAAAAACACATTACAATTTGTGTCAGTGAAGCACTCTTTAGCTTATTTCCGTGTCCTGCAGGCAACCCTCGCCACCACCGATACGAGTTGTGAATCGGTGGTGACCAGTGGTCAGCACCATTTGACTCCTCAGCATCCACCAAGGGATGCCAGCCCTGCAGGGTTAGTGTTGTAGCTTTGATCAGTCTTTTCGTGCTTTATAATTGTCATCTGGCTTGGCTTGTGACATTGTGCTCATGTCTTTTGCAGACTTTTGTCCATTGCAGAGGAAACTTTAACGGAGTTTCTTTCAAAGGCCACTGGAACCGCTGTGGAGTGGGTCCAATTGCCTGGGATGAAGGTAATGCTACAACGGTGTAAAATCACTCGGTATAGGTTTTGATTTAGTTATGAAGATGCTTGACCTGAATCTACGAAGCAACACCGTAATGATTGGCCTCGTTAGACCTGCTTCATTAACCAGATTTTACTTGCCCTCTATGCAGCCTGGTCCGGATTCCATTGGAATCATTGCTATTTCTCATGGTTGCACTGGTGTGGCAGCACGTGCATGCGGTCTCGTGGGTCTAGAACCTTCAAGAGTGAGTCCTTCACTATCTTTGCATATGGATTATATGAATTCTCCATTGAAGGGTTGTAGAATTCAATGCACCACCTTCTCCACAGGTTGCTGAAATCCTCAAAGATCGGCCTTCGTGGTATCGTGATTGCCGAGCTGTGGATATTGCAAATGTGCTGTCGTCTGGAAACGGTGGGACTGTCGAGTTGCTGTACATGCAGGTGGGTCTGAAATGTAACTTTTGGGCTGTGATTCTGCTGAAGAATTGCTGGTAGAATTGCTTACTGAAGTTATTAAGTTTCTGATGACTCTGATTAGCTCTATGCGCCTACCACTCTGGCACCGGCCCGTGACTTCTGGTTGCTGCGCTACACATCTGTAATGGAGGATGGGAGTCTTGTGGTATGCTCTTTCAGAATTCTTTGATAAAACAATATCTTCTGTTCTTCTAATGTCATAATCTGGTATTTCTTTTCTAGACTTTTTCTTGGTTGTCTGATAGGTTTTTTTCATCTTTGTATGCCATAGGTATGTGAAAGATCAATTAACAACACCCAAAATGGTCCTAGTATGCCTCCTGTCCAGCATTTTGTGAGAGCTGAATTGTTGCCTAGTGGATATCTGATCCGGCCCTGTGAAGGGGGTGGGTCGATAATTCATATCGTTGATCACATGGATTTAGAGGTATGTAATGGTCACCCGCTTTCATTGGTGAAGAAGTCCATCTTTCATTGTGAATTTACAGTTGCTTAATTTCTCATAGCCATGGAGCGTGCCTGAAGTATTGCGCCCACTTTACGAGTCGTCAACTTTGCTTGCACAAAGGACGACGATGGCGGTAAGCTTTTCTTGTTGACTTTGATTTTGCCAATTTGAAAGAGTATTTGTAAGTTTTTAGTTCCTGCTCTGACAGCACTGATATCAATTTGAACCAACTTCTTTTAAACAAGAATTTTGAAAGATAAGAAAGTCAAAGCAGCTAGCAAGGGCAAACAAATGTCACGGACGCTCTAATAACTTTCCTATGTTTACCCAGGCTTTACGCCATCTGAGGCAGCTTTCTCAAGAAGTTTCCCAGCCGAATGTCACTGGTTGGGGAAGAAGACCTGCGGCACTGCGTGCTTTAGGTCAGAGATTGAGCAAGTACGTGAGCATGGTCTCATTGCAATTTTCCGATATGCAAATTTTTCCTTTATTCAGTCTATGTACTCGTGGGTCTAAAGTAAGCTATCTATTTGGACAGGGGTTTTAACGAAGCTGTCAATGGATTTATGGACGATGGTTGGTCTATGTTGGAAAGTGATGGCGTCGATGATGTTACTCTTCTCATCAACTCATCGCCGGCCAAGATGGCTGGCGTGAACATTTCTTATGCAAGTGGTTTTCCTTCTATGACTAGCGCGGTCTTGTGTGCAAAAGCATCCATGCTGCTGCAAGTAAGAACTGCTTATAATTTCATACTCCGAAATTTTAAATTTGATAACGCATTTCATTTGGTCCTAACTCTTTTAACTTCCTTTTGTTGATTCTTTTCTTTTTTTCGTTTCTGCCTCAGAATGTGCCTCCAGCAATACTCTTACGGTTTTTGCGAGAGCATCGATCAGAGTGGGCAGACAGCAGTATTGAAGCGTACTCCGCGGCGGCAATCAAAGCCAGTCCATGCAACATGCCAGGGGCACGAATTGGAGGCTTCGGGAGTCAGGTTATTCTTCCGCTCGCTCACACAATTGAGCATGAAGAGGCAAGTAAAATTTGCTCTGTATCCTGCCATCGGTGGCCTATCATACTTCTATCTTCCAATGAGATTGCTAATATTCCTGGATTGATTGTCTTACCAGTTTATGGAGGTTGTTAAACTTGAAAACATGGGCCATTATCGGGACGACATGATTATGCCAAGTGACATTTTCCTCTTGCAAGTAAGTCTTGTCCTTCCTTTCCATATTGATCCCTCAGACCAACTCCTCTCTTTGACACATTATTGATGGTTGTTTTTTCTGATCTGTCCTGGTTGAATTTGTTCTAGCTTTGCAATGGAGTGGATGAAAACGCTGTTGGCACATGCGCGGAACTAATTTTCGCTCCAATTGACGCATCCTTTTCTGACGATGCACCCATTATTCCTTCGGGATTCCGCATCATTCCTCTTGATCCAGGAGCGGTGAGAGTTCATAATCTTGCCTTCTGTTTTCTTTCCTTTTCTTTTTATCTGTTCTTGTTCTTTTGGTTGCACTTTAACATAAATTCGACAAATATACAGGACGCCTCCAGCCCAAACCGGACACTTGATCTTGCCTCAGCTCTTGATGTTGGGCCCACGGGCAACAAAGCGGTCGGCGATAATTCTGGTCATAGTGGAAGCACCAAATCTGTGATGACTATAGCCTTCCAATTTGCGTTTGAATTACACCTTCAAGAGAACGTGGCGTCCATGGCTCGTCAATACCTCAGAAGTATAATAGCATCTGTTCAGAGAGTGGCATTAGCGCTCTCACCCACAAATTTGGGCTGTCATGCGAGTCTTCGCCCACCACCCGGCTCTCCCGAAGCGCACACGCTTGCCCGCTGGATCTGCCAAAGCTACAGGTGCATATGCTTCAATGTTCTTTAATATTACTATTTGATATTGGTCTTGCTGGTACGGATTTTCATGGTTGCTTTTCATTTATGAGCCATCTACCTTCTGTACGAACTGTAGAATTTGGCCAGTGAAAAGGTCCTGCTTAGTACAAGCAAATGAGAATGTTCCTGTTTCATTTATCTTCAGAAGTCATGACTTTCGTCTACTTTGTAAATTCGATCGCATGTTTGAAACTGACCAAAGTGAAATGATTCCAGGTCCTATCTTGGTGTGGCGTTACTCAAGAATGAGGGCGGTGATTCTTTGCTAAAAGATCTATGGCATCACTCAGATGCAATCCTATGCTGCTCTCTCAGGGTAATATTTTCCTGCCAACGCTTCGTCATTTCTAGTATGTAAAGGAGTTTTTGAACCCTTCTAAGCAATTAGAAGAGCGCGGAATTGATATTTCGTTGTCTGCCTATTGATGGAATTTATTTCGCAGTCACTTTTGAAAAAAAATTCAAGATTAATCAGATATTGAACCATTAGCGAGTTTTCTTCTCTCCCTTTTCTAATATATTTTTCCATAGCCTCATATGAGTTGCTGTTCTTCTTGTTTGCAGGCAGCACCGGTTTTCACATTTGCTAACCAAGCAGGACTTGACATGCTGGAAACGACCTTGATTGCACTGCAAGACATTACCCTGGAAAAGATTTTCGACGACAGTGGAAGAAAGACTCTCTGCTCGGAATTCCCCCAGATAATGCAGCAGGTAAAATCGCCAGGAATCTGAAGTAGCACGTTTGATACATGAATAAGCATCTTTAGCAAATGAATATGGATGAAAATGAAATGACGTGAAAAATCGTGGAAAAGCATACGATTGTTTATTTGACTTTTATCTTTTAGTGACTTTAGAAGCGCAACAGCAACCCCTAGGAAGTAGGAATGATGGTACTTCTTTACCTGAGATCGGGCCACTGCGCCGGCACTTTTGTCTCCTTCGTTCACTTGACAGGTTTGCTTTCTTTTTACAGGGTTTCATGTGTCTCCAAGGTGGTATCTGCCTGTCAAGCATGGGGAGGCCGGTTTCGTACGAAAGAGCGGTAGCTTGGAAGGTGTTGAATGAAGAAGAGAATGCTCACTGCATCTGCTTCATGTTTGTCAATTGGTCTTTCGTCTGAAACTAAGCTATATCGAAGATCTAGTGAGCATCGCTCTCTACCTTTTGCCCCTCTTTTTAGGCAATAGAGAAATCGCGAACACGGTTAGTATTACGGTTATTAGAAGCGACACTGGTCGAGAAATTTTTGTCCTCCTTTCTTATGCTTTGATCGGTGCCCTGTTTATGAATCACTATGACTATGCTTAATTATATTTTCTCTTCGTCGGGATCACGTTATGCCATTTCCTCCTGCAATTGTGCGTGCCCTCACCGATTGCGCTTAATGAAGTCGTTCATCAGATGAGGTTTAAGGTCGCCCTTCTTGTGACGACGTGAGTCATATATGTGAAGAGAGATTGATGCATTGTAGGAAACTGATGGTTAGTCGTCGCTTGGTATTTCGGGGTAACTCGGACGATGCTTTCGTCAACTGAGAGTGATCTTAGCGGTCTTTGTCATAAAGCTCGACACGACCATCAAGGCTTCCGCTGCGACTACTGCCACCAGCCATCGCTCACCTCATGCAGGGAGGAGCAGCTTCGCTGCTGCCTCGCCATTAGGCAGCAGAGAGAGAGGCTGCGGACCAAGGCTGCCGACCGCTGTGCATGCGGCGCAGATTGGACCGTTGTAACAACGCCTTTGCAAGGCTGAACCTTTCATGACGAGTCCTTGCATCCTCGTTATGACCGGATTGAATAGGTAATCTGAGAATTTGTCTTGGTCCTGTTCTTGATTGCTTCTCTGTTGATTTCATCCTCATCGCATTTAGAGACTCGGTCATTGGTCCAGTAACAGAAATGAACACGAGGGAACAAGATTCTACGGCCGAGACTATGTAAGGAGGAATATACACTAAGGGTTCGCTTATTTCATGGAAAACTCAAGGTTTGCAAAATATTTTTTGAAAAATGATTGATTATATCGCTTAGAAAAATTAGCCAACAGAAAATATTTTCATTATCGACAACATTTTATGTCTAAAGATTTTCGTGGGTGATGAAAATCTTTTTCATTTATTCTTCTTTTTAAGTGATACAGCCAATTATTTTTCGGAAAATATTTTTCAAATATTCAATTTTTCGTGAAGCAAAATAAACACCCCCGAAGGGTGTATTCTTAAGGATAGATTAAAGGGACACATAGGATTCTAGGGTCTGTTTGGTAACGATTCTGATTCATTGATTTTGTTCCCCAGAGCAGAAAAAAATGAGAAACGTGTTTGGAAAAGTAACTGATTCTGATTCTCTGATTCTGTTCATGGGAATAGATTTGGAGCAGAAACAAGAATTAAAAAAAAAAAGACTACGGACATACCTTAAAATTCAACAACCACTAGGCTCATAAAACTTTCTTTTGCTTCCATTTCTGCCTCATTTACAAACACTACTTGCTTTTCATGAAAATCCTTCGATTCAATGTCCTTTGCTTGGCAAAATTATTTGACTTAAATGAAAAAAATTGGAAAGAGAAATTGTTTCTAAGAATAGAAATTATGTCCGATAACCAAACGCATTATTTTGTGCAGTTACCAAACAGAGAATCGGGAACAGAAATTTTGTGTAGTTACCAAACTTGTTCTTGCGAAAGACAGGCTTTCCTGCATTCTTCACGCGGAACGCTGTCCCGTATGTAAGCATATGTGATCACTTGGTTTTTTTTTTTTTTTTTTGGGGTCATATATCACTTGGTTTTGAAAAGGATAGTTTCGTTCCATGATCAAGGTGCCGGATAATTTGAATTCCCTAAAGTTTGGTTAATCATATCTTCTTTTTTTCTTATTTGTATTCGTAATAAGTCTGTTTTAATTCTTTCTTTTATTAGATTTAGGACTAAACTTCTTTCATCCGCGCGGGTTGATGTCTGGTTATAGGTTCTTACAGCGAAATTTATGGATCATCGCGATATAATAAGAGACTGAATCTCCTTATTTTCTTAGCCAAAAAACGAAAACAGAACTGAAGGCTTTGATGCTTATGCTTGAATACCAACTGAAGCGACCCTTTAAGTACTTGTGTACGATCCTAAAATATATTGGTCAGACATACATTGACTAGCCATCGATCATCTTTGGCCTGCTTCAATTGACCGTCGTTCCGTCGTAGTTAGTTCCTCTCGTGATGGCCGGAATGCAGCTCGAGCTCCTCACAATGGCCGCTTTCTTCGGCCTGCCTTCGTCTCTAGGGCTGATAGACTTAACCCTAGGGCCGCTCGAGCTCCTCTTCAAGATCTCTCTCATGGCCTCCGCTTGGTAGAGCGCCGGGTACGCCCGCCCGATCCGGTTGAACCACACGCACGCTTCCATGTGCGCGCCGAGCGCCTCTTCCTGTGGGGGCCGATGATCTAGTTCAATTACCTCTTTCTCAAGTCACACGTCTATGGAAGGGTTTCATTGGCTCGCTTGCTTTTGTCTCTGAGTTTATGCAAATTTTGTGGTCGGCTTTAATTGGATTCTCATATTACTAATGTTGGGATCATCCCACGTCCGTCGTGGAAAGGGCTGGTAAGATCGGTTTATGAATGTGAGAAAAAGTCTCAGCTTTTCGATTAGCTTTTGTGGTGGGAGAAGGCCAACACCACCCAACACTGGTATCAGAGCCCAGGTTACCAACAAGTCTGGACCCAACAATCACACGGGATATACGAGTTATTGCACAGCTCCAATCCAGGGCCCTACGAGTGAGTAGGAGATTATTGAGGTTATTTCACATCGGTTGTGGAAGGGATGAAAAAGGCTCAAAATCACCCAATAATTAAGAATAAACACACTTCTGTCACTTTCTCAGCGGTTTCCATATCATGAATGAGACGATTTCGGCGATAGAACGACCGTGGTGGTTTCGTAGTATCTAGGGTAAACAAGACTATAGTTTAACGTTCTTGCTTTGTCCTCTTCCCAGCTTATGTGCATGAACTCAACTCAAGTCAACGCATGTAATGTAAGCATTACTAATCTGCCATGGATAGCTACATCTAATCAAGTTCAAGAATAGAGATTTTTGTTTACTGTCTCTAAGCATGATTGACTTTGCGTCAACTTCAAGAGAAAGAATATGGGGGTGGCTTCAGTTCTCGAATGTCAACATTATCCTTTTGCTGTATAAGTTCTTCACTTTACTTCTACAGAGTATGGCTCGTACTTAAAAGCGCAGAAAGATCACAGAAGCAAAAAAGGGAAATCACGGGTGTTTGTTCCCGTGATGTTCTCAGTTCTTCCCCAAACCATGCATGCCCGAAGAGATTTAAGGCTTAAACGAAGGGGACGCAGGTGTTCCAAATGTGTCTTGTCTGTCCCAAAACGAACGGAAGCCGATGAACTCAGTAGATACATGTAAAGATTCGGAGCAGATCACGAGAAGCATAGCAAGACATGAGAGAGAGAGAGGGGGGGGGGGGGGGGGGGGGGGTGTGTATTTGCGGGTATCCGAAAAGAGGATGAAGCTGGAGAGCTCTTTCAATGTTAAGCAATTAATTCGCAGGTGACTCGAAGAAGAGAAAGGGTTGCAAAGGCGCTTTTAGGACTGCTAGGATGCACGTGTGAGTTGTGTTAGACAAGTCCCACATCGGAGAATTGATATGGTGTTGAGCAGTTAATATATCCTAATTGGTTCATAACTCATTAGCTTAAGCTTTTGAGTAAAAGTTGGTCCAATTGGATATATTGACGGGCACGGACTTAGGCTCCCTCGATGGTTGATTGGTTGAAATAGAAAATATTTTTATTTATTGCCGATAATTTATGTTTAAGCATGAAAATATTTTATGTTTATCCAATTTTTATTAACTATACAAGTGAATATATTATTAGGGCGGCGTTATTTTCACTCTCATTTTGGATAAGACACTCCTTTTTTCAATCAATAGACCTAAATACCCTTTTCTCTCTTCAATGTATTGTTTCTTTTTTTATCATCCTAATCAACATACCTGCCTTTATTTCTGTTTTCTCTCTTAAACTATCAATTTTACAACAAAACTGTTAAATTACACCCAACAAAATATTATCTTATAATGCATCATGTTATCACTTTGCCTAGAGAAGGTCGTAATTTTTATTTTATGGTCTCATTTTTCAATTACAAAAGTTAAATGAAATGTTATAAATTTCTAGTTATAATGGCTTATGAACGCACAATTAACTATATATTTTTTAAAACTTTATTTCAAATTCAAAATTATAGCTCAATCTAATTATCTAGCAGATTTTTGACATTGTGGGTAATTTACAGAATAAATTTGTAGCTTTGTAAAGTTAAACATCGCTAATTTGTGCTTTCTTTTAAGCTTTTCACATTTTAATATGAATTGCAAGATGGGGCTGAAAATTTATTTACACATTCTACACTATATACCTCACATAATATTTTTTTTTTTGGAAAGTTTTAAGCATATTTTAAAGTTTTTATCCACTTGCCATGAGATTGAAATTACAATCAATATTAATTACTTTATTCATCGCAGGAGTTAAACAGCAAGAAATTTTATGTTTTTCGTTTATGCATTTATCCTTTGTAAATATTTAGTATGGTGTGAATATAAATATGTTTAACATTTGATCACACTTTTAACAAACTAACCTTTTTCATATTTTAATTAATTTTTTTCCAATTTTTATTAAGATCGACTAAATAATTAAATTAACTTTTCGACTTTGAAATATAGTTTCACTCGCACTATTAAAAAAATGCACTTAATTATGTGTTCATAAGCTGTCATAAATAGAAATTTTTTGTGAATGAAAATATGAGACCATAAATTAAAATTGACAATATTCTCTAGACAAAATTACAATAAGATATGGTATAATTGATATCTTGATGGGTGTAATGGAGCATTTTTATTGTGAAATTAATGAGAGAGATGATAAAAATAAAGACAGTTTTGTGGAATAACCTGATAAAAAAAAAAACAATAAATTGAAGAGAAAGAGAGAAAGATGAGGGTATTTCGGTAAGTTAACTGAAAAAAAGAGTGTCTTAGCCAAAATGATGGTGTAAATAGCACCACCATATTATTATTATTATTATCATTATTTTGTCAAACAAACCCAAGTGCTTGTGCAAAAGGGGCTGCGATCCTCGATGGGCCGAGATTCGTTCGATTGAAGAGGCAAGAGCGCTTTGTGAACCTTTTTGGGCAGCAAACGTGACCTCTATTCCCTCGCCAACCCGCAATTGGCGAGCCAGAAGAAATCAAAACTTAAGTAATATGTCCTTCTTCTTCTTCTTTTTTATGCGATCATAGTGACCTATCGTTGATGTGTGATCCGCACTGAAAATTCGCGAGTTTGTTTCACTAAATTTCTCGGTTACGAGATATATACTTGAGAGACTGATAAAAGAGCATCGTATTCACTTCTTCGAATGATCGATAGAACAATCGGAGACCTTTGCGAGGTCCATTTTTTCAATTCAAGTGTGTCGAAATGGAGGAAAACCGTCCGTGTAAATCTTGCAAGTCATGAGGGACGACCAACGGCGACGACTTTCTAAAAGCTCTTGCGGCTTTGGAAGTATCGCGGCTATGAGATATTTAATAAGCACCTAATAAAAGTTGCAGCATCTCTCTTACGAAGTCTCGACAGTTATACTTCTCAAAGCATAGCACCGATGCTATGCTATTTTCGTATATTTCACATTTCTAAAATGTAATTTTGTTAATCCTTTTTCACAAGCGGAAAGAAGAGAGACAAATATCTGATCAGATATGAAATAATGCAGGTTCGACTTCGAACTAAGCTTTTGAGCAAGAAAGATGAGTACAAGAAACTCTCTCGGCATTTGTCTCCTTATGCGCTTCGGTTTTTGGGTTTTTGTCATCTTTTGTAGCCGTGTGCATGAAAAATGGAAGTTGGTGATCCTCAATGTGGCCAACCCGAGAACTATATGTTATATTTAATCTTATCAGAGCTGGTCACGTACATTATCTATTATTCATTATTATTCATTAAGGGTTCGTTTAATTCATGAAAAATAAAAAATTTGAAAGATATTCTCTTAAAAATAATCACGTTGTATCATTTGAAATAACTAAGTCGGTGAAAAATGTCTCTATTATCAATAACAACAAATGCCTAAACATTTTTGTGAACGCATTGATTTATGTAATCGTCACAAGCAATAATTTTTGGAAAAGTGTCTTTCAAATCAATCATTTTCACGAAACAGACGTAGCCAGTTGGGTACTACCGTCATCTACAATGGGGTGGGTCCCACAGTGCTTGGTGAGCGGCACATGAGTGCCATGTATCTCAAGAAAGTAATAAAAAAATATGTCTCTGTTAAAGAAGTTAGATGAAGTTAATGGAATGCCTTTATTGCACCGAGTCGACGAGTTTTAGGACTTGATTGTACTTTTCGAAAGTTCTTGGACTTCGTCGCACTTTCCAATAGAATTTCTTGACTTTTCGCTACACTTATCCCAAGCAAGTATAAATTGCCACGAAAATCAATCATTTAAGGTATGAAAAAATTGAGAAATGTCCGCCTCTACTTACCAATATTTGGGAGATATATCTCAATTATTGCGGTATAGTTTCATTATTCATGCAGGAGCGAGTCGCAAAGAGAATACGGAATGGAATATGCAGCGTCGACGTGCCAAAAGCAAAGCCTTGCGTCCGCATTGCAAACTCCGCTGGCATTCAGGGCGCGCATGATAACCATTCTATTTCTGTTTCTGTTCCAAACTTGTTTCTGGAATAGGTTTCGAACAGAAATTCGTTTAATAATGCAATTCTATTTTTCCGTTTCTGGAATAAATTTTTGTTCTAGAAATAGATTTGAAAGAGAAATGAGAAGTTAAAAATTGTAACTTTTCTGTTCCAGAAACAGAAATGAGAAATAACCTACCAAAACCCTTCGTTTTTTCCCAAGTCCTCGTCACACTCTTTTTGTCGCCCTTCTTTTGTCGGTTGCCGCCAACCACCGACCTCCATCGGCCGTCACCGACCCCCGCCGCCAGCTGCCGACCACCGTAGCAACCACCGCCGGCCGCAGCAGCAACCATCGCCGTCGCCACCACCGTTGGCCGCCGCTGCCGGCCCCCGCCCCCGCCCACTGCCTACCGCCGGCCACTATCGCCCCCCGCCGCATCGCCGGTCGCCGCCACCCACAACCTGCCACCGCCGGCCGCCGCCACCAACCTCTGCCGTCGTCCACCACCCCCCGCCGGCCCCCGCAGCCGCCGCCGGAGTAAAAAACAAATAATATATTTTTTTAAATAAATTTTAAAAAATAAAAAGCAAAGTAAAAAATTTTCGTATAAGAATTTGTGTTAATAATATTTCGGAAGTAGAAATTTTCAACCGTTATCAAACGAATTTCTATTCCAGGAACAGAAATTTTATGTCGTTATCAAACGCATTTTTTTGCTAAAAAACTCATCCAGAAACTAGAAATTGATTCCAGAAATAGAATGGTTATCATGCGTGCTCTCATTCGCGGTGATAAATCAAGTTGGCGCGGACGAAGAAATACGGTTTATTTTGGGTGACGTGGACTGGTCTGAGCCGCACGATGAACGACCATCCGATTGGGCGGTCGGTGATTCTAATGTCGAAACCTTCGTGGGCAGAAAGCATCCAAACGTTAGATGATGTGCAACCACTAAACTAGGTTATTTAACTAATTCAATGTGATCATTTGGGCACGCGTAAAGGAGATTTTTCCTTTAAATTAATGTAATGAGATAAATAATTATCCTTCGTCTTCCCGCGGCCAACCACTTTGAGACACGCGTTCGAGGATTTAGAAGGATTCCAAGGAGGTTTTATAGCTAATTTTATGGACTGAGTCTATTACACGCCCCAAGAAAACGTGTAGAGAGAGTCTTCTTTTTTTTTTTCCCATGACATCGATAGTTAATGAATTAGACTCTGTTTGTTTCGCGAAAAAAAATGAACGATTTGAAAAATTATTTTCCTATAAATGATCGCTTGAATTGTTTGAAATAATTGGTCAATAAAAAATGTTTCATTATGGACGACGGCTTATGTTTAAATATTTTTTAGAACAATGATTTTTTTTTTTCGTTCGTTTATATGATTATATTTATAAAAATATTTTATAATCGTTTATTTTTTGCAAAACAAGCCGAACGTAAATTTGGTGATTTTTTTTGGCTATAGGAGTCTTAGTTGTAACTTCCCAATAAAAAAAAGGAGTCGAGTTGTAAGTAGTATGGCTCTTGCCTGGCCATTGTAGCGACTAAATTAATACCACGTGAACGGGTCCGTAGACGAATGAGCTGGCGTGGAAAGTATGGTGCATATTTATTAATAGTATCGAAAATTGAAACACTATTCTATGTTTAGCGTGCCAACCAAGTACCACGGGTCTTTATTAGCAACATCAATAGGGAAAAAAAAAGAGGAAAATTGAATATATTAATTATCATATCGTGACATTTTCATAGCGTATAATTGTTTTTTCGTTGTTGTTGTTGTTAATGTCCTAAGAACATTTGTCAATTTTTTACTGTCGAACATTGACCAATGAATTAGCTTAGTTCAATGGACAAGCTAACTCTTCTCCGATCATCTTTGTAAGGAAAAATGATATAAATGTCTTAATTTTGATCTAATGTGTAATATGAATCATAAATTTTGAACATTTTTGTATAATCTATGGACTAAATTGAATATGTGCCAAAAATTTAACGAGCACAATAAAAAATTAAAAGGTCAGAGACCATGTTGCATACTAAAGTAAAATTTAAGTATCGCATTGTGCATTGAATTAAAATTTGTAGACTATTTATAATTTTATCTCTATCGTAATTTATTTTTTTTTTGGGGCAAAGCTCTGTTAGCTATCCTCCTACTTTCTTCGAAGGAGTGGTAATTAGAGGTAAGCAAATCGGACTGAGACCGGTGGTCCAATTCTCGGTTCTAGAGGGGTCCGGACCGATCGATTTTTTTTTAAAGTAACCCTAATGTTTACTTGTTTAGGGCTTGCTTCACTTCGCAGCCCTCTTTTTTTGCCTCTTCACTTCTATTAGCAAAATGGAATACTCTTGTGGATGTGCATAAAGTGGAAGAAATAGTTTTTGCACAAATGTGGAAAGAAAATAATCGATGAGCAGGAAATTATGGTGCATGTTTTTTTTGTCATGTTACCAGTTCAATGGAACCACTCGGGAACCGAACTGGACCGGTCTGTCCGACTCTCAATTCTGGCAAATTAGAAATCGGGATCATCGGTCCGATTCTCGATTCTCGAGAGGAACCAATCAACCCCGGTGGCAATAGACTAGCTTCTTCGGAAACCACAAGCAATAAAGAATCAGTTGACCGGCGCCAATCCCGTGCTTCGCGACTCGCCCTGTTCTCCCATCCAGTCGCCCAATCACCTCCTCTCATCTGCCAATATCCGACCCCGGCTCATCTTCTCTCGCGGCCGCTAGTCAGTGCCACGTCATCGCTGGCCGCTGCGTCCGCACCGCACTCTACTCTTACCTCGTCCTCGCTTTCCGTCCCTACCGTATGATCGGTCGCGCCACGTGGAGGAAGGACTACCCATGATCTCGACCTTCGGAATCACGGGGCCCACCCCCTACTCTTACCTCGTCCTCGCTTTCCGTCCCTACCGTATGATCAGTCGCGCCACGTGGAGGCAGGACCACCCATGATCTCGACCTTCGGGATCACGGGGCCCATTTCACCCCGAATTTCACATCCCGACAAAGAAAATCGGTAACCTTTGGAATTCAACGGAGGAAATAACGTACGCACATTACCAAGTCAATGGATCATGTTTGGTGAACGTGGAAAATAAAGTTTGAAATCCTTGTGAACTTATAGATATGCTCGATTCATACAAAATGTTCGGTTGACGTCTATTTATCGAATTTCTTTTACCTGCCCAACGCTCTAAAAAAACATGAAAAAGAAATGCAATCAATGATGGAAACAATTATTTTCACCTTAAACCCTAAACTCTAAACATATATTTAATATTCGTAATATGATTATTTAACTAACATATATATTTACATTCTTTGTCAAAATATCGACATTTTTAACATATATACAAATCAAGCGAAGATTCGGTTGCACAAAAGAGTTTCGAGTTAAATCATTGCAGATTAGAAGATCAGCATGTGCTACAAGTAATTTATACTTGTTAGAATTACTTTACGCTACATTTGTTTCTCGAAAAAATAAATGATTTGAAAAATATTTTCCTAAAACAGATCGCTTGTATCGCCTAAAATAATTAGCTAATAAAATATATTTTCATTATCGATAACAATTTATATTTGGATATTTTCCTGGACGACATTCATTTTATAAATGATACAAGAGATCGTTTTTTAGAAAATATTTTTCAAATCATTCACTTTTCGCGAAATAAACGAAGCTTTAATTTCACTTTTATTAATAGGAATTTAGTTTTCAATAGGGTGCCAAACACTTTGGGTGCATTTAACAACGATTTTAATCCGTTTAGAATTGAATTTTTTTTTATTTTGTTCACTGGACAAGTTTTAGAGAATCAAAATATGTTTGGTAAATATACAAAATTTTTGTTCCCGAAACAGAAATGCGTTTGGTAACTGCACAAAATTTATGTTCCTGGAAACAATTTCTCTTCCTAATTTTTTTTTCATTTAAGTCAAATAATTATGTCTTGTCACTATAAAGTCAATCTATATAGCACCACTAATAAAATGAACATAGATCATGCATAGTTTATGATTAATCTATTTATTTCGTGGAGCATGAAGATATATCCAAGATCCTTAAGAAAGAACATAAGCTCAATAGGCAATTTATACTTAAATTTTTGCCACGAATATGCACTTAAATTAGCTTATGAAAGAAGTTCGAATAACCCCTAGATTGCTCCAAAACAAGTTGCTAAATTGGCTCCAAAACAAAGTCAAGATGAAGACTTTTCTCTTCCTTCACATGAGATTTGTCGAGGTTGCAATGTTTGACATGCTATCAAAGATATGTTGGGTTCGCAAGGGGTTTCACACTTGATCTCCTCTCTTTCAATTTTGAAGCGGGCAGCGTAAAAAATGGGAAAAATAAGTAAAGTCGGGCTAGATCATTGGGAAAGAGACGACGAATCGACGAGGGAATTGAACAACGAGAGAATGAGGTAACTAAACGACGAAATCAAACTCACCGGTGTTGTGCGACGAGGGTAGCGGATGGCGGCGGTGGAGCTGGCTGGTCGAGCGATGTGAGTGGTGACGAGCGAGGGGAGCTGGTTGGTCGAGTGTTCTTCCTTGAGACTTCATTTTTTTTTTTTTTTTGGGGTCGAGGGAACAAAGTGAGAGCCTTCCCTGAGCCTGCTCACTTGATCTTGTTTCTCAAAAGTGATTATGGAACCAAAAATCAATTTTTTTTTATTCTTGTTTATGCTCCAAATCTATTTTCGGGAACAGAATTTGAGAATTTGAGAATCAGAATCATTTACGTTACTAAATAGGTTTATTATCTTTTTTTTGTTTGTTTCGGGAACGGAATTAGAATCGTTACCAAACATGCCCTTTAACTATTAATATTTTGGGAAGAAACGGAAGTTATAGTTTAAGATCTGACTTATAACCTCAATTGACATCAATGACATCCATAGGGTTGAAAGAAAAAATTCCACCATAAAGCACACGCACATATATTTTCATACTTATTGATGAATCTGTTGAAAAATAATCTTAAGTCGCACCAAATATATTGCGAAATCAAACTCAACCTATAAAAGTTGTGGACATTATATTTCCCAATTTTGAACACATAAAAAAAATTAAAAAGCTTAAATTGACCATCCCATGGGACTTTTCAAATGTATTTTCATCAAACAGCCTCTCTGTCAAAGTTACTTCTCAAAGCACGGATTACTCAACAATCTTTAATTTTCATGAAAACTCTTTAGGCTAAAGGCCTATGCATTTTTTCGTTGCCACTTGAAAAAATTGAACCAAACACAACCCAGAAAGGGACGAGAGTGCATGGTAAATCCTGTAGGCCTGTCCGCGTTGGATCGGAGCTCTCAAACGGGGTGGTCGTACAGTTCCCAAGATAGTACCGGCCTCATATGATTTCACTTGTCACCTTCTTCTCTTTCTTCGTTTCTGTCGTAAAGCGGAGAGCATTGAATACGCATCAAATCCACGCCCATAAACAATCTCTCTCTCTCTCTCTCTCTAACCTCTGCTTTGTTTCTTTCTTCGATTTCTCTCCTCCGTGCGCGTGGTGTGGTTGCAACCGTCGTTTCCTCCTCCTCTCTCCCCGCGTCCGTGCGGAATCGTGCGGACCGCCGCCCGAGCTTCCTCCTACGCCGTGCGGCGGAATTTCAGCCACGCTCAAGCCGGTGGCGGCTATGGCGGCGGAGATGGAGGTGGATCAGCTGACCTCGGGCGCCAGCAACCGCATAATCCCCATCCTCAGGACGCTGAAGGTCTCCCTCGCGTTCGTCTACAGCCTCCTCTTCTCCCTCCTCCTCTTCCTCCTCCCCCGCCGGCACAACAACCACCGCCGACTCTCTCCGCCGTCACACTCCAAGCTCAGGCGGCGAGAGGAGGAGGATACCGAGAGGAGGCGAGCTCTGGCCGAAGGCATCGAGATGAATTGCGAGGACGATGACGGCGTTGGCGCGTTCCATCGGCACACGTGCTTGTTTTACGGTGTTAGGAGGAACGCTCTCTTTTGCAGGTCGTGGTTCCCAGCGACCGGTGAAGTTAGGTGAGTTGTTTAATTTGCTTGTTTTGAACTTTGATCAGTTCGTTTGAGGTTGATTATCTCGCTTTGTTTGTAATTTTCAATGTTGTGGTTTCTCCGAGGGGTTTGAGTGTTCTTTTCATGGGCAAAATGTGGGGAATTTAAACTTCGTCATGGTTTGAAAGTGGAATTGATGTCCCTGTTTCGAATGATAGCGACTGTTCTTCTCTGGTGCGCGGAAGTGATGATTTGGTCATCGCCAGTCTTCCATCGACAGCGGCTTTAGAGTATGCTAATATTGAAGGACCGAACCTTTGGATGAATGCGTCTGATTGTCTTTGCTCAATTCTTCTGAATATCTCGTTTAGATTACGAAGTTTTAGTCGTGGATTGTGGTAAAAAAATTTCAGCTGCACAAGCCGCGAGATGATAGAAACTTTAAGTTCAGTCTCGATCTTACGTGGTAGCTATACCTTGAACTGGAAGAGCATACATGCTTTTTGGTGGGCTCTGCGGTTCCATTTCTCAAAATGCCAAAAGAGCATAGATGCTTACAGGGGGGAGTAAATCACTGTTCACATGAATTTTGGGCCTTGGTTAAAGTATTGAGTCACATTGTTGATACTACTTGAAGCTGTGTCAGTTGGGGATATACCGATCTCTACGTGTTTTTCCGGCCATGTTTTTTGTCATTGATAGGTTCCAATGCCCATTGCTTGGTCGAAGTGCTATAGTTCTCTTCATTTTGAACAAAAAAATTTGTTCTTGGTTCTGCATGAATGAAGTCCCTTTCTTTCTACTTTTATTTTCTCTCTCCTTGTTGGGTGTTGGTGCTAGAGGTTTGCGTGCTATCTTCACTTGAATGAGGACGAATAATTGCTAAAATTATCCAACTTGAATAATCCAAGTTTAATTTTTCTTCCAAATACAAATCAGTTCTCTTTTCCCCCTTTTTTCATCATCGAAGTATCAATATCTTATGTCACCTTATTAATTGTTGAGAAAAGAATTGAATTTTAGGTTGGTTAAATTTGAAAGTTATCTTTTAAACTGTGGAGTTGCCTGAGACAGCTTGGTTGGTATGTAGCCGCCAAAAAAGAATTGCGTGATTAGTTTGTTTCTAAGTTGTGCAGTGAAGTAGATTTACTATCGAGCTATAGGAGTGTCTGCTTTTCGACATTCTCTCCAATGATGAAGTTTACATGGTTGGAATTTTGCCAAGAGGCCCTAGATGATTAGCTCTCACTGTATTAAAGGTGGCAACTGTGATGCAGTAACCTAATATTCATGAAATGGAGAAGTACTCTAGCTTAATTCTGTGTTACCATGTTATGATGGTCTACATCCTCTTTAAATTGGTTGCATTGTTATTGAGACTAATAACTGTCTTTAGTTTGTTTAAGGCTTCTTCAAGTGAATCTATTACCTTCTCTAATTTAACTTTGGCAACCAGGATGATCACTAAAAAAAGGATTAAGGTGCTCAGGTGCTGCATGGCTCCCTGATAGTTGTGGCTTTCATGCCACAGACCTGATACCTGTAGCATGTACTGTTTTGCATCATTTTCAGTTGCTTTCATGCTAGTTTTCCTCCAACGTTCCTTCTTATGGTTGATTGCTATGTTGCTTCAGGGGGATTTTGGTCATTATTCATGGGCTTAATGAGCACAGGTAAATTTATCAATGCCGAAACTCAAAGGCTCTCTCTTCCCCCCCCCCCCCAAACCCAACTGCGGATTCATTTTTTGTTTGGAAGTTTAGCTGTTATGCCTGATTTGGGTCCTCGATTCATTGTAGCGGAAGATATGCCTGTTTTGCAAGACAGCTAACATCCTGCAACTATGGTGTTTATGCAATGGACTGGATTGGTATTGTATTTTTAAGCTCTATCATTTTGTGCTTATCATTATATCTAAAAGGACAATCTTTTGTTTTGACAAAATAAATTTGCTTATGGCATCACTTAGCAATGGGAGTGATTGAAAGTCATTGGCAAGTGCTTTTCTTGTCAGGGGAATGATTTGGGTAGGAAACTCTCTTTAAATAACTTAACAGAAAATTATTTCATTGGCAAGTGCTTTTCTTGTCAGGGGTATGATTTGGGTAGGAAACTCTCTTTAAATAACTTGACAGAAGATGATGATATTATGTATTTTGGGCCCAGGGACATTTTCACATTTTCATCTTTCCTTAGCCTGCTGCTCGAAATGGGGGTGCAACAAGGTACTTACCTATCCTTTTGATGCTACAGGTCATGGGGGCAGTGACGGTTTGCATGGGTACGTTCCTTCACTAGATCATGTTGTTGCTGACACCGTAAGTATCTCTCTCATGCCATTGATATCTTATTCCTTTCTTCTAGTTGGAGATACCATTTCTTTTTTTGTTTTTCAAGAAAATTATATATTCCTTTCTTCTAGTTGGAGATACCATTTCTTTTTTTGTTTTTCAAGAAAATTATATATTCCTTTCTTCTAGTTGGAGATACCATTTCTTTTTTTGTTTTTCAAGAAAATTATATATTCCTTTCTTCTAGTTGGAGATACTGTTGATTTTTTTCTTTTTCAAGAAAATTATGAAATGGAATGATTTGGTTTCCTACCATCATTTCTGTAGTCTCCATCTGTCATGAATTTCGCATTGCAATTTTGATGGACGCTTGAAAACTAGAGATTAAGTTGTTCGAATGAGTGTGAAGATATCTACTTGAAATGCTTCTTTATGCTGTTGTTGAATGAAAAATTTATCGAGGTTCAGTATTTAATGTTGGAAGAGGAAAAAGTAGCAAGCAATTTGATGACTGCACGGGTGTTGATCCAATAATCACGAGCAAAAGAAACTATCAGAATAACATTTTTTACTCTTGATGCTTTGTTTATCTAGCAATGTGAGTCATTGTACTGGTTCAACATGATCGTGTAAGGTGTAGTACTCATCCATAACAGCGTCATTAACTGGTTAATTTGCCGTTTGCTTCTTCAGCTTTCCTCTCAAATGATGAACTTACTTCATGTAAACTCAATTTGTTGGCCTATAGATTTGCATGCATTATGATTCAGCTAATGCTGCAGATTAATAAAAAAAATTTCAGGGGGCCTTCTTGGAGAAGATCAAATCAGACAACCCTGGTATACCATGCTTCCTTTTTGGTCACTCTACTGGAGGGGCCGTGGTTTTGAAGGTAAACATTGGGAACTAAATCAACTTCCGGATTAAGACAGTTGATATCTAATGACAATTTCTTTGTATCACTAACATCTCCTGATGAAATTATTCTGCATGTGTCCTTGAACAGGCCGCTTCATATCCTTATGTTGAAGACATGCTGGAAGGAATCATATTAACCTCACCAGCTTTACGTGTGAAACCTGCACACCCAATTGTTGGGGTATGTCATCTCTCTCATATGACATATGTACCGGACTTTTAGACTGGATAATTTCAGTGCCCGTAATTATACTCCCGCACACACTCTTGTCGGACACTGGATTGAGGTTTAACTTGTCATCAAGTTTTTTTTTTTTGGGACTGAACTGGTCATCAAGTTAGCCTACGCAATTTGTCTGCTCCTATCGGTTGTCGTTCTACTTGTGTTGTGTAATAATCTTGTTTTCCCATATTCATGCAGGCTGTGGCTCCTCTGTTTTCTCTAGTTGCACCAAGGTTCCAGTTTAAGGGTGCCAACAAAAGGGGAATCCCGGTGACGAGAGATCCTGTGGCTCTATTAGCCAAATACTCTGATCCATTAGTCTACACTGGACCCATCAGGGTCAGGACAGGCCACGAAATTTTAAGGATATCCTCTTATCTGATGCGGAACATCAAGTCCATTACTGTTCCATTCTTTGTTCTTCATGGAACCGCAGATAGGGTCACTGATCCACTGGCCTCCCAGGATTTGTACAATGAAGCAGCGTCCAAGTTTAAGGACATAAAGCTCTATGAAGGATTCTTACACGACCTTCTGTTTGAGCCTGAGAGGGACGAGATCGGTCAGGACATAATTAATTGGATGGAAAGAAAATTAGGTGCTGGTTCTGAGAAGGTTAGAGTTTGGTAAATCTCTTGCCCACTTAAACAAGGGCCAAAAATCTCAAAGTTTTTGGAGCTGGTTGATTACTGTAGGTGTCTATATTCTAAGGTTGCTTTACATTTATGTATGGCATGTCTTGCCAATGGAACTGTATCTAGTAATGTATGGCTTGTCTTGCCAATGAATCTGTATCTAGTACTTTAGAAATATGTGTGGCTCAGCATTGTTGAAAGAGAGCATTATGCTTTTGCCTGATTTGTGTGCTGGCGTCGAATATGGTCTTTCACAATTAACCTGGAGTTGCATTTATATGCACGAGAAGACGATGGACGTGCACCCGAGCCTGTAGTCGGTTCTCGCACGTTGCGCCGTGGGCCAGACTTGATATGAGGGTGGAGCAAAAGCCAGTGGATCTCCCCCCGTTAGCGAAAGTTACAGAGGGTAAAGCGAGGACGAAAACAGCATACTCAGGAAGGTGCATCCTTTCAAAGTCGAATGTATCTGGGTAGGTCTCGTGATACAGATGGTTTTGAGTATTTTCTTTTCCTTCCGAGGATTCTCTGTCACCGGACCAAAATACTGTGTGTTTAGCACCGGATCGGGACCCGACTAACCTTTTTTAGAAGCTTCAACGTGTTTTCCTATCGTGGCCAAGAAAGATTGTATTGTGTTGGCGCTGCATATTCATCAATTTTGGTTCGATGGATGGATGGCAACCGCATGTTTCGACTTGCTCGAGACCCGACTAACCTTTTTTAGAAGCTTCAACGTGTTTCCCTATCGTGGCCAAATACTAGGATGTCTTCGGAGACCAGTTTGAGACGGTTATATAAGTTAGAAGATAGAACATATCAAAAGATCTAAACCAAATACAACACAAACAATGATCATATCTCAACTAAACACAAATTGAAATGCTTCAATCTGCTGTCGTATCTTCATCAAATCTGGCAACTGATATGCTTGCCAATATCTTGATTCTTGGTTGCACTGGCCACATGCCACATAACTTCAGTCTCTTGAAAAATGTTCCAACTCAATAATTGGCCACCCCTTTCGTCGTGGGTGAGGGTTGTTGCCGTCTCATCGGTAACTACTGTTTTTAAACTAAGGGTGCGTTTGGCAAAACTTTCCTTTTGGGCCAAGGCAAACGATGTTTGGCAAATTTTAGGGGGAGTTTTAAGAGAGGCAATTGCATTTCCAAATGCCTCTAAAAAGCAGGCAGGTCTAGGGTGATTTGGGTTTTGAGGGGATAAGAACAATAAGGGTGCCATAATTTTTGTATAGTGTCCACTTCATGGCCATAACTTCTTTTTTCGCTCACTTAAGTGGTACAAATTTAAAAAATCCGTTCACTTAAGTGACATCGATGATTTGCCTTGCCGGAAAATTTGACATGGCATTAAAATAAATTAAATCATTCGACGTGGCAGGCGGCAAGGTGAAGTCAGCATTTGAGCTGCTAAGGGCGCGTATGGCAACACTTCTCGCTGGAAAATTCAACATGGCATTAAAATAAATTAAATCATTCAACGTGGCAGGCGGCAAGTTGAAGTCAGCATTTGAGCTGCTAAGGGCGCGCATGGCAATACTTTTGCTTCAGAAATCAACTTCTGGTCATAAGTTGATTTTTCTACTTTTGCTCCATAAGTTGATTTCTTATCAGAGAAATTCGTTTGGTAACGGTTGAAAACTTCAACTTCTGAAACATTATTAACACAAAATTTTCTATGAAAAATTATTGTCGGCGGTCGAAAAATTTCTACTTCATTTTTAAAATTTTTAAATTGCTTTTAAAAATATTTTTTATTATTAAAAATATTTTTTACTTTGGCTGCCGGAGACGGCGACTCGACGGCGGTCGCGATGGCAGTCGGCATGTCACTCCCCGACCCTCAGGCACGCGACAACCCTTCCTTGACGTTAGGTCAAAAGGATAACATCATAGGCATGTCATCGACCCATTCTTTTTAACTTTCAATTAAACCCATGCGGAAGCAACATAGAACCCCCAGTAGGAGGTAAAATAAACCACAATAGCACAACCATTTTATTTATATTCAATTAGCCCAAGGGGAAACGAACCGATTTACAAGCTCATCTTCATGGCCGTTTCCTATGACCAACAAAAAGATATCAGGTCAGGTCTAAGGGCTAACTACTACCACCAAAACGCTACCACCAAAACGAAACCTCCACCTCTACGCACGTTCATTGGCCGTCACCACCGGGCCAGCTGTGGTACTCCGGCGGAGTCTCTGGATCCTCCTCATCAGGGTCAGGATTAGGGTCCACTATCTCCCCGTCCGGTGTATCAAAATCCAGTGGTTCCCATGCTCAGAAGATCGGAGTCGGACACGGGGGTCCCTCAAACCCCCGGATTGGCCCATAGAGAGCATCGCAGTGACGCATGAACCAGGCCTTGAAAAGATAAGCCACTAAGTGAGCTATCCCTTCATTGACCCCGACAGTTGTCACGTGCTGCTCCCAGACCCGATCCAAACCTAGACCTCGGCGGCGAATGATATGAGAGTATTGGTCGGTAGGCACCCCAAACCTCACGTGACGCTCCGCCATACTATGGACCTGTAAAACAATTAACGACAACAAATGAGATATAAATCTCAATGAGTCAACGCCTAAGTCCGATTAGGACGTCGATTCACCAGGCGGCCAAAATAAGCAACATAAACCGACGGCAAATTAATAGCGTGCGAAGCACGCTATGCCTTAGCTACCAAACAGGGGCACGGCCCAACGGCCAATAGACAACCACATGCAACTCACCTTGCCTTGGCCAACATAACAGATATCTCATGGCGGTAAATCATAAACAGGTCAAGACACACAACTAGAACATTCGGCAACCATTCAGGCACCATGCAACATGCGTGTTCTAGTTATAAACGCAAGAGATACTCCACTCTCACCACAGTATAGCCCAATCGCTAATACTCTTTCGGCAGGACCGGGCGTCATTCCACTCCGTTCCGGTGATGGCAACCGATAGCCTTCTCAAGACCCCCGAGACAGACATACCAGGCTTTCCTGTACCGAACTTCGGTCCATCACAAGCTGCGACCGGCATCCGACCAGTCGTGTGATTCCGGCTTCGCCGGCAAGAACTGTCGTGCAACCACTATGCCGTGTGCATCCGAACTCCCGCCTACACGAACATATTAGGCGACGGACCCATGCCAACAAGAGTATCGCCAGGTCCCCAGTTACGTTAGGGTGACGCTAAACCATTGTGTGACCACACAAACACACCAGGTAACCAAGTCAATTCTTACTTCGCATTAGCCCAATGCAGTCACATTCATGAGTATGCTCAAAATTTGGATAACAGCCATTTTCATGCTCAAATGACATAATTGCTCACATGAATATTCATTTCCAATTAAACAGGATATTCTGTCCTAAGTGATAACCCAGCAGATCCAAACAATCAAACACTCCAGTCAATCAATAATTAACCGATCAGTAGTTAAAGACAGTTAATTATTAATAGGCAATTATCTCGGCCCTGACTATTTATCGCCACAACAGTTAATTAACTGGTCTATCCTAACCACATTTAATCATAACTAACCGCAGCAATTATCCACTAATCATGGTAAATATCTAACTAACCATGGTAACTAACCATTAATCATAGTAACTATTTAATTAACTACGGTAACTATCTAATCTAAGGCTAAGTGCAATTAACGGCCTAATAAAAAATTAGGGGTTAACTCACAACGACGACCGGCGGCGAACCGCGGCGGTCGGCGACGAGAGGGTCTACCGACTCGGCTCGAGGTTGCAAACGCGACTACGACGACGATGACACTCGGACATCGACGAACGGTGAAGGATAGCGGCGAGACGAGGCTCGCGGAGCTCGGGTTGACGACTCGCGGACGACGGGCGACGAGTAGCGCGACGTGGCAGGAGCAACGGAGGGCCGTGGGGGAGACGGCGATGACGCTCACGGCTTACGGCGACGGCGAACGGGCGATGGACGAAAGGGTCTCGGGTCGGTAGGCGGTTGGCAGTTCGATGGAGGCGACAGGTTAGTGGGGACGAGCGGCAGCCGAGGGTGGCGTGGCTCGGCGACGGCGAATGAGGGCACGGCGACGCATGGCGGAGGGCGGCGGAGTTTGGAGGTGGGTGAAAATGGAGGATTTGGGGGAAAAGGATGTTGGTGGGGATGGTTCACAAAATGAAATGAAGGGAAATGGGGAGGGGGGAGGTTCGGCCAGCCATGGGGAAAGGGAGAGAGAAGAGAGAAGAGAGGAGAGAGAGAGAGAGAGAGAAAGTAGGAGAGAGAAAAAGTTGACTTGGAAGATATGGGTAATAAATGAGGTAGGGCAATGGTCAAGTCAACATTTATGGCTTCTGTTTTACATGAATAATATCCGAGGGTAAAACGGTCATTTAGTAATTCAGGTCTGGTTGGTCGTTTGGCTCAGAAGACTGAAGGTAATTCGATCAGGGCTAAGCTTGGGCGCGAAGGAATTCGACACTAATATCTACGACGCGACAAAACTAAGCGAACACTATTGAACTACGCTTCGAGGGCTACTCATAGCCTTTCAGAACAAATAATTTCGTGTCCGATCATTGTTACTCAAATTCGGAAAATCCAATATTATTTATTTTACAAGCCTTGAAATTTCAGGACGTCACACGGTGACGGTCAACAGCTAGCGGCGGCGGGTGGGGCGATGGTTGGCGGTTGGTGGCAGTGGGCGGCAGTGGGCGGCGGCTGGCGATGGGCGATGGTTGGCAGCGGGGGGCAGTCGGCAGGTGGCGGTGGTGGGTGGAGGCCAGCGGAGGTCTGCGACGGGCAATGGTCAGCGGTGGTCACGGTCGGCGATGGGCAGCGGCGATTAGCGGTTGGCGGCGATGGTCGGTGGCGGGCGACGGAGGAGGTCGATGGCTGGCGGAGGCGGGCATGGTCGAAAAGAGGGTGATGGCATAATGAAAAGAGGGCGAGGCGAGAAATACTTCTTGAGTTAAGAAGCAAATTTTTTTAATTTCTCAAATGGGGGAAAAACAACTTCACAAGTGAAATTTCTTTCAGAAGTAAAAAAATTTAGCATACAAATTTTTGTTTCAGAAGTTAAATTATCAAACGGATTTCTGCTCCAGAAGCACTTCTGGAGCAGAAATCCACTTCCAGAAGTGTTATCATGCGCACCATAAACGACTAGTGAGACTAAACATGTGACGACCCGATTTTTTGCCAAATTGGATTATAAGCGAAATAGTAATTATCTGACTCGGAGTTATAGTGAAAGTGATTTTGGGGGTTTAAATATTTAGTGTGGTGGATCAAAGGGCTTAATTATGAGAGAAAATTGCGACAACTAGTGAAATTTGTATCTAGTGGGCCCGAGACACGTGTATTTTCGCATTGAGGACAAGCGGCGTCCACCCCTTGACACATGACAGCCATGCGTGAGCTCCTCTTCCATAAATAATAGCCCTCTCTCTCTCCTCACATTTTTTTTTATGAAGCCTCAAGCTTTTTTCTTCTTCTTCTTCTTCTTCTTCTTCTTATGCGGTGCTTCCTCCCGATGCTGCTCTCTCCCTCTCGCCGTGATGTTGTTTCTCTCTCTCGTTTTTGTCGTCGCTCTAGCTGTGTGAAGGTGGAACGAAAACGGCGAGCTCCAGCGACCGACGACGATTCCGTGGTGGTGGTTTGCGTAGGAATTAAGGCGAGTAGAAATCTAACCCATTGATTATTAGATTGTTAATTCTGCTTGCATGTTGTGAATTTTAGTGCGATAGCTATCCTCAAGGCTTGGGTGAAATCGAAGGTTGGATCGTCACGGGAAGCGACGGATGGAGGGTTTGTGCGCGTAGAACTCGAGATAGAAGTGTGGGCGCGAACGGCTCTATTTCTATTTGCATGTGATGGATTTTAGTTAGATAAGGCTCTCTTGGTGTCGGGTTTGTGAAATTGAAGGATGAATCGCCTCAATGGGCGACGAATGATGATGGATCGTTCACGAAAGGTTTGGAATTGGGTATATACGGACGTGAAACGCCTCGACTTGGCTTGCATGTCACTAATTTGTGTGGACGAGGTACCATTGGCGTTGGGTGAACGGAATTCGAAGTGAACTGGGCAAGACGGTTCATGGATCGTGGATGGGTTCATGAGAGAGGACCGGCGGTGACTTTAAGTGGACGCGTAGATGTCTTGCATGATCCGCGAGTCATAGTTGTCGCATGAATGGTCTGGCTATATTGATTTGTTAGTTTTACTTGCCCTGTGGTTGTTGATATATGTTGCTCGCTGGATGATTGACAATTCCGATAGTCGGCGTGTTAGCTTTCTACTTGCTGAGCTTTTAGCTCATTCTCGTTGTTGAACCCTTTTTCAGATTCCGAGGTTCCTGTGGCCTCGGATGATAGTGGTAGCGTTGGAGCACGCCGATGGAGATCATAGATAGTACTCGGGAGTAGATTTATTTCCTTTTGATTCCTCCCAGTGTACTCTTGTGTTGGTTTTATTAAAAGATGATGTACAGAACCGGCCAAGTATATATATAAAATCAGTATTTTTTGAAATCTATTGAATGATCTTGTTGACTGTGTGGTCGGTAGTGGAAACCTGTGTAAGGCCATACCCTGTAGGCGTGTCTACCCTGTTTGAATGCATTTGTATGTTTATATGGACGTCTTTCGTCTGTAGTCTTTCGCATGCGCCGAGTATACTCTATATAATAAGAGATTAAAATAGAGCGCGTTTAGAAAAGTGTATGGATGGTGCCCTGGATGCTACAAAACAAATCAAAGAACCTAGCCTTACTTCAACAAATTGGGGAAAAATCCAAATTTTAACCTTTAAGAACCCTAACCCTAGCTGACCCCAGGATTTCCAATTCTTCAAATCGGGGCAAATCATCTCATCAATTTCGCAATGAGGATCGAAAGTAGGAGAAACTACTCACGAATTTATGAACAAAGGCAAGATCAATTTGTCGCATGGCAAGCCCCGTTTGTTTTAGAGATTTAAAGATGAGCAAGAGGAAGAGAGTGCGAGAGACAACTCGATTTGCTTCAGAGACGAAGTATTGAGGAAGATCGAAGCCGTAATTCGAGATTAGAGAGAGTAATTGAATAGAGAGACATAGACCGATTAGAGAGAGATGCAGCCCTAATTCTCGATTTACTTCAGAGACGAATAGGAAAACGAGAAACAAATAAACGACGTTATTTTTGGTAAAGAGAGAGTGACACAGCATGTATGAAACGAAGTCATTTCTCTCTAAGTGGACAAAAATTTAAACGTTGAACTTCCATTTACTTTTAAACATTCCACGTCAGAATGAAAAATTACGTAAAAAATTCCGCGTAGGATGATTTGTCGGAAATGACACTCAAATGAATGATTTTACTCTGGTGTGGCACTTAAGAAGTGAGCGAAAAAAAATTATAACCCTCAATTGAGCGCCATATAAAAGTTATGGCACTCCTACCGTACAAAAGTTATGTTTGAACCGGAATTAAAATTTCTTTCAATTTCTTCACAAATCCCTTCAAATTCCCTCCCACCGAGGGCTATTTTTTTTTCCTTTTTTTGTATGCCTACATTACCCTCCTCTTTCTAAAAACATAGTCCATTCACTTTGATGTAGCGATCCCAATCTCAGGACTTTAGATGTGGCGCAAGCGATTGTACAACCTTCGAACCTTCTAGCTATTGCCGTCTCAGGATGCCTTAAGCTGAGCTTCGCGAACTGTAGAGACCATCGCCTAGCTCGTGGTCAAAAGTGTAGAGTGCGCAACCTTAATGGGTATACCATTCGTAGGATATGTGAAAGCGTTGTGATGGTACCACGAGAGAATTGTAATAGACAACTCAATATTTACTCGTTATACCAAATGGCAGTACAAGTATAATGCTCAAAGATTATCTCACACATACTATTACAATATACTTTCTCTCACCACACTCAAAGCAATACTTGTTGACGTTTGTAAAACAAACAAAAAATGCATTTTTCTTATCCCACACAGGAAAGATGAGAGAGTTTATAAATTGGCCGTTATAGTCTTATAAATGAAAAATTTGCAAGTGTGCTACACCCCACATTTCTCGGACACAACTTTTATCACCACTTCATGGGTTTCTTTGAAAATTCCCTCCCATATCGTCCTTCTACTCTTTTTTCTTCAAAAGCATATGACTGTTACCCGGTTGATCCAATAATGGAATTTTAATATTTATGTGGACACTTTTTCTTTTTTCCTACGTGGATTTTCCCTCTCTCATGTCGAATCCCTTTTCTCTTTCTCTTTCCTCTGCTTTATCTTCGTCTTCGTACATATCCAAATACATAAAAATACCACAAAATATAACATTCACAACAATGCAAAAGTATTCATACTCATTGACCATGACCATCACCAATTGACCGGCCATGGTTGAAGTTGCTACGGCCATGGCCACTGCAACCTCAAAGCTCATGTGGACATGGCCGCTGCGAGCGCGTAGCTCGAGTGGCCAAGGCCTCAATCTTTGCCGGTGGCCATGGTTGCTGTGAGCTCAACTTGAACTGTCAAGGCTGTGAGCTTGAGATTCGGTGAGCTCCAGATTTGGCCATGGCGGCTGCGAGCTATGGGATCCCCTTCTCTCTCGAGTTTGCCTTTTCACATAATGATTTTGAGTAAATTACAACACGACACGTGTATTTCGCCGTCTTTGTCAGTTCATGTCAGCAAAATCTATCAGCAAGAAAAAAGATACAACAAACCCACCGACCGTAACACTTTTTAAAAGGTAGAGGAACACTTATGAAAAACACTCGGGGCCTGTTTTGTAACGTTTCTGTTCCAAAAAATTGATTCCGATTAGAATCAATTTTTTTGATTCTGTTCCCTAGATGAGTTTCAAAGAATCAGAACGCGTTTGGTAACTGCATAAAATTTCTATTTCAGGAACAGAAACGCGTTTGGTAACTGCACAAAATTTCTGTTTTGGGAAATAATTTATCTTCCCAATTTGTCATTTAAATCAAATAATTACATAATCACATTTGATGATTTTCCTCAGACCCCATAGTTACGATCCTCTTGCACCATGACATCTTTTTGGCCAAAATAGGGATGCTTCAGATGCAGATGGTCACTAATGTAGCATGGTACTCCAGCAACAAATCAGGTAGGGTTTAGGAAAAATCGGAAGGCAAAATCACCAAAAATAGGATTGGCCAGTTGAATGGACTCATTTCCTATTTTTTGAGATTTTTTGGGAATTTTCAGAACGATTTGTCAATGAGGGGCAAAATCATCATTTGGGAGAAAATTGGAAGGCAAAATCTTCAAAAATAGGATTGGCCAGTTGAAATGACCCAACTCCTAATTTTTGAGATTTTTTAGAATTTTTTAGAATTTTCCATTTTTTGGATTTTTTTAATCATTTTCTGATTTTTTTTATTAATTTCCGAAATTTTTATTTTAAAAAAATTTATTTGGACCCGGTCGGGTTGACCCAGGCCACGCCTCGTAGGCGCCCGACAAAAGTGAGAGAAGACTACCGTTGCCTTTTTTATTCTCAAAAGTGTTCTTTTCTTGAGAAATAATTTTTTTTTATTTCTCAAAATTGGTCTAAAAGTGTTCCCGGGAGCAGAATTAGAATCAGAATCATTTGCGTTACCAAACATGTTTCTGATCCTTTTTTGTTCCCGAGAATAGAAACAGAGGAACAGAAACGTTATCAAACAGGCCCTTCTGCTCTCGGGAACACTTTTGGACCAAAAATAAGAAACAAAAAAAAGTTATTTCTCCAAAAAAAGAACACGTTTGAGAATCACAAAAAAAAAAAAAGTTTCAGTTCTTTTAAAAAGATTAATTTCACTTTAAAAAAATTAAAATTAGATTTAAAAATTTACTAACTACTAATTTTTTTAAATTTTTTTTTTTAAAAATTAAATTTAAAAATAAGCTTTAAAATTTAACAAAAAAAGTTAAATTTTGTTAAAAAAATGGGGAAATTAAAAATTTAAAAAATTTTAAAAAATGCAATTTTTTTAAAATTTTAAAAAATAAAAAATGGGGGGAAATTAAAAATATGCAATTTTTTTTAAAAATTTAAAAATTAAAAAACATTTAAAAAATTTAAAAAAACATATTAAAAAGATTTTAAAAAAAGATGAAATATTTTAAAAAAAGAGTTCTCGCCACTTGGTTGTTTTCGAGAATAAAAATTTTGTGCAGTTACCAAACGCGTTCTGATTCTCTAAAAATCATTCAGAGAACAGGATCAGAAAATATGATTCTAATCAGAATCACTTTAGAGGAACAGAAACGTTATCAAACAAGCCATTAATTGAGCAATTTTGATTTCCTCGAACACTTTTTATATAACATATAAAATATAAACTCACATGATACGAAATTCTTCTTAGGGTCTATTTGGTAACGTTTCTGTTCCTCTAAAGTGATTCTGATTAGAATCATATTTTCTGATTCTGTTCCTTGGATGATATTAAAGAATCAGAACGCGTTTGATAACTATACAAAATTTCTATTCCCGAATAGAAACGCGTTTGGTAACTGCACAAAATTTTTATTCCCAAAAACAATCAAGTGGTGAGAATTATTATTATTTTTTAATATTTCATCATTTTTTTAATATTTTTAAATTTTTAACTTTTTTTTAAAAAATTTACATTTTTTAAAATTTTCCCCATTTTTTATTTTTTATTTTTATTTTTATTTTGAATTTTTTATATTTTTAATTTCCCCCCTTTTTTAAATTTTAAATTTTTTTTGTTAAATTTTAAAGCTTATTTTATATTTAATTTTAAAAAAATTAGTTGTTAGTAAATTTTCAAATCTAATTTTAATTTTTTTTAAAGTTTAGAAGTTTACGTGGACTTAATCTTTTTAAATGAACTAAGACTTTGTTATTTTTTGTGTTTTTCAAAAGTATTCTTTTTTTTTTTGTTTCTTATTTTTGGTCCAAAACTGTTCTCGAGAGCAGAATCAGAATTAGAATCATTTGCGTTACCAAACATGTTTCTGATCCTTTTTTGTTCCGGAGAACAAAAACAGAGAAACAGAAACTTACCAAACATGCCCTTAGATTTTCTCTGTAAATCAAGATTGAAGTATTTGGCCAAGAAAAAAATGATCATAATAATTTCATGCTCGATAGAGAGGGATAACAATGACCATCACAAATAAAAAATTTGCCGAAAAAATAATTAATTAGAAATGAAAAAGAAAAGAACAGAGGAAGTGCCGCACAAATATCTGTTCTCTTTCTCTTTCAATTTCTTCGCAGATCTCCCAAATTCCCTCCCACCAAGCCCTAATTTTGTTCAAATTTTTTCTTCTTTTTCTTTTTTCTTTTAACCTGCCTTCGTTGCCCTCCTCTTCCTGGAAGCGTAGTCCCCCCTCACTCCGTTCTTATTCGCGTACTCAAAACTCTCCACAAATCCACTCCAAAGAGCGACGCAGGCGATTGCAGAACCTTCTCGAACCTTCTCCACGGACGACCCATCGCTGCCTCAGGACGCCAGAAGCTGGTCATCGCGTAGCTCGTCCAGAGACTTGCGAGAACCTGATAAGCTCACCGAACGGACAGGTGGGTGAAGCTTCGACATTGACGGCGCCCACGGGAGGAAGCTGATTTCGCGGCACGAAGGAGGTGGTTTGAGTTTTCGGTGAACGGCGGCAATGGATGAGAGAGGTAGTGGAGGCCGAAGCGGCGATAAGGGTGTTGGAGCTGAAGACGAGGGAAGTACAGCTCCTCTTCCCGAAAAGGTGAAGATTGTTTTGGATTATTACGGTATGCATGATCGAAATTTTAATGGGTTGCTGGAGATATCGGAAGGATGGAAGATAAAAACCGTAGGAACAGTTCGATGTTTCTCTAATCAACGGTTGAATTTTCGAAGTTGTGGTTGTCATTAGGCCACTGAGGAGTATTTTATGACTCTCCATTAGAAAAGCTGCAACACAAAATTTACTTTCCTTTTGGATCTTTTACACCAGTTTATGGGTCTTTTGTTTGCCTTAATGACTTTAATTGCGGCATTTCTATGTCCTCCTGATTATGCATATCTGTATCTTCGGGCAGATCGATACAAGTGAAAATGCTGTCTGATATCAAAAGTTTTCTCTTTATACAGGTTCGGGTAGGTGGTTCGCCGTTATACACAATAGAAAGAAAATTGGGAAAGGGTGGTTTTGGTCAAGTTTATGTTGGGCGTAGAGTTGGTCCAACCACGTCGAATGAGCGAACCGGCTCAGGGGCTATTGAGGTTCGGCATCATTGATTTTTATCATGAACGCATCAGGTTTCGGGTTTCAATTTTCAAAGTACAGACGATCTGTTCTTTTACACCGTGTTGTGATACTTAATTATTAGGTTGCGCTGAAGTTTGAGCATAGAAGCAGTAAAGGATGTAATTATGGACCTCCCCATGAGTGGCAAGTATACAAGTATGTTTCCAAAGACGTCTTTTGATTTAAATTTAACTTACAAAGGCTATTTATGGACTGACTTTCTTGTTTCCACATTTGCCTTCTATTAACTGAACAGTGCTCTTGGCGGAAGTCATGGAGTACCGCGAGTACATTACAAGGGGAGGCAGGGTGACTACTATGTCATGGTATGTTTGTGACTCTTAAATTGAGGTTTAGCAAATTCGGTAATAAAGTACTAGCTAACTTCACGTTATGAACAGGTTATGGATATACTTGGGCCTAGTCTATGGGACGTGTGGAATAACAACTCTCACACGTATGTATCTTTATCGGATTAGTTGCTAAAAGGTGTTGCAAATTCTCCTTTTCTTGTGTCCTAAAAATTTGTGCATGTTTTGCAATGCAGCATGTCAACTGAAATGGTTGCCTGTATTGCGATCGAAGCAATCTCCATACTTGAGAAGATGCACTTCCGAGGGTAAGTTCCTATTTTTTCTAGTTTTCATACTTCTTGATTGTGTTTTGAAGTGACAGTTTTTCACTTCATACCTATATTGTCCAAAAAAAGATCAAGTGCTACTTAGGTTGGTTGTCATGCAAGTGCATCTGAAAAAAATATAGCTGAAGTGGGTCGTCATATTGTCCTCTTGATTTGTGCTGCTTGTCATCATTTGATTGTGCTGTTGTTGTACATATTGGTTTTTTATATTGCTGGTGACTTTCTTGCAGATATGTGCATGGTGATGTAAAACCTGAGAATTTTCTGCTTGGTCCCCCAGGAACACGTGAAGAGAAAAAGCTGTTTCTGGTTGATCTTGGCTTAGGTGTGCTAGCGGTTTTTTTACCCTCTCTTATGCCACAAGTCATTGGTGCATTACTTAAATGTCAATTTTATTTTCTGTTTGGCCTTTCAGCCACCAGGTGGAGGGATAGTTCAACAGGCCTACACATTGAATATGACCAACGTCCAGATGTTTTTAGGTTAGCTTGATATTTTAATGCAGCGCTTTATAGAAAATTTAGAATTTCATTTTTTTTTTGTCTGGATACCTTGCTGATTGTTCTGCGTTGTTGCTTTTTTTTTTTTTTCTCCAGAGGGACAGTTCGGTATGCCAGTGTGCATGCTCATCTTGGTAGAGTTGGCAGCAGGAGAGATGACTTGGAATCACTTGCTTACACACTCATTTTTCTTTTGCGTGGACGTTTACCGTGGCAAGGATATCAGGTTTAAGTCATCAAAATTTTAAGAAGAGTAAAATTGTCGCTTTTACCTAAATCACCCATTGACCTAACCTATGGGTTTCCTCAGGGAGAGAATAAAGGGTTCCTTGTCTGCAAAAAGAAGATGGCCACTTCCCCAGAAACACTCTGTTGCTTCTGCCCTCAGCCTTTCCGACAATTTGTTGAGTATGTGGTGAACTTAAAATTTGACGAGGAACCCAACTATGCTAAATATATATCTCTCTTCGATGGTATCATTGGCCCTAATCCGGATATTAGGCCGATCAATACTGATGGTGCTCAGAAGGTACTTACATTCTTTTACCAACATACTGCAGCTTGTTGGTTAACAAGCAGAGCAAACAACTTGGATTTTTCTGACATGTATTACTTTGCTTTGTGCTCTGAAGCTTGTCGGTCAGGTTGGACATAAAAGAGGACGATTGACGATAGAAGACGAAGAAGATGAACAGCCCAAAAAGAAGGTTCGAATGGGGATGCCTGCTACACAATGGATAAGTATCTATAATGCTCGTCGACCAATGAAGCAAAGGTTTTCTGCATATCTCACTTTCCCTCGAATTCTGTGTATTCCAAAGGAAGTTTTTTCATTGTTCTTTCTCTGCATATGGTTAGGTATCACTACAATGTGGCAGATATGCGGTTATCGCAGCATATAGAGAAAGGAAATGAGGATGGGTTATTCATCAGCAGTGTGGCTTCTTGCTCTAACCTTTGGGCCTTAATAATGGATGCTGGAACTGGCGTCTCTGCTCAAGTTTATGAACTCTCACCCTACTTTCTTCACAAGGTTGCTCTTAATATCAAGACTATGGACATCGATTTTTGAATTTGTTTTTGTTAAGTATCTGTTAGTTTCATTGGATATTTGACTTGCTATGTACTGGTATGTGAAACAGTTCATACTGTTTTCAGTAGTTTATAGTGTGACGAGTCACTTCTTATTAGTTTGTTACTCTTAAAGGATTTCTATCGATGGCTTCTGGCATTGCACCGTGCTCTTTGAGTGGTTACATGTGGGCACTTAGGATGGGGTGATAGTATAAGCATGCAACTCCACCCATTTAATTTCTCAAGGCAGTTGCATAGAGTACTTATTTTATTGTATTGAATCACTGCGTATTTGCCCATTGTCCATTGCTGTACGGAACATTAGGACTGTTATTTAATACTATGTTTTAGCCGAAGAGATCGTCAATGCATTTTCCATTTTTTCTTGTAGGAGTGGATCATGGAGCAGTGGGAGAAGAACTACTATATCACTGCAGTTGCAGGAGCTAACAGTGGCAGCTCATTAGTTGTGATGTCTAAGGGTTAGTTATTGGATCTAAAGACAATGATATATTCTGAAATGATCATACATTTGTTTCTCTGACTTCTGTTATACCCTAAATGGCAGGAACTCCATATCTGCAGCAGTCATATAAAGTAAGTGATTCATTTCCCTTCAAGTGGATTAATAAAAAATGGAGGGAAGGCTTTTTTGTCACATCGATGGCTACTGCTGGGACCAGATGGGCTGTCATTATGTCCCGTGGTGCAGGGTTTTCTGATCAGGTTTTGTTTGTTATTTTCTCCTTTATATTTGATTGTTTTTTTTTAGGCTAAAACCATTTCGTAAGGTTGGAGTATTTATTTGAAACGTTAGGTTGTGGAGCTAGATTTTCTCTATCCTAGTGAAGGCATTCATAGAAGGTGGGACGGCGGCTACCGCATCACATCAACTGCTGCTACTTTAGATCAGGCTGCTTTTATCCTCAGCATTCCACGAAGAAAGCCAGCAGATGAAACCCAAGAGACCTTACGAACTTCTGCTTTTCCTAGCACACATGTCAAGGTGATTTCTTTCTTCTTTTGTCAGGCATCAATCTGTACTGTTTTCTTGGATATTTTAATGAGCATGTGCTTTTCCCTGATTCTTTCTTTTCAGGAAAAATGGGCGAAGAATCTCTACATTGCTTCTGTTTGCTATGGTCGGACTGTTTCATGAGCTGCCAAATTTTTTCCTCACCATTGGAATATCGATGAATCACTTGGATAATCGGCATTCGGCTTTTACCATCTACCACTGACTTAGGAACGGCAAATCAAGTCCAAACCATATGAATAGTTGATGAGTGCCAAAAGTATATTTCGTTATTCATTGCAACACATCTAATAGAAAAGACTCCACACTGTCTCAATCATATTAAAATCCCTATTAGAAAATGCCGTCGTCGTTCTATCATGAGGCAAATATTTTTCTGCTCATTGACTAGAATTTGTATATGTAGAAAATGTAACTTGGTTGATGGTGCAGTGCAGGTTAGGTCTTGATTGTAAGTGGTACTTTTCAAGTGTTCAGTTGTGATGCTTTAGTGAAGCTGCAACTTTCTGAGCTGGAAATTATGTATTTGCTTTTGTAGGACTCAAGCTCCTGTGATCTTCATCCTTTTTCTGAGCTCAATGATTTTGAGTTACCATCAGAGAAAACCTACATATAGGGTGTCATTTGTATTATTGTCAAATCTTTTTGTTCGGCTTCTCTTTGATTTTGAAGCGGTTATTGTGCAAAATCTTAAGCAGCATTTAAATTGTTTCTTTATCTTCATTAGGTAGTTATGATAATTGTGTATTTGGTCTCTCACAATCTGCTACTATGTTGCTTGGTTGGTGGATCTGGAAAGATTCGTTGTTGTGAATATGACAGGAAGTGTGTGTTTCCGAGGATTTCCTTTTAGTCAGGGTTGTAGGTCATGGTAACAGCTCCTTGGTAGTTCTGTTTCCCATGTAAGCTAATTTGTCTTAGCTGAAAAAGTAACATTGCCTTGGAACAACTTATCATGTCGTGCAAAGGGGATCATGTCGATCCATCTATATGACAATCACAGTTTGTGTTTGGTTTCTCACGTCCTCATTATTAAAACTTCCAAATGCTAGAGTCTAAACTTCTTAGCATTTCCGTAGCTATCTGTTATCTCTTTTGACTAAAGAGTATCTGGGTATCTTGTGGTCATTGTGGTTGCAAATTTCTGAACCTTTGGCTTCCTATGCAGCTCAAGTAGATCACTGTTAAGAGCTTGTAGCATGGCAGATATATAGCAAGCAGTATCTTTAGTTGCCTGTGTGGACTTTGTCATAGCAATCTCATAGACTTGGTGATCAGGCCAATGGGAAACTAATTTGCAGGATAAACTTTTCCATAGAGCTTGAGGCAAATATCTATCCCAGTTGATGGCTAGCTTGTGAATATATAGCGGATATAAGAAAGATTTTTGGTTTCTAGATATCAGGCCAATTTGACATGCGTTTGTCTTGTTCAAGTTGGAACATTGTTCTTGATAGAAATGGGAATGATATATTCTTTCCTCACTCAGTATATTATGTACAATTTCAATATCTCATTCTTGTGTTCCATTTTCATCTTGATTTTTCTAGAAGTAGGGAAGCAATACACAAGAATGACTAGCTGCATGTACACTACATAGTGGATGCTGCATCAGATCAAAATGGCTTGAGGGTCATATGATTGTTATGTTCAAACACTTTCTTCAAGTTTGTGGTTCTAAGTTACCGGCGAAGAACATGGAGGTCTTGAGTACAGCCCAAGGCACAAACAATGAGAATCATCGTATGTTTTCATATTTTCAATAATTATTTGAGGAATTGTCAGTTTTCTGAATTGTTATATACATTTTTCCATCCCTATCCTATTAGTTTGAATTGCTATTGCGAATTGCCATTGAACAAGCTTTTTTTTTGTTATCTGGAGAGATGTTGTGTATGGAAATGAGGGCTCACAAATATTTGTAGGCTATTGTTCGATTTAATTACCAAGGATTGTTGTTGCTACGAGTAGCACAAGGAAATGTAAAATTTTAATTTGTTGACTTTGATGTCATTTCAGGGCCTGCAATGGGCCTAATTTGTGCAGCACACAAGGGATCTCGACAATGGTTATGACCTGATCTTCTAGGAGCTTAACTGCAGATTGGGGGTTCAACGATCTGCTGATCTATTGAGACATGAAGAAATGGTCATCTTTGTGATTGGGTACTACGTGAAGTTACTCATTGACATATTGTGTGGCGATTCACTTCTTTTTAATTCTCTGTTTATTTGTCCGTTTTAGTGATTGTTTCCTCTCCCCTGTTCTATTTCATTTTTCAGTCTCCTGAAGTTGTTCTAGCTTACCTGCCAGAAATTAAGCTGATTCAGGTGTGAAATTGCTAGTTGGGATGTGCAGACACCAATTTTAATACAAGTGACAGAAATGGGCACCGATTTGCTCCTTCTATTGCATGACTAGTAAAGAATGGCAGAAGTTCAATGTCTCTTCTTATGTGTGGAGGATTCGATGACAATTATCATCAAAATTTCTGATGATGCAAAGAAAACCAAAAACACAGTGCTGATATTTCTGTTAGAAGCATGCACCGGTTTATTGTCTCGAATTAGAGTCTGAGAGTACTAGTTGGCCCGTGGTAAGGAAAATCCAGGAACTTCCAAATAGTGCATCATCTCAATGGTGTGCTGCTTGGAGATTGATTAGGCAGGACCAGATCACTTCCTAGGATGTTATACTGGGATTATTTCAGAAGATGAATCTGGTCTCTCGCAATTCTCGTTCACACAAGCAAACGGTTGTGTTTTTTGGGCTCTCTTCCTAGAATAATTGTGCTTTAACCCGTGTTGTATTATCCTGTTTCAGCTTGGTGCATTGTCGAATGTAAATAGACCGTGGAAGTCATAGAAGAGCAAGCATGCTTCCATTCAAAAGCAAGTGATGAGATAGTAGTACCAATGGTTGGTGGCAAATGGATATCAATCTGGCATTTCAAGTCATGCGATACCTTGAAACAGGAGCTCATCAGCATTAAGACGCTGTTTTGCTTCGGCAAGAGTGAGTTTGCACGGATATAGTGCATGGAGACGATGGATTGTTGCACATAGCCACTTCATTCTGAACTTCTAAAGCTGTTGCGATGTCTTGTATTCGGCATGCGGTGAGGCACTGTTGCTGAATAACCTTCCGGTAAACAGTTACCAATAACGTGCGGTGTTGCAGACAGTGAGCCGGAGGTTTCTATCAGACAGCAATCGATCGCACGACCTTTCAAGAGGTATTGTTCTTAGGCTTCAGTAGCATTCAGGTGATGTGACGATGATTCCAAGATCACAAAGGAGTGTTTTGATTCCGTTCGATGTCTAAACATGATTGACGAGTAAATGCCATCTGATTAGGGTTTTCATTCAGAGTGGATCAGTCTTCCTTGCCGTTATGTTTCTTGCTGACAGCGGAGGAAAGCTACTCCATGACGAGAGCAACTCGAGGTTGCGTGCAAATGCAACTTTATGGTGTCAACCATTGTCGCCTCGCAGCTCTTTCGTTCTTTCTCTATTCAAAGTGAAAGGTACGTTTTTGTCAATAAGAGGAAGAACCCATTGAAGAAAGAAAGGCAAGCCGCCTGGTTGGAAACACTGGGAGCAGATTCAGAACGTCTCGTGACGTTCTTGATGACGACCATCTCCAGCAATATTCAAATTGTTGAAGTTTCAGCAAAGCACTAACTCATACTAAGAGACAGTCAAGATCTGCCCAATCTCATATTATGTTATGGTGAGTCCAAGCTTTGGGTTAGGTGTCTCTGGTAGAATGCCGAAAGGAGTCCACGAGTCCAAACCTAATTTCAAAGAGCATGAGCTTTCACCAGTCACCAACGCCCTTAGAGAGAGCTCATGCTTTTTGACCTTTCCAAAACGTGTGTGAAAGATGATAGATCCTCTTACCATCTTTAATCTTGTTAAATCTGATCTCCTTAATAACCAACCCCCAATTAAGAGCACAACATGTTTGACAAAATCTTGTCCAAGCACAAATTACATTCTTTCTCGTTTTACTTTTATTTGTGGCTTTCAATTTACTGCGTGAAAAGTACGCGGTTTTTCAACTGTTGTTTGGTTCATTTCGGCTGCGAAGGTCGCGATTCAATCCTCATGAGAGCAAATAACAGTCCAATAGCGACCGGATTCCCCTTGATATTTTTGCTCAGAATATAAGTAAGGGTCGCCCACGATGTCATGTTAATGATATTACAGAAACAGAGATGAGAGATTGGTGGCTCCTCTAACCATTTTGACTTGTCCAGGTCTATTTTGTAAATTCCGAAAGTTTAGGTCTCTATGTGCAACTGGCTGAGATTTTGAGGGACCCATGTTGTAATTCTTCCATGTCAAGGACCCACGTTGCAAGTTGACCCAAATAATGGTAGTAGTGATTAGCAAAGAACACGTGGTATGAGACAGCTGTCAGAGAGAGAGAGAGAGAGAGAGAGATTAAAATGATTGGCTGAGAGAAATGAGCATTGTCTTTGTCCAATTTAATGTGAAAAGGCTGAACAGATGCGAAGTACGATATCGATTTCTTTTACCTTAGATGCATCAAGAAGCAAATTGCATGGAGATTAATGATTAATAAAGATCGAGTATCCCCCAATCATCCTCTCCTTCGACTCGCGACGGCGATGCAAGCATTTCTCCGTAATACCATCGATTTTACCAAAGAGTCAACTCATTTGTTGGCAAGCTCGGACCCGTCGCGTGGTGAATAATGGAAAGGAGATAAATATGAAAATCGAAACATACTCAATCGAAATGGAACAACTAAATTTCTGTGTATCTTATGACAGGTCGCTAAACTAGTGAAGAAAAACGAATTCCTCTATCAATCGGTAAGCAAATAGATAATGCCGTGATTCGGCATTCAAAAATGAATTAAAACTTGTGCAATGCAGTGCAAAAGGCTAAATCGGCAAAGAAAAATTGACTAATTAGAAAAATTAAAAAAGAAGAAGAAAAGAGTTGTCGTTAGATACACACAGACTGAATCGTTAATGTTGATTGCAAGCGAAGTGAAAGAGCATTCGTTCATAGCATCGACTTTTTGTCTAATTTTTCTGAAATTTCGGATGCTTATTCAGGTTAAGGGGGCCTTTTCTCTAGCTTACATTATACGAAAACCAGAGCCCTGTTAAAACCGTTGGAGATGAATCACTGAGGGATTGCCCCAGTAGCCACTCTTCTCATTTGAGAAGAGGGAGGTGAGGAGGTCGAATCTCCACCTTTGAGGGGAGTGGGGTAGGGATGCGTGAGGGAGTAGGGTTTCGCAATTCGCACACAGTGTGGTTTGTATAGTAGAATATGATAAGATAGAACCAGATTTCAAAAAAAAAAAAAAAACTGTTGGAGATGTACTGAATCTGCGCAAGAACCGTCAGAAATGTTCACAAATCGCATCAGAGAAATGATTTTTCAGAGAGTTTCAATGGTGTAAAAGCATAAATCGCACAAACACATGCTTCTTAACAACATGTCGCTGTCTCCAGTGAAACGCGGGATAAGTTAGCGAGTCTCTCTCTCTGTCTCTCTATGAACGCGGCAAAACCATACCGTTTCAATTCAATCTCTCTCTCTCTCTCTCTCTCTCTTCCTGTGTGGCCTGGCAGCTTGGCAAGCATGATTTCCCTGAGGAGACGCCATCTTCTTCTGGTACTCGACGCACCACTCCTCCCGCATACCACTCGCATTATTCAAAAGAACTTCACGAATTCAACCAATTCCACCCGCATCATCGAGTCAACATCCCCCTGTTCCTGACACCGACGCCTCATAACTCGCATCATCAACCGCCTATAAATACCCGCCACTGTCCACTCTAAGCGATTCGTTCGCCCGCTTTAACCGAATTTTTTTTTTTCCCGTTCTCGCGATTTCTGCTTCTGCTTCTTCTTCTTCGTTGCGTCGTCGTTGGAGTAGCTTGTTTGTTGGTCGGTTGCAGAGGCTCGCGTTCGGTTGTGGAGGAGAGCGGAGGCGGCTCGCGTTCGGGGAGAGCACGGCTGCGATGGACGGTGGAGGCATGGGGGACGTTTATGGCGAGGATCGCGCCACGGAGGATCAGCTTATCACGCCTTGGGCCGTCTCTGTCTCTAGGTGAGTCGCGAACGCCTACCCCCCGCATTGTGGTTAAAAGTGCTTTTTCTACGGCGTTTTTGATTCCGTTAACATCTGAATCTGACGATTGCTGCATAAACTTGCATTCGCGTCAAAATCTTGTGGCGTTTTGCTTTGATCTCGATGCGTCGCCTCAATAGTGTAGATTCGGGATTTACGTTCTTCTAGACAACTAGGCAAGATCTTGCGATGCTATCGGTGATAATTTAGCATGCACATGTTATTTTTCTCTTCTTCTTTTTCTCCCTCCCAAATTATTGCGCTGAAATTGTTGCTTGCCGTGTTTTGTTTGAGTTTCCATTCGCTAAATCACGTGGACCGAACGTTTATGATGCAAAGATCGGAGTTAGTTCATGAGTAAATCCTTCGATAAACGGGGTTTGCACGAGTAGGCTTTAGAAAATGATGTGCGTTTTGTGGCTTCGGATTTTGCTTCTTGATATTATGCTTTTCAGATTTACCTCCGGTGTAAATATATTCTCTCTAAATGCTCTTAAATAAACAGACGATCGCGCCTTTTTCATGAAGTTGCACTTTAAGTTCGACTCTGCATGAACCTTTTTGAGCGAGATCACTTTGTAAGGATTTGTTCTTTTGGTGATGAATATTGCTGAAAGCCAATTAGGCTTGGTCTTTCGGTTGAATCTCATCCCGTTATCGAAATAGAACAGTGTAGATATCTTTGTTCTCCTCAAGGTGATGATTTCCTTCATACCTGTTGATGACATAGTACTGCTACCTCTGTTTTCAAATGCTTGCCATCAGAGCTTCTGATGGTGTGGCAACGAGCTCGATCGAAGAAGCTGAGATTCAATTAGAAATTCGAAACGCTCCAGTTTCGCTAATTGAAGTATTAGTAGTTGAAATTCATAAATATTGTTATTCTGACTTTGATTCAGTTCGTTCCATGTATTGTCCAGTACATTTGGTGGAAAATTCAGAGCCTTATTTATTCCTTCCTACTGTTGTAGTGGTTATACTTTGTTGCGGGATCCGCGCCACAACAAGGGGACGGCCTTCAGCGAAAAAGAGAGAGATGTTCATTATCTGCGTGGCCTTCTGCCTCCAGCTATTCTCAGCCAGGAGCTACAGGTAACCTTAGTTGAATTGGTTCTATTTGTTCAATATTGATCTGGAGATCATTTCGATTGGCAACTGTGGGCTTCTTTTGCTTAGTCATTTGTAAATCTCACTATCAGGAGAAGAGACTTATGCGCACACTTCGCCAATATGAAGTTCCACTGCAGAGATATATGGCCTTGATGGACCTTCAGGTAAGATTTCCGTGGAATAAGGCATGACTTGGATGTAACAGAATCTCAGAAAGTAATGCCATTCATGTCAAGTGCGAAAATCGATATCTTTTCTCTGTGTTTTGCTAGAGATGGAAAATAAGCTGTAGACTGGTGACGACCAAGTGTCACCAGGCCACAAATGTTGGTGAGAATATTCTCTCTGTGGGTTAACATATCCAACCGGTTATGTTTTCCAGGAAAGGAATGAAAAGCTGTTTTACAAGCTTCTCATTGACCATGTTGAGGAGTTGCTCCCTGTGGTCTACACTCCAACGGTTGGTGAGGCTTGCCAGAAATATGGCAGCATATTCAGGCGCCCTCAGGGTCTCTTCATCAGCTTAAACGACAAGTATTAACACCTGAAGGCCTATGGTTTTGGTGTTTTATGTCTAATACCAGAGTAGTGTATAATGGTTCGTGTGATTTTCGTTGTTCAGGGGAAAGATACTTGAGATATTGAAAAATTGGCCTGAGAGGAACATTCAAGTTATTGTGGTGACTGATGGCGAGCGTATACTGGGTCTCGGTGATCTTGGTTGCCAGGTAACCGACTCTAATTTGTTTGTTCACATCTGAGGCACAAACCATCGATTGAAACCATTCGTCACCTCCGATACATACAATTACCGAGTGGATGGACAATTACAATATTATATTCTTTTCAGGGTATGGGGATACCTGTGGGTAAACTATCTCTATATACAGCACTAGGTGGAGTTCGTCCTTCAGCGGTAAGCCTTCTCTTGTCACTAGTCTATGTTTATGTATGCTCTCATGTTGAGCCTTTTAGGGATGTATAGTCAGAAAAATTTTGTTTTAACTGCTTCCATAAGTCAGAACTAGAGGGAATATTGGAGGATTCCTAGAAGTAGAGTCATTCATGTTATGACCCCTCACTATCATGAGATCTGCACCTAGGAAAGTGCTAGGATAACACAAGATGTCTGGTAGACACGACCAACAGTATCTGTTTCTAATAGCCAAATTAAATGCAAGTAATTTGCAGGATGGACATGGTAACTATATGCTTTGTCTAAATGCATCCGCGTATTCAGTAACAGCTAAAATGCAAGTCTAAAATTTGTTTTCCCTTGTCTCTATACAAATTGAAAAACGAAAATTATTATTCTGAAAGTTTATGTGCCAAAGAATTTGTATGATTGCTACTTGAGAAGCACCTCAAACTTCCTAAGCAGGCTGTGAAAACTTGGAGTTGCTATTTATGTCTTTCAGTGCTTGCCTATAACCATTGATGTTGGCACAAACAATGAAGAGTTGTTGAAGGATGAGTTCTATATTGGTCTCAGGCAAAAAAGGGCAACTGGGCAGGTTTATAATTTTTTCTTCCTTTCTCCCCCCTACCTCTTCCCTTTAATAATTGCTTCTTATTTCCACCTACTGTTAAGTATTGACCAAGGACAAACACTGTTTATTTTGTTCCAGCATGTCTACTTTTGACGAATTGCTAACTTGTTCACATAATGCAGGAATATGCTGAACTTATTGACGAGTTCATGTATGCTGTTAAACAGAATTATGGAGAGAAAGTCCTCGTACAAGTGAGTCACACGGTTTCTCATGTTATAATATCATGTCTCTATTGACGCTAATAATCAGTGCTTTTCAGTTCGAAGATTTCGGAAACCATAATGCATTTGAACTATTGGCAAAATACAGGCAAACACACCTTGCCTTCAATGATGACATACAGGTATATTGTTGAATGAATTATTCTCTCTGCTTGTAGTGCGCGTGCTGGATTTTGAAGATGCAGTTAATATAGCTAGATGGAGTAAAGCTTTGGCTATTGTAAGTTCTTCTTTACAATCGCAGGGTACAGCCTCTGTGGTACTTGCTGGACTTATTTCTGCTCTTCGAGCGGTAGGTGGAAGTCTAGCAGAACAGAAGTTCTTGTTTCTGGGTGCAGGAGAGGTTAGACTTTGAATTATTTTGCCTGAGCATTTACATTTCCTGCCAAACGAACTCAGTCTGAAAAATGCATGTTTAGGTTATCTTTTCCATATAAGATCAGCAGCTGTGCATTTTCTTGCTTCTCTTTGCAAATTTGCTCTTTTTTCTTTCCTTTCGCCAAAAGTTATCTTTCTCCTCTATATCAAGGATTGCCTCATCAAGAATGAGTCTCTCTTTTTTTGGTCTTGGACAGTAATAATCTGCTCCTGCTCTTGAACTCGCAGATGGAAAAAAATGATTTATATGCATGAGTCAAGAAGTCAGCTCCATTTGATTCATTCATTTCTTTTAGTCCTAGCTCGCATATTGTTTACGCCTTCAAATTTCTATGGTCATCCCGTATATCTGACACTTGTGCTGCATCTTGGCTCACCATTCTTCTTTGGTAATTGAAGGCTGGAACTGGCATTGCTGAGCTTATAGCTCTGGAGATGTCAAAACAGGTGAGCATGCTACCTTTAATGTTTTCAATCCTTTAAAATAATGTGTGATAAGCCTTCATAGATTTAAGCATTGCTATTGCAGACAGAAGCTCCAGTTGAGGAGACACGCAAGAAGATATGGCTTGTGGACTCCAAGGTACATGCAGCTCCTGGTCCGGGTTTCCTGCTTATCCAGGAATATCTTTTGATGCATAACTTCTCCTGTCGTATCTGTTATCAAATGTTGCAACATTCGTTTGCAGGGACTGATTGTTAGTTCCCGTTTGGAGTCGCTTCAACACTTTAAGAAGCCTTGGGCTCACGAGCATGAACCTGTCAAAACTCTGCTAGACGCTGTCAAGGTGTGTAAATTTTAGGAAATTGTTCCACAGTGTGCTAATTGGACCATGACCGATGCTATCAGTTCTTCCGGTATTCTGAATTTTCTGACTTCTGCAGGCGATCAAGCCAACAGTCTTGATAGGATCATCAGGCATGGGGAAAACCTTCACCCAGGAAGTGGTCAAGGCCATGGCGTCATTGAATGAGGTTCCTCTCTCTCTCTCTCTCTCACACACACACACACAGGCTAACACGACTTTTTCTGATATCGATGTCGCTCTTTGCATACAGAAGCCTATAATTTTTGCCCTCTCAAACCCGACCTCCCAGTCTGAGTGTACAGCTGAAGAAGCTTACACATGGACTCAGGTACATTGACTAGCAATTTATTCAGTGATTTTGTGTATCTGAGGATTATTGGTGAAGAAAGATGTTCCAAGTTTCCAATAAAAAATTTCCCCTCCATTCTCCTTCGAATTTTCAGGGAAGAGCAATCTTCGCCAGTGGAAGCCCATTTGACCCAGTCAACTACGATGGCAAAACTTATGTACCTGGACAGGTCCTTGCTCTCTACTTCCACTGGATATCTTCTGCTGTTTCCTCGCTTTAGAACTCACTTTCACATCTATTCTGATGCTCACTTGCTGCTGTTCATGTCATTCAGGCAAACAATGCATACATATTCCCTGGATTTGGATTGGGATTGATTATGTCTGGAGCTATCCGTGTGGATGATGACATGCTCTTGGCTGCCTGTAAGTACACGCGAGGACCTTTGAGTCCACGTCTATTGTCCAGACATATAAGCATTCGTTTGTTCATCTTTCCACTCAAACTACTTCGCCTACAACGTCTCTAACTGATCTCATTATACCGAGACTTGTACTCCTCTCTCCATCAAGTTTCCGTTCCTGAGCTTAATATCAGGTTCGTCGTCCTTATTATCTCACATAATAATTTCCTGGTTGGAACAGCGGAAGCTTTGGCCGCACAAGCAACACCTGAAAATTTCGAGAAGGGACTGATCTTTCCCCCGTTCCCTAATATCAGAAAGATATCAGCCCACATCGCGGCGAGTGTCGCTGCCAAAGCATATGAACTAGGTAAGTCTTCTTTGCCTTTTGTTTATGCCACCGATACTATCCCCCCGTCTTTGCACTCGTGTTGAGCATCGATCGGCTTTCTCAGGTTTGGCTTCCCGCCTTCCTCGTCCGAACGACCTCGTCAAATATGCAGAAAGCTGCATGTACAGCCCTGCATACCGAAACTATCGTTGAAGCGACTGAAATCGCTGCATCCCACTTGAAGTTGACCGTTCACGTCCCATTGAGAATGACCTTTATTGTGCCTTTTCTTGGTTTTTTTTTTTTGCCTCTTTCAGTTTCGTTAGGGGTGGTGTCTGTTGTATTCTTTCATCTCAGAAGCATCAGTAATATTTGTACCCGGAATGAATGCACATCGATACAGCATATTCAGACAAGCGATGTTTAGGATTCATATTAGCTTTATGTCCGACATGACTTCGCGCTCACGATTCCAATAGAGGGCTCGCCAATTATTTGGGCAGACTTGGCAAATAGGCCCACAATACAAAAAGAAGGCCCGGTAAGGCCCACTAACAAAATGGGTCACGCACAAGCCCGTTTGACATCTCTATAGGCTAAGTGTTGGCAAATAGGTCCAATATAGGCGGACGATTTTTCATGTCCACGAGGCTTGGCCTGATGCTCCGTTTGTTTTGCGGAAAATATGATAGTTATAGAAAATATTTTTTAGGATTTTTTAGAAAAATGACCATATTTTCTGGTGTTTGGTTGAAATCTAAAAATAAAAGGGAAAATATTTTCCAGCGTTTGGAAAGAAAAATATTTTTTGTATTTCTTCGTTCATTCCATTATTTTCCATGTATAGCTGAACATTCCAAACCAAATTCATGAAGGGATTTCAGTCAAACATTCCAAGCCTAGTCACGCCCTTGACTAGGCATCGGCGTGACGACAGTGGGCCAATCCCAGGGCCTTCAACATTCCAAACGACCCCTTCGCTTTGCTCTTATTGCTGCAATTGCCGCTCCTCACAATCTCACCGTCACCGTCGCACGATCCCCTCTTCTCGACGTTGCGGCTCTACCTAGTCCTCATCTCTCTCGGCGCCATTTCTGTCGAGAACCTTGCCAATCCGAACGTCATCAGGAAACACTGGCACTTCCCCCTCTAGATCTTCAGCAATCGAGGCCTCTTGCTCGTGCTCTTTTGTCTTCTGCGGCCGGTCTGGAGTGGCGATCTCTTGTTCTCCGGAATAGTAGGGGGAGGAGGATTTGGAGGCGATTCTCGGTGAGGGATGAGCTTCCTGCAGAAGACGATGTGGCGTTCGTCGGAGCGGGGGTCGGAGGAGGGACCAGAGTCCATAATCGACGAGATCAAAGAAGTCGTAGCGGAGGTCGAAGGAGGGAAGGGTGATTGTTTTCTGGTTGGAGAGCAAGAGTAGGAGTGAAGGGATTTTAGAGAGAGACCGGAAGGAACAAGAGAAAGTGGGGGAGGGATTTCGGTGTTGAGCAAGGGGATGGGAGGACGCGTGACATAGGAAAATGATTTCCGTTCCTCAGAATTGGAAATCATTTTCCACAATTCTAAAAGGATATTTTTCATTGATCGGAGAATATTTTCTTTGATCGCTCATTTTCCACGCCCCAATGCAAGAAAATGAGGAAATTTTTTTTTCAAAAGATATTTTTCGTGAAACAAACGGATCTCAAGTACTTTCCCAAATTCCATAAAATTTCAGTTGGACAGGCTCAAACCCGCTTAGGGACTCACCCCGTCCAAACTCCGAAGTCTCTATTTTATGCGCTAAGCCCGTTGATGCCCAAAGTTTTTTTTTTTTCGGTCAGACAGTGCCCAAAGTTAAGCCCACCCGAAACTATTCGTTTTTTTTTTTTAATCCAATCAAAACTGTTCATTCAGTGCATGTGCATGATTCTCTTTAAGATTGACCAGTTCCAAGATATATAAGTTCCAGCCCTTTTTGACCAAAAAAAAAAAAAATCGTTTCGGCCCTCGAACCTCAAACCTAACACGTCAGGATCGGATCTCCGTTTATAAAATAGGAAACCGACCATGTTGATCCTACAACTAGCTTGAAAACAAATCAGCCGGTTCCAAGGTCAACCTCGAAACCAGCCGGGACCTTTTATTATTATTTGTTTGTTACATATACACGATATATGTGTCAACATTAATATAATTCTTTCGCTTGAGGATACATATTCAATTTCGATGAATATCTTATGTATTAAAAAAAGCAAAGAAAACTTACTTAGGGCAAAAGTAAGTTATATAAATTCCAGGTACCCGGATAGAAACGACCAATTCATGATATATAAACAGGAACCGAACCCAGTTAAGCTGGTTCCCAATTATCAGAACTGAAAACTGAACCAGTTCCCTTGTGAACTGGCCTTGAACCGGCAGAGTAAGTCTGGTTTGGGCCGATTCCCAAATAAATTCGGCTCGGATGCTCACCCCTAATTCTAATTGACCTCGTGGCATTACAAGTTTCATCCAACTGTTAGTAGGCGAGTCCTCCAGCTTTCCGTGATTTCTGCATTGTCACGATTGTAATCACACCGCATCATTTCCCCATCTCATGTACCCATGTCCCTTTTCTTTTCTTTTTCCTTTAACTAAATAGGTTCTTGTCATGAGAGATATGAAGGCTAAACCAAGAAACGTTCTTGGCCATTATAACGGACATTAGAATCACTTTACAACATTCCACTAGAATACGCTCTTAATCTGACTCTCCGAGACAAACGGAGCAAAAGAAAAGGTAGGAGTAGGTGAGGAAGGAAACCGGAACTACCTGGTAGTGTTACTTGTACCTGTACTATAGCCACATTCATCTTCTCCGCTGAATGATATGATACGCCCTTCAAGGATTTGAATCCGCAACTTGAGAACTTCGGATTCCCCAAAACAACCTGGGCTTCAGCTTATTGTTTGTGGCTGTAAAAAGCCAACCCATATGAGACTCGCAAGTGGCACAGTTAGTTATTGTCCAAGCATACCTGCAAAAGAGGGGCACAAGAACTCAATCGTGTCATACGAGCTTATACAGCTTACACATGAGACAGCAGAGCCAAATGTAACGTAGGCAACACAATCTACTGTTAACCAATATAACTCAGTTGAGCCTAAGCAGCCTCCTCTGCAGGCGATCATTTTGCACAAGAGTTTATCAATTTATGTGAGAGTTGCCTAATGGAGATGCAGTTATAAAACTGCAGTTCCTGACATTTTTTTAGCCACAGCAAAATGACGATTAGTTTATTGTCTGCCACAGCTTTACTTATACAAGAAAGTGTTTCAGATACTATTCCTCTCTTATTGACTGAAAAAATAGTTGCCCCACGAGTCCCTGGGTTTTTGAGTAAAGATGAGTTCAAAATGGCCCATCAACATCTCTTTCGTTTTCACTTTCCAAAAAACAGGTTTGACTGCATCCTGTTGACTCTTCTCTTCATCCCAACTTTATTCCTCTCACATACTTGATCTTCGGAAGACATCTCATCACCAGATAAACAAAAAAATCCCGACCCATCCTTGTTTCAACATACCAAACAGAAGCAAGTTTTTAAATCAATTGTTCTGTGGGAAGGCCCTAGTCTCCACATAGCCCATTTTGGTATATTGTCAGGAGGACAAAGCATGCTCCATGTGTATAAATAGGTGGTTTCAACTAACAAGTTAAGGACTAAGGGCAAAGCAAGCATCGGCATGGGAGTATCTGTAGGGTAGACAATTCTCAAATTCAATTTCCTTCTCGAGCAATTTTTGTCAAGAATTTTTTATCGAAGACATTAGACAACACAACCTAATCCAAAGAACTTCCAGGCACTGAACACAGTTAATTTCTCTCTAGTCAGGTAGTCCCATCAGAGCTGTTTACCATTGCCAACAAACCCCATCTTGAAGGGACTTCCCTCAGCTTTTCAACAAGACTCAGAGTAAGAGGCTAATTCCTATTTTACAGTTCATTCAAAGGTGAATGTGTAAAAGAAGACTAAGGGATGACATACCCAGGAAACCAGCTGTATTCTGTGATGGGCCTCCCTAGGAGTGCTAAGCCATTTGCTTTATGGAGGGTCATTATCTCATATACATTACCATTTGGGTTCACATAAGCACCAAGAGGACCATCACTGGACATTACCATCATATCACTTCGCCTTGCAATAACAGTCTGTAAGTAACAAGTAAGTTAAACAAATTATCCCCCATAAAATGAATAACTAGTTCAGTGACCTAATCACCAAGATATCACAATATAGTATTACCTGACAACTTTTACATTGGATGCGATCAAAACACTCCAGTAACTCAATTTCCCGCCGCAGTCTATAAGTTACCCCATCAATATCCAGAAGCTCTTGCCTAGTAGATTGGGAAACAGGAATTTTGCTAGCAACATGAAATGAAAGAAGATCTGGCTTCTTTACGAGACCATCCATTGCAGGTGCTCCAACTATCTGTTTCCACATATCTGCAACCATTGGACAGGTGGCAGAAGCCAAAAAATTATGTCTCTCATCACAACATAAAATATAGCTTGATAAATGTAATGGCATAAAGAAACAGAAACACCGCAAGTTCAGCGCTTTATGTAACAAACCCAGGTCATTAAGGCCAGTGAGAATGCAATGAAGGAGTATAACTTCACTAGTTTCATTCCACATCTTTTCCTAGGAATGATTATACCAAAAATGTTAAACTACTTATTCCGTTGGAGTAAAATGTAACATATAGAATAGGGAACATGCACCACTTGGCTCTGTAGTATTGCCAAATAGTAGTCAATTTACCAGATCTTCCAAATTTCTCACATGGAAAAGAAAGAAGCCCCCATTTGCAAGTTCAAAGCATCAAGATGTAATAATGTCCGGTAACTCTTTGGACATATCAACAAGAGAGGTAGTACTTCACCAGATATTTCAACTTACAGACTTGATAATCAAAGCAATATGTGAAAGGACGTAAATACAGCTGTGAATGGTAGTAATGTCTTGTTTAAAATAGAAGACCTTGGAGAGATTAGATAGGAAGAAGAACAGAAGCCAGTACCTGCTACCCTTTGAGCAAGGCTATATGAGTCATACATGCGATACACCCAGTGTGGCCAGAATGCTCTAGGAATACCATAATTGCTAGTAGCAGCTTTTCGTTGGGTCCAACCCCATGACCCTTTGTGAGATTGCCCCCCAGATCCATTAGCACTTCCAGAAATCTTTTCATCTGAATGATGATGAGAATGAGATCTTCCTTCTTGGAACTCTGATTCACAAACAAACTTCTCATCATCACTGCTTGTTGATTCATCCATGACATCATATCCATAAGAACAATCAATTGCAGATTGATGTAATCTACGTTCAGGAAGCGAAAGTGCACTCTCAAAGCTATTTTCTGAATGTGCCTCTGAGTCATCGTCCTCATCAGCAAATCTTAATGATTTAACAGGAGAGTTTTCTGGGCGGTTTCTTGAAACATAATTATCTCTCAGGACACCTGGTCTGGGCAACTTCCCAAAGGCATCTCGTGGAGTCCTCAGTGGCAAATCTTCCTGAATAATCTGCACCTCTCCACATGCCTAAAGAAATGTAGGCCAGGAGATGACATCAGCAGAAATGAAAAGTTGAAGGATGATTCCATTTGACAATTTTTCTTATTCTTAATGAGGACATGATAAGTGTTCTAAGTTCTAACCACTCCTTCTGCATCAATCCAACATCGCTTCAGGCGAAAACGTTGCTGACCGCGAGTAACCGCATTTAGCGAACCATCTTCTAGTCTCCTGTATTGCCTAATCTGCACCAAGTTTTGCAACATAATTGCATGCAATATCAAAAAAATCAGTGCCTACCACAAAACTTGAGCTAGACAAAGGAGTAGATGATGAATAAGGATTCAAGAGGAGAGGGCAGAATCGTTACCTCAGCAGTTGTCCCTGTCGTTGCAAACCTTAACCTGTCATTTTCAGGATCGCTGTAGATACGAACCTGAAAAGCCTTTTCAAATTAGAAGGAAATCCACAACAAAAGTTCAGTATTCACAGAAGTCAAATTTTAACATACCACACCGATCATAAGAGGAGTATCGCGATCAATTGGGCTTAATGCCCTCTCAATAGTAGCTATGAGGCTAGGCTGAATAACTCTTAAAGGAAGGGTGGCTTCAGGGAACAGAACAACTCCTGACGTCAAAGAAAAGCAGTGTCTTAGAGATTTTAATTAGAACAGAAGATGTGCATGTGCATCTGTTTTCAGAACAGAACAAGTGAGTTGAGATGGTGGACCAAAACCATCAAAGAAAAACATGGACAGATAGAAGAGAGGTGAATTTTACTTCTTCCCTCTGCTTGACAGCTTCATGCATCCAAAGCAGGCAAAGGTCTTTAATTATCATGGAGAAAAGTATCAGAATTCCTACAGGTTCCGACCCTAGAAACTAGCTAACCTGCTTGGACTTAGAGGGATTGGTTCACCCTGAATGGAGAATCGCTCTCTGGTTCACAGAGATAGTTCGACAAGCTGGGCCATAGCAACCGTTCCACTTAAGATATTTCCCAGGGAAGGAGGTGAATTTGGATTAGTTGTTTTGCTGTGACTAAATAAGTCACCCAAAAATTGGCTACCTCAATTAGGATGAATTTAAGCTCATGTCCCTCGATCATCATTGCACAGAATACTGCTAAAAAAAGTAGAGCATCTAATTACATGGACTAATAAATATTTGAATTGCATCTTTCAGCCTCTGAATCCACTTTCGCATCGAAATGAACAACAGAACAAAAATAATTCACATATAAATTGAGGTAAAGGACTACCTTCAAGATAGAGCAAGGGTAACTGATGGATGGCACCACCATCCAAGAAAGCCAGACTGTGGTGGGTGTCTTCAACCTCTGTTAAGACACAACTGCCATCAGTATTCTTCATTATATTGCATAGGTACAACAAGTGACGAGAACCGCCGGATTCTCAATTCCTACCGCCAAGATACGTATGCAACGAAGCCAAACTGGGGTTGAAGGTAAATTCACTAGGTACACTTGCCCCATCACGAACCCGAGCGCTGCAGTCCATTAAATTATGGATAACCAAGTCAAGGATATAAAAATGAGTGGACCAGAGAAAATACCTCAAATCAACGGCAAGTGAAGGCAGCAGAATTTCCTAAAACTTCTCTTCATTCCCAATCAATGTGAAGTGCATAGAAGCAGTATTTCGTATACACGTTCTAATCACTAGATCCTAGCCAACGTGTATATGTAATAAATTTGCCACTATTATCTTCAAGGCGACTACCAATTACCGCTATACTTGAATGAAAGGGAAAAAAATCGCAACGAATGATATGTACGATTCAGCTAATCCCGGGGCCAAGAACCAATCTAACCGGTAACTGGACAGTAACAGGACACACGAATATACTGAAGCTACATGCTCTACTTCACAGCAGCATCTCAATTAAAATTAAGTCCACACACCAAAACCTCGCAGGATTAGCATACAGTTGAACATGAACGGATACAAAACTCGACACACCAAAAAAGCACCGCGAGCGAACGCAAACAGCCTCTTGCACTGATTCGAAAAACCTACTGAAACAGCATGACGTAAGAGGGAGATGCTGATGCTTACGCGGTGAGCCGATCGTCGTCCGACGAGTCGTGAGCGTCTTCGACTTCCTCGACCTGCAACTCCTCGAAATCGAGCTCCCTAATCTGCTCGATTTGATGCCTCTCCCTCTCGATTATGCTGCGGTCCTCCATTTCTGGATTCTACAAAGCTCCCTCCCGAGCGAGCGAAGAAGAAAGGCTTCGCTTCTTCGTTAATCGTCGATCGGAGCGAAAGCGCTCGTCATTCGCCAATCCTCCGTTCGCGACGGCGAAGATCACCTGCAAAAGAGTGTACGGGTTTCTCGTCCTACTCTCTTGTTTGGAGTTGGTTTCCCTCTATTCTTATACCGAGCGCTTGTCCGCCATCGCCTAGTACCGTCCATATAAATGAACCCCGCCTCTCTTCATTCCGATTTTCTTTTTGGAATATATTACATTTCGACCCCCTGAAATTTTTCACTTTTCATTTTCCCCCTTTGGCTTAAGCATGTTTGCAATTTTCGTGAGAAAGCCTTTTTTTTTTATCGGATGTCTCCGAAGAGACGAAGAGAAAGCTTGTTTGAATCGTTGATTTTGCTTCATAAAATGTCTTGCTTCTTTTCTAAATGTGTCAAGGAAATTAGTATATTCTAAGTGTTAAAGAACTATAAATGAAAGTGTATGCAAGTCTTTACGTGGATATTTATATGCACCGATAAATTTTAAGCATTTCACATTGAACAAAATTCAAAGTACAACAATCGCAGAAAATAGAGTTCTATCCTTACCAGATAAACGAAACAAACCGATGGTTGTCCTAAATCATGAATTGCTGAATTTGTATCACGAGAAATTCATGATGTGACGCATCTCGAATTAGAAGAAAAATATTTTTTGATATCGGTAAGTTAATGGATGGCTATGCGGGTTAAAATCCGCCACTTGTCCGATGATGATCTTTCAATATAAACGTAATGGAGACGCTTTTGGTATTTTTATTGTTTTATATCTTCGCGCAATACTGCGATATATTATAGCGTCCGATAATAAGTGCATAATTTGAAAATACTACTATGAACTTCTATTTCGACGATATTCATGATATAGACTTTTGTTTTCATGCTAATGAAGCCCTAAGCAGCATTGATACCGATACACGACACGTGGCGAGACACGACACGACCCGCCAACACGTCGTCTCTAAAAAAAAATAGAGAATTACGACACATTGCGACACGTTGTATATTAAATGTATATTTCTATATATACATGATAAATTATTATGTATATATCAAAATATCAATCACAATTACGTTTTTTCTTTTTTGGCTGGCTGGATATATTAATTTTGGGTAGCTGAATATATGATTTAAGCATACATATTTTTTTGATAAATTTGCATTAGAAAATGCTTAAAATTGATTCGTGTGTCGAAGTGGCGTGTCGAGATGCTGAACTCGCGAGTCACTTACATGTCTAGAGCCCTGATCTTATATTGGTAGCTTGTCAAAGAATATGGGAGAGTATCGAAGTGTCAGACATGATACGATACGATACGGAGACAATCGGAGAGCGTCGGTGCTTCACTAGGAAGCACCCGCTATTCTCAAGCTGACCTGCACTTAGGGGTGAGCGGTTCCAGGTTCCTTACAGATTCCACCTGGAACCTGGAACTTACCCGTCAGAACAGGTTCCTTAGTTTTTAAAACCTGGAACCTACCCGTTATACCATGGAACCTGGAACCTACCCATTATACCATGGAACCTGGAACCTACCCTGTCACAGGTTCTAGGGTCGGTTCCAGGGTACCTGAGAACCTGCCAATTTCTTTTCATTTTTTTATTTTTAGTTAAGCAAAATGAGAGTAAACACTACAACCACTAAGGGAAAGCAGAGGTGAGCGGTTTCAGGTTCCGTACAGGTTACATTTAGAACCTAAAACCAACCCGTTGGAACAGGTTCCTTATTTTTTGAAACCTGGAACCTAAAAATTTGTTTGGCTCCAGATTATACACTCATCATCGAACACCATAGAACATTGTAGGATCGTGTGAAGACATATACCAAAAAAACACAAAAAATTATTTTAGAATCAAGGGTCCAGGTTCCAGGTTCCAGATAGTGGAACCTGGAACCTACCCATTGAAACAGGTTCTTCAATTTTTGGAACCTGGGACCTACCCTACATACCTTGGAACCTAGAACCGGACCGATTCCCACAGGTTCCGATTCCAGGTTTCCCATTCTACCCTGTAACCATGCTCACCCCTACCTGCACTTCCATTTCACCCTCTCTCTCTCTCTCTCTCTCGGTGCAGTGGGGGTGACAATTAACTACACCTTCACGTCGCCATCCCAGGCACAAACCCAATCAACAATTCACAACGAACAAAAGTGAAAACCCCCTGACCCACTTTCCCAAAGTTCCCGTCCACACTTATGCTCGCTTGTCGTTCCTCTCTCCTCCGCATCCTCCGCCCTCGCGACCCCGAGATGGCGCGTGCCCTGCTGCGCGCCGTCCCCTTCGCCTCCTCCCTCCGCTCCTACTCCGCCCTGCACTCCCAGACCGTCCGTCTCGGCGCGGCGTCGTCGTCTCCGTTGGGGTCTTCGCTGTTTGGGAATAAAGTCGGGCTTTTTGGGGCAGGGAATGAGAAGCGGTTGGCGGGTGTTTGTGGCAGGGTTTGGGCGTCGCAGAGAGGGTACAGGAAGGTGAGGAGGAGGGCTGCGAAGAGCAAGGAGAGGGAGCTCGAGCTCATTGTCAGCATTTGCATCGAAGAGGACTTACCCGATGATCCTGAAATTCTGGTACTTTTGCATATACAAGTGTTGGTTTTGTAGAGTTCAATTGCCTTTTTAAATTCAATTTTTAGTTCCTGAAGCTTGACCCTCAGTTAAAGATTGGAACTCAGCCAGACACTGGTTGAGTATGATGCGAATTATGTCGTTTAGGAGTTCAATTAGCTTACTTTCTCTATACAACAGATGAAGAAGTAGAATTGTAGGGGGAGAAACGGATGAAGTGGTAGGACTTATTTGTTTAGATAGTAGAGGGTGAGTCCAGTATCTGATACTGCCCAAAGTGATGCGTCATTTCGTTGCTTATTGCTGCTTATATTGTTGATGTAACATGAGTAACTCTGTGTTTTGAGGGACAATCTTCTTTCCCATCGTACTGTAGCAATCTCTTATCATTTTCCAGAGAAGCAGTTTCACCTTCCTTTGCATTTTTCAGAGTATTGCAGAACTACTACGTCTAAATGTTCCCATGGCAATGAAACTAGCATTTGATGGCTTGAAGGATGCAACTTACCAAACAAGAGACACTGCTATAGATGATGTTGGTGGATTTCAAAGTGTGGAGTTGTCTGTACTTCTTTGCAATGACGACTTTATTCGGAAGTTGAACAAGGAGTGGAGGGACGAGGACCATGCCACTGATGTTCTCTCTATGTCACAACACGTCCCAGGGCTTAAGCTCCCTATAGTAAGAATGCTGCTTTATTTGCCGGATAAGCTGCCTTGATAGATGGATACTTGACATATTTCCACCAATTACAGCTTATGCTTGGTGACATTGTAATTTCTGTTGAGACTGCTGCAAGGCAAGCAGAGGAAAGAGGCCACACTCTTCTCGATGAGATACGAATCCTAATGGTTAGTGTGGACACTTTAACCCATCTTTTTTCTGCTCTTTCCTTCTTGGGTTAGATAATAGATGAGGTGGGGAAGGCTAAAAGAAATTAATGATGATGAGACTCGATCCAAGCTACTAGTGAATGTTGGCATCTAGCAATGAGACCATCTCCCATTCTCTCTTAACCCATTGCTTTTTTCCTCCTTGGACAGACATCTTTCATGTTCATAAATCAGTTATTTGAGCTACCTCGCTTCAAGATAGCATAACTTCAGTTTTATTGCCAATGGACTGCCTTAGATTGAGCAAAGTCCAAGGTCTCACTAGGTTAGTAATTTCAAGTTTAGCCTTGATTCTGTTTGCAGAGGAGGGTATGATGAAAACCGCCTTGCCATGAGAATGCTTTTGAAGTTCAATGAACAGGATAAAAGTGAAGCATTTTTTCCATTTCCCTACATCCTCCTTTTAGTTGGGCAGTAGTCTGGGAGAGTGTAAGCATGGGTGGACTATCTACTGTGTTCGCTTATAGAAATTTTTAGGAAAATAAGATGCACTTGAACAACATACATGGATCCCCTCAACCCGGTAAATTTGGGGAAAGAGCGCACCAATAAAAGGCGGATGTGTTAAATATAGACCTTGCATTTTTGCAGGTTCACGGACTGTTACATCTTTTGGGTTTTGATCATGAGCTGAGCGAAGAGGCAGAAGCAGAAATGGAGAAGGAAGAGGAACTTCTTCTGAAAAGCCTTGGGTGGAAAGGAAAAGGATTAATCCAAAGTGCGTATGACGCTATGACTGACACAGATCCACGTGCTGAGAATCCAGATGGTAATTTAACCACTTGATTTATTGACAGCCTAGTTTCTTGTCTTAAGATGTTGCATTGGGATATAAGTTGGTCTTGCGTCCCATTTTAGTTTAAGGCAAAGGCAATCTTACAGATGATTTGCCAAAAGACAGGAAAAGAGAAGGCAGTCTTCGCTTTTATAAACCAAAATTCGGCTATATCTTCTGCGACATGGATGGTGAGACAACCCTTCTATGTTTCTCTACTTCTCGCTTCTTCTGTGAACATAGCTTGTGAAGCTATCTTTGACAAATTTTGCTAGGCACACTGCTGAACAGCGAAAGTCGGATCTCTTTAACAAATGCAAAAGCTTTGAAGGAGGCCTTGTCAAGGGGCGTCAAAGTGGTTATAGCTACTGGAAAGGTGCAAACGTAATAGAGTTTGACATTCTTTTTATCATTTGTTGAAAAACAGTAGTACGTACGCAATAGTCCTTTTCTATTAAGATGATAAATTTTCTCAACTTATAATATGAAGACACTATTTCAAATTGATCCTCTTTTTTTTTTTTTGTGAGTTTGGAAACCCTTCCTGGGTTTTGTTGGTTATCTCAGTCTGATTTTGGTGATCAGGCACGTCCAGCGGTCATAAATATCTTGCAGACGGTAGATTTAGCTGGTAAAGATGGGGTCATTTCTCAGTTTACTCCTGGCGTCTTCGTACAGGTTAACATCTATTTGTGTTTTGGTCTTTCAGTCCTAGCTTTACAGAAGGTATAAATAGGTTTATATGAAGAATGGTTTGTTATTGCTGACACTTTCACATATCTTGTTGCCTTGTCTTTCTGCAATTGCAGGGATTGCTTGTTTATGGTAGACAAGGACGAGAAATTTATAGAAGAAATTTAGAGCCTGATGTGTGCCGAGAGGTATCTCTTTTGGTGCTTCATTTGTTCTTTGAAAAGATGTTTCTGTCTTTGACAATATAAAAGCATTGGATTGCTAATATACAGAACTAAAATATAAGAGAAATCAATTAGGTTGGAGCAGAACTGGTGCTAATGTTCTACTCGATTTTTTCGTTCCCCAGAATTTTGTTGACTATAATGTTTCGTCAGTTCAAGCTCTGACCACTTGCATCATCTTGTTGTTCTGTTAATCTACTATAGAGATGTCACTCACAGTTCAATTGCAGGCATTTATATACTCTCGAGAGCATGGAATTCCGCTTATTGCATTCTGTGAGGATCGTTGCTTGACACTATTTGAACACCCTCTTGTCGACTCATTGCATACAATATACAAGGAGCCAAAGGTGGTGTCTTTGAGATTCGTTTTTATCATGCCTGAAAATTGGTTGTCTGAGCACATGATAAAATCTTATGTCTGCAGGCGGAGATCATGCCTTCAATTGAGGATCTCCTGGCTGCTGCAGATATACAGGTACAGTGGTTCGCTTAGAAAGATAGCAACTGGCAAAAGATGATCTGACCATCTTACTGATGCACTAAGATCAATTCAACATCCAATCCCCTTATTACATCTACAATACTCTCAGACAAAACTGCTCTACAAGCTCTAGTCACATTTCTGTGTCCATTTATCAAATTTTAGCCCCAAAGTACTATTTTTGCTGTTCACAAGCACTATTCTCAGCCAGAACCATACTTGCGGACCTCTTTACCATCCTATTATGCTGTCCTGGGCCACCTCTTCTCTTGCTTGTCTACCTGAGACGCATGCTTTATCTGCCTATTTATGGCATTTTGCAGAAAATGATTTTTTTGGACACTGCTGAGGGAGTGGCAACAAATTTGCGGCCATATTGGTCAGAAGCTACTGGAGCTCGTGCTAATGTGGTCCAAGCTGTGCCTGATATGCTAGAGATTGTCCCCCTCGGAACGTCTAAAGGGAGTGGGGTCAAAATGCTGCTTGATCATTTAGGGGTTGCTCCAACAGAGGTAGATTTCCACTCACAAAATTTATCTCGTTGGATTATTCTCCTCTCTTTCTTCAGAGTTTTTGGTTGCTACCGTAGCCATTTACTAAAGATAAGGTGGGGGTAAATAATTTATAGGTTTGATCTGTGGCCTAGAGTTCTCAAACTTTTTCAGGATGAAGCTTTTGCCTTTTGCTTCTTTATTATAACTACCAGATATACGAGGAGGAAGCTAATTGTCCTAATCAAAGAGGAAAAAAGTCTCTTAAGTTCTACAAGCAAAATTTAAGTAGCAAATTTTTTTTGGGTAATTGGAAGTTAGTTTAAGGGTCCATTTGTTTGAATGAAAACTGTTTCAAGGAAATTGTTTTCCGACTTTTCGGTGTTTGGATGACGGAAAACTAATCAATCTACTGAAAACATTTTCCATAAACTGCAAACAAGCTTAGATTGAGGGAAAACGACTTTCCCTTCTAGTAAAAAGGAAATCACTTTTCCTAAATCACCGAACAATTGAAAACATAATCATTTTCCTTGAAAATGATTTTCATGAAAAATATTTTCTTTTATCATAAAGTTATAATTTCCATGGGAAATATTTTCACTTATTATGAAATTTTTTAGTGGAACAAATGCATGTAACAGTTGATTTTTATTTGCTTGATGGTTAGAAAAGTGATTTCTTTCTTGCCAGAAGGAGAAGTCATTTTCTTCCTATTTGAGCTAAGTTGTTTTCGGTCAATAGAAAACGTTTTTCGTGGATCGATTAGTTTTTTGTCATCCAAACCCCGGAAATTCGAAAAACAATTCCTGGAAACAGTTTCCTTCAAACAAACGGATCCATACAGAGTGGAGAAAGACCTGAAAGCGGCTATCAAGAAGCTTTACATGTAGCGTAGTTTGATTGCCAAACTTGTTTTTGTCTTGTTGGGTCACCGAAAAAATAAATTGTTTTCATCTTGCCTGGGCAATGAGATTGCAAACAGGTCCTCAAGTAGGAATCTTATCATCTTATTGACAATGCGCTCTCTCTCTCTCTCTCTCTCTCAGGTAATGGCTATTGGTGATGGGGAAAACGACACAGAGATGCTTGAGTTGGCATCTCTTGGCATTGCTCTAAGTAATGGATCAGAGAAGACGAAGGCCGTGGCGAATATAATTGGTGTTAGCAATGATGAAGATGGCGTGGCTGATGCAATCTATCGCTATGCTTTCTGAGGCTCGAACACAAGTTATTAAAGGTTGAAGACAGAAATTGACAGGTCTACTTTTCATGGCGCAAGATGCTGCCCCCCAATTTACCCCCACTTGATCATACTAACTATTCTTGACTCTGGAGAAACAGAGGAGGCCTTCAATAGTGCACACGATAGAATGAACATGTTCAACTAAATAAGGGTCATACTTTTCGGTCATTTTTCAAACCGGTTCATGACTTTCTGGGGACTCTTAGGCTGCGTTTGGTAATCATTCTGTTCCGGAAAACTGATTCTGATTAAAATGATTTTTTCTGATTCTGTTCCTGGATGAGTTTTAGAGAATCTGAACGCGTTTGATAACTGCCCAAAATTTCTGTTTCGAAAAACCGTCTCTTCCTAATTTTTTTCATTTAAGTCAAATAATTATATAGTTACTTTGTAAAATTTCATCCTAAATTGAAGACTAATTTTCAATGCACACTAAAATAATTTAAAATACATTATTTTTTTTAGCATGTCATAAATGAAACATTCTTTTTTTCAGAACCAACTTTTTTTTGTTCTGAATTTTGCTCTAAAACTGATTCTGATTCTCTAAAACTGATTCTGAAAACAGAATCAGAATCAGAATTATTTACGTTACCAAACATGATTCTCATTCTTTACTGTTCCGGGAAACAGAATCAGAGAATGAAAATGATTACCACACAGGCCCTTAATTTGTTAGGGTTATTCACTGTAACGTAATCCTTTTGCCATTCTTTCTGGCCCTTGTTGCCTGTTGAATTCTTGAATGGACTTTGAAGTTCGCAAGAACAATGATATGACTTTTCATTATGGCGGGACAAGGATCGTCTACTCCATTTGGATGAATCAGTGATACATTAGTTATAGATCTCATAACCATCTTTATTCACGTGGATGAATGGCTTGAACAAACGAGGCCTCAAATGAAGACCAGCAATGGGGATAGAGGATCTCATCTCATTATAGCATGGGTAATTCGGCAAGAGAGTTGTGCATAATTTGGAGACTCATGGTCCGATGAGATTGTCAGACCAGTATTTTCCCTAGAATCCAACAGTTAAATTCTTCATCACCCCCTTAATTTTCAGTTACTGCTAACTGGAAAATTGATGAAACAGAAATCAAACAATCTGTTCTAACTTATCTCACTAGAAATTAATTAAAGGATAACTTTCATGAACACAAACTAATGTACTAGATGCCATATACCCACAGTTACCAATTTCTATTTGATTTTTACTAGCACAAGTGTTTTACTACAGGCTTCAGGGTAAGATAAAACAAGGAGAAGAAATCCAGGTTATAAAATTTGTTATTATTATTAATCAAGCAGAAGTTCTTGTCTGCCACCTGATTGCAATTTTGATTCACAATTACGAGATGCAGTTGAAAGAGCTTGTGCCCACTTGTGCACGTGAGTGCGCCCACTTGAGAGAGAGAGAGAGAGAGAAGTAACTTCCATGTGGAAAAAAGAGCTTCCGGAGTGCAAAATCAACTTCACGCCGAATTTCACTGCGCATCAATCACCCAAAAAATGCTTCTTTCCCTCTTAAGTGCAGCTGCGCTATGTTATTACAATCTGGCCAAAAGAAAACACTCCCAGATGTACAAGAGACACTCAAGTTGCACCATCTTTTGATAATCGCAAGCACCAGGGGCTAACAAATCATCGCCTCTTGAGTTGTCTTGCTCTCAGGTTGTTTTGTCATAATGTGTATTTCTCCTTGCACACTCTAGGATGGTTTTATCAGCAGTGATGAAGTATGCAGCAATTGAAGCTGTCAATCCAAAAATAAGAATTTCAGTTTTTCGGAACACAAAACATTCATTCATCCATACTTAGGTTCACATGAGACAGAGTATTTGTATATTTATGTATTTCAGATGCCATGGTTAAGTAAATTCAGGAATACCTGCTGATATGATGAGTGCCTGTGCAGTATAATTGAGGTTCGCCTTTGCCCAAGGAACCATTCGACAAGCGACCAACTGAAAATTTGGAGGAAGGAAGCCGCACATATATCAACACTAGTAACAATGATTAAGCCTAACAGGAGCCAAAGGAAGGAATACACAAAAGGAGCTTAGAGCAGTTCTAGGCAATCAGCACACTCTCCACATAAATAGAGAAGGAACATCAACACTCGTGGGATTAAACGGTCATTATACAACGTGCTTATACTTGATGATTTGATTGTTCAGTTACATAACCAATTGATGAAGCAACATGTTCTATTGCAGAGTTGAGTTTCTCCCCACGGAAGCATCTTTTATCTTTAGAAAACAGTTCTTTTTTTTGGGGGGCACAAACAGAATCGTCATAGAGATAAATGAAAATTTAAGCTAGTACACAATTTTCAAAATAAAATTACCAGAAATAGCCAAAATGAACTTTCCTACCAACAAAGTAGTCCAATTGATAGTGCAGGTATCATTACACAGAGCAAGGTCTCTAGGAACCCAAGTTTCAGGGTCCGAAAATTAAAATGAACGACCTAAAACTTGGCTTGTAAAAGCACCAATATATCAGGCATTTGCAATCAACAGACTCCACAACGGAGTATGAAGGATAAGCAATTGGTGATACTGAAGCGAATCTCACCGTTCTTTGCAAACATTTCGCTCCACCTTTATGTTAACACAAGCTACAAAACTTAGACAATGACTCTCCTTTTCACCCAAGCTTATGCGATCCATCATAAGAATTAAGTAAATTCAAAGTCACTAAGTCAATACATGCCAAATTTTCATTTTTAAAAAGGAGTAGAGCTAAATATTGAGAAGTACTTCAGCTTTCTTGAGAAACCACAAAGAAGCCTGTCAATCGGCAACTGAAGAGTGTATCACACGCAAATATCCAGACACTCGACATTCAAGGAACATCTAAGTGCTTATAACCGGCAATTAAGCGATCAAAACAATGTCCCCATTTTCTAGCAACTATAGAGCACGAAAGATCATCACAGTTTACCCGTGAGATCATAGCCGAACAGGACTTTAGCCGACCCTATCTCAAGAGACCTCCACATTTTATGCATAAAATCATAGTCAATCAGGACATATCCGAAACTATGTCAAGATAATTGCATCCATTACCGTAGGCACGGCGCTGGCAACGCACGCGATAGCAGCTGCCCTCGCTCCAGCGCGGACACCCTCTGCATATCAAAGATCCAACACAGTCCAAACCACCATCGCATCAAAACCAAACCAATCAGCAACTACATTCTAGAAGGTAGAGAGATATAACTACGTCGCACAAGTAAAAGCAGCACTTTTGAAACAACAAGCGAGATTAACAGAAGAAACCAGTTCAATCGGCTTCTTCGATGCATCCATGACCATGAGTTTCGCCATGATTCTTATCAGCCAAAAACACAGGATCGACAACAAACGGTACTCCAGCGAAATTAAATCGAACCAATTGAAAAAATGGAATCAGAGAGAGAGAGAGAGACCTTGAGTGCAATTCCGAGCGGCTTGAATCCTCCGTTCTTCAGCTGGAGAAGCGATCAGGAACGAATTCATCCTCCGGCTGTTCACCCAAAAATCCCTCATCTCTGATGGAATCCCCATTTTTTTTGTTTCTTCTTCCCCCAACAGCTTGCCGCGATCGACCAGGGAATTTAAAGACGGCGAGATAGATGTGAGTGAGAAATGGAAGTGTGTTTTGTTTTGTCTACTTTTCTGGGGGAGGGACGGTGTCAACTTGGTCGCAAATTCCGACCAAAAAAAAAATGGTCGAAAAATCAAAACTGTCCTTCTATGTGTTTTTATTTATATTTAGGGTTAATATCACGAAAAACTCGAAACTGATTCACCTACGACAAATTTACCTCAAACTATTTTTTTGATTACCAAAAACTCTAAATTGGTACACTTGTAACAAATTTACCCCAAACTATTTTTTTTCCACTAAATTAGTATAACTGTGACAATTTATCCCAAATTAATTTTTTTTACTACAAAAAATCCTAAACTAATACACATATGACAAATTTACCCTCTGTTAGTTTTCGTTAAATTGAGTTAATACCACGAAAAATCTCAAATTGATACATTTGTAACAAACAGAGGGTAACGTATACACCCGGCAATTGCCACGTATCATTCATCTCGGCAATTTGACGATAAAATTTAACAGAAACTAACGGATGGTAAATTTGTCACAATTGTACCAGTTTGAGGTAAATTTATCACAGATGTATCAGTTTTGAGTTTTTAATGATTAAAAAAATAGTTTGAAGTAAATTTGTCACATGTATACCAGTTTTGAATTTTTTGTGGTATTAACCCTTATAACTATCTTGTAATTTTTTTTTTAAATGGCACCCATAACGTAGGTTTGACTCGCAAAAAATGAATGATTTAAAACATTGACCTAAAAATAATTACTTATATAGCTTATAAAAATATAAATCAAAAATATTTTAATCGTCTCCGAAAATATTTAAACATAAATTGTTATTGATAAAAAAATATTTTTCTTTGATTAATTATTTAAGACGATACAAATAGTTACTTTTTTTAAAAATAAATTATTTATTTTTCGTGAAATAAACACATCCTTGACGTGACGTTAATATTGTTAACTATTTTGTAACCTTAATATTGTTTACTTTATTTGTGACGTGGAATTCTCTTCTTCTTCTTTTCTTTTTACAAACGTGATCTCTCTCTTTTTCTTCCAATCTATCGAATCAAAAATCCACATAATTTACATTCACCATGATTCATTAACCACTCACAACCATCAACCGAGCAGCCATGGCTCAAGCTCCGAAGTTCGAGTAATCATGGTTGCCAGCTCCAATCGAGCAGCCATGACCTCGAGCTTCGCGACTCAAAAAAATCTGGCGACCATAGTCACGACAAGCTTAAAGCTCAAGTAGCCATGGGAGCTGCGAGTTCAAATCGAGCATACGCGAGCTCCAGCTTGAACATCCATGGTCGTTGACACGTTGTAAGCTTAGAGGTCGAGCTTGTGGGCCTATGGCTACAATGGTCGTGATGGACCCCCCATCTCTCTCTCCCTCTCTCAAATTTTCTTCTTCTTTTATCTTGTTGAGTGAATAAATGTACGACACATGTATCCTAGTAATCCGCGGCCTATGTTAGCAAAAAATTGACTAGCAAGAGATCTCTTGGTTTTCGAGTAAAAGTAGAAGGCTTATCCTTTTCTAGAATTCGTTTTTCTTTCTTATATATATGTCATTAAAATTGTTAGCGAAGCTCTCTATTTATTGGCTAATCGTTAGGAAACTCTCCACCGGGTGACTCTTGAATTGAAAGTTTATATGGCCACATGTTCAATTTATCGATTCCTTTTTCTTTCTTTTTTTTGTTCGAAACGAAGATTTTCATTTCACATGAAAGAGACGTACATAATTTCAACAACGAAATGCAAATCCCACATAGCACATAAATTTGAAAAGTGAATCAACTTGGTACAATACACTCGCTCATTCCACGAAGATAAAGCAAATCTATCCTAGCATCAAAGCATAATCGGCGGCCCATCATCGAATTTTGCATCATCATCGGTAATGAGCATTTGTCGAGATTTCCCTCTCCAGCTACGATTTTGCCAAAAGGCGGTGCGCGCTTAGGTTCGGCATCCCCACCGTAAAGAGACAACATCAACCCCAACAAAGAACACATAAAATCGCCTTGTAAATCACATATCTATATTGCAGATCGGGATAAAAGGACACTCAAATCTAGATCTAACTCTAAATCGAGAGAGAAATACTGTAAAACAGATATCACACCGTAAAGAGACAATATCAACCCCAACAAAGAACACATAAAATCGTCTTGTAAATCACAGATCTATATTGCAAATCGGGATAAAAGGATACCCAAATCTATATCTAACTCTAAATCAAGAGAGAAATACTGTAAAACAGGTACCGGTTAATTACAAAATCACTTTCAGATAAGCCGGTTGCCAAAGACGGCAACGGATGAGCCTCGAAGACTCGCGGAATGCTCAATAATCTGAAGCAAGCACCTGAAGCCAAAGCCGTAGCTAGCAAACAGATCCAAAAAGAGCAATGTCCACGAAATCAACAAGGAGTCTTAAAAGATAAAAAAGATGAAGCAATTAAAGAGAGGGAGTAAGCTTCAGAAAAGAAGAGGTTGGCGGCAGCTTGGAGGAGAGGAAACCCTGATTTACTGATTCCTTGATTTAAGAAAATCTTGTTTACTCTGCATTGTCTGCAACAGGACTGATATTAATAGGCACATCATCAATTTTGAGCTTCCTCCCGCGCAACCGGTGAGACTATGGCGACGGATTTATCCAGGGGACCGTGGATGTTTTATTGACGCCTTGAACCGAAGACTTCAATAGAGGATCAAGCATGTCCAAATTCCTTCCAAACCTTTTTATTAGGACAGATGGAGGCGATCGACACACCTTGTGCCCCGGTAATCAGTCAAATTCCCTTGAGCTTGGGGTTGGACTATATAGGAAGTCACCTGTCCAAATGAGAATGAAAATCAAATTCGCAAAACACATTGCAAAACAATCTAATTTTGATTGAATATCCTCAAAACTCAGACGTCACTTTAGTGTTCACGAACATTCGCATCAGTTCGATTGGGGTCAAAATTTGTGAAATGGCTCGGTTTTCATCTTCAAGAGACGGGCAGAATGCTCGTATATAGTTAGTCGGACAATACGGCACGTCTCTTAAAGACAAAAGGCTTTCATACAACAGAGAGAACCATAAATATCACCACTCGGACAACAAACCACCTTCTTGTACTCAGAGGTTCCCAGGTCCCCAAACAAGAAACTGCGTTAACTGCAACAACTCCAACCCCATGTAGACACACTCAACCCCAGCATATTCCAGAAAGAAAGGGGAAGAAACCACGACTTTTCCAATCGAAAACAGGGAAGAACCCAAAAAAAAAATTCCCATAATGCATTGCTGACATGCCTAAAAACCCTGTTCGACTAGATAGTCTCCGAGCCTCTCGACAATCATGTTGCATTGACCAGGAGTCATAGGCTCATCATATATGCCAATGATTAAAGCCATAGTTGTCTTCTTGACTGTAACACCTCCAGGGCCCTGAAATCACATAATATCAACTTAGTGATGTGAAGGAGCGAGGGGGGGAAGAAGTATAATGTACAAAAATAGCAGCAACAGGAGATCACATCAGCGCAAGAGATGGCAGAGAACAGTTCACTTGCTAAGATCAGAAGACCGAACAGTCAGAGACGAGAAATTTATTACGCATAAGCAACCACCAAAAGAATAGTACGTCAAGCAAATTTACACGTTCCAAAGTAAGAGGCAAAAATTGGTAATGGTTCTAGTAAAACCAGAAACCACTTAAGGCCTTGCTAAAAAGGAAATTTAGGGCGATCATACTCCCTTCATCATTAACAGAAGATTGTGGTTGAAATTCATTATATGCAAGATTTGCACTTTGATTCCATTATAGAATTCAGCTAGACAAATACTATGACGAACTGTCAACTGATTATGAGCATCACAAAATCCATTCAAGTGATAGCCCCCTGTCGCCACTTGGTAGCAAGGCAATAATTGAAATCTGATACAAAGCAAGAAACCATTTCTTCAATGATATAACATGAAAAGGATAGACATCTGATGTGATGCCTCGATTGTCCAAACTTACCTTCTTGCCACGGATAACAGCACCAGGTTCGCCTTGGATCACCATGTACTTTGTGCCACCAAGGTACAATCCAGTTGGTGCAAGCGTCCCAGGCTCATCAAAATCACGAATCATTGCAGCTATCTCTTCGGGCTTAAACTGCACATCAAAACACATGGCCATAAAAGTTATATTCATACTGATTAAGAAAAGGAAGATCACAGAAATGGAAAGGTACATGGTAACCATGTCAGTTCTGTCCAATGTACAATCCTCTTGTTCGACCAGATTGCTCTATGCAAAAGAAGGTATAACCTGATAAAACCCAGTTGAGATAATAATGCTTTTCATAAAAACAGATAGTCCAAATTTAAAGCCAAGTCATTTTGATCATTGAAGTATGCTAACCAACTGAACACATCGAACATGCAATATGTTTGTATCCAGTGTGATGACATACGCAATGCTTCATCATTGGCAGGAAGTATTATCTACTTGAGCAACATCTACAACGGGTGACAAGGAAAATAAAACAAGATAAGAACATCAATACTTGTATGGAGATGGGACAACTTGAAACTTGTAATCATTAAATCCTAAGAGAATGCATGATCATCTAGGGATAACAATTTGTTTGTTCTTTGATTCGAGTCTTGTAATTGCTGCTATATAATTACTTCCCGATTTTCCAAGGAATAGACGAGGCAATCTATCCCATGCACACACACCATAAAATAAATCGTGCCAATTGGCACTCACTAATCAGATAAAATGGTGCGACCCTGGAGAAAATATACCACCAGTCTTCTACCTAATCCTTTAAAGCAACTAAACTATACCTCCAACTTTCTCCTTTAAGACGGTTAGAATTCCTCATGAGCTAGAAAGTTAATCAAGGAACACATATTTACCAGATCTTGTTAGCTCAAGTATCGATAGTCAGTCATGACTAATTAACCTCAAAGTACAATCCACCGCTCTTGGTGATCCACGAACCATTCTTTTATGACACGTACCCAAACGACATCAACAAGCAACATAATACCATTCAACACCACCTCCGCAAACTTCCACATGGATGTCAAGTGTCGACATAACTCCAGAGAGCTGTGTCGCACAATCACAGTCGCTGATCCGATCAAGTGCCATCACCCCCTACTCACCAGTCACAGTCAAATCCGATGCGCTAAACCGATCGAATCATAATCACACTAGCATGGATCTTGCTCCTCCGCCCATGTAACACTCGATTCCTCAAAAAAACTCGTCAAAGAAAAAGCAACAACCGCCGGGATCACAGATTAACATGAAAATCCAGGAACCAATCGGAGACACTCCACCACCACAACGAAAATACAGAACCAACAGCCAATCAACGGATCCCGAAACGAGAAGGCGCGTAGCGAGAGAGAGAGGATGAACCTGGGGGAAGCTGGAGCTCTGGGCCCAGACGCTGCCGTCGTGGCCGACGATGGCGGCGGAGGTGAGGTGGTTGCCTTCGATCTCGCAGATCAAGTGCTCGTCCACGTACTGTTGCCACGACATCTTCGTCCGTTAGTTCCGCGATCGCGAGAGAGCGATAGAGAGGGAGAGAGAGGCGAGGTGGGCTTGATTGAGCAGTGGTGGGAGAGCGCAGAAGGAACGGGGAGGGAACGGGGGGAGAGATATAGTGGAGGAGAGAGGGTTGCGTCAGAATTAAGCTTAGCGATGGCGCGCGTGCGTGGGCGTGCGTGCGATTTACTGATTAGGAGCAGCTCTCTCTTATTCAACATCTCCAGCGTGGATCATTCTAAGGTGCTCTGTCCTTCTTTTTGGGCGGGACCCACTCCGACCTTTCAAAAAGGCGCTTATTTATTAATTATTTACCTCTAATTTGATCATTTCCTCCAAATAATTGCTCGACCATTTCTCCACTTCTTCGTTCTTTTATTTTTTTCCGGAAAAAATTTAAAAAAAAAATGGCTCGAGCACGACCAATTCGTTAATAGTATTATTGGATGATATTTGGCATCTCTCATCTCAAATGCTAGTTCAAAAGATGAGATTTTCACTCATACTTATAAACCGAGCACTAATCTCTTTCATAATCGATATTGGATAACCTCAATAATTATGTATCGGAACAACTGCCCGTGGAAGCAATTTATGATGATGTTTTCACAGAAAAAGGTGAAGCGGATTCTATTATTTTAAAATCTAAAAGATTTAGCATTGATAACTTGAAAAACGATAATTGATTCTTAATCATGTATGGTACCAAACCTTTTTATAAGCCTATTTAATTGACTAAATTCATTTAAATCAATTTTTCTTCTACTTAAAAATGCAAATGGGGATGTGCTTGCGAGCATGTGGGTCTTCATGCTGAAGTGCATCAGTCCTCCACCAAAAAAAAAAGAAAAAGAAAAAGAAAAAAGAGATAGGAACTAATCATAGCAAAGGGATTATAATGGAAGATCATTAGAAGGTTTAAATGGTCTTGCATTATCTTGTTTAATATACAAAACCGTCTATACTGAGAAAAGAAAAATACTGGGTTCTACACTAGTATTATAACAATCGATCCTATTGCAATAGAGAATTCGGTTAATTATGTGTCATTTTATAAGTCAAGGAACTGATTTTATTTGCTGTCAATACTTTTATGGAAAAATGTCAATGTCCTAGGTCTAAACTACTATGAGAGAGAGACAGAGGGAGCTTATTCTCTAAAACCACTGATGTTAAAGTTCTATAAAACCACTGATGTTACAATGCATGCTGCAAAAGAGCAGGAAGGATGTAAAGAATCAGCTCTATGGATTGCTGACTTAAGCCTAGTTTCTTACAAAAAGATTTTCCGTTTCTCCTGCAGATGCTATTTCCTAAGTAGAAGATAGCAGTAGTTCACAATCAATTCCAAGCTACCAGAAAGAAAGATCATCCGTTCAACCGGTAGCCTCTTCCTCTAAAAGCCGTCCCAGTTGACCTCTCTGGCTGCGAGCGAACTTGCGCCGGCTGTCCCAATCGCAATCTTGCAACAAGCTTGTGTCTGTTCCATGTCAAGGAGCTAACCATCAAAGGATTAGAGTCATATGCCAAAGTCCAATCTCTAGTTTTCAGACAGAACTAGTTCATATTGCAAAAACTTGTAATAATTATTATGATGCAGTTTCAAGTTCTAACAACAGTAGTGACAAAAAACAACGCATTTCAAATTAAACAAGTATTGGGCCATTTACAATCCCATTTTACCTTTTGCATGCATTACGCTATCTAACCATGGAAGCAGACATAAAATCTAATCATTATGCCAAATTATCTAAAAGAGCAAAATAAACACATTTTGACATTTACAGGTGACGATGTCTTTTCAGAGAAACTTTGCTCAAGAAAATATGACGGAGATCAAGGAACCTTCATATCCTTCGAACTCCAAATGGAATACACAATAAATGCATGCAATGTATCAGTACTGCAATTGCTAATCATAATCACCCTGTCCAACCTCAAACCATTAAGAAAGGACTGGATTCTGCATGGCCCTTTTCTGTTTGCAGCTAAAGGATGTTTGCCAGACCAAGGGGTGCGACACTTCCATGCGATCTTTTTATATTGATATCAGATGGCTGACAAATAACGCTCACTGGAAAACCAGATATTTGTATTAAAAGAATAAGTCCCAAACTACCTCTAGCCCTTATTTCTGGCTACCTTTTCACCTAATTTAAGTATGATGCAAACAAAGGGATACACCCATCTTGGTGTTCTTAGCATGTCCTTCCCACCAGCAAGAGGATGCAGCACGGTCAGGAAGTAATAGAGATGTCCAGCAAGGATCCCGAGAAGGTCTGGTAGTATAGGTGAACCGAATATAACATCCAATGCAAGCATTGCCCAAGGTAGGTAAAAGGCCTGCAGAACAAAGTGAAACAAGTCCTCTTATTATTCCATACCGAGGGACCGACATAATGATGATAGAAGGGATACTTGTGTGAAAAACTGCCATTTTAGCAGAAGCTGAAAACATACCTTCAGAGCTACCAGTCCGTAAATGTTGACTTGCGCATTTGGAAACTCTCTACTCCATACGTACAAAAGCATGAAAACCAAGGAAACCCCCAGGAAGGGAGTCCACAGGATAGGGATGGCTGCTAGAGCCTAAAAGCACAAATTAATTACAAAAAAACTGATAAATCACCCATTTAACTGGTCTAAACCAAGAATCGCAACAAATGTTTAGAGAGAATGCGGACCAATAAGGAGAACGCCCCAAAAATCATCATCCATAGGAAATCTGCTGTTCGCCTTTCAAATGGGCCCTTCTCAAGTTGAACTCCATATCTGGCTCTGCAACAATGAAAGATAGCCGTCTACATAATTACACAGCAGAAAATAGGTTTCAAGTGGCAGTTCTAAAACTAGCCTAAATTACCACAACAACAGATATCTATTTCTACCGGTATGATCTGACTTATCAGCCTCTAAAGCTAGATAATAATTACATAAATCCTTAATCGAGCAGACACATACATTATGAGTAATGGATGAACTACAACAATTAACAAGGTACATGTTTATAGAGAATGTACGGGGTACTTACATCATCAACAGACGAATTCCAAAATTAATCGAGAACTTCCCTAGGAAGAAGAAATTAGTGACAAGCCTCCAGACCTACAAAATGAACAAAATGTCTGTCAGATATTCTACTTCAACCTGAGAAAGAAAATACAAGTGGAAACGGAATGTCGAAATCGACATTATAGCAAAGACAGAAAGGAAAGACACAAAGGAAGAAATGTAACGATAAGTAAATAACTGGAGATGAAGATATAGACAAACTTCATAAGGGACTTTTAGAAACCAGGCATCTTCTAAACATCTAATTAAAAACAGTATCATCAGACCATAAGATAAGTGTCTGCATGGTAATTCCTTCCTCGTTTATCAAGTGATGGTGTCTATCTCACTTGATTAAGAAACTTTAAATACTCTCAATCCCTTAAAAGCAAGCTGGTTGTTTAGGGGTAGGCAATAGCTAGAACATTCCTGCTAAAAGTTAGAAACTAACTTCAAGGAAACAGATTGTTGTCTCTGCTAAAAAAGTCAGAACATACTTCAAAGAACTAGACGGTTTCTCCCAAAAAAAAAAAAAAATGATGACGAAAGTGCTGAGATTATTCGGCATACAAACTGGCGAGTGCATGATATGGGTACAATCATAGCGAATATGGTATAAACGTAAAAATTTCACTGGGAGATATATAAGTAAATCATGCAACAAAATAGATGTATTGAAGAAAATATGTGAAGAAGAGTGGAATTCATTTAGACATAACCCACACCTGGAATTGTTTGAATACTGGTTCATACAGTAATGCAGCGTAGTAAGGATTGAACACTCCTAAATGATATGCTGCTGTTGTTGCCACGCATATGGTTCCAAAAGCTTTGCTTATTGGCGGAAGAGAATTGTAGAATCTGAAACAGATGTGGAGAGAAATATAAGACGTTCTTCCGCAACACCGGTCAAAATCCGATAAAAAAATAATCTACTCAAAATTGGTACAATGTTGTCAATGTTTTTAAAATCCAACAACAACAATAGTGAACTATAACAACTCAGCATGAGTAAAGTAGAATAGAACTGAACAGCTCTATACTTAGTGTACTTGTTGTCCCAGAACAGGGAGCCCAATGATCGAATATGCAGACATGCTCCTAACCTCATGAACTTGGCACTAAAATGACAGTGCAGTCAAAATGTCCTAAATATTGCATCCATTACAACAATTTTTCGAATTTCATGCAGCTTCCCAGATATTACTCACGGGTGATCCCATGAGAAAAGTTGTGTTCCACAAGACAATGCCATTAACAAACAACAAGACTTGTGTCCATTTCGGAAACGTTATTCATTGTCTATTCCTTATCGCCATTGAACAGGACCTACCCTTATTCTACCACTTTCAACATGCAGATTCCTACGCCTAACTCTGATTCACGGAAAATCCATCCAAGCACTAGCGTGAATTTTCTTCCTATCAAATCCTATATGCAATCAAATTCTCGTTTTGGCCTTCAGTAAGCCTAAATCCCGAAATAAACTGCAGGACATTCCAAAGCCACGATTCGAGCATTCCCAGTTAATACTCAAGCAAGACCCAGTGATCCACCATTTTTCCCCCATTCGAAGCTCCCAAATCAATTCTTTCCAACGAATTCCAGTTAAAGAAACGGCAAGACCGCCAATGAAACTACATGGTACTCGAGGCGACAGCATCCAGATGCAGATGCGGACGAAAGCAATAATAGACTGCGAGCACGACGTATTGCGAGAAGCAAAGGAAGAGGATATGAAGAGAAAAATTACTCTGCCGGAGACGACATTTGGGCGAATTGAGAATCCGATTCCGACGACCGTCACCGTCCTCTTCCAGTACTTTCTTGAAGGAGGAGGAGAGCTTGAAAAAAGCCAAAACGTTTCAATATCAATTTAACAAATCTCGTCTGGAAATTTAATATGACCTGTCGCCGAAATGATGTGTGACGATCACAGACCAATGATATTCTGCTTATTAGGCATGGACACGCTGTAATCGGTTTCTTTTTTTTTTTTTTCTTTTTTTTTGGTGGCGGCACCTCCTGGAATTAAAATGAATTAGCCCTAACCTTTTACAGAAAGCCCAATCAGGCCCTCCAAATATTTCTTTTCGTCAATTAGACCCCCAATAAGTGTTATTTGTTTCGTTGAAAACAAAGAATTTGAAAATAATTTTTTAAAATTGATCGCTTACAAAAATGTATTAACGAAATATCTTATTATTGTCGGTAATGAAGATATTTTTCATCGACTGATTATTTCAAGCGATACAAGTAATTATTTTTAGGACAATATTTTCTAATTCATTTATTTTTTGAAAAATAAATTTAGCCTGAAATAATTTTCTTACGCCTAAAAAATCCAACAATAATTAATAATGTGTAGGCTTTGCGTACCTCAAATAAGTACACGTCAAGTATATTAGAATTGTATATCGAGTTTTATTGATTTATAGGGACTGATGAGGAATTTCGAAGAGAAAAAATTGTAGGAAGTCGCATTTTTGGAATAAAATTCATTTGAAATGCTATAAAACTATATTTCCAATCCTGTGTTCCTCGTGATAAATTATGGGCATGGGTTTTTTATGTAACTTTCTTTGAGAAGTTTAAAATGGAATGGCCATTGCATTTGTCTAATCAAAAGTATACACTATTTCAACTTCTTTATCTTTGACCGAAAAAAAAAATTCTTTATCATGCATCCCATGTTATCTATTTCAACATACATAAGAAATCCGTCTTTGATCATCTGGATTTCTAATAAGGATAGGACTTGATAAGATAAGATAAAAAATCCAATGATTTTGTCATATCTATGTACTATTTGGTGAACTGCGGATACAAAGTCAGATAAGTAGATACAAGTACTCTTTGGTGAACTGCGGATACAAAGTCAGATAAGTAGAGACAAGGCGCAGCTAAGATCGATTCTGCTTTGCTGAAACATCATAATGCTTTAGAAATTATTCAATGATGAGTTCTGATGAATGAGTTATTATTGAGTAGAGGTTTGTGCCACCTAAATTCAGGGACGACATCGATCGAGCAGACCCAATAGCACTAGGGGCCTTGATTTGTAGTCGAATCCTTTTAAAATGACACGTTGGCCTTGCTCGTTGTCCTTGTCGAGTAAGTAAATAAGTGTTGAATAATGGAATTATTCAGCCTCAATTCACAAGTTGTAGATGGATTCATGCAGGTCGTCCAAGAGAGCTACCTTGAAAATCGATGATCAACCTCAAGTTCGTCATAACATGTTGAGATCCTTTTCGAATGTTGGAAAGATTCTAGCGATTGAATAACAAGGGACATAATCTCATATCACGCAAAACTATCGATTAAAGAATGAGGTCGTGGAGATACCCGGCTTTACGGCCGGAGACCCTAGCCTGGCGCCGTCGGAGAGATAGCCACACTTGACGATCCCAACTGCTGGAGAGGCGGCCCGACTTGTGGAAAAAATCTAGTTCTCCTCATGTCTGCTCTCTTGAGAAATCGTATGTGGGTCTATCTCACCCCTCCCCTATGATATTTTATCCCCTTTATCCTAGGATGAACATATATACCAAACACGAGATATGATAAAACATATCATATCCTAATTTTTATCCCGACGGCCAAACCTAGCCATGGTCGTCAGAATTTTTGGTCAGGATAGGATAGAATTGGATATGATATAATAAGAAATCCATAGATTTTGTCATATCCTATCCACTGTTTGGTGAACTGCAAATTTAAAGTCAGATATGAGAAATCCATAGATTTTGTCATATCTTATCCACTGTTTGGTGAACTACAAATTTAAAGTCAGATATTCTCATATCATATTCTATCCATTGTTTGATAGAAACTGTATATAACATTAAGATATTTGCAAGCATTTGAAATTGTTAAGTAGGCTCATGAAAACCCACAAATAACACAAAGCGAAATTACTGTAAATCAAACTGAATCGTAAATAACAAGTAGTTAATCAGTTCATTGGAAAGCAAGATACCGTTTACACATGTCCAATAGCAATGGAAAAGAAAAAATCTTACAACACAAGTCTCACAACAATGGGTAACAAATGATTTTTCTAAATAATGTTAAATCATGCAACTCCTTCATGACCTCAACTTGCATTCCACTCATTAAACATTTGAACTGCCAAAATTTGCCTCTATGTTGTCCAATGATCCGATGCCTCAACAACATCGATTGTTTTCACATCTTTAAATGGTGTTAGCAACTTCATCTAGTTGTGCCTCAATTGGATCAATAGGCATTTCTCTTCTTATGAAGTTGTGTATGAGTCAACATACTATGATTATTCGACCTTGCGTTCTAATCGGATAAAAGGATGGACTCCTAAGAATAGCCCAATGCAACTTAAGTAGACCGAAGCATCTTTCTATGACATTTCTAGCTTGAGAATGCTTCATGTTGAAGTACTCCTTAGGAGAATTTGGCGTACAACCTATTGTCCACTCGGTGGCGCACAACGTGCTGTCCACTCCGAAAGCCCTCCCCATTAGTTTATCCAGCATCTACAAGATAAGAATTACCTAATAATAAATTACAACATTATTAATTTTCTTAGAATCGTCAAAACCCACATGACAAAGAATGCGGCATATTTATAAAGGCTTATCTTACCAACAAGAATCTTCAAACCATTTGGTTTAACTAAAGCATGACAAAGCACTCTAGAATCCGTTGCTGAACCTTCCCATCCAGGTAAAACATATACGAATCTTAAGTCACGTGAGCAAATTCCTAACACGTTGGTCACTACTGTCTATTTCAGTACCTTGGTTTATCAACCTCCAGAACACGTACCCTGATGTAGGTGCCTTCTAATGCTCCTAAGCAACCATGAAAGCATGAAATCAATGAAATAAGCTTATCTTTAAAGTATTAAATTAATCCACGTAATAGCATAACAAACATACCTTAAATCATTTCCACATCTCGTTCGTACATTCTTCTGGAACTGGTTCAGGTGAGACAAGAAGAACACTATACATTCTTATCACTGCACTCAAAACTAAGTTAAAATACCTACTTATTGTCTCCCCATACCTTATAAATCTGAACTAGATGACATGGTTTTTCACACTATGGGCAAGTATATTTAGGAACATTGCCATTTGTTCTTCTATAGTTACAAGTTCATCTTCTTTTAACTCTCCAATTATATGTGCCAACTCACATAGTAGAGTAAATGTATGTCTATCCATCCTAAGTTGTAGGGGTGAGCATGGTCCGGGTGGGTATGTTCCAGATCTAGAACCTAAAACCTACCATGTTATAACTGGTTCTCAGTTTTTGAAACCTGAAACCTATCATTTTTGTCTTAGAACCTGGTTTAGAACCTATCTTATTTTTTCGGTCCGGGTCCAGGGTCTACCCGAGAACCTATTTTTCTTTTGTTTCTTTTTCTGATTTCATTTTTGCCAGCAAAATAATATGAGTAGCAATGAAATGATTCAAAGTAAAATATGAATAATAAAACTCAGTATCTTCCAAAAGCAACAATCCCTAATATGAGCAATAGAAATTACAATTCACAAAAAACAGAGAAGGAAAGGCGAGCGAGACTATGGTTTTTTTTTTAAACGGTAGCTAAAAATCGATTCCAAAATTGGTCCGGTTCTCGGGTGGGTTTTCACTTGGAACCGGACCAGTTCCAACCGATTCCCAAAAATTAGAACCTGTACCCAGATCGATTTGAATAGGAACCGGTTCCCGGACCTATTTTTCGAGTGGTTCGGTCCAATTTTCGGGTAAACCCTGTCCGATTGCACACTCCTACTAAGTTGTTCCACACAATTCAAGTCACTACTATTAATGAGGCGGTCAATGTGATCTAAACGAGCTTGGTATGTGCGGCTCTTCAAAATATGCTTACGGTAGTGCATTTCAGCTGCAGTGCACACCATAATCATATACATCATACACAAAAGCAACATCCGTATGTTCATCTCCTCTAATAACATAATGCTAAATATTTATTCTCTATCATTGTGATCCATTTTTAATGAGGAAAAAAATGATTAGGCAAGTACAAACTAGCATGTTAGATAATAGTAAAATCATCCAAAACAATATCTTTTTCAAATCAAGAGATTTTCACATAATCTCACAGAATGAATCCATGATTATTGCCAGAAATACACGAACACAAAGGAAACGAACTAAAGTTGATTCACGATTATCAAGGACTCTTTCTAACCTCTCCCAACACATAGGAAACGAACTCTCAATACCATCTCAGTCAACAATTTAAGAACATGCAATGAATCTGCTCCCTCAAACTAAAGTTTGTTTCTTCTTTTTTCAGTGCTCTCGTCTTCATGGAGACTTTTTGATATCCTCATGGCTATCTGAATCAGTACACATTTAATTGGAATATTTTATCTCTTGATAAGACATTCAAAAGTCAAACTATTCGCATATGATACTTGATAAAATAATCAAAAGTCAAAAGTCTAACCTAGCACATAAGCTTGATTTCCAAATTCTCGAGTGCTCAAGCGTTTCTGTGACATCCCGAATTTTGCCTAGCTAATTAAATGCGATTATGATATTAGAATCGAATTACTTGACATTAATTGAAATATGTCATGTAATTCATTGAGGGTCGATAGAATTAGTTTGACCATTAGAGTGAAAATTATAAAGTGACCAAAGCACAATTGTGACATTCGCGATTATGCTAAGCCAATTAAATGCGATCATGGTATTAGACTAGATATTAGTTGTTACTAAGTCGAATATATTAAAAGGTCAATTAAAGGACTATGGTGTTAATTTGACCTCCAAAGAGAAATTGCCAAGAGCATAGTATAGTGGTATTAGAATTAAACTTGTGAGTTAATAATTGAAACATGCCACGTGATTAAATTACGTGATTATGGCGTTAATTTCATATGTTAACCGAAAATGCTAAGTAATCATTGGAAAAACTATAGCCTAATTTAAATTTTAATGTACATAATGTACATAATTAAATTAATGAGGGCAAGATGGACATTTCACCCCCCACATATGGCCGGCCACCTCTAGGGAATTGTGCCCAATTTTTTTCACTGAATTACCCATCATGAATTACCCTAAGTTATTATTCATACCACCCATAGGACCCAATGGGATTTTACGACAAACAAAAGCTTGCACTCAAGCTCTTTCACCCTCTTCTTATTCATAGTGGCCGAAAATCCCCCCTCTCTCACTTACACTCTCATCTTGCTCTCAAGAAGCTTTAAGGGTTGTGTTGTTCTTGGGTTAAGGCAAGTTTTTCATCTTTTCATTACTTCAATATGATTTTGTATGGCTAGATTATAGTTCATTTGAAGTTTGTGGCTTAGTATAGATGAGAAATGGAATTAATATTGAGCCTATGGTGCTGCATGTGGTTGATCATGGTGTAAAAGTATGAGAGTGAAACTGTCCTGTTTTTCGGTTAAATTTAACCTTCCATGCTTACCATTTTTGTACCTCTTTATGTGTATTTCTATTGATTTAATGTAAAACATAAAAGTTGAAGGTAACATCCTAAAATATAACATATATTAATTTGGGAATTTTTGGATTTCATATGTTTAGCTAACTGGCTTCGTGCTATCACGGGTTGCATGTGCTGAATCAGAGTATGATCTGACCTTCCGTGCTTACTATTTTTGTACCTTTTTTTTGTAAGCTTCTATTCACTAATATCAAAGCATCAAATATGGATGCAATATCTTAAAATATAACATATATTAATTTAATAATTTTTGGAGTTCATATGGTCCATCATTTGGCCATGCACTTTCATGTTTTGGTCTGTGATGAATCTGTGTCCAGTCTGACCTTCGGTATTTGTCATTTTTGCATCTTTTTTTATGAGCTTCTATTGACTGAGTACAAAACATAAAAGTTTAAGGTAACATCCTAAGCTACAACATATATTAAATTTTGAATTTTTAGAACTCCTTAAGTAGGTGACACGACCTATCCCTTAACCCACTCTGACCTATTACTGAGACCAATTTTTCCCAGAAGTTACTTAATTTAATATGATTTATACGCACGGATCTGGGTTTCGTGTATGTTATTAAAGTTGTAGAGCTGGATCTTATGTACAATATGTTAAAGTTTCATGAATTTTGACATTGTTTTACTTGGTGAAAAGTAGAAGTTTCAATCAGTGTGCAGTACTGACTTTTTATGAGTGGCTTTGGTATTTTAAGGAAAAATTCCATTTTCATAACTCAATTGAGAAAAATTTATAAACGAAAGTTACTCAGCATACATTGAGCTTTTTGTGTGTGTGTATTTTCATGATTTTAGGTATTACTTTGATAATTTTAATCAATGCAATTTGATTAAGTCCAAATCCGCCCAACGGCTGAAGAAACACCGATATGTGGTGTACGGTTGGTTTGTGTGCGAATTACCCTTGTGAATCCATTTATTTTTATATATGCTGAGAAGTGGTAGACTCAAATGATTCATGTGTGGAATATTCCCATTGCATATCATATAATGACATGCGTGCATGAGCACGGAGTAAAAGACGTAAAAATTTCCCATTGGATAGAGTTTCGATGGAGCCCCAGGTGTTTGGATAAGGAAAACTCATGCTGTGTGATCAGGGAAGCCTCAGGAGTTGAGATGCCCAAGTGTGAAAATCTTGATAGTGCCATTGCGCGGATGTGGAGAAGAGTCCGTGGGTCTTAGCAAGTGAAATTGTGGAATGTGAACTGAAATACGCCTTGAAGATAAATTATCTGCATATTCGTGAGTGCATAGCATATTTCATGCGATGTGACTTTCATTTCTGTGAATGTTCGGTCGATATATCGTGGTCTTCCTAGATGGCAATTAAACGAATATAAAATTACGTGCAATGTTAAATAGATAAAAAGAAAGAATGTTAGTTGACACCGCCAACGTCTCGGTGCGGTGGTATGGGGAATAAAAAGGTCCGTAGTCGACCGGGGGTCGATCCCTGAAAGTCGTTGTTGTAATAATAATAATAATAATAAAACTTTTTCCACCTCAAAATTTAAAAAAAGAAGAAGAAAAAATGTTCGCGTTAATCATTAATACGTGCTTCATTTGACATAAATTGTTAGTCCGCATGTCTTAAATGAATTTTATCGAGAAATACATAAATCGTATGGTGTAATGCTTAGATGTTTTATTGCTGGGTTGTGGCTCACTCTTACTAAAATTTCAGATCCTTAGATATAGATATACCGCCTCATCACTTCTACGGAGCACCCTTCCATATTCGGGCTTGGCATGAGGATGTTGTTTTCCCTGATTCATATACGACCGTCCTATTTGTCAACACGGGACGTCTACCTGTTGTTACGTTTAGATTTATTGCCCGGTATTTTAGGCAAGGCGATCGTGTGTTAGGACCTTTGATCATAGACGACGACGGCAACAGATGTGGCAACGGTGGAAACAGCGATGGCGGGCCAGAAGAGGAGAACGATCTTAAAGAGGTGGCGGAGGATTAGGCAGTAGATGCGTGTATGTTTATGTGTATAAGCGTATGGGGTGTAGTGTCCTTGTTGTGTACCCTCGCCAGGTAGGCTAGATCATTCCCCAGACGCCTCGGATTATAGTGTGTTATTTTACTATGACTCGGGTAAGAACTTGTTGTTAATATTAATGAAGGATGGTATTATGTTCAATGTGAAATTATTATGAAATTTCTTCTGCTTGCGATACCTAATTGAAATCACAAAGTAATGAAAGCATGATTTAGTAAGGTGGCGTACCTAGGCGTCACAGTTTCCTTAGTCCCTGCATTGATTCTTAAGGACCGTTTCTAAGGCAGATCATTGAACAAATGGATTAATCATGCTATGATTTAAGATTTAAGATCTTTCCAAACGAAATTGCCCAAATACCGGAAAGAAATCCGCGCTCGAATCGTTCTTAAAGCTTGTAACACGCTTCTTCAACCCCTACAGGTAGTGTGTGTGTGTGTGTGTGTGTGTCAGAGAGAGAGAGAGAGAGAGAGAGAGAGAGAGAGAGAGAGAGAGAGAGAGAGAGAGAGAGAATGATTAATTACCTTCGCGAATCAGAAAAATATGATGCTTTAACTCTCTCTTTACTTTAGTAAAGTTTCAATGTGAACCAAAGAGCTACAGAGAAGAAAACGCTTTGACTATCGTTGCTTTAGTTACAGAGAAGTCTCGCGTGTGAAGGAAGGAGAAGGAAAATGAGAGCGAAGGATTTTCTGAAAAATAGCCGGATATGAGAAATCCTATCGAGGTCTATCCCATTCCCCTAAGAATTTTTTTATCCGAGCTTTATCCCCTTTATATTCAACTTAATCCTATCCTGGTTAGTTACCAAACATATGATAGGATAAAACATATAATATCTTGACTTTTATCCGGACGACCAAACGCTACCTAATAGGCTTTCAAATTTCTTCACAAACAATTTAGCATTTGCACAAGGCCTTTAGAGACCCAATGGGAATGTGTTTCCAATGCTCCCTAACTAAACCATCTCAGATCAATTGATGGTTTGGGAAAATTTATTTGTCTTGTCCCCAAGTTTTTAGGGTCATTGCAACTTGCCTCCAGTATGTCAATTTCAACGTCAATCCCACCTGATATGTTCAAATTAATTGTAATGTACCCTTGACATTCACTGTGGCCAAATTATTATCGAAAAGTTGATCACTTGCTGTGTCCCATGACTAGGTGGTACTCAGTTGAGTGGGGCAAAATTGTCCAGCAAATTTAGACGATTGACATTTTACCCTTGATATTTTCCATATATTACCGAATTACCTTTGAATGTTTGAAGTTTTTTGTAATCTGCACCCAATCTTTTGAAATTCGTTGCAGTCTTTGTCCTATCATATAATGAAAAAAGTTAATTATAGTCGAGAAAAAAGAAAAAGAAAAAGAGAGAGGAAATGAGGCATGTGTTTCTAGCAATCAGATCCTATACAAATTATTTTCGAATACATCCTTACTCTATTTTATGGGAAGCCTTTCTCATCCTTCTATTATTAAAAGGAGAATCATTAATACGTATCACATTCTCATAGGACTCAATTATAGGAGATGACGTTGATGTTGTTTGTAAATCTTTTGAAAGCATCATTTAAGGACTAGATGAGAGAGAAGGGCAACAAATCATCTTTGGTAAAAACAATTTTAAATTTATTCTTCGTTTATTTCGCGAAAAATACATAATTTAGAAAATATACATTCTTATTGTCCACGAAAATGTTTAAACGTGAATTATTATCTGCAGTGAAAATATTTTTTATCGGCTAATTATTTTAAGGATACGGGTAATCAATTTTACGGAAATCTTCCCCCTCATTTTTAGTTCATTTCACCGTTTAGCCTTCTTTCATTTTTTTAGTTAATAAACAGAGTCATTTCATTCTTAATTACCTAAAAAGTTTCAAAATATTCGAGGGCATATCGTAAATTTTTAGAAACACTAAATATTTTAGTAGAAATTTTAGGATTCTCAATGTGACTATGTTTTTTTCCGAGGGCGAAAATGTTATTTTCTCTTTCCTCGTCGTAGGCCCTGCGGCGAGGTGTCGCTCTCTCGTGGACTCTCATCCATGCAAAGCTGCTCTGCTCGCACCACGCGATCCAACCGTGTCCCCTAGGACCAACGCCCACATCCCGACGCCACGATCGCGCCACACGTTACATTCCAGGCTTCTTTATTTAGCGACAAGCCTCTCGTCCCAATCTTCATTGATCGGCATCACCACTCCCCCTCGAGTCTCGAGCGAAATCTCCATCTACGAACTTCGCGAGCGAGAAAGCTTTCGACGGAGCCATCATGTCGGACCAATGGCACAAGGCGGACGTCACCCACATCGCACACCAGGCGTCCCCGCCGGCGCGGCAGGCGGTGAAGGTCGCGACGGCGACGACGATCGACGGCACCCTGCTCGTCCTCTTCGGCCTGACCCTGACGGGGACGGTGCTCGCGCTGATCATGACGACGCCGATCTTGGTGCTGTTCAGCCTCATCCTCGTGCCGGCAGGGATCGCGGTGGCCCTGATAACGGCGGGGTTCCTGATGTCCGGCGGCTTCGGGGCGGCGGCGATGACGGCGCTGACGTGGATGTACAGGTACTTCGCAGGGAAACCCCCGGCTGGGGAGGAGAAGGTGGAGTATGCGAGGCCGAAGATCGGGGACACGGCGAGGGACGTGAAGGAGAAGGCGAAGAAGTAGGGGCAGTACGTGCAGCACAAGGCTCAGGAGGTGACGGGCACAGCGTAGAGCGTGCCTGAGTTGTAGTACCGCTCAGGGACGAAGATGAATGACGTGTCGTTTTTGTGGGAGTGTAATTTTTCGCATTGTGTTTTTCTGATTGTGCTTGATGGAATGGAAGGAAAGATGTGCTTAACTTAATGGGTCGGTGGTATTTATGTTCTGTTGTGAATCTGAGGATGCGTTTCTTTTCTTCTTCTTTTTTTCTATAGTCAAAGAGGAAACGTTTCTTTGAACTCCCTAATTTTATGACCAAAAAAAAAAATTCCCTAATTTTGAAAATTCCAAATAAGAACTTAAAAGTAAAAGGCCAAATAAGAACTTAAAAGTAAAAGGCCCTCAAATTGATATGTTTTTTTTAGCATAAAGGAGAGCATGAAGTGCACTTATTTTCTCAAATAACCTCAAATAAATGTCTAAAGTTGAGGTCCCTTTCAAATAAAGGCATGTAGCGCATTTATTTTTTGCTCGTGGTGCATTTGTTTTTTCAAATAATGGCATAAAGTAGATTAAGATCTGTAGTGGTTATTAGGGGTGATCGGTTCACAGGATGGATGGTTCCACCCTAGAACCAAGAACCGTCCGTTAGGGATCGGTTCCGTAAAATGCGAACCGTGAACCACCCACTCGTTCCATGGATCCACCCGAGAAACGAACCACCGGTCTGGTCCGGTTCCCGGTTGGATCCCGGTTACGGTCCTAATGTCATCCGCTCGTTCCATGAAAAAATGAAATTGAATACTAATCTCACAAATATGACTCAATAAAGCTATATAATAGTAGACTCAAAACTTTCCTTTCACTTTTTACCTTGTAAATCAGAATTCTCAGCAACCCAAGGGCACCAGCTAAGTGACAATCTACCCACTGCACTAGAAAAAGAAAAAAATGTGCAGTTGGACTTTACGACAATCTCATCTGAAGACAAGCGCCATCATAATCTCTTGAAAAATCAGATGCTCTGTACCACATGCGAAATAAACATTCAACTAATGCATATAAAGCTGATCTAACACTAAGAACTAAGAAAACTTCTTGAGTTTAGGGTAGGTTCTGAGAGCAGGAGGAGGAGCGACCGAGATCGACTGGAGCGACTGAGAGCGAAGAGAGCTGAGATTAGGGTAGGGTCTTTTTTCATTTTGCGGGTCTGGGCTCTTTTTTTTTTTTGGACGGATGGGTTAGGCCTTTGAGAGATGGTTTCATTTAAAAAATTGGCTCATTCATAGTAAATAAAAATAGGTTCAGTTGTGCCGGTTGGATGGTTCCCACCCGAAATCGAAAACCGAACCGGTACCCGCCGGTTCTAGAAAATTGGAATCGAAAATCGAATCGTACCTACCGGTTACGATCCAAAATCAGCCGATTGGGTACGGTCCGGGCCGGTTTGGTTGGATTGTGGTTTTTTTGCTCACCCCTAATGGTTATGTCAATCTTAAAAATTTTTCGTCTTTTATTTTATTGATTTTTTTTTCTTTATCTATTTTTTTTCTTTCCTTTTTGCGATCGGCGATCTTCGAAAGCCACGAGTGAGGGCCGGCAAGTTCTAGCCGTGCTTCCGTCCGCACAGTAAAGTGTGGGCCTGTGATAGCCTGAATTTCGTTAGTTTATTTTTAACGAGTAAAGTGAATTATGTAACAAAGTTTACGTTGGAAATACAAGACTAATGATGTTAAGTGAGATATGATTTTGATGTCCGATGCTCGGGTTGATTTATGGGCATTGATGTAAGGTTTTGATCCGGTTGAGTTAGTCCAGGAAAGTGGAGCACGAATGGAACATACCCCCTCCCCTTGACCGACTTACCCCCCTATATAAGCCCCCCCTCTCTCTCCTCCCTCATTTCCTCTCCCCCTTCGTGGAACACCAACATCCCCCCAAGCGCTCTCTCTCCCTCGTCCACCCCCGCTCCTCCAGCCACCCCGATGCCACTAGCTCGGCGCCAATGACAGCTCCAACCCCCCCTCACGAGCTCAGCCCCTCCGTCGATCGTACGAAGCTTTGCCCACTCGTCCTAGAACCCCCGACGCCGTGAAGGAAGAAAGAGCTAGTCCAAGCTCAATTCTTCACCGTTTTCACTCCCGTTTCTTCGTACACGTCCTAAGGCAAGTAAAGTTTCTAACTTCTCCGCTTTCTTATCGATTTGTCGCTTGATTGAGTGCGACGCGACGATTGGGAAATGGGTTTGTTCGGATGAAGTTTGGCTTGCATACGATAGGAAACGGGTTTGCATGTTTGATCTATTGATTGAATAAGAGTCCTTTGAGCTTGGGCAAGCTGAATATGTGGGTTGATCGTGTTGATTTTCGTCGAAAGGGCGTTAATTTGTCGTTGCTTGCTTGTGGGTCTTTGGCCGTGTACCTTGTAGGGTGTGTGAGGTGTGCTTGTTTGTGTGCAAGTGAGCTTTGGCCGTGTGCTTGATTGTGTACGAGCGAGCTTTGGTCGTTTGATTGATTTGTGCGTGAGGATGGTCGGCCGTGTGCTCGGATGGTGCGTGAGAATGGTGGAAGTGAGCTTCGCCGTGTGCCTTGAGTTGGCGTGGGAAGCATGAAGTCGCTTAGTCGTGTAATGTCCTATTGAAGTGTCGGATTGCATTGTATCTAAGTATCCAAGTACGAGTTGTGTCTTTGCACTGAGAAAGTGGGTGGTCATGTACTTATGGTCAAGAAGTCTTGTCTGATGCGTGTGGAGTTTGAAAGTCGTATGTTTAGTGTCTTGATTGCATCTGAAGATGAGAACATGTAATGAAACGAGGATCCCGTCGGCCTATGTCCCGACGAGGACGATTAATATCCGCTTATGTCCGGATGATGCCCCGTGGGAGTCGAAGGGAAATTGGGAAGTCCACGGCCTGTGTCCCGTTGAAATACCTGAGGCTTGTGTCCCTCGGAAGCCCTGGAGTAAGGGAGTTACCCATGGCTGATGTCTCATGGACAAAAAGCTGAGGTGTTTATCCCTCATAATCGAGGCATGTATCCCTCGGAGACGAAATTGAGCCTTGTGTCCCTCAAGAAACCATGACTTGTGTCCCATGAAAAACTAGTAATGAAGTGGAAACTGAATAGTTAACACATGTGGTCATCTGTTTGCTCATGCGCGTGTAAAGTTGAAATGTGTTATGTGTGGAATTGTTAAAGAGTCTCATACCTGACTGTCTTTGATGTCAAGTCCTTCTTGATTGAGTGATGAATTGATGGTTGGCTGTTGAGTTAGTTATTTTACTAGCTGAGCTATTAGCTCACTCTTGTGGTTAAACTGTTTTACAGACTAGCTATGTATGTCGATGCCTCCCGTCATTCCCACCATTCGTTATGGTGCGCCAGTTGACTTTGTTCACTCGTGGGAAGACTACCATGACCTCAAGTTTTCGTTGGAGCATTTTCGTGTGTTGGTCTCGGTTCCATGGATAGATGTAGGTTTGCCGGAGATGCTGATTCTGCTGCGTTTTGTGTCACTATTTATGAGAGATGCGTCTGGCCATCTGATAGGCCCGTTACCTTTTATGCCTTTTGACGATGACGGTGATGATGATACTAGCGCGGAGTAGTATCGGTGTTTGAGGGTTGCTGGTGACTAGTGTACAGGCAGGATTTTGAGGAGGAAGTACGGCTGACGCTTTTTTGGGGAAGTGCTGTAGTAGCGTTATGTTTTGGATGGGAGTGGTGGTGATGGAGGATAGTGGGACTGTAGTGTGGGGGAGTAGTTATGTTTGTTTTCATCCCAGCTGTTTGTCTAAGACATGATGTACGAACCAATGTTATAATATGTATATGTATATAAGTGTGTGAAATCTGGTGTTATCTGGTGTGTATCTTGGATAATGATGCTGCCTGGCAGATATGTATGATAAAACCCCTAAGGCTATATCTTAAAATCGTGCATGCTAGGTCCTTTCTGTTGATTTATGGTTGGGAGAAGTATTCCCATTGCGTTTCCTGCATGTGCCGTTGGTTTATAATCTTAAAATCACATAAAAGCAGAGCTCGTTAGTAAGTGGCGTGCTTGGGACGTTACAGGGCCGATCACCATGGCTTCTGTCCGTTCAATAAAGTGTGGACTGACTGCTAGGCGATGCCTAGAGAGGGCTGGGCGAAGCACCCTTAAAAGCCACGGGTGAGGGCTAGCAAGTTCTAGTCATGGTTCCGTCCGCACGGTAAAGTGTGGGCCGACCGGCAGTCGCTAGGCGATGCTCAGAGAGGGTTGGGTGAGGCCACCCTCGAAAGCCATGGGTGAGGGCCGGCAAGTTCTAGCTATGGTTCCGTCCGCACATTAAAGTGAGGGCCAGCCCTCATCAACGGCCGGCGAGGGCTTGCAAGCCTCTGCTAACTCCGTCCAATTTAATTAATAAAAAAACACCGACATGATTTTTTTAATTTTTTTTTAATATTTTAGCTTGCCGAAATGGCTAAATTGCATTCAATAAAAAAAATTAGGATTTGACTGCATAAATTGAAAGTTTAGAATTTGATTTCATGTTAAGCCAAAGGTTTAGGACTCTTAGTGGAATTTTTCCTTTTTTGTTGGTAAGTTGTTTGATCTATCTTTAATAATTAGGAGCCTGATACACCTTAGTTCTGATTAAGTTGATAGATCTTTACATGATTGGAGTTATAAACAAGCCCCTATTTTGGTTGCTTATTGCCAACCGTGGCAGCCAATCTTGGGCCTCAAATCCATCTCGACATGTTTAAGTTCCTTTTGCGAGCATTTATTTCATTTTCGGGCTTTTTCACATTTTGTATTGGTTTTCACCTTCAATCATCTAATTTTGTTTTCCATTGTTCTTGCGAGACATGATCAATTTAAATTTTGGGATTGAATTTTTTCGTCCGAGACAGCATTGGGATCTGGGGATCTATAGAGTTTGTTCCGGGCTTGCCGTGGGGCTAACTCACTTGCAAAATATCATTTGTGGACGTTAATCAGTATGTGAGTCGCGCTAAAATCTAATTTAAATTTTCCCGATGCTCAATGGATGAGTCGGGCTAAGATTTAGTTTAAATTTTACCGATGCACATACCCTAACATGATTCATGAGTAATGCTAGAAATGGCGAGAATCGATATTAATATATAAAGCAAACAGGACTTGTGCTTTCAGGGGATTTAATCTTCTTGCTTCTCTTCTCAACATTTCCTTAACAATTTACAAACATTGTAACCATGGACAAATGTGCATGTAAATAATTCTATGCAATAATCGCAAGTATTTTAATATTAAACTTCAAATCTTTTATCTCCAACAACTACCTTGCTAAAAATATTTTAAATCCTGAAATATTTGTATCTTTCCACATTTTTTATACACTTCCTTTGTATATTGTGTATCTGATAATTTCTTTCAATTGTTTAATAATTTGTATGTTTAGTAATTTGAGGTTTTTATTTAATAATTCAAATGTCAACTTTCTGCATGCGCGCAGCATGTGTGCACTTTTGCTAGTACTAAACAAGTTTATTAAATAATGTGGTCGATTTTTGTCGAGTCTTTAAATACGCCCACTAACTTAAATAGCCACTTACAGTCTAGCATATCTCTTTATATCCAATTAGTTTGTAAATTTCAGTAGTTATAGCATCACTCTTAATTTATACTACGTATAAAACCAATTTTGAAATCCAGTGGCCACTTTTCATATAATCAAAACATCCTTATTTCTTCCCATCTTATCTTAATCTCAATATAAAAAAATAAGGGATAAGTGCGTTGAAAGTCATAAAACTTATCACGAAAGTGCAATTGAGTATTAAAACTTTTCAAAAAGTACAATTAAATTCTAAATTTTGTCAAAAAATGCAATTAAGTCCTAAAATTTTCAAGAAGTGCAATCAAGTCTTAAAACTTGTACAATTGGTGAAATCAAGTCATTTCGTTGATTGCACTTTTTAAAAAATTTAGCACTTAAAAGTTTTAAAACTCTATTGCACTTTAGCGATAAGTTTTAGGACTTGATTGCACTTTTTAAAAATTTTAGGACTCAATTGCATCTTTATGGACTTCCAGCGCACTTATCCAAAAAATAAAGAAAATATTATATATTATTAATAATTAAAATTTGATATCTAGGGATACTTACTTAAATCCATCTAGTGGGCCATCGGGCAGCTAGATCAGCACTCGGCAGCACATTTCGTTTGCTTCCTTGGGCTCGAATTTTTTCTTTTGGTGCCCTCTGCCTTTGCCGCCCCTTTCTCCGCCCCAAAACGACGCAGTTCTCCGCCGTTCCGCGCCATTCTATTCCGACGCCAAAACGAAACGTCTATCCGCTGCCGACCTTCTCGTCCTCGTCGTCCGGTTCACTCAACCGAAGTCTAACAGAACCCAGAACTCACACTTGCTAACTTTATTCTGTCGCAGCAAGAAGAAACAGTCTAACGCCCTCGCGCGGAGAAGCTCAGAGGAATTGTCGAAAGAACTCGAGATGGTACGACGATCTACGGAGAACGGGCGGCAACTGTTTTGTCCCCGTTTTCTTGAAGTGCTTCCACCTTCACGAGTCTGCGATGTGATTTCTTTGTTGTTGCTTTTCGTTTTTCTCAGTTCTCGATCTCTGCTATCAACGATACGGATGCTAGGGGGCAATGGGAGCCTTTGGCGCCCTCCAAGGAAGCCCAGGTATGCCCCTCTCAAGAAGTGCCGAATTTAGGTTTTTGCCCTCCTCCATTGGTGAAGTCTTGATTGACGATGCCATGTGATTTGTAACCCTGGTGTTATCTGAGTCTGCGTCTTGAGCTGATGGGTTTAATTTGGTTTCTCCCGATTCGGGAGTAAATTGTGAGTTAAGCGCTTCGGTTTCGCTATAGCGTGCATTGCATTGGAGAATGTTCGTTCTTTTGAATGCTGTGTTAACTCTTGGAGTGCGACATTCGCTAATGAGGAAGAAACTCCAGAAAGGGTTTGCACTGTGAAGCATGGCTCGAGCATCTATATTTTTGTTCGGCAGGAATGTTTACCGAGAAATAATGTATGTATGTTGACACCAGAGGCGCCTATGAACAGCATTGAGGCGCGATTAATAACCGAAGAATTTATTGCATCAAAGATCGCACTTCTTAGATGCAAAGCAGGTCTGTTCTTGATCTAAGTTGTTGTTCTCTCTCCTTTTTCCAGGAATTTCATCTTTCGCAAACGTATCACGAAGGACTTCTCAAATTACATGCTAAGGACTATGAGAAGGCGTGTGAACTGCTGGAAACTGTCCTCAAGGATCCCCTCATATCAAGCGCTCAAGTAACGCTTCTTTCTTGAAGATATGCAGTTGATGCGACTCTTGTTGTTGCTGATTTCTTCTTTTGCTTTTTTCAGGTAAATGCTGGTGCTAGTGATGGTCATCTTTTGCAGCTCAGGTTTTATACACCCAAGCTCTACTTCATTTCAACTTCGAGTTATAGGGTTAAGCCTGTTTCGATGAAGTCTTGCAGACGTGCCAAAATAACTTTTTGGGATTTTAGTCCATCCTTCGGAGTTTCTGGTCTTTCTAGAAGCTGCAGGATGAAAGTTGTGTTCTTCTGATTTAAGTTGATGCAGAATAAAGACATGCCAAAATAAAGCTTCATTCATCAACATATGCAGTTGATGCAGTATAAAGGCTGTTGCATTTCACAAATTACATTTAAGTTTGAAACTCGCTGATTTCTCGTAGCAAGAATTTATATATCCCAAAGTGCTGGCAAGCAACATGTCCAACTGTTTTGTGCTCCTTTATACTTTGAAAACGATTTCCTGGCGATGCTTGTGTTAGCGCAACATTTCTTGGCTGATTTCAAAAGTTTTTACATTTTAATTAGAGTACTTTCTTGAGCATAAATTTTGTAGTTTGCAGATTTTTGGCTTTGAAGAACCTTGCTACAGTCTTCCTTCAACAAGGTTCTGCCTATTATGAAAAAGCATTGCAGTGTTATATACAAGCCGTAGAAATTGAATCCGAAGATTCTGTTGTCTGGAACCAGCTTGGTACGTTGTCATGTTCAATGGGCTTGCTAAGCATTTCGCGTTGGGCATTTGAGCAAGGGCTTTTGTGCAGTCCCAACAATTGTAAGTTCGTATTTTCTCACAGTGATTTTTTGTTTGCTACCTCACTTTGAGGTCCTTTTTTGTTTGAACTTATTTAGTCACTTTTTGGTCACTTGTGTTTTTAATCCTAATAGTTGGCAAAAATATGAAAATCCTACTCAGGGAATTGCATGGAGAAGCTACTGGAAGTTCTTATAGCAATTGGTGATGAGGCTGCATGTGTCTCTGTGGGAGACATGATTTTGAGGCATTGGCCATCCCATTCTCGTGCTTTGCATGTCAAAAGTGCCATTGAAGAAACAGAAACGGTCCCATTTGCTCCTCGAGGTATTGATAAGCTGGAGCCTAAACACGTCCGTCTCAAATTCCCTGATAAACGAAAAGCAGCCGATGACAATCCTGACATGGGTGCTCCTGTCAAGAGGTTGAATCAGAAAGTGGAGTTGCTTTTAGCAGAAGCTTCATGGAGCTCCGTCGTTAGTGGACTTCTTGACATTTTACTTCCTTTAAGTGGCTGTGATTCTGAGAGGGATGACAAGGAGCATAGATCTGGGGATGTTTGCTTAGATATTAAACTGCCTTCCGTCTTGGAAAATGTAGTCTTGCCTTTGCACAATGAAGTGCTTAATGCCAATTCAGTTGCCGAAGGTATGTCTCAGGGTGATTCTGATGTGGAAAGAGCAATTACTTTCAAGGAGAAGGCAGTGAGTAATTTTGAGGAACAACCTCAAGAAAGGAGGAGTACTCGTCTTGTGACTCTTAGGAGTCGTAAACCAGGAAAGGAAGGATCAGACTTCGCTACTAGTAAGAATCTTGCAGAAGTCATTAAATTTTTAGAACCTTTTATTGTGGGATCAAATGATAAAGGTTCTAATGGCTGTGATAGCTGTTCTACAGTATCTCATGAGTCTGCCAACACAGTGGAGTCGGAGTTCTATGATGTTACAAGATTTGTGAAAGAAACTTCAAAAAATTATGGGGCTTACCATGTATCTCACTTGCTATTGGAAGCGGCTGCAACCAGACGTCTGACATACCAGGATCCATGTATTAAATTCTTAGAGTTGGAGAAATTGACAAGACACTGGGGCCAGGACAGGACCCTGGAATGTAATGTTTTTCTTGCCGAACTTTACTATGACATTGGTTTAACTTCTTCTGGGGAGTCTGGGCTTTCTGATTTTGTCTCCGACGCGTCTTATCAACTCTGTAAGATAATCGAACAGGTGGCTTTGGAATGTCCTTCAAATTCACGTAGTGACTTACGAGATAAGAGTTTATCTTTAGCCGAAAGCTTTCAAGGTTCTGACCTTTTATCTTCTGACGCGTCTACGTATCAGGTTACGGTACCATTTTGTCCACCGGTTGAGAATAACAGTCCTTTTTGGATTAGGTTCTTCTGGTTAAGTGGACGGGTCTCTCTCTTGGAAGGCAACAAGGCTAAAGCTCTTGAAGAATTTTCCACGTCCTTGTCGCTTTTATTAAGGAAAGATAGTAGTAGTGGTCAGTCATCTGTCCGTTTGCCGCACTGCAAGACTATCAAAGAGCTAACAGTTGATAGGCTTGTTTATGAGATTAACATGCTAAAGGTTGATCTTTTGCTAGAGAAAGTAATGAAAGATATGACTGAAAAAGAGCAGTATCTTGACTGCATTAACCTGCTGGCTCCACTTGTTTTCTGTACGGTAGATGTGCACATTGACCTGGGACCCTTGTCAGTCACTACTGGCGAAAATGGTCAGGGGATGACCTATATTGAGCTACGGGCCCTAGACACATTGATTAAGGCTGGTGAGAGCACAAAACCAATGGATATAGAGGTCATTTTGAAATCTCGTCAGCGGAAGCTGCAGATACTAGTGGTAGCAGCTGGTGTAGATGACTTACATTTGTCAAGTATACTCTTCCAGAGAAAATCAGGGTCTCTTCAAATATCGTCATCTGAAACAGAGTCAAAAGAAAGTTTTACCAAGCGCTGGAATTGCTTGGTTGTTGAAGAAATAAAGGCAATTTCGCAATGTGTGTCAAAAGCCAAGGAATTCATTGATCAAGATGGAGACTGTGTAAGTTCGCTTTTTTTACTTGATTTAACAGGGAGGAGCAGTTTGTACAGTTAGCATTGTGGTTTCCCCCCCTCCTTTGAATGAAAAGGGTTAGATGTGATGCAATATACTGTGGTTTTTTTGGAAACATTGCGCAATAGAGGGCATCCTTAAGTAAACGAAGAAGTATGATTTTTATATAATTCCCTTAATAACGAAGGAGTAGTATTTGCGGCTTACAAAATGATATATTTTAGTCAAATCTGTGGATTTCTTTCTTAAACATCTTAGCTCTATTGTTTCTGGATCTTGGAGTTTGGTGTTGTCATCTTGGATACATGTGATATGAATTGTATTATTAGCCTCTGGGGTCTTCAGTTAAGAAAGTGAAGATCTAGGGAAGAGAACCTTGCACTTAGCTTTACAGAGTACTGCTTTTTGAACATCATGCTTGTGATGTTGGCCATGCACAAGATTTGCACCATGAATGTGGTGAATTATCCATCTTTTGGTGGCGCATTTGCATGGTGTGCTGTTATCTTTCCCACCACAAATTTGTGAAAAAAATAAATAAAAGGCCATTATTATCGGATCTATAGATTAGAATCAATCAATACCGATACTTGTTTTGTTATAGCCAGTTGTGTTCACAGTTTCTACGTGCCACATATAATTCTATCTTATGCTATTGCAGAACGGTGTTGCCATTCTAAAGAGCAGCATTCGAGATATTCAGTATTTGCTGCTGGCAGCTATGTGCAATGTTGCAAGGACACTTTCCTGTCGGACCTTTTCTGGGTCTGTGACTGTTGATCAGACTGAACAAAAGCAAAGAGGCGCCTTTCTTGATGCAGCCATTACGTTCTGCAAATTGCAGCACCTGGACGGTAGTGCAGATGTTAAAACTCAAGTGAGCTATCATTATTGGCATATAATTTCTTTGGTTAATATGTTAGTTTTAGTCATTCCCCTTTTGTGTGCTTTCCAACAAGGTTGAATCCTGTTGATCGTCCATTCTTTCATGTGATGACTGTCTTACTGTATGCTTCTGATTTTATCACTATAGGTTGAATTGATTGTGGCAATTCATGATTTGCTGGCTGAATATGGGATATGCTGTGCGGGAGAAGGTGGCGCAGGCGAGGAAGGGACATTTCTTAAATTCGCAATAAAGCATCTGTTGGCCTTGGATATGAAGCTTAAATCGTGTTTTCACTCTTCAAATGGGGAAGATACTCAACAAAATATGCAGCTCTCTGAAGATAGTTGCCGACAAACAGATGGAATAGATATGGAAATTGCATGTGATGAAGTCGGTGAAACTAGTTTTTTGGAAAAGGATCTTTCTAAGGGGATATATTCCGACAGCATTTCGTCCCTTGATGATAAAAGTCAGGAGGTTGAACACCAAAAGGTATGCGGCAATGAGTATGATCAGAATACTGAAGGAGGGGAGCATCAATCAAGGGAATGTGAGGATGAACTGAGTGAGGAGGAAAGAGAAGAACTTGAGTTGAAAATTGATCAGGCATTGGATCAATGTTTCTTCTGCTTATATGGTCTAAATCTTAGATCTGACTCAAGCTATGAAGATGAGTTAGCCACGCACAAAAATACTAGTCGTGGAGAATATCATACCAAAGAGCAGTGCGCTGATGTTTTCCAGTATATTCTACCTTCTGCTAGGGTGTCATCTGTAAGTTTAGTCATTTCCGAGTCCTACTATGCAAAAATTTTGCTCATCAATCAGAGCCTTTGAATCTTCTGTTGTGCATGTTTCTGTGGCAGAAAACTGGGTTAGTCAAGCTTCGCAGAGTCTTAAGAGCTATACGCAAACACTTCCCACAACCTCCAGGAAATGTGTTGGATGGAAATCCGATAGATAGATTTCTGGACGATCCTGATTTATGTGAAGATAAACTCTCAGAAGAAGCTGGATCCAATGGGTTCCTTCAAACCATGACAAAGATGATATTTTCAACCACGGGAAGCGTCAAGCAGTACAAGAAATCGGTAGTAGGAAGGTGATGCGTTTTATCTTTTGGCTCAGTCTGAGTTATGATCTCTTATGTTAGAATTAATTGTGTTAATGAATGATTATCTCATTGCAGCTCTGAACCATATCTTGATGTTTATCGGAACTTGTACTTTTTCCTGGCTCAATCCGAAGAAATGAGTGCATCTGATAAGTGGCCTGGCTTCGTTCTCACAAAGGAAGGTGAAGAATTTGTACAGCAAAATGCGAACCTTTTTAAGTTTGATTTGTTATACAACCCTTTACGCTTCGAGAGTTGGCAACGACTTGCAAATATATATGATGAGGTAAAATTTTATTAATGCAGTAGGCTTAACTAGTTACAACTTATGCACACTACTGTTGAAACCCTTCTATTGAAGTTGTAATCTTCCTGGTCATGGCGATATTTCTGAAGGAAATCTCTTTTTCTTCATTCAAACAGGAGGTAGATTTGTTGCTAAATGATGGCAGTAAGCATATAAATGTTTTGGGATGGAGGAAAAATGCTGCTTTACCACAAAGAGTAGAAACAAGTCGAAGAAGAAGTAGGCGGTGCCTTCTAATGAGTTTGGCTCTAGCAAAAACACCAGATCAGCAGGTTCCTATTTTACCTGCTTCCTGTAGAGTATATGTTAGCGGTGGCAAAGTTTTATTTTTTCTTATAATCGTACCAATATGATATATACTGTTTCTCTGAGAACTTCTCTAGTGCGCTTTTGTTTGTGGTTTCTGTCCTAACATCTGCTCCTGTGGGTCTTTTTGAATCGGGAGCAAATTTTATAAAGCTCATGTACATGAAGAGTGTCTGACTGCGGTGTTTTGTGGATTCTGTCCTAGCATCTGCTCCTGTCGGTTTTTTTTTTCTTTTCTAATCGGCAGCAAATTTTATAAAGCTCATGTAAATGAAGAGTGTCTTGACTGCGGCGAATTGCAAGGTTGTTTGCAATGCAATCTTGAGGACTTAGTCTTGTTGAATTACTTGCATCCGCTACATCTGGTGATACCACTGATAGTGGAAATTGCACATCCATGAGTGCTACTGATTGATTCTCCTATGGCTGGTTGTAATGAGGGCCATAGAGAATGGCTGCAATGAGATTGACACTTGATGTAGTGTAGATTGGGCTTTCAATTTAGTTAGCATTTGAATCAAATCAGAGGCTCTAACATCTTATTATGAGTAATTTGAGACTTTCCTTGTCTCACAGTAGTGTGCCTTATGGTGGCATATTGTTAGCATTGACTTCATATCGAGTTTGAACTTCTTGATGTGATATGACTATTTTGCTTCTGTTTTTGCTGTATTTCTTTGATGAAGTAGTGTTGATCCCCATTTTTTCTCGCTTGGATTTCAGTGTGAGATTCATGAATTATTGGCACTAGTATACTATGATAGCCTTCAGAACGTGGTCCCTCTCTTCGATCAGCGATCTGTTCTACCCACAAAGGATGCAGCATGGACAAAATTTTGCGAGAATTCAATGGAACATTTTAGGAAAGCATTTGCAAATAAGTAACTACTTGCCTCCCTAAAATTTTTTATGAGCATTCTACTTTAGCCTTAAATTCAATCATCATCACTATAATGATGCTTTGGCTGCCTGCTGCAGACAGGATTGGTCACATGCATTCTACATGGGGAAACTCTGTGAAAAGCTTGGATATGCACCTGAGAGGTCATTATCATATTATGATAAGGCTATTGCTTTGAATACCTCAGCAGTTGATCCTGTATACAGGATGCACGCTTCACGATTAAAGTTGCTTTGTAAACATGGACACCAGAATTTAGAGTATTTAAAGGTTTGTTCTTTGTCAATTTGATCACCTAGATTCTATATTTTGACTAGTTTTCTATTCAGCTACATTTACGTATAAGATTGTACCATTTTTTACACCAACCATTTGTTTTTATCTCAGGTTATTTCATCGTATTCCTTCAATCAGTCAACAAGGAATGAAGTAATGGATATCCTTGGGAAAGTTGGTCCTGACGTTTACAATCCTCTGGTGAATATTATAGGGATCAGTTGTCAAATGAATCCAGAGAGGAAGCCTGAGGAATTGCGCCAGATGGAAGATGCTTGGAACATGCTTTACAATGACTGTCTCTCCGCCCTTGAAACCTGTATTGAGGGGGATCTTAAACATTTTCATAAGGCCAGATATATGCTTGCTCAAGGGTTATACAGAAGAGGCAAAAGTGGTGATCTGGAAAGGGCAAAAGATGAGCTGTCCTTTTGTTTTAAGTCATCTCGCTCTGCATTTACATTTAACATGTGGGAAATTGATGGGATGGTTAAAAAAGGAAGGTATTTCTCTGATATATCTTCTTCTCGCTATACGTATTACAATGGCGAGTGGATTTAACATGAGAAAATTGCGGGTTTCTCCTTTTCCTTTGATTTTGAGATCAGTAAAACAAGGGAAATGCTGTAAAATTAATTTTTTCTCACAATAATTTCTGGGTGGATGTTTGGGTGGAGGAAGACACTATAATTTCCTTATCAGGAGCACAGAGAATATGCCGGCAGCTTATGGATAGATAAGTCTTGGATAGAGATTGGGGGGTTCGGTGGCTGGTGACATTAGGAGATTTTCATTATAGTCACACATTGGTTAGCTAAGACCCTTATATTATTTTAGGATTGTTTATGATGAAGTTATGACTAATTCAAATGCATGTTATAGCTAGTTTCGTTAAGTATTCTTGAATGCTAGAGGAAAGTACCTCCCGATGTTCTGTATCTGCCATCATTTTCCTAATGGATTTCCAGTTTCTCTTCGTGATTTGTTTTTCTTATGCCTGTCGTTTGTGTGTACCAGACGCAGAACCCCTGGCATTGCTGCAAACAAAAAATCCCTTGAGGTTAATTTACCAGAAAGCTCAAGAAAGTTCATTACGTGCATCCGGAAATATTTGCTGTTTTATCTGAAGCTATTGGAGGAGGCTAAAGATATCTGTACACTTGACAAGGCTTTTATATCTATTAGAGCTGATAAAAGGGTAAAAGTCAAGTTTCATCCTTATACTTTGAACTCTCTTCTTCAGAATGTATTGTATGAGCATCGTTGAGTGTTTGAATGGCGAACATGAATGTTTTACAGGATGCCGCAAATGTCTGGAATTTAGCTAAGAAAAATTGTGATTGACAATACTGGTGGAGATAATTTGAATTCAAGCAGAGTATCTATCTCTGGTTGGTTTCATCTGGTTAAGCCAGTTTTGGCTAAATAATACCTGGTTCTCTCCATTTCATCTTCACCAAATATTTGGAACCACTAAATTGCTACATTGATTATTCAGTATTTTAGTCTGTACTACATGTGAAATTATCCTCATAATTCTTCTCTGCTGATCATGACATTTGGCTTTCTTCTTTTGTACTTGGACTGCTTTGATATTTCTCGCAGTTCTGCTTATGCATAGAGGATCTAGTTCCAGTGGCGCTTGGAAGGTATATTAAGGCCATAATAGCATCAAGGCTCCAGGCTGACATTCTCAACTCTGGGACAAACACTTCTGAGCATCTTCTGGAAAAGCTGTTTGGTTTGTTCATGGAACAGGGGAATCTATGGCCTGATGTTTGCAGTTTGCCTGAATTGAAAGGCTCAGAAGTGTCGGAAGGCAGTCTATATGGGTAAGTTATGCTTTATAGAGGAAGAAATATTGTGTATTTCAGTATTAAGGTCTGTACTTTAGAATTTAGCTGCTTTAATAGGCAAAGGTTTGTCATTAAATTGGTTATTTATGAATTCCTAGTCAATTACAAGGTCAATTAGCTGCTAGTTCAGTATGACTGTCAGATAAGTCCATTCTGTATGCTGAAACACATGCGAATCATCAATTTCGCACATACTGATATGAATCTGTCAATGATTGTTAGAATTTATCTGTTTGGTTGTCTCTAAATTCCAATCCTTCTGGTGCGTGCTCCAATTTCACCTCTCTCAACTTTTTCCGTCGTACCAATAAATACTGTGCCCTGAATCTTCTGTTTGCTATTTGTGCTTAATGCGCTTGTCATAACATCTGGTGTAGGTATCTCCACCAATATATAAATTCACTCGAGAGAAATGGCAAGCTTGAAACTATTGAAGCTATCAATGAGAAGGTTCGGAAGCGTTTTAAAAATCCAAAGTTATCTAACAGTAATTGTGCAAAAGTCTGCAGGCATGCTTCTATCGCTTGGTGTCGATCTCTTATCATTGGTTTGGCATTGATCACACCTCTAGAACCTGGAATTTCATCTGATATCCAGGATCTTCATCAGACAGATAATGGGTTAGAAAACAGCCAGTTCCTTTGTGTAGATCTACAGACAAGTGAATTGTGGAATCCTTCGTTTGAGGACGCAAGCCAGTTGAAACATCTGGAGATAAGATGGGGCCCGGTATTGTCTAAGGTTAAGAATACTATAGTAAAGAAAGCTTCAGATGAAAATCTGGACACTGTAAGAGATCTTCTTAGATGCTTATACAACTTCTACCGGGAAAGCTCCTCCATAATGCTCCCATCAGTTGTGAATCTTTATCTAGTGCCATATCAGTTGATACGGGGAATACAATCTCAAACAGCAACGGAAGGGGTTGAAATTCTTGATGTTAGCATTCCCAGAAAGCTTCTTTTGTGGGCCTACACACTGTTGCAAGGCCGTTATGCTAGTGTTTCAGCTGTTGTAAAGTACTGTGAAGAAAATGTTAAGGTAAGGGAGCAAATAATCCTCTTTTATCACTTTACTGAAGTGGGATGATTTGGAAGGAGAGAAATTGCAGTTATCGCTGATAAAACCTCTGTTTTGCATTATATTCAATGTGTGCAGAACCTTTGGTAGCCTTTGCATAAAATGAACGTTTACAGCTTCTTGTACTCTAATCCATGCCTTTTCCTCTTTAGAGGATGGTTGTGTGTGTGTGTGTGTGTCTGTTTTTGGTGGACTAATTGAAGCTAAGGAATGAGTTAAGATTTTATTATCACGTTATGTAGCCGAAGATGAAAAAAACAGTTGGGCCCTCCTCAACAGCATCAACTGCAACTGTACCTAACATCAGCACTGCATGCCCAGGTAATTTGTTTGACCACATTTTTGTATGCTTATTCTTTTTTTATCCTTGGAAGCTGCAATGGAATCAATTCAGGTTCCCCCCAACAAAAATTTGACCAAACTAAGATTCTTCTATGTGTTGGAAGCTGGCTTTTAAAGCCTGCTTTGTCAGGAAAAGCGGTTAGAAGGGTTGGGTCGCAATTCAACAAAGCCTTGTATTTGTACTAAGGACCTCGTTTTATTTTTTAATTTTTATTATTTCGCATAACATTTCGAGAGGAATCTTCTCGTATACAAGAAAATATCAGAAAATACGAGGACTCAAGCTATTAGAGTATGCCCCTTGTTACTTGTCTTGTTGCAATAAGGTTGAGAGGACACTGCATTGGAAATGACAATTTCTTTATTGAGGTATGCAATAAATGCCTTGGAACACTTGTTAAAAAAATCCTATAAATGCCTTGGAACACTTGTTAAAAAAATCCTTTTTATTGAAAAAGAAACAGCGATTAATACTTATGTGGAATATTAAAGTCATGAACACTTTTGTTGTTTCTCCACTGGTTTATTTTCTTTTGATGAACATTTCTCCAGTTTATACTTTCTTGGGGTCATGCTTACATTTTATTTTAAAAGGAAATCAGAAACTTTGTTAGACCAAGTTGAAGGATACATCTGGATTATGGCAATCGAAAAACAATACATCTAGACTGCCGCTTGCTTCGATCATTTAAATCCACTCTATTTAGAATTGGCCTGGACAAACTCTGGTTCTTTGTCCAACCAGTTGAGTTTGCTAGTTCTCCTCTTAATTGACAGCATCAATGGAAAACCATTCTCCTCTTAAATTTGTCTGTCAGGTTTCACTTGTCTCCTTCGCTAACTCTTGCAAAAATAACTTGACGTCTTTAGGTGGAGCTAAAGATGGAGTGAACTCAAACCCTTGTCCAGCAGGCGGCGAAGTGGGAGCTCCTGCTTCAGCAAGCGCAAGTACAGCCGCTGAAGATAGGAGTGCCGTGCTATCTCATGAAGAAGATCGAGAAAGAAATAGTGCAAACCTACAGGTTTGTCCCAACGAGAGTAAAAAGAGTTTATTTGTTGCTCCCCAACTGCAGCAATGTCAGAATAGCTCGGTTGCGGACAAGGGCACTTCAAAAGCACATGAAGGAGAAGGTCCCAATGATGGCTGACTTTGGCCATCATACTGCCGTACCATTTTGTGTTGAAAAAAGTTGTTTGCATGTATTGATGCATTCTTTGCTCTCCTTTCTTGTTTTTTTATTTATTATTATTATATCTTTCTAGGCAATCTTCAATCTCTCCTGGTCTTTCCTTGTATATTCTGAATTAGAGAAAGCAAAGGGGTAAAAAGTTGCATGTGTTATCAACATTTTCAGTGGAAATAAAGAAAGAAATATGAGGAAGGATCTGCTCCGATGGTTTCCTGGGAAATTTCATCCTCCCTTCTGAAGGGACAGACATTTCCAGTAAGGTCATTCTGGCCAAATCTGGGAAATTTGAGCATGAAAGTTCTAAGCATTGTCAAATTATACTACTATTTGTCGTTGGAGGAGACTATGGTCAATGAAAAACTAATAGCTCAATTTCTTATTATGAATTGCTACGAGAGCGGTAGAAAGCAGACGAAAAGGTCCAAAACGTTGCCTTGAGATTCCGTTTCGACTACAATTTTGGCGATTATGTAGAACGCTGATTAGAAGAAGTTGATGATCGATCGCTAGCAATTTGTTCATGAAATACTGGTCTTGGATGGTTGATCTAATGCAAGTACTAAGTACGATATTCCATGTATTCACACGACCAACATGAGACCAAGCTATCTTGAGCATAAATACGTCGTAATTTTTTTTTAAAATAATTACTTTGTTCGCTTATAAAAATAAATAAATGATAATTATTTTTATCGTCCCCGAAAGTGTTTGGACGTAAATTATTAACGATTACGAAAATATTTTTTATTAACTAATTATTGCAAATTATATAAGCGATCATTTTTAAGAAAATATTTTTCAAATCATTCGTTTTTCACGAAACATACGCACACGTAGATGCATTGCTAGTGGTTTTTTTTTTCTGGGGCAAATCTAATACATGATCCAATCCATGTATTAATCAGTAGAACTTTATAGAGCATCAAAACGAAATCGACCATTTAAAAAAATATTTCTATAAAAAGGATTAATTGTATCACTTAAAATAATTAGTCAACTAAAAATAATTTTATTGTCAACGACCATTTTTATAATCGATACAAGCGATATTTTTTACGAAAGTATTTTCAAAATCATTGACCGATTCGCTAAGGAACAACTCACAAATCCTAGATGTGTTTATTATGTTCTTTTTTCCTCCTCGTTTTAAGGATCATCCCCGAGAGTTAAACTGAACATCTCAATCCCCACTTGTGAAAGGAAAATTTTCTTCTACTTTCTTCTCACAAAAATTACATACTTTACTATATTTTCAAAAATTTGTTTCTCATTTTCTCCCCCTCCCCATCTTTCTAAACCAAAGCCTAAGCCTTTATTAAGAATTGTTTTTAAAAAATAAAGTCTAGTTAATAAATTTTCATGATTTTTCTCTTCATATTCTCTGCATTCAATAAACAGAAGATATGGAGTGAAGGAAAAACGTAAGAAGATGAAAGAAGATGAAGAACCGGTGGTGGAGAAGCGACAACATGCTTGTTACGCGACATACAAAGGCTCTCTCTCTTCTTCTTCTTCTCAAAAACTTCATCTTTGCTTATAAAAAGCATTTTAATGGACGCCATTCCTCTGCTTCTCTGCATCCAACCACCTCCATGGGCATGGGTTTCAGGCTCAACCTCAAGTGCGTTGTCCCTGTTCAGTCTCATCTCCTTTCCAACTCGCCCACTCGACTCTCTTCCTCAGGTGAGCTCTCTAGCCTTGTTTCGCTTCGTTTCTTCTGTTGATCTCGTCAACGTGCTCATTGGGTTAGCTTCATCCTCGGTGTCTGAGCTCTTCGACGTCCATTGGATGAAAGTTGTAGCCGAACCAAACGAAGTTTTGAGCGTCGCATCGCTAAAAGATTCCGATAGACTGAATTGGGTTCGTCGTTGTCGTCTAATAGGATTCAGTATGAAGTAGTAAGTTACGGTGCCCATTTGTGATGCTTGCCGTACCTGTTAAGAAGCTTAGCTAACTGTGACTGTCGATCTTGTTTAATTTACTTCTTTTGGAACTTCATGTTTTGGATGCATTATAACTTTTGTGTATTGACATTTGACACCCAAATGGCATACATCATCTCCCTGTTTCGTACTATATTTGTTTCTTTAGCACTAATGGGAAGTCTCTGGTTATTTAGTCAGAGGCAAGGAAGCTTCTTTTAGCTCAGGAAGATTGTCTTCTCTGTCCAGTATAGCCGAGGAGGTTGAGCCCTGCCATAAATATCATTCGAGAGCGTGTAAATGTTCGTCTGCATCCACTCCTACTTTGGAAGATGATCTCTCCAAAATGACGGATACGAAGGTCCCTCACTCTTCTCTGTTTAGAAGAACTCATGCCGTTACTTCATCATCAATTTTCATAGTCATTGTCATCATAATCACTACTATTCACCACCTAAATGAACGACCATCTGTTGTGGCCCAGCATGAGAAGTCGCTGTGGCATCATTTAGGCGATACTTCCCTCTGGTGTAGTTCTTTGTGTCAATTATTGCCATCAATCATCTGTGTAGGATAACTAAGTTAGCTCTGCAAATAACAGTTCAAAGAGAGAGAGAGAAGCACTTGGTCAGCTAGTGTGTATGTTGCAGAGAACTCAAAATCATCTTGTCATCAGTTCAAATTTCTCTCTATCACAGGACTAATGTGAGGTGCATGGAAGCTAATTGAAGGTCTTATTTGCAGGTAATCATTGGCAAGAGGCCATTCGGTAGTATAAACAGTGATACTGGTGGGATTCACATATCACAAAGAGCAAGCAACTCTAAAGGCAATACTAGCTTAAAATCAGTCAAGGCAGCGCATTTTAGTTTGTTAATGGAAAATCTTAATGCATTAGAGGACACTCTTGCAGATTCAGATGCGTTAATCTTGGAGAGAGATATTTTGCTACAGTTAGGAAGACTTGGAGCACTAAAGTTATTTCATGCCTGTCTGTCAAAAGCTTTCGATGCCCCAGATGCTTGTGAAGTATCTGATGCCGTGGTGGAAAAGAAGATGAGCAGTAAAAGCGACAATGATGTCAAAAGAATCATTTGGTCAGGGAAAAGAGAAACGAGGAAATCAAGAAGTGAAAGAAAATCTGCAAAACCCAACCAAAATTCTCCTATTTCATTGCTTTCGACTGCGAATCAGAAATGGCTCCAACAACCTTCAGTTTCATCTCATAGACGAGCATCAAAATCCAAGAAAAGAAGGTCGATAATTGCTAGGAATGAGGCCGAATTGTCAAAAGGAGTTAAGGTCATTATGATCTAGTAAATATTATCACTGTGTAAATCGCAAGGGACCCTGCTTAATAGCTTCTGACTTTAATACAGGTGGTTGCAGAATTGGAGAGAATAAGAACAATCTTGGAAGAGGAAAGTGGGCAGGTGCCCAGCTTGCGTTGCTGGGCTGAAGCTGCTGGAGTTGATGAAAATGTGCTGCGTCAGAACTTGCATTTTGGTTGGTTTTGCAGGGATGAGCTTTTGAGGAGCACTCGCTCCTTAGTTATATTTCTTACAAGGAATTACAGGGGTCTTGGTATTGCACACGAAGATCTAATTCAGGTCTTGCTCTTTTGGTTTCTCATTTCACCATGTCTTTCTTTAAAGTGCCATTCTAACACGAGGCTCCAAGCCACAGCCTAGCCTTGTATTAGAAAGTGGATGTTTCCAGTAATGAAACCTGGGACCTCCTGCTCACTGTGAAACTACCTTGCCAAAATCATTAGAGCAGGGCCTACACTTAGGTGATGGAAAATTTTCCGTCACTTTCTTTCTTTGGAATATAGTAAATGGAGATGGTTAGTAATGGACAATAGGCCCTCCTTTGTCCAGTTCATAATGTGATAAATTTGTAGTCGTCTCCATGTTTGGTAGTCCTCTCTAGTTGACATCAATCAGAAACAGTAGTATAGTTTTTGGCAAACTGAGCTTGCACATGCTAGTAATAAGCTGACGCGTGCTAGAAAGGATGTTAAATATTCGTAACGACTTTGGCAAAGAGTCTGTTTGCCACCTGCCGGCAGCAATTCTGAGCAGATTGCTGTTTGTTTGCGAATATATTGCAGGCATTTGCCGGTTTTGCCAGGGTAATTCACCTGAACCACATATTGGCGTGATTTTTCTGTCTGGCCTGAAGTGGTGTTGCCACATTCTTTACTCCCAAGTGAAATGTATCTCATCGCGTCTTAAATGCATCTATATCATTTTTGTAGTTAAGATCAAGCTTTGCAACCAATATAGAGCCCCACACCAGGTTATGAACCTGGCCTTGACTGTGATAATGACTGATGGTGTGATCTCCAAATATGAATAGCAACAATTAAAAGAATCTGCTTTTCGAATAAAACAATTATGTACATACATTTCTCCTTCCTTCACCTTGAATTCTAAAAGACTTTAGTTAATACCATTGGGAAATTATTGCAATTTGGAATTGTTCTTTATGAAGTCTTTTCTTTTATATTAGTGATAGTTGATTCAAAATGGGTGACAGGCTTCTCTTTATTCTCACTGATGTTTAAGTTCCTGGTAATTAAATGGTGTTGAATGTTGCTTTTTTACAGGCAGGAAATATGGGTGTGCTTCGTGGTGCAGAAAGGTTCGACCACACAAGAGGCTACAGATTTTCCACCTATGTTCAGTACTGGATCAGGAAATCTATGTCCAGAATGGTGGCATGGCATGCTAGAGGGATCCGAATTCCTGTATGTACCTTTCCTCCTTATATTATTAGTGCAAGTTTGCAAGAGCAAGAACCTGGATTTTGTTATGGCTTCCTGTTTCTTTTTCCTTTCTAACTTTTTTCTTCTGCCTTTTGTAATTTGCAGACCACATTAGCCACTGCAGTGAATCAGATACAGAAGGCTCGGAAATCCCTTAATAACCACCACAGGAAATATCCTGACGACAAGGAGATTGCAAAGCTCACTGGCTTCTCTGTAGCTAAAGTCAGATCAGCTAGCCAATGCCTGAGAGTCGTGGGTTCAATAGATAAAAAAATGGGAGATTACATCAGTGCAAAATATATGGTAGGGGAAGAAGTTTGTCTCTTCTATCTTCGTTTGTGCATTCCTCATCATCATCATTGGCATTTAGGACCTTGATGTTTGAGACTTTTCTATTTTCCTTTTCTTGGCAGTCAAATGCATAGACGAGTAGTATTCTCACGGGATACTATCCTGTGTTTTTGCCTTTTTGGGCATGGAATTATAGACACACCCATTAGTACCCACGCAAGTAATCATTGATTTTTGACTGAGATAATCCATCTTTGATATGGGTGCTTATTACTCGAACATTGCCCACCCTGATTCCTGAGGCTGTTTCCCTCTAATTTAACATTTAATTTGATGTTTCAAATGTTTATCGCGGTTTGGATCATTTACTAATGTGGAAACTGTGATGCAGGAATTTACACCTGATCCATCTCTGAGAAGCCCTGAGGAAACGGTCATACGGCAAAACATGAGGAGCCAAATTCAAGAACTCTTGAGTGGCTTGGATTTTAGAGAGAGGCAAGTTCTCATACTGAGATACGGGTTTAAAGATAATCAGGTTAAGTCACTAGAAGAAATCGGGAGATTATTCAATGTAAGCAAAGAGTGGATAAGGAGAATAGAGAGAAAGGCCATGGAGAAACTAAGAGACAAAGAAGTATGTAGTAACCTGAGCCACTATCTGAATATATGATACTATTTTCATATGAGAGTTTGCGGTGTGTTTACGTTCGAGCTGTAAAACGTGCCCTAACGACAGGATTTAAAGTCGGACAGCAGTTAGGATTCGATGAGTAGCTCGAGAAATCCGACAGATCTGTGTAGATAGCAACTCTTTTTTTGTAATAGAAACCACAGGCATTGTATCTACACGTGATTTCAGAAAAGTGAGTCACAGAAACACATCATCAACTTCTCTGTGCAGAAACTATGGATTCCTTGTTCGAATCATAGCGCGCTCGAACTTCCTGGATATTTTTTGCGATTTCTCCTTTCCATTCCTCCAAGACTTTGTCAATTTGAAATGGGGTCTTTGTTCTCCAAGGTGTGGTAGATCCTGAGGATGTAGATTGAATATGGTGTCTGTTTGAAGCTGATGCATCAAGCGCTTATTAAAGAATTATGGCTGCAACTTGCAGACATCGTTTGGGGGCAGAGTGTAGAGCTGGTACAGCTGACATCTCTCGAATGATAGCATAAAAAAATGACTTGTCCGAAAAGAAGTGTGTCCAAAAGTCATGTGATTCCGGATTATTTAAATTGATCTCTTGTTTTGTAAACTATGGTCGATGACTTGTGATTTGGTTTGTTAATGTTAACAGAAGTGACCCTTTAGTCCTGTTCTTTTCTAGCTGACGCCCCGGGTCAACGTTGTGTTTAAGAATGCGTTATGTGCAACTCAGCCCCTGTGCTTTGGGTTTACTACACTAAAAGCCCTTCTGTTTGAAAGTGTTGTTGTCCAATGCACTTTGAAACCTTTGAGCTGCCCAATTTTAATTAGGGGTGATCGGTTCTCAGTCCGGTCCGGTCTCATTCCTGAATTGAGAACCAGAGACCGATTGGAGGTGCTTGAAACCAGCCCGGTTCGGTGAAATCGGCTGCATGTACTTGAAATACATGTTCACATTTTAAATGTGTAGAAGTATCTCTAATAATTAAAAGTTTAAATGGTTTCTTTAAAGCTTATTTAAAAACAAAAAACAAAAAAGTAGTCGGTCCAGTCCGAGCGATCATGGTGGGCTGTTCTACTCTTGAAATCGCGAAATGGACTGACAATTACCGATTTCAATTTTATGGTACTGGGAATCGGACCGAATCAAATCCGGGCGACTTCCGATCTGATCGGTTTTTTTTGTTCCTTTCTCACCCCTAATTTTAACCAGCCCTTCACAAGGCTATTTTCATCATTCCTTGACAATCCAAGTACTTATTTCCCTTATTATTTCCATCTACAGAGGAGTCAAACTGCGTGCACAGAGTGAGATTTGACAAATTAATCTCGGACTGAGCAATAATTTTCCATTTTCAGCTTCTTTTCTCCGATACCACACGTAAAAGAAAGTCAGCGAACAAAAAAAAAAAAAAAACCCCGTTTTGTTTCTCTTCTCAAAAGCGCACCGAAAATATATCAAACCCTCGACTAATGGTTAAAAGGGACCATATGCAATGTTAAATTATGTCTCAAGTTTGAGCCCAAAATCAGACTATGTAAAATATGTTTAGTTTGTACGGCGCGCAGTGGGCGATTTCTTCTTGCAGAATTTATATGGGCGCTAAAAGACAAAAGAGGCACATATATATATTTATGATATATATCTATATGCATGGTCAGACCTTCAAAGGAAAATATGGATTTTTTTGCCGTACATATGAAAGCGTGTGGGCCCAAGGAGGACTGTGAGAGAAAAAAAGAAGAAGAAGAGGAAACAGAATAACGAGATTTTATTCTGGGATTTGGGTCACGCTGAGAAACTTTACCGCAGCCGCACAAGAAGAATAGAGCCGCGTACAGTAAACTTCGTCTGACGAAGGATGAACAGCGAAGCCAAGGTGCACGCACGGTGACATCCTGTTGATCGCACAGAGGAGTCTTTTGAACGCGACAGAATTTGTGCTTCGGTGAGTTTATATTTAGTCAAGTATCTATTTGTAAACACTTTGGGCTTGGGTCTAATTTAGGTGTGGGAAACACGAGCGATTGAGTGATTGTAATTCCGATTCTCCAATTATAGTGAATTGTTCTGGCTGGCTCTCCCCGTGGATGTAGTTACCGATATTCAGACCGAACCACGTAATCTCTGATATCCTTTATCGTTCCTCGTTATTTTTCTGGGCTTTTTGCATTGACTTAATTTGCAAGATCCTGTTATGCCGCGTTAGTATTACAACATGCAACTCCGGAATTGGTCCGATCACGGATTGAGCTATAAAGTTCACCTCGATGTATCGCGTCGAGGTTTCTTGATGGCTCGAATATTCCGCCATCACCATTCGGGTCGGATCACAATGAATCAATTCGACTTAGATGACCCAAATTGAAGGGCCGTATCTTCTTCTACCAATTCCCATATGCTTTGAAAGAGGGAACAAATTGTTTCGGATTTCGTTACCATAACAACATAAATAGACACAAACCAAAATTGGAAAAAGAGAGCTCGAAGCCAACCCCAACACGGCCTTCAGGGACTAAAACTTAGCACGCTGGCCTGGCTGAGTCAGCTCGACACACGTGTCTTCCCCTGTCGCCCTCCTCCAACTGCAGCCCCTCTACGCGGAGGAGAAAAATTACGTCAATGGTCGTGTCAACTCACGGACCAATCGGGCGTGTCCTTTTCGTGAAATCGTACAAGTCAAACGGCCCAGCGTCTTCCGTCGGTGACGCAGGCCGTCGCGACAGCCGGGTAACGTGAGACAGTCTCTCTCTCTCTCGAGCTCTCTCCCCCGTGAAAAAGATTTCCGGGGCTCGGCGACTCCACGTCGCGCGCCTCTCCCACCAAACGGCCTCGGAGGGCGCGTGTTCTGCACTTCTATGTTCCCTCGCACGTAGCGTTTTCGGTAACCCCATGAAAACGATCAAGTAGAAATTGGACGAATACGATATCTAAATTCTACAAATATGTCATTCGTAATTGATAAATTTAATTAAATGAAGATGATTTGTCAGCTGTTTAATAAGCCCGGATTATAAATTTCGTTAACTCCGTAAAACAGAAGTTCGTGAAATTGCCCAAAACAAACCAAACCAGAAATTTACATATACAACTTTCTAGACGAAGAAAATCTTAGTAAATTTTCGACACAAGAGTATCCACTTTTTGTTGTAGTTACACACCTTTTTTTTTTTTTTTTTCTCTTTTTGTCATATCCGAAACCTTCGTCGTTTTTGTTTATATTAATTGCAGCTGGTAAACTCGCATTGCACGTGTGACCAAAACAACGTACACATTTTCCATTCATTTTTAAAAAAAAAACTTAATGATTGCCGCCATTCGTTAATAATAGAGAACTCGACATTGCATTTGACCCTTGATATTTACTATAACCAAGAATGTAAGTAAAGAAAAGCATAATCTTTACCGTACTTCGAGATATTATGGTATGTGTAATTATTGCATTTAGTTGGTTTACATATATTAAAAAATGAATAGTGACAAATCTAATTGACAAGAATTATTGAGATATTTGTTTAAATCACTACATTATTTTCAAAATAAAGAAAACGAGCCGAAGTACAACAAATTCATAAATCACGAAAAAAAACCGCCATCATTTTGGAAACATATTAATGGTGGCTTAAGTAGTGTTTTGGAAACTTATCAGAACGTTACAACTTTTTCTTTTTATTGACGAGTGTATTTAGAGAACTATTTTGATGGTCGATTTTGTATTATCACTCCATAACAAAATACACGTTATTAAAACGCAACCTTTTATGTTGTAGCTACTCGTCTTTGCTTATTAATAAGGCTTCGAATGGGAAATGAGTGATTTGAAAAAAAAGTTATCTAAAAATAAGTATCTGTACCTCTTAGAAAAATGAACGAACGAAAAATATTATCATCGTCCCAGAAAATGTTTAGATATAAATTGTTGTCCGATAATGAAAATATTTTTCACTGACTAATTATTTCAAGCGATATAAATGATTATTTTAAATAATTTTTAACTAATTAATCTTTAAAGAAATAAACGGGGCCTAAACGCTCCATTACCATTTTCGGTTCAGCTCGCTGTCCGGGTAATTAGGGAAGAAATCGCAAATGAAGCGGAGTCTGATCACGACGTCGTTAGCTGCAGTTGCCATTTCCGGTTCAGCTAAAGTTGTCCGGGTTCGACCTCTTCATTTAATAAGGCGAGTGCACTAAACGCTCCATTAAAGGGACGTGGGAATCTCTCTCTAATGAGCTCACAATCCAGCGCGGTCAGTCCCACCTGGTCTTCGCTCTTCCTCCAACCCCATTCGTCACCCCGAAAACCCAACCAATAGCGAGTCGGCTCCAGATAAGTTACTCTGGACGCTGCTGCAGATCAGCATTCTGGGTCTGTTCACGTAAAAAAGCTCTATCTCCTCTCCACCTTCTTCTTTCTCGGCAAACCCCTCTCTCTCTCTCTCTGAAGGTCTCTCAGAAATTCTCTTTCGCAGAGCAATTTCTAGGGTTCTTCACGCCAGTTAATCATCTTCGAGGCAACGAACGAGCTTCACGAACACAATCAGACGCGACTTCTCAGCTCGACCATGTCCTCCATTGAAGTGAAACCGGAGCTCCGCATCCCGAGCTCATCATCGAATCCTAATCCTCCTCTCTAAATGTCTTCCTACACCAGCGAATGGCTCGATTTCGCGCTCGCGTCCTCCGTTCCGGCGGTTCCGCCATTGTCCTGGCCGTGATTCTCAGCTGGTTCTCCTCTTCGGTCGCTTTCGTGGAGACCGGTTCCTCTGTCACCGACCTCGACGAGTTTCTCTTCCACCAGGACTACTCGCCGCCGGCGCCGCCTCCTCCGCCGCCGCATCCGCCTTCCGTTTCATGCACTGACGATCTCGGCGGCGTCGGCTCCTTGGACTCCACGTGCCAGATAGTCGGGGATTTGAATCTCACGGAGAACGTGTACATTGCCGGGAAGGGAAATTTCGTCGTCCTGCCGTCGGTGAAGTTTCACTGCCCGGAAGCGGGTTGTGAAATTGCTGTGAATATCACCGGCAATTTTTCCTTGGGGGAGAATGCGTCTGTCGTGACGGGTTCATTCGAGTTGGTGGCGAATAACGCGAGCTTCGCGAATGGTACTGCTGTCAACACGACAGCTATGGCGGGGGCGCCACCAGCGCAGACGAGCGGGACACCACAGGGGGTAGATGGGGCAGGCGGGGGCCACGGGGGCAGAGGGGCGGGGTGCTTGACAGATGAGGATAAGAAAGAAGGGAGGACCGCGGCGGACGTGTGGGGTGGGGATACGTACTCATGGCAGGGGCTCGATGAGCCGTGTAGCTACGGTAGCAGAGGGGGGACTACGAGTAAGGAAGCGGTCTTGGGAGGTGGTGGTGGTGGGAGGATCAAGATTACGGTGTTAGGGTACTTGGAGGTGAATGGGAGTATTTTGGCCGACGGAGGTGATGGTGGGAGCAATGGCGGCGGCGGTTCTGGGGGCAGCATTTACATCAAAGCTCAGAAAATGTAATTCAACTCTGTGTGTGTGTGTGTGTGTGTGTGATTGAGTGTGCGTAAATATGGGATGCGTTGTGGCAAGAAATTTTGGAGTTTTCTTAGAAGATGCCATGTTTACCTTTTCCTAATTTGTTTTTCTCTTGAAAGTATTTATGGAATGAAGGAACTTCTTTACACATGCACATTTTTGGCATTTTTTAGATGAAAAGAATGAGCAAAATTTGCTTCTCTGAACAGTTGGGAAGTTTTCTGGGCAAATTGGTGCTTCTTCCTTCTTCTTCTTCTTGTTTTTTTTTTTTTTGGGGGGGGGCGGGGGTGGTGGGGCGGTCCGTAGCAAATCAATGGGTTTTTTGGTTAATTAGGCTTGTCCTGTTTTGTAAAGGAAAGGGAATGGAAACTTGCACAATGATATCTTACCCTCGTCTTATTTATCATTCTTGTCACGTTTATGTGGAACTTTATGCCTTTGACGTGAACTCTGAGTCCTCTACATGTTTTGTGAGCTATGAGTTTTTCTTTAGGCTTCTGCTGAACTTGGATGGTAGTTGGCAGTTTTTGTGCTATGAGGAAAATAGAGATTGGAACTGCTGGAATAAATCCTTTGGCAACTAAGCTTGGAGAAGCATTATGAAATTTATAACCTACAAACGGAGGAAAAGTTGGGTAATTCTTGCTGTTGGTTACCAATGTTACTATTTGAGCTAAATAAGGTTTCGTGCAGTCCTTTCCTCTGAGTTATCTGTTGAAATATTCAAATTCTAATTGATGGAGGAATAGCTAGAGAATCTCCTCTACATTTCTTCTGCAAGATTATTGGTTGCGACTTGGAGTGGGAGTCCCCCTTTATATGGCTGGGCAATTTTGAATGGCTGAAATGCTCTTAAAGTAGCAGGCACCTATTTCTCCAGTTTGTTTGAAGAATTGTTTACTTTTCTGTTGATTTTTGTTATGGAACTGTTAAGAAATTGAAGCTTGGGCAGACACTTTGACTTGCGAGATACAATATAAACGTTGTTTGAGCGTTATCTAAATTTTTCCTAAGACTCGCTTATCATTTGGAAGGCAGGTTCTCTTCAATTTTAATCTCTTTGTTTCTGGGTTCTGGGTTGTGTAAGTCATTCTGTAACGGTTCACTGAATCTGATTAAGCCACCTTCTGCATTCGGTTGCGTCAAATTTGTACAAAAAGTTTTGGCCTGACATTTAGATATATTAGTAAGTGCACGCCGGTATCTTAGCTGTAGCACTTGCATTTCTTGTGTCAAGAATGTAGATAGTTCGTGTACCATTTTATTAGGTCTAATTCTATCAATGAAATGAATTCTCCATTTCCCTTCTATGATCCATTATGCATGGAAGAGAACTTTGGCCAAGTCCTTGAGAATTTGAATCCTCAAGCTGATTAAAAACTGAAAATGTATTTGCTGCACTTTCAAATATTATCGTGCTTTTTATTTGCTTGAGACACGTGCTCAATCTTTGTCAGGCCAGAATCCCTTTGAGCAGGTGTTGCCGTTGCATTGCCTTTTACTAATAAAAGCCTATCTTCTGTCTTTATATTCTTTTGCCCAACATACCTGATTGCCCTTTAACTAAATGTCTTTATTGCAAAGAGCAGGACTGGCAATGGCAAAATAAGTGCATGCGGTGGAAATGGCTATGCTGGAGGGGGTGGTGGTAGAGTTTCATTCAATGTCTTTAGTAGGCATGATGAGCCTACAATATACGTGCATGGTGAGATTTTCTGTGAAGATCTATCATTTTTAGCTCATCTGAGGGTAGATCCAGGATATTTCTGCATAACAAGAAAATCCATGAGTATTCAATAGGAAATTTTAAACCCTCACATTTCTTAGAACTTTAATAGGTGTGGTGTTGTTTATGTTTGTGTTGCATATTCAGATGTTTTTGGGCAATATTTGGAAAATTAACCTTATGTGATTATTTCCCTAATAGCTCTCTACTGAACATTGTCTTATCTATTTTCAGGAGGAAGCAGTTTTAGCTGCCCACAAAATGCTGGTGCTGCCGGGACATTCTATGATGCTGTTCCACGGAGCCTTGTCATTGACAATCACAATATGACGACAAATACAGAGACGCTTCTCATGGAGTTCCCCAATCAGCCTCTGTGGACAAATATTTATGTCCGAAATCATGCCAGGGCTTCTGTTCCCTTGCTTTGGAGTCGTGTTCAGGTTCCTCATCATCCTCCCTCCCTCTCTCTCTTCCTTTGGTGAGGTGTGGAAATCCCTTTGTCTTTATCTTGTTAAGCAGTAGTTGTTGAATCTGCAACGGTTAGTAGGGTACACTGTACGATATGCAGACACGCTACTTCCATTGTCCGACGCATTGAAACATTTATGTGCAATTTTTTGGACATTTATTGTTTGGGTTCCTTTTTCTCTAAGGTGCCAATTGTTCGAGGGACACTTCCTAAATGCTATTTATCATGTCACAGAAAAAATACAGCTAGATAAAATAAGATTATCTTATGTAAGACAAAGTGTATTTAACTATGCACAGGAAAGAGAGATCATGTTACGTCTGAGACCTGTGCCAGTACTCTTTATTACATCAAGCAGTAGAGGACTCATGTGGAGATGAAAGCTCACAGAAAAGAGCTTGAATTGGGGGAAAGAAGAGAAAAGTATGAGTCTATAGGAACCTCAACTTAGATCAAATTTTCAAATAAATGGCTTATAGACTAAACAACTTTTCTTTGATTTTTTTTGTGGGGTTGGGGTTGGGAGACGGAGCCCCTTTAGTACTCACCTTTGGCATAGCTGAAGATACCACTCGGTAATAAAATTTACAAGGATTGCGATGGTCAATCTATGCCCTGTGGCCTGTAGTGTAGCTCTGTACATAACTACAGAGACACGTAAATGACATGAAAATAAGAAAACCTAGTATTTAACTGGGCATGTATATGATGTGTCACATTTCATGCCTATTGTCGATTGTGTTGATAGTTTTTCCTGGAAGTTCTTAGAAGGAGCATAGTTATTCTGTATACAACCATTCAACTTTATTTTGTCATCTTACCTTAGGCATTTCAAACTTTTATGGACTTTTTCCAAGCTCCTTCCATATCTCTAGAGCAACAATTGTCTATTTCAGTTTTCTCGCTTCTTTTGGATTAACTGCTCTATAGCTAGTCATTGGCCTACTTTCTTCAGTTCATCATCTTCTTTGAAGTCAATGGCCATAATCTTGATGGCATCTGTAATCAATTCATCGATAGTTTTTCTATACACTGTACTTTCCTTTTCCTGTGCTGGAGATACGATGCTTCTATAAAGAACTTTATGCGGTTACTCTGTTCCTGCATGATACAGGTGCAAGGCCAGATAAGTCTGCTTAACCGAGGAATCCTCAGTTTTGGTTTAGAGCATTATGCTTCATCCGAATTTGAAGTATTGGCTGAAGAATTGTTGATGAGTGATTCTGTGATTAGGGTGAGTGGTAATTGTGCATGCCTGGCTTCTTTATTTAATTAACATTCAAGGGACCTCCATGTTTTATCCCATCATGTATTGCCACCACTGACCATAGGACTACATGATGGGCTCTTCACCTTCTATTTATATTCCATGTTTTCTGGCTTGTTTGTTTTCGGTTGTCTATTCTACAATCTTTGTTTCGTTGACTTTAGGTGTATGGGGCCCTACGGATGTCTGTGAAAATGTTTTTGATGTGGAATTCCAAAATGCTCATATATGGTGATGGAGATGCGACTGTCGCAACATCCTTGCTTGAGGCCAGTAATTTGGTTGTTCTCAGGGTATCTTCTTCAATCCACTCTGCTTCTTATTATACGCTTCATATGATGCTTTCCGGTATGAAAGTTTTCTCTTCTTCCTTAGCAGGAATCTTCTGTCATACATTCAAATGCTAACCTGGGAATTCATGGGCAAGGGCTATTGAATCTATCAGGGCCAGGAGACTGGATCGAAGCACAACGGCTAGTTTTGTCTCTCTTTTATAGTATCCATGTAAGCTGTTTTATATTAGAAATGCTGCTAGCGATAACTTTTACTTGCTCTGAAAATGTTGCTAGAAGTAAGAAATAAGATCATGGTAGTGATTTTGGATAAAGCTTCCTTTGAGCCTCCACTAGAACTAATTTTGCTGTCATGAGATGTAATTCATATACATGACTTTTGTTAAGCATGAAGCTTACTCTCAAGATTATTAGTTTGCCAGAGGTTGTTGTTCCATTTGAATAGTGCTACCTGGGTAATCATACCTATAAATTCGCAGTTTTTTTTTTTTAAATCGAAGTGATGGATATCTACCTTGCAGTGGTAAATCAGGAGTTTGCAAAATTGCATGTGCATTCATGCTTTTCTCTTCGGTTGTTCTCTCTGTCTCAATAACAACTTATCCTATTATGTGAAGGTCGGTCCAGGATCTCTTTTACGTGGACCTTCAAAGAATGCCACAGCAGATGCCATGTAATTTGGATTAATTATACCTTGTTGACGGCACTTTTTTTCTCAGATTTATGTTTTTGAACACGTTATACTTACTCTGCTACGTCCCTGCAGAACTCCTAGACTTTACTGCGAATCACATAACTGTCCTGCGGAACTGCTTGAGCCACCTGAAGATTGCAATGTGAACTCTTCCCTCTCTTTCACACTCCAGGTGATCGATTGTTGGGATTTATGACTTTACTAAGTGTAGCTTCATTATCTTTTCATGTTATGGAACTAATTTATTTGAGCACTTCTAGATCTGTCGAGTTGAGGATATAATTGTCGAAGGCCTTATAGAAGGATCCATTATTCATTTCCATAGAGCGAGAACTATTGCCGTCCATTCCTCTGGAACAGTTAGCGCTTCTGGTTTAGGTAAGCACTTGGTACCATTAATGCTTTGTTTGGAAAGGAGGGGCGGGAAGGAAAGTAAGGGTGGGTGTGGAAGATGGGATAAATTTTAAAATTTGTGTGAGGAAGGTTAGGAGGATAGTCTGAAATTTTCACTTCAATTCATTCGCCAAGTCTTCTACACAAAGCTTAAGTTTGCGATGATAGGGGTTCTAAAATTATGCTCTCTCTGTATTTTCACATCTTGATTGCGTGTATGCTCTCTATGTATTTTCACATCTTGATTACGTGGAAGTGTAGTTGCAAAGACATAACTATTAAAATCAAACTGCTCATTTACTTTGCATTGTATCAAAACAACAGCATAGTGTAAGATGATTCATATACCCAATCTACCCATTATGAAGCTAGGAAACAACTCGATTTCTCGGGCATTTTCATGGTTATCCTGGTTAGCCTGATTTGGCTTTTAATTTAAAATATAAGGAGTCATGAGAAATGATGGAAGAACTTTTCATAACTGATATACTCAGTAGATATGAAGGAAGAAAGCTGAATTATCAACAGTTAATGAAGCAACTTCATAACTTGTCATTGATCAAATAAAACTTATGGTATTCAGGCTGCTTAATAGTGGATATGTTAATTCTGGGGGCAAGACATCTGTTGTTTGGTGTGAATATTTACTCCTTCGGTACCTTTAGGATTAAAGTATCATGAGGTGACACTCTAAGTTTAGAAGTTATTCTTCGTTCTGTCCTGTAGAATTCTGTATCCTGAGATAAGTCATAAGCTTTGGAAAAAGGACATCTTTTCTTTGCTTTTACCTTTCTAAATATAATTTGTTGACATGTCCAATTTTTTTATTGGTTTGATATTTCAATGGTCCACTCTAGAATGCTCCACCTGCCCATAGTGGTCGCTAGGTAACCACTGTGGTAATCATGCACCTGATTTGTTTATTATTCACCATCTATGCGGCATAGGAAAAGCTTAAAAGTGTAAATGTTGAAGCATATGTAATATTGAAGATGCACACCTTGATCCTTTCTTATCTGGGGGCTTGTACAGACAAATTGTAAGTATATTCTCCCATATATATGTGGGATGTTTGAACTATCTGGAAAAATGTTGGCTTTTGTACAGGCTGCACAGGTGGAGTAGGTAGAGGAAGCCTTCTGAGTAATGGGATTGGCAGTGGCGGGGGACATGGTGGTAAGGGAGGGGCAGGCTGCTACAATGGTGTCTGTGTTTGGGGTGGAATTTCATATGGAAATGCAGAAATGCCATGTGAACTTGGCAGTGGAAGCGGAAACGATAGTTTTAGAGGTTCAACGTCTGGTGGGGGTGTTATAGGTAAGTTACTATGTGGAAATTGGCAGGAACGTATATTTTATAATTCAAATGTTGATTATGCACTGGATGAATGGTTTAGTATGTTATGGCATTTTGTTTGATAACATTAACCTGTATTGCACTATATATTAAATACTTTTTATCTACCATCAACTGGGCTTGGATTAATGAGACTCCAAGGCCCTGGTAGCATATGGTTGATTGTCACTCAACTCTTATGTGTTTCGTTCCTTCTAATATGGAATCAGTAGCTGTAAGTTGGACCCATGAATATTGACAAGTTTGCTCCATTTAAATTTGCTTTAAGTGGTTCTAATGTGTTTGCGATTCAAATTCCTTGCCTTGATGTAATTTTTACTTTTGAATCAGTAATGGGTTCTGCAGAGCATCCTTTATCAACGTTGTCCATTGAGGGCTCAGTGAAAGCTGATGGAGAGAGTTTTGATCGTACTAGTCAGAGGGAAGAATATGACATAATGTACATTCCCGATGGAGGACCTGGTGGTGGTTCTGGGGGTACCGTACTAATGTTTTTGCGAGGTCTGGCTCTTGGAGAATCTGCAATTCTTTCTAGTATCGGGGGTAAAGGAAGTCCTAACGGTGGTGGTGGTGGAGGTGGGGGAAGGATTCACTTTCATTGGTCGGATATTCCCACCGGAGATGTGTACCAGCCCATTGCCAGCGTTGAAGGAATCATAGATACTGGGTTTGTATATGCCCCTTTCTTTAGCTTTCTTGTTCTCCTTGTTCTCTCCTTTTCCCCTTCGGTAAGAAGGAGAAAAGTTAATCATGCATGTGGCGTTCTTTACTTTCATGGTGCATTCCATGCGTTTTGATCACGTGCTAAATGTGTATTTACTCCAACATGTGTCCAGAACTTAAAATGCAAGTCTAGGATTTGAGTGCAGCTTAGCTTGGCTTCTAGATTTGTCAGATGCCTTCTTCGGTTCTTTGTTTAGCTGTGACTATCAGGAGATAATAGACAATTTTATTTATAGGAAATGACTGCGTTAAAGTTCTTGGTGACACAATATAAGGAAATCGAATCTGACTCTAAGAAACCCTCAGCTTCAGCAAAAACCAAAATCATTGATGACTGGAAGAGGACTAGATGGATTATGTCGTTTTCTTCTGACATGAACAATGAATGTTACAAATCCTTTCTTGCAGTTCCATATTTAGCATTAGGAAAAGAGACTAGACTCTCTCTTTCTCTGTGTGTGTGTGTGCGCGTGCGCGCTTGCGAGTGTCCTCACACAAGGTGTTTGCAGTTCTCATAGTTATGAAGTTTTTTTTTTTGGTTGAAATAATTATGAAGTTCAAATACTAGAAATCTCATTGTTTTCTCCCTTGTAATTCCGTTAGGGGTGGGCAAGGTGGAGACCATGGCCATGTTGGTGGAAACGGTACTCTGAATGGGAAAGCTTGTCCAAAAGGGCTTTACGGGATATTTTGTGTGGTAAGCATTGAGAATTAGAGGTGCTGTTGCCTTGGAATTGGGTTATTTAGTTGTGTTAATCTTGTTCCCGTAGTACATTATAGAGGAAAATGGTACTTGAAGCAATGTGTCCAGTGCAAAATATTAACCGAGAGAGATGACTGAGTTATTGGGACTTGTTCCTGTATGGTGGATATTTGGATTATCATCATGATGTGCTTTGCCTTCATGTGAATATAGTCATGTAAATAGTTCATTGGAGAATAATTATCTGTAAAAGATTGAAGTAATTGGAACTTCTCCTGATGTTGATGTATCTGTCAAATTGGAGCCATGAGGAACCATTGAACAGACCTCTCCATATTATATACTCCAAATCTCTCATTGTCTTGGCTATTCTTCTTCAGGAATGTCCAGCTGGAACATATAAAAATGTAGCCGGATCCGATAGATCCCTTTGTCACCATTGTCCTGCTAATGAGCTTCCTCGTCGTGCAGAGTATATTGCAGTTCGAGGTAATAATAAAAGGGTATCAGATTGGCTTAATTTTTTGCGCCTACAATTGCACATTTATGATCTTTCATCTCTATTTGTTCATGCTTATATTCCATGGTTGGATGTGGACTACATACATGTTCTTTCGAAACTAGTTGCCTAGCTCCTACAGAATGATCCATCCTTAATCATATGTTGATCTTAACAGGTGGTATTTCTGAAACTCCTTGCCCATACAAGTGCATTTCAGAGAGATATCACATGCCACATTGTTATACAGCTCTTGAAGAGTTAATTTATACATTTGGTGGGCCTTGGTTGTTCGGTCTTCTTCTTGTCGGTCTCTTAATCCTGTTAGCACTGGTTCTGAGCGTGGCAAGAATGAAGTTTGTTGGGGTTGATGAGTTACCAGGCCCCTCCCCCACGCAGCGTGGCTCTCAAATAGATCATTCCTTTCCTTTCTTGGAGTCTTTGAACGAGGTGCATTGATTTTTTTGGTCATAAAAGTGTATTGGATTTCTTTAATTGTTAATGGCTTCCTATACTTCTTTAAAGTTGTTAAGTGTTAAGATATTTTTCATTTGTTAAGGTTTTGGAGACTAACAGAGCAGAGGAGTCTCAAAGTCATGTGCACAGGATGTATTTCATGGGTCCTAATACTTTCAGTGAACCATGGTATCTTCCACATACTCCTCCAGAGCAAATAAAGGAAATTGTGTAAGCTGCCGTACTCCTTTTCTTTTTACTTTGTTTTTTGCACTAGTAGTTTTTTTTTTTTTTGTCTAATAGGGTTTGAAGTTCTTTTCAGACGTTTTGTCGACCATTTAGCATACTTAGTTTTTAGGGGCTAGTAACAAAATTATCTAAGATCATGCTAATAGATTCAGGTGTTCTGGTATTTAAGTCCATGGGAGCCTTGTTGATTACATGATTCGTCTAAAATTGTTCTCCTCATCTGGCAGATACGAAGGTGCATTCAATGCGTTTGTGGATGAGATTAATGCTTTAACTGCTTACCAATGGTGGGAGGGAGCAATGTATAGCATTCTCTCTGTCCTTGGCTATCCCCTTGCATGGTCATGGCAGCAATGGCGTCGAAGAATGAAGTTGCAGCGTCTACGTGAATTTGTTAGATCGGAATATGATCATGCCTGCTTACGTTCTTGCCGTTCAAGGGCTCTTTATGAAGGCATTAAGGTATGAACACTTGAGTTCCCTATGGCCATTGCACTTGCAAAGAAATAGTGTAGACGGTAATGATTGGGAGGAAATCAAAAGGGTTCACTTTCCTTTTTATCTATTTCTTTGAAAATTATAATGGTAGCTACACAATGAGTGGAGGAAAAGCAAGAAAGAAGAGAATCTAAGAGAAATTAGGAGAGGAATAATCAAGGAATACACAAGCTGAATGAGAGAGAGAGAGAGAGAGAATTGAGTCTGTTAAAGTTAAATGTACCTTAAGGTTAAATATGGGTGGCAAAATGTTGTTATCTGAACAGAAAAAGATGCGACACTTAATTTCATTTTGAAATTGAATTCATGTAAAAAGCAACTTATATTTAACTCGTGAGGGGGTTAAAAAATCTTTTGAAGGATCTGAGTCTCGTTTGTGTGCTATATTTGTAGGTTATTATCGTTTATGGAAATATGGATTTGGTATTTCTTTGTAATTGTGGTTTTCCTCTTGTCCCCTGTTTCTCTTCTTTTTATTTATTTAATTATGACTGGTTCTCGTATAATTGAGATGCTTAACAGTTCTTTTGATTAATTTTTAGTTGTTTTTTCTATTAGTAAAGAGAAACTCACTGAAAGGCACTAAAGGGGTGCCAACCCCTCTTATCAGAATACCTCAAAGCAAAAAGAAGAGCTCATTGACAAGACAAGGTATCGGTAGTATCAATCAAAACATTTACATCTTCCCACTCTTCGGAAAGTGTCAAACTTTAAACCAACTTTCACTAAGTGCTTCGACAAATTTAACTTTCTTATAAAAACATTAACTCAGAAAACTTCATGACAAATATTTAAGGGCTGTCCTGATTGCTTTCCGAATTCTTCTGACACTGTAGTCCAATTTTCAATCTTATCAAGCATCATTTCTATGGTACAATATGTATGAAAATTGATTTTATTCACGGGCCCTTTGCTCTCATTAATCACATTCAAGGCATAATTTTGGGTTCAAGCTTTAACCAATGTCCAAAAGAGCATGTTACTGACAAGTGTCTCAAATGTGATTTCTTGGCAAGACTGATAAATTATACTTCGATCTTCTTGTTCAATTACTCAGAGACTCGTGTTATAGCAGTTCCATGTTTGTTATTGTGATTCGTTGTTCATGCCACTCAACTAATATCGTAGATGGCAAAGTCTCTTTCGACTTGGGGCTTTCCTTGTTTTCATCCAAAGGTTCTTAGCTGTTGAATGGAAAAAGGGGAAGAATTGAGCTGATTTATGTGTTAATAGGTGGCTGCAACATCTGATCTTATGCTGGCTTATCTGGATTTCTTCCTTGGCGGAGATGAAAAAAGAAGTGATCTCCCCCCACGCCTGTATCAAAAATTTCCAATATCCATAATTTTTGGAGGTGACGGCAGTTATATGGCTCCTTTTTCTCTTCAAAGCGACAGTATTCTCACCAGTCTCCTCAGCCAGGTTATCATCTGATACACAACTTGTTACAAGATGGTGTCGGCAAAAGTTCTGATGGCCAGTTGGTTGACGTGATTTATGTATTTTCTGTTGACTTGGGACACTTTTGACTTGCAGTCCGTTCCACCAACGACTTGGTATCGACTTGTGGCTGGTTTGAATGCACAATTGCGCCTAGTTCGTCGTGGACGACTGAGGGTGACATTTAGATCCGTCCTGCGATGGCTTGAAACTCATGCTAATCCTGCTCTGAGGATCCATGGGGTGCGTGCTGATCTTGCCTGGTTCCAGGCAACTGCTTGTGGTTATTGCCAGTATGGGCTTTTGGTGAACGCTGTTGAAGATGAAAATCAGTCTGTTTCCTCCCCAAGCAGACATGAGCCTACAAGAACAGAGCAGCGATCAAGGTATCAATTTCTAATGCCTGTTTCCAGTAAAATGTCTTCTACTCATCATCTATTTAGTTTTGAATGTTATGGAAAAGGTAGAATCAATTTACTTTTGATTAATCTTTACTGGCCTTAGTTACCCACATAAGATGGTGACATCAAAGACATTAAGGTGGTATTTCAGTAAAGTAGGTTTTCTCTTAGATATTTGATTCATTTCTGTTGTAAATGTGAATGTTCTAGTTGTTATAGATGGAAAAGGGGGCTATTGGAGGGCGTAAGGAAACAGAACCAAGACACACCTGCTACATGTTCACATAACAAAGAATACTGATGGGTGCTTTTCAGCTATGGTCATGAACAAATGACGAACTCTTACCAGTCATTTAATTTGCCAGTTTCCTTCTGAAGACACGGTGAAACCACAAACAAATAACAAAACCTTGCAACTCTTTAATGCTTACTAGTTATGTTCCGAGGAGAGTAGGGTGCAGCGCTCTCTGATTCTGTTTGTGTATAGTACAGTAGAACCTGCTTGAATGTGGTATTCACTATTTACACTTTTGCCTTTTGCTTTCACTTACATTTATAGTGTGAAGAGAATTCCGAAAGAAATGCCATCGGCTGACTTGGCGGAGGGCCTTCTTAGTCGGCTTCGAAGCAGTGAAACCCATATGAGGCGAAAGAGGACTTTAGGTGGAATCTTAGACTTGAACAATTTGCAGATGCTGGAAGAGAAAAGAAATCTATTCTATTTCCTCTCGTTTATGATGCATAATACGAAACCTGTTGGCCACCAGGTATGTTATTTACTCTGTTAACGCAGGCACACTTTTGTACGTACGCAGATTCTTTCATCTTAGTCAACATCACCAACTCATCCACCGATGAAGTTCTCCATAAAGAGGCTCTGCTACTGTTGCTGTGCTCCTGAGCAAGCTTTATCCTTTTTCAGTCAGTAACTGCCTCGTATCATTTTTTATAAGGTTTTGGGATTTCTTGCAGGATCTTGTTGGTCTAGTCATCTCGATGTTACTTTTAGGGGACTTCAGTTTGGTATTGCTGACTCTGCTTCAGTTGTACTCAATTTCATTGGCCGATGTCTTCCTGGTTTTGTTCATCTTACCGCTTGGGATTCTTCTTCCTTTCCCTGTGGGAATCAATGCTTTATTCAGTCATGGACCCAGGCGTTCTGCAGGCTTAGCTCGTGTCTATGCGCTGTGGAATGTTACATCCTTAGTTAATGTTGTAAGTTGCTACTTCTACTTCAATGTCAAAACGCACACACAAAAACACAGGAGCTTGTACCTACGAGCGCTAAAGAAATAATGGGAATTGATCTTGACAAATATGGCATGAACCAGGGGGTTGCATTTCTCTGTGGTTATGTTCACTACAACGCTCAATCAGCTGGCAAAAAGCTTCCATACTTTCAGCCATGGAATATTAACTTGTGAGGATTACTTTCCCTTGTAACACAGTAGTCTAAACCATTATTCACAGTTCACACACACATGCTCATGCTCATGCGTTCCACTTATCGCTGCCTTTGGCTGCAGGGATGACAGTGAATGGTGGATTTTCCCAGCTGGACTGGTCCTTTGTAAAATCTTCCAGTCACAACTAATCAATTGGCATGTGGCGAATCTGGAAATTCAAGATCGGTCGCTGTATAGTAGTAATTTTGAGCTGTTTTGGCAATCGTGATAGCATCTGTTAACAGTCAATTGCTCGCTGACACAATTTTTTTTTTTGTCCTCTTGAATCTAGCCCTCCTTTTGTACCCTTTTTGAGAGATCACATAGGTGAGTTATTGACACGGGGCAGGAAAGAGAGAAGAGAATAAATGTATAGATGAGAGAAAGAGAGGCATTTTGTTCATGGAAATTACCCCCTTGCACTGCTTGCAGTTATTTTTTTTCACTCTGTAGCTTGTATATATCAAGCGGGGTAATACATAGCTTTGTATCCCTTTTCGTATACCAATGATCTTCTCTTCTTTTTCTTTCTGAATATTATCCATCCTTAGATTGCATGCAGATTTTCGTACTCTTAATTTCCATCCTTCACTTGATTTGTGTAATGTACAGGTTTATTGATGCATAAAGCTATCATTGGAAATGATGGACTCGTTTCAACCGAGATAAAACATAATCGTGTAACGTTGCGTGTATATGAATTTAGTAAATCAATCTTCGACATCTAATACAATTTGAAAAGGCAAATCCGATTTTGGAGATATGATGGCCATTAGGCTTATTTAGACAAAGTTCAGGGGGAAGAAAAAAAAGATGCCTCAAAATGGTATTGAATTTTCTGACAAGCTCTTGACCAACCAGAAGAAGTAGCTCGACCAATTGAACGAGTAAGCCAGAATTCGTCCCAAACAACGAGGGCGTGTATATAAGCAAGATCAAACTAATAAGACAGATTTCTTTCAGTTCTTTTACGCTATGAAAACCTGAAGGCGCTCAAAAAGAGCTAGAGAGGATCTTCACTCTTGGTGGAATACAGAAGCAATCTTTGAGGAAGGTTCTACTAAAAGCAGCAGAAAAAGAAGGTTTCGTTATGCTTTATGGAGGAGATTTACCACGTTCAGCATCTGCTTTTTTCAACGCACAATCAATATAACAATCAGCAAACAGATCAAGATCCGTGTTTGTCATAGAGTGACCGATGTCCAGGCCAATTTGGTTCGCATTTGAATTTTGCAGACAGTAGCTTTCGACTGGTATCAAGCCGCGAGATTTACGAATTTCTTGGAACTTGGAGAAGGTGAAGACCAAGTTCCAAGATAACCCAGATAACACAAAGGAGCCTCAACATTGTACCAGATAAGAGACACTGGGGCAAGAAAAAGAGTACTGAAGCAGTTAGGAATGTGCCAAAGTAGTGCCTTCTTGATTCTTTGAAATGCGAAGTGAGATATAATACCACCTTGTAAGCACCGGGCTTACGCCATAGTTGCTACATATCACTGTTCACTATAGCAATGACAGATCAAACATACCATCTAATCAGTGATTGACTTGGAACAGTCCAATAAGCTCTCGCCAAGACTACGATTAAGACCGCCAGTTTCATGTTGTACTTCCTTAAGTACTAACAAATAAAGCTGAGCAATTATGAGATTCCAAACAAGAATCTACCCTTTTGAGGACCCACATCTTGCCTCATGTTGAAAAAATCCTAGCTTACTCAAGTGGCGCTAATATGTCTAAAAGGTAGAGCGGAATACTGCCGTCAACTGGGGGATGCTAAAGCATGCATCATAGGTAGAATCAATCATAGACAGGAGCAATTTCTTGGACGCCAATGCCACCCCTACATACAGCAAAACGCAATCAAACTCAAAGTCACAAGCTAAAGCAAAGTCATCAGCAAAAGATTACTGTTTCATCATGGCGTACAATGATGTCATTTGTATCAAACTATGAAAATCTCAAATTTCACATGCTTTCCATCAAGTTGTGCCAATAAAGCATCTTCATATCAAAAACTAACCTGGAGACGGATGAGGTTACTCTGACTCCTTGTTCAAAACTTTGGGGACCTTAATAAATGGCTCCTCATAGCTTGGAACAGAAGATATCAAGGCCTCCCTGTTGCAGAAGAAAGTCAAGCTTAACCCGAAAGGCAAAAGCAATGCAAAATCAACTGCTAGCACAGAAATCTGGAAAATAGGAGTCGAAAGGGAAAAATATGACCTGTTATCAAACGTTTCAGGAACATCCTCACGCAATTGTTCACCATCCGTATCTACAAGGTCAATCAACCAAAAACATTATAGCTAACCGATGCACAATCTCTCAATCTTGTTGCAATTGATGCAAGATACATGCAGCATATACTTTGAAGACAAATGACCATCTCATAGTAACGCTTCAAGAACCTGCTCTTAATGCGGGTTCCACGCTTTGAAGTTCAACATCTTGAAGCTGTCCAAACCTGACATGAGCACACCATCAGAAAAACAGCATAAAAGATCACGAACATCGACTATACGGACCAGATAACGTCAATATCTTTGGCAAGAAAGAGTTGCTCATCACAATTATCAACATCCCCAACATTAATGTTTCCAATTCACAAGTAGAATCTAAAACTTGCATAACTAAGCTAACTCCTGAAAAGCCCATAACATAGGAGTGGATAACCTTGTCTGCTATTCGGAGTGTTAAGGATGAACCAAACCAAATTGACACTTTTAACAGGTTGTAAACCTCGTTCGGCAAGGCAGCATTTAAGATTTTCAAAAAGCCACCTCAAGTGATGCTGCTAATTATCAATTTCCATCTCAGAATCGAGACATTTCCACAAAGAATGACGAGAATTTCTAGACAGAGACAGAGAGAGGCGTACCAATCCACCACTTGTCGAATCTTCGGAGTGAACTCTTCAATCTAGAAACGAAAAGCCGGAGCATTGGAACAGAAACGAAGCATAAGACCCAACAGATGCACGAACACAAAAAAGAGCGTGTCAGTGTGCACTGCAACACATACCTCTTGGGGGGTGAGAGAAATGCGGGCAGTTTCAGCCAAGCGAGGCAGGTCCGGAGGCTCGAGAGAGAAGGAGGAGGAGGAGGAGGAGGAGGAGGGAGATTTCGAGGTCGAGCAGCTTCGGATGATTACTGGGTCGAGCTTGGTATGAAGAAGAGGGATTGAGTTCGAGAAGGCGACGAAGTCGCGAGTGTAGAGGAGACGGCGATGGTTCGTGGGTATTGCTCCTTTCAGCAGAAGCAGAGTTCGACTCGCCATCGCCATGGTTTTTCCTTGCTTTCTTCCTCTCCTCGCGCTAATGGAGACGACGTTATCCGGTTATGTGAAGAAGGCAGGACAACTGGCTCGCGGGATAAACAGTGATGACCTGACTGACAACTTATGCTGAGTTGTTTTAAATCCCTATTTCACTAATTTTTCTTAATATTTGTTCATGTAGCTTACGAATTTGTTAAAAGTATAAATTTTTATTTGAGTCCACTTAGCGACCTATATTTGATTGTTTCAGATTATCAATTATTCTAGATCTAGACAATTTTTTTTCCTCAAGCTATTGGTCATAGCCCTAAGTGAGAATGTATTTTGCGGATGATGTATCGAGTGCATCTTATAAGAATGAAACTTGAAGAAGCAAAGCAAGCGTGCGAATTGTAAATCAGAGTACAAAGACAATGCGATTGATTGGTTGCACCACGTCATTTACGTAACCAATACATCAACAAAGGTTGTACTAATTGAGTTGGCAAACATGTCTGAGTTTTGCTCCTTGATTTCCTCAGCAATGCTAACTAGGGTTGGGCAAATTCTACCACTGACCCTTTGATGTAGAGATTTGTGGAGGTGGTGAGTGCAACTCAACAGTTAACACTTATAGTAACTAGAGTTAGGCTGCTGCTCATAGCTGATATGCTGAAGTCATTATCCACAATAATCACTTGTCATAGACATAGAGGTTGATGGATATCATACACAGCACAAAAATCAGGCAATTTCAAAACTCAGAGAAAGATCCTTTGCTCAGCCTTGGTCTCGAGAGTACACCAAAACAGGAGGTTCACTTGTTGGCGGCCATAAGCGCGCCAGAGAAGCTGGATAATGCTGCTTCAAAAACCAAATGACAAGAAAACAAACTCAGCTCAATGATCCCTGATCCGGGCATCGTAAATGAACGCATGTTAATATGGTTTGATAGTCCCTTAGTTGAGTTTGCAGCCCAGGAGCGAATACCGTGGGCGCGGAGGAGAAAGATGGCCAAAATTCAGCACAGCATACTCGAGAGCCGAAGGAGCAACATTCCAGCACAGGCTCATTCAAGACCAAAGATGTACATCTCGTACAGGTCATTGTAGTCTCGTACAAATCGAGACCACAAATCGTCGTTCTGTTTCACTGCTTTCAGCAAGATGGCAAGACTTTACATACAGAGAAAGAGAAAAGTAACGAACCGTCTAATAACTCCGCCGAAGAGGATCGTCCTCATTCTCGTCGAGGATGAGTTTGACACCATTGTTTTTTAGAGCATTGACAATTGCCCAGATCTTCGTTCTGTTCTTGAATCCTTTCTTCTCTATCTCCTTGTTTATATCAACATGAATGCCTCTCCCGAGTCCCTGCTCGAGACCTTCCACCTTGAGTCGCATAGCCAACACCTCTCCGACGACACCTGCGGCCTTAGCATTGCAAGACCTGCCACACTCCAGAGAGTTCTTGATGGAGTGCTCGACCGTCGATGCTGTGGCCACGATCCGACCGTCATTCCGGTCCACGACATTCGCCGTGACGTACTTCAAGGATATGAACAGCCTCAGCACATGCCTCTTTAGAACAGTCATGTCATCTCATCCTGAAAATCATTTCATGAGAAGCACAATCAACAGCCAGCAGGTGAATCGTGAACAAGGCATCTGGTCAGATAAATCTCAAAATTAAATGCTTTACAAGGGCTCCGACGGGAAAAGGATCTTCGGAAATTCCTGTAACTTAACAGTCTAGGCCCGCCATTCACAATCCCCTAAAACTTATAGCCAACCGGAATACGAGGCATATTCACAATATCATCTTCTAGCAGCCCAAACCTCGGAAGCCGAAACCTACTACACCTCATGTGCATCGTTACATGAAGCATTCCTACCAAACTCGGAACATTTACCTAGAAAACATCATCAACAAATCCCCAATCACCCCAACAACATATGACGCACATTCTCAATGAGGCCGAAGGGACACAGTGCAAAACACCAGACAGGAACCCAAGCATAGTGCACACAGCACTTGAACTTGAACTGAGACCTGAAATGAAATCATCATTCAATCTATCTAAACCTGTGGGGTACGCACGAACGCACGAACACTTAACATGAACAAGAATACATCTAACATTCCCAGTTCGAGTTCACAGTCCATGATGAACCAAACACCTGCGCATCTAAAGCTCTACTCAATCGCAGCTCGAAATTCAAGCATCTAATTCCCAATCACCGGCGCACGATTGCAATTGAATATCAATCCGACGAAACAAACCGATGCACTCCATCGAGATATAATTAAGAGAAGCAAAAAATCCAACCAAACCGAACCTCGAGTATTGAGGGTGCCGTGAATCTCCGAGACGAGAGGGAGAGAGAGCTGAGAGAGAGAACCAATATGAAAACAAAACGGACCTCCCTCCTAATTTCTGGGCTGTTTAGACCCTATTTTGCAATTTAAATAAAACCGAGGACTCTCGAGGTAATATTAGGCCCGCGGATTGAAATCTGAATACCTACGGACCCGGGTTTAGGGGGGCGGGCTCGTTGCGATCTAACTCGGTTCGGACGTCAAACCGAAGCAAATCCGCGTCGGGTTCGAATTTCGAGATCGAAAACGAATGGAATCGAATGAGATTGTAGAGCCGAAACTGAACTTTATTTTATTTTTTATTTCTTGTAATTCATGAGATTAAATTCGCTGAAATAACTCGAAAACGGACTTAATTAGGAGATCAAATCATGTCGTCGTGACGTATGAGAAGTGTAATCGAACGGCTTAACGAATTGAGTACATGGTCAAATGAAGTTCGCAAGATAACTTTAGTCCACTAGTTGAACAGGTCTCTCTCGAGGTCCTATCTCGAAAAAGTATACGGTAAATAATGACGTGGAAAAGAAAAATAAAAGGAAAAGAGAGAAAATGCTGACGTAGGGTTGACCATGTCCAGGTCTTGTTTCACAACTGCACTCAAATAGAGAAAGCCGTTTCAAGGAAGATCATCAAGTCCTGACCCTTTTAGCTAGATGAAGTATGATCACGATACATCCATGTGAATGACAGACAAGACTCCCATAATTGCTTCGGACACAACCCCAGTTTTGTGGCATGACAAGACAGATGATTCTCTGAAAAACAGGTAACCCAGAAGGAACAAAACGCCACCACCCTCTTGCATATCTGTCCTCATACCATGATAGAAGTTCTCTTCCAGGTTGGTATCAGTCAGGAGTTTAGAGGGCGCCAAAACTTCTCAGCTTCTTGTTCTACAAGATGGAAGAGTTTCTAGCTCATGCAGGCCTCAGAAGGATTATTAAGAGCTTCGCGCGATACAAATTCCCTTTCCGGTTGCATTTTCGCTGCTTATTGCATAATAGCGCAAATCGGGTTTTCATCGTTGTATGAATCTGTACAGATCTTTGGAAAAAAGAGTGAAACTTGAACCTTTCCTGAGTTTCAGTGAACATGGGTTTCGGTGAAGTACTGTTGGAAGGGATCCAAGACAGGCCTGGACAGTGAATTCAACACCAATGACTTATTTCCTGCAAATAGCCAAATACTGCCTTACCTCACATAATTTTTCAAAATAACTAAGTTTACAGAACTGATCAAGATGAACATTACTATAGGAAACTCCTGACCAATGAACTTAATAGGTTTTCAAAAGATTTGGGATCATGACAGAGAGTTTACACTAAAGTAACATTTGAATCAAATAAGGGAGTTCCTTTTTATCACTCAAGCTGTTCTTAAATTTCTTATGTCAGGATGAGACTGGGTCCAATGTATATGAATAATTCCACTTGGGTTTCTCTGACTTGCATAGTACTCAATCCACCTGACTTTTTCCTTCAGTTAACTTAGGTTTGAAGTACATAATGCACCCAATACTTATCTTGATGAAGGAAAAAGGGCTTAGAACGTGAAAGATGAAACCCAATTCCTTTTGTATCTGCCAAATCAACTGTGGTCATTATAGTTTCTCGCGATAAGCTCGAAGTTAATCAACCCCGAGCAGCTCCTTTCGGACTCGGTCCATAAGTGTAGTGATGCATGCTCCAACGAAAGTGCACGTATTAGGCGCAGCTTGACAATTAAAATGCGCTTAATTAGCAGTCGGTGAGAAATCTCTATAGCTTAACTTATGAGTGGATTTAGATGTGACAAAGTATTTTAATGAGTTTAGACTTTGTAGTACTCCGAGATCTCTTGTTATGAAACAGGATTTCGATCATGAGCTCTAAGAATACTACAAGAAATAGACCTTGACCCCATGATAAAAGATGCAGCTTTGTTGGTATGATCGACTCCGCTTATGAATTCTCACCTTAATACCCGCTATTCTCGATCCAGGTTCTGAAATCCATGAAACGATAAGCCAATAAGTTCTTACTTACTTTAGATTGTGGTTGATGTAGTCCTTGATTTCTTATTTCTTCCCCAGAGAAATGAAATCCCATCATCTTCCTATAAGGGTGCGCATGGTAACACTTCTGAAAGTGGATTTCTGCTCCATAAATGTTTCTGGAGTAAAAATCCGTTTGGTAATGCAACTTCTGAAGCAGAAATCCGTTTGGTAAAAACTTTTACTTCTGAAAGAAATTTTTACTTTTGAAGTGAATTTTCACTTCTAAAGTTGTTTTTTCTCCAATTTGAGAAATTAAAAAAAGTATCTTCTCAACTCAATAAGTACTTCTTGGACCCAAAAAAAAAAAAAAACTTACAAAGTACTTCTTGCCTCACATTCTTTTCATTACGCTCTCACCCTCTTTTCGATCAAGCCCGCCTCCACCGATTTTCCGTCGCCGCCCACCGCTAACCACCGACACCCACCGCCGCTGCCAACAACCGCTGACCACCGCCATCGCCAACCACCACTGGCCACCACCCATCGCCCCCCGCTACCACCGCCAACCGCTGACCATCGCCCGCCGCCCACCGATTGCCGCCGGCCGTGATCGCCGACCATCGCCCGCTGCAGCCCACTGCCGCCCGCCGCCGGTTGTGAACACCAACCACTGTTGCCGCCGCCCACCGCCGACCACTGCCCTCTGCCGGCCACCGCCACCAAGTCGCCATCTCCGGTTGCCGAAGTAAAAAATAAATAATAAATTTTTTATAAAAAAATAAATAATATTTTTTAATAAAAAAAGTATTTTTTAAATAAATTTTAAAATTTTAAAAATGAAGTAAAAAATTTTCAGCCGCCGACAATAATTCTTCATAGAAGATTTTCTATTAATAATATTTTAGAAATAGAAATATTTAACTGTTACCAAACGAATTTCTATGATCAGAAATCAACTTCTGGAGCAGAAGTTGATTTCTGAAGCAGAAGTGTTATCATGCGCGCCCCAAGCTTGCAAATCGGAAGCAGCATTCTTGGTGTAGCTTGACTCGGTAAGCCTGAATTTCTCCAAAAAATGTGTAAGACAACTTCTTTTTCAATGGAAATTTGTGTTGTCGTACTAATCGGAAGATATAAATTGTTTAAGTTTGTGAGAGTCAAGTTTCTGACATTTTTATGTAGTTGAAATTGATAGTTGCTACATGTTTAAAGCTTTTCATGTTTGAATTGTGACTACTATGATGCACAAAATCTCATCTTGTTGATAACATCACATCTACGAGGTCATACGTTGGAGTGGAATGCTTCAACCACTTGACCGTTTCATTGCTTAAGCTTACAGCATGAGATCTGCAAGTTTGAATCAGAGATGACGTGCAGATTGGGCGGAGCTGGACATCTTCTTCTTCGGAAAAATATCAGGATATTGCATATACTTAGGGATATCTCAAGACCGAGGTTGAATTAGTCATATAAACTGACAATGTCATGGATTTTGGTTAAGCGGAAAAGGTCTGTATCTCAACTGAGGCACTTCAAACTCAAGTCTCGTCATTCCACCATTTCTGATTATGTAAGAATCTCTGGATTGCTCTTCGTCTAGAACTATGACCGCGAATAAAATACACCCAGATTTCATTTTAAACACGATATAACCAACTGCCACAACTTAATAGGAGTAAGAAACAGTGAAGATTCAATTGAATATAGGAATGCCATGCTTATCATCCAAGTAAATCTAGAATGTTGGTTTTCTACTAGTGATAGAACAAATTGTTAGTTATAGGAGTAGCATAAGTAAAAACGGCTGTCTGAAGTACACAAGATTCATGGTAGAAAGGTGCACAGGCGTCTTGTAATAACCCGCCTAGGGCATAGATTACCATATATTTATAGGCTAATGTCCTATGATTCAATAAAACGTCGCGCCAACGGAGGATTCACATGTAATAAAGGAGAGAAAAGAAAAACTCTAGCTAGATGCATTGTTAGCAGAGAAGAGAAGCAGAGCAATTAGACTTTTAAAGGAAGAGCCTTAGACTTCTGCCAAAGGAGGCAAAATTTGAAAGGGACAAAGGAAAGAACCAGGAAGGCCAGGAGGGAGCTCTAATAGGTGGAGTTGTCTTTGTGGACCACCTGATGCTTTTGGGCATGACCTAAAAAGTGTGCCTCCATTATTATCATCCATATAAAGCAAACTATAGTCATCTCACTGAAGTATGCAACAGCTTTGTCAAAGTAAGTATTGATACTATCTTGATCACACAGATCATGTAGTTTACATGCAGAAACAGCTAACCTGAAAAAGAGAAGAAGAGCCAAATTTTGAGAAAGAACTAAAGGAAAAAAGCGAAAAAAAAACATGAAACAAAGATGAGAGAAGAACCTGCCGCTCTGAAGTTTGAAGTAGTCTCGTGTATGTCGATAAATTTGTAAGTCGTTAACACTTGATATTGTAGATCAACTGTTTATTCGCCTTACAATACAAGTTAAGTATCATCAAGCTAATTGAATAATCAGCCATTCCATCCAGCATGGAAGGTCCAAAAACATGTGATTAGTTGTTTTTTTGCCTGAGCGGCTTGAGCTTGAGCAGAAAGAACAAAGTAGCAATGCATTTTAAAAATGTGGAAAAACAAAAGCATTAAAGTTGAACATAGGGAAGGAGTCAGGGAAGATTGCAGAGTCAATCTTCACCAACTTTATAAAAACCCACACTAGGAGCCCACAGGTTCTTGAATAGTTGAATAGTCCCTTACCAACTCTGTCTCTCTGTCTCTCTCTCTCTCTCTGTGAGAAGCCATGGGAAGAGCACCATGCTGCGACAAAGCTAAAGTGAAGAGAGGACCGTGGTCGCCCGAAGAAGATGCAACTCTCATGAGCTATCTGGAAGCTCATGGCACTGGTGGAAATTGGATTGCTTTGCCCAAGAAAGCAGGTCTATCTTCCCTTTTGACACTCAATTTTGGTTACCACTTGGACTCGGCCTAATGTGCACCGGACTTGCATCGAGAGAGCCTTTAGATCGCAAGAAACGCGCATATGTAACTGTTTAGAATTCTGCTGCTCACTTTCATGTGCATAAATAAGCATGAGTGCAAACACAATTTAGCATCTAAGAGAAAATTTGAAGCTCCTAGGAGTTCTGAACCAAACTGTTACATTACAAGTTCAAACTTTTCTTCCTGTGGAAGCTAATGTTTCGTTTTTTTTTGCTGCTTCTTCTTGCACAAGTTTCCTCTCCTTCACTTCCAAGACTCGTCTTCAGGATTTTTCTTTTTGCTTTTTCGCTACATAGTTACCATTCGGCTAGTTTCTTCCCAGATAAAGTTTCAGAGTGTTATACATTCTAACTCCTTGGCTCATCTCCTTATAATGGTGTGATCAACGTATTGCAGGCCTTAGACGGTGCGGGAAAAGTTGCCGCTTACGGTGGCTCAATTATCTGAGACCGGATATCAAACATGGTGGTTTTACTGAAGATGAAGATAATATCATATGCAATCTCTACAATGAAATAGGAAGCAGGCAATTTCTCAGCTTAACTTTTCCCTGTTTTTCTTAGATTATCATAGGTAGTTCCTCGCACCGGAAACATATCATCCTCTATTTGTAAGTTCAAGTGAATCGGTAGTTGTTTCGCTCTCTTTGTTACAGTCAAAATTCATGCAAGCATGCTCTGAAGGATCAAACTGGAGCTATTGAGTGCAGAACATCTACTTTTGGGGGAGAAATGGGATTCACCTTTTTACTAAGTAATAAATACATGAGAAGACATAATAGTCCTGGTTTTGAAACAAAGGGTGTGTACGCATAATGACAAGAGTTGCACTACAATTTCGTCACGGTTTTTGTTTTCACTTGCAACTATTCAATATTCATATGTATCATATTAACATACATCTTTTGTTTTGGTAGGTGGTCCGTCATAGCATCTCAATTGCCCGGAAGAACGGACAACGACATCAAGAACTACTGGAACACCAAGTTGAAGAAGAAACGACTCGCCGGAAAAGCTAATGGTGCCAATAACTGCAGCAGCAACACAATGTCCACTTCCAACACCCCTGCTCTCCTCGGGTTCGCGAGCAACCATCCTTCTGGTTTGCCAAATCTCGACGTGTACCATCGCGGATTTTCTGTTTCGGATATCCATGCTTTCACAGCTGCCGAATGCCAAGTTATATACGACGGAGCAACTACTGCTAGTGTTCACAATTCGGCTTATTATCCTTACACAGGCTTCAATCTCGTAAAGTCTAATGAAATCGACGTGGGTTCAAAGGTATCGACTTCAAGCATTTCTAATTCGTCCATCATCTCGAGTTCATCGTCGTCTTTGGCAATGGAAGACAACGCTTCGCTGCTCACGTGCAACAGAGGAACGCTCGATGAGGCCGCTGCAATTATGGATTTCGGGTTTGGATTCCCCTGTGACATTGTCAACAATGGCATCTGGTTTCAGGAGAGAGCTCAGGAGAACTCTCTCAACTGCGGCAGCTATGTTCCGAGTTCTGATTTAAACTATATATGCTGAAACAAGGCCAATTTGCAGAACTGCAGTATAGCACAATATTGAAGTGGCTGAAGGAAACATTGGAGGATTTAATGGGCACAGAAATACACGAAGCTTTCTAGGAATTTTCTTTCTGCATGCTCCTAGGCTAATTAATTTACACCTCTAACTGCTATATGAACATATGCTTCGAACCACGTCGTGTACAAATTGATTATAGGTCGGAATGGGCTCGAGGTCGCTCCTGTGTGTTGGCGTAGAGGACTTATGATAGGTTCAATTGTATTACGAGCGTTGATCAGAGATCGTCTCCCGAATGTCAAGTCGCCTTAGAATAGGTTTGTACATGAATCTCTCTTAGTAATGAAATTCAAGCCTCGATGTATCGACTCGGCAAATCTCCTGTATGTATTGCATGCGAATGTTCCACCTGCCCCCGTATAGACACTAGCATAAAATTGTGTCATGGACATGCGCATCACCGCACGCGACACAACCTTTGCATGTGTGTCTGTCTGAGCGTCTGTTGAGAGGTTTCACTTGGGAATCTGAGGGAGTGGGGCAGGGGAAGATTTGGTCTCCTGTATCACTTTTTTTTGTTGTGAAAATAAGGATGTCTGACGGGGAATGTGAGAGGATTGCATCAGCATGTCTGCCCATTCTCTGGCCTCTCAACGTTCACAGAAGTTGCATGAAAGAGACGCTCCCATGACCAATTCAATGTCCTCTTTCAAACTCTAACCACAAAAGATTCTCTCTAATGGAGATTTCTCTCATACGTAGAAGAAAGATGAAACGTATCGGCATATGCGTATTGTGCTCGACAAAACCAATCACGCCGAGTCACGGGTTCGACCATTGTCTGATACATAAAGAGCATGGCGCAGTCGAATGAGCGTAAGGTGGATAGAACATCTGGACAGATGCGAAAGGAACGAATGAGCGGAACATAGTCGAAGATCATGATCTCGTGAACCTCGAGCATGATGTTGCTTCTAATTTTCCAGCATGTGAACCAGCTCGTACTGTGTACTAAGCATCTGCAACTCATCCTCTTCTTGACTCTTTCTTCATGTGTGTGATACTGTGATGGGTTCCGGTCCCTCTTCTATCCTCAACCAATTTTCAGGAGACAAACTTTCACGTGAAGAAGGGTGTCAGTAACAAACTCCTCGTGGCATCATTTTCTAGTTAGTTAATATCACGAAAAATCCAAAACCGTACGTCTGTAACAAATTTACCTCAAATTAATTTTTTGACCATAAAAAATCCCAAACTGGTATATCTATGATAAATTTAGCCTCAATTAGTTTTCGCTAAAATTACCTCAAATTGCTGAGTTGGATGACACTTGGCAGTTGACGAGTGTACCAGTTTGGGGTTTTTACCCTCCGTTTGTCATAGGTATACCAGTTTGAAATTTTTGGTAGTTAAAAAATTAGTCTTGAGTAAATTTATTACAGATTTATCAATTTGGGGTTTTTCGTGAAATTAACCCTTTTCAAGTATTTTTAACACTCTCTTGGGCAAATTTTATTACTTCTTCAATCTTGCACTTATCTCCTCCCCCCCCCCCCCAAAAAAAAAAAATTTAACTTGCACTTAGCTTGAGGACTATCATTTCATGTTCACATGCCATTTGGGGGTCATGCTATGCATGTTGCAAGGCCCCCTTGACAATTGTCGTTCGCTAGCTTTCAAAAAAGGGAACGCTAACAAAGTCAAAAAGCAAAGGGTAGTAGCGCTTGAGGTTCTTAAATGAACGGAAAAGTCCAGGAACGACCCACGGTTTCGTTCCTTTCACTGTTTGAACCCACCCCAAAAAGCAAAAAAACATAAAAATTGAATTGGTCCATTGTACAGTTCTTGGTGGCATTACATGCGTGTGAATCTTCCTGTCTTTAAGACAAAAGTTGTAAAGCCACCAAGTAAATTAAACATAGCAAAAGCTCATGTAGATGTAGGGGATGGCAGAAATGGCTTTCTGAGGTCACATATCATACACCATTCAATTGAGATTATATGACTACGATCCCGAATATTAAGGATGAATGAGACCGCTTGTGTAGAGTTTATTTTAAACCGGCGGTGTATACTCTAACTTTAAATTTACCTTGAAAAAAGAAAAAGAAAAATGTAACTCACAGCTATGGAAAACCATATATTCAAAGAAGCCCATTTTGAAAACAAAACAAAAAAATCCACGTAACAACCTCATTTTCCTTATTGACCCTTGAGATCCGGCAAGTCGTTTGGTGCTCATCCTTCTAATGAACCCCCGAGCTAAACGACATGGTCTCCGCACAATTAAAAAAATAACTCTAGGGACACCCAATAGGAACATTCTCTGTAATAACAGATAAGCACGATCCGACACTACAGATTTTAAATTACCAGTTTGAATAATAAAATTATGGTCTGAAACAGAAAAATAAGGATTCCGAAGAACAATGCAACCCGACATTAATCTCGTCCAGCGACCCACGATAGAGTAATAATATTTCTTGAAGTGAGAGCGACTGTCCTCATATAATTGAGCCGTTGCAAAGTCGCTGCATGGATAGTCGTTCATTAGAGAAGACTTTGGAACCAAGTGTTCGTAAATTAGAATGATTCTGCACCAATTATTAAAAAAGAAACGAAGGACTGCAAATAATTTTGGGAATACTAAGGGTCAGAGAAATAAATAAATCCACATAAGGCCCATAATAGATTGTATTCCCTCCCTCTCTTTCAAACCGAGGTGGTCCCTGCGTTGTTTTCCCCAAGAACCTTATCATCAAAGAAGGCACTGTCCTTTCCTTTTTTACTATTTTGCCCTTTATGGGCGCCCATGGCAACACTTCTGCTTCAGAAATCCACTCCTGGTCAGAAGTTGATTTTTCTACTTCTACTCATAAGCAGGAGTTGATTTTTAATCAGAGAAATTCGTTTGGTAACAGTTGAAAATTTCTACGCCTGGAACATTATTAACACAAAATCTTCTATGAAAAATTATTGTCCGTGGCCGAAAAATTTCTACTTCATTTTTAAACTTTTTAAACTTCTCAAAAATTATTATTTACTTTTTTAAAATAAAAAATTATAATTTATTTTTTACTCCAGCAGCGGTGGTGGTCAGCGACGGTCAACGGCTGGCAGCGGAGGCGGGCAGGGCGGTGATTGGCGGCTGGCGGTGGACAGTGGTTGGCAGCTGGCGGTGGTTGCAGGCGGCGGGTGGCAATGGTTGCGAGCGGCGATGGCGCGACCGACGGAGGTCGGCGGTGGTTGGCAGCGGGGGGCGATTGCCGAGTGGCGGCGATTGCGGGCGATGGTCGACCGGGGTCGCGGTCGGCGATGGTCGCAGGCGGTGGTCAGCGGTGGGCGGCAGCGAAGGTCAGCGAAGGCGGGTGTGGTCGAAAAGAAGGTGAGGGCGTAGTGAAAAAATGGTGAGGCGAGAAGTACTTCCTGAGTTGAGAAATAGTTTTTTTTAACTTCTCAAATTAAGGAAAAAACAACTTCAGAAGTGAAAATTCACTTCAGAAGTAGAAATTTCTTTTAGAAGTAAAATTTTTTACCAAATAGATTTCTGCTCCAGAAGCACTTCTAAAGCAAAAATCCACTTTCATAAGTGTTACCATGCGCACCCTTAGTGCCGGTAGCCCCTTTGGAGTTGAACCTTTCAAAACAACCGGCTTATAGTAATCAGTAAACACCCTGTCTGAGCATTTCCCGCTGGCAAGTTTCTCAGGTCAACACACCTCTACTTTTGTCCGAAATTAAAAATCATCGTTTGTTCAAAACCATCCTACATTTTCAAATATTCCACCTTCAACACGTCCGGCGTCTTTTCTTTTCTTCGGCCTACCGAATTGCCGGACCGTCGAAGGACACGTATGTGGCGCCCTCCCCCACCACGGCCATTTTCCCCATCCAAATGCCTCGGACCACTTTGCCGACATCGACTATGATACTCATTGCCATCCCACTCGGATTAGGTGATCATAGCCACAAGCGAGCCTCGGCTCAAGCTCAAGCTCAAGCAGATCATGGCCATTCACGCCACGAGGTTGAGCGGCGAGTGGCCATATATGCTGCAAACGTCAATGGGTAACCGTATATTACAGATGAAATAGCACCAGTGATCTCTCCACAATACTTGCATTAGATGGCAGGGGACGATTACTGCATTAGATGCTAAAGGAGTCTGCTCCTGAAAGAACTAATAAAATCCCGAATGCATTAACTTACGTGGAGGAGTGCACCCTTAAAGATGGAAAGAAACCCCAGTATTTTGACTTTACTGTAGTTGCGTAATTGCAACAATGTCTTGCTAACAATGCACCGATGCACAAAAAGAAAAGGACAAGCTTGGCTAATAGGTAACTAAAACCTTTGGCAACGGAGATATTTATCCAATCGTCAATGCATAGAAGGTGATTGCAAATTCGATACTTCTGTATCTTACCTCTCCAGTGAAGAATCTAGACCAATATGACTAGCATCAATACTTCGATTCTCGAGCAGCTGCTTCATGCATGAAACAGTTGCTGTCAAACAGAATGGGGCCATATAGTCTTTGCCGTTGCAGAAGCTAGCTCTTATTTACGAAACATTTGACAAACAAAGCGCCCCATCATTTGACATTCATATGGACTAGTCAGAAACAAGTTTGGTATAGCTTCAACAATCAAAACGAATAGCTTGCACCGGAATTTAACAAAAGAAAGGAGAGAACCTACAAATAAAATGACCAGAGAATAATTCTCATATAATTCAGCAAGCTCTCAAGAATTAGACCAAGCATCTTGCTCTAACCACATGACAGAACAAAGTTTATTGCGGTTTCCACACAAATGAAGGCGCATGCTAGCATCGTGTGACGATAGCATGCAAAAACTTCAGTGAAAAGCCATGCTTCTAGAGAGCTTTGAGAAATCGGATCTAGACCATTCAAATTCTTTGAACACTACATTCTCTTTTGCAACTAGAACCATAAAAGGGACTGTATTGTTGATATCTCAGACACCCATCAATTCCACACGACTTGAGAAATCTTGAAACGTGCCGATCATCAACTCTAAACCTTACAAATAACAAAACTCCAAAAATGTCCATATGTCATACATTGTAGCTTCAATTTGCCAAGGGGATCTGGATTGAGATCTCAAAATTTGCACTAGAATGATGTTATCACTGTCGGTTTCTCCTGCCCTAATGTTTCCACTTGAACATTGCTGAAGATCTAAAAGGGATGGCAGATATATCACCCTAAGGTATGATGTAATCACCTAAGGAATAAGCATCTGTCTAGATATGAATGAGATAGGTAAAGATGGTAGCAGGAAATATAGTGAAGTTATTTCAAAATGTAAAGCCATTACCGTAACAGAACTCCTGAATAGATACACCTAAAAGACCATAATTAAGAAGAAATGGATCCGTGAAAGGTAAAATCACAGAAAGTTGCATATCGATCATGTTGAAAAATGAGATGTTAGATAAGGAAAGCAGATGAAGAGAGACCATAAGTACCGTCAATACTCACCATCCATGGTAGCTTGTGACCTGGAACTGGTCTTCAATCAACCATCATTTCTTGACTCGACCTAGTTGCTTATGATCTGATTTAAGCTCATTTTAGTTGCTGCAATGGGAAGTTAGTGTCAGATTATCTTTTTCTTTTAAACTTTTGTATGCCACATGCAGATCGCATCTGTGCCAGCATGACCCTTAACAAGGAGCCATTTGACGGAAGGGTGAGGAACGACTTGATTGAAATAAAGACATTGATTCTTTGAGCTAACGAAACAGATCAAGATTTAGTGACAAAGTTGCAAGAGTTACAAGGTCGTGGCTAGGAATGCAACTTCCCCACTAAAACTGTATGAAACAACTGGCACATAATAATTTAGCTATCTGTCACAACTAGAACACCTCAAGCAACATACACTGAAGGATCTATGTCTCACAATCTTCTTGTTTGTATAAGAGTAGTCAGAAGATAATGCAACTATAGACCTGGCTATAAAAATCTTTAGTGGACTACAGTCATGCCAGCAGTATACATCTGCAATTTCATTTTGCTATGTCCAAGTAATCAGTCTTTGATACACAGATCTGGACCATCAACTCCTTCAAATAGAAAGAGTGAGATTAATTCCGAGAATAATTGTTCATTCAGCCAACTAAATAGATTAAACTAAGAATGTAGTCTCCATAACCTTACAAACCAACATCAGTTAATGGACAGGGCAGATCCCAGAAGCAAAAGAAGTTGCAGTGCAACATTTACTAGTTGGAGTAACCAAGAGAAAATTGCACAAGAGTCTAGAGAAAATCTTAAAGTTGTCTGTTCAGAAAGCCAGACTTACCTAGACAGCTAAGCTAATGCTAAAACTAGAGATCACATACAGTCAAATAGAAGTATCAGCGTGCTCCATAAACCTGAGCAGAATCATACTGAGGATACCCAGGCTGAGGTGATAGAGACTTCCCATAACCAGCTTGAGCATTTGCAGGTACACTACCATAACTGCCAGACTGTGCAACTGATTGGTCATAGCCTGGTTGGGTGGTCGGCTGTTGAGTATACCCTGGCTGAGTCTGACTGCTAGCAGGTGCAGCATACACACCTCCTGGACCCCCACCCAAAGCAGCATCTTGTGGCACTTGATAACCATAACTTGCATTGGCTGTCGCTGGCTGTTCAGGATATGATCCATAACCTCCAGCTGCAGCAGGTTGACCATAGCCAGGAGTAGCTTGTCCTTGCTGTGGATACACAGCACCAGATGCAGGTAATGGCTGATTAAATCCATCACTGGCCGGTGCAGACCCGTACCCCTGGTACGTCTGCTGCATGGGCCCACTTGCTGGATATGCATATGTCTGTTGTGATTGCATGCTTGAACTGTATGGTTGCATGGACTGATTGGACCCTGGATAAGGCGTATTGCCAGGTTGATTAGCTCCTGGAGTGCCATAAGATTGAGGATGCCCCCCTGGACCATATTGTTGTGCATAACCAGGTTGCACAGCAGCAGCTTGAGAGTAAACTGGCTGAGAGCTTTGTCCTCCATATGAATGCTGCACTGGAGGGTTATTATACCCAGCTTCATTGTATCCATGCGCATAACTCTGCTGAGAGTTTCCCACTTGAGGGTAAGGACCCGGGTGCCCATAATTTGGACCTTGTGGTTGTCCATAGTTGTAACTTGCTTGCGACTGTGGTGGGCCTACACCGTGGCCACCGGATTGACCAGCAATGGGTCCTGAATGAGGAATACCTGCTTGATTTCCTCCATGTCCACCATAAAAATCATAGCTCCCACTGTGAGGTGGGCCCTGCATGCTGGAAGACCTCTGCTCCCAACCAGAACTAAAACCACTTCTTGGTGGGGGATAACCACCGTAAGAGGGAGGGGGGTATTGTGCATTCTGAGATGTATGTGGTCCTCGCTGCTGATAATCATATGACGTCATGTGGCCAGGATGAGGAGCACGTGGACCCCACGTGGAAGCACTTGGTCCACGTGACCGATAAGCATTCTGACTAAACCCACCGGATAGAGGTGACGGTCTAGGAGTCTGGCCAACAAAAAGTACATAATGAATGCAGTCCATAAGAAAATAAGATACTGAATAGCCACGCATGAAGATACCAGGAAAAGAATATACAGAAATCAAAGCTTAAAATAGGCTGCAAGATAACACGAGCAAGATCGGTAAATTGGAAAAGCATAAGCAAGCCATTCGACATAAAGTAATATATTAAGAGCTACTCCATGCAGTGGTTGACAAAACAAAGCTCATACAATGATACAGACCACATAACAGTCAGCATCGAATCAGCATAGATAGCTTCAATATTCACATTTACTGGAAAAAAACATCAAATATGCATGAAAATGGAGATAAAATGTCTCAGCCTGGTGAAACAGGAATATGACACCCAGACTAGACCAGGCAAGTTGCAAAAGACCATGTCAAGATAAGGCAAAAGCAAGAGGGACATAATTCCAATTTTGAAAATAAAGGCGTATCTCATCAAATCAGCGATGGTACCGATGTTTGTTCTAAATTTGTAATGCATAAATGTCAAAGGGAAACGTACAAACACAGAAGAGACCTTCACATATGCAAGTATTATCCTCATTCTAGAGACATTTTCAAGGCAATTTATAATAAAATTCTAAATAAGAGTCTTCTAACATGGCACACTAATAGATAAGCACATATTCAGCGATACAGGTAATTTCTTTAGCAAATGCTTCAGAAGCTCTTATGCCACCAAGTAAAAATGATAACTTCCTAAACCCTTACTCACAAATGCAGGATACAAAACGAATACCCACCATCAAGAAAAACGACACTATAAACAATAAAAACTACGTACCAGGATGTTCAAATTACAAACCACAGTGGCTTTTTCAACCAATGAGTTACAGAAAGGTCAAAAGAAATGAGTTACCAAACACTAATCACTCAAACTCTCATCAAGCAGAACGCCTGGCACTAAGCATTTATGTACATGACCCAGATGACGATGCTTCTAGACATCCAGACAACAGTGCTTGCCACTTCAGAGCCACTATACATCATAGACCTCAGGCAACCATTAAGCAAGGTTTCTAAACAAGGTATAAAGCAAACCCTTCTGACATAGCAATAGAGGTTTCTAAATTGCAATAAAGTATCCTACTACTGTTGCAGTAGCTACTAAAAACAGGTTATAAAGCATGGAATGGACCCCACAATAATCCAAATGATACGAGTTTAAATGGCCATGACGGCTTATGCCTCATATACAGAACATGGGAGTCACTAGCGGGCGCTAAGGTTAATACAACGTAGGCTTACGACATGATCTTTACTCGAGTCTCAAAGCAATCTTACCAACCATAAACATTCGCCATCCGTAGATTTAATGCCTGATACCTCTCTTCATGTGGATGAGAGAATAGCGTGGTTGTCTATTGCTACACCAAGAAAGCAATGCGAACACCACGGGAGAGGCAATTGCCAAATCTGCATTTTATAAGCCAACCAATTCGAAATCGGCACTTTCAAGATAGAAAAATGATGGCAAGTGGCAACCGACATCTTCGATGGAATGTATGATCTTCCTAAAAGAATTGACTTGACCTTGGCATGGATGATTATTCATGACAACTCTGATAATTGCATTCTCAATCCGTACTTACTCTCAATGACATCTCAAAATCCAGAAAGATTATCGAACATGCAATTAGAGTATATCAAAAGGGGAATAAAGTTAATATATATATCTAAGACCAACTCTTCATATTAACTCTACCAAAATCATGGTGTCTGCCCTGTGAACATACATATACATCAACTAACAATATTGACCTACATTCTGATCCACAGACACTTTTGATATCAACAGAAAAAGATGTCATCCTCACTCTGTTAATTTTCGCACACATCAAAACATCTGAAGCTTATTTACGGCTGCAACATTCTCTCAATTCCCAAGGAGATCGGCAAAATTGGAAGATAGCCGCCTTAATACCACTTCTAGAACAATCTACCTTGGCAAAAATGATAAGGGGGAAGTTTTCATGTCAGGCCAACATTCATTAAAAAATCTCAGAGCTAACAGCACATAATAAGCTAAACGAAAATATCCACAATATCCAAGGTGAAAACACCCAAAGGTTCCTAAAAGTACCTATGAGGCTATGATTCCAATGAATAAACCAGAGGCGTTTAACATGAAACAATAATGATAAAGGAGCAATATGATTTTTCTCCACATAGAAGCCGATGGTCAATTTATCGATTATCATATAGGCTCTCTTTGCAAGAAGAAGAATCGGAAGGTATTAAAGGAACAATTCTGCAAGCAGAAGTAATCGCAAATTTGGGGAATTGAAAAAATTGCAACTGCATTAAAACAATGCCATTTGTTATCACAAAGAAGCAAGGTAAACTAGCAGACCTGTTTCATGACTTCTTTTATCATCTCCGTGGCAACATCAATCTGCCTCCTATCACCACTCACCCTGACAATCCTTTCCTTGGATTCATCACCCTCAGGACGATGTTGAGGTATCAACTACAAGAAAGAAATTAATTTATTTGGAGATCTTGACGTATGACACTTACTAAAGTAGCTATTGATGTCCATAATGCATATCCAGACACCAAAAGGTAAGATATATGACATCAACTACCTGGATACGGGCTCCTGATCTGGTCTGCAGACCTTTGATGGTATCTCCACCTCTGCCTATAACTAAACCAACCTGAACAAAGAAATACCAGAGAAGACATACACAGAAGTTAATGTCTATAATAATCAGTTCATATAATTCCTGAAAAGATGTGTGTTTGCTTGTCTGAACATATTATGCCCAATAAATCATCAGTAGTTTCATGGCAACACCTTCTCATTTGGAACTTTTATTTCAATCTGTTCTGTAGGCCCTGTGGCATATGCGGTAGCTATGCCTCTAGCTACAAGAGAAGGGGAACCACCAGCATCAGCCTACAACCAAATATTCCGGATAACAGAAGCAAATTAGTTTCGACATTCAAGGGAAGATATATTCAATTATAAGTAACATACAGAATCAGCAAAAGCAAACAACTTGTGCAGAAAAGGCAATAATTAATCAGAGGAAGCAAGTCAAGTATGCTTTTTCACCCTGCCAGACAATAGAAGTTTCCTTGTTTCACAATTTTTGTATCCTCTGTAGATCCAGGTACCCAGCATTTTATGTGCATCTCCCACTTTTTAAGAATGTAACTAAAGCAGGGAAAAATATAGCTGCTCCAGTTTCACTACCGCAAATGTGAAAGTAGAGGAAAAAAGAAGGAGAAAAGGAAGAAAATGCACCGACAGCATCAACACAAACCTCTGCTATGACATCCTTAATAAGCTTCTCAGCCTTGTTGATACTATCCAAAGATCCCGTTAGCTCCACAGGCCTAGTTGTAGAAGACAAATCAGCCTCAGCATCTCTAACAATCTGGATTTTCGCCCCCGAATTGTACTGCAAGTACCGTATGGTCTCTCCAGCCTTACCAATAAGAACACCAACCTGCATGCATGATGCCAAACCTGTGTGATCTCATCTTTTGCTCCAAATAAAAAACTTGGAAGAACTCCAAAGAAGAGAAGGATTGGTAATGAAGTACAATAACTACAGCAGATTCATTATTCATAGCTTAAACAGGAATTTCATCCAGTTAATACTGGAAAAGGACTGAAAACGTATATCTCATCGTTCCAAAACCATATTACTTAGTCAAGCGATGTTACCTCTTGAAGACTACTTAACATCAGGCACCGACATGTTAGCTACCTCTTAAAGATCCCTCCTTACAACTCTAGCCGAAGATGACTGTACTGAACGCCATACGACAAAGAGGAGCAAAACTATATAAATAAGGGTATAACTGATGCCTATAAAGTCAACCCACCATGACACAGTCTTGACTGGAAAGATCAACACGACTCCATGAAGCAGAGAAGCAAATGATATATGCATGGGAAGTTCTCACACGGCTATTCTGTTTCGTAGCTGATAATTATTAGACAACATTCGAAGCTTACAATTTTGCTTGTCGTACTTGTAATTAAAACATGTCGTGTGTCCTAGAGATCAAGCAGACTCACTAAGATATGCCACCTCTTGCTCACTGTGAAAAGTTCAACTTGTGCTCTTCATCCAAATTAAGAAACAGGGAAGGCAAGTACCAACTGAAGCTAAAGTTTCCAATTACAAAACAAATATGATTCAATATCGCCAAACCAATTATGCGGTATAAAAGAGCAAAACAGGAATCCCACAACTGACAATTTACACAAATAGCAACGCAAATTCACCTTATTATTTGGGACCCCAATTTTGCAGGTCAAAGTGTGACCATCATCGGACACTTGCAGCTGCTGTGCAGACACATCTTGTTGGATAACATCCGCAGAAAGCACAGCTTCCTCCTTCAAAGTTTCTTGTGAATTGTCCTGAGACTCTGTATTGACATCTTCGGCCTCGTGGTTTTCAGAATATGCCTTTTCATCAACGGCAGCATCTCCGCTTTCATTGGGCTGTTCCTGAGATTCTTCAACCTCGCTATTATTTTCAGTGGTTCCCTTATTTTCTTCCTCAACAGGCTCATCTCGCTTGTCGTCTTGGTATCCATTCCCGTGAGCTGTTGCCGAAAAGAGAAGACAAACGACGAGTTTATGGGGAGTCACTTAACATGACAACTAAATTTGCACAGCAGGACGAAATGGTCGACCACATTTCGTGAATCAGAGGCACGAAATGAATCCGAAGCCAAACAAATGAACAAACGCCAAAGTTACTCAATAGCACAATCATTCCTCCTACTTCTGCAACTTTATAGGCAACATCCGAAGATATTCATATTTTGTAGCTCAACCTAATCTACGCATAAAAACAGCAATCCAGCTTATCAGCTACAAAACATTACTACTATCAGCAGGCATAGGTAAAAACACTGAGGGACTGAATTACCTGAAACCTCAGGCTCCTCATCAAGACGAGGGCGCTTCACATCTAGAGAATCAGAAGCCGAGACGTGAACATTATAGTCGGAATCGGCTTCTCCGACGGGTTCTGGAGCTTCGGCTTCCAAATCGTGGAGCTTCCGCTTGTGATCTGGAGGCGGTGAAGCTGCCGGCTCGAGCGCCACAACCTCTTCCTCCGCCATTTTTGTGCTCGATCGGGGATGAAGATGAAACCCTTCGCTACTTCCGTCTGATGGAGAGAGGGGGGGGGGGGGGGGGGGGGGGGGGGGGGGGATGTGGCTGCAAAGAAGGAGGGTTTTATGTGGTTATATATACATGGGAAGTCGGACAGCAGAGAGAGTAAACAAGAGAGGTTAGATATTTTAGGCACGGTGGTGAGCCAGCACATTGAGGAAGATACAGGCATGATGTTATTTTATATGTATACCTTGGGTTAGGGATGAGCAAATCGGATCGAACCAGACCGGCGGGTTGGTCCGGTCCTTGAGGGGGGCGGTCCGATCCCTGGTCCCAATAAATGGGACCGTTGACCTGGCGATCCGGTCTCCGGTTCCATGGTGGATGGAACCGGGTCAGATCGCCCGAACAGCCCAAAATATAAATATGCACACACAATTAGATTAAAAAAAAAATTAGAAATTTTTGAAGAATTATTAACCTAATTTCCTCATCTTTTACTTGACACTCACTTCCCTCCTCTCGCTCGACGCTCGCGTCTCACCTTCCCTATCTTTGTCGATATGCAGTCTCCGATCGTGTTTTGTCTTGACTCAATCTGTATTTTGTCTTGACTATATTATGCAAACTCATTGTTTTATTCGCACTTGGATTTAGTGAAGTACAAGTTTAATCCCATTTTGAGCTTGATTCTTTCCAACTCGATGAGAATGATGTAGGAGTATAATCCTGTTTCAGTTGTTTTAAGTATTTTTCTTCCTAATTTAGTCTTTTCTCATTATTTTAGGATTATAAGTACTCATGTGATGGTTGTACGATGGTCATGTGAATGTTTTATTATGTTGGATGATTGAGATTAAAAATTGTTAATTTAGATCAAAAGGTTAGATTTCTATAAGCAACTGGTGTTAGCGGTCCCACTGGGACTGGACTGCCCATCCTCGATCCCGAAAATTTGAGGATCGGGACTATCGATTCATTCCCCGGTTCCATACCGGGACCGGACCGGCCCGGATCATGCACACCCCTACCTTGGTGTATATGCTCAGGGCTGGGAAACGGGCCGTGCCCTATCTTGGGCCGGGGATGAGTCAGGCCCATGGGCCCAAGCCCCTTGGGTCTTTTTTGTGATAGGCCAAATCCAGTAGGCCCCATGTAACCCATTCTTTTTTACCATTATTCAAAAAAACATACCACTTCCAAACACTCTTGCTCTTCGACCACAAAAAAAAAAACACTCTTGCTCTGTAAAACCACTTGCCGACTTCATTTATTTCCTTTCTCCTAAAAAATATTTAATCGCGTTCCATACTTCACAATGGAGAAGAACAACAACAATCGTGTCTAATCATCCCGACATTAGACCTCGCCATGCAATGGGAATATTACCAAAAAAGTAATAAAATTATTGCACTTGTGCCAATTCAGTCCTAAATCTTTTAATTAACAATTTAATCCTAAACCTTTTCATATTTTGTAAATTGAGTCCATCTATCCAATTTTGATCGAAAATCTCTGATGTGGACATTAGCCTTTCTATGTAACGAGACCGATGTTGACGTGGATATTTTTAATAATATCTTGATTTTCTTTTTCTTTTTCTTTTTTTCTTATTTTTTTCTTATTTTTACTCTCTTTTTTGTGGTCGAGGGTCGACGAGGTTGTGGCACCCTCGCCTGGCCCAAATTTGGCTAGGGCATTGAGGCCACATAAATTGATTAGCGTTTGCGTCAATGATTTTCAGGCTAAAATTGGCCAAATGGACTCAATTGACAAAATATAAAAGGTTTAGGGCTAAATTGACACGGTTAAAGGGTTTGTGACTAAATCGGCACAATTGCAATAGGTTTGGGATTTTTTCGTAATTCTCCCTCATGCAATTGTCATGGAACTTGTTCTATTAGTATCAAGGTTTATATCCCTAGTATGAGAGATTTTCAAGAATTCAATTGGGTAGTGATTATCAAAGTGACACGTTTGATTGGGTTTGAGAAATATCGATCTCATATTGTGGTGGGATGTCTCCGAGCCTCCACTCAAAGAGGGGCAACTGTCGACACCTAAATTTTGGCTAATCATTTAGGAATTAATTTCATGAAAATTTAGGACTTACCTTAATCCTTAACAAAAATAATTAAATTATTTTAATATATTTTGTATTTAGATTGGTTTAATTTTGGCATGCATTTACATCAACATTTAATTAGACCGACAGTGGAAACATACTTGAAACTGACGCGACTAGGCCATAACTTAATGAAAAATTTGGTCAGCTTAGGCCACTAGGTGTTGCCGAAATTCTTAAGGCCTTAGGGCCTATTTGGGGCTTAATTTAGTCTGTTAAAGTTATATTAATTAAAAGGCCTTTAATTAAAGCCCATAAAAAAAGTAGATGAGCCCACGAGCGAGGTCACTGGGCGGGCAGCCCAAATGCATGACCATTTGGTCTTGGGAGCTTCCAAATCTTTTAATTCACTTATAATTGTGTCCATTTTCACTAGTTTTGTGGAGAAGAGGGAGCGTGACATCTTCACCCAGGAAGATCTCCTAGAGGGAGCCAAAGTCCGAACCCATATTAACCATTTGAACCTACCGTCACTCAAAAATTTAAGTCAATGAGTTATGAGCCAATTTGAATAGGGATTGGTGGAAAGGGAGTAATTGCAAGTCCACTCATGTGACACAAGCCGATATTAGATCTCCAAAACGAATATAATATTATATCATAGTAATGACGAGTAAAAATAAGATTAAATTGAAAAAAAGAAGAACTATCCACCCTGAATGCTCGATAATTTTTTTTGGTAGAGGTAATTTTTTTTTTTTATCCAGAACGATTGATAAGAAATAATATATTGAACATGCACCTTCCGCCAACCCCTCTCTGCTAGGGACATGCAAAGTTGCAAACCCGTCAAAGATTCCTGCGCACACATGCACCTTGCCCGAACCTTATACGCGCAAACCAACCATCATCCATCGCCCATCATTCACTTCATCCACAAATTCAGTCCATCCGATACTCCAAGAAGACCATTCAACCGTGATTTCAGCTAGCCCGCTATTCAAATAAGATAATCTATAAGAAATTCGTGACATGCAAGCAGAATTGGGGTCTTTCGCGCCCATAACTAACCAATTCCAAACCTCTCACGCAATTAACCATCATCCGCCGCCCATCGCGACGATCCATCCACAAATTCAACAAACCCAACACTAAAAGATAGCTATTCAACTCGGAAACAGGACATGCAACCAGAACTGACAAATCAAGAGTCGACGAGTTAGAAATTCTACTCGTCTCAATTCCACGCATGAAGGTTATCACCAGACGAGTCACCGCGTTGCACACGAGCCTCCTTCTTCCTACCCACGGCAAGAGCGAGAGATGAGAGGGAAAGGAGCCGTCGGGAGGGAGAGAGCGCATGAGCGAAGGGGAAACGCCAGAGAGAGAGGAGAGAAAGAGAGAGTGGGATTCTTGGGTTTTCTTGCAAAAATGAGCAAGAGAGAGAAAACCAAGGAATTTATAGTGGGGGAGGGTTATTGCATGCTTGTATCACGGTCCGGCAAAATCCTCGACCGAGGATGAATCGCGACACGACCAATAGACCATACAACGACTCATCACATGAATCAAGTCATGGTTGGTCACGTAAATCACTCAGCATCAATCCCACTCAACAAGGCATCCGCCAAGATGGTCGAGCATGCGAATCAGAAAGATCATCCGCACATCAGTCCCTACACGATGCAAACATCGATCAGGATCGATCCATGAACGATCCGTGCATCATACAGCTTGACTCATCGCACGATGCAAGACTCGTGCAACATAATGTTGTGCATCATGCAACGAATGACCCGACCAGCCGAGCAGACGATCGATCGAGCGAGCGAGTGGCAGACCAAGAGTCGCATGACCCCTCGACTCCCCCAAAGCTTCTAGAACGCCCACATGGGTCTGCAGACAACATCATCACAACATTAGGGAACTGAACAGCCACATCAACAACCGCGCCATGCCAAGCCAAGCAAAGCCAAGGGAATGAGACAAACACAAAAAGATGACGCATTAGCAACCCAAGAGTCACACGAGCTGTTGCCCTCTTGTATTATAAATAGTGTTGAACATCACCATTGTAAAACACCTTGAATCACTTGTAACCTCCGAACATCAATAGAACATCATCCATTCTCGCCATGATTCATTCTCTCTTGGTTCACTCTCCCTCTCCACCGATTGAGTGTATTGTGAGTGTGTGAGCGATCCTCGAACCTAGGCTTGACTCGTGTGCGACATCATCCAAACAGCCGCGAGTCGCCGCACGGTCGTGGTTCAACCACCGCCTCGTGACAAGTGGTATTAGAGCAGGCGTGGAGTGTTCGTGAGTTGCTATTCCGAGAAGTTGTTCGTGGTGCAGCCAAAGCGCTCGTGAGAATGTCGGACGAGTCCATTGCCATCGTTGCTGCCGGTGACAAGGTCGCCATCAACCAGGACGAATCGGGTGCTCATGATGCTCGAGACCCTCGTCCAAAGAATAAGGACAAACATCAATAGAGTGCTGCCTCGAGAGATGCCACATCCTTGTTCGAGGAAAAACTCGCCCGCATGAAGACTGCCATGGATGAGTTCTTCGACAATGAGGAGGATCGATTCGAGAAGCTCAAGGAAGGACTCCGTGATGACTTCAACACGAGCCTCAACATCGTTGTTGGGAAAGCCGTCGAACGAGCCAACACCCAAGACGCGTTGATCTGCAGCGTCCAAGCCAAGCTTGTGGATGTCAAGGCTGACTTCCTGGCCTACAAGACAGCCACGAACCGCAAGCTTGAGCGACTCGAGGAGGAGCTCAACGCCTACAAAACAGCCGTAGCGCAAGGCGTCATCACTGTGATACCGAGCTCAAAATTGGATGTGCCTAAACCACGACCATTCAAGGGAGAACGTTCCGCCAAAGAGGTGGAAAACTTCCTATGGGCGATCGAGCAGTACTTCGACGTCTCCAGAATCACGGATGAAGGAGCCAAGGTGCGGACAGCCGCCATGTACCTGTCCGAAGTAGCGTTGCAATGGTGGCATGGGTGTTGCAACGATGAGCAACGCGGTACGAGACCCATCACTCGCTGGCCAGACTTTGTTGCTGCGTTTCGCAAGCAATTCTTCCCCAAATGTGCAAAGAATGAAGCACGAAGCAAGCTTCGTCGGCTCTCACAAAAGGGAGACGTCCACAAGTACGTTCGAGAGTTCTCCGAGCTCTTGCTTGAGATCCCAAACATGACCGACGCCGAAGCACTGTTCGCCTTCATGGACGGACTCAAATCGTGGGTAAGGATGGAGCTGGAACGCCGCGAAGTGCAAGAGCTGTCCAAAGCTCTCGCTGTGGCCGAATCCCTCATCGATCTCCACCGGTATGATGAGTCGCGAGCCAAGGTGAATGGTGGGGGAGCCTCCGACTCCTGCCACAACAACGACGACGATGACCGTGGTTGTTGCCCCGAGCGCAAGACATGGGGTGAAGGACTGTCCAAGCCATCCCATCCCATCCCGCGGGGAACCGTCCATAAGGCAAGAAGCCGCCACCATCCCCATGCTACATCTGCCAAGGGGATCATTGGGTCAATGAGTGCCCCTACAAAAATAAAATCAACACGTTGATCGCCTTAGAAAACGACAAGGACGAGTCAACGAAGCAGCCAGAACCAGAATGATGGGAAGTCCGACTCGGAACCGTCAAGGTAGTTAACCCGGCGAACGTGCTGAAGACTCCAGCTTCGCCCAAGAAGCCGTCCACAAGTGCGACGACTCTGGCCTTCGTGGAAGTCAAGGCGCACGTCGGATCATGCAAAACGACGTTGAACGCCTGGTTGACACAGGAGCGTCGGATATCTTCATGTTGAGCGAAGCGGCAAAGTGGCTGGGGCTGAAGGTAGAATTGAACGGGCGATGATTCAAACCAGCCAACTCGGGAGACCAATCAACCGTTGGCGTAGCTCGAAAGGTGGATCTGGAAATCGGTGGTTGGCGTGGCAAGCTCTCCATCGACATCATTCCGCTTGACGACTACGACCTCATCTTGGGGATGAAATTCTTCGATAAAACCACCACGATGGTCGATGTCTAGGGCAAAGTGTTGATCATCATGGACCCAAGGTGCCCAACGGTAGTGCCATTGATCTTAGGACTGACCAACACCAAAACCATTGCCACGATCCAAATCGTGGACGACTAGCCGAGAGTGGACAAGCTCAAGGCCATCCATCATCCACAGCATCCTTCGGATGACCCGAGGGTAGAACATGGGCGTACATCACCCCGGTATGAAGTGCCGATCAGCGTGCTATTTTCCGAAGTAGTCGCTTGGTCGGGCAGCAAGCGCGCGGCCGAGCTAGCCAAAGCTTTGTTGGCGGATCCCCCTGAGGTTCACACACCGACCAAGAAGAGGAACCGGCGGAGCAAAAGGAAGAAGGATCGCCAACGCTCCTCTGCTCAAGCGATCAAATCTAGGACAGGAGCGCCGAGAACGTCGCTCGATATAGTAGGGGAGAATATCATGGTTCGGCAAAATCCTCGATCGAGGACGAACCGCGACACAACTAGTAGACCATACAACGACTCATCACATGAATTAAGTCATGATTGGTCATGTGAATCACTCAGCATCAATCCCACTCAACCAGGCATCCACCAAGATGGTCGAGCGGGCGAATCAGAAAGATCATCCGCACATCAGTCCATGCACGATGCAAACATCGATCAGGATCGATCCATGAACGATCCGTGCATCATACAGCCTGACTCATCGCACGATGCAAGACTCGTGCAACATAATGTTGTGCATCATGCAACGAACGACCCGACCAGCCGAGCAGATGATCGAGCGATCAAGCGGGCAGACCAAGAGTCACGTGACCCCTCGACTCCCCCAAAGCTTCTAGAACGCCCACACGGGTCTGCAGACAACATCATCACAACATTGGGGAACCAAACAGCCACATCACCAACCGCGCCATGCCAAGCCAAGCCAAGGGAATGAGACAAACACAAAAAGACGACGCATGAGCATCCCAAGAGTTACACGAGTTGCTGCCCTCTTGTATTATAAATAGTGTTGAACATCACCATTGTAAAATACCTTGAATCACTTGTAGCCTCCGAACATCAATAGAACATCATCCATTCTCCCCACGATTCATTCTCTCTTGGTTCGCTCTCCCTCTCCACCGATCGAGTGTATTGTGAGTGTGTGAGCGATCCTCGGACCTAGGCTTAACTCGTGCGTGACATCATCCAAACAGCCGTGGGTCGCCGCACGGTCGTGGTTTAGCCACCGCCCCGTGACACTTGCCACTTGTCCAACATCCGTGCCACTTGTTCTTCATGCAAATTCTCACTTGTCCTTCGGCCCACCAAGTGTAATTTTCACTAGTTGCTCCAATTTTTCACGTAATTAAGCTATATGGGACCGAAACTAACTATCGGGCGCCCTCGTCCTTTCGTCGACAATTCTCCACATCGTCAACTAAATTTAAATCCAATAATCCACCGTTCAAATCATTAAAACGCCCAAATCACAATCACTGATAATCCAAGCCCATCATTGACCATTCCGTTCGTAAACTTAATTAGGCGGAAAATCCGAGTCGTCACAAGATGAGCTCCATTGGGACATATTAAAGCAATGAGGGGGTAAATTATAATTTTTTCAGGAAAAATAACATATTATATAGGGATTATATTGAAATAGGCAATTGTTTGGACCGAATTTACTTAACCAAAGAAAAGAACAAAGAAAGGGAAAAAGTGCACTTGAGTTCTAAAAATTTATCGCTTGTAATTGAGTCTCAATGCAATTAAATAATAAAGTTTGTCTAATGGATGCAATTAAGTCTTTCAATTAACTCTTTTCAATATATATTTTTTGGTCTAGTAAGTCTTTTCAATTTGGTTAACGGAGAATGTGGATAAAATTTTTCTTCTATTACTACTTGTCGCCAACCCTTGTCGACCGAAGCTTCGCCCTCACCGTCGAAGATGCTCATTTGGTGCTTGCTACCAAGACGATTTCTTTATGCCCATTAAAGAACCTCGAGATGCTAATCCACGAAAAACGATGAGAAATTCGAAAGAACTCGTATAAAGAATGAGGGCGCTATCGAATTAATTTTCTAAATCCTAAATCAAATTTTTTACGGGACGAAAAAGCAACCTAGGGTCGAACTCAATTTTTAGCTTTCTTCTCTCTTTAAATTTGTGTTCTTTTTATTATTTTTTTTAATCCCTTTTCTTCTATTTTCCCTTCAAAATTTCAAAATGATCCAGGTGGCCCTAGGTGGCGCCACCTATCTTAGTATAGTTTAAAAAGATCATGTCAATATTTTTCGTTAATCGAATTTAACAAAATTAACAAGAGAAATTTGATTGCATCAACTTTACAATTATTAGTTTTTGATTGCATTGTTTGAAATGTTTATGACTTCATCGAACCAACGTTAAATTTTCTGGTCAGTACAATTAAAAAAACTAAACCATTGATCACACATTTATCCGAATTAATCTCCCAAATAATCATTAATTGATAACCAACCTAATTTTAATCGTACGAAAAGTTCTAATAACTTTGATCCAAATCACTTTTCATGTCATATCTCAAACTTATAAAGGAGTGTACATTTGAACCAGAGATATCGGTTTTAAAGTTTTTGTAAGGCGAAAATTAATTTAGAGTAATTGGGTTATCAAAAATCAATTTGAAATTTTTAATGATATTAAATTTAAGGGGGTGTATGTCAACACTTCTGGAGCAGAAATTCGTTTATAACATAATTTCATTTTTCCACTTCTGAAGCATTATTTTGTTCTAAAAGTAGTTTTAGAGCCATTTAAAGAAGTAAAAAATAATTTACATTTAGTAAAAAAACATCAACTTTTAACGGAAATTAATTTTTAACTTAGAAGTGTAGACATGCGCGCCCTGAAATTCTAGACTTTGGTGTTCATATAAAAAAAGAAAAAAAGGGAGGACTTTTTTTAATCATCACCGTCATCCCCAGCTGCTTCGCTTCGCATGTGAATATCAGCCCTACCACAAACGAAAAGCTCCGTTGTCTCGTCTCCTTCGCCGGCACCGAACCGGAGATCTGAATCTGAAACTCGTAGTTTTTCTCCTCTGTTACTCAAAGTTGCTCCCCCTTTTTTTTTTGTTCTTCCCCTTTTTTGGATCTGACGTTATCCGTAATCCTCCGCATTGATTCGAGGCTCATCGCTTCGAAGATCTGTTCGCTGCTGCGATCGTTTCCTCACCTCCGTGTTCTTCCTCTGGTTGATGCAGATCCGCCATGGATTTTATGAAGGTTTTCGATCAGACGGTTCGAGAAATGTGAGCTTCGATTCCCCTTGTTGTTGTTTCCCTTTTGCGGTTAAACCACTGCCGTCGATGTGAATTCTGTCTTTCGCGAAGCTGGATTAGGCGCAATGCCATCCTCATTCTGTCGGTTGATTCTGTTTTCCTTTGAGCAGAAAGAGAGAGGTGAATCTGAAGGTCTTGAAGGTCCCTGAGATCGAACAGAAGGTACGTGGCATAATCTTTTGTGGAGCATATTGTTTCGCGAGAAGAAGAATTTTCTAGCTTTTCTTTGACCTGGGCGGTTGAGCTTGGATGCCAAATGTTTAAGATTTCATGTGTTTGGGGATGCATATGTTGGTGTCGATGGTGCTCACTGTGTAGATTTAATCCTCAACATGGAGAACGAAATGCGTGGGTGCTCCGGAAAATTGAATTAAGTGCAGCAGTTGGGATTCGTAGCTTACTTACCATTGAGAGTTGGAAGTTGGGTGCTTTAGTTTTTTATTTAAGCATCACTACAGTTCCTAATTTGCTGAGACTAGCTTTGTCCTTCAGCGGCATGCTTGTGAAATTAGTGATGCTATATGGCGTTTATGTCTCTCTTAAAATTGATATCTAAGTATTGCACGGTTGTTTTCCTTAACGCTAATGGCATTATCACATCTTATGCAGCTGTTGGTTGAGCTTCTTTCTTCCTTGTTTCATTTGCTTGTCTTCATACCTTATTTCATAAGTTAAAAATTCATCGAGAGGTCTGTAGAAGCAGTGAGTCAAGTCCTAGTATGCTACATGGTGTGGCTGATAGCTGGAACAGCAGAAAAAGCAGCAAAATGCTCTGGGCTTGGGCCAAGATTCAACTTTATCACATCTTATGCAGCTGTTGGTTGAGCTTCTTTCTTCCTTGTTTCATTTGCTTGTCTTCATACCTTATTTCATAAGTTAAAAATTCATCGAGAGGTCTGTAGAAGCAGTGAGTCAAGTCCTAGTATGCTACATGGTGTGGCTGATAGCTGGAACAGCAGAAAAAGCAGCAAAATGCTCTGGGCTTGGGCCAAGATTCAACTTTTCGACAGGTTTCTCGACAATGAGCTTCATCCTTTGTAGAGGCCACTCCTGGCCCACAAAATGTATTTCCTTCAATTTTTAACCATAGCATCCACAAGATGCTGAGATGAAGAGCATATTAGAAAGGTGCCAGGATCTAACTAATTGTCCATCGTGCGTTCAGTTTAGTTCTGTCCTCTGCTAAGAGCATGGCTTCTTACCCAGTATCCTGTTACTTTAGAGTTTCTTCTGCTGTGAAATCACCAAACGTCCTGTTCACTTGTTAGTGGAATGTGGATTAAAAGTCACTAAATCAACATTGTTAACCTTTTTAGCTGGATGGAATTGATTGTGCATCAGTAAGCATTTATTGGCCCATTACAACATCAAGTTGGTGAATGCATACATATGTTGACTCATTATTCCATCGGCATTGGTGAAAAAGGTACTGGATGCTACAGACAACGAACCGTGGGGTCCTCATGGTTCTGCATTGGCAGAGATTGCACAAGCTACTAAGAAATTGTAATTCTTCATGCCTTACACTATTTAAAGCTCTTCTAGCATAGTTTAATAGTTGATGGTTGGTGAAAGAGAACTTTTTGTTTTTCTAGTAATTATTGACTGCAATAATTTAACTTAAGGAATTATTTTTTGTCAACTATTTCAGCACGGAATGTCAGATGGTCATGAATGTCCTTTGGACGAGATTGCGTGAGACTGGAAAGGATTGGCGTTATGCATACAAGGTAGAATCGTCACTACCATGAAAGTTTTTACATACCTTATGGACTTTCAAGTCAGGGTTATCATCTTTGTTGGCTGAATCTTCACTCTTTCCCATTGGCTCCTTCTTCTCTTCCTCTTCAATCTTTTGGCTGATGTTCTCTCATTTCAAATGGAGTGTTGATGTATATTAACAGTCTTTTCTTCTGTCTGAATAATATTTTTCAGGCACTGGCTGTTATAGAGTATTTGGTGGCACATGGTTCAGAACGTGCGGTTGACGACATTATCGAACATACCTTCCAAATCTCGGTATAGCCATGAATATTATCGAGACCACTTCTTGTGATTACCATATGTTGTCCATTTAAATTATCTTCTTTACTTGGTGTAGTCTCTCTCAAGTTTTGAATGTGTTGAGCCAAGTGGGAAGGATCTGGGAATTAATGTGAGGAAGAAGGCTGAAAACATTGTTGCTCTTCTCAACAATAAAGATAAAATACAGGAAGTAAGAAATAAAGCTGAAGCAAACCGGGACAAGTGAGATTTCCTTGAAGCACTGAAATGCATTTTTTCCTCCTATCCTTTTGAGATTCATTTATGGACCGTTTTCAGTGGATAAACTATGTGTATGCCCCTTATAGGTACTTTGGACTCTCGTCTACCGGAATATCACGCAAATCTGGTGGTGCTTCGTTTGGTAGCAGTAGCTTCGACACTGGTGATCGTTTCAAAGGTGCAAGTAGTACTCGAGAAGGTGACCGGTTTAGTGACAGTTATAAAGATGATAATAGAGAGGACAAGGATTCTTACAGAAAGGCAGATCAAGGGGGGAAAACTGAGAAGAAAGGGAGTATGTCGAAGACGGGGTCTGTACGCTCTAGCAGGTTAGAGCTCCATAAGTTATTTTCACAGAGATGCTGGAAGATCATCCACATTTCCTCATAGAGTTTCTCGTAAGGATAAGTAGCTGGTTAATCATTCTGTTGCTGATGCTTCTTTCAGTCCGTCCTTTTTTTTTTTTTTTTCCATTTTTATTCCTTTCTTTTTCTGTTTCTGTTGTTGTAGTTGGGAAGAGGGGAGGGGGGAGGGCTGTTAACGGTTGTGTAGGGTTTTCTCTTAGCTAAAAATCGATGATTGCATTGCATATATTGGTCGACTTCCAGTTTTTCTTTAGTATTTAGGCCTTTCCGGCATCTGGGCAGACATTGTATGTGAAAATTTGTGGAGTTTTTTTGGAACTTGTTACCAAAGGTGATTTAACAAGACATGGTGTGACAGTCATTGCATCAATTTCGTTCCAAGTCTTTCGCTGCTCAGGTCATTTAGCATTGCTTTTCCTGCCTTCTTTTCCATGTTCTCATGTTTTGGCATTTGGTTATCTCTGAATACATGCTCTTGCAGCAAAGATGGTAAGTCATCTGTTGCATCAAAATCACCAAGAGACTCTGCTCCCTTGCAAAGTTCAAAGGTTCCACCAATTAATGATGATGATGATGATGATTTTGATCCTCGAGGAACCTCCACATCTAGTATGTGCTATTTCTTCCTCATTTAATTTCCTTGCGTTTTCGCATGTTATCTGTTGATTCTCCAAACAGGCATAATTTGCTTATTTACCCTAGAAATTGTTTTTGCTTCTTAGCTGCATCCTTCCTTACTCCTTTAATGTTTGTTGGTTCATGATTCATGAATTGTTTTTCCTTCCTTAAATAGCTGAGCTGAGTTCAACAGAAGAATATATTGTGTCAATCGAACTTTTTTCACTAAATTTGGGGGTATTAATGTGTGACTGAGAGTCGACAATCTGACGCTGGCAGCCAGTTGCTTGATCCATGATTTGTAATCATCAGCTTAAAATCAGCGGAAATTCATATGATAATCGCATGTGTCATGAGAGCATCCTCTTGTTGGGTAGCTGCAGACTAGTTTTGTTGAAGACTGAATATAGTTAAAAGTTGTTATTGTGGTGCTTCAAGCATAGTATTATTTATTGGCCCATTTTAGTGTTCAATGAATGAATGTCCCTCTCATCAGAGAGGCCTTTGAGCAAATTTATGTTTGGCTTTTAAAGAAACAGTTAGCTTAAATTTTTGCAGAGTCCAGTGCTGGAAACGCAAACCAAGTGGATCTCTTTGGGCAGAACTTGATTGGAGATCTGTTGGATGCTCCAATATCTGTTCCCACTGATGCTCCTTCCTTGAACAAAAATTCATCTGAGGTTGACCTTTTTGCTGATGCAAGTTTTGTTTCGGCACCTCCAGCAGAATCAGCAGCCAGTTCAGAGAAGAAGGTGAAATACTCTTGAGTTTTTAATTTGTGGACCATCTGATGTTGCTTACTACTGGCTATGTAACTCACTTTTGCTATCCCTTCGCCCCAAGGAAGAATTTGATCCCCCTGCTATCCCGCCCTCCCTCCTCCCCCCCTCAATGCCTATCTGAGTGTTCATTTTAATGTAATTTGATTCCGTAATATTGTCAATATTAACTGAAATCTCAGCTAGCATTTTCTTCAATATTTCAATACAGGTAACCTGTCCAAGAGCATGCTAATTTCATTTACTTGTTAGTCTCGTGCATCTGAAGTGTACCGAAAATATTGTATGTTCCATATTTAATAGAAGGCTCAGTCAATCCCTGAACTAGCCCTTGGGTTGTGCAGAGCAGAAGAAATGTCTGTGGCACTTTGAATCCTTATGGGCAAATCCTGTTTTTTTTTTTTTGTCACAAGCTAACATCGATGCTGTTGGGCATGTGTTGAATTCTGTATGATTTTTTTTTGGCAGACTGAGGTGGATCTATTTGCTTCTGCACCTGCCGTCTCTTCTGCAGTTTCTGCACCCGTTGACCTTTTTGCTGCGCCAGCTCCGGTTACTCAACCTGAAACCAAGCCCATAAAATCTGTTCCCACTAACCCTATAGTGGATCCATTTGCTGCTGTTCCACTGAACAATTTCGACAGCTCTGATCCTTTTGGCTCATTCACTTTCAGTGCTGATTCAACATCAGCAGGACCTTCCCAAAACGCCATTGATGATTCCAACATGAGTGACTCAAGTAAGAATGCTTCAGCTATCTCGAATCTCCAACAAAAGAAGGATGCATTCCATGTCAAGTCTGGAATTTGGGCAGATTCCCTCAGCCGTGGACTGATTGATCTTAATATATCTGCTCGTAAGCATATCTAAGCTCTTCTTGTGGCATTGCTGTTGTTCCCTGGCCTCATATCTTCTAACTCTTGCACGTTCAACCTAAACTACAAAAGTAACTGTGTGGTATAAAGCACCTGGTCTAATTAGCAATCCTTTCAAATTATCAGGGATTGTTTACAGAAGCAATCTATGTGTCATGGAATACAAATTATGCAAATGCTGAAGTTTTGTGAATTCTTTAAAGTCATTGTGTCCTGTTGGGGGAGGAAGAACACCTTTTAATTGTTTCTAGCAAATCAATCATCTGGCTCATTATCATATTGTGATTATTTGTGGTTGGGAAGTGTCTGCAAGCCTATTAATGTGGCTATGTTTTGTTTGCTCATACAAACTTGCAGCCAAGAAGGTTTCACTTGCAGATGTGGGTGTAGTTGGTGGGCTAAGTGATGGTTCCAATGAAAGGGAAAAGGGTCCCCCAACTTCATTTTACATGGGAAGAGCCATGGGTACGGGGTCTGGTCTTGGAATGTCAGGTTTCACGTCGTCACAAGCGACCGGGGGAGACGACTTCTTCTCAAGCTTTGCGAGCCAATCTCAGTATGGTAGCTTCAAGAAATAATTTGTCCATTCTTTTCCCTTTTTATAGTTTGATTTCTCATTTTTTTGTCTTGAGTATTCATCAAAAGTATGTTGTCTCAAGAGAAATTGTTCGAGGTTTCTTCAGTGCGGACACTGAACAGCATTTCTGTTATGATATTGTAAGTATTGAGAGTTGATGAATGCCGTGGAAAGGTAACTTGTGTGAACTGGATGGTTGTTGAGTTCTGTGGGCTATTAGTTCTATGGAGCAGCTACAACCTTCGAGTCAATGGTGAATATAAGCCTGGACATTTCATATCCGAGTTAGGATTTCCCCTCTCTAATGAGTTTGGAAAATGGCAAGCGCCGCTATGGCAGCTATAAATATAACGGTACTCTGTCGCATAGTGGCATTGATCGACACTGTTGTAATACAATGGAAGATTGTAGACGCCATCAGGTTTTTGTAATCGTAACAAGAGATGCAAGAAGACAACTGAGCCAAAAGAAACAAGTAGTGGCATCTAGACATATAGGTGTGGGATCCAAAACAGCTCTTCATCATGCAAACAGCTGAAAAAGTCCGTATTTTAAAGCATGGAGTCACGAAATCTATGAGTTGCGTTGGATGGCGTCGTTTTACTACCTCAAAAAGCGATAAAAATGCCAACCGGATCTAATACTCTATAGAAGGCAATTCTATTCAGAAGCTAGCGCATTATGGAGCACCTGAGCGCAGTTTGGATTCAATCTGTGTATGCCATACAATGGAGAAGGTGTTAGAGAAAAGCTACTGAAGCATTTCACTGTACAGTTAGTGAGAACAAGCACAATTGTTTCAACAGCCAATTCCAATATCCACGGAAGCCACGATTGTGTCATGAATAGTGAAGAGGATGGATAAGAGAAGCAATGCAACTGCCATCTCTCATTACAGATCCATCATTCGCCCCCGCAATATGGCTTCTGCCTTCCTCACCTGCTTTACTGGTCCTATGATGAATACCTACACCGAAATGAAACCACCAGAGAAACTTGCATAAATTGTTATATATAGCAAAACGCCTGTTATTAAAGGAGGAAGTTGTCAGAACAGATCATACCAAAAAGCTTCAATGCAATTTCTCCCTAAAGCGAATTCAACTACATTACAGTGAATATACATAGCAGATTGGCAACTAACCTTGTCAGGTGGACCTTTGGCACCTCCAATCAAGATTTCAGCACTGTCAAAGCAAGACAACGTTAAGGAAAACCAGACATGCACTTCCAACAGAACAGAGTCATGACAGCGCACACGTGCAGAGAGAGAGAGAGAGAGAGAGAGAGATCTACTTGCAAGATTCCTTAACAGACATAATAGAAGCTCCTCTCCTTCCAATAACACGTCCCATCTTTCCGGGTGGCACATCAAGAACAGAGAGGATTTCCTCCTCTGGAGCATTGCCCTCTGCTGATATGTCATCTACACGTGAAGCAATCTGAAATTAGTCCTCGAATCAAGGCTCTTGTATTACCATTCAAAGTACAAAACTCTTTTGACATTCTCATATTAAATCACTTTTATGATACTATGCCACCTGCAAGTGATGCATCCCGAGTCATTAACAACAAAATCCGATGATTATTTTCATGTTGAAAAATAAAATATTAGCATTGAAAAGTGAAAATCGCACGATGGCATACCCACAGAAGAAATTTCTACAAGCCTAATTAAAAGGCGGCACACCTTCATAATTATCTCGATAAAGACATAGCACTAAACTAAAGTAACATCGCCATATTGCACATTTGCACCTTTAAAAAATTGGAACTTAAATTTGATGCAACCATGCAATGTAGAAGCAACATCACTTGAAGAAGACATTAATGGCAATGGTTTTGATTTATGCCAGTCACGTTAAGCAACCAGTACACTGTCCAACTTAACTTCATTGAGCTCTGAAAAAGCACCTCAGGAAATCATTCAGCAGAAAAAAAATTTGCACGAACCTTCTATCTTTTGGACAATTCCCCATCTCAATCCTAACTCTGAGCATATTAAACACCAGCAGAAACCCATCGAATAACTTAGAAGGATGGGGTGACAAAATCAACAAATGCAAGCCCTAGTTCCCCACACGATGCATCTAGCAGTCTCCAAAAAATACAGAATAAACAAAAGCTCGTCCAAAAAAAATTTATCTGTAATTTTTAAACCTGGAATTGGAGGCAAAGATGGCCAATCGGCATAATTGTTGTCATTGATGCAAAAACATCGACAATACAGAGCACTGCGAACTGCCAGATACCACAAGGATCGAGCATTCAGTTTCTCCATCATCTTGCGATAGATGTAAACAAGAAATCGAACATCATCTGCAGCTGCACGTATCATCATTTCAGACAGTGGTCTGTATGTCCAGAACTTGGGGTCCTGTAAATGAAACACGCACATCAGTGAAAGGCAACGGAATATTTTGCACTAAGCACATTGTGCGCCTGTGTAAAAGGAGCACATTAGTAGTCACGAGCATAGTTAGAGCAACTGGAGCTATTATATAAATGAAAATAATCACCAACATGTAACTTTACATATTTGTTGAAACTGGAGTTATTTTTGAACTGGCCATGTACTCTGAGCTAAGAACCATACTAAAAAAGTATCATCTCTTGATTGGCTTCTGCTTAAGAACTCCATAATGTAACTCAGCAGATAGTATGTGAGTATGCCAGTGGATCAGATCACTAGTCATATGATAGTTAGCATTCAAAATTCTCTTTGGCAGAATTTGGAAAGGATAGACACTGCTGCTGAGTTAATTAACAACCAATAATTCCCTTTTGCAGAGGGAAAATTGTGATTGCCACAACATTTATAGGTAAAGTAAAACAATCTCTCCGTTGACCTCACTGGCATTGAATAGCCCTAATATCAGAACTAGAATCTCTGAGCATGGTCAGATCTAAAAGCAATGCACTGGTAGCAGCAAAAGCTCAAAGCAATCTCCAACAACAAAGATAATTTATTGTAGCATATTATTGATGCATCACAGCTCACAAGAAGGAAAACTGAACCAGATATCCAATCCTAGTGGAGTGAGTGCGAAGGCACAAAACAATTGGTTTCCACACAATGACTACAACTAATCAAAAACCGACAACTCACCTGCCTAAGGAGGATACGAACTTCTTCCTTCTCCAGATAAGATATGCCTGTATCAAAACCAGAGAAGAAGAAATTAAAACAACCCATATGATGTGCAATTTCGATGTCATTTGATATTGTAGTTCCCATAGACATTGACGTGTGAGAAGCCTAGATGAGTGATCAAGATACTCATCAAACAAACAAAAGCAAAGAAGAACACCGTAGTACTTCCCCACAGTCTTCACTCAGATAAACGTTAACCACATAAGAGTTGAAGGCAGACAAGAGTAAACCATAGAGTTCTGTTCCAGAGTACTTTTCGTGATCCTAGAACATGCAAAAAAGTATGCCCCCCAACCAAAAGTAAAAGCCAGAGCGATAACGGAAGATGGACTATACCACCATAACGTGGATCTGCAAGAAGGCTGACAAAAGATATGTAATCATCGGGCAATCGCTTCCTTCCTTCTTGCTCCTCTATAAGGGTGTAAGCAATCTGCTTAAATCACAACAATTTGTTATTCCCAATAATTTTATAAACTCAAGTAAGCACTCCTCAATCAATTGTTGCATCAAGTTGCATAACGAAAGACAAAGCCTACCATAAGACTAAAATTTCATACAAAATGCTCACCTGAGTATCCACAACATTATTCAATTTGATGCCGAATTGAAAGTACAAAGCCTACAAAATAAAATGTCCAAGCACAAGAACTGTGTGTCATAATGTATGTGAGAGTGGCTGAGATGCAAAAGCAAATAAAACCAGTTAGAGACCTCACTATCTCGTTTGCAGTCATGAATAACTTTGGTGACGTACGTAGACTCAAGTGCAGGCTTGCATGCCTTCATGAGCATCTCACCTCCCTGAATGGCATCAACCAAATATATAGCATCTGGAAAAGCTAGCTGCAGATTACACGATGCTTGAATCATCAGAAAAAAAACTCTAATTTCCAATAAAATGAGTTCTTGGGTGGAACTATTGGAAACTCTACTCGATTACAAGCACGAAAACCTAAAGGACATTCAACATTCAATGAGCAGAAAGAGACTAAGGAAGCAACACAGCATGGAAAATAGGATCCAATTGCTCCTAAACAGCATATATGAACTGGACACATAAAATTATTCCTGCAGTGGACAAGACCTACCACATTACTAAATACATTCACTTAGGATAAAATCAGATGTTCTGTGTATGCACACACACATATCATTCTCTGGCTCTGACATTGAATATTGAAATTATATAACCTATTAGCTGAACATTAACACAACCTGAGCCCAATTGTTACATTTTTTTTCAATTATGTGACTCTATTTTGCAAACCATATGTCCTGTATATCATGCTTATCTATTGTTCTAATATAGGTGATAGGGGGTCTATAGCAAAGCGAAAGCGTTAAGTGTTGTCATATTTACCCCTTATCAAAAAGGTGAAAGGCAAATTGTGTGGATGATGTTTGATGGTAATCATTACTCTATATATGATGGATGATGCTGGATGTCTTAATAAAACGTCAACATCGTTGAAAAGGAGTACATACCTGCATGATACAAAGCTTGCCATAGCGACATAGGTCGACACCCTCACAATCAAAACCAATCACTAATTGCCTATCAGAAGAGGGTTCCAGAAATGCAGCTGGAAGTTGAGTTGCACAAGTAACAATGTGAATGGGAACCAATGGAAGTTGAGCTCCGTCTTCTACGGGTTTTTCACCTACAGAATGTGAACAAATTTGATCGATGAAATAGATCTTAGCGTATAAATGACATGTGACAATGTATTCCAATTAGGTAATGCAATTGATATAACTACAACAAGCAGACTTATTCTGATACCAGGTAAGAAATAAACACTTTGTACTACAAAGTAGGAAAGAAAGAATCAGCACTTGAAGCAACTTAATTCGACAACATAAAAGATGAAAAAAGCATTCAACATTACCCTAAAAGCTGTAGGTGCGTGAAGAACAAAGAAAACATAGACATGCTAGATAGGCAACAGTCCTGTAAAAGGCATATGAAAAGGCAAAAGGAAGCAGATCATTCTATGTGTTAATGTATCCCACATAAGTCTACGGGATTTATATGCTCTTCAAATACACATAGTCTCCCTCCACCGATTATTTTAAGCATTTGAATTCTTCTTTTGAATTCTTATTCGGCTTGCACGTGAGATGGGGTGTCAACATACGGTTTCCTTCCACCAATTACTGTGTATTGATAATTTCTCCACCTTTATACCTCAATGAAATGCAGAATCTTAGAAGCCAAAGAAATATGGAACGAGTTGCTTTTACACAGACAAGTGAAAAAACGAAGTAAATCCCACTTTCTTGCTTATAAGATAGTCAAAACAAGATACAAATTTACTTTCTATTACAAATACCTCACCTATACAATCTATGATCTGTATATTTACATAATTTATTTATTTTTTTACATCAAGCAGCCTCAACGTAAATCCCAATGCACCATTGCCTTAGCCAGCTTCTTGAATTACTTTTCCCATTGCCCGTCTACAAACACAATTCCACAAGACTAACACAAAATCACCAAGTCAAAGGCAGCAAGAATTAGCCAACTGGATTTAAGCAGCGGTTTCAGTGCTCAACGGATTAGGTTTTACACTCGAGCTCCGTCGCGAGCAATTTTCTTGCGATCTGACACTACCACATCACATCACATTTTCCTTCCGGCACCTCACAAGAATCAACCAGGCAAGAAACGAAGAAACATCCAACCTCGCAACTCCATAACGAAGGGTTCAACTCAAGAGCTCAACGCCCGAAATCGAGGCGAATATCCAGCCAGATACTTCGCGAAAGCAGCGAATTCAGAGAATGATCGGAGACGGGCTTACCGGGGTCCGGAGGCAGAGGAACCTGCGTCTGGGCCAGAGGAGGTGTGGAAGACGCCATTTTTCTCTCTCTAGCAAGCTGATCAAATCTTGCTTCGAAGTGAAAATTGAGTTGGTAACAGCGCAACTGTTTTCGAAGCTCGTTGCAGTTTGTGAATCTCTCTCTGTTTTATGAGCAACAGCCAGGGGGGAAAAAAAAAGGAATCTAGCGAAAAAAATTGGCTGGGTTCCGGTGCGGCACGTACTAGATTTGCGTACGGTAACCGCCAACCCTGTGATCGCACATTACATGTTCTCGGGATAAGTTTAAGCTAGGATTTGGTTGTTTCACTCAAAATTTCCTAAAAAATTAATCACTTAAAATAATTAGATTTTAAAAATATTTTGATTATCGACAGCAATTTATGTCTAAATATATTTTTATACGATTGAAAAAAATTTCGTTCATTCGTTTTTATAAGTGATATAAGTGATCTTTCTAAGAAAAATATTATGTAAATCATTTATTTTTCACCAAATAAATGCACCTGTAATGACTAACAAAGTGAAATTATATAATATTTATTGATTATGTAATCCTTACAAATAACAATGATTACAAAAAAAAAAAAGTAGGAAAGAGATTAAGAAGTCATATTTGTAAAATGTTATATGAGTGTATCTTGGGAATGTAGAAGAACAAGAGCATCTATTCAAGAGATAATAGGCAATATTTGATAAGAGGTAGGAAATAGGAAAAATTTCAAACAATGGGTTGAAGTGCCCTCGTTTTTTCTAATAAGGGTTGAAGTTAGGGGTGAGAGGTACTCGGTCCGGTCCGGTTCCCCTCAAGAATCAGGAACCGGACCGGTGGTCCCAATTCTTAATTTTCGAAATCGGGGACCGGACCGTTGATTCGGTTCGGTTCTCGGGCGATCCAATAAAACCAATAATAAATTGTAGAATTTCATTTTGTCCCTTTCATTTCACTCCCAAACTCCAGTTGGATGGTGATCCAGAGTTACAGCAACAACGAGAAAGAAAGTTGTGATTTTTTCGTTTTGTTGGTCCTTGTGTTGTGTGGTTTTCATTTGGGGTGATCCAAGATCCAACAGCCTTGGAAGATCGTGAGAGAGGAGGAGGATGCTGAATGCCATGGAATCCTAATGGACATTGCTCAGACACAGTTTTCCCAAAGCAAACAAAACAAGATCCTTACAAGTTTGCAAGTTTCTTTAAAAATGCAGACTTGGTTCTTTCCTCCTTTTGTCCGAAGCTTTACGAGCACATGTGAATCTATTGCTAGTCTGGTCCGAGCGGTCCGGGCAATTTTCGATTCGATCGGTCCGATTTGCTCACCTTTAGTTGAAGTGGACCATATATAAATAGGGTTAATACCACGACCATACTAGTACACTTACGACAAATTTACCAAAAACTATTTGTTTACCACAAAAAACTCCCCAAACTGGTACACATGTGATAAATTTACTTCAAAATATTTTTTGACCACTAAAAATCCCAAACTGGTACACATGTGACAAATTTACCTTTCGGTAATTCCCTTTAAATCTGGTTAATATCACGAAAAATCTCAAATTGATGCATCTGTGACAAATAGAGGGCAAAACCTCAAACTGGTACACCCATTAACTGCCACATGTCATCCAACTTAACAAATTGATGGTAAAATGTAACGAAAAACTATAATTTGTCATAAATATACTAGTTTGAGGTAAATTTATCACAAGTATACCGGTTTAAGATTTTTGGTGGTAAAAAAATAATTTTTGGTAAATTTATCATAGGTGTACCAGTTTAGAGTTTTTCGTGGTATTAACCTTATGAAATAAGGGCATAAAATGATCAAATCGTCTTAAATAAGGGTATGAAGTAGACATTATTTCAAATAAGGGCCTACACTGGCCATATCAGTCTAAAAAAACGGTTTGACCTCGTAGCCGAAAAGCATTTTCGTCCTTTTACTTTTTTTAATTTTAATTTTTTAATTTTTCTATTTTTTTCTTTTCTTTAAATTTAAAATTTTCTTTTCTTTTTTCCTCTTCCCTTTGCTGGACATTACCGGGCCAGTGGAGGTCTATGGACTCAGGAGAGGGCCACCCTCACCGGTCTTGGGGCTGGGAGGGCGACCCTCGACAAATTCAGCAAGGGCAAGGGTTGCCCTCACTTGTGTCGGGCAAAGATTGCCCTCGCTTGTGTTTGGTGGGTGAGGGCGACAGTTGCCCTCACCGGATCTGGTGAGGGTCGCCCTCCCTGCCCAGCCCAGGCAAGGGCAAGTGTTGCCCTCGCTGGATTTGGTGCGGGTGACCCTCGCCTGAGACCGTCAATGGCTAGGGAGGGAAGGAGAAAAAGAAAAAGAAATAAAAATAAAAAGTGTTTAGATTTTTTTTTTACTAAAATACCTCTTCTCTAACGGCCGTAATAGTCACATGCTCGATGGCCAGCCAAAAGTCATCATTTGAGATGATTTGGCCGCTTCAAACTCTTATTTGAGAAAATAAGAGTACTTCAAGTCCTTATTTGGAATTTTCCCTAGGAAATATACATGGAGGCACTTATTCTTCTCATTCGGACACATAGCAAGAAATTGGACAAAATGATTTCATTTTCCACGTAAGTCGTTTTTTCCAATCTAAACTTGTTGTTTCCCGTAGTTCACGGAAAACGGTTTCCATTGATCGACTACTTTTCATCATCCAAAACTTATATTACACGTCTGCCTTCGATTGGGACAAAAAATTCAATAATCGAGTGACATGGAGTTTCGGCATAGATGACTAATTACTCATTCAAACAATAGATAAACACATCTCATTAGCTCATCAACCTAGAAAACTTTCTATGCTGGTCCTCAATGCCATCAGAGAAGAGAGTTTCTCATCCATTAAAGCAAAATACCCGCGGCAAATTTTTACTATGGTTGACACCTAAATTTTAATTTTCCATTTTTTCATTTATATTGCACGAAAATGAGAATTAATTAACCTTAGTTCTCTCAAAAAAATAAATTCTCATACATTGCATATTTAAATGTTCTGTCAGTCATTTGCATTCAGGCTGGAGGTGAGGCGATTGAGCTTCAATTTGATAGGCGACTGAACCGAAATTTGTCGAAATCTTCGTTGATAGGGCATGCATGGTGTAGCCGAATTTTATAAGATGCCTAGACCTAAATTCGAATGTAATTCAGCCTGTCTTTAGCTCAATTAATTGCAAAAGGCTTTTAATTACCCGTTAATTAATTAGAGCCCGATTCGAGCTTAAAGATGAGCGATAAGCCCATGGATTCATGGATTTTCGTCTGGCCCATCTTTTCCTCCATCTGGCTGAAATGTGCAGAAGAGTTTTAGCGGATCCGGACTTCTTGAGGACTAAATTAATTCAGAAAATTATCTATAAAATAGAGTCCTGCGAAATGGAAACTCTATCTCTATCAAGCTGAAAATAACATAGAGTTTCGCTGGATTTGGACTCTTTCGGGATCAGAAGTCTCAATTCTACGGTCCGTAATGAATCCTACTCCGACTAGGATTAATGATTTTTGAGCTCTATATAAGTGCGCTCTTACTTCACACGCAGGAGGTGGCCACATATCATAATGTTCGGCTACGGGAAAAGTGGGAGAGAGAAGTTGGAGGCGCTGCTTCTTCTGAGTCAACTCCATCGTTGAAGAGGTTGGCCACACAAATTCATATACGGTCACTTGGGAGGCACGGCCACAAAGGGGAGAACAAGAAAAAGGGGTGTTTATTTCTCCTCGTGGGTTCTGAAGGTGTGGGGAGGATCGAGTGCTTCATTGAAGAATTCATAGCAGAGGTCCCCAAAGGGAAGTGACATCTACGGCCGGAGAGAGAGAAAGTTTCGCCCTTTTGCAGAACTAGACAAGCAAAAAGGCAGCTACCTATTGAAGAGCCATAGAGTGAGAGAAAAAAGTCTCTTTTCTTCTTGCAGGACAAAGAAGGAGGCACACTTCTCTAGATCAAAAGGGGGTGTTTTGGTTTCTGATCTGATTTTCTTTGTTAGTTTTCTTTTTTCCTACTTATTAACCCCCCGCTAATGACCATGTTTTGTCTTCTCTATCTCATCCTTACAGGCCACGCATCGAAAATCAATGGGAACTCACAATTATAGTACTCAGCTGATTTTGAGACACAGAGAGAAGGGAAGAAGCTGGAGTCAAAAAGAAGACCAGAGGGAGCTATTTTCCTTCTCCATGGTCTGACACGAAGTGGAGTCTCTTCCTCCATCTTCGCTCACCATCTAGATGCATAGCCACAGAGAAGAACAAGCCGAAGGTCACATGGAAAGAGGCACAGAATAGAGGGAGAGGGGAAGAGAAATATCTGCTCAGTGACACTCTCTGGTTTGGCGTGATCTCCCTGGTACAAGCCAACCACGAGTCAACCATAATCCCATGACGACGGAGCCTCCTCGACGTTGAACAGATTACTTCGTACATCAACCTGCTATGTGCCTAATCCACGGTGTTCCGTTTGGACCCAGTCAAGGCGATCCTAACGAAGATTAGCCTAACTGCCGTCACTTCCTCGTAATGCCTGGAGCATTCCAGCCAAGATTCATAAGCCTAATGGCATCAACAAGTTGCTTTCTTTGCAGGTTTTCGAGCGCCGATCTTTCGACTCCGGTGAACCTCGTCGCAAGCCCGTCCGTCGTTAGGCAAACTCAGGGAACCCATTCTGTATTCAACCTTGTCAGTCAATGTCCGAGACATAATCCAGCACTGTGCACCCCGGCGTCCATCAAGTTGATTACAACCCCGATCGTACAACATTCGTCTCGTTGCCGCGCCTCCATAGCCAAATTTCCCTGCAGTTTCGGCACAGTCCACTAGTCCAACATCACGTGATTGTGTGCGAAGATCAGTTGACCATAGACCACGGCTAAGTTGTGAGGGGAAGATTGGTCAAAGATTCCATCGCCGAGTGGTCCATGAAAAGTTGTTTAATCTCTATCGCTTGTACAGAGAAGATAATCCTTGGTGAAATATTATGCCTTTTTGTTATCTCTAGTTTCTCTGTGACAACTTTGCAGGCTCTTGGATGATGGCATGTGATCCCTCATCACTGAGTTCTTGATCAAGCGGCTCGACCACCGTGCCTATCGTGTGCCACCGAGAGTCCCTTGCCGATCCACGATCCATGAGCCGATTGACATCCATCGTCGGTTAGAATTTGGAAGCTTATTTGCAAATTTGGTAACAAATCCGTATTTCAGATTTTTCTTTTTATTTTTTTTGTGAGTTTGTTACTTGATTGAGTTGAGTTGCATATCCTGATCGAATTTTTGCATATCTTTACATATTGTGGATAAATCCTTGCTCTGATTGAACATATCTTTCCAAATTGGATGATTATTTGGAATATTTTGAAAATCTTACAAGATATTCTTCTGAATTTTTCAAGATGTGAATCCTTTGTGGATAGGGCAATCTTGCCCTTTATAATTCGGCAATTCCCTCTAGTTGGCCGAAAATTCATTTTCCTTTTATATACTATAGTCTAATTCAAATATTTTTATAATCTACCTTGAGTATAGTATATGCTCCCTTGTGCCTTTGTCCCTCAGAATTTGTGCATGACCATCGAAGTACGACGTCATCCGCACAATGAAATTGTCCGTCTCATCCCATAACTTTGGGACCGGACCAACCAATTTCATAATATTTAAATTCACCATCCGACCCCACCCTCGGGTACTACGTGGATAAATTCCCTTCCGATCCTAAACTTTGGGTACGAAACGAATTCATAGGAAAAATTCGGATTTTAAGGTGTACGATACTCAAGGTTTATTATAATTTTATTTGATTCATTTTTCATAAATAAAAGGCTCATAAAAATCATCACACTTTGGTCTTAATCAAAATTTTCGGCAATTGCGAATGACTTCTAATACAAGTTGGAATCTTGAGAAATCAATATTTTAACTTATGTTAATTGTCGAACCAAGCTGCATCAAATCATGAAAAAACCAAAAATTCATTTAAGGACAAAAAATTCATGTGCATTTCATATTGTATAATTATTCATTTTCATTCATGCATTTTTATGTCATTAGTATAGTCCACTTCATAATCCATGTGATATTCATCTTTGCATGACATTACATCATGTCACATTTTATTATGCTCATGCATTATTCCATTTCATCCATGCATTTTTATGTCATTTAGAACATAGTTTTAACTTAGTTAGTTTAATTTGCATGTCATATAGGTTAAAAAATCATGTCGCATGTCATTTAGGTTAGAATTCATATTTTTCTTGCATTAAAATTTGAATTTTTTTTCTAAAGTCATTATGCATAATTATTTCCTTGTCATAGAGTTTCACATCATAGTTGCATTCATGCATTTGCATAGCATTCATTAAATCAAGAAAACCCAAAAACATAATTACACATTGATTTCCAAAGTTCAATCAATTGAATTTGCCCGTTTAAGAAATCTTCACAAGAATGGTACCGAAAGGGTGTTAATTGGAAAATTAACATAATCAAGCCTCCGAACTTAAATCCTTGGTTAGCAAAAAATAAAGTATTTTCCCGATACTTTATTTAGATATCTAATCTACCTACCAAGAAAAGATTAGTGGCGGCTCCAAAATTTAAATCATTTGAACATAAACCTAAATTGCGAATTGGTAGAGCTTGGGAAAGCTCGGACTGGTTAGTTAATTCATTTAATTAATTTAGTAATCTATTAACCTGAAATTTTCTAATTTTAAGTCGCGACAACTACTAACTTAATAAAGAGGTCAATGTTGTAATTTTAACATTTCTCCCACCTTCATTTCCTCTCTTTCTCTCGCTCTCCCACCTATATCTCCATGATCTCCATTCTCCCACTTTTTCTCCTTTTCTTCCTTGCTTCTTCCACACATCTAAGGGCGTGCATTATTACTAGTAATTACTAATATAGGTACAAGAATAGTCACCACTTATTGTTATCTTTTCATGGATTAATGTATCTCTGCCTGTATCTATTTTTATATCTACATTATAATTAGAAAAATAGCATTTCTCACCCATTTAGATGTTCATTATAATTTTAAAAAATTGAGAAGGCAAACATATAAACATATATGTATAAATTATTTTTTTATAGCCACTTATTTTATTTAATAAAAGAAGTCTCATTACGCTCATATATGTTCTCTTCGTAAAGAAAAAGAACCATTTAAGGAGATAGGGAGTGGGAACGCATGAGTAAGGAAGCATCTTTTCGCAGGGAAAAGTGTTAGAAAAGTCATAAACTTATTGTATTTGTGCCAATTCAATCCTAAACCTTTTATTGGTGCCAATTCAGTCCTAAATCTCTTATTGGTACTAATTCAGTCCTAAACCTCTTATTGGTGCCAATTCAGTCCTAAACTTTTTGAATTTTTATTAATTGAGTCAATCCAACCAATTTTGACCGGACATTCGCTGACGTGGACGTCAGTTGTCCTATGTGGCATAACTGGAGCTGATGTGGATATTTTTAAATATTTTTAATAATTTTTTTAATGATTGAGAAAAGAAAAGGAGAAAAAACCAAAATATTTATTAAAAAATTATTTAAAATATTCAAAAATATCAAAAAAAAAAATATCCACGTCAGCGTCAGTCATGCCACGTATGACAATCGACGTCCACGTCAGCGAATTTCCAACCAAAATTGGACGGATTGACTCAATTAACAGAAATGCAAAAGATTTAGGATTGAATTAGCACCAATGCAAAAGGTTTAGGACTGAATTGACACCAATAAAAGGTTTAGGACTGAATTGGCACTAATGCAAAAGGTTTAGGACTGAATTGGTACCAATAAAAGATTTAGGACTGGCACCAATACAATAGGTTTATGACTTTTTAAACAATTTTTCCTCTTTTCACAAAATGCGCATAGCACATAATATACACGGTGACTTGTAATATAAAAATAGCATAGAATCTATTGCGCGGAACAAGCGATCGAACAATAAAATATACATAACAAGAAAATAAATCGGACACTAGATGTACGTGGTTCAGTCGTAGGGACCTACGTTCACGGGGAGAGCAGCAATGAATTTCACTATAGATCAAGCGATACACGGAGATTACAAATCACACTCGAGTCACTCAAATACTCTCGGTGTTTTTCAGCCCCAATTGCATCCAATAACGCACACAGTATTTAGCCCACAATTCCTCACGAAATAATCTTTCAATCTCACAAAGGAATTAAACACAAATTTTACTCTAAGATTTAATCGGCTTTGACACTTGAAAACTTAATGTAATACCACGAACAAAACCTGCAAAGAAGACCCTTGCCCAAGCACTCGATAAAACAAACGGCGCTTCCACACATTCACCAAGAATCCCACGATCTTAATATATCATCATGCAAAAGGGCTCTTTTCGTGATCAATATCATGGATTAAACAACCCATAAATACGGTCAATAAAGGAATCTTGGACTTTCGTTTTCTGTCTTCTTTCTTTGGCTGATTTCTTGCCTTCTTCAATACGGAATTGGATTTTCGTATATATCAAAATCCAAATTTGGACTTCCATTATTATCACGACTCCAACAGCAAAGAAAAGAATATTGCATGCCCCCATTTCGTTTCTGCTAAGTCCACAAATAACAATTAATCTAGGATCGGATTTCGTTCGCGAGCTCAAACTCAAGACATATTTTAACAGAATCAAACCCAAAAAAAAAAACGGATCCGGATCACCTAACATTGGGGTTTCTATGACATGGGTAACATTACTCAAATCAAGCCGTCCATTTTTATTTGGACGGCCAAGAATGGACTACGTCATTTGTTAAGAGGGAGGGAAAAAAATTGGACGGGAATTTTTTTGAGGTTTGAAAAATTTTGAATCACAACCCTCTCTCAAATCAAGCCGTCCATTTTCATTTGGACGGCTTGATTTGAGTAATGTTATTCATGTCACAGAAACCCTAATGTTAGGTGATCCGTTTAAAAAAAAAAATCTCTTCTTGTCATAAAACCTAATTTATGTATGCGGCTTGTTTGTTTAAGCTTCAAAAGCAAAATATACTTCTTACCGTTTCATCAAAATTTAATGTTGTTTAAATTTTAAATGATTATGAAAAATTACGTGAAAATTTACATTTTATCAATTATATGTGGAAGCGATAAAGGTGTTTATGAGTAGAAAAAGTAAACGTGCATAAACCGTGCGATTTTTATTAAAAAAAAAGAATTAGAAAAGAGTACAATTAAATCGAGACAGGGTTATAAAAAAAGTCAGAAGTCTTATAATTGAACAAGTTTTAGTGATATAAGTAAGCTTTCTTTCCTTTTGCCAGTGATATAACTTATAAGTGAAGTTTTACAGCAAAAAAGAACAATTAGAATTTCAAAGAAAGCCCCAGAACAATTGGAAATCACTAGAAAGCCCCCGACGTTTCGCCCGGAGCAATATAGTGAGACTGAGGAGTGAGGAGGGAGACGAACGAGTCTCCGTAGAGCAAGAAAGCACCCCCGCTTCGTTTCCAAGCAGAGAGAGAGAGAGCGCGAGAGCTTGTTCAGCTCTTGAAGCTCAAGAGGAACAGAGGGAAAGATGGTGAACTACATGCTGAAGATCACCGCTGAACTCGAGAACCTCACCAATCTCCAGCCTCAGAACGGTTGCGACGATCCCAATTTCTCCTACTTCTTCAAGGTCAGTCTTCGTCGTCGTCTCCCGGTTCGATTTCGTCGTTCTTGCGTGAATTTCACCGCTGGTGCATCGCAGACTTCCCGATTCTCATTTCGGTCGAGTCCTGCTGATTATCCTCCTTTTTGCGATGATTTTATGGTTGCTCCGAGCTGATGATCGCTCTGGTTTCAGCTGGTCATTTTCCGGATTATTGTCGTCAATTTTGCCTGCTTGCCTTTCTGTGTGCATTTCATTTTTCGCCTCGTTTTGGTCTGGCTCAAGCTTGGTCCGTACCTATCGCGGTGATTCTCTTGACAAGTAGTTCCTGCGGAGAGTGTGCCTAAGTTAGGTTTGGCGATCATGCTTGTGGACTCGTAGTAGAACCTGTAGCGAACCGAGCTATGTACCTGAAATCGCCAACGTTTGGAACTATTATTGTGAATTTTTGAGTTATCTGATGAACTATTATTGGATAGCTCGTCCTTAATTAATATGGAGGATAACATTTTATGCCGCGACCATGGACAAAGGAAGATGGGATTAAACTCAAACAAAAAGACACGATGTCTACATTGTAAACTGGATTTGCTCCTTCACAGCGGTTTCACTTTTAACACTCGAATTGTGTCTTCCTTGTTTGCTAATAATCCTGTTTTCAGCTGAGATGTGGGAGGTGTGGTGAGGTAACTCAGAAGGAAACATGTCTGATGCTGGGGGAAAGCTTTCCGATTCCTAATAGCAAGGGAACCACTCATCTCGTTCAAAAGGTAACTCCCCCCCGTATCATCCTTACGCAGTGCAGAGGCGATCATCTGTCAAATAGGTTAGGGTTCTTAGGGATTTGTGGTGAAAAGGTAGTTATTTGCTTGCTCAAAGCCTCAAATGTAGTACTGCATCTATCTTATTAGTTCCTGCTATCAATCTAGGTAGTTTGACTATTTGACTGTCCTCGAATTCAAAGTGGATCATTCAGTTCTTTCAGCTGATTCGTCTGATTTTGCTGATAATCCTCTGAATGTATTCCTTCCCTTCACAGTGCAAGTTCTGCGAGAGGGCGGGAACAGTGACAATGATCCATGGCCAAGGTCGGCCATTGACACTGGAAGACTGTGAATCAGGGAAATTCGCACCATTGATGTTATTTGACTGCAGAGGCTATGAACCTGTTGAATATTCTTTTCTTGGTCTTTGGAAGGCTGAATCTGTAAGTTCTCTTAACCAAATGATTAATTGGATATGATTTTTTCTCTGTGCATTGTGCTGCTGATGAAGCGTACTGTCACTGTTGTCAAAGGTTATGAATGGATTATGTCATCCTATATGTGCATGTTTATGTTCTTATGTTCCTATAATGTGGTCTTCATGTGATAAGGGAGCAATGCAAGAAGCACAGCTGTCTATTTCTCTTGGTCTTGGGTACAAATTATTTGTTACGACCACAGTTTTGTCACAGATACCTAGTTGAAGTTTTTTGGAGTGTTATTTTCTTGACTATACTTTTGTCTGCAGACCTGATCCTTTGGTGTGACTTATGAGGTCCGACGAAAAAGGGTAATCATAGGGTTGCTTTATTAGTGTTGTATCGAACTCCTAATTTGCGCTAAGCCTCATGCTTTATATGCCCAATCAGTTTTTATCCCTGACTAGAGTCGACAAATTGAATGTCTGTCGGGTTTTAGACCATGCCTTGAGTACAATAGTACCAATAGTATCAAGGGTGTTCACTTTGTTTGTTCTATTATCAACTCTGTTTATTCTTTTACCTTTGAGAGTCCAGGTACGTTTTGAGTTGCTTTACTCTGTGTGCATACTCTTCGGCACATCAACAATCATATACATTGAATCATCATATCCCTTCTTGCCATCTGTTGTGATCTGTCGTCTCAGACTCAATAATGAGTAAAGAGCATTTGCTTATTTGATCAATTCTACAAATTGCATTCAAAACATGTTTAGACGAGGAAAAGAAATGCTTCCGTCAACGGTCAACTCATATTTTTCGCTTTTTAAATTTTCTTTTGTGCAGTTGGGGGGGACGTCATTTGAGAATATCGACTTATCAGGAGGTGAGTTTGCTGAGTACGACGAGAAAGGAGAATGTCCAGTCATGATATCCAATCTCCGTGCCACTTTCGTTGTGACGAAATAGCGAAGTACTCCCTCACCTTCCAATCTCGGCATTGAAGGCTGAATATTTCCTCGGAGAGGAGCAAAAGAACATGCTTGTCGTTAACAGGACATGATGTAACATTAGTGTGCATCATGTTGACTTAGCAGACACTCCAATGGCAGTCTTTCTGCATATAATGGCTTGCGTATTATGACCCGTTCGATGCATGCGTCGGATGTCATGTCTTGCATATCAACTCACGCCTGTAAAGATTCATGCCTTTTCTTTCGTAAAACACCGCTTGAGGATGAAAAATTTCGCTACTGCTGTCGCACACACTACACTGTCAATCTTAGTTTTCGTTGGCTTATCATTGTATTTTGTATATCAGACTGGGGCGTTCTTTGCAACCGTGAGATAAAACAAGGATGAAAGAGGTCTTTTAGCAACGTCTTGCCTAATGGAGTATGAGATTACTTCCCATTGGGTCCAAGTACTAAGGGAACTTGCAATATATGAAATTCCGATAAATTGAACTTCGACTTGCACTAAAACTTTGCGTCGAGTTTTGACTTCAACTGTGTTTTGAGTTTCGTTTTGTGCTTTTATTGTAATTTTGCTAGTAATTTGCTGTTTTCAGCTACAGGTTTCATGTTATCTTTTGGCTTCGGGGTTTAACTTCAAGTCATTTATCAGCCAGTCATTCGTCTGATAACGCTTCTACTGCTAGTTTGGGTTATAGACCGGTTTAGGCTATAATAATTGTGGCTATGATTGTGATAGTGAACTCGTTTCCCATTCTGAATTTGTTTTGAATTCCTTGAGTAATAATTCATCACCCTTTGTAGTTCTAGTTTTCTTCTTTCATCCAATCAGTGCGGTGGCGTTTAAACATTGTCAATAATAAACCCAAAGTCAAAATGCTCAACCAAAAGCAATGGTTTTACGTAATCACCTCAAATGAAAAATCGAATCTAGAAGGATAGCTTATTTAAAAGTTGAATGGCTTTGCATCGCTAAACGTGGAAAATTGCCCAAAAAGTTTTAAATCAATTTTTTTTTTACGTTTTATCAATTGAGTCCATCCGGTCAATTTTGATTAGAAATCGTTGACGTGAATGTCGGCCATCCGTACGGCCGGAATTGAAGGGTTTATCTTTAATTATAATTTAATATTAACGAAAAATATTACAATATTATTAAAATTTATCCACGGCCGTGCCACCAATGACCAGGTCAGTGATTTTCGACCAAAATTGACTGGATGAATTTAATTAGCAAAACATGAAAGTGTTTAGGATTTAATTGATAAAATTAATAAGTTTAAGACTAAATTGGTAGAAGTGCAATAAGTTTAAAAATTTTTGGACAATAGGTTATTTTGGCAACCACACGCTTAACCTTTTCCGGTGCATGAATTATTATGAAACTTTAGTGATATGAGAAGGTATTATTGGGTCACCTTCTTTTCACTCCCCTAACTTAGACACTCTTTCTTTCTTGTGTTTTGACCATATTGTCCCGTGTGAGATCCACTTCTATTACAACTCTACAAAAGTGGTCCCGCAAGCAACGGCGTGGAAAGATCCGAATGGCATAGAGACGATTTGCAAGAGGTGAGAACTGAGACTTCAAAGGCTTGGAAAGAAAGAAGAAGAGGGAAAGTGAGAACCATAAGGAAAAAAACAAAAAACAAATTAAAAGAAGTTGACCAAACAAAAATATGGACCACTTTTGTAGAATCGTAACAGAAGTGTTGGCCACACAAGGATACTTGGAATAGTATGGTCAAAACACAAGCAGTGTCTAAACCAAAGAGGAGTGAAAAAAGCATGAACTTTTTCTCCCATTGGCTAACGAATTATAAGGATGTGAGGAAGCTGAAACTTGCATTTTCCAAACAAACAAATAAATGAAATAAAACAATCTGCTCATTTTCATCTCTCACGGTTTAGAGCAACGATTCAAGGAATATGCAGTAGCATGATTATGAGCAACGTGCACTCCGAGACTAAGCCTGACGCGAGATATTCCCTCGAGGCTGATTTAAAACTGAAACTCGTCCCCGCATTCAATGGGGGGAGGGGAGGGACACACTATAGGGTTCTGATGGAACTTACAGTATGGAGCATCTTTCTAAGCCGAGAGCAGTAAATAACCTTCTACCGGTGGGCCAGAAGTGGGAAAACCAGCTCGTTCTGGGAGATGCATCTTCAGATTCGTGCATCTCCCGTGCCTTGTCTGCACCCGGTTTGACTTCGCCATCACTCGTCCGAGTTTCGACAACACCCTCGTGTTCTTCTGTGCCTTCAGTCCTGGCATCGGCAATCTCTCCTGGCTTCTTATCAAAGAGCCCTTTGAATTGTTTCCGGGCTTTCCTCTCCAGTTCCTGCTTGTTATGGTGCAGGGATCATTCATCACCCCCGAAAAGCATTTTCCTTCGCAAAAGATACAAGAACCAAGAGCTACTCAGACTGACCTGCTCCTTTTGTTTCAGCTTCAGAAGAGCTGCAGTTGCGTCGGGTTCGGATGACTTGTCGATATTTGTCATCTGGCCACATCCAAAAGAATTTGTCAGCCATGCACACAAACACACACCCAAACCTGCAGATTGAAGCAATTGCTTACCGCTTTAAAATCAGCTCTAGCTTCCTCGAAATCTCCAGCTGACATATAGGCCATTCCCCGGCGGTACAAAGCCTTGACATGTACAGGGTTTGCATCCAAGACCTGCGGGGAGCAAGTACTAAGCTCTTGATATCAAACAAATCAACCGTAACAAGTTATCTAAAACACACGTCCACAGGAAGTGCAGACTGAGGAGTGAGACTTTCGCCGAGCAATCGCCAAAAGTTTTCTGACTAATCAATCTGATTAAGCAGGTTATTCATTCACAATGTGAAACGCAAAACATGCCCTCATAAACCATTTTACCCGCAACTTCAATGAGTAGATTTGGCTCAGCCACATAAACACAGGAAGCGTAGACTTTTTGCAGTATCGATTTCACTTCCCAGACCAAGAGACAGCTAAATAACCTCGGTGGACTGTCAGAATTAAGAGACAACATAATGCAATGAAGATAACAATCAATTAGGCTAGATTCGCCATCGACATTTTGAAACTTGAGCAAGGAACTATAATCCACCCCAGCAAGCAGCAGCGGCGTACCCAGTTCTGCATCTTCAATAAGCTTTACCCTCTCTATAATCCTTCACCTACAATACCATGGTAACGTTTGCAAAGTTTGGACGACAGCATTTCCTCAGCAACAAAACTCAGGGAACTAACCCAGGCATGTAAACGTACTTCCTTAAAGGGCCGGGCACATATCCAGAGATTTCGGGATGCAATCTCAGCAAAAAGGTAAGCCAAAAATCATACTATGAGCTGCTCTGTATATGACATCAATCCATTCACAGCTTCTAAGATCCTGATTTAGTTTCAATCCCTATGCACTTGACCTCAATGATCTCCGAAACCATCGAATCAAGGCCAGACAAGGTGAGGACTCCAAAGAGTGCATAAACAAGCCAACTGGAGCACGGAATCGAGTAAGCTGCCTTTTTAATGGTTTATTTATCCAACAGTTATGTTCATATATTTGCTTATGCATTATGATCTTAAAGGTCTAATCTGCCAAATATTTTTAAAAAGAGGGCTCAGTTATGCCTATTTCATAATCTTAAACGAAAAATGGCGAGATAGGGACCACGGGCAACTATGGCCTTATGAGTTTCTTTCTCTTGACTGATCTGTAACCTTTATTAGCTATTTATTTTCTACGAATCTTCATCGACGAATATGGAGCAGCAGAATATACAGCAGCTACGCTTAACTTGTGAAAAGAACGAAAACATCCTACAACAAACAACACAGTTAAAAATTCTTTTTGTCAATACAGGTACTAGAAAAGACTAGAAGCAGAAAACAGGATTTACCAGGTAATATTCAAACACAGTTAGCATGCAAAACAGCTAAGCACAAGGATTTAATTCTAGGAAATAAAGTTTTGACAATCCCAATTATGCTAGGATATGTTCAAATAGAAAATAGAAAAACTTCTCTTCATTTCTATGACAGAAATATTTTAAGTGTACAACACACATGAATTAACAGTCACCTTGTTGCATGCCTCGATAGACTTTCCGGACTCACCCATTTTCAGATAACAAGCAGCAACATTGAGATGCAGAAGATTCTGCGTACAAGTAAGAAACAAAAGGTTAGTCGGGACTTTGCTTAGCTTGATTATAACATCTCATTCAAGAACGGGAGGTAAACAATGTGTCATAGAGAGATCTATCACCAGAGAGAGGGAGAGAATGTCGATGGAATGCAAACTAAGAAAGTTCCTTTAAAACGCTACCATTGTTGGACAGGAAACTATCTCTAATACTCACCCGTGTGTTCAGAAACTCTTTCCCTTCCTCATCATCTTGGGGGTTGACATGATTAAATTCACGAAGCACCTGCAACATAGTATGGCTCAAATACAGTGAATAGTGATTGGTATTCCATTTGAAAAATCTATCTCACTCCTACCTATGTTACAGATTTCCAGCATTCTAATCTCCTTAAATTTCTTAATACTGATAGGATCCCGATTTATTACACCCGCGCCACAATCTGATGATTAGAAGGCTTCCAAATACTACACGTCATACGCATTTCACATAGGACAGTAAAATTGGCAAGGAAAGAATTCCCATTTTTCAGGGCAACTTGATTTCTAATTACACAAAACAAGCCACTGAGTCATGGGGTTGTCAGTCTGGGAGAAACTTCTGATATTGCTACAGTAATACGTTTATCAGCATGTGCTTTCCTACATACGTTTTACAGCATTCATTTTCTTCCAAATGAAGGAGACAACAGGAAATATCCCAAGGACTTGCAAGTTTCGCTTTCCTGTTAAAGTTGAGAGTAATGGCCAGGCACCTTCTCATACTTGGCCTTAGCAAGCTCAAATTTTCCTTCTTTAAAGAGCCTGTTCCCCTGAAAAAGTTTAACCAACAAGAGTAGAAGGAACATATCAGAATTGAGAAGTTTAAACCTAAGTCCTCATTGAAGAAAAACATGCAATAAGGAATAGCATGAAGGAAAGCAGCCACCCTATTTATGTTAAAGGACAGTATGTACTTGTCCACATACTCCCTTAAGTCCTCATTGAAGAGAAAACATGCAATAAGGAATAGCATGAAGGAAAGAAGCCACACTCTACATGTTAAAGGGCAGTATGTACTCGTTCACATGCTCTCTTGGACAAAAGAGCTGACTCCAACGCATGTGGGGTAATTTACGATGAGATATGAAAAAACAAATCCGACAAAAAAAAAAAAAAAAAGTTGAGGAGAGAGCACCAGAAGTCGTAAACTTTGTGTACGGAATGCAATCAAGTCCTAAACCTTTCAATTGGACCAATTAAGTCCTAAATCTTTTTCAAAAAGTCCAATCAAGTCCTCTCGATAAATACCTAAAATGTCAACATATCACTTGAAAATTGCCTACATGGCCTCCTTAATTGCACTTTCGGATAAAAGTTTTAGACTACATTGCATTCTATACATAAGGTTTAGGACTTGGGGTGCAATTTTTCTAAAAGAAGTTTCATACCAGTTGAAAAAAATCCTTACGGCACAAAATGTTTTGAATGAAATAACCATCTCAAAGCTACGGCTGCTAAGGTGCCCAAACTATTCCCAAACTGTGAGCCATTGTGGGACCTGTGTTGCATACTTTCCAAAATTTCAACTGCCTGTTTAATTAAATTCCTATAGATTTTAAATTCTATGACCACGCGTCAGAATATTTGCCCAAGACAACTGGTGGACAATTAAGCATAAGGATTCAAAAACCCCTCTAAACGTTATTTAGGATATTTTTATTTGTATATGTCAAATAGTAGATATAGTGGGTTAGTAACATATGCACTCTATTCGACCAAAAAAAAAACTTATGCACTCTAAAGTACAGCAGATCTACCGTAGAAAACTCTAAAATATTCTGTAAGAAAATGCATAAGTACATGGACAGCAACTGATTCCAACTTCCAAACTGTTAGGGACCTTACCCATCCATTCCGAATGGGCATCGTCCTGATATGAATGCATGCACCTATGAAAGCATGCTAACTTATATGTGCATATACATACAGGACTTTCCATGTACACGTGAATGCATATATCTTTGCAGATTTACATCAACATATAAATGCATTTGCATCATTGTATCTTTTCACTGCAGAAAGTAATAGCAGATCAGCTTATGATTAATCATGCCGGTAGTGATGTATTTTTCCTGCCCAGTACAAGCTTGAAAACTTAAATGTTTACCCAAGAGAATGCACAAAGTCTTGACGACACAACGGGATATAAAGAAAAAGTTCTTATGTATTCTTGCTGAACTCTATCTAGCTTCTTTCACCTTGAAACTTATGCAAAAGAGATTTCCTAGGCAGCACATGCCAATAAGAAAATGCCATACCGTGCTTCTGATCTTCCCTGCTTCATCCATTATACTTCTGAAGTTCAAACCTGTCCAGTCCTGAAATAAAGTCAATAGAACAGTATAAGTAAAACTGTTCAGAGCAAGAAGAGGGGCCTCCACTGGTCCACAGGACTACATGTTAATATGTCTATATTGATTTGAGGCTGGTAAAGGGTTCCCATTTAACAACTTTTTCCACAACTTCATTATGAGATGGAAATAACTGAAACAGAACTCCATTCATGCTAAAAAACTCTGACATAAGCCCTTTCCTTTGATGAGGGAGGGACGTCAACCCCTATTGCCCATGCACATACCTTTGAAAAGTCATGTCCACAATAACAACCTAGATGCTTCCAAGTTTGTCGACAGTAAGCATTTGCATTGTTTCCAAGGTAAGCTAAATCAAGATCGCATTAACATCTCACAATAAAGTGTAAGGAATTAGAAGAACATCTGCAAATTCCTACAATCATGAGATTCTTGCATTACAGGTAGATATACAATTTGCTCGCATCTTTTTAGCTTCAATCTTCTCTGCAACAGGAAGGTTCGTAGAACAACTAGCAGCCAGCACCTTTTTCAAGTTCTTAGTCGATCTGTTGATAGTTTCTAACAAATCTAGTGATGACATATACAGCTGTACAGTCCAACATTTCACACCCAGATAAAGTAATTTAACCAAACTACTGGTATCTTTTTATAGGGAAGATAGATTGCCAAATCTCACAGCAACAGATCTAGAATTGACTTATATGATTCCAAAGATAATATGCAAATTACCTGTGGCATTTCAAAACTGAGAAGCTCAATTTCCCATATGACATGAGCACCTTCAGGAACATTAGCTGGCCTAACCAGATGGAAAAACAAAGAGCAGTTAACAGTACCAGTCAGAGAGAGAGAGAGAGGAGAATACTGAGATGTATAGAGTCAAGAGATTGCCTATTAATAGCACCAGTCACATATCTGACATAAAGCAAGTTGAGATTGGTTTACTTAAGCTAGAAAGTGAACCTTGGAAATTTGTCATAGGCATAATCAGGGGGACATGTGACCAGACCAACTTCTCCAGGCAGCATCAAGCGGACACACATTTCAAATCCTTCAGGCACCTATCAAGATTAACATCACTGCAATCTTTAGAATAAAAAAGCCTGCCGCCTACATTATGGTGACACAGTGAGATGTTATTCCAGACTTAAGCCCTATGATCGTTTAACCAATAATCAATGTTTTGGATACAACAAATAACTCACAAGGCCTTCTCCAGAGCTGAACTCCAAAGGCTGACCATCATTATCAACTCTAGTATCATAAAAAACTGTTTTCTCTTCATTAAGCAGCATCCCTTTGTAATGGACTTGCAGTCGGCTGTCATGGAGGGGGCAATCCATAGGAAATTCACCTAAATGTATACGCTGAATTAGATAGGAATGTTTGGGGTGACAAATATAGGTTACGATTAGTAAAGCCATACGAATGTAAGTAGAAGGGCATAAAAATAGAGAAGACAAAGTAAAACTCAAAAGAGACAAGTAAATAGAACTAGCATTTGCGGAAAAGAACTTTTTGAAACCTGAATAGCTATCTTACTTTAATTATCTCTCTTGACATGTCCATCACAATTTTTAGTGTAGTAATTCTATCAGTCTATAAATTTAGATGTATAACTTTCAGGAGGAAACATTGTTAAAACAGACCTCTTCCATCACGAATCCGGCGTTTTATTAGACGTCCATCTCCAAGCATGTCCCTTACCTGTCAATAGAGCTAGAGAATTACATATAAGCATATCCTTACCTGTCTAGATTCATAACTAATGGTGAAATCCCACTGCATCAATAAATTGACCACGATAAATCATGACACTTTTGGCCAAGCTACTCCACTAAACTATCTATCCGTTTGATCAGACACGATTTCGAAGTTTCCAAGTTATGCTGCAAATGATACATTGATGATGCAAAATATATCAGCAGAGAGGTTCCGGAGCAAGGAAAGTATTAGGGCTTGACGACAAGGATTGAATCTAAGAGTGAACCATGCTGATTTTAAGGGAAAAAAGGAGAAGTAATCTTAAAGACACCAAAGGAGCAATATAGATAGCATAACTTAGATGATTACAGAAGACTTAATGCCCGCATGCAGATTGTGTGGACAGATATATTCCAAGTACCAGAAGTGCTGACTAATTTAGAAACCCTCCCTTCACATTAAGGGCAACATACGCGCAGTGCAACACACATATACTAGTTACACTAGAAGAGAATCACCACCTAAGAATCTTTTTATCACCAGTCCATGCGCTTATACATTTAGCAGCATGAAAGCATGAATGAACTATGACTCACACAGGAGGAAAATTTACCTGGATGAAGTGGACAAGTTCTACTTCAAAATGAACTTCTTCAGTACCTTCTTCTAGATGCAAGAGTGGAGAGTCAGACAGGTACTGAGAGGTGACATATATTACTGCCATCTCTCCCCTGGCCATTGTTCCTATGCCCATCTCAAGGCCTTTTGGTACCTGCATATGAAGTAAACAGAATAGTGACTATACAAAGCATGCGGAGATGAAGCTATGAAAAAACATACTTTGAAGCCTAAAAGGATCGGAAAATTAATGCATGATTAGTGATTTCTTTGTTCTATTGCATGAGGTAACCAGTCTTGTTCGAAATGTATATGATGGCTAAGGTAGAGATCTTTTATAACAAATCTGTAAGGAACAGATTACAACAGCAAGCAACCAAAACATGCCAAAGTATAGAGGTTCATTAATTGCATAAAACCAACCTCAGACTTTCCGAAAGTGAAGAAGTATGGTTCTTTTTGCTCATGTGAAAGGACCAGTTTTCCATCACCAGTTTTTGCAGATATCCTGGATTCAAATGCGTCATCAAAATACCACCCCAATCATTCTGAAATTTAGCATACTAAAAAGTCCTTCATGTAAAACTATTACCGAGCTTTTACTTCATATGGTTCTCTTGGTGATTCCCAACCTTGCCCTTCATCAATTACCTGTGAAGACAACGAAAGATCATCATTTTGTACTTAGTATCCCTCATACACTTCTATAGTAAAGAAATTGATAACAGCAGTACTGATCCTAGCCGGCCATATTCAATGAGATGCTTATACTGCAATGCAGTCATGGATCATGTTTTTATAGACATGTCCAGAGTTTCTAACATTTTAAGTGTGCCATTACTTTGCAGATGAAGATGCAATGTCTTGTCCATAAACTTTTAATGGACGACTAAGCCAAGTACACATCTTGAATAGATGGCATGGTATATTAGTAACAAAACCACATTGGTCGAGTTTTGAGTCCCACTTTTCCAGGATAGTGAAAATAGGAGAAGGTTGTGAAATAACTGATATGCCTATCTGCTGTTTAACCTTATGCACATTTGAAAGATAAAACGAGGTTACTCGGTAGGATACCCTTCCTGAGAAACAAATAGACATGTTTCTGCAACAAGGAGAGAACAGAAAAATACAAATGTATAGCTGCAGCCACTGAAGTTTTGTTTTTCCGATGCAGAAAACAGTTCTCTCTTCTTCTTTTTGTTGTTGCAATAAACAGTTTTTGTTATCCACAATATAGCTGGATATCAGCATTGTTGTTTAACCTCAGTTTTATATACATATGAAAGAGAGAAAGAAACTACTCAGTAAATTAGATTCCCCCCCGGTATGCCAGTAAATTAAATGCTCGTCTTCATGTTCAACTCTACAAGATTAAAGCATCCGAATAGTTTTTTCGTCTGAACTTCACTTATTTGAACAACAAAATGGACATTCTCATGGTTCTTCGTACCTTCTTCACAACCCCCAAGTCATCAGTTATGACCTGAAAATAGAACAAGACAATTCTGACGATCAATAATTAAGTGGTGCCATTGAAATAGCTTAAGAGAGGCTATACTTCGCTAAGATGAACATATAAATACATGTTCACTAAAGCAACCACCTGAGACCCAAACACGCAAGAGCATGAGAGCAAATGCCCTCTCAACTAACTTACATATTTAGTTATCCATCCATGAGCATACAGTTACCGATAGCAAAGAAAGGAGGATGAAGGTCCAGAATCAACATGAGGCAAGCAGTAAGAATACAATCACAAAAAGAATAATTCCTCTAAATGACAGATTATTTGCACTGTGGAAAAATGCATCCAAGATGAAAGTTCTCTTGTTATATTTCTCTAATATCTATACAATCTGAGAAATCAACAACCAATGCGAAACTTTCTTTGTTTGTCTTTTTTTCCTTCATCTCATCTCTCCCTATAATGAAGTTACCTATCATTTTAGAACACTTTAAAATAAAGCCAAATAGAAGTTTCCACAGAAAACTGCAAGCCATAACAATTAGATTTGTTTCATAGTAATATTTTGAAGCTACTTCTTGTCACCATGCCCATATGTAAAATAAGTAATCAACATCTGAGATCCTAGCAAACATAAAGCAAATTTACTTGCCTTGGCCTTGAAGAAATCTATCATTTCAACCTCAAAATGAAGTTCGTCATCCTTTGGGAAGCTGCTAGAAACTTGTATGGGACAATCATCTTCACCATAGTGCAGCTGTGGCTTAATTTTGAACTGCCCAAAAAAAATCATAGCATCAAATTAACTGTTGTGATTATTTTAATTGAACAGTAATGGCAATATCTCAAAGCACCACCTGCACAGACACTTTCCTTTCAAACCATCTCCAACCTAATTATCAACATAGGAAAATTCCAAGCCAAGAATTGTCTCAATTGCTTCTTTCTAATAGAGAAGTATCTGAAACTTTGGCAGCTGATTCATCTATAGCCTCTAGAGATGACAACACTAATAGTCTCGTTTTCAATTTCCCGTATCTCGTATCTTTAGCCTCCTTATGTTTGGGGAAGGGATGGGGGTTGAAAAAATTCAGCAAAATTCAACTTCATGTAAGATGACAACAGAACCTTATAGAAAAAGGAAGCATTGTACCATTGCCACTTCACCCTTCAACATTGTAGGGATTCCTTCTAGCAATCCCAATATCATCTTGCTTTTTCCCATAACATTTCTTACCGGGATACCCTTCCCTGAAAGCAAATAAGTTTTCATATAAATGCCCATCATACGAAACTTACAAAAGGCAGCTGTGAGTCAATAGTCAACCTAGGAGTCGCTGATATAAATTCTAAGCACAGAAGATAACCCTCGTTACTTTCAATCATGTGAGCTATCATTGAAGATCTCAACGGAAGTAGGTATGGTCAGATGTTTTTAGAAGCTGCAGAGACATTAACTGAAATCCAAGCAGCCAATTGAAACAAATCAACCTACATGCATAGGACCTATCTTTTGTAAGTACAAGATATTGCCTAATTCTATAGGAGGAAAACTCAAAAAAAAAAAAATACACACACACACACTATTGTCCAAGGTATACAATCAACAAACCTCCAAATTCTGGTTTGCTAGATTGAACAACCACTCCCTCCAGTGTTCTAACGGTGCAATGATAGATGACCTGAAAAACATTTGACATCATACAATGATTCCCAATAATAACATAATGAGAAAAGTATTCCAAAGCACAACAACCTTTGGCATGTGTTCTGAAAGCAACCATGCTAAAAGCCTCAAACACAACATGGCATCATCTGTCGCAAGTATCATAGCGTCAACATGCCTTAGTTCTTAACTCAACCATATTCCTTCAGTAATCTTCACCGCTGCAAAAGCTATGATTCCTATTGACTACTGTCTGCTCCACTTGAACTTGTATGGTTTCAAATAACTTCGTCAGAGATATTTTCTCTGGAAACAACACGAGGTTACATTCTCCGAACTACTAGGCATACATAAATTTTTGCTAAATTTTCTTTGAAGAGAGAGTCAATTGCAACCTTTATGAACTTTCTTCTTCTTCTTTTTTAAGTAGATCATCTACTAATACTTTCTTAAGTAGAAATTAGTAGGGCCTTTGACCAACTAATGATAACAGTATAGGTTAGTGGCTGCAGGTACCGTATTAATGTGTTCGAATTGACTTTCAAGAAGCAGTGCCTTTTACATAGTCATCTTTGTTTCATAGTCGAGTTTGGAAAGCAGTTAAATATTCACCTTTTTTTCGTCAAATGAGAGAAATAGCAAGTGCTCCTTACAATTAGTTCTCGCGACAAGAGGACATACTATTCACTACGATTATTTGAATGTAAGCGTACTACTTGGTATACACAAATCTAAATCAAGTCCAAATCCTTATTTTATCATGTAAATCGAATGTAGGCTTCATCCAACCTCAGCTGACCACAATGCATACCCAGGAATCTAACATCAGGATCAGCCGCACAGCGACTCGCTGGGGAGTTCAATTTGTACTTTGGTAATTCCCATTTTAAAGCAACTGCGCATACCGCAATTGTCAAAGTCAAATTCATCCAGTTTCAGCTATGCGCACCACACCAGCTAAGTCAATCAAATGCCAGACCGGAAAGGGAAATGCAACAGGACCACATGCAATCAAACTCCAGCTCATATACGAACTAACCTGATCACCATCAGAGGGCGTAGATTCACCCCCTCCAGGTCTCACCACAGCTTTCATCAGGCCTCCAGGCACCATCTTCTTCCTCCTAGAATCGAAATAGAGTTCAGTTCAAGCACAGTCAACGGTAACCGAGTCCTCTCTCCACAAAATCCACAAAAAAACAGTACAAACAGCCACCTCTTGTCATCCTCGGAAGAGGCTTTCTTCTTCTTCGGCACGTAATCCTCCGCCGCGTCTCCGTTCGCGGCCATTTCCAACGATCGGCACGAGAATTGCAGAATATCCGACTGGAGCTGCTAGGTTGACGAAGACGGAGCTACGAAGACGACCGACGAGAAGAGAACCTCGATCCTAGCGAGAAGAGACCAGCGACGAATGCGAAGAGCTCTCAGTTTCGCTGTGTAGTTGGAGCCGGGAAGTTCAACCACTCTGGTGGTATTTATACCCGTCGTCTCGACAGCGAAGCAGGCTCTGAGACTCGGAGAGTGAAAGTCCAATGGGTTGACCAACCGTCGTCGGGATTCCAAGGCGGCGTTTCTGACGACGGAAATCCTAGAGGCTGAGTTGCTGGTCGCGATGGAGACGAATCGTGACCGTTGAATTCAGCGACGATGTTTCTCGAGTCGAGTCTACGGATTCAACAGTGGTGTGGAGAGCATGGGATTATGGTCCCCTCAGTTTCGGGCAAAATTTTCACTTTTTCCCGGTCAAAATTAGAAAACGCAAGGCTAACAACTTCGGGCTTTTCTAAAAAAGGGGTTCAAAAAAAAAACAATACAAATTTGGGTCTCGTTTGCCAAAAATTACCGGTTAGGGTCCCGTTCGGCGGCGAAACCGCCGAACTGGTGGTTCGGCCGTCGGAGAGCCGAACACTACTCAATCCCGTAGTATAACTACCGAACTGGTGAAAGTTCGGTAGATATGCTACCGAACTTACCCCAGTTCGGTAGTCATACTACCGAACTGGGAAGCGAGGGGCCTCCGGCCCCCCTTCCTCTGCTGCAGCTGTCCCTCCTCTGCTACAGCTCTGCGCTGTGGCGGGGGTCTGCAGCGCCCAATTCGGTAGTTATACTACCGAACTTTGCGTCCCCTCCCTCCACTAGGCGAGGCCCCCCTCTGCTGCAGTGCCAGACGCCCCTATGCTGCAGGGACGCCTGCCCCTTCAGGTGAAGGGCCAGACGCATTCAGAAGCCTCTGAATGCCTGCAGGAGCCTGGCCCTTCACGTGAAGGTATTCAGATGCCTCTGAATGCATTGCAAGCACTCCGTGAAGCCTTCAGACTTTTGATACAAATAACAGAGGCCTGAAGGTGAACACGGAGAGAAAAAACAGAGAAATGAGAGACAACCGAGAGAGAAAAGAGAGATTTGGAGACCGTTTGTCGATTTCCGGCGTCTCCGTATCCGCGGTCATTGATTTCGGCGACGTTTCCTCACATTCGAACCAGGTAACGATTCACTTTATAATCTATTTTCTTCTGCCCTTCGCATTTTTCATTTCGTTTTTGTCATGTTATTTGTTTCTACACGGCAGAGAAGTTAGAGCAGAAGAGCAGAGAAGTTAGAGGAGATCCAGTATCCGGATTCCCATCTCGACACACGCACACTTTTTGGCTCAAGGTAATGCCTATATCCTTGTTAGTGTTAATTTGAGCACGTTTTGGTGTGAAAAATATGCTGTTTTAGTGCTGTGTAGTCACTGTTGTTGTTTTGTGCTGTTTTGTCCGAAAAATATCTTGTTCTTGCGCTATATATATATGTTTTGCATGTCGCTACATATCTCACTAAAAATGTTGTGCGTATTAAACCCTATTTTCATCATGATTTTTGAAATTTTGAATTTTCAGAATACTAAAAGAATAACTGAATGTACACGTCCCACGAAAATTTTTGTGCAAAACCATAGTTAGATCTGGACCGTAGGATGTGGTAATTAGATCGGACTATGTAGATTTGGTCTTCAGTTAAATCTGAGCCGTTGGTTTTAGTCGCCTAATCCAACGAACGTGGGTTAGCCACGTAGGCAAACCTATACCGTAGGATCTGTTCGTAATAATAAAAATTTCTCAGAATATAGAAAAATCAGAAAAATTTGAAATAATAATAAAAAATGCCCCAAACTGTGTCGTTTTAGTCCCGATTCAAACACGAGTGGGTTTGGGCCGGCTCTTCGGGTTTGTGAGTTGGGTGGACCCGATCCGGAAAATGAATAGAAAAAAAGTAATAAAAAAAAGGAAAAAGAAAATTAGAAAACAAATAAAATCAAAATAATAATAATAAGAATCTCAAAAATTAGGATTTGGTCAATTAATTGACTAGATCTTATTCTTGATGATTTTGGTCCTTCATTCCTTTCTAAATGACGATTCTACCCCTTATGGGTAAATCACTTCAGAATCATTTCAAAAAAATTTAAAAAATCACAGAAAATGGGAGAACTACCACATTCAACTGGTCCAACCTAATTCTATCGATTTTAATTTTTCGAGTCTTCGAAATATAAAATTGGCTGCGAAACAGCCGCTCATGCCCTAAATCCGTAAATATTTTTAAAGAATACCTAAATTCTTAAATAATTTTGTGACCCTATTTATTTCATTTGTTATATTGATATTTATAAGGTTAATTTGTTACTGTGTAGGAAAAAATATTTATTAAATTATAGATGGAAAGTAATTTATAATTTTTTCATTTAGCAAAATATCTTCTACATCTTTTGGGACTGTGAAATGGGGAGGTACAATAGTACGAAATGAATTTGGATATGATTACGAAGGTGGACAATATGCTATGTTTGAGTTTGGAAACATATCCAGATTTGATGAGTTACGTGCTACGATTGAGCGCCAGTTGAATATAATAGAAAATCAGTATATTTCTAGTCTGATGTATAGACAACCGATTCAAGCAACCGGTCATTGTATGTATGAAATTGTGGAGGTGCATAATGATGCTGTAGTTAAGATAATCATGCAGTTTGCACGTCAGTGTGATTTTATGGGGTTTGTACAGTTTTATGCAACTGTAGATGAACACCAACCGATAAATGATTTAACTGAGGAAAGTTCCAATGTTGGTGAAGATGACGTTGGTGTGGATAATCAGTACGTTGAGTACGATGATAACAATGATAATGATGATGCTGATAGTGATGAAGAAGATGATTTATGGTTGGAAGAAGATGACGGGAGGTGATGAAGAAGATGTTGGAGGTGCCGAAGAAGATGACGGAGGTGGCGATATGGAGGCTTACTACAACACACATTGCAGTAATCCCATTTTTCCATTGGTACATCTACCGCCCCATTCAGAGATTAACTATGATATGATGCAAGTAGATACAAGAATCAAGCCGGGTCATATGTTGTTTGATCCATCAAGAGAATTTCGTGTTGGGATGTTATTTCCATCACGAGATGCGGTGCAGTTGGCTGCGAAAGAGTATTCTTTGAGAAGAAATCATCACTTTCGCAGTGGTGAGACAAAGAAGAGAAAATATACTATACAGTGCGGGAATCCAAATGAACCGTGTGATTGGCGGCTCCGTGCATTTCATAAATCGGGTGACCTATTTTGGACAATAACTAAGTATAGTGGGCCACATACATGTCGTAATCTGCAAATATCAAGGGATCATCGGCAACTTGATCAGAAGTACCTCTGCAGCCAGATAGAAGCAATGGTTGCCGCTCAACCAAATATCAAAATCAAGCCGCTAATGACCGAGATTAAAGACAAGCTGGGCTTCGAACCTACTTATCGAAAAACCTGGGCAGCTAAATAAATGGCGATTGCCAAAACTTTTGGAGGATAGGATGAGTCGTATGGTCAGTTAAGACAGTATATGAATATGATGAAGTCAATGAATCCAGGTTCTCATTTTGTGATCGATGATTGCATGAGCCAAAATGATAGTGTGAAGGTTTTCAACCGGATGTTCTAGACTTTCAAGCAGACGATTGAAGGCTTCCAAAATTGTCGTCCTATGATATTTGTTGATGGAACTTTTTTGTACGGGAAATACCGAGGAACGCTCCTTTGTGCGGCCTCATTTGACGGCAACAATCATATATTTGTGTTGGCATTTGCTGTGGTTGATCGGGAGAATGGCGACAATTGGACTTGGTTTATGGATATGTTGCGGAGATATGTCACTAATGGCCGACAAAATATTTGTGTAATATCAGGCAGCTATAAGGGGATTCTGAAAGAAATGGAGACAGAAGGGTGGCGTCCTCCACATGGCCACCATAGATATTGCATTCGGCGTGTTGTCGGCAACTATAATAAGCAATTCAAAAATGCCGAAGGGAAAATAGCTGTTCAGACGGCAGGTAAATTTTTAAATTTACGTTATTTGAGGAATAAACATGTTCATAAATTTGTGTGACAAATACTTATTATTATTGTAATGTACAGCTTACGAGAATCAAAAGTGGAAATTCTTACACATCATGAGCCGAATGAGTGAGTTGCAACCAGAAACAGCTCAATGGTGTGAGCAGATTTCAAGGGAGAAATGGACGAAGGCTTATGATGAAGGAAGGAGATATGGATCGATGACAACGAATTTAGTTGAATCGGTTAATGGGATGCTGAAGGATTTTTGTGCTCTGCTAATAACAACTATGGTGAATAAGATATTTTATCAGTTGGCCTATTATTTTGACACCAGAAGAACGACATACAGGGCGCAGAAGGTAGAGGGATGGGTATATACTCAATTTGCGGGTAACATGCTCGAGAGAAACAGTCAAGCTGCAAATAGGCATGATGTGACACGGTTCGACTCTGATACAGAGATTTTTGAAGTTAAAATTGGATGTAATAGATCCAAAGGAACAGGGGGCCACAAACACAAAGTCCAGCTAAACCGGCAAACGTGCACATGTGGAAAATTTCAAGAGATGAAAATCCCATGTTTCCACGTAATTGCAGCATGTCAAAAATATGCAATTGATTACCATGCGTTCGTAGATGAATTCTATACGTTGGATAGAACACTTCAGTGCTATAGTACATGTTTCATCCATTGGGGCATTCGGATTACTGGCCTGAACCTGACGAGCTGCTATTAGTGCCAGACCCGAACCGTATTAGGAAGAAAGGAAGACCCCGTGCATCACGGATACATAATGAGATGGACTGGAGTACGCCGAGCAGTAGCACTTCCCGTAATGTTTGCACCAACTGAGGAAAATCAGGGCACAACAGCCAAACTTGTGCATACAGATCGGCCTAGGAATAAAATTTAGATTGTGTGTGAACATTGAATGTAATACATTTGATTTCCATACTCAATTTAGTTGTGTGAATTATGTAAATTAGATATATGAATTTTTTGTAATGTTATAATATCACAATTGTGCGATATTTATTAAGTTCCTCTATTCCATTTGTAAACATGGCACAAAAGAATTACATTCAGCTGGGACCTTGGGACAATTCACTACTTACAGAGCAGGCCCGACACAGATCCTATGCCATATGGAACGCTCAGGTAATTAATAAATTTAGAAGTTGATCTGTCATTTGTATCAGTTGTATCGTAATGAAATTGCTACTAACAGTTAATGTAACATTTTACAGATCAGACTAAGATCAACCTCTTAGATGTCAGCGAGATGGATCGACGCTACACGAAGATTTTTTTAGCTCATGGATTGTTAGACACGTTCATTTAATCTAGAATATTTTACCAATTTTATTTTATGAATATTTTTTGTCAATTATTTACATACTAGTTGGGGTACAACACAGCCAAAATTCCAGCCTCACTTTGCAGTTCACCGAGCCAAATTCGAGAGTGATTATCTCGGTGTACAAAAATAATCAAGGGAAACCGATCATACCACATGAAACTAGGTATGATCTAGTTTCCAAAATGATCAACGGCTTAGGAATTGACTACACGAGCGCGCTGTAATGGTGTCGTGAAGGTGCTCGGTGCGGAATCAACACTTAGAAAAATTTCAAACCCCTCACTTTGCAGCTCACTGAGGTGATTTTCGGGGATCATAACTTGATCCACCGAGGCAACCAAATCAAAACCAAAGTATCAACATGAAGTTCCACACACACAGAGAGCATGCTCGACCAAACAACGACCCAAAAAGCTCAAGAAATCTTCAAAAAAAGTGACCCCGAAGTAGCAGGTCTGAACTGGTTTCAACACTTAGAAAGATTTCCATTACCCAAAATCAATTCACTGAGGCGACTTTGGAGGACCATAGCTCATACCTCAACTACAACCAATGGGAAATTAATATACTGATGCGAAAAATCACATACTATGAACGAAATGAAACAAGAATGACTCTTAAATCATGCAAAACGAGAGAGAAAACTGACCCCAAAGTAGGAGGGTCGCACTGTTTTTCCAGAAATCTAGACTTAAACCGGGCCAACATGGGGTATTCCCGACCCCATAACTTTACCCAAAGATCGAAATGAGAGAAAATGAGCACAACCACGCGTTCTGCTATGAACCAGGAACACAATAAACCAAGAATAGTCCGAAAATACTCATATTAAGATAATGAAAAACGAGCACGAAGCAAGCAAGTTGGACTGAGTTCAACACTTAGGCAAAATTTCCAGATTCGGATTAGACCAACAAGGCAACTTCGGAAGGGCATATCTCACACCTCGGTCATAACCAGGGGCCACACAACATATCGAAGCGAAGGTCTACGCACGTAAAATGCATTTGCACAATAATATACCAAAAAATCATGCAAAATGGCTGAGAAAAATAGGTTCAAAGTCGGGGGTTTGAACCACCCGAGGCATTCTACTGCTGCTGCTTCTGTGCGTCTGTTGCTGCAACCCTAATTACATTTAATGATGATGCCGTCCTCCTACGCGGCCTCCTGTTCCGCAATCAGGTTGTCTTCGTTCTTCGGCACGCCTAGTATTGTACCGACGATGACGTTCTGGAGGAGTATGATGTGTAGATGACGAAGGCATGTCATGTGGTATGAAGCGTGGTTGTGATGTGGATGCATCATGAGAGTCAGGAAATATGCGATGCTCCGATGGTACATATCCTACTGTAGACGGGTGTGGGAAGAACTCGGATCCATAGGCACTCGGAGAGTTAGTTGGAGTGAAGGCGAAATCGGATCCCTCATGAAATGGACTAGCAAACTGGCTAAACCCTGTATTTAACCCCGGCGTATGATAGGTGAACGGGTAGGAAACGACGTCATCAACTGGATGAGCTCGAGTGGTCCTCCGGGTCGACTGAATAGTCTCAGGTGGGTCATCCTCGTCCGGCCCAATGGGTGCTGCTGTAGGTGCTGATTGGGGTGGTAGAATCATTGTCAACCGCATCTCCTCATTGAAGGCGCATAGCATTACCTTAGATATCTTATCTATATGCCGTATGTTCTCCTGCTTGTTCTCCCGAGATATAGTGGAAGCCAATCGTACGATTTGTTCCACGCAATCACACTGTTCATGAAATCAAAGTCAACAGAAGTTATCAAATGCCAATAACTTATGTTACCAAAAAAAAAAATTAAGTAAATTAAATGTGTTTGCACTAACAGCTCCACCTACTGCACCTCCCGTGTAAGAAATCCACCTCCTTGTGTGTTTGCGATACCACTTCATATATTCTGAATTATAGTGAAGCGGCTCCATTGCAGGAGCATAATTGACTATGTGCTCAAGACGATTGTTCCATATACCAATCTACTCTCCGTGAAAATCGACTCAATTCCTTGTAATTGGCTTTAATTGAATATTATGAAAACCTGTATGATTACTGGGAGGAATAGGTATTGGTTGCTGCATACCAAACTGACGACATACTCGGTCTGAAAAATGCCACTCAACGATGTGGAAATAGATGAGTGGGACACGAGCCCTTCAAATGTGTTCTCCTTGCAGGCAGTAATCTGGTAGACTCTGGAGAATGTCATCGGTGTAGGGCTCCCAAGTAATCTGTTATCGTATTAAAACATATCAAATTAAACGAAGAATTAGTTTAAAAGGTAACATTACATTGAACTCGTTGGTTGCTATCATGACTTACATCTGCAGATGCCATTCTATCAAATTGGTAGCGCAGATGTCGCAAGGTATGTGTGGGGACCATTGTTGTCTGTAGGGGTTGAGTCCAGCTGTATAAATAAAAAATAAGAACATTTACATATATTATACGCACTGAAACAAATTTATGACTCACGAACTGAAAAAGCAATAAATCACATACCGACTACCAAGAGGTGCATCTGGTAAAGGATCACGGCTTCTGATGGATAGGGCGACACAACTGAAGCGATCCCACGCCCAAATCTGCAATACATGTAGGGCACCACTGATTTGGTGCGCTGATGGATCAGTCGCATTGCATAGCTCCCGATACAACCACGCAAGTGCTGCTGAACCCCAACTGTACGGCGTAGGATCCTCGAGGTGCTCTAGTAGTGGAAGAAAAATCAAACTAACCCTAGCACCTGATTTGTCTGAAAAGATAGATCCAGCCAACTGGAGAATCAATGCCCTAGCATGCTGCAGTATGGTAACCTCACCGGCATCGTCAGGAATTACACCAAAGAGTCCTCTCAGCCAAGCTATCTTTACCATCGAACCGCGTATTTGACTGGCTAGGGGGCGGTGACCAAGTAGATTCTCACAAAGATCGGGCCAACTCCTACTAGTGGGGCAAGTAACTGCAAGTCCATCAATGGGAAGCCCTGTTAGCACTGCGATGTCCTACAATGTGATCGTGCATTCACCTTCCGGCATATGGAAGGTGTGAGTCTCGGGCCTCCATCGCTCGACCAAAGCTGTAATCAAATGGTGATCAATTTGGCAAAATCCCATTTTCCAAACTCCGTAAAATCCCGAAGCTCGAATATACAGTTCAATGCGTTCATCAAGTTCAACTTCGTGTAGCATCGATCCATCTCGCTGACATCTAAGACATTGATCCTCATCTATCTATAACATGTTACATTAACCATTAGTAGATTTTATTACGATATAGCTATTACAAATGACAGATAAACTGAAAAATTTCTTAATTACCTGAGCGTTCCATATGGCATGTGATCTGTGTCAGGCATGCTCTGTAAGTAGTGAATCGTCCCGAGGTTCTAGCTGAATGTAAGTCCGCTGTGCCATGTCTACAAATGGAACAGAGGAACTTAATAAATATCGCATAATTGCTATTATTTTTTGTTTTATTTGTATTCTAATTTTATTTTTTCCAAATAAATATCGCCATGTCCCGGTTGATTTTTTTTATTTTCTGCATTTTTTTATTTATTTTTGATATTTTTCTGGCTGGGTCAACCCGGTCAACCAGACCCGACCGCCTAGCCCGGGTCAAACCCCCTCTGGGTTGACCCAAAAAAATCGCGTCGTTCCCATTTTTTTTATTTTCTATTATTATTATTATTTTCTACTTTTCATTTTCCTTTTTTTTAACTTTATTATTATCAATTTTTTTAATGAATTTTTTGATTTTTTGGTGATTTTCTGATTTTTTAATTTCTACATTATTTATTTATTTTTTATATTTTCTGGCCGGGTCAACCCGGTCAACCAGACCCTAGCGCCCAGCCCGGGTCAAACCCCCTCGGGGTTGACCCAAAAAAATCGTGCTGTTCCCATTTTTTTTATTTTCTATTATTATTATTTTTTCTACTTTTCATTTTCCTTTTTTTAACTTTACTATTATTATTTTTTTAATGATTTTTTTATTTTTTTGGTGATTTTCTGATTTTTTTTATTTCTACATTATTTATTTATTTTTTATATTTTCTGGCCGGGTCAACCCGGTCAACCAGACCTGAGCGCCCAGCCCGAGTCAAACCCCCTCGGGGTTGACCCAAAAAAATTGCGCCGTTCCCATTTTTTTTTATTTTCTATTATTATTATTATTTATTTTATTTTTTCTAATTTTTATTTTCCTTTTTTAAAATTTACTATTATTTATTTTTTTTTACAAATTTTCTGGAATTTTTTCAAATTTTTTTAGAATTTTCTTATGATTTTTTTACTGATTTTATTGATTTTTTTAGTGATTTTCTGATTTTTTTTTTATTTTCTGCATTATTTATTTATTTATTATATTTTTTGGCCCGGTCAACCAGGTCAACCAGACCCGAGCGCCCAGCCCGGGTCAAACCCCTTCGGGGTTGACCCAAAAAACTACGTCGTTCCCACTTTTTTTTTTAAATATATTTTCCAATTTTTTCTGATTTTTCTATTTTCTGAACATTTTTATTATTACAGACAGATCCTACGATCCAAGTTTGCCCACGTGGCTATCCCACGTTCGTTGGATTAGGCTCCTAAAACCAACGGCTCAAATATAATCGAAGACCAAATCTACACCGTCCGATCTAATTACCACATCCTATGATCCAAATTTAACCAGGAGACCTAATCTAAATAGTGAAACAGCTCAAAAAATGAAAAATTAAACGTATCATAATATGCTTGAATCGACCCTAGAAATGATATTGGTGTTACTTTGATCCGTAGAGCAAGATCCGGGCTGGTTTGAGGTAGAAACTCTGCTGGACAACACCTCCACAATGGGCTAGACGAACAGGGCGAGTATGGCAGGGCACGGTGAAACGGCGCGAGACTGTTCGCGGCGGACGACGGCGGAGCACGAGTTTCGGCTGTGTGCTCTTTCTCCCCCAAACACTCTTTTCCTCTCTTCCTCTTCTCCTCTTCCTCTTCTCCTCTCTCTCTCTCTCTTTCCCCTGCTCAATCTTTTCCTCTTTTTATTGCCTGAAGGCAATAAAAGGGAACGTTCATGCAATAATAGGGAACCTCTACAGGCTTCACTGCACGTGAAGCAGGCTTCACACTTCTCTGCTGCCGAACGGGAGGCCATGACGGGGGTTCGGCAGCTGAGCTGCCGAACGGGAGGCCGTGACGGGGGTTCTGCAGCTGAGCTGCCGAACTTTGTTCCTTTCGGCTTCAGGGCTGCCGAACTTCTCAGTTCGGTTAGCTCACTGCCGAACGGGATCCCTTTTGGGAAATAAAAAAAATATAACCAATTTTGTAATTTTTTTTTCAGACCCATTTTTGAAAAAAGCCCAACAACTTCTCTTCGATCACTAATATATATTATAGGGAAAATTTCAAAAAATGGCCCAAAATCCTCTCAGTTTCTCAATTAAGAGCCCCAAGTGAATCTTATTTCAAATAAGGACTTGAAGTGCCCTCATTTTCTCAAACAAGAGTCTGAAGTGAACGTTGTTTCAAATAAGGGCATGAAGTAGCCATAAAATTTCAAAAAAAAAGCCTGATTTCAAAGGCATTTTAATCTTTTTTTTTTATTTGATTTTTTTTCTTTTTTGTGTTTTATTAAAAAAAAAAAGAAAAAGAAGAAGAAGCCACACACAGGCAGGAGGCTGCCCCTCCCGCCTGTGGCCGCCGGCGACTTGACCTAGGCCAAAGAAAGAGAGAAGGCCTTGTAGTGAGATGGCGGTAGGTGTTAGCTCTAAGGCTTGCGGTGAACAACGACGAGCGAGAAGGCGGCGTCATCGACGACAGTCATGCTCTTTATTTTTTTAGGGTGCTTTAGAGTTTGGATAGATTTGAGAAATTCATGTCTTGGGCATGGGTATTTTGGAAAAAGGATTGGCATTTTCGTAAATAAATTTCACAAATATAATAAATGTGAGGATGCAAAGTGATACTCAAATAGCAAATCTAAAGGATGGACAAAGGCCAAAAAAAAAAAGGATTGATAAAGGTTTATTTATCCTTATATTTTTCCTTTTGGGGTTTTAGAGAACTTTTAAAGGGAGAAGCGTCATAAACAAGCCGATTTTCGAAAAACCTAGAGGAGAGATTTACAGAAATCCCTCAACAAAGATGGCGAACATAAAACTAGAACCGTCTCTGATGTACACTAAAACCGCCGCTCTTTCCTGTTAGTGCGAATATCGGTGAAGCTCGCTCGATAGAGGGAGAGACAGAGCTTGTCGAGTTCCGCCTTTTGGTGATGGAGGGAGAGAGCGTACTGGACGCCATCTACGAAGAAGATAACTTTGACAACGATGACGTCGAAATGGTCGACGTAGAGGAGGGCGAACTTGTGGATAATCAGGATACGAAGATCGATCCGGCACAACCTGTCGTGGGTGGAGATGGTGAGGTTTCGAAGCAAGAGGAGCAGAGTAAAAATCGCAGGCGTAGGGCAAACAAGAAGAAGAACAGAAAGAGGAAAAGGGTTGCTCCTGGGGCTGGCTCTAACTTCACCGACATCAACAGGTCACATTCGGATTCTGCCTTGGACCTTGCAGCTTCTCGTTCGATATAAAAAGAGTTCATTTGTCGCTCGGATTCGTCTTCTTGTCTGGAGGCGAGATAAAATTTGGCTTGACCAATTTACCAAAAAATAAAAAAATTGGCTTGACCATTTGATTCGTAATGTAGTGAAGGGCTTCTGATGTTCTGCGCGTGCCTGTGGTGTGCGGGCGCGTTTGTGTCCCTTTTGAGTATAGGGGTCGTAGCTTTTACCATGTTATTTATCGAGTTGGGCTTTGGTCTTACCATTACATGGATGATGAACCGTGGAGTGGAGGGAAAATATGATGTTCCTTCTTTTGCCCATTTGATAAATGCAGATGATCACAAGAAATTTGTGCTTGAGATTTGTTCTTGCAGCTATCACTCATGGCAATGCGGTCATCTCTGCTTTCTACTCTTTCCAGGTTCGTTCTCGATACCTGTAGGAGACTGAAGGAGAAGAAATCATACATGGTGTATACTGCCGTCGGTTGTCTGGGAGTGTCTGCGTTGAGCGATCTCATCAAAGAGGTTAGTAGCCTTTCTGCTGTGTTCATTCTGTATCCATTGAAGTAGCATTGGGATTTATAGGCACGGTAGATAATTTTGGTTGCTTATGAGTGAACAATTGGACAAGACAGGCATAAGGTTGCGAGGGAAAGTATTTTGGACTAGGCATTTTGAAGGAGTGATAGAGTTTCGTTAATAAAAATCTGGGATGCAATTTAATTGGAAAAAAGCTGTTCTATGTGTATACATATAGCCAGAATAAAATGATTTGTATCTGCTCCCAGGAGACAGGATTTTGAGGGGTCGAAGTTTCTGAGTTTGCAGGACAGAGAGAATCCCTGGAAGTAGGATAAGAAAACGGTATCTTGTTGATGGAAGGTGGATTGATTTTTTATGCTTTTTTGCATATTGGTTTTGGATTTTATACTTTTAGTACAGTTGGATGGACATTTTCTTCAGTTAGCTGTGCATAAATTTTTTTGGTAGTGTTGATGGCAGCTTGTTTAGAAAATCTCCAACTCTTTTGCCAGAAGTTTCTCATTGCTTTCTCTCAGAACTTCCAAATTAAACACCTTATGATTTTTTAAGTACCTTATCCTGCCTTAGCACTCACATTTCTGTATTTCAGGTAGATGCTATTCAGGCTTGTGGGGGTCAGATGACTGCTGACAGTAAACGGCAGCGAACAGGTGGGGGTGTACTGTGGAGTATCATTAAAGCACGAGAACCAAATGCTTACAGAGAGATAATGAAAAGAGCAAGAGAATTTGAGGTGTGTAGTTGATTTCCTCTTTTAAGTCATTTAGTGATTATGTGCAAACAACTTGCACTACTCACATTGTTAAGCATATCAAGACATGTATTTAGGCCTCCAATTACCTCCCATTAAAATGGTAACTGTGATATTACCTTAGATCATCCATGGTTTCTTGTTGAGACTCGTTCAGTGGCTTGGTTAGTTATCTTAGGGTTTGCTGGTGTTGTATTATCTGAAAGGCTTAAATAACTTTAGTACTGCTTTATTTCGCAACGGAGATTGATCTTTTACAAAATGATTCTATCTTCATGAACCTTTGTTCTTTTCCTAATAATTCTCTTGGAGCATCTGATGGAAAATATTGCTTAAAGACCAAACTGACCGTAGGTTTTCCTATAGCAGATTTCTTCTTTTTCTTTTTCTGTTTTCCTTTATCCTTTATCGGTTCGGACATAGAACAAACATGATTGGTTGGCTCCTAGCACAGAAGCTATCCAAGGAGAATAACTTATAGTAAGCTGACAAGAACTATCTTTAGCAGCATTAATAATATTACGGGCCAGAGGTCTTCCAGAGCTTTGGATCTGCATCGTTTTCATCTATGATGCCTGATTACCATCTATTGGGTTGCATGCTTTCCTTATTCTGCAATGATGATTTATAGGCTTGGTCAATTCGGGAAGTCTTTTCGTTCCCAATCGCGAGTAAGTTGGTCTATGTTGTTTATCATATGCAGAAGCAATTCAAGCCGCACAACATTCAACAAGGACAACAGAAAGAGGCAAATTCTGATGGACCTATAAAAGCATCTCCTGACAGGAGTTCTGCGACCAATCCAGATGGTTTCTCAACGATGCCTGAGTTACAAAATGTCGATCAGCAATCGGCTGGTGACGAGAAACGACAATCCGTGAAGGAACGAATGAGAGTACCTGTTTCTTATGAAGACATTATAGATGACCCAGAAGATGGAAGCGGATAATGTTTGTGAAAAAAAAAAAAACAACGTTATCTTCCCATGGTTGTCTCAATTTGTGCATAGCAAACATTCTAACAAGTTTTGCAAACATTCTTGAGGCGAAAATATAGCACGTAGTGTTGGAGAGGCTGAGAGTTATTCTTATTCTCTGAAGGGGAGCACAGCATCCCGGCTTCAGTGGGCGTATGTGAAGTCCTATCATAGGCCATCTTTTTGCTTTGTGAAAGTGCATAGAAAGGAAAGAGAGGACATCAAGCAAGTATTGTTTCTTGTTCCGGATTTGCCTCATCAGCAAACCTTTGAAGCTTAACTACTCTGCAATGCGTCTCCTCTCCTTATGATTTTGCAGAGTCAGTATATCTGACGCTTAGCAGCATTGCGATTTCAATGGCTGGCATTATAGAAACGCCAGTGATTTCTTTTGTGTTGTAGTGTGGTGGAGATATATGCACCGGAAGATCCCTTCTATTCAATTACTCCTGTTTTCCTTATTTTTGTCGATCAGTTCCTCTAGATCAAGAGGAGGTATGGTTCTAAGAGTAGATTGACCTCGAGTTGCGATTTTGCTTGTTAGATAACCGGCTATTCTCTAGAAAACCCGTCTTTATATTCTTGGTAATCCCAGTTGGTATTTAAAGGTTGTTGAGAACAATTTATTCACCCTGGAGCATGTACAAGATTAGAAGCAAAAGAACACTGAAACTTACTTTTATTGCAGCATGGTGTAAAGCTAGCACAAATGACGGTGATAAACAATTCAATAACGTTTGTGAGAAACATAAGTTGGACAGGTGAAACAATCCCCATCAGTGCACTCCAATTTACAAACCCTTCGCCTCAAAATATTTTGCCAAATTGTTCAACAAGCGAACTCCGAGCTTTCATTTCGATACCAAGTTCTCAGCAATGTTCATTGTTTCTATTTTGCTTGTACTTCTATATGCCTTTGTACAAGCAATGCGTGCGGGGTTGGAATCGTTGAAGCAGCGGGTGCATCAATCGCATTATATGTGTAGACTATAAGGTGCAAGCTTAGAACACCCAATTGGCAGTGCACCAGTTCTACTGTGTCTTTTGCCTTTTATGCAAGAAGAGGCAGGCAACACTGCAATCATCAACTTTTGAAGAAGGGAATTTCTTCTTCCATGAAGCAATAGCTGCTTCAACCAATGCTTTTGCTGCATCTTCCTCATCTTTCGCCGACCCGACCACAGCTGCAACTTCATTGTTATCGAGCACATCCCACACCTGCATGAGAGCGTTCGGGAATAATTAGAACATGGACCGACAAAATTTTCCATGTGACTGTGACTATCCCGCTTAGGTAGTGCATGTGCTGATCACCAGATCTGATAGTGCCTCTGACTATTGCTGGATTTCACTGAACTTTCATATATAGCTTTATCGAGACCGAATTTTCTTACCCCATCTGTTGCAAGGACGATGAATTGGTCTTTTGGAGTTATGCGGTGATAAGAGATGTCAGGAATGGCGATTATGCCATGGTTTTTGAGCAAGTAGTCGCCGAAAGCACGGGACATGGCAAGGCCAGGCATGTCCTCATGGGGTAGCCACACCCGCTGGATGTGCGGTTCTTCCTTTAGAGCTAAAACCCGGCCGTTGCACTTCCTTATTCGGTCGGCTTCGCCTGCAAATACACCCCCGACCGAACATAAGTACCAAAACTATCAAGATGCATGAATAATATGGGACTTCAAAATGAAAGAGCTCAATACAAGTAGATAAGAGGTCCTCGGTAAATAACTTAAGGCCTAAGAACATACAAACAATCAAAAGATGGTTAGATCCAAATAGGAATAGGATGATTATGCTAGGCTTACTGGGGACATTAGGCTTCAAGTCAGTAGTCAATTGAAGAGTACGAAGTCCGTCTTCAGTGAGAGTCCCTAACACTGCTCTCGAGTCGCCGAGGTTGGCTATGACAAGATCCTCACCCTGTGATTAATTTTCCAACTATTAGCCTGGTACCAATGGGCTGCTCTTAAGAAGGATGTTAGAATGGACTGATCGATGAAATTTTTTGCGGTTCCTGGTAATTTGAGGAGCAAAATACCTGTCTTATGACAACAACAGCTGTGCTTCCACTGGTGGAGCAGTCCAATCCCTCCTGAAGCTTGATCTCCTTGTCCATCACCTTGAAGGCACTGACACATGAATCTCTCCATGCCTGGAAGTTCTTGCTCAGCATCGATCCTTGGTCACAATCATCGTGCACCGCCGTGACTTTGGCGTTTGCCAGAGAGTTTCTCTGGTTTAGCACGAGCAGTGGCAAATGGTTCCGCACTAACTTGCTCACCAGGTGACCGTTCTTCCCATGACCGTCAAAAACTCCACAAAAGGTTCCATCATCTTTTCCATATCCCTAAAGAGAGAGCAGAGTACATCAATGTCAAAGAAAATTATTCACCATTCTGTAAAAAGTTCACTGTGTATGTTGGACCTGAAACTTGCATCAAACTCATCATTCTCCGTTGCAATTCTGATGAATTGAACTAAACAAGAATGAGAAGTCATCACAAGCAAACTGGCTAAATGCTCATTTCATCAGACCCGCCTAACAAAAACAACCTCAAAGTTGATTCAACAATGTTCAAATCACGACAAACCTGATAGAGTATAGCAGCATCTTGGTTCAACCCTTTGCTTCCAGTTCTTGAATGAACAGACCCATTTCTCTTAGCTTTATCACCGGTCTCGTCAATGAACCCTGCATTTTCATGGACATCTTTAGTATCATGAATCTCAGAAGATACAGAGGATATGCAGATTCCCATCTCAAAAATGAATACTTGTTTCTTTTCCTTATGCTCCAACTTGCTTTTTATAGTCCAGCGACCAACTTAATCATGGATTTTTAATTACCCAAAGCATGTTGGCACAAATATTTGTCTTATAACAATGTGGCTCCCAGAGAGCTCAAAGCGTGCCCTAGCTTCAATAATTCACTGTTTTCTTTAGAGGTTCTTATTTTATGAGTACCCCAAGATTCATTTGAAGGGGCACATGAGGTGGACCTTAGCAGGATCTTGGCAAGCAAAGTCAAACTATACGGTATCCATCGCTCTTTCAACGTATTCGCAGCTTAAAAATTGTTACAAATGAATTCACGCGCCGTGTCTCAGACTAGTTACATTATAAAAACCGTATATGACCGCTTGTGAACGGCGAGTGTACCTAAGACATACACGACCCTTCCGTGGGCGTTATACTATTCAATTAGTTCCATTTTGTTTCCCCTACAAGAACCCTCTCCATGAAAGTTAAATACAGGAGAAGGTTATGATTGCAAGTGCATGAGTTTCAAAAGGCTAACTTGATGTAACAACTAGGAACCATGATGTTTTACTCAGGCACGGTTGTGTTTGTGCTTGGCTTTTGTGAGCATGGTGTGTCATCCGCATGTCAATGCGGGTGCACTCTCTGCTTGGTGGTACGTGCAACGCAAAAGTTAGTTTTGTCGGTTGGTCCCTCTCCACAGGGACATAAAGGAATAACATCGATCTTGCTGGGAATTTGACAAGATCAAGGACCCAGAATCAAAATCTAATCTTTGGTTAGAGATATTCAGAGGGCATTTTACCAAGGAAGTGATTGCGTGGACGAAAAAGAGATTTCCAACATTGTTGGATTTTGCAATTTTAAGATGGCATTGCATTTGATAAATTGGAATGACTCCGGAAAATTGTCCAAAATGTCCTAAATTTATTGCAATTTTACCAATTCAGTCCTATTTTTTTAAAAAAATTTGTCAATTCAGTCCTAAACCTTTTCACGTTTTGCCAATTGAGTCTATCCGGCCATTTTTTGTCGGAAATCTCTGACGTGAACGTTGACCATCCTACGTGGCATGACGACGCTGGCATGGATAATTTTAGTAATATTTTAATATATTTTAAATTTTTGTTGGACTCAATTGGCAAAAAACGTGAAAAGTTTATGACTGGATCAACAAAAGTGCAATAAATATAGAAATTTTTGAATAATTTTTTCGGAATGACTCAAATGACAACCTTTGAAACATTAGGGACAACATCCTAGAAAGACGCAAATTCTGGTCAACAATGCGAATCCTCATTAAATCTTGAGGATATGAAGCACAGGCTTCCAGTAGCAAATGCACCCTAAAAATGCCAATGAGGCTTATGCGCCAGCAAAGATGGGTCCTGCTGCACTCGATGCATCATCAAATGTTTTGACAATTTCTTTCTATTGATATTCTAATGACCATAAATATATCGAGCCCTTAAAGTAATCGATCAAGTTGACTTTTGCACCAATAGAAAGAAGGGTGTTCTTTAATCTTGGGTCGGTGTCCAATTTCTGTGGATCTTGTAGTTTTGGTCCTTTAACGAATCAATGTGCAGGCCTGTGCATTATTGGAGGAAGAGAATAGGAAAACAACGTTGGCCCGAAATAACTGAAAGAGAAGGTCCCTTCACCACAAGAATTGCCTCAAGCTGGTTGACTTTTTGCCTTTCAAAATATGGACCAAGAAGACCCGAGGGCAGTCGACCGATTCCTTAAGCAAAGAGATAAAGCTTTTGGCTAGACATGAAAGGGCGAAATCTGAGCATTATATACAGCCTCTATGTGTCCTTAATCTTGTAAGGAGAGAAGTTCTGAGGCCTTATTCAAATGGTGCTTCCACAATTCTCAGATTCTTACACAATAAATCAGTATAGCCTCGAAGATACCATTCTGTCCATCGCTATGGATCACGATGCTGACTTGACAGTATCAAAGAGTTGTCGGCTTCATCTTAACGAAAACCCTGGTTTTTTATTCCTTATTAATTTTGAGTTTCCCTAATCATTCATCCGAATTCTTATTTATTCTCATCAATAATTGAAATCGTATAATCAAGAGGATATAATTCATTGATCCTTATTATAGTGAAGGGATGAATCATTGAATAACTTAGACAGACTAGACAATACCAATATATGGAGAGAATGACACAAATGGTCCTGAACTTTAATTCAAGGAGTAACTTGAGTAACGTTTTCGCATAGTCTAGAAATTATATCGAGCATTTTCAGGATCAAAATTCAGGTTGAGCAAATTAAAAATTGACATGGGATCAAAGTTCGGGGACCAATGGAGCTATACACAAGTCCAAGGATCAGCTGTTGGCGAATAATAATAGTATGGCAGTTGTTAAGCTTTGGTCTCCATTCAGAATCGGATGGGCAGTATCTAGGATGTTGTTTTGCTACGTTTCCTGCCGATTTTGTCGGGGGCAACAAGCAAACTTGGGCATCTTCTTTCCATCAAGATTGTGGAAAATTGTTCCTGCCCAAGTCATTTTAGTGGGTACTCGCCTGTTGATGTTAAGTTCTTTCATGTGTTCATGCCCTCCAAGAAACGAACTTGACAAAAAGGGACTTTGAATTTCGAAAGCTTATCCAAGAAAACTAAGTACAAATCCGTCCCTCTTGAACAAAGATCAGATTGTGCGGAATTCAATTTATGTTCCAGACGAAAATGAAAAAGAAGTGGGTCTGTTCAGAATACGATCAAGAAGTGTGTTCGCATAGCGAATGTTCCAAAGGAAAGAAGAAAAGAGAGTGAGATGTGTGGATATAGCTACTTCAAATTTGGAGGAAGCCATGGCTGAGCTGAGAAGCTTCTCAATCTCAGGCTTGCCTCCCATCGTGTCGAAGTAGCTCTCTCTCTCTCGGCACCACGCAAAAGGTGTGTCGTCGTTTCATCTCAGTATCGAGATTCACCACACACCCGTGTCTGAGAGTGCCCCCAATTTTGAATTTTTCTATTTTCAAAATCAAGAAATCAAAGAGAAATAAAAGGAACGATGATGAAGAAATTTCACTGGAATGTCGCCGGCTAATTGTGTCATGAAACGACGAGAGTTTTCGAGTTTCAGGGATCTTCTACCGGCGAGATTCATGTCGGCTCCACGCGGCAGACCGGTCGCCATTGATCGGCGCCGACTGTTGACTCGATTCTTGGAGCCAAACCCGCATCTACGACTCAAGAACTCAACCCACGACCACATTCAATTCCAAACGGCCAAAAAACAAGAAAGAACAAACCAGAACCGATCGCGCACGGCTCGCGATTCACGAAACTCGAGCTCGAACTCGAAGCGGCATTCAACCCCAGCGCCGGCGATGAGGTAAGGAGCTAAGAAGGAACCCTAACTTGCTTCGCCAGAGTGAAATCAAGCGTATATATAGGTCGATAGATGTGCCAATCAAGACGGGCTCGTCCTGCGTAGGCCCAAGAGTAACGAGCTCACTCTTTCTGGGCCTGAGAGTGTGTGTGTGGGTGTATGTACATGTACTCTCGACGAGTTCCCTACCTTAGTACGTCTGGATTCGATTTTGGGTGCAAAAATGGAATTGGTGACTTTCCTCGCTTGTTTCCCGGCTACCAAGCGGAACATCGGAAGAAACATATGGGCGGATTTTTACACTCAGGTGATCTGAACGATCTGAGTACGTAGACCCTTCGTAGGACCTAATAGATCCGACGGCTCAAAATCATTTGTTTCTCTTGGAAGTTTATCCTTTTGTCGCGAACCGAATTCTCCCGTGCCCTTGTGAGCTGGATAGAATTTTGTGATATCATGATGAAAAACGACTGATGTAGAAGAGATGATATAACTGATTTGTGAGAGTTTGCGTTAGGGTCTTTGTGCTAGGAGCCGTGGAGTGAAATGAAAATCATCTTATAGAATTTCTGAAAGTATGGTTGCCCTCCTGTGTACAAAAGTAGTTGGGAGCTAATGCCGCTCTCATAACGAGGCCATGGCAAGCCGAAATCGGTTGTTATATCGAAGTGCTATGTATGTCTCACTTGAGGGATTGAATACTTGAGCTAAATCAGGCGTGGTACAATATGGTGCGAGGATGAGATTAACCATATTGTCCCCTCACCAAGTGCTACACGAGCTATTCTGCGACCAAGAAACTATTGACGCCCGACAAATGGTATTACACCAAGATCCCTCTAATAGGTGGGTGATTCAGGAAAAGCTTGTGGTCTATCTAGTCTTTTGAGAGTGGGGAGTGATCGCCAGGGTTAAAAGGGTTTGGACAAGGTGCGGCTCTCGTCAAGCTTCTATGATAGCAATGGGCGAACAAAAATGAACCGAATTACTTACCAAATAAGGAAAACGTTCATGGATCATGGGTGAATCTCAAGAGGAGGCATGTTACCACGTTTTCAACAAGGAGAGAACCTCTATTGGTATGCTGATATCATGAGAAGTTTAGTAGGCAAAAGTAATCATTGCCGAGGGAATGAAGTTGACTCAGGATTTCACACTTGTCAAAAAAAACACACAAGCGACTAGAGATTCGTGAATAGCTTTGATCAAGGGAAGCTATTAATGGAGTGGCTTGATCTATTGGGCGAGCGTCTGCCATTTATATAAAGTCCCGAGGGAGTGGCATTGATGGTTGTGAAATACAAGGAAGCGACAAAGAAGCCCGCAATGAGGACATTACGGAATTAGGTAGGGGAGAATATCACGGACCAAATTCTCTTGTACCCTTATGAGCTGAAGAGATGGAGTTTTGTGGTATCAGGGTGAAGAGTGACTGCTGCAGAATGGACGATATAATTGGTTGTGAGAGTGCATCAGGGTGTTTATGAGTGAAATGAATACCAACTTAGATGATCTCTAAAAGAGGGTTAGCCTCCCTTGCACAAAATGATCAAGAGCCGATGCCGCTCTCCTGATGAGACCATAACAGATCGAAATTAGTTGTTGTACCGAAGTGTTATGTATGTCTCACTCGAGGGATTAGATGTCCGAGCTAAACCGGGCGTGGTAATACTGTACTGAAGAATAATGTTTAGAATGAACGTTGTTCCTAGTATTCTCGCTCATTAGACGCTACATGGGCTATTTTGCGAGCAAGAAACTGTCGGCCGTGACACTTTCCTCTCCCTATCCCTTTTTTCCTCCCGTGGTTCTCCTTCGGACCGAAAATAGCAAATGGGCCAACACCTGACGAAGGCCCAGGTCCGTCTGTTATTCCTTCCAACCTATCGGAAGGTCCTGATGCGCCCACGTCGCCGACCTCCAATTTAATAATCAGAGTCAAAGCCTTATTTCGGCACTCGATTTTCCGTCTGTTTCCCGAGAAAATATTGTCAAAGATGACGATCGGACCCAACTTCCAGGAAAAAGTGCTTTTATATATATAGAGAGAGAGAGAGAGAGAGAGAGAGAGTTGAACACGTATAGAGAGCAGGAGAGTTGGTACTTATTGACTTGATTCCCCAACTCATTTGGTTTCAGCGAAACCCTATAAAGTTGGTGCTTTGGAGCTCAATCTTCTCTCCAATTTTTCTCGAGGAAATATCATTGGAAAAGTTGACGCCATGGACGCTGCAGCGAGCTCCATTGCTCTTAATTCGGTCAGGATCACCAGTTGTAAGCTACGTAATGGCAGTCCCAACTCATCAAGGTCGTTTTTTCTCTTTCTTTCTTCTTTGCTTCCGTCTTATTCTTTTACAAAATGCTGGGGAAGATCGATCTGCCCAAAGAAAAGCAAAAAAGATCGAATTTTTCCTGGACTCCTGGTGCGAGTTACGTTGAGCCGTTGTGGAATTTGGAATGGCAGATGTTGTGGATATCTGGCTGATTGTCGTGTGCGTGCATGCGTGTCTTTGATTCGTTGTCCGTTTTGGATCATGATGGGAGGCTTCGTGTGAATCATTCGTAAGGTGGAATATCACCGCGTGTCCCTGTCTTTGGTTGTGACTGAGAGTTGATTATTTGATCAAGTTTGTGACGGAGGACTTAGAGAGTTTGATTCGACAAAAGCAAAATGAGGGGTAAAAGAATTTGTATCTTATGCTTCAATTGGACAGTAATCAGGCTGACCGGGTCGATGTGGCGGTGGACAAAAATTGGTGCTTGTTCACGGAGAATCCAATTTGCGCTCTGTTGGGGGGTAGAGGGCAAAAGGCATCTTGACTTGTCCAGACAGTCAATTATCAGTTAGCTGAGATAGACTAGCTTGTTGCACGGTATTAGACACTAGCGATAACAGCAATGTGTGTTCGACTTGTTAATAATTTCTTTTGTAGACATTGTGGTTTTGAGTTGGGCTTGACATTTTACACAATCTGTACTACGTCAGGTTTCAAACGTCTGTATGCTTCCATTTTGCGAATGGGCAGAGGGAGTATGAATCATCCCAAGTCATGAAGGTTTCTATGGATTCCAATGACAAGAGGAGTGGAGCGCTTTCAAGATCAAATTTCTTTGTCCCTTGTGAAAAGAGAAACCAGGGTAGACAGACAATTTGCTCCGCTGGAGTGTGCACGCATAATGGGACTGCTATGGAGTCCAACTCACATGCCGCAGAAGAAAAAGTTGGAGTTCTCCTTCTGAATCTCGGTGGTCCAGAGACTCTTAACGACGTGCAACCCTTTCTGTTCAATTTATTTGCAGATCCCGTATGCTATCTATCCTTTTATGCATATATGCATATTTTTCAATTGTGTTTATCTGGCTGAATGTTTTTCTTCTCCATTCTCAGGATATCATACGTCTTCCCAGGCTGTTCCGCTTCTTACAAAGACCCCTTGCGCAGCTAATATCTGTAATCCGGGCTCCCAAAAGTAGAGAAGGATATGCTGCCATAGGAGGTGGCTCACCTTTGCGTAAAATAACTGATGAACAGGTGGAAAGTGTGCCGCCTTTTTCAGTCTTTTAATGTGCCTAATATTTCTTTTGAAGCTTTTCTCTACTTTCTTCTTTCTATATATTCTGTATTAAAATGATAACATAAGTCTACATAGGTTGGTATAAATAGAATGTTGCACTTTTTGCAGGCACATGCACTCAAAAGGGCTTTGGAAGCGAAGAACATGTCTGCAAATGTCTATGTTGGCATGCGTTACTGGTATCCCTTCACCGAGGAGGCAGTTCAGCAGGTTGTCACAAATCTTAAGAGGAAAACATTTTCATTGCACTGCTTGTATTCATGTTATTTGTCAAATATTGTTGAATGGTTAGACAACCATGCCTTTCCCTAATAGATATGTGATCTGTCAGTTGACCATTTATACGAATTTTACCCGCTCAAGTGATTTCATGGCTACTACTCTTCTCAAGATAACCAACGCTATATGACTAAATTTTTGTCTACTTCTGAACAGATCAAGAGGGACAGGATTACAAGGCTTGTTGTACTTCCGCTCTATCCGCAATATTCTATTTCTACGACTGGATCAAGCATTCGTGTCATTCAAAATGCATTTAAGTATGTTCTTCGTCTTTGTACTGTCTTGGCTTGCGCATGTTGAGTGTCTCGGTCTTCCTAACTTAGATTCCACGGATCATTTTGTAGGGAGGATGCTTATCTGTCTACAGTACCCGTTTCTGTCATACAATATTGGTATCAAAGGGAGGGTTACACAAAGTCTATGGCAGACCTGATTCAGAAGGAACTGAAGAGTTTCTCCAACCCTGAGGATGTGAGTTGGTATTTGTCAAAACTTACGTCAGATGCATGGCCTAAAAAATCAGAACATCTAAGCAAGCTGGCCTCATCCACTGGAAATAGTTGATTTAACCATATATTTTTATCCAATTTTAGGTCATGATATTCTTCAGTGCTCATGGAGTACCCGTTAGTTACATCGTAAATGCTGGAGATCCATACAAGGACCAGATGGAAGAGTGCATTTACTTGATTATGCAGGAACTGAAATCTAGAGGAGTTAACAATCAGCATAAACTTGCTTACCAGGTTTGTTGCGAAATATTAGTTGCTGACCTTCTTAGAGACCGTGTCTTTGGTTGTTTATTGTGTTTAGAGACTGTTGTATGCAACTTCCTCTAGCCTCTTTGCTAATTAGTCAATAGCTGAGCTATGTCAATGCTCACTCTCTCTCTGATTTTCATTTCACTTCCTTCATAGAGCCGAGTTGGACCTGTGGAATGGCTGAAGCCCTACACTGATGAAGTACTCGTCGAGCTCGGCCAGAAAGGGGTGAAGAGTCTCCTAGCAGTTCCAGTGAGGTGAGCTATCTTTAAATGAAGTTGAGCCTGTTTTATCTTTGGCCAGCATTGAGTGGTAAAAGAGAATAACTTGACGTGACCGGTTTTCAGTTTTAACTTGCCAGCTCCCTAGTCTTTTGTATTTAGTATTTTATGGATTTGCAAATACATCAGGTCATCGACCGCCTAGATATTACATTCGGTATAGGCATCTTGAATGCAAATATGGACATCGCTTGCTGTGATATGGACATCTTTTACTGTTACTTCAAACTCTTTTTCTGTACTTGTTTGATTTTTTATTTCCTGGTCTCATTCGCAGTGGAAGTCGTTTATATCAAAAGTTTCCTTTAGTTTAACTGGAACTGATTTCGCCCCGGTTTCTAATTCCAGCTTTGTGAGTGAGCATATCGAAACTCTCGAAGAGATAGACATGGAGTACAGAGAGTTGGCACTGGAATCTGGCGTTGAGAATTGGGGCCGTGTTCCGGCTCTGGGTTGTACCTCTTCATTCATCACGGATCTAGCTGATGCAGTGATTGAAGCCCTACCTTCAGCAACAGCCATGTCCAGCCCCAGGACCTCCTCTAATGCTCTTGACCTGGATCCGGTTAGCTATGCAATCAAGATGTTTTTTGGTTCAATCTTGGCATTTCTCTTGCTTTTATCCCCAAAAATGATAACAGCATTCAAGAATCATCTCTGAGGAAGATACAATATCGCACTTGCCGAAGATTGACACGAAACACTAAGAGCAGAGCCCAGAATCCCATATGCACCTCGAGAATTGCTCCTTTTGTCCACCTTGAAATGCCGATACTTGCTTGTGCGGGAGTGTCAAATTAGATTTTTCTTTTTTTAGGAGAGTATCGCTTTGATTTGGTCACATTCAGGTCACTTGCTTCCTGTTCGGGCATGTTGCGAGTCTGTGACCTCGCGGTCCTTATACGTGTAACTATGCCATTTGAGACTCATATACAGTCTGGACTTTTGGATAGTGAGCAGTGAGCACTTCGTTCGCATCCTTCTCAAACCCCTGGCCATGTGCCAAACCATTGTAGCATCGAGCGTTGCATATTATCATGTCTACAGAGGATTATTGGTCACGGAGGCTTGCAATATCGGAAACTTCCTTTCACAGTAAACACGATACAAGAAAAGTACCTTTTTCAACCAACTACAGCCCGCGCTTAAGGTAAAAACCAAAAGCTGGGAAGGAAGCCATTTGACCAGAAGTAAAACCAAAGGCTGGGAAAGAGAGATATTTGACCAATGACTTGAGGATAATCTTCAATAATAAGTCGATCAGAAGTTGATACTTCTCGACTGGAAAATCTTCACAAGCAATGACTTCCGATTCAATTAGCAATAAGCTTTATTACGGCAGACAAGGCACCCGTCTGCATCCTTGACTTGTTAGTATAGAGTCCAAAATTCCAGATGATTTCAAGAAGAAAAACAATCACGATGTTCAGGCAAGCATTCAGGAACCAAACAACAAAGCGTTTTATTTAGTCCCAGATCTCAACATTCCATATGCTTTAAACACGTACATCACATGAAAGTTTATGCACATCAAAGCGTTCAGTGTAGAAGCTTCAGAAGAGTAGAGATCCCACTCGTAATGCATCAGTAATTTGCCATAAAGAACACCCCAAAATCTTAGTCACGGTGATTCCCAAGTCTTTCGCTTTTACATACCATTTACCAAGGTAGGAAAAGCCATCACGAGTCTTATTTATCATCCAATAAGGACACAACCAAAGCTTCCAGGAACATAAACAACTACAAGAGCCTCATTTGGTCCACCAGACGTGGAAATCCTTGCGCCTGTTGATCTTCTTCTGCAGCTGGAGTAGACCATAAAGCAAGGCCTCAGCAGTTGGAGGGCAACCAGGAACATAGATGTCAACAGGAACGATCCTGTCACAACCCCGAACAACGGAGTATGAATAGTGGTAGTAACCACCACCATTAGCACAGCTTCCCATGGAGATGACCCACCTCGGCTCAGGCATTTGGTCATAAACCCTGCGACAATTTTTCAAGGTGTGTAATTTGACAATCATTCTTTGACCATCGATTGTCACTAAAAAGCAAAGAACAATGCGCAAGAGTGTGTAATCTGAAATGAGTTAAGATCAGCAGAACAGTTGAAAATGGATAAGACACCCATTTCTTGATCCACCACAGAACCATACTCTGCGTCAGGAGTCCACTGACAACAGTATGCTCAGAATGGAACAAAGAAGCAATGTGCAGAACATTAGTTGCACCAATCATAAGTTCAGCAACCAGGGTGAACAAGAAGTCACCGAAACCATATCGATAATCAAGCAGTATATACAGAAGCTATTGAATGCTAGTTGCAAAAATTTATTATCCCTCCAGGAAGTGACATAGGGAAACTTCTGCCTGATAATAAACTAATCACACTTTTGAAACTGAGCCGAAGATAGCAGAGGACCACAGAGATTGCTTCCCACATATTTGGCTTTGGTGCCATCAAATTGCAAATTGCAAAGGTTCCCCAAACCTTTGGTGGTATGCACATAATTCAAATTACGCAAGATAAATGTCCAGACTACACACTACCCACTCCGAATACAGTAGATAATTAACCAAGGTTGCTTCAGAAACCAGGAAGATAATAAAAATGATAAAACTAAGACTAGTCATTATTTTTCCAAATATGGTCTCCTCATTTTGCAGATATTTTACTGTTCACTAAACCCACCGTCTTTCAAATCATGCAATTGCCTAGCGCCCAAAGCCATGGATAGTTGGCTTGGTTCCCCAACTTTGCAGGGCAAGTAAACAAGTCAACTTCGCAAATAGTCTCCAAGACTGGCCCTGAGTGAATTCTAAGTCCGCAATGTTCTTTAAATACTACACTATTCTGTTTTAATTTGCTCTAAAGGCCTCCTGTTTCCTAGGCACTAGCTTCTCCTTCTCATTCTCATGCTTGAATTGCTTGCCATTATCTTCAACATCAGAGTTCAAGCAGCCAAACCTATTCGAAGACAGGTCAACCTCCATCCACCCAAAGCCTGTCCTCTACTAGTGGTTGGTTTATTTTTACCTTTGCCTTGATAGAAGTGGTAGCAGGAATGGGGTTATCTAACTTAAGTTTGGTTCAACTTGGCAAGAGCTATTACCACCGAATGATTAGCTTCAGATGCTCCAACTTGAGGGCATTCGCCATTGGAGTTTCCATACTTTGCATACGAGGTAATGCTTAGGTTTTCATTGATATTCTACTTGCATAGTTACTATTTTATTCACTTCAATTTCCTGGTCGTGGCAATGAAGCTTTGTTCCCCAACAAAATGATCTCTTCATTGACGCATCCAACTTTTCTACCATTCTCTTGGCGACTTCCAGGCTTTTGCATCTTGAGTGAGTTGCTATTGGTGGCTTGCTGCTCTTTATCTTCTCCAGAATAATTCAGGGCTACTGCTCCTGCTCTCTCTCCTTTTTTTCACCTAACTTGAAAATCTTTTATGCCTGGCCATGTAACAAGTATCAAGAACCCCTCCTTTGAGGGGCATTTACAAGCCCATTTTAAGGTCATCAAAGAACCACCAGAACTCAATTTTCTACCATTCTCACCCAATCTCTATTCTGAAGAATATCAACTTCCGACGGTAACAAACCCCTGAATTCCTCCAGATTAGGCAACAAATTTCACTGCTTCTGTCATTACCTGATTTTCTGGCACACCATGACTACAAAAATCATAAGTACCAAGGAGAAAAAACACGATGCAGCTGGTGGGGGGCATTGACACAATCCAACGAGCTAAGTTAAACATCCGCCACCACACCAAATATTCAAAACCTCAACGAAGCACAAAAACTCCTACTATCCAATAGAAACCCAGATCCCTCACAAACCAAATGACGAGCAAACCCAAAGGTGTAAACATCGCGTGTCTCCCAACTCCTCCAATCAGATTTCTCTCCACACATTTCTCAGAAACTAAGCGGCAATCACAAAATCCACCAAAAACTACGACAAATCGCACTTCCGAACGAAATTATCGTCATCATCCATCGTCAAACCATACCGAAATCAACCAAATAAAAACTCGGAGAAAAAAAAAGATTCGAAAGCAGACGGAAACCTACTTGCGAAGAGCAGGAGCCATCTTGTTGGTAAGCGTGCCGGCGACGATCATGCAATCGGACTGGCGAGGGCTGGGCCTGAAAATGATGCCGAAGCGATCGAGATCGTACCGGGCGGCGCCGGTGTGCATCATCTCGACGGCGCAGCAGGCGAGGCCGAAGGTCATGGGCCAGATGGAGCCGCGGCGGGCCCAGTTCATGAGATCGTCGACCTTGGAGATCACGTACTCCGCCGCCTTGGAGAGGCCGGGGGGCGAGGAGGCGGAGGGAGGCGGCGCGCGGGCGTAGGGGGTCGGAGTGGACGTGGCCCCCCCGGCGCCCGCCGCGGCGGCAGAGAGGGACGGGGAGGTGGTGTGGAGGGAGAGGACGCGGAGGTGCGGCGAGAGGCGCGAGGCAGTGGTCTTCGCGAGTAGAGCCATGGTCGCACGCAGAGAGAGAGAGAGAGAGATGTTAAAAATGTGATTAAGACTGACTGCTTAGGAAGACAAAAGGGTGGGCTTCGATTGAAGTCAGCTCGTTTCTGGACCGACTCGCTGAGGTGAGGTGGCTTCTTATGGTTCATCTGTTTTCCTTCATTTCCAACAATTCAGGGCAGTTTTTGATGCAAAAGCCTCTTCTTCTTTTTTTTTTTTTTTTTTTTTGCTTTTCCTCGCCCCTCTAATCAGTTTGAGTTAATACTATAAAAAATTTCAAATTGGTACATCCGTATCGTATTATATCACGATCATTTTTCGTGTTACTAAAAATCTCGAACCGGTGCATTCGTACTACATTCAATACATCCGTGCCACATTTTTTTTACTCAAGACCAATTTTCGTCTAGCAAAATATCTCAAATCACTTAAACCTTATATTGAGAAATCTTCTAAACCACACGTGTATCTATGTCGGCAATTAAATGGTAAATATTAGACGGAAATTGACGAAGGGTATGTTTTTCACGAGTATACCAATCAAGATTTTTTTTGTGATAAGAAAATTAGTTCGAGGTAGATACGGCATAGGTGTACCAGCTTAAAAGTTTTTCATGACAAAAAAAATTAATTCGAGAAAATGTGGCACAAATTTGCCGGTTCGAAATTTTTGATAATATCAACTTTGTAATCCTTAATTTGATTATTTAGAGAATCATGAAAATTGCCAAGAAGAAAGAAAGCAATGCGATTCACCACAGGTATGGAATGGGGCTATGTCCAATACCATTCCAGAGGAGTTGTAATTTCTAATGGCATATTTGTACATTTTGATTTCCAAGGAACGAATTTAATGCACGAACTTACGTATTCCGCATCCGACCCATTCACAACACGACGCTCGGGATCGCCCATCGTTCTGAGGATAATATGAAAACAAACTCAGCTAACCTCATTGATTTTTCTAGGTTATGAATCCAATCAGTCATCCGTAACACTAACATGAAATAAGTTCAGCAATCCAATAAGCAACGCTAAACTCAGCTTTAAAGGACGCAAATACAGACACAGTTTCCTATGGGGGTGCTGGACAAAAGGACCAGCGTGTGGTTTTTCCTACTTCAAAAAGCCCACGTCCCATTTATTCAAAGAAGAAAGATCACAAAAGGCAAGCTCCTTTTAAAATAAAGAAGGAATTGTTAGAGTGGGAGGGACAACTATAATTTAACATTACATAGGATTTGCCAAATCTCTCGACTTCTTCTAACTACAAATTATACAGAGTTTTCGCCCTGCGTATCGATTAGAACCGATGCACCAGAAAACAGCTTCCTCAGATGTGGGTGAGAGGGTAACACACCGTTCGCTTCCATGTTTCGCTTCTCTGTTCTTGGTGTCGGGAGAAACTGTCTCCGATCTGATGAATGCCACCAATTTGTCTCTTTTTTACCTTACAAAAGAATTATAATGGGAAAGCAAAACAGAAAGTCTGTTCCTTTGAGAAGTAACCGTCGGACCGTATTGTTTGATTGCTGTTAGTTGTCGATGTCCGGAGGAACTTACAAAACGATCGGCAAAAGATGTGTTGTATTCTTCATGCTAAAGTTTCATATCATCATCTTGCACCGCCACTATGCATAGTACATGTAGAGGCTGTTTGAAGCTGCAATTGCTAGCGAATTTTCAGTTGGATGCCAGGCAAGGTGCAGCAGTTTCATTGTGAAATCATAAGGGTTTCCGTTGGCATCAACTCCAGAGTTTTCTGGTCCTTTTGAAGTCAAATGCAAGATATTAGCAGAAACTCAGTTTGTAAAAGAAACATAAGCATACTAGGTAATGCCAACAAAGCAACCGATAGCCAGTCAAGCACTTTCGAAAAAAACCTTCATTAGTAGAGTTCACATAATCATTTTCAAAAGGAACAAACTTTCGACATGTTGCCACTGCAATGGTGAAAACTGATAAAACAGCAAACTCAGCACTAGCTGGGATTTCAGCTATCAAGTGACCAGGCAATATGAAACAAGCTTGTTTTGCAAGAGGCTATAAAATTTTCACTATCAAATAAACACAGTCGCACAAGCTCCAAAGCTCGGAACAAAACGGACAAATAAAACATAAGACTGATAGCGCAAGCAAGAAGGTACCTCTTCTGACAACACGAGTTAGACCAAGAGATCTAGAGGGCTTAGATGGCGCTGGGGTTTGTTTCCTGGAGGCATACGAAATTAGAGATTAAAAGTGGCAGTTCTTATAGAGCAGGTATATCTAAGGATTTATGTGGCATGTAACCCATAAGAATAAAGAGAGACTCCAGTTAACTTGTGTGAAGGCAATTAATACACTTTTAAGATTCCTCGTTGATCTTTTCTATCTTTAACTAGTTCTCATCATTCACTACCTCTCTCTGAGACTTACTTCATGGGGTTTTTGGTAGCTTCCAGCATTGTTGCTTCAGTGCTGTCTTGAGAACAACCAAATACACGAAACACGTTGCTGAAAAGGGTAAACATAAAGTCAAGCAGCAATAATATACTATGGGCAACAAACGTCAGCTTCAAAATCATCATCATCATAAGTAGAATATGCAAAGTGAACCTGTAAGAACCGGTAGCCACTCGAAGCCCATCTCCACTTAAACAGCACTCGAATTTGTCAAAGATGGAATCATTCTCGTACAAATCACATAGCTGACCATTGGGCAAAGACAGAAAATCAGCTCCATCCACCTCTTATATAAGAGCAAAAGAGGATGTTTTTTGGAAATTTATCACCTTTGGCCTCAAATGTTCGTGCACCTGGAAAGTTGCAACTGGTCCAGAATCCATATTTATGTCCCAGAGCTGAGGAAGTAAAGCAAAAACGTGGCATTGAGAAGAACGATAAAGAAACACTTGGAAGAAATTACATTTCAAAAAGAAGACACTGCAAGAGCGATTGTCCAAAATAAAAAATTTCCGTTCTTTTTCTGAATATGGCAAGAGAAAATGACAAGGAACAGGAAAAACCCATAGTGACAGGGAATCTTACAAGAAGAATAATCAGATGAAATTAGGGTAGCAACCTTCTAAAATAATTAATATTTTCATTGCTCCTGAGAAGATGGGAATAGCACGATGATATCCAAACACCTAAACCCTCAAGCTCTACACCCTTCAATTCACATTAATCTATTTCAAAATCATATTCATTGGGAAAAGAACAAAGTTTCACAATATGAAGAAGCTCTGGAATCGTGTAGTGTTTATCCTTTACTTCTCAAAATGTACAGCACTCTGAAACTCCAAAATGACATCACAACTTTTTCACTTGCCACAGGATGCCAAAAAGGCCATTGCAAGAGCATAAACCTTGAGAGTCATGTAATCGCGGCTGAGTACATGTCTTCCATCTTTAGCAAATTTAATATCTGATACTGAGGCAATTATTTCAGTGAAGAAGGACTTTGACCCAGATGCTTCTTGTACCTCGAATCTGTTTAAGGCAAAGAAGATAGCTTGAATTAAGTTTAATTAGAATTAAAGTCGGTCAAGTCCAACAGTCCTGATTCAGTTTCACACCCAACACATATATATAGAGATAAAGCGCTATAACTGACTTAGAACCTTCTTTAAGAATACTTTTGACAATACATTTCCCAAGAAATGGTCTATGTAAAAATATAGCAGTTTGCTTACAATTTGCTATGTCTATCACATAAAGCTGACTGTCGCATATCGATAAGACGGATTGAGCCCCTTGAGCTACTATATGCCAACATGTTACAGTGGGTTGGATGAAATTCTGCTGAAGTTATCACCTCTGCAAGAGTAGTTAAAAGAAGTAATATGAGAAGGTGAACATTCAGCCTTCTTATTTGATGTTTTAATCAACATGTGACCATGTGAACATCAGTGTGGTGTTTATTGCAGTAAATGAGAAACACGATACTCCGATCCAGACTGCGGAGTTTTACCAGTTAGATCCTCCATGTTTGCTGGCTTCACATCGACAATGTTAAAACTTTGATTGCTAATTTCCAAATTCCAGAGATTGATTCTCAGATCATCAGCTGATATGAAAGTTTCGCCGTCACTGTAAAACCAAAAAAAAAAGGAAATTTCATGAAGCCACACAGAAACTGCGTTTCCAGCGTGGATGGCTGGGGCTTCACATTATTAACATAAACTTCTCTCCAAAAGAAGTCACCCTGAAACCTAATTATTATTCAAAATCAAGTTCCTTTTCAGGAAATGTGATCAATATAGAGGCAGTGTTAGTGAAAACTTTGATCAGTCAAGAAACCCCATATTATACAATATTCAATCTGAAGCAGGAAAAAGAGCAAACAATATGCAAGCATATGAAAGAGACATCTGGATTAAGGGGCAAAAAAGAATATCAATGCAATCACATGCAGTTAATGCACCTGTTGTTGGATATGGAGTTGATATGGTAGTCATGGGCATGAGCATAGATTCTTCGACATCTAGCCACAAGGCTTGTCTCGTGACTGGTTACCTGTACATCGCACAGGCATCAGGTGTTACTACTGCAGATCTAAAATGAACTCACCAAACTACAGTAATTGATAAAATTATCCAGCAAGTAAAATATACGTTAGCACTTCACCGTCTCGAAGTTTTGTTTCAGACTCCAAAAAAGAAAGGTTACAACCAGAATACAAGTAAATTAAACAAGTACAACTACCACGGGCAAATGTAAGGATGGAACTCCATCAGATGGGATTGAGAAGTCATTGCTAGAACAACCAAAGGACTTTTCGCTACATCGTCCATTAGCCATATGAGGTTTGGGGGAGATCGACATGCTTGGAGAAACAACTGGGCCATTCCCCACTGCTTTTGAAGGATCTAAATTCATGCTGCACACTTTTTTCACCTTTTTCTCTTGGACCTGAAATTTTTTAGAAGATAACGACAATATCAATACCCTAAGTCCTGAACTTTGTGGCACTGTCAAGCTTTCAAAGAAGATTGTGGTTAGTGGAAGAAGTAAGGTCTGAGTTTGGCAAGTATTGAGGGCCTATTTTCCACAAACTCAGACAACTAGGAATAAATAGACGGAATAGGCTTTGCTGATTCACGTTGAATCTAGTTCAGCTTTTCTTCATAGAAACACATTCATATTCTTTAGATTGGCCACTTAAATTCCTTGCCTTTCCCTGATGATAAATGTGATAAAATAAGGAGGAAAAAAAAAACTTAGTATAAGAAATCATCCTCAATGCATAGAAGAGGGAATCATTATACTAGACGAAATGACATCAGTTATCTTTTGATGCCATGTCCATTTATTATCTGCTTATTTTAGGCTTGGAATATTTCATAAAAAACTTAATTCAAGATTGAGAAAGTTGTCCTCTGACAATGTTACAGTGCACATGTTAAACATGAGCATACAAGAAAGAAACTATACCACTTAAAGAAATAGATGCAACATTATGAGGAATAGCAGAGAAAACAACATACGGCTGCACATGTAGAAGCCCAACACAATTATACCTGTGTCTTATCCTCATAATTTTTCCGAAGAATCTGTCATATCCTAAGAATGCCATGAACATATATGCATAACAAACATCTATACAGGCAAAACAATCAAAATACCTTCCAATATTTAATTGTCTTGTCATTTGTAGAGAGAAGAAACAAGGCGCCATTAGCCGTCTGGCACCATCTAATCTTGTTAATTTTCTCCTCAATTTCCAAGCTTTTGAGGTAATCAAACTGCAGCAGCACATGTAATCATGTCAGGTTCATTTAAGTCCACAATCATGAATGCCGCACAGCAAAATGATCGAGAGAGAAGGAAAAGAAAGTGTCAATTTGCATAACAGCCATGGACAGATACCTCGGGTTCATGGCTTTGAAACTCTGTTTTATAGCGGAACTCGGGATGCTTATTCAGTGGATAATCAGTCCTTTCAAGATCTCTTCTATGCCCTCCATGCTGCATGTTATATGTTTTTGTTATGACATTAGAGATTCTATAAGCAAATATAACAGGAAATAACTTGCACACAAGTTAATTAAGCAAATGCAAAGGGTAAACAGTCACTCACATCCCTATTGTCAGTTCTTTCAAATAAAACAACTCGACCCCCACGATCTCCAGTAGCAAGGTAGTCCCCAGTTTTATCGAACTCGATAGCAGATATTATGTCAACTGCACGATAAAAGGAAAAGAGGAACTTAGAATTCTTTCGCATTTAGTAATGCCTTGAGCACATGTCCTTCCATTGCAAGAAAAATAGAAGCCAATAGCAACTTATTCAGTAGCATAATGCGTCTCATATAAGTAGAAATCAAGTAGGGCTCTTGATGAGCAGTGTCTAAGTACTTCCATATTCTCCAAAAAGTTATCTCCATTTCAAGTAAATGATTAATGAGCGTTCTGCTCTGAGAAGGCAATCACGTGGCTTTTCATAGTTTCATCACATCCATCGATGATCACTCAATCCACCTGGCTTGCAACACAACCTTCAAATAAGTTACTACCTTGTAACTTCATTCATCGACATGGCTGGTAATCAATCTTCCTCAATGGTGACACCCAGAAAGAACTGGCTAACAAGCTGCATTAGCTTGGGAACAAGAAAGCTCACAGTCCACTCCATCTCCACTCAACCCAACCAGTTGTTTGGGCACATGACAGGCTTTTAAATCAAATCGGCAATCTGACATGTAGTGATGATCCAGCTCCTAGTGAGATATACATCCATTTTCCCTTTTTCTATTAGTTTCCATATCCAAGTGCGACCAGGACGCCTTGTTCATCCTATAGTGGCAAGTCCTGTCAATGCTAATAGGCAGATTAAGCTGCACGGAGACCTAATATTTCTGCATACACCATTGTCAATGACATTGCTGGCCATGCGTGCCTTAATCTAGGATGGAAGCAATAACTCTGAAATTAACCTGAGCCTCATTTGCAGTAAACCATGCCAAAAATCTTAGTGTGGACATTTTCCTGGTAGTAAGTTCTAATCATCTAGAATGATAAACTTTGCAGAACTTCTCTTGACAAAAAAGTGTGGCTTTAATCATCAATCATTACAGTGAGGCCACATAGAAGAATTTCTAGCTTCTAACAACTTGCCCATCAACAAATTATTCGTGCACTAGGAACAGAAACTGCAGCAGTCAACTCGGGTCTTATTTGATTGAAGCCCTCATTTCTAAGCTGCTTATAAGTTATAACATGAAATACATCCCTGCTTCATAAAATGAGGTTCAACACAAGTGTATGAGGCACTTCGAGCTATTAGTTGTCTTCAATACACGAGGTCAAGAACTCGACCTTCACAACCTAGATAGATATTCACACTAACTAATCGAGCGTAAAACCAACATCTAACGAAATCCCCCTGCATTTATCATTGCAAAATTAACAACTACCGTACTGTGTACACTCTTAACAATGAGACTGAAACAACCTAGCCAGAAGCTGACACAGCTCTATATTTCTAGCTACACTCATATAATCGCAAACAATGGCGAAATACCCAACATGCCAATCGGCACCGATAATTACCCAGAAACGATTGTGAATTAAAATCCCTATCAATGCAAATCAAAAGCGAAAAAAGCTTTCACCTTCCTGAACCTCTTCACCCGCCGTGCGTTCGCCAAAAACCTGCGCGAATTTCCAGTCGAGAGCTTGCGGCGACTCCGCTGACGAAGCAACCTCCTCCTCGCCACCTCCGTTCATTTATTTACGAGCAGAACCCACTCAATCCACAATCTAATCGGAGCAAGAAAAAGAGAAGGAAGCAGACAAATCAAAGTCTCAAACACCAGCGGGACGAGGGAATGCACGGGCAATCGATCCAAGAACTATCCGAGCCTCCGCATCAAATCTCGCGGGGATTTCACCACAGGACTCGAGTGAGGACGACACGAGTCACCGGGATTCCTCGTCCCATTGTCGATCGTACCGCGAAGCTGCGGGGCCGCTCGATGCGATGCGATGCCGATTTCACTCTCGGCGCTCACTCTCGCTGTAGGAGGAAAATGGGCATCAAATCAGATCTCCGTGTTAGGGAGACGAAATCAACGAGCACAGGAAATTTTTCTCTCTCTTCTCTCTCTTCTCTCTCTGAGTTTCTTTTTCTCTCTATCTTTTCGCATTTTCCTTTTTTGTGTGTATTTTACTGCATCTTATTGCTTTCTAATTCTCTGTACTTCCTTCCAAGAGGAGATTAGGACAAAAAAAACATCGGTACATCAAAGAAATACATATGAGAAAAATGCAAACTTTATCCCAAAGAGTTTTATTCATCCAACTGTATGGAATTTTTGGTATCACATAAATCATTAGACCCAAAAAAAAAAAGAGAAGGTATCGCATAAATCAAGGAAAAAAACAAGAAATTCCATTTATTTCACGAGATAAGTATAATTATTGTTGGGCGTACCTGTGAAAATTCGTTTTTTCTTTAATTCAAATATCGCAATATTAACTAATAACCAAAGTGGAGAAGGGGTTATAGCTACGTATTAAATATCGAAAATTCGAACATGTTATATTACTTCACGAAAAGTTAGTCATTTGTCTGTGTGGAGTTTTCGACATTACATAAATCAAGAAAAATATATTGGAGATCTCATTTGTTTCGTGAAGATAATCGTAATTATTATCGGGTACACGGAGAAATTCACTTTATGTTTGTATGTGAAAGTGAAGAGAGTTGAAAGTTTTTACGATACTGAGAGAAAACTCCAACTCGATAATTTGACATTTATGTCTATTAAAGTTTCAGTTTCCCCTTCAAATTCTCTCACTCATGTTACTTAGACGAAATTGGCACAAATAAAATGTTACATAAAAGAAATGATTTAAGAAAATGTTAAAAAGTGCAGAGAGCCCGACAAAGAGGCAAAAAAAAAAATGGAGAAAAAAAGGAAGAAAAACAAGGGAAAATAAAGTAAAAGATTGTCCTATCAAGAGAGAGTAAAATGGGAACAATTGAGATGATGGGCAAAAGACACCCCTGATTGTCTTTTTTGCCCTTTCTGAAGCTTTCTTTTTCTTTTTAGATGAAAAGTAGAGAGAGAGAGAGAGAGAGAGAGATAGAGGGGTGTGATGTTAATTTGTTGATAATGACAGGAAACATTATTTAATCAAAATCCCCAAGATTAAATTAATCCTCAGGCGTAGAAATCAAGGATGCTGTCCAAGAGCAGTTAAAAAGTAAACCTGGGTTTTGCATCAAAACCAGAGCAGTGCATGTCTTGTCTTGGCATCAATTGAGTTGAAGATTTGAAGATGTCTCCCTGGTTTTTCTTTCTTTTCTGCCCCCAATTCCTCCTCCCTCTTTTTTTTCCTTTCTTTCCGAGATTAATATTACGAAAAATCTCGAACTGATACCGACGTGCCACCTCTATCTTAAACGGATTTTCTTGTCACAAAGGAGAAAAAAAAAATCCAAACCGATACCTGCATGACACATTTATCCGAAACTAATTTTAGCGTTGAGAAAATATTCGAACCGGTGTAGATATGACAAATCTGGAGTAGAGCCCGTTCGTCATGGACTGATGGCAATACCTCTAAATCTGCTGGACCATTGAGAAAGGGAAAGCAGATCGCAACATAGCTCCGATACATTATGTCCAAGTGACGATGAATATGTTCTCCGTGATGATAATGAGAAGCTCTTTCACGCAAGGGGAATAAGAAGGCAATTTGGTACTTTTTCGTGCTATTAACGCTTTTTTTATTCGATTAAGAGAAAAATAATAAAACAGCAATAGTGGAAGCCACTGTCAATTTTGGCAAATTAGCACTGTTTTTCTTTAGATGCCCCCACGATATTGGGACGAATCTGCTTTTCTTTTGGTGCTTCATGAAGGGAGAGATTGTGGTAGATTTAATGAGTATTTAAAGCTAAGTCTTGCTAATTATGTAATTATTATAGATGGGCTTTTGATTAGGGGGGAGAAAATGCGTGTAAAGTTACTTTCGGCATTGACATTTTTAGCACATTGGACAGCCCTATATCAAAGCAAAGCCACTTCAAATTTGCCCTAGGTCTGCATTAATTTCGGGCCTTTGGCGTATGTTTTGTGACGTCATAATTATAAGACACCTTCTCATTTATTTAAATCTATGACCGATAGTATCGATTTTCACAAAAATTGGGTATTCGATGAAAGGCTCTAGACATCGTCGCATCGGGCACAATGGTTGTCTTCATGATCAATGAAGAGTTTGTATTCATGAACGATGAGTTCAAAATTATATCCGAAAATCATTTATTTTTTATGTAGTTTTTCCTTGTCGAAATTTATTTTTATATAGTTGACACTAGGGAATTAAATGAAAGTTGCATCATGGGCTTACAAGCAAGCGGGCCAAGTCAGGACAGTTTATATAAGAACTTGGGAAATGCTTTCCGGTCAGTACTGTCAGTAATTGCACGATCTCAACCGTAGATCCACACATCATCACCGCGTGTTTTTGCATAAAGCATTCATTGATTAGGAGATTGTGTGGTCAGAAATAACTGACGCTACTGTCAGACTATCAGGCTAGCAGTTTCCAAAGAACTTTGCTACCCATCAAGCATCGATAACGTATTTGGCTCAACAAGCACGCAAAGACAAACTAAAAACATGCATTAGGAATTCCAATCATCATGTTTGGCTTAGGTAACAATTATCTTGTACTTGTACTAGGTTACTCCCACCCGGTTTTTTTAATTCCCATCAAACAACGGAAGAGCAAGGCTCGGGCTCCCGACGAACGGCGGGCGATTCGGGGGCCGCGTCGAGAAGACTCGTTTGGAACTTGCAGGCCACGGGGATCGAGCGAACGGCCTTCACGTTTCCATTTTCCGGGCAGCCCAATGCGTCCACCGAATTCAGCAGGACGGTCTCGAGTTCGGCCGCGTCGGTCCATTCCCTGACCCTCGCTTTTATGAGGGTCGGGTTGCGGCAGATCAGATCCCACACGGGGAAGCCCTTCCTGGGAAGCAGAACATCTTCTTCCTCGAGCTTCATGCCCGCGCAAAGGTCGGCCTTCCCATCTCCGACGTAGACGAAACGTTTCTTTCCGTCGGCGGAGGCCGACGACCTGATTTTGTCCATCACTACACCCTATTAGGAGAGTGAGGAGAGATCCATCAGACATGTTATAGGCCAAGAACAAGAGTTTGAGACAATATTTGTCCATTGAAAAGCAGACAAAGTCGAAGCTCTTGTTCTCTGTAAAAGCTTTAACACCACCATCACCATGGAAGTTAATGAAAGCCCAAGTGAGATGACAGCTTGCCTTGCACATGTTTGGAGGGCAGATCTTGCAGCCATGAGACAGATGGTAGAAATCCTGGTAAGGTGAGATGTTGAGCCTGCCTTTTGCATCGACAGAGCCGGGGTTCGTGTTGATCTCGGCGAAACAGTCTATGATGCTGTGATGTCGCAGGATCGTCTCGATGAAGAACACATTCGAGTCGCTCAGTATCCTCAGATCGCACCTGGATTCATCGTTAGCATTTCAGCGAATGGACAACCGGGTCACGGAACACGACCCGTTGCTGTCTAAGCACACACATGTTGATGCGACTGACATCGAAGCAACGGCGTCGCAGAGAACGTGTTCAGACACAACAGTTTTGCCCTGCATATGACTATCACCAGTTCCACATCCATCTGCTCATCTTCCAATCCAATTTGTTTTTCGGAAATCTCCATGTAAAACTAATGACTATGTTACCGAAGTTTCGAACATAGAGAAGGAGATACCCGGAAGCGTGGGCAGATTTGATCACAGAGACAATCTTCGGATGCAACGGAGCTTCTTTCAGACAATCAGCAATCTCCTCCACCGTCTTCCCTCTAGAATGGAGCTCCATCATCATCCGATCCTGCGATCGAGGACAAAAAATTCTCTAAAAAGGAAGTCGCAAACACCATCAGAACAAGAATTACTGAACTCAAAAGCCAATGACGATGACCATCCAAGGCGACGATGACCATCCAAGGCGACAACGACCAGCCTAGGGGGCGGCGCCGCCTCCCTGGCCCCGTTAGGTGCGCGCTGCAATTTCTAGAGAATTTTATGTCATAGCATACGAAGTTTCGTCTCATACTACTTCATGTGGCCACTTCAGTCTGGAAGGCAAACTAACCATGAGAGAGTTCCAAGGCAAGGTGGGTCGGAGCCGGTCGAAGGCCTCGTTCAGGCCAAACTTGTCGACCACCCAGTCGTCGCTGTCGCAGTCGAGGATGGTCTTGTCGAAGTCGAAAACCACCACGATTTCCGCCATTCTCGCCGGCCTTCAAGGCGAGGAGGAATATCGGTTAAGAGAGAGCTCCTCCGGCCAATATTTACCGCATAGATATAATTCAATATCGATCATGAAACTTCTGGGATCGGCAAGAACGATCCTTCAATTCAATATATGTAGTGAGAGATGAGGCGAGCAAAGCACTGGACATGGAGGGCGTGAGTCAGATAGTGGACAGCGTGCGATGTCCATGAAAGCTTTTTCTCCTCAGCTCCCACCAGATGGGATTAACGTGAATGTCGTCCTCTTTTGGCACTCATGCTGTCCTTACAAAAAAAAAAAAGGCAGAGCCTTTTGTGGAAACAAGAATAATAAAATAAACGGAACAAAAAAATAAATCGAACTGAGATTATAACCACACCAGAGTGGCTCAAATAGGGCTGTCAAAAAGGCCCGCGCCGACCCGACCCGGACCTTGGTTCTGTTTCGGCGCGGGCCGGCCCGAAAATTCCCAAGGTGAACCAGCGACCCCCATATGCAACAACAAAAGACAAGTCGGTTGCTTCAAAAAGCCGCACGCCATCCCGGGCCGGACTAGTACTGTTTCGGACTGGGCCGAGCCGAGTTTGGCACTGTTTGGTTTCTGGTCGAATCGGGCCTATATGAGGCCCGGCCCATTGACACCCCTAGGCTCAAAGGAGAATTTACAAATATTACCACGGATTACTTCGGGGTGCAATACATGAATTAATCGTCTCTTGAGCACTCTTCATGGAGAAAACTCACTTCTTACATAGAAAAGATTTGGATCCGAAATAGGAAACCTATTCTGAGTAGAAGTCCTCCGGAAATTTGAATTTTTGGATTCAAAACTTGAGACATATCGTCAACAAGTTTGAATTTTTTTGGAAAAGATAATAATGCTTAAGCTTCCTCTTTGATCTGATTTTGATCCCGACAATCGTTTGCATGGAGCACCTATTATCGTAGTTCACGCAAAACATAAACCCGAAGAATCGATGCTCCTGACCCTTTTTGGCTGCCCATGTCTGCTACTGTTAGATGATCATTCAAATTCCACTTCATCGTCCATTATGTCAAAAACACATCCCACAATGTCTACGTACGAAGTTTCAATGGCCCTTGCATTCACACAATCTCTTAGAATCAATGAATTTAAAGTTCTTAGGTTTGACTTTTTAATATGGGAAAAAGTACCAAAAAAAGTCATAAACATACTGCAATTGTGTCAATTCAGTTTTAAAACTTATTGCAATTGTGCCAATTAAGTCCTAAACTTTTTCAGAATTTGTCAATTGAGTCCTTCCGGCTAATTTTGGCTGAAAATAGTTGACGTGGACGTTGACTATCCTACGTGACGCGGGCATCGATGACTTTTAGAATTAATTTTTTTTTTTGTTATTATTTATTATTTGTTTCCTTTCATTTTGGTCGGCGACCCTTGACGGCAATGGCCTGGCCCCGCCGGCCACGGATGAGGGCTGCCGCGACCCTTGCCGGCCAAAATGAAAGAACAAAAAAGTGAGGAAAAAATTATTAAAAAAAAGAAAAGCAAAGAAAAGAAAAAACAAAACAAAAATTTAAAAATTGTCCATGTCAGATCGCGCTGATCGTGCCACGCAAGGCAACCGGAGTCCACGTCAGCGATTTCCAGCTAAAATTGGCCGAATGGACTACATTGACAAATCGCCAAAATGTTTAGGACTAAACTAAAATAATTAAAAGGTTTAAGATTGAATTGATATAATATGTACTTTTTTATGCTTTTCTCTTCTAATATTGTACCTGAGTCGGGCACTGCCCCGAATTCATATCTCGCACGAGGCTCCATGTTCTTTGATTCTACGTGTTGCTCTCGGTCCAATTTCAGCGTGAGGGGAGTGTCAATATGTAAAATATATCGCTTTTCTATAAAACTTCATCAGCGAGGATTATATCCATGCGATTGAAGTTTTTTAATTGGATTATATTCTATAATCAATCAACAAGGTCAAGGAATAAATCTGTTAAATTAATGTCTCGAGTTTGAACCTGTTACGAAACCCGATTGAATGGAAAATTAGGAGATTTCCGATTGCTACAGTAATAAGGAAGTTATCATCTTATTTTGGCAAAAGTCAATCGGTGGAGGCTACGGGGAATTATGTCACATGAAGATTCTGTTTTCTTTTCTTTGTTTGATTATCTTATCTCTTTGGGGCCCACTTTCTCTATTTGAGTTTTGTGGGACTCCCGTTGACTGGTGAAACAAAACAAGAAGGGAATCACATGTGAATATATGCTTAAAATTCACGCCTCACAAGGATTGGATTCTGGAAGCCGTAACAGAGGAGTTCTTCGATAAAGAACGCACACTTTAAGCAGCATGGAGAACGAAGAATAGAACGTGAACAACATTCTTTGGTCAGCCGTTCGTAGAGCAAACAAAAAGAGTATTGTATTTTCTCTATGTGAGTTTTTCTTAGTGAGTTCTCTGTGAGAGATTACGAGATAATATTGCGGGTTTGCTTTGGGCTTCATTTAGGTGTGGGAAACACTCGAGCGTATGAGCGATTGTAACTCCGATTCTCCGATTATAGTGGATTATAATGTTGGCTCTCCCCATGAACGTAGGTACCGACATTCGGACAAAACCACGTAAATATCTGGTGTCTTTTATTATTCCTCGTAATTTCTCTGGTGATTTTTGTATTGACATATTTGCAAGATCTGTTAGCGTTTCCGCGTTATTATCTCAACAATTGGTATCAGAGCTTGGGATCAGATTTCTTGATTGTGATTTGGGGCTGTTGCTTGTCTGTTTATTATCTGGATATTCGGTGATTGTAATTATGTCTGAAGTGAAAGCAGAAATTGAGAAGTTTAACGGGAAGACCAACTTTGGGTTATAGAGCTTCAAGATGGAGGTGTTATTGACAACTCAAGGTTTAGCAGAAGCATTGGAGGGCAAGGCTACGGCTGCGTATGGTAACGCTCCAAAAAAAGTTTTTCTGTTCCCAAAGTGTTTCGGGAACACTTTTGACGAATAAAAACACTTTTGGAGCAAAAACAAGAAACAAAAAAAACTTGCTTTTGTGTTCTCGGAACACTTTTTAGAAACACATTTAGAACATTTTTTAAAAATAATTAGGAACACTTTGTTCCCAAAGTGGCGCCAGTCGCCACCACCGCCGCCGGAGAAAAATGAAATAAAATAAAAAATACTTTTTAATAATAAAATATATTTTTTGAATACAAATATTTTAAAAAAATTAAAAAAAAATGAAAAAATCAGAAAAATTTAAAAAAAAATAGGTAAAAATTCATATTGCATGAAAGTATTTTAGTAATATCATTTTTTATTTTATTTACTAATTTTTTTAGAAGTTACTACAGGTGGAGGAATTTTGTTGAGGATATGACCTTTATGTAGTTATCAAATGCGTTTATGTTCTTTTTTTGTTTTGGGAACAAATTTTTTTTGCAGTTACCAAACGCGTTTCTATTCCCAGAAATCGTTGCCAGGAACAGAAACAGAAAAAAGTGTTTCTATTCCAAAAGTTGTTCTAGAAACAGAAACGTTACCATATACAGCCTAAGTTGCCCGAAACAATGTGAGATGCTGAAAAGGATGTGTTAATGAGGAAAGCTAGGAGTTTAATTCTGTTGAATTTATCAGATGAAGTGTTAATAGAGGTAGGCGAGGAAAATGATACCGCAGCGTTGTGGGTAAAACTTCAGACGCTCTATGTAACGAAGGGCTTGAACAATCGCTTGTACATGTTGAAAATGATGTTTCAGTTTAGATATACTGAAGGAACGTCTATCAGAACCCATCTAGATGAATTTAATAAACTCATGATGGATTTGAAGAACAACGGTAAGACTCTAGATGATGATGAACAAGGCATGATGTTGTTGGCCTCTTTACTGATTCATTGGTACGGGGGGGCGTACTACGATTACTTCGGAAGAGGTAAAGTCGCATTGTTTTTTAGGGAGTGGCAGAGAAAGTTGTGAGATGACAGTCTAGCGCAGGATATAGTGCGGGGACTAGTAATCCGAGGTAGAGACGAACGAAGAGAGTCTGGAGGTAACAGATGGAAGAGCCGTTCTAAATCGAGGTCCAATGTTCGGAACCGTCGATGTTATCACTGTAATGAGGTAGGGCACTACATGAGAGATTGTCCGAAGTCCAAGGGTAAAGGAGTTAAGGTGGAGTCTGCAGGCAATGGTAATATTGTTACCACGACAAATAATAGTTCTAGTGATGCCGATGTTTTGTTAACAGTCGCCACGAGTTCATCAGGTGATGAATGGATGCTTGATTCTGGATGTTCTTATCATGTGACTTCTCATAGACGCTGGTTTACTACCTATCAGTGCACGGAGGGTGGTAGGTGCTTATGGGAAACAGTGCTGCTTGTGAAATAGTGGGGATCGAAACAGTTCAGATTAAGATGCATAATGGAGTGATGCGAACGTTGACAGATGTAAGGCATGTACCGGAACTGAGAAAGAACCTTCTCTCGTTGAGTGTTCTTGACAGGTTCGGATACCAGATTTCCGCTGAAGGTGGAGTTATAAAGGTCTCTCGAGGTGTGCTTACTGTGATGCGAAGGAAGATAGACTGTTGGTTATATATCCTCCAGGGAAGGACAGTGATTGGCTCGTCTGCTAGATTCTCTGGTACTTCAGGTCATGATACAACACAATTATGGCATATGAGACTTGGACACATGAGTGAGAGGGAGATGATTGTTATGAGTCAGAGGAGTCTACTAGGAGGTCATTAAATTGAGAAGCTGAACTTTTGTGATCAATGCGACATGGGTAGTCAGCGGAGAGTGAAGTTCAGTACGATAGTTCACCAGACCTCGGAGATTGTAGGCTGCGTACACTCAGACTTATGGGGACCTTCTCACGTTCCGTCCAAGGGAGGTGCCAGGTATGTATTTATCCTTTGTTGATGATGTTCAAGAAAAGTCTGGATTTGTTTTCTTAAGCACAAGAGCGAGGTGCTTGGTCAGTTCAAGTCATGGAAAGCGATGATCGAAAAGCAGATAGGAAGAAAGATCATGTGCCTGAGAACCGATAAAGGGTTAGAATTCTATTTTGATGAGCTTGGTCAGTTTTACGTAGAGAAAGGTATAGTGAGACACCGCACTGTTGTCGATTCACCACAACTGAACGAAATTGCAGAATTGAAGAACAGAATTATATTGGAGAGAGCTCGCTCTTTACTCTCCAATACTGGATTAAATGAAGATTTTTGGGCTGAAGCAGTGAATATAGCTTGTTGATTAGTGAACAGATCACCATCACTAGAGATTGATTGGAAAACTCCTAAGGAAACGTGGTCAGGTAAGCCTGTTGATTACACCGAACTAAGAGTGTTTGGTTGCCCTGCTTATGCTCGTGTGAGTGATGGCGCGCTGGAGTCGGGGGCAAGGAAGTGCATATTCCTAGGCTATGCACATGGGGTGAAGGGATACAGGCTCTGGTACACTGAGAAAGATTCACCCGATTTTATGTTCAGCAGAGATGTTACCTTTGATGAATCTGCTCTGTTTTAAAAGAGGAGTGAGATATTAATTGTGGAGAAAGATCTGGACAGTGTTCAGAAGCAAGTGGAGCTTTAGGTAGAGCCTAGAGATGTTCAGAGTGCAGTAGATGTGACAGTATCTGCAAAGTCGCTAGATTCCAAATCAGCTGATAGTTGTCCCGAGGTCACAGTTGATGAAGCTTCGAGGTGGTCAGTGGAGGTGGATGAAATAGAGCGACAATTGTATTCAGATATTAAAATAGATAATTTGGGTGCAGTAGAGACAGCTTGAAATTCAAACAGAAGCAGATTCCTCACCCCAACTGCTAAGGTGGGCAGAATGGTTTTCAAAATACTCTTTTGATACAAGCATCTTGTAGGAACCAAGAATATTCTTGCAGATTTCTTGCAGAGAGGCTGCTGGAAGAAATTCTATAAGTACCCTACTTGCTGCATATTATAAATTGTCCAGTATGTCACCTTGTACTTGGATGGAGGTGGAGCAATTGTCCCATGCTTCACATGTTAGTACTGTTGGTTGTATGGGTTATGCCATGGATATTACTAAGCTTGATCTATCACAAGTTAGAAAAATGTATATGATTAATTCAAGTATACATTGTGATACTATGAAATGGATCCTCCTGATTTTATTGGGGACGACAGACGTTGAGTTATGTGTTGGAGAATGTAGTTCAGGTAGTGTGGCAATAACTAGGTTTGTGAACCTGGGTCACGCAGGAAACCTGAAAGATGGTCGATGGCTGAGAAGTTATGCCTTTACTTTTGTTAGTTGTGCTATGAGTTGAAAAGCGTCGTTGGGAGACACTATGGTCTCGTTGACGACTAAGGCTGGAAACATGGTAGCAGCAGAAAAAGTTGAAGAGGCGGTGTGGTCTAATGACTTGGTTGGTGATGTTGACGTAGGACATTCGATTGATGTAATGTTCGATAGAAGTCAGAGATGTCACTTGAGAATCTAGTTCATTGGTGACTGAAATTTTTGCGTTAGATATAACATGTCGAGAGAGGATGTGACTGAGAAGAAGTTTCTTGCGGTGGACAATCCTGTGGGCATGTGGACCGACTTCATTTCTCTATACAAGTTCAAGCTTTGCTTGAGCTTGATAGATATCTGTGGAGAGTGAGCGCCCGCGGGGGCGTTGGGCATGAATGATGAGCACTATGACTTGACTCAAACGTCAAGCCATCGTGGATATTGTCAATCAGCGGAGGCTACAGAAATATATCACATGAAGATTCTGTTTTCTTTTCTTTGTTTGATTATCTTTATCTCTTTGGGGCCTACTTTCTTTATTTGAGTTTTGTGGGACCCTCGTTGATTGCTGAAACAAAACAAAAAGGAAATCACACGTGAATATATGCTTAAAATTCATGCCTCACAAGGATTGGATTCTGAAAGCCGTAACAGAGGAGTTCTTCAAGAAAGAACGCACACTTTAAGCAGCACGGAGAACGAAGAATAGAACGCGGATGACGTTCTTTGGCCAGCCGTTCATAGGGCAAACAAGAAGAGTATTGTATTTTCTCTTTATAAGTTTTTTTTAATGAGTTCTCTGTGAGAGATTGCGAGATAATACTTGTGGATTTACCTTGGGCTTAATTTAGGTGTGGAAAATATTCGAGCGTATGAGCGATCGTAACTCCGATTCTCCGAACATAGTGAATTATATTACCGTCTCTCCCCGTGGACGTAGATACCAACATTCGGGCCGAACCACGTAAATATCCGATGTCCTTTATTGTTCCTCGTAAATTCTTTGGTGATTTTTGTATTGACATATTTGCAAGATCCGTTAGCGTTTCCACTTTATTATCTCAACAAAAACAATAGAAAAGTGGTCAAATTAATATCATTTTCACTCTCGTGTCTTGCAGCAACTAATCTGGCATTTCACAATTTGATACTCTACTCGAAACAAACTCTAATTTTTAGCTTGTGAGCATCAAGTAAGCTTTATACACGAACATTATGAATCTACAGAACATATACAGTATGTATACATATATCTTTACTGGAAATCTTCCGAGTAAACAAACTGGTTTGTTTCACCGCAAGCCATATAATCATGAAAGCATGACGCATCTCCCTCCAATCAACTATCCATGAATACGTCCATGTTCTTAATGGCACATTAACAGCAACGTCTTAACTCAATTTATAAGATCTCCAGGCGAGATGAAAACTGAATACCGTTTGCAGAGATACCTAACCGGTAAATCTAAGTTTTGTAATGAGATTCACGTGAAGACCGGCTTCTTTTTCACGCATATACGTAGTTACAAAGTGATCAACATGTATAAGGCTCACTTTTCACGCAGCAGACTTGAAAGTAGCAAAGGCTTCCTTAGAATAAGCACTGGTAGTGAAAGAAACAGGACCTTGTCTTCGTACGGCTCTCTCGTGTCGGGGGCCGAGTAAACTTAGCTTGGACTTTCTTCACAAGTAACTTCAAGAGTCAGCAACTGAACTTGCATCTCAAGATCATGCTCTTGCTCAGGGAGACTCCATATCTATTAAGCATTTCTTTGAAAGATTAACTACCGAATCCGCAATGACCCTAGCGCTGGACTTCATGTAGCCACCTGAAACAAAAAAACAGAAATCAATTTGCACTAGTCAAAGCTCCAGAAGGAATTCCACGAGTTGAACCACTCCTCGAGTCTTCAAGATCATCCCCTGTCCAAGACAAAAACTGGCCTAGGCGGGGCTAATTACGTATATGATAGAAATACTTTTGAATGCACAACTCACTATGCCAAGCATCTTTCTGAAAATTCCCCGCCCACTATCAGATGGTGGCACTCGGAAAAGTAACTGCAGAGGCGTAATTTTTGGGCTCTTCATGTTTCTTATTTGAGGCTCATCCTATAGATTGGAAATATCGAGTCATAGACTCCAATTCACTGCTTTATATAAAGCAAAACGCAGCATGTAGAAGAACATTCTATTTGTCACATCTCGCCACTGGAAGGTTCTTCTTGATCAAGACAGACAAAAACAACCAAACCTTATCCCACGAATTGTGGTCGGATATGTGAGCCCTGTTACACCACTGCTCAATCCTTTATTAGATTCTTAGTGACCACTAAATGTTCCATTTCTTTCTTTATTGTCTCCTTCCACATTCCTTTAGGTCTCTCTTTTACACACACACACATATCCCACCCACACAATCTCCCCCTCTATGCATGTCTCATAGTGCAAGAATTACTTTAAGTCAAAGTACAAGCAAATACAGCTTATGCCTGCCAAATCTATAATTGGTTTTGGCAGGGCCGCAGAGAAAAGAACAGAGTATGGAGGTGGAGCACACCTGATGTAACCATCACAATGGGAACGCTTCTCTCACGAGCAAACCGAAAAACTTTCTCATCTCTGCTGGTTATTCCGTCTGGAGTGATCTGCACAGCCCATCAAGCATGAATAGATAGGGTAAGAAAGTGACATCAGATTTAACACCAAGACCAGAAAGAGAAAATCACTAAGTTCAACAAGAAAAATTTATACAATAAACAAATGCAAGATAATTACCTTCAACCTGCCCAATGGATCACCTTCAAGAATATCAGTTCCAGCATTGTAAATCACCAATTCAGGATCAAATGCATGCGCAGCAACCTAAAATGATGTTTTACACATCAAAATCATTACTGAATGAAGTTACAACCATGTAGACTTTCAGTTTCACCAACTGCAAGGATGGCATCCTGAAATATCTCCTCAGATGATAAGCTCTTTAAAAAAGATAGTAAATGCGAAACAATCAAGAATTAGGTCTTTGATACTAAGAAGTGATGAAGTAAGCAAAAAGCTACTGATAGCATTGCTTAAGGCAATTTACAGAATCTTTAACTAAGCTGCAGTATATTCAAAACAACTTGCGCACGACGACTTTTGCATTATGTTGTCAATTCAAAATCAGAGAGATGATGTTAATTAACTAGACAAGAAAGAAGAAAACAGTATAATGAAAAAACAAGCTCGACCATGTTTCATTCAAGTTCAAAAGATAAGGCGCTGAGATAGACATTTAACAGCAAAAAATAAAAAATAAAAAAATTCAAGAGCTTTGTACTTCTAGTAGAAAAGTTCATAATTACTGAGTTAAAATTGCAAGTAAATGGGTAGTAAGACCCGAAAAAAAATGTTGCAAAAGTTGAAGAATTGAGAAGAAAGCGTAAGGCAATACCTCAAGCGCTTCATCTAATTTCTTTAAGTATGCAGTTGTTGAGGTCCCAGACTGTTCAAATTTATCCCACAGGGAAGAAAAACTATCACAACCATGAAAATAATCACATAGTAGAAATTGAAGTTGAAACTTGCACTACCCCTCACCATTACTTCGACTTTCTGATTAATGTATCTCCTGGCCTCATAATCCTGGTCATGTGGAGGGGAAAATCAATGAACAGGATATATATGCATGTGTCACGCCTAGACTTAAGCAACTGATTTTAAGCTGGTAGCTTTGGAACTTACGAATGGATATATCTGAGGATTAAACATATCCAGTATATAAACTCGTCCTGTTTGTAGAAAAACAATGAAGGTGCTCCGAAATGGTCGAATAAAACAAGAACTGTGACCAAAAGATAAGCATACTATCATGAGAAAAATCTGTTTCATGTCCATTTCCTTGATGCGCGTCAAGATCAATTACCATCACCCTGCACACAATACCAATACTGAGATCCAAGGCTGCTATGAAACTTGGGGGACACATAACCAAGACTCAAGACACTCACTTGTGGAAGAGAGTCTGTCATCCATCTTAAAAGCACCCACATGTACCTTGATATATTTAAGCGAGCAAACGCAAAGTGTATGCAAAGAGAGATGTCGGCGTAAGCGCAAAATCCACCTCCTTGATCTGCAGAACAATGGTGGAACCCTCCTCCCACATTGATGGCCCATCCTCGCTCCTTTGCAAGCTTTGCTGCCAAAATAGTTCCCCCCACCTGCAAAGAAATGTAGACAATGAAGAAAATAGGAGATAGATCCAAAAATTAAGATTAATCATAAACAAACCTGCTTGCGGAATGGTCGAAGAACTTTCTGATCAACAAGGCAATTGGGTAATAATGCAACAGGAGGTACCTGCCAAACAGGATGCTCCAAATTAGCAAAGTATAGACAAGTCGTAGAAGCGCAAGAATGTCCCACAAAGCTCATATGCTTTCACTTATGTGTTCCAGTTATTACTGTAAATATATGTGAATCCTCTCAATATAAAGACCTCAATATCATGTTGGAATGTGGAGAAGCCATCATCAGCAAAAGTAGATGACACTTCAAAACTCGAAATGAACAAGTTAGTGCACATATGGAAGACATTCAACTTACCTCAATTATCATGGCAACTCTAGCACTGCTCTTCAAACTATTCAAGTATGACTCAGAATGAACCTGTATCGGTATATTGAGATTTCATCAGTCCATTTATCTGATATAACAAGTGATAAGTGAACCTCTGACACCCAGTTCAAAGTTCAATGAAGCTACATCATATCTGGGTACCAAATCGAAGCACAATGAACTAGTATTTTTTTTTTCTTACTTTTTGTTTTGTGGGGAGAACTAGCAAATATTGACAGTGGCATCTTCCCATCAGGCTTGATAAGAAAGTTCATAGTCCGAGACACCTCAAGATTGTAACCTAGAATGATGTTTAAAAATTGGATACCCAATGATGCAAGTTTAACAAGCTATTTTTTTTTTTTTTTTTGGGGGGGGGGGGGAGGGGGGTGGGTTGAATAACAAACAGATTTTTTTTTTGGTTGAATGATAACAAACAGATTGAAGAGGACCTCTTCTAAACTTGTTCTCTGCTCACGCCTCCCATGCCATATGGCCTTTTAACAAACTAGAAAACATATTGTCTTCAAACTAACTTCTATAGCCATAACTCGTCAAGCTTAAAACAGGCTGGTCTTAAGATGCACTAATAACTCCATTTATTAGAGCAAATAATTTCCATCGATTACACTGTAACAACAATAGCAAAAGTAAACCAGAACACAATGAGTGAATGAACATAAAAGTGAGCGGCGACAAGAATGATTAGGTAGCTCAATTATGTAATACAGCGCGTACCACAAGGAGATCCTCCTTTGAAGCTTCCAAAGGCTCGACAATGCGGCTTTTTACTAAAGCACCTTCCGAAATAAGGAACTGGCAAATCCGTCCCCATTTGGAAGAGTCGAATGGGTGCCTACAAGGATTACAGATAAACCTTTGTAGCAGGTAATCATGAAGAGCTTATTCTGATGTTTGTTTAGAGAGGCACACGATAATGGAACAAGATCAAATCCTCATTGGTTGGTCCTAAGTTAGATCAATCCTCTGGTTCATCGACGTTCCAATATTCATGTACGATGTATGCCAAGCTCATCATCTTTTTTCTTGGCACAGCATCTACAAAAAGGTCTAATCTTATCGCCAATGGTTTAAAGAGAACCTGGCACATTTCCTGAGGTGTGAAACAGTCTTTGATGAGAACAGCAAACTGTGGGAGTGAAAATCGACAAGTTGATGATGAAGCCGACCAGTCCAAAATGTAATGACCGCCGTCATAGTTGATTTTTTTTTTTTATCAAGTCGATAGAAGCGACATGTGCAGGAAAGACTTTCGTAAATTCTCTAATGGTGCATGATTTTGTGCCAAGCATGCAATAGTTCTATATCATGAGAAAGTAAGGAACTCAAAAATCACAAAGAATCCAAAGTCCTCCCTCAGATACTTGACCACCCGACAAAGCTTGTAGTTCTCGATGTTAATATCAGAAGGCGAAGGAGGAACACAAATCAAGTGCCCAATTCTCTCTCAAGGATAAAGTTACCGAGGGATTTACTGGCACAGGGAGAAACAAAGTATCCCTATGCGAGATTGTGTAGCCATCTTTCTTCCCATTGGTGACTAAAACTTGATTTTTAATGGTGCAATAGAACGCCTCAAACCAAACTGATAAGCTTTCTTACTTTCTGTGCGCTTTTCCTAAGTGAAAAATTCCAGCTTCAGCTCCCCGAGAATTAGCATCTCGACAAGACCTCGCTATTACGAATTTGAAGATAACGGACAGCGGCGTCAAATCTATCCCAATACCAATATGCAAACTATCCCCATCAAAATATCGGGGGAACAGATTAAACTGTCGCTACGAACAAAGTTCAGTTTCCCTCATCATCCACGAGTCTCGTCCAGGAAGCAATGGGAACTAAAACGAAGCATGAACATTCGTATCGAATCACTTACAGTTTCTCAATCCCGAGGAAAGCGATGTCGTAGGAAGGAGAGTAAATCAGCGGCACCTGAGCGATTCGAGGACTCAGTCTTCAGTAAGAACAAGGCAAGCACGCGCGATGCGCGGATTAGGCGTTACCTTGGAGAGAGGGACGTCGAAGTAGAGCTTGCTCGAGAGAATCCGACGCATTCGGACCCCATCGGCGTCGCTCGCGGACGACGAGGATGATGATGAAGCCGCGGGATTCGCAGGAGGCAGTGTTGACATAGTGTGTGCTTGAGAGAGAGAGAGAGAGAGAGAGAGAGAGCGCGCCTGACTGGTGAAGGAATCAAAGGGAAGGCAAGACGACCGATCAATTGGATTTTGAGTGGACTCGGCCACGACTCGGTGAAATTCCCGAGCCGACTCCGAATCCTTTAATAGAAATCCGTTTGATAAAGTGATTTTTGGAGTAAAAGTTCGTATGCTCAGGCAACTTCATTTTTCTACTTCTTGAGTATTTTTTTGCTCCAGAAGTAATTTTGGAGTCACTTGAAGATGTAAAAAAAAAAAATTTACTTCTCTTGAAAAGTAAAAAAATCAACTATGCTCAAAACTCAAAAGCAGAAGTTTAAAAATCAACTTCTGACTAGAAGTTTATTTTTAGAGCAGAAGTGTTCCCATGCCCGCCCATTGTTTGTTTCGCGAAAATTAAGTAATTTAAAAAATATTTTCTTAAAAATAATTACACGTAACGCTTCAAATAATTAATCAATAAAAAATATTTTTATTATATAATAACAATTTGTGTCTAAATATTTGTGTAGATAATGAAAATATTTTCCATTCATTCATTTTTGTAAGTCATATTGAATGATTATTTTTTACAAATCATTCATTTTTCGCGAAACAAACAAAGTCTAAAGCTTAACAAATTCGGCCCAATATTATGTAACGTTTAATGAGATCATCAACTGTATCCATATTGTAAATGGATTATTACATACGTAGAATACTCCTTGAAAATTTCAATAAAATGGAAAAGAAAATTACTCCAAACTAATAAATTGCAGATTGAAGGTTTAATTTAACTTATCATAGAAAAACCCCATGCATACATTCGAAATATTTTATGACCACACAGAAAGATAGATGAACTAAATAATTTAAATAATACTTATAATCTTGGGTACTATAAGTTTAATTTTAACTTACAGTAACCAAGACAATTGGTCTGTTTTTCAATGAACCTCTTACTTTCTAAAGTAGAGTTCGGGAAAAAAAAAATCCAGAATTCAATACATGATTTATCGTTTTGTTTACAATAATTTAAATTGTACAAAAAAAGATGGCTCGAAATCTTTATATTTTAGGGAAAAGTGCATTTGAAGTCCTAAAACTTGTTGCGAAAATGCAATTGAGTCCTAAAACTTTTCTAAAAGTGTAATTAAGTCCTAAAACTTTCAAAAGGTTCAATCAAGTTTTAAAATTTGTTATATTGGTCCAATCAAGTCATTCCATTGGTTGCATTTTTTAAAAATTTTAGGACTCAATAGCACTTTTTGAAAGTTTTAGGACTTGATTGAACTTTTTAAAAATTTTAGAACTCGATTGCACTTTCGTGACAAATTTTAGGACCTGATTGAACTTTTTGAAAGTTTTAGGACTCATTTGTACTTTTATGACAAGTTTTAAAACTTTCAGTACATTTATCCCTATATTTTATGTTATTCTTTGCTAGATCTACTTTTTCACTGTTTCTCTTAGGGCTGAGCATAATGGACCGACTGGTCCGATTCCCGGTTCCTAAAATTGAAAATGGCGTCTGGACGGTCCAATTCCCGGTTTCGAGGGGGGAACCGGACTGACCATTTTTTTTTTTTGAAAAAATATAAAACTAAATAATCTAAATCTATGCTAAAACCAGTGTCCCGATTAGTTCAGTCAAGTAACTCTCTGCACATCTCCTCAAGCTGTTAAATTGCGACTGTCATGCTGGGGCCTAGGAACAGAACCCACAACAAGGATTGTCGTAAAGCAACTGAAGCTCTTCTCCTTGTTCAGGCTTTAGGGAAATTACTAGAACCACAATGCAGGGGGGGAGTTTATAGGAATTGCTTCAACCTTAGAAATGTAGAGTGGAGGCAAGAGAGACTCGTCGCCGGAGTAACTTGATTCCGAGGAGACAGTGGTTCACGTCGATGACGAAGAGTCGCCTTGGGATCTCCTCGGTCCTTTTCTTGGAAACACACGCTTCACACTGCGAACAGATTTTCCGGCTTGCCTTGGGAAGCTTTTTCCCATATCTTTAATCTTTCCTTTCTCACTGCCTCTGTTCTCATTCTTGGTAGGACTCAAAATTCTCTTTGTAAGAACCTTGGATGACGGTGGTCCCGAAAGGCCATCCTCGAGAACTAACTTGACTCCTATCTCTTTTGGATTGACCGCCTCAATGTTAGCAAGTGGAGATGGAATTCCCTCTCCAACAATGCTAGAATCTTCCTCTTTTGAATTGACCACCTCAATGATAACAAGTGGGGAATCGATTTCATTGGATCGCCCGAGAACCGGATCGGACCGGTTGATCTGGTCCGGTCCCCAGTTCCCACTTCCCAATTCTTGAGGGGAACCGGACCGGATCGAAAACCGATCACCCTAGTTTCTCATCACAAGCAAACGCTTGACATGGCCTATTTGCACCCCGAGATAAAACACGAATTACAGGGAGAATTTCACGTGAAGATGGACTCATGAAACAAAGGGATTTGGGACCAAATGGCTCCCGAATTTGGACCATTGGTTCTACTTTAGAATATGGGCCTTGGGTCCGAATTGCTCCTTCTAGGCCTTTTGAAAACCCCCTCTGGTCCAAATTTGAAAAACTAGAAAAACCCCAAAAAAAGGTAAAACTCTTCCAAGATATACCAACTTTTCATTTAGTTATTAACTTCGTGAATGAAAAAATTGTAATTGAAGCTGAGTGACAATTTAAGGTTTCACCTTGTAATGAATTGCGATAAACGTATTTCGACATCGTGCAATACACGTCTTTCTCAAAACCCAAAAGCACAAAACATCCACGTGCTCGGCAGCTTGATCGGCGGCTCTCCCTCCAGCAAGAACGAGTCGAAATAGCATCAACGCCCATACCTTTTTCTATAAATAAAATCAATTGTTGCGCACCTGAGAAGCGAAAAAGGGTCGTGCATCATGTCATGTCACGACAAGACCTATCAAAATGGGTCATAAACTAATTTCTTAACCCACCTCCATGACTCTCTCTTCATTCTTTCTTGTCCTCACTCGATCCTGCACTCACACCTCGATTTAGGTATGTGTTTTCCTAAATTGTATTAACTATGAAAATGTTTCAGAAATATAGGTTGGGTCGGATATGTGTCACTATATTTGATTATTTGTATTATAATAAATAGGACATAAGCGGATTAAATGAGTCTCTTTAGATCGGACCATTTTATGATCCGACTCACCTCTGTTTAACGAGTCTTCATAAGAGGACAAACAGCAAAAGGACAACGAAGGGAAGGAATGCACCATCGTGATCCATTTAGTAATGCCAAACTTGCAATCCCGTGTTTGGACGAGTGGCTCGGTTGTGTGGGAATGAGCTGTAAATTACGTGTATGAGTTGTAATTTCATAAATTAGAGGTTACGCCTCATTAGGAGTTTTTCCTTCCTATATATATATATATCATTGTAATTAAAATATAGAAGAAAATATACACAGAAAATTGAGGAACGATTTTTTCCTCTAAAACTCTCTGTGTTAACAGGTTGCGTCTTTTGCTTTGCCCGGTTGTGCATTTGGAGGCGACAGTGATGTTACGACGAGCATGCTTGCAAAGTACAAAGAGAGAGTTGCGTCGGACATGTATAATAATACATCCGAAAGCAGATGACACATGATCGGATAGGAATTCATCTCTGTATGATTTGGGACGACATCATCCTAATCGATAACTCAGATCCGCTTGTGGATGTAAGGGATGAACACGATCCTAATCAATTGTTCCATCCGTGGGATTCGAAGTTCGGCGAGTTCTTGCGACCATATCACTAAACTTTAATTTCAATGTCCTAATGCCACTAAATTTTCCGGTGTTTGCGGTATCTCGAGTGGATTTGCCAATCAATTCTTCGATCAATCGGCACGGGGCAGACGTCGCCAATTAATTTTATAGGACAACACATTGTTAGCACGCGAAAATCAACATCTTGCTGGATAATTTTTCGGATTTCGCTCAAAGGTTGCCGATCAAGAAAAAGAGAGAGAGAAGATAGGAACAAAAAATCCAGCGCCATTGGCTTGTCGATATTAAAGTTCGTTGGCTCGAAAGAGAAACTAACAAAGTTTAGTGACCCCCAAAACAATATTCAACCTGTTAGCGGAGAAAAATTACCAAAAAAGTCATGCCTATTGTACATCGGCTAATTCGGTCTCAAACCCTTTAATTATGTCAATTTAGTCTTAAACATTTTAACAATCAGACAATGTAGTCATTCCAGTCAATTTTGACCAAAAATCGCCCATGTGGCGATCCAATCAACGCTAGTCGTCATATGTGGCGTGGCTGACGAGGTTAATTTTTTCTTTTATTCATTTTTCTTTCTTTTCTTTTTCCTTTTTAACGGTGGCCGATCACAGGTGATGGCAAGCCTTGTTTGGGCGAGGGTCGCCTCGCTCGTGGTTGGCAAGGACCTGGGCAAGGGTTGTGACTCTCGCCGGCCACAACAAAAAACAATTAAGAAATTTTAAAAAAAATGCAAAAAATGTCTATGCCAACACCGGCCGTGCCACGTCATACAGATGATGCCTAGGTCAGCGATTTGCGATCAAAATTGATCGGAATGATCAATCGACATAAATGATTTAGGACTAAATTGACACAATTAAAATGTTTAGAACTGAGTCGGCATCCATATAATAGGTTTATGATTTTTTTGGTAATTATTTCTCGTTAGCGTTTAGAAAAGCTTTTGACACCAATCGATGATCCAATAAAAATCCCCGGATAATTTAATTGAGCTTTAGAAGGGATCTTCTCAACCTTATCTCGTCCTGGTTTTTATTTATTTCTTCTTCTTCCCACTGCGATATTTAATTTACATTATGGTTTTGGTGCAAATTTCCTAGCGGTCGATCGGAAGTCGTAATGTTCACGTTAGATGAAATTCAAAAAATACACCTCGCTGACCCAAAAATCGAAGTCCCAGAAATAAAAAGAAAAGACCCGCAACTGTTGGTCAACGCACCATTACCGTCACGTGCAGAAATTGATCCTCGTACGCCTCGAGCCGAATCATTTGACCTTGGAAGCTAAGCTCGTTCGAGGTTTGCTTTTGGTGATAAAACAATGAGCCACCAATTCCTCGTTGCTTCATATCATTTTCATCGTGCCCGCGAATTGCACAGAAACCCCCTTTTGTCTGCGCAACGCGTCCCCGTTAATTAGACATCGACTTTTCCAATTTAACGAAAATTTCAGATAAAGATACAAAGTGCTCTCATTTTATTTTTTTTTAAATAGGTCAAGAATGGATTTTGTTTCAAAAATTAGCTCGAAGTGTCCAACTTTACTTTAGAAAAGAGTCTGAGCACGCCGGCCGGTCAAATATTTGCGGGCCGGCGAGCATATAATATTTCCAGCGATTGATTATGGGCATTTTTGTCCAAAAAGAGCTTGAATTAAGAAAAAGCCAAACTCTAGAATTAAAAATCAAAACCCCACGTTTTTTTAAGCAATCGCCTTTATCGGTTGTAAAGATAAGCATACGAAAGACATTCTCATCGTTAGCGTAAATGTTTCAACATAACTCGTTATCGATGATGAAAATATTTTTCGCTGACTAATTATGTCATGCGATACATGCAGCCATTTTTTTAGTAGAATATTTTACGAATGATTCATTTTTAATGAAAACAAACGGAGTATAATTTGTGTATTTTCGTCAGAAGCTTATAAACAAAGCGATCTGCTTATGGGTGCACTTTCTGAAGAATTCTATTTTGCGCTGTTTGAACAGGGGTTGTGTTAGAATTGTGCCTCGAAACACTTAGTTAGACATATTTAAAAGCATAACCTCGGTAGCGGACGGAGTTGCAATTTGTCAATCACTCTTCTTGATTTAACCTCAAATAAGTATTGGCACTAGCGGGGCCTAATTCTCTAAAAAACCCTCAACTTTAGATTCAGTCTCAAATTTGCCCCAAATTATTTTTTGTCTCGGAAAAAACCATCAACTTTATGTCCAGTTCTAAATCTACCCTGAACTTTTTTTTGTCTCGGAAAAAACCCCAAACTTTTAATCTAGTTCCAAATCTGCCCCGAACTTTTTTTTTGTCTCGGAAAATACCCCAAACTTTAGGTTCAATCCCAAATCTACCTTGAACATTTTTTTTCTAAGAGAAAATTTACCAATTTTTACTCTAATCTCCAATATACCCCCATTAGCCCTATGTTCAAAAATCGTCGTTAGTCATCCTTAACTTTAATATCCTAGAACAGTGTCATTTTGGATAATTTCAACAATTTTTATTAGGGGTGAATTTGTTATTGACGTGGAAATATCACGTTGGTTCGTACATATCGCTTCATTACTTTGCCGATGTGGATTTTTTATCGACGTGGAAATATCATGTCAAGTCGGAACTGGACCACGGATTAAATTTGAGAATAAATTGAAATTTTGTGAATTTGTTTAGACAAATTTGGGCGGATTTGGGGCTGGACCTAAAGTTTGGGATTTTTTCTAAGACAAAAAAGAATTTGGGGACAAATTTGGGACTGGACCTAAAGTTTGAGGTTTTTTTCTGAGACAAAAAAAAATTCGGGGCACGTTTGGGATTGGACCGAAAGTCGGGGGTTTTTTTTAAGACAAAAAAAGTTCGGGGTAAATTTGGGACTGGACATAAAGTTGAGGGGTTTTTAGGGAATTAGGCCCACTAGCGGGTAATCTTCAAATTTCACGACTCTCTCAACTCTACTTGTTTCGACCAAATAAAAAGAACTCCGACCTGAAATTTGAAAGGATAATCTCACCAACCAACAATTTTGTAGTCCCGAAAATAAAAAGGAAAGGACTTGCAACGGCTGATCAACACCCGATTAAGGTCATGTGCAGATATGGACCCTCGTAATCGTGCGCCCCAAGCTGAATAATCGACCTACGAAAGCTTGCTTGTTCTAGGAAGTATCCTGGTCTGTCCACCACACCACACTAGTACCAGATTTGTTGGGATGTGGTTCATACTCCCATACGACAGGAAAGCACGTGGGTCCCGCTCCACGCTGAGTGGGCGAGGGTCCGGGGAAGCCGCCTCGGCAGGGGTCTCAAGGAGGCAGCGCTCCCTGGACACCATAGGGCTTTTACGATTTAAGCCAGTAAATTTTCATTAGTAGTTTGGGCTTGGGCTCATGAATAGCTACTGGTATATATATTCTTTTTCGCTTGTAATTGAGTAATGTAACGAGAGGTACGAGGTGCTAATTATAGTAGAATCTTCTGCTGGATGTAGCCCTAGTTTAACGGTGAACCGGGATAAAATCTCGTGTCTCGATTTCTCTTTCTTGCTTTACGTTTTACTTTGACTTGATTGTGTGCCGAATCCTAACAAGATTGCCTTTAGTGCTAAAAAAATGACCAACGTATTCGGCGCGTTGCGTCCTCGTTGTGGAAACGTCAACAATTTGACTATTTATACGAGATAACAACACAAACGATTTCCGAACTTTGATCTAATATGCAATGTGATCATTGAACTTTTAATTTATTTAACGCGGTCCTTGAAATTTATTCCAATGTGCAATGTCGTCCTCGAATTTTCTCTAAATTTTTTGTTTATGTTCAATTTAATCCCTGAACTATATGAAAATGATCAATGTTAGTCACTGAACTTGAATTGATAGAAAGACGGCATTGAACATTTTCATATAGTTTATGGACTAATTGAGCATGTACAAAAGTTCAATGGCTACATTGATCAAATTTAAAGTTCGAGGACGACATTGTACATTGGTCTGAAATAGAGGGACTGCATTGAACAAATTAAAAGTTCATAGATCGCATTACACATTAGACCAAAGTTCATGAATCATTTGTGTCATATTCCCTATTTATAACCATTTCTCCTCCATGGACAACCACGTTTTAAAAGGGTTGATCCCCGCAAGTCATTCCATACCACGTGCTCGTTAAAAGTACCTAGTAAGACATTCCCTCTCCCCCGTTTTTTGTCCGTGACAAACGCATTAAGTATTGAGAATTTTTCAAAACGTAAAAGGTCGAGAGACCGAATCGAACATTGACGTGTTTCATTCCAGCCTTTACGAGCTCTTTCAAGCTTCATACTTCTTTTCCCTAGAAGAACATGAAAAAAAAAATCGTCGAGACACGGACAAACACCGAGAAAACCAGATCATCGTTCACGATCGAACGCAGCACGTGTAGTGCATCGATCCTAGGCAATGTCCCGTCGAGATCCCCACGGGCGGGCCGGCTTATCCGGTTCATCTTTGACGTACTGGGCGGCTTCATGGAGACCGAAGATTGGCCCGGATTCCTTATTCCGGAAATCGAGTGGGTCCCACGCGGAATGTTTAGTAAGGAGCCACTAATTTCGGGGCACGATAAGGCCAAGTGGCCAACTTAGTCACTAAATTAATAAATTATTTTGGGATTACTGTACTTGCTAGCTTAATCCGTATCCCACAAGTATGCAAATCATTTGCCAATTTTTAAAATGCTGCCGCCCCCAATCATAGGAGAGAGAATTCGGTCATCATCGTCCAATCACGCAGTGTCTTTTTCTTTCGTGGAAAGAAAAATCTTTATTTTATATCAAAGAGAAATACATCATTTCAAAATAATAGTGAAAATCACACAAAATAAGTAAATCTAAAAAGTGAATCAACTTGATACATCCTGCAGAAACTCACTCATTCTTCAATGACGGATCTGCCATTACATCCAAGCACAACCGGCTGCCGATCACGAATCTCGCATCTTTATCGGTGTGTTTGGATTTGTCATTGCATCCAAACACACCAAGAAATTCCTTTACAGTAGCTACGATTTTGCCAATTGAGGCAGTATCATTTCTTGCCTTTGTTGGGAAGCCGACACTGATAGTCATTTCTTGATTTAACCTCAAATAGGATCGGATTTGGACCGAACCAACTGGTTCTGGGTGGTTCTCGATTTTCAGTGAGGAACTGAATCGGGTGGACCGAATCGACGGGATCGGCTCAGAGTGTATTATGTTATTTGATTTTTATTATTCAGGAAGGGAAAATGCAACATATTATTTGAGAAAGTCATATCTTCTTTAACTAGTAATTTCTCTGCGATAAGTAATTTCATCATGCACTAAGGTAACTTTTAATAAATTTAGGAACTTTTGAGAAAGAAAAAAAAAACCAACACCGCCATTATCCTGGACCGTGTGGTCTAGTTCCAAGGTGGACAGAGTCGATTCCTAGTTTCACAGACTGAGAACCAACCTAGTCCGGTCCGGTTCCCGATTTAAGTTGGAAATCGACCCACATTGAAACCGATCACCCCGACCATTACCATAGGAGTTTTATACCTAAGAGGGAAGTACTGCTCATTATAAGCGAGCTCGTCACCTCCGTGCCGCCACGGTACTGGTGAGGGTAGAGCCGGATAATTGAGATTTGGGTCATCCGATCCTCGAGTTCCTCTGGGCGATGCACCAAGACGTGGACGAAGTGAAAAATTACAGGAAAAACGTTAATTATATCCCATTTTTTTTTTTTGTCTTTTTAAATCCGATTATAAGTAATCAATTAAACACGCTATGCTAATTACAGGTAATTGATTTTTCTAGACGACTAATGTCGCAGGAGGGACCTCGGAAGTCCCGATTGCTTCTCCAAATTGCATAGCGTGTTTCTCAGGCAGACCATCAACGTGACACACACCAACTCATGAAAATATCATTCTAGCAACAACAACAAATATATATATATATATTGAATGTATATTACGTGTCGTCCCCACTTTTTTTCTTTTCTTTTAAGTTTTCTCGACGAATATTCTGATATTTTTCTTTTCGAGGGTGGTCGTCATGCATGTCTTCTGGCAAATTATTGCTTATTGGATCAAATCCACTTTCCTGATCTTATCATTTATTTAGGTAAAGACATCGCGTCTGATGAAAATCGAATATTAGAGTTGCACCCTCTCCGATTAACTAGGATGCAATCGAGTGGAGTGGAGACAATGTCAGCTTCGAACTCGACTCCACGCACGTAATAAATATTTGGAAAGAAAAAAAAAGCTCCATCGAGTACTACTAATTAACTTGCTCGAGTGCGACTCCAAGTATATAGTCGAGAAATTCGAGCTCAAATCAACGTGGGTTCGTCGCATATAAGGGCGTAACACGTGATTTTAAGATCTTATGACTGCTCGGTCGATATTTTTCAAGCATTGAAACTAGTAACTCAGTTATCCGTAATATGGTTATTTTTTTCTCGAGAGATAAATGTCAAGAAAGAGGAACCACACTTAAAAAAAACCATTAAAATGCCTAAAAACACTCTTTAATAAAAAGCAAATCGATAAAATCATAACTGATTGATTAAGCTTTCAGCGTGTTCTAACCGTGGAATTAAATCTGGAACGGTTCATTGATGTCATTGTCACCAACCACCCGTCCTGAAGTGGTTTTCTCGGCCGGGCTGACAGACAACTAGAGAATGGCTGCTGTGGCGGACAACTAGAGAATGGCTGCTGTGGCTTCAGCCACGAGGCCCACGCGGAAAATGCAAATTCCGGAAAACAAAACGCATGTCGTTTCAGGGTAAAGCGCATACCTGACGAGGCGTCCCGCATAACTAAGCGCGAGGAACGCGTGGGGTCCATGAGTCTCCGTCTCTGACTCGCCATCCATCATTGTCCGGCGAATGCGAACGGCGAGAGAAAGCGTCACGGCACGGGACTCCGCTTCTCCTACGACGAGGAAGAAGAAGAAGATCCGAGACCTCTCCGGCGAGAGAGAGAACGTATCTCCAGCTTCCATGAGCTTTGCCACGCGCCAATGAAGACCAACATTTCCTCGGTAATCTCTCTCTCTCTCTCTCTCTCTCTCTCTCTCTCATTGCTTGAAGTATGGCCGCGGGAAGCCGAAGCTCGAGATTCAATCGCAATTTTCGTCTGCGGTGCTTGTTCAGCGAATCTGTATTCATAGAAACATGTGTTCCGATGTGTTTTCGCATGCTTAAATTCCTCGGCACGCAGAAAATTTTACATGCTCCGGCGCTGGGTTTTCTAATCTCAGGCTTGATTGTCGGACTGATTTTGTATACGCTGTCGCTGTCTGTGCTGTGCTCGAAAGAGATGGCGGGACGTTGAATCGCGCTCGCTCATCATTTTCTTTTGTGGTTGTTGCAGAGATGCAGCTCCCTGACAATAGGCGAGCGGATCTGCGCGGCTTTCATACCGTTTGTGGCGATTTTCGAGATTTTCATACTCACATTGGTCGATTGCTTCGAGTGCCGGCCGTCTCCCAAGAGATTTCCCTGTGGTTTCAGAGATCTGGCTCGCCTTGCAGATGAGACAACATGTCTGTCTGTCTGTCTATCTGTTTTGTCTCTTTCTGGCGATTCCTTTTGTCTTTTACCTCTTTTAATTATGTCCTTCACAAGGTGTTTGGGAAGAATTTTCTCATCCATAGTAACAATTAGCGTTTATCACCTGGGGAGAAGTGTGGATTGGCGACAATGCTCACTTATTTTGAAATGAAGCTTGCCGTGTGCCGTTCTTTCTTTCTCTTTGTGCATGCGAGTTCTGGCGTTTGTGTGGCAGCAGTCCTTTGCAGTTACTCTAGCAAGTGTAAGCATTTTTCGAACTGCGTCGTGTCTGTGAAAACAGAAATATGATAGTTATGTTCATTACTTCGCAGTCACTGTGAACGAGGTGGAAGCGTTGCATGAGCTGTTCAAGAAATTGAGCAGTTCAATCATCGATGATGGTCTAATCCACAAGGTAAATTGCGGCACACTGTTTGATACTTGCCATACATGTTTCATCCAGTCATTTATTTGATCGGCTGTTTTTCCTAATTCTATTTATTGAGTTCTTTGGAGGGAAGTTTTGGATTTCCTTTAGCTAGATTGACCAATCCATGCATATAGTATGAATTACTTGGGGACTAAAGGTTATGATCTTTTACTCATATTTTGAAGTTAAACGCTTATTAATCTTGTTCGGTTCATATAGTTTGCACGCAATCAGATCTCTTTTGTTGTAAGTTTATGACAGGAGCTCAGTATTCCTGCTGATATCTCTCAATTGTTGCGACTTTGGTCCAATTCCGCATGCAATGATTTGCACGGGTTTCTTCTTCTTGTAAGCACGCTATACTCTTACCAACTGTCAATTGTAAAACACCTGTTGGGCACAGGAGGAGCTTCAGTTAGCTCTGTTCCAGACTTCATCAGGGGAGAACCTTTTCCTTGACCGGGTAAATAATCTCAACGACTCTTATCCATCTTTTCTCTCATGTTTTACAGTATCTGCTCCAAACTGATTGGTCTTTAGACCATGATCGGTCCTTGACTCTATGAAGATTTAATTTAGGTTTTCATGAGCATTGACATTTTCAGCACTCAGTGTGCTAATCCTTTCTCGGCCGTCTTCTATCTCTTTGTTGATGTATGTTATTTGTTTTATTTCTTTCCTAGGTTTTTGATGTTTTTGATGAAAAGAAAAATGGAGTAATTGAATTTGAAGAGTTTGTCCATGCCCTCAGTGTCTTTCATCCCTATGCTCCAATGGAAGACAAAATAGATTGTAAGAATTCAATACGTGGTTTACTAATTTTGTTGCAGCAGAGTAATTTTGTGTTGACGGTAATATATCTATTCTTTGCAGTTGCATTTAGGTTGTATGATCTCAGACAAACGGGTTATATCGAGCGAGAAGAGGTGAGTATGTTATGCATCCTGATTGCTGATTTATTGGACATATAGGCAACAGGCTCATTAGCCTCAACTGGTTTCAGGTTAAGCAAATGGTTATCGCAATTTTGATGGAATCAGACACGAGTCTGTCCGAGGACCTCCTTGAGGCTATTATCGACAAAGTAATATAGACCCCACCAAAAGAAATGCATTGTTTCGCTTCTCATTTTCTCCTCACCTTTGCGAACAACCTCATCCTCACAGAAGGCATATTCCTCTTGCAGACATTTGCTGATGCAGATGCCGACATGGATGGTAGGATCAGCAAAGATGAATGGAAGGCTTTTGTGCTGCGATGTCCAGCTCTTCTGAAGAACATGACCCTTCCATACTTGAAGTATGTCTTCATTCTCTCTCTCCTTGTTTTGCATGTCACTGTTTCCACACTCTTCATTGCCGTTCCTTTCTTTTTCAAAGAGCCTTTTCAATTACTAATTGACTGTGGGAGTTTGAGTATGGACCTAACTGCTTATACGAAATTTAATCTTTCAGGGATGTCACCACTGTGTTTCCAAGTTTTGTTTTCAATACTGAAGTTGAGGACTGAAAGCTCTAGTGGTTTATCATGGCACTTCAGAATTTGCTTTTAGATTGGTATAAAGGTTCTATGATGTCCCAATATACTGGACGGCACCATCAAAAGTTAGCCTCGCATGAACAGCCTCATTTCGGCAGATATACATAGGTCGAGTTTTCTGTGGGTCGAAGACAGTTTTTAAGGTTAGAGCAGATTCCACTTTGTCATTTGATTCTGTGGACAAGAGTGCAGCCATTTACTCAGTGATCCGAGCGACTGAGGCAAAGGAACTTATGAGGAGGTCAATGCTGTTTCTCGCTCCGTGTAGAGTACGACATTCGTGGATATATGCTCGAAGTCAGTTGCGTGCTGAGTAGTGGTATAATAGAAGGATCTAAAAGTGAAGAGAACAGGACAAGCAAAGAGAAAAACCTGGGTTCCAGTCGCTCCACCCATTTGTAGAGAGAATTTCATAGCTCGTGCTCCTAGTTGAGAAGCAGCCATCAATTTTGTAACGGCGAATTTCTTCGCCAACAATCTGCCTTTGGTTAGTTGTGTACATAATTTTCCTCGTTGACTAGGCATTAGCAGCTTGAATGTCATAGTTTGGACCTTCCACAGAAAGATCATTGCACTCTAGGTCAACCCTTTCGGCTCTGGAGTCCGCCTTTGAAGGCCTTGTACATAGTTTCCTATGCGGAAGGGACAATTGTTTATGCTCAGTGAACAGAGAGACAATTCATCTTCTCTTGTGCCTTGTTGCTTGACTCTTTCTCAATGTCTTCTTGTTTTGGTGCATACACAGGGCAAAAGCTTCACAAAAAGAGAAAAAGCTGTCAAGTACTACAAACTTTCATTCCTAATTTTCTCCAAAAAGAGAAAAAGCCAACGCCGAAGGTGGAGTGGTCTAGGCAATTTGCTGGTTATGGCACGTAGGTTGGGCTAAATTTGGAAGCTGACTGTTGTATCAATTCTGATTTTTTGTTTGGCCGATTACTGTTGTACCAATTCAAGAAGAGCTTTACTTGGACTAGAATTCTATGCATTTAGATTAGAGTATAATTAGGAATTTGATAAATTTCCTTTTCCTATTATAAGTAGGATATTGAGTTTTATATGTTTCTTAGTTAAAAGGTTTCCTGATCCAACTTGAAGCAGGATTTCAGTTACATGTACGTGCAGTGGTTATTCTTTCTATTCATTCATGAAAATTATGGAAATTTTAGCGAGTCTTCACTCCGGAATACGATGCAAACCTAAGCTTATTTGCTCGTCCACTGAGACCCTTCAGATTCCAAAATGGCCGAACACGTGATCTTAGACTTGATGACAGGGGCAATTTGTCCCTAAAATCACATGTGATGCCAATTACATTGCTCCACTCATTGATACATATCAATGAATTAGCTCCATACATTTTGTATGTGGTCATAAACATGTGAGCTAGCATCATTATTTCCAAAATCATATGGAAATACTAGAAAAAAAAATGCCCAAAATACCCTTGAAAATACACGTACATAGGGTTTCATATGCATTTTTCCATTCATAAAAGCCTCAAACATGTAATATTAACATACCACAATGTAGAGCATTTTCATGCAAGCATGCCGGTACCAAGAACTCCCCAATTGGAGTCCGAATGCCCGCTCAAACGCCCGTTTGAAGGTCCGGTCAAAGCGAGTCAACGGTCAACTCCGGTCAACGAAAAGTCAATGGCCAACCCCCGGTCAACAAAAGTCACCGGGTCGGACCGGTCGGGTCAACCCGATCGGACCGGGTCGGTTAAACCTGGTCGGACCGGGTCGCTGACGTCATGCTGGCGTCACCGTTGACCGTCAACTCCGGTCAACGAAAAGTCAATGGCCAACCCCCGGTCAACAAAAGTCACCGGGTCGGACCGGTCGGGTCAACCCGATCGGACCGGGTCGGTTAAACCTGGTCGGACCGGGTCGCTGACGTCATGCTGGCGTCACCATTGACCGTTAACGGTCAACGAACGCGATGCTTCACGCGTCAGGCGCGTGAATCCCACGCGCATGCCTGTTTTCGGAGCGTGGTGGCGTGTGAGCCTCCTTCCGGAGTCCAACGGCGGAGTTCAACCACTCTAAACGCTCGTATCTCCGAGCTCTATCCAAATATGTGATCAAAATAAAATTTCACCAAACAAAAGTGACCAAAAATAGGCATAAACCGAACGTTCGCCGGTGATCGTCGCGCGCCGACTCCAACGCGGAGCGTGGGGGCGCATGCGGCAGTTCCCGGCCTTCCCCGGAGGCGTGGGACCATTCGGCTCTTGAGTCCGCCTTTGAAGGCCTTGTACATAGTTTCCATAGCTTGACTCTGTTTCTCAATGTTTTCCTGTTTTGGTATATACACAGGGCAAAAGCCTCACAAAAAGAGAAAAAGCTATCAAGCGTTCATTCCTAATTTTTCTCCTAAAAGAGAAAAGGCCAACGCCGAAGGTGAAGTGGTCTAGGCAATTTGCTGGGCATGGCCCGTAGGTTCGCTAAATGTGGAAGCCGGCTGTTGCATCAATTCTGATTTTTCGTTTGGTCGATTACTGTTGTATCAATTCAAGAAGAGCTTTACTTGGACTAGAATTCTAAGCATTTAGACTTGAGTACAATCAGGAATTTGATGAATTTCCCTTTCGTATTATAAGTACGATATTGAGTTTTATATGTTTCTTAGTTAAAAGGTTTCCTGATCCAACTTGAAGCAGGATTTCAGCACCATATACGTGCGGTGGTTATTCTTTCTATTCAATGAAAGTTATGGAAATTTTAGCGAGTCTTCACTCTGGAATACGATGCAAACCTAAACTTATTTGCTCGTCCACCGAGGCCCTTCATATTCCAAAATGGAATCGGGCTCACTACCTTGGGACTCATCGTACTATACGAACGTCTCCCTCCTCCTGATTGGCCACTGCTGAAGCCGGCGGTGAACCTAGGTCGCAGCCGGTGGAGCAGACTCTTTGCTGTCGAGATGGAGCATGCCGAAAACGCAGTCATTCCTGATGATGGTGAAGATGATGGAGAGCTGGGACATTGGTCAATCTTGGTCCCGAAGCGATTGCTCTCCGTGCCACTAGTGCTCCTGGTCCTAGCGTGCAAAGCATAGAAAGCCAGAGTCTTGGAGCTGGAGACGCACAGGAAAACAGGATGGGTGATCGCTGAGAACAGTTTGTTTGAGGCCTCAGGGGTTGATGAAGAACCTTGTGAGCCTGATCCCGAAGACTCTTCAGGAATGAAGCACCGGTAGCAACATCTAATGGTGAAGGAAAAGATGAGGCTGGAGGACGGATTGAAAGTTGGAAGAAATTGGTCATGATGATGAAGGTCCTGTTAATGAGGAAAAGGAGGATATTGTTGCGGTCCCCGACAAGATGAATCGGGAAGCTGTGTTGGGTAAAGGGTTTTCGGCTGCTCTGAAGCTGCTTGAGCAACGGGGGGAAAAGCTCAAACAAACCATGGGTTTGGGGCGGTCCAAACGCGGATGAGAAGAAGGGCAAGATAACAGGCATCATGGATGATGGAGGAGAGAGAGAGAGAGATCCCCATTGGAAGGACGGATGAGTTTGGTCGAACGTTAACCAAGAAGGAAGCTTTCCGGTCGTTTTCCAGTAGCTTTCATGGTAGAGGTCCCGGCAAAAGAAAACGCGAAAAGTGCGTTTAAGTGGTACCATGAAGTTGAATTAGAGTTGAACGATGCTGACAATCCGTCTTTGTTTGCCGGGAGGACGAGGGAAGCTCAAGCTAACGCATGATATTTTGCTATGCGGGCGATTGTTATGCCTGGTTCCGAGGAGCAATCCTTGAAGTGGCATTGGCCAGTTTCGAGAAACCCGGCGAGGCTTCATGCCCTGCTCGGTGATAGGGAGGTCGAGCATTCCTTGGGGAAGAAGCGAAAGCCGGAGCCTACTAACTTGGGAGCACCAAGAAGGCCGAAACCTTGAGGTATTATCCTTCACAGGCATGACTGAAATTAGCAAATTCTAGTCTTCCCGGCCTGACAACGAGTTCTCTCAAATCCGGGTGAGAATGGCGCGGGTCTTCTTGTCCACATGTTTCCTATTTTAAGTTTCTTTGTTAGAAATTACAGATCTGAACTTGGAGTAGATTACCGTAAGAGTCTAAGTACCAATACGATTAATCCTATCAGTAGAGTTTATGAACGATTATCGTAAAAATTTTACGATGTTTCTGTGAAAGTTTATGCTGAAGAAAATGTACTTTTTTATCTTGTGATGTCTAAACGACTTCGAATAATCGTTCATCGAGCAATCTTTTCAGATCCCAATCAGACCAGACTTCCTACTTTGGGCTCATGGTCCTACATGAGTGCTCAATGCAAAGGCGATAGAGCATCTAAAACAAACCAACCTTTTTTCTTTCCCATTCAATTTTCACAATACCCTGCAGAGATCGACTGTATACACTTCACAAGTAAGATCTCTACAAGTTACATGACTTTAATGACCTTTTATTTTTTTTATTTTTTTTTTGTACCTTTTTTTTTGCATTGTTCTTGCTTCTTACACTTTCTTACATGAGAATTGACCATTGCATGTAATAGTAATAGAACAAAAGCACATTTCAAGTGGGAATCCTCCACTGCAGTTTTGCAGCCTGCTTCATTGAAGAGGATGTCCACCTTGTGCTGCTGAATGGAGAGTGCACTTGCCCCCACTTTGACTGAGCCAGCACCTCACAAATAAAAAGTACTTTCTCTCTCTACAGTTCCTTTCGCCGAACGAAAACTTCTACCTCCGGCTCTTCGAGCCGAGGATCGAGCATATCTGTCTGACTATGAGTATTACAGGAGCAACAATCCCCCAGTAATGTTAACTGGTAGAATTCTTTCTGTCAGCAACCAACCGTTGGAAACGTCTAAGACGGTACATAAGCTGAGTAAAAGAAGGCCGCAAATGTGGCTCCCTGCAAGAGGCAACTTCTAGTCAATTGTTGAGTGAAAGCAGCAAAGATTGATTGGGAGTCACAGCACGAAGACTTCCGGTTACCAGATAAACGACTGTCGTTCAAAATATTGGTAAAAGTAAGAATAACACAACTAAAAAAACAGTTATGTATACTCATATCAGATCTTGTGTGGGAAATGTCAAGAACCATGTTCAATCAGATAATCCGCATCTTCATATTGACAAGATATATTGCAGAAATTTTAGGCGTAAGACTTACGTTTGCCAACATTCTTGTATTATCTGTGCAACAGGGGGGTCAATTTCCTCTGGGATTTCAAGACGCCTGTTCTGGAAACCAACAGCTCCAACAACTTGCATCGAATTCAACCCCTTCCATGGTATAGACAAGGTTGCCAACTCCCACAGTATCACTCCAAAGCTATAAACATCACATCTGCAAAATAAATGAATATGTTCACACGACAAATCCAGGAGTGATAAAAAAAAAATTAATAGAAATGGAACACGACAACATCGTCTACACTTACTTCTCGTTGGCTGGTTCATTCCTTAGAACTTCTGGTGCCATCCACTCCGGCTGTAACAAAAGAAGGATTCGTCATTGGGATAGCACAATCTCATGATTTCATTTCATCACTAGGGGGCATTGGACAATACAGCTATAGGCCTAAATAAATATCACCATTGACATTACCGTTCCAGCGGTGGACTTTGAGGACAGAAACGTATGGTGCTTCATCCGTGACAAGCCGAAATCACAAACCTGGAAAGGCAAATTGACGTATCTTAAAGGTTGCTTCTAAATTAAGATAGAGTGCTGAAGTGGGGAAGAAGTGTCCAATCCTTGTTAATGTAAACCTTAACAGCCCAGTTCTTATCGACGAGGAGATTCGGAGATTTTAGATCTCGATGCACAATAGTCGGGTGGCTTGTGTGCAAGTAATTCATCCCTTTTGCCTGCCAGCAAGGAGAAAACAAGGCCCAGAAAGAAAGGTGAGGAGGAGCTCATGGATGTAACAGATATATCACATAACAACGCATCTCTGCAGAAACTTGTGGCAGATACGTGTGGCCTAAGACAAGAAGGCAATTGGAACATGCACAATGTCATGCACATGTAACTGGAACGAGCTCACACTCCCCCGCACTCAGAGATCATGAGGAGAGGGAGAGGCAAGGAGGGACTTTAGTAGGACAATCTCATACCACATCAAGAGCCATTCGCATTCGCCTCCTTTCATCAAGTCGAGGAGTGGGACGATGCAGTAACCGGTATAAACTTCCCCTAAGCAAAAGAATGGTAATGTAAGCACGCAACATCAAAGTGGAGATTTTAAGATCGTAATATCATGTGAAGAAATCAGTCATTGAAAGTCTAAACATTTGGAAGGAAGACTAAAACTTGTAGTATGAAGCTATCACTAGTTGAACAGAGTTGTGAACTGGAGAACCTAGGGAGAAATTCTGTCAATATAGAAAAATGAGGAGGCCGTGTAACTGCTCCCATGAAAAGGACAACGTTGGGATGCCGCAACCTTAACATGATTTCAACCTTGAAAGAAAGCATAAAGTTCGATCAGTTTCATCCCATGAAGGAACTGATACGGTAATGACATTCAAGGAATTGAACTTACTTCACATTTAAATTGAGCCAATGCTTCCCCCGAAAAATCTTGGTCCAGAAACTTCTTTACAGCAACTTCCTGTCATCGGATAAAATGCCAAGGGCATCATTACAGAACATGCAACCAAAATTATATGCAGACCATAAAACCAAGCAATCGTGACTATAAAACTATGTCATGCATAAAGAAAAAGAAGTTCATTAGTAGGAGGCCAAGAATTTCTGAAGGGATTGAGAAGCATTTTGTGACGATTTTTGCTTCACACAACCAAAAAGATTTTAGTCTTTAAGTGACATAAATCACCATAAATCTGACTAAACGTGAGGCTGGTATCAACTAATGATGAACAATCATGACAGTGAGAAGAACTGGTACTTACAGTCCCATTCCACTCTGCTCGATAGACCTCCCCATATGATCCTGCAAGATAAAACATGAGCAGAACCCATTACTAGTATTAAATGACAGACAGGCAATTAAAAGTCTAGTTATTTATTACAAGCACATGACTGTTCTTTAAGAAAATTCCACGTTCAAGTTCAACAATTGTCAGTATGGCAAGAATATGCTCCTCAAATAAAATCATTCAGCAAAACCAAATAAAAAGCTCTTGTGCAAGCTATATCCTACATTTCACGAGAAAATTCCCGGCAACCAAAATTCAAAACCAACAAAGAATGCCGAGACAATGATCAAACGACACTAGCCAATGCATTTCTTGCTAGTTCCCGAAGCATTTCGTCTCCCAATATTCTCTTCCTCATCTCTAGGAGCCTAGGTAAACCTTTCCTCATTTGAACCTCACCCTTCACTTTAAGGATATGTCACCAAAGGCGCAGGGAAAGTGCTCTCAAAGAGCTTTAAAGCCTAAGGGCAAGTAGTTTTTGCAAATCAATAGCTCTTTCCTGGGAGTGTGCAAAAAGGTAAATAAAGACTGTAGCCAAAGCCAAGGGATTCCCAAAGGGCTGAGCACAAACGGAGATGACACATCATAGGCACCGGACTAAGAGGCAGTTGAGCAACTCAAGCGAACTGCCCTATCTTACCAAAATATAGAGACAGAAAGGATAAGGTTTGGAAGGCGGCCTGAATACCAAATCTTCCACTACAGCTCGTAATTTACTCATCTATAAGCATACTAAGGTATAATTAAGCTTAGGAAAAAATGGAAATCTCCCCGTAAGCTTTAATGTGATCTTTGACAATTTGAAGTGCGTAAAACTACAAATTGTACTATACTCAAAGATGTCAGTTTCATCATATTTATGCAAAATGGAGGACAGTATACCCATACAATCAAATACAGAAAGAAAGATGCCTTCTTCTGAAAGAAGAAATGGATGCGCGCCTTCCATCCAATCAGTTTTAATGAACCTTCGTAATATTCTCCTTAATTTCAGTTTGAACAAGATGCCATTACATACTCTAGCCAAGAAGATCCATTACATTAACGTTGACATGAAAAATGCCAAATGGACCCACTTTTGAAGGTTTTTACACAGATGACAAAATGCATCACATGATCAGTCGATTCTAGAGACTAATACATGGAAAGAGAACAACTAAGGATTATGAAAACAGCATTATGAGAAAATAGAAGCACCCAATGCTCGAACAAGGAGAGAGAAGATATGGCCTTGATGCGAAAAACCAAAAGAGCGCAAGGAAGTCCAATTCCACACCAAAGGAAACTAGATAGCAGAGAACAATCTGATGAAAATACCAAATAAGGACTCTTAATAGCTGATAAATGCTGAGCTCGGAATGTAATCGGTCAAGATGCAAGATAGACATCTTATTGTAACGCAATGATCTTCGACGTACAGTAAAGGCATACACATCTTAGACAGCATTTGAAAAAAATCTCTAAGAATTTTCCATCCTCCCAACAGGACCGACAAAGAAAGTGCAAAAGTTCTTACCAATACCAATTCGTTCACCTATCTGAAGATCCTCCCATCTAATGTCACATTCTGCATCCCCCCCAAGTGCTGGGTTAATTGTCTCACTGTGACCATTGCAGTATATTACATGTGCGCCGCTGGCTCTGGCTCTTTCTTCCAATTTTAAAGACGATTGAGCACCTGCATTGTCATAGTTATTACCACTGGTCGTGCACCGGCCAGCTTGGCTTTGAGAAGAATCACCTGAAATAGAAAGGTCTCCTGAATCAATTCCATATGCAAGGCGATTCCCAAGTACAAAGACAGGAGAGCCATACCTGAGATCGCAGCACTAGTCTGAATCATATTACTGATTCCACTATTAACAAGCGCAAACCCATCACTTGCAGCGTCGGAAGATTCAGAACACAAAGAGTAGCCAGGAGTCGCAGCATCCTTATCCAATTTTACAAGCTTTTCACACAATTCCATGGCATTCATTTCTGATTCACCAGCACTGCTAGGGCTTTCCACTGGTCCAACAACAGTAGAAGGTAAACAATGATCATGACGGGAAAAGAACTTATCCTGATGATGCTGAGACAAAACACCTCCTTCATGTCCTTCAGCCAAGTAGCATCTTTCATGAGCTTTTTGTTTGCCAACTTCACGACCATCACCATTCGAAAATAAATCAGGAGGAGGGGAGGCTCCACTCTCCACCAAAACAGCATGGAGCTTCTGAGCGAATTCTGGATTTTTTGATGCACTGATGACGTACTTTGACACATTTTTTACTTTGACCTTCTGAGATTGTCTTGCTTCTCCACTGATACTTGGTGGACGTTCCCGTGATTTACGTAGTGAGGGAAGAAGTTTCCCAAAATCATTTTCAAATATTTCAGTTTGATTTCTTTCAGAAAGAATCCTTGCATCCTCTTCTGTGCTATTGCCAGGACGAGATGTGTCTCCTGTATTCAAGTGACCAATGTGGCAAGGTACCTCAAAGTTCAGGCCCACCGCCAGTGTTTGAATTCTAGCGTCAAGCAAATTAGGCGATCTCTCGATATCGGAACTCTGTAGACAACTTGCAGGTACCTCAGCAGGAATGAGAGTGCCTGGAGCACCCATCAAGTCGATTATGTATTCACCGCACCTATTCAACACATTAATCAAAGTAGTGTCAGTTACTTCTATAGACTCATAGAAGAAATCAATTCAGAAATTGAGACGAGAAAGAGCAGATGACAATGTGCACAACAAGAAAACTTGTCCCAGCCACTAAAAGATTTCAAACCACAGACATCACTACGACCCGAGAAACAGTCACTGCTCATGACACACCATTCTACTACATTTGTTTTACACACCAAGAGACTATAGAGAATTAGCACAATACTGCCATAGGATTCATACAGCGGACTGTACTTAGCGGATAAGGCTTAATTTGTTGTTCTTCTTGTTGTTGCTTTTGTATACACAAATATGGTATGATAGAAAGTAACCAATTCTACGTAATAAGCACCATCACCGTGCTTCAAGTGTCCAGAAAATTAACTAGCAACAGAAGTGGATAACTCTACTCCCAAAACAATGCAAACCAGCACCCTGAAGCATGCAGGCATACCGAACTTACCAAGAAATTTCAACAAGACTCACTATACGAGCACCAAGAATGAAAATTAAGGAGGCCACAAAACAGTTTCAAGGTTACTACAGAAGAGTGAATAAAACTTCTTAAGCAATTTCAGCTTTAGCAACAAGTTTGGTTTAAGATAATCAGAGATGTTACAAAAGCAGATCATCACCTTCCAATTCCAGTATCAATCTTGATCAGGTTCACGGCTCCTTCATCAGTGCCAGTGTAGTAGCTTCCTTTTACCAGCTTACAGGGAATATCAAGCCTATCTGCTAGAACCTAGCATCCAAAATATAGAATGTATGAGGTAAATTTGACAGTGGGCTTAATACAGGCATGTAGGCTAACTTGTAAACTTCACAATCTAGAGAGAGTCCACTGAGAATAGTGAAAATAACAAAAAGAGAGGAGCCAAGCCAGATTATTCTGTCTATCAATCAGTTTACTTCATGAATTGCTTGAAAAACTGTAACACCTTAAAAAGCAAGGCCCTGTGCCGTGAAAGTCCAACATTGAGTAGTCCAAGTGGCAAAATAACAGTTTTGAGTGAACTGCGAAGCTCATAACTTCTTGTGCTCCACCTCTTCAACATTTCATCGGCATCTTCAACTGGACCGCCCATTCTATTAGCAACCATATCAGCAACTTTCTGAATCAGGCCACTCATAAAAGGACCACATTGAGAAGCTTGACACTCCATAGATAGAGCAACTGCCATTTCCTCGAGCTGTTGCAGCTCAAAATCAACCATGCGGTTCACCAATATCACTTCGTAATCAACATCATCATAAACAGATAGAGCTTGAAGATCCACAAACAATGGCATCTTTCCTCGTGCAACTACGTCTGATTTGATGCCATACACGTCATAAAATCCATCCATCACCTTTTCATCGTAATTGACCACATTATAAGTCTGCATTCAATGAAAAATAAAGAGTAAAAATTGACTACCAAAAAACTAAGTGTTCAAAGTTTCACAGCAATGTGACAAGAGTCATATACAGATTTCACCCTTTTCAGCTAACACTTACGTAGTACAATTATCTTCTAGGAGGTTTGCCAAATTTACTAAATGATGCAGACGAAAGAGGTAGAGCAACAAGGTTATTATTAAAGTTTACAAAATCAGGATTTGCCATTTCACGGAGTGGTTTTACAATGTGGTAAACGAATTAAGCACGTGAGACAAACACAACCAGCACTCAATTAGATTGCAATACTATAATAACACACTGAAAGGGAAAATTTGATTCTGCAAATAACAACCAGTCAAAAACTAACTGTAAGATCAAAACATACCATTATAAATATGTAAAATCACATTCCTAAATCGAAACATGAGGGTAATGAAAGACGAAAAAGACAGAAATGCTCTTATAGAATTTGTGATGCATTTTTAGGCTGAATGGCATAAGCAACGCTTAGCCAAGATTTTAGCAGGGAAGCTCATAGGTGAAGCTCCACGACGCAAGATTTATAAAGAAACGACGTAGAGAAATTACAAGACAAAGCATATGAGGATCCTTTTGCTCCATCTAACTGCAAACTTTCCATACCATACATGGAGGGCCTACTTTCTTTTAAATGCTGATTGGCAGTCAATGGAGACAAAATTGTTCCACCAGTTGGTTCTAAAAGGCAATCCCATGGAAACCAACCGTGGCAAGTGGCTTTGCCTGCCAATCACACTTAGTGACCTAAAGAATGCTGACAAACATTTGAAACTCAGAAGCAGAATTCCAAATGACCATTTTGATGGATCAGTAACTAGCCTATTACAAAGTGCACAACACGACCGTAACAACACCGCAAAACCGATCCAATCTCAATTCAACCTGATTCAAAAGCCACAGAAGTTACTAAAAAACCCCCCAAAAAACTAGGGATCAGAAGAACTACCCAATATCGAAGCGAGAGAAACTCCACTAGGGCGTTGGGCTCCGCCGGGTTGGCGGCGGGGCAGCCGAGACTAATCCGCTTGGCGGCATCGATCTGAGCCGACTCCGCGGGGTCCTCGCGCACCTCCACGTGATCAGTCGACGACGCGCTGATCGCCAGAGCCAACTGCACCTGGAACTCCTCCTCCAGGTAATTGAAGTCGCCCGCATCATCGCCCGCCGATTCGACCGCGATCCCCCCCATTGCTCGCGAATCCGACGGCGACGACGGCGACGGCGCCGGATCGGGGACCGGCCCCGGGCTCGCGGCCAAATTAGGGCTCAGCCCGGGCTGGGTCTCGCCCAGCCTGTGGTGCTCGGGCAGGTCTCCACCGCCGATGTGGAGCTTCCTCAGCAAATGCTTCATCTTCGACATCGATCATCAAGTTCTCATCGATCCATGAACCAAACGCCCAGAAGTCCTCCACTATCCCTCAAGACTCAAATCGCTTCTCGCGTAAAGGTTGTATACGTCGAGCAGAAAGTCGTCGGGTTTGAGTTTGTCTCTAGGTTATGAACTGGCTTAACCTGCGCACGCGAGGGAGGGAGGAGATTCGCTTAACCTGCGCACTCTTCTTCGTCAAGCTACCACCACTTGAAGAAAGAGAGAGAGAGGAGAGAGTTAAATTAACCGCTCAACCATTCCCTCCAGTTCAGTGAATGGTCCTATGAATGAACTAGAAAATGGAAAATAAATAAATAGAAAATTTACTCTTTAATTTTATTTTTATTTTTAAAATAGAATTTGCTGACGATGGCGATGATGATGATTTTTCTTTTTCCCACTCCGGCTGCCACGTGGCAATCTTCATCTAAGTGGGACGATAATTAGGCGCTTCGCTTGCCTTTCTTGCAACTTCGTGCTGCTTTTTTAAGCTTCAGGTCAAATTAAGTACGTTGCACACATGGTTTTTCTTTATTAGGGTCTATAATTGTAAATCTGCCCTCGATGTCATCCCATGTTGTCTTAAGAATTGGACTGATTAGAAGAGGAAGATGGATATTCCCCCAAGGATTCTTCTTTTTCCTCTTCTTTTTTTTTTTTTATCGGATTAGAAGATAATTTCAAAAGTTTATCGAGTTTAGGAAGCGTACTTTGAGGAGCGTCGAAATCCTATCCAACACGTTCACTTGGAGTTGAAATCACAAGGACTTTTTTTAATGAATCCCTCGATTTCGTCATGTCTCGTCCTGTCTTTAATCGAATTGATAAGGATAAACTTAATTTGATGCGTAGAAATTACTTCAAAATGATTAGATAAGTCCCGAGAAGAGGGATTGATCGTAAAACATTGGTGACATCTTTCCATTTAGGGGGTCATTCTAAAGGATAGTGTGATAGACCAGAGTGGGACGAGACATCCATTCGTATGGACACTAATACTATGCCTAATTCAAGGCACAAGATGGGGTTGAATTGATAGCCTATTCTTCTCTTGGTAGAGCTATTTTAGTGAGGGAAGCAACCCTCATGCCAAATAAGTCAATGGGCTTTATCCTCTTTCTTCCTCCCAAGTCCCATGAAGAGGGTCTTCTCCCTTTCTAGAGGGGAAAATCACATGCCAACCCTTCAATTTTATTCTTAGCAAAGTCTAGACCCCTAGAGATTAGAGATACCAACCTACCAAATCGGACGTAAATAAGGTGATGGCGAGCGTAATTCGATAGCCGGAGTCGCGTAAAAGGTCTTGTTTTTAGCGGAGAGCTTATTACGAACAAATTAAGCTTTCCGATCAGATAATGTTAACATTGCTTTCCATCTAGTGTGATGGAAGCATGCCATCGCGACAATAGGCAAAAGCGACGTCGTAGAGTGTGACGAGTTCAATTTTATTAATGCAACGAGACTCCAATTTTGGGAGTTTTCAGCGGAATGGATCCTTCATTAGCATAGCTGGCCTTAGGTTGTTCTTTGTCTCTTATTGCATGATAGTTGCAAACAAAAAGAAGAAGAAGAAAGAAACAAGTAACATGAATTTTTTGGAAAATATTTCTCTAAAAAAATCGTTTCTATTGCTTTCGAAAATGAATGATCGAGAAATAATTTCATCATTCATGGAAAAGTGCAAATATACATTGTTATCAATAATGAAAATATTCTCCATTGACGGATTATTTCAAGCGATATAAGCGATCATGAATCATTTATTTTTCTCGAAACATACACAACCTAAATTGCAGGGCCATCTCTTTCTGGCCGTAATCTTTTCAGATTCTCGACAACTCTACAAAATTTAGCAATGTTTGACAAAGGAATTCTCCAATTTCCTTACCTGAAAATTTGTTTCCAAAAAAATCAAGAAGCAGCAGATATATATGTTTTATTCTTAGCATTCCAAAGAGAATAATTTTCCATGAAACGGTGGGGTACCTTCGGAGAGGAGAGATACGAATTGCATGCAATGAGAAGAGATTTAATGCCGACCTTCGATTTGCCACCGCGACACAAGGAAATGAGAATTTAGGGCTTGCATGGACTCGCTCCCGCGGGACGACTTGCGCGCAATGAGACTACATTTTGACATCGACCTTCGATTTGCCATCGCGACACCACGATATGAGAAGGGACGACTTGCACGGATTGGCGATTGACGAAGAAGATATCTCAGACCTTCGATTTAGGGCTTGCACTGACTCTCGATCAACGGAAAAGATACCTCATAGCTTTGATTTGGGGCTCGCACAAACTCGCCTGTGATTCGGGGGCTCAGAACTTGGGATTTGAGGAAACAAAGAAGGAATAGAACGAAGAGAGAGCGTAGGTTTGGGGCAAGAGATGAACGACATCGTTTTGGATCCGTAAATGATCCAAACACGTGGAATATGGGCTTTAAATTATTTGCCATGTCGGAGAGAGAAACGATTAAAATGAGTCACATCAGCATTTTCCGTTAACCTATTTGGACGGAGTTAACGTGAGACTTGATTGCACAAACTTGACAAGTTTTAAGATTCGATTGCGCTTTTTGCAAATTTTATTACTCAATTGCACTTTCATGATAAGTTTTAGGAATTCTGATTCTCTTATCCCATTAATCTATTGCTCTTTTAACTTTAATACATAAGTCGAGATTACTCTAAGGCTTCAACAACTTGGGGTTGTCAATTCAATCATCCCATGTCGCGTGAAAGTTTATGATTTTGTGACGAGGGAGTCATTCCTTGTGTATGCGAGAAGCTGCTAGCTGATTTTGACATGATCAAAGACAGATTCATTATCGTTTTTCTATTGTTAGTTCTATATCATTTAGCCTCTTTGTATTGGTTGGAGTGTTCGAGAAAAGATGGAATAAATCTTCTTGGTCCTTTGGACCTACCTCACAGAAATATGAAATACATAACTCAGAGAAGCAAGCAACATCTAGATTCAACATTGTTTATATAGACTATAGTCCAAAGAATCATTATAACAGTAAAGAATGATGAAGCAAGAAGAGAGAATTGTGAAATTTATGTATATTTCGATGTATAAATTAATGAAGAATACAACAGCCTATGAATAAGTATCCTTGGATAACATCTCAATCAAGATATGGATATGCATAATCGAAGGGCGATATACGTGCAATATATATGCAATCTTGATCGATGCAATTAAACAATAAAAACATCATAATTATTAATTATCTCTAACATAGGAAAATATCCTGTAGAAAGTGCTAAATATCTCTAACAATAACTTACTTATCTCAACGCGATTGTTCATGTATGTATACATTCGAGCATAGATGATTTGTGGCACACCTTGCAGAAAATGGTTTGGTATAATCGAGTTTGTGTCATGAACGGTCGCGTGTATGCTATAGTTTATAGACTATATCTCAGAGAAGCAAGCAGCATAGATTGAACATTGAACATTGTTTATATAGACTATAGTTCAAAGAATCATTATAAAGTAAAGCGGAAGAGAGAATTGTGGAATTTGTGTATATTTCGATATATATGTCGATGAAGAATACTTCAGCCTATGAGGGAAGAAAAATTTGAACTTCCCTTTATCTTGTTCTCTTAAATTTAGGGGGTGAATGAAAACTATTCTGTTCCAGAAATAGGTTTCTGGAACAGAAATATATTTTTCTATTTCTAGTTCTGGATGAGTTTTTGAGCTAAAAAAATGCGTTTGATAATAACATAAATTTCTCATCCTAGAACAAAAGTTCGTTTAACAAGGCGGCTTGGAACAGAAATTCTATTTCTATTTCTCCCAGAAACAATTTTTTTTTTTGTTTCTCAAAGTTGTTCCTAATCTATTTCTGGAACAATCTTTTGTTCCAGAAATAGAAAAATAGAATTACGTTACCAAACGAATTTCTGTTCCAAACCTGTTCCAGAAATAGGTTTGGAACAGAAATTCTATTTTTGGAACGTTACCATGCACCCTTAGTCATTCTTCATTTACCCGCCCACCTCCCATTTTCCTCACGTCCACTTACTTGCCGAACAAAGCCCAAAAGTTTATAAAAATAACAGCCATACTCTAAAAAATATATATGATTGATAGAATAAAAACATGCTTAGAATGCAAGTGTCATTAAACATAAAAAAAAGCTAGCTCAATAATACACTTTAAATGGAACGTAAAGTGAAATTACTCGTATTGTCTAAAATCCTATCAAACGTGTCAACACGAGTTATCATGTATAAACGTGTTTTACGTATTTGTCTGACGTATATTTATAAACAGGTTAATGTATCGCGTCGTGTCGGCACCTGATTGGGTGGCACTCTTGATACTCCCGCTATAGTTGTTTCGCATAACTCACTTTATTAGGTGTGTCGTATTCGTGTTGAAGCAGTTCAACTCGTTTGGTAAACGTGTCATTAAACAGTCGCGTCCATGTTATACCCCGTTTCGACTCCACGATATTAACACGACACTACACAAATTACCAACCTAATCAATATTTCGGATACATTTCTCATTAAATGTGTTTAGCAGGTATATCCGCAACACTCTAAGGAAAGTGAGGAAACTTGCTATTATCTAAGAATTTGGAAGTGTTATCGTAATTAAAGACTATCTATCCATCTATACTTATACAGTCATATTTTATTTTCACTCTAGTATCATATATCCACCTATTTCTTAGAAGGGAACTACTTTTAAGCACGATGTTTATTCGTCCAAATAGCATCGTCGTCACGGTTAGATTTAATGATGCCGAAACGCAGCAGAAAATTAGGTAAATAGAAGAATCAAACTGATAATGAAAAATAATCTGTTCTCTTAAATTCGATTACTCAATTTAATATCAAAAGTCTGCTGAAACTCGAAACCTTAAACACATTTATATACGGTGTTAACCCTAATTGAAACAGAAAACACAAAAAGACTTAAATGCCCTAGAAAAAACAAAAACTGCCTAAAAACGACTTCAGTCACAACATAATGGTGTGTATTGATCAGCAACCCGTTTCCATGCAGCCGACCAAATTTCAACCCATTCTGAGTTCGCCGACCCTGAGCCTGCCGACCCCAGGTGCATCACTTAGCCCTAATGACTCATTAACTAACAAGCATGGTTTATAGTTATCGGGATCACTCTCGCTCCCTATCTCGAGATCCTTCGCCTAAGTAGACGGAGCATAAGAAACGACTCAAAGGCTCGCGACACAAGCAGATGAGTCGTAACATTGATCTATCGACACGACGCGATGCTCCTAACTTGAAGACATAAGTCGAGAGTACGACCGAGACTTCAACAACGTCGGGTTCTTAATTCAATCATTCCATGTCGCATGAACATTTGTGATTTTGTGACGAGGGAGTCATTCCTTGTATATGTAATGGTCGCCCTAATGGTGATCGCAATTAATAAAATTTTACGAATTAAAAAGCTCGCCACATCCATAATTTTCGTCTCAAATGCCATAAGAAATATACAAGATTGTCGGAGAATGTGAGGAGAAGCTGCTAGTTGGTTTGAGATGATCAAAGACAGATGGAATAAACCTTTTTGGTTCTCTGGACCTGACTGAAATATATAATTCATAGAAGCAACCATCAGAGATTCGACATTATTTTATAAGCTATAGTTCAAAATAATAGTATGCTTATAAGTTTCATCATGGACGACTTGTGGGACACCTTACGAAAGATGATTTAGTAAAGTATTTTACCAAATTGCGATTTATGATACTTGCTACCCAACCAAATGAAAAAAAATATCTAAATTTTTAGTACGCTGACTTTTTTTTCTCGTGACGTGAGTAATCAATACCAGTGTTCAACCTAACAATTCTCGACACGGCTCGTTAACTCGACATTACGTGCAATTAGGCGGGTTTAGATTTGGCGTACACGAGTGTGTGTATGATGAACAGGTTGGATTGTTCATGACCCAACAGTAATCGTGTCTTGTGTGAATCGACTCGCTTAATTCGTTTAGATATGAATTGATGCATATAAGTTAGCGGGTCTATGGGTCACTTGTTTAAACATAGTTCGGTTAAAAAGAAGGGTAGAATTAACAACTAAATGGGACATATCTTAGAAAACACAAAATAAACTCCACAGTATAAATAAAATAAAACATATTTAGAATACAAAAGTCATTAAACATGGAAAAACTTCACAATATAATGTGAAGTGAAATTACTCATTTTGTCTAAAATTCTGGCGAACGTATTAATACAAGTTGTTGTATACAAACATGTTTTACGTGTTCATATTGTACGTGGAATATCAAATAAGTTAACTGTTAGAATGCACATGTAAGTTGTGCTAGAGAAATCCCATATCGGAGAATTGGTGTGGTGTATAGCAGTTAATATATCATAATTGAATTATAACTCTTTCATTTAAGCTTTTGAGTGAAGGTTGGTCCAACTAGATATGTTGACATGCTCGGACTTGGGCTCCCTCTAGGAGATCTCTCCTGGTGAAGGTATCGGATTTCTGCTGCGTGCTCCCAACAATAAATGGTATCAGAGCCGATGGTTCAATTAAGTTTCGAAATTTGGTGGGTGAAGTTAGGCGTAATTTCCAGGCGATGGGCTTTGTGGTATTACAATGCAGGCCTGGTGGCAAACTTCTGCTGCGTGCTCCCAACAATAAATGGTATCAGAGCCGATGGTTCAATTAAGTTTCGAAATTTGTTGGGTGAAGTTAGGCGTAATTTCCAGGCGATGGGCATTGTGATATTACAATGTAGGCCCGGTGGCAAACTTCATAGTTCGGTCCGAAAAAATATATCTTGATGTAGAAGGATACTTGGATTAAGGAGGAGATTGTTAACACTGAACTCACACGTGATGGGGAGATTGTTAGAATGCACATGTGAGTTGTGCTAGAGAAATCCCATATCGGAGAATTGATATAGCGTAGAGCAGTTAATATATCCTAGTTGACCCATAACTCATTGGCTTAAGCTTTTGAGTGAAGGTGGGTCTAACTGGATATGTTGACAAGCTCGGACTTGGACTCCCTCTTAGCGATCTCCCCCGGTGAAGGTATCGGACTTCTGCTGCGCTCTCCCAACGTTAACGTATGTGAAGGTATCGGACTTCTGCTGCGCTCTCCCAACGTTAACGTATCATGTAGTGTCAATATCTGACTCGGCGACACGTTTCATAGCTGTGCCAGATGTGTCATATGACCCGTTTTATTAGGCGTGTTATGTTCATATCAAACACGTTTATAAATATGTCGTACTTGGGTTAATTGTATTCACGTTATACCTCAACACTGTAATGCGATTAACATGATACGATGCTAATTACATTCCCTAATCAATATTTCGACATTTTCTTATTACAATGCTTAACAGTATATCCGTGACACGCGTTAACCAAAAGTGAGAAAACTTGCTAATGCCTTTCCTATGCATATAATTATACGTACATCTATATTTATGTTGCGCTTCTAATCCAAAATCAATACTTCAACTCGGTGTTCAGAGAGAATATTTCAAGTGGATTACTGCGAACTAACTCTGTTTTGTACGACTTCATTACATGCTTCAACAATTTCACTAATGCAGGAACATCCGCACGAAATAAGAATTCAAATCAATTTATGCTACACAAGAAAAAGATTAAAAAAAAAAAATCTAAGACTTAGTTTGTTTCCCTGAAAATTATCCGCCGGAAAATATTTGTCCCATTTTTCGACGTTTGGATCTCTTAGCAAACTGAGATAATATAAATATTTTTCATAATCAACGGTAAATCTACGCTTAAATTCTGGAAAATGATCTTCTTTTTTTAAAAAATGAGAAATCGTTTACCATATTACAACTAGACATCGACACTTGGACCAGAGACATCGGCAGCAGGGCTTAGGTCTGCAAGGGTCGAGCCCGAGATCACAGAGACCGGGCCCGAGACACTAGTGCTCGTGCCCAAGCCCTTGGCAGCCATGCCCAAGGCCTCGGGTCTCGAGAGGCCATGCCCGGGTACCCGACTCCTAAGCTCCAATCTATCGAGGCTGAGATTGGTTCCTCGGCTACCGATCCCGAGTCACTAAGGCTGAACCCTGGTCACTTAAGGTCAAGCCAAGATTTCGGTACTGGTGCCCAAGTCCATGGAGGTCAAGCCCATGAGTCTAATCCGGCCCCATGCTTGCATTTGGATCCAGGTCCATCAAGGCCGAACCCAGATCCAAAGAGGTCCACCTCTCGCGCCCAAGTCACTAGCGCTAGGGCCCAAGTCCACGGAGGCTAGGGCCGAGTCTCTCGAGGCTGGGCCCGAGACCCCGGTCCCGTGCCAAAGTCTCTGGTAACCGTGCCCGTGACCTGGATGCAGTGCTCGAGTCATTGGCGGTTAGGTCGGGGTACACGACTCCCGCGCCCAATTCACTGATTCCCAAGCTTGACTCCTCGGTGGCCGGGCCCTATTCCATAAAAGTGGGACTAGGTCCTTGAAGCCGAGCTCAAGGCCCTTGTGTCCATGCTCGGGTCCTTGGTGGATGTGTATCCCTTATTCACAAATAATACATGTCCATATAGAAAAATAAAAGTCAAAACTTTCTTTTCAAAACGACGGAGAAAAATATTCAGCTCATTTTCAGATTTCGGCCAAAAATTGAAAATTATAATTATTTTTTTGAAAATTGATTTCATGAAAAATATTTTTCAAAAATGCTAAATTTTTCTACGAAACAAACAGAGCCTAATTTTCTTTCTGTCTTTCTCTCTACGTCCCACCTGGCTTGCTTGTTTGGTATTTGTCCAATATCTTTAAGTACTTTCACATTTTCTCAAATCTAACCATTCATTCAGCTTGATTATTTACTTAATGTCGAAATTAAAACTTATGATTTTTTTTTTATTTTTTTTATTTTTTATTTATCCTATCTCTAACCGTCATATATCTGACTTTTGCTCTACTTCTCTACAGAGTGCGAGAGTCGAACCCTGCACCTATGAGTATGATACTAATATGTATCCCCACCGCCTAATCCCTTATCAGTAGAGCCGTATGCCTATGGGCATTATGAATTTTGTTGACATGTCGATTTGAGGATAGTTTTAATAAATGTTTTTTCGAAACTTAAAACGTTTTTCTAAAATTCCCATTTACGGAATTTTGGAATGAATTGGACTTTTGCCTTTTTGTAAGCAAATCCGGATAGGGGCTTAACAACCTAAACGATGTCGTTAAGCCGAAGCCCGCACAAAAATGCAGTCACTAGTCACTACTCTAGTCAGTATAGACTTGCTCCAGGGCTCAGCAGCACCTTGGAGCAAAGCAAAGCATCTCTCTCCGACAATGGCGATTATACTGCGAAATCGCCTCCTCACTCTGCACTCGACCTCTCTCCTTCAACCCTCGCTTCGGCCATCTCCGAATGCCCCGCTCTTCTCGCTCTCTGTCAAGACCCCTCCTCTCTCGCCGCCCACCCGCCACGGCCCGAGCTTCCATGCCTCCGCTTCCAGAGCCGCGAGCCCGACAGCCTCGGACTCGGCCCGGGTCTTCCGGAAAGTGTTCTTCGTACCGCCCGGGGTCGATCCGGCCGAGGTCTCCGAAGACATGGTGCTTCCCGGTTCGAACATCGTCGTCGGACCTTACGCAGGTCACGCCCAGATTAAGGAAGTGGAATTCGTGAAGAGCAGTGGGAGGGCCAAGGACTGTCCCAAAGATGGGAGGCCCGAGTTTGCGATTCTGGGTCGGTCTAATGTGGGCAAGTCTTCGCTTATCAATGCTCTGGTTCGGAAGAAGGAAGTTGCACTTACGTCCAAGAAGCCAGGTTTTTTTTTTTTTTTTTTTGTCTCTTATCAATGTGTCAAATGATGTTGTTTCGTATGGTTTTACTTTGGTGGCGAGGTATGAGCTGATTGATTGATGTGTTAATTTATGTTGCAGGCAAGACTCAGCTTATAAATCACTTCTTGGTGAACAAGACTTGGTATATTGTGGATTTGCCGGGTTATGGGTGAGCTTTAAGCGCCTATCTTTTGACTTGCTTAAACTTCTTATTGTTGTGTGGTAACTTAAAATGCTAAAAATCACAGAATGTGAGCTAAGATGTAAGTTCTGTTTCTTGGAATGCTGCAACTAATTGAGTGGAGGCAAGTCAATTCGAAGTTGCTAGTGGGAAAATGAAAAACAATTAGATTGCAAACTTTTGACGAGCGTCTAAAATTTGATTAATTGGCCTTAAATGGTTTGAGCATTTGTGACCCGTCACTTTGGATATGCCAATGCAGTAATTCTTTTAGCTAAGATGTACATGCTGGGAATTCCATCTTCAATTTGCGGTCTTCCTGTTCTTCACGTAATGGACCCTTTGACAAGCGGCAGAGGACTAGTTTCCATCTTTTGCTATGAATCCTGATGCAGAATAAGTAAATTTGTCAATCCATAAAAGTATTCATACTTGGAATTTCATTTCTGCTTTTGTAACTTGACAGTTTCATCAAATGCGTGATATGTATCTTTTTAGAAGCGCACAAGTTGTTATGGATGTCTTCAGAATAAATATAACGGCAAAATATATTGCGGTCCCTAGTATTGATCACGCGTTGGATCAGATTTTATGCCATATACTCTAGTTCTAGCGACTACAATAGTTCCTATCATCTTTTGTGATTTTGTTTCTTGGTTCTCTGACTAATGGAAAATGCTTGAACGTATTAAGCTTCTTTTTTGCTTGTTAGAATATCCAGCTTGTCTTTCTAGGGTAGTATTATGTTGTGATTTACCTGCAGGCACCGAGCTATTAACCTTGCAATAGATTAGCATTTGGTGTCTTACAGCAGTTTGGGACCTGCCTTTGGTATACCTGCTTCGAGATACAGGCTGTGATCTGAAATCATTAATCACAGTCCTTTGGCAGTAGATTTGTAGATTCCACCAAGTGTTTATATTCTGTGGTACCCTTGCATTTAGTTAATTCTTCTCATTAATGCTTTTGAGATTGACCGTGGTTTTATTTCCACGTTTGAACATGTCGGGGTCGAGGCAAGGCAACCATGGACATGCTAAATTATCTTTTTATTAACCATATTGACCTTGTCTTTGGATGAGATATTCTGATGCGTTAGGTTGTTGAACATGAGAGTAAGGCATTTGCTCTGTGGATTTCTTGCTCATTCATAGGTTTGCTAAGGCCCCGGGATCTGTTCGAATGGATTGGTCAGCATTTACAAAGGGCTACTTTTTGAACAGAGATACACTAGTTGCCGTCTTACTTCTTATCGATGCGAGTGTTCCTCTTCAAAAGATTGACCTTGATTGTGCAAATTGGCTGGGACGCAACAATGTACGCTGCTTTCTTAGTTTCTTAGTTGTAGAATGAACATTCAACAGTGGCTGAACGTACTGATGATGTTACTCTTCTCCACTTGTTCAGATACCTCTAACCTTCGTTTTCACGAAGTGCGACAAGATGAAGGGAGGGAAGAGACCTGATGAAAACATAAGGAGTTTCCAAGAAGTGATTAGGGAAAACTACCGGGAGCATCCTGCGTGGATCATGACTAGCAGTGTCACCGGTTTAGGGAGAGACGAGCTTCTCTTGCACATGTCCCAGCTTAGAAACTACTGGGACCAATAGACAGGGACGAAGCAATTCCCCTGTAATAATACCCTCATAAAGTCAAGTTCAACTTTCATTTTGCTATTATCCGCATTCTTGAGATAACAATTGAATTTGTACCTCTCTGTGTATAGATAACACATGTACAGAATATGATGTTTTGTATCTTTTTAAACCTCTTTTTCATGGTGTTGTACTCTTAATTCTTTAGCTACATATAATTCATTCATTCATGAATAATCCTTGTTAAGTCCGATCTCATTCAAGACTTCTGTAACTTTGGTCAACACAGATCGAGAGTGGTCGGTTTTTACCCTTTTTAGTGTTCTGCTTAGGTGACGAGCGATACTTGAAAACGGCGATGTGCAATAAGACCAGTGCTTACAATTTGCTGCTTCTCCCTACTGTTGAAATGCTTGATATCAGATCGAGGCCAAAGACAGAATGAACAGATAAGAACAATGCTTGGGTTGCAATTAGCAACCCGTCATTCATCGTTTAAAGATCATGGCATCAAATGGAACTAAACGTCACCAGATGCGACGGAGTGTGCCAAATTGGCAACTTACATACATTGAGGGATTGCTTCTTTCTTTTTGGCAGAGAGAGAGAGAGAGAGATTCTAGGCGGTAGCCGCTGCTTGCTCCTCGACAACTTGTGATGTTGGCTGGAGGGTGCAGATGAGATTGCGGTCACCATAGACATTATCGATGCGTCCTGGTAGGATGTCGAGCAGCACACGAGAAGAATAATCAGTTTCTTTTGTTTTCTTCTTTTGGCAGGGAAACACTTGAAACAGACATGAATTAACATTCAAAATAGCTGCCACCCCAGACTTCAATATACTCAAACTCACACTCTACGAGTCCTATTCCCATCTTTGAAAATACCAGTAGTTGAAATAGATAGCACACATATGCTCATGATCATCAAACAGAAATTCAAATTTCAGCTTTAAATAAAATTTTGGATAGAAATGTATCCCTTGAATCAAACTTGGAGAACAGATTGAATGGAAAAGTGCTGGAGTTGCAAAGGAGATGAAATAACAAGAATGAACAGAAAATCATAGTAGCTATTCGCTATGAATGCAGTAGCAGCTACTTATAGCATCTACTGATATCCACAGCATATGCTATGATTTCAGTTTTACTTCGTGGTAACACGAAGATGATGTTCTGGGTACCTAACAACGAACCATATTTTAAACTTTGAAAAACCATGCTTTCCATTTAAGGAGTCATACTTCAAAATTCAATGGCTATGCACAATCAAGGTCAACATTTTGGAGCATAGCCAAAATCCCATGATGAAAGCAGCATCAGTCGAAGCAACCATTTGCGTATAATGTCGCACATGGTCGAATAAGATAAGGTAGACATACCCGTGGATGGCCAGAACTTTGCGGTACGGAGCCAGGAAGCTGGAAAAGCGGCATATTCCCGAGAATACGGCTTTGTCCACGAGTCTCCCATGAGCAATGATGGTGGGTGGGGAGCAGACTAAAAGACATAAGAAATGAGAAGTTCCTCAGAAGATCATCAAGGAAAAAAGTGCAGTCGAAGCATTTATATATCCAACCCTGATTACGTAAAGAAAATCGATAGGAGAATGGATGAGTGCCCTAAAGGAACTTATCGACATATTTTCTCGTGCCTTTGAACATTAGATCATTCTGAAATGATGACTTATCAACCGATGTGAAACAAAAAAATCTCTGTATTGCACTCTCATCGTACTTTTAATTTCATTCGTCATAGCTTATTTACAAGTAATCTAGAGGCTCCCTGCAAAGATATCATTCTTCTCATACCTTCAAGACATTGTTGTGGATATCAGCTTTTCCCTTTTCGATTTGTGCGATTTCTTCTCTAATGGAGATGAGAGCGTCGCAGAACCTGTCCAACTCAGCCTGCAACAAATGATCAGTTGCTGCTAAGTTGTTTCAAAGACCTTGGACAAAAGAAAACTGAAAAGATCGTGTTCTTGCTTGTCATTACCTTGCTTTCACTTTCAGTGGGTTCGATCATCAGTGTGCCAGGGACTGGCCATGACATGGTTGGTCCATGGAATCCATAGTCCATCAGACGTTTTGCGACATCTTCAGGCTCGATTCCAGCAGTATTCTGCAATAGAATAGCTTGCCCAGTCGATTAAAAACCAACAAAAGGCAAACAAATAAGACATTAACTGAATATACACTACCTTAAAGCCCCTTAGGTCGACGATGAATTCATGGGCAACTGTCCCATTGACTCCACGGAACAAGATGGGGTAGTAGTTCTGCAAACAAGAGTGCAGACAATGATGAGATGACAAATTAGGCCAAAGTTGTTTCCCACAAGAATACAAGATCCTCATCTCTGCAACTTTGTTACATTCTCTACCAGTGAGAAGACGAATTCACTAAAGAAAAATAAATATTCGTCGAAAGTTTGGCAACAAAAGCCAAGATGGAGCATGCACCAATTGCACTACACTAGACTGAGATTTATGACGAAGCAAGTATACAGAGGAACAAGAGCAACAAAAAAAAAAATAAAGGAAAAAGAAGGATAAACCTCCAAACGTTTTGCCATGTAGTTTGCATTCAAAATTGCTATCTTTGATGCTTCAGTGAGCCCCTTAGATCCCATCATGGCTATGTAAGTGTATGATATTGGCAAGATAAGCGCCGAGCCCCACGGAGCAGCAGAAATTGTACCCAATGGCTGGGACTTATCTGGGGCTGGTATACCACCCGTAGGAACCTTTTAGACAGAAAGAACAAAAGATTAAAAACTCAATTACACAGGCATTTATGCAGCAGAATTTCTGCAGCATACACTGATGACACAATGTCTATTCGGTCCGATTACCATCACAGAGGACCATAATGCGGTGACGAAGAAAAAAAAAGTTACTTATTTTCGTGCTGAAAATACTTACTACTGGATGTGAAGGCAGAAAAGGTGCCAAATGCTTCTTCACTCCAATAGGACCCATGCCTGGACCACCGCCTCCATGTGGAATGCAAAATGTTTTGTGGAGATTGAGATGACAAACATCGGCTCCAATAAATCCTGGGCTAGTCAAACCCACCTACAAGAACCAAAATACATCAAGTTGGATTTAATATGCTGAAAGATACCTTGCAAGCCAGGCATTGAACTTGAATATTTCTCAGGACGAAGAAGTACTGAATTATAATGGAAACTAATCAAGTACTCATCTTTTCAGAACCTGACTGCACAGTAACAATTATAATCTGGATCATATGTCAAGGTGCATCTCTGACAATTTTTGAGCATTTCAAGTGTTATCAAGTAACATGCTAATGGTTGGACAGATGAGAATGGTAGCTATGAACCACGCCTATGGCTCGACTGCAGCAAAGAGGCAAAAACAGACCTGTGCATTCATGTTTGCTCCATCCATGTACACTTGACCTCCGTTGTCATGAATTATCTTGCATATCTCATCTATGCCTTCCTCATACACTCCATGGGTTGAAGGATATGTGACCTGAAGTTCGCATTTAAACAAGATAAATTATGAGGTCCTGATTATATCACCCGTGTGAACTCTATGAAAAATTATTTTTCAGTTAATGAGAAATTAGGCTCACCATAAGGGCAGACAAGTTATCTCTATTTGCTTCTGCTGCTTTTCTCAGCTCCTCAATGTTGATATTACCCTTGGTGTCAGTTCCAACAGCAACAATTTTCATACCACACATAGCAGCACTGGCAGGATTTGTCCCATGAGCAGAGACAGGAATGATGCACACATTGCGATGGTGGTCCCCTCTTGCCTAAGGCACCGAATCGGTCACCACAATGAGCAGACTAATTAAAATTCAGCACCATGATGGGTTTAGTTGAGAAAATAATGTGAAGGAGAATGCAGTTATTTGGATTTGAACTGCCACGCGTGCCAATAATCGGAAGAGTAACAAACAGATCACAACAGTGTGAAAATCTGAATACTTTGAAGATGAACAACATCTCGTCATACCCTGAAGATGTCAAACTAAATTCTTCTTCTGCCACATCAGAAACTCTTACAGTTTTTCTATATTAAAGTACTTGCAAAAAAAATGTGAATAGTAGCCGTTGCCAAAGGCATGTCCACATTTTCTTTTCTGTTTCTAGAAAAGTTCACAACTTAAGCATTTAATGCTGCTTTCAGACCAATTATTGACTTAGAGAGGAAGCAATCAGTGAATATATGGCTTTTATGTCACCATACCATGTGATACGCACGGATGACCATGAGACCTGCATATTCTCCAGCAGCACCAGCATTGGGTTGCAAAGAGAAAGAATCGAACCCAGTAATCGCACACAACAGTTCGCCCAAATCATTGAACATTTCCTGAAAGATTGTAACCAATCCCATTCTTGCATTAGCTTGTATTCCAATGAATCAGGCCTTAACGACATCTACTACATTTGCAAAATTCATATAAAAATGCACAGCTAATTACCTGATAACCCTGAGCCTGCTCAGCTGGGGCAAAGGGATGTAGGTCTGTAAAGTTGGGCCATGTCACTGGCATCATCTCTGTGGTAGCGTTCAATTTCATCGTGCAAGATCCCAATGGAATCATACTGTGGCACAGAGACAAATCCTTGGACTGCAGCCTATGAATGTATCTGAGCAGCTCGTGCTCGGTGTGATACCTATTAGAACGAATATAAAAGTCAGTCAGGCACATTAGCATACAGATAGAAACCAAATCATCTCAAAGGCAATTACATGTTAAAGATCGGATGCGTCAGATATGGAGTCTCCCTTATAAGCCCAGTTGGAATCAAGGACTGAACCTCTGGCGCAAGTGATGCAGCAGTGAATGGGACCTGTGTAGAATATTTTCCCCAAGGAACCAGTCAAAAAATGGAATTACTAGAGCAGTTAATTAACTCAAAGCCCGAGAAAAACCGCTTGCACTCACAGGCTTGCCACATGCAAATACTGAGAAAAGCTTCTCGACATCCTCTAAAGTGGTAGTCTCATCGAATGAGACAGTGATCTGCCAGCAGCAATTTATCTCAAATCATTTCATGCCAGAAAATTTACATACTTCAACAGAGTGACAAGCAGAAGGGGATACGAATGATGCTTACGGATTTTTTATCCACCACCCTCAAATTCATCTCTTTCTTGTAAGCAGCATCAGCAATTGCGTGTGCATCGGCACATTTAACCTTCACAGTGTCGAAGAAAGGAAGCCCCTGGACTTCCACAGTCCCAAGTTTCTTCAATCCCAGAGCGAAGGCTCCAGCTAGACCGTGAACTCGTTGAGAAATTGTTTTAAGACCTTCAGGGCCATGATAAACCGCAAACATAGCAGCCATGTTTGCAAGTAATGCCTACACAGACAAGATTAAGTCTGAACAAGTCATCACAGGCACTCACATATCAGGAGCTCTGAATAAAAATTCTGCCTTCTAACATAACGAGAACTAAGTCAGTTCCGATCCAATAGTCTTGAGCTCCATGAAATGAGCATAACTACCTCTACTAATTCCATACAACATACAAAATAAAAAGCGAAAAGAAAAGGATAACGCATTGAACCTATGACTGAGGTTATATACCTGTGCAGTGCAGATGTTGCTTGTAGCCTTGTCTCTGCGGATATGTTGCTCTCTTGTTTGCATTGCCATACGCAGAGCAGGCTTCCCTGAAGAATCAACACTCACGCCAATAATCCGTCCGGGCATCAACCTCTTGTACTCTTGAGAGGTTGCAAGGAAAGCAGCATGAGGACCGCCATATCCCATTGGCACACCAAACCTCTGTGAGGAACCCACAACAATGTCTGCCCCAAATTCACCCGGAGGCTTCAACATCGTCAATGCCAACAAATCGGTCGCCATAACAACCTTAACCCCATGAGAATGTGCATTCTTGACAAATTCCCCATAATCCATCACCTCACCCTCAGTTCCGGGGTACTGTACAAGAACCCCGCAAACGTCGCCCAACTTGTAATCAATATTTTTAAGATCGGCTGTAACAACCTTAAGATCGAAACCGTCTGCTCTAGTCTTGCATATGTCAATGGTTTGTGGGTGACAATTTTTCGCGATCACAAAAGTCTTCTTCTTTCCCTTCAGAATATTGTTACACATTGCCATCGCCTCAGCGGCAGCGGTTCCCTCGTCGAGCAAGGAAGCATTCGACATGGGCAGGCCGGTGAGATCGGTGATCATGGTCTGGAAATTGAGCAGAGACTCCAAACGGCCCTGCGATATCTCGGCTTGGTAGGGCGTGTACTGAGTGTACCAAGCTGGGTTTTCCATGATGTTCCTCAAAATAACCGGTGGAACAGAGGTGTTATAGTATCCCATACCAATAAATGACTTAAAGACCTTGTTCTTCAACGCCAAATTCTTCATGTGCCCAATCATTTGGCTTTCTGTCAACCCTCCATCGAACTTAGAGAACTTCATGGAATCTATACGGATCGATTTAGGCACGGTGGCATCGATCAGAGCATCGAGACTACCGAACCCGCAAGACTCGGCCATTCTCGTCTGCTCTTCCGGAGTCGCTGAGTTGTGTCGGCGAGCGAAAGTATCACTCGGTTTCAATGCCTCGACAGAGATCGTTCTTATTTGCGACCGAATACCATGACCAACAACATTATATGACACATTTCTTCCCAGCAACATCTCTGATCTCGAGCTCTTGTGCATTGAGCTACATGCAGACAACGAAGCGACATACCTTGAAGGGGCATACGTTGCAGGGGATGAAGAATCCAACACAAATTCAAGGTGGCGATGTTGCTTCGACTCCGAGACGATTCGTTTCAAGATTGCCCGGTTCGCCAAACGCCTCGCACGTTCCATAGTTGCCCAAAACTGAAAGAAAGAAAGAACGAAAGGAAGTTTTGGTACGACAAAGAGGGAGATTTAGCAGAAGCTAATGTTGTTGTTGAAGAAGCACAACAACAATGGTTTCAAGTTGCAGTTTTTTTGTCATTCCATGGGAGTGAGTGGGGTGGTGGGTTGTTGAGGCGTAGTGTCTTCTATATTCACAACCCAAAAAAGACTAAGTTTCTGGGTATCTGTGAAACAGTATCTCTGAATTAAAACAATTCAAGAGTTTGTGACTTCGAGATCTGGTGGAAATGGTTGGTGGTTGGTGACTGCACTCCTGTGGAAGAAAAGGACAGTTTTTTTTTCTTTCAATGTTTTTTTTTCTTTGTCTGAATGACATGAACATAGCTACAAAACCTTGAGCGAATGAATGGAAGGAATTGAAGGGAACAAGATTGAGTTTTAATGGATCAAAATGGTCAGCAAGTTCTTCCCGATCTTTGGAGCTCCAAAACAAAAGGACTGATCTTTCCTGTTTTCCTTGTTGGGACATCTGTGAATCTTTGTTGGCAGATTCTCTTTCACAAGGGGCTTATCCCTTTTAAGGATGGAAAAATAACACAAATGGTCCTCAAATTTTGGCCAAATGTGTAATGTGATCCCTCAACTTTTTATTTGACCAATATAATTCATGAACTTTAGCCCAATGTGCAATGTGGTCCTTGAACTTGCAATTTGTTCAATGTGATCCCGATATGTTCAACTTAATCCCCGAACTATAAGAAAATGTCAAATGTCGTCCATGAACTTGAATTAATAGAAGGACTACATTGAATGTCTTCCTATTGTTCAGGGACTAAGTTGAACACGTTTCAAAAGTTCATGAACCATATTGGTCAAATTAAAAATTCATGGGCCACATTGCACATTGAGATAAAGTTCAAGGACCATATAGGTCAAATTAAAAGTACAGAGAAGACATTGCACATTAAGTCAAAGTTTAAGGACCATAATGATTCTCCCCAAGTAGGGTAATTTCTGATTTAGTTGGCAGATTCACTTTCAAAAAGTATGGATTGTATCATTAATAAAAATGAACGAAAAATATATATTTTCACCGTCAGTAAAAATTTTAAGATATAATTTATTATCGATATTAAAAATATTTTTCATCAACTAATTATTTTAGGCAATGCAAGATATAATTCATAAAAATTAATTTTCAAATTATTCATTTTTGACGAAATAATCAGAATTTTTGTTTGGCAACATTTAGAAGCATTAAAATAAATTATGAGAAACTGCTCTCAGAAATCCCTGAATTTGTTGGGATTTAGCTTAGCTTGTCATTTGGCCTAATTATTACGACATGTCAAGTTAATTTTCGAGCAAATACAAAATCGAAAAACTACTTTCGCTTTCATTTTTAAATGAAATTTAAAAAACTCTTTTGTAAAATCAAAGACCCCATATTTCGTCAGATAAAATAATTTTTTTTTTCTGATGACAATCGAAAAAAGGAGAGAGAAATAGAAGTTGTGATCGGGATTTAAGCTCACGTGCTGGACTTGGTCTTTGTCAACACCTGGTTTGGGTCCTCCTCACAGTTTGGTATCTGCTAAGAAAATCCAACGTGGTCCCCAGATTCATCACTGTATTCACGTTGTCACCAAACTCTGATTCATGGGACTAATTCAGACACAGACACCAAAAGATTCGTGAGGGTTCATAGCAGCTTTCAAAGTTAATTACAGTCTTTGTTGATCCTGCTCTTAGCTGTAATTACAGCTATTTCCCTCGCTTTGGATCACCTAAAACCATGTCCATTCTTCTGGCTCATCCGAAGCACGCCGATGTCGGGATCAGCGAAATCTTCAGGAATATCTACCTGGATACCTGGTCTGGAGTAGTTCGGTCCAGCGAAATCGAATCCGAGATTCGGGATTAATTGACTCGCTAATTGCTAATCATGACTAGAACCCACCAGGGTTCACTCACTCATGCACAAGGTCAAGGCTTTCTACTTACTTATGATGCTGACAGGTAAGAGAATCAAGGACCAGAGTCTACCTACAAATAAGATGCTGAGAATATATATATATATGGAGTGCGTGGAATTTTAAGAAGAAAGAACTTCATAGGAAGAAGTTGCCTAACCAGATAAAGAACTGTGAAATTTCCTGGAAAAGTGTGCATAATCTGGAAATGTTCCAGAAATCCTACCGACTAGTGAAAGTATTTTCAAAAGGAAGATAAAAAATTAAGAAAGAACAAGGTTAAGCAAATGAAAAGGATAGCACACCATGGTGTGGCTGACATATCACATCTCACCAGACACCACATCGTAAAACAAAGACTAGGTTCTAATTGGTATTGGCACCTTCTGAGAAATTATCTTGGAGCATAAAGTATAGGAAATTGTGCATCCTAGGAACTGGTGAACATATGAGAATATCAATATGAACCAATCTTTCTCTCGTCAACCGCGTAGTTTGAGGAGATTATGTTTAGTTTCCGGCATGGTATCCGGGTTTTCGTGACTTCGACCCGCTGATTAAGACCACAGAAAGCGCCAAAGGAAACTAGATATGGTTCGTTGCGTGATGCTTCACCGGGTCAAGACTATCTATTTCGTGAGGAGAAGATCCAAGCTTGTTCTATTGGATCTGGCGCGGCGTTTCCCTGCCGCAGTGGAAGAAGAAGCGGTGAGCAAGAATTCAGATTTAAACTTTGTTACAATGATAATGAGACGGAGTCATTGGTATTCAATGTTGTCGTTATTCTTAGGCTAAGTTCGTACAGAAAGACATGTGAACAAATGACTAACCTGCAGCCAACGCGAAATAGAAATCAGAATATTGATCCGAGCCCAACGAAAGTCGTTGTGTCCTTAAGACGAATTTGCCCCCTCAATCTGTACCCGAGGACGTCGGACAATTGTCTCCCAGGATAGAACGGATCGCGTTCCTTTGAAGCGGTACGTCTTCAAAGGACTCCTTCGAACGCAAATTTGCAGAACAATCGCACAAATGAAGATGAGCAACGATTTGTGAAAAAAAAAATGTCAGTAGTTTTGAAAGTGACAGTCGCTCTTTGTATTTATAGACAATGAAGTGAAGAGTCGCGAAGCAGAACATGTCCATTGATGAATAGATGCGAACCAAAAACTGTTCTTGTTCTGTTCGAACAGACACGTTCATTCGCTTTATTCCGAACGAACATGTATGTTCGTCGGTCTAACATGTCTATTCGTTCAACACCGAACAATCATATCTGTTCGGATGAAAAAGAATGTCCAATATGTCTATTCAACTCGTATCCCTTCAATTTAAAAAGAATAGAATAAAAATAAAATTGATGGAATTAAATAAACGCGCGGACCCGGGCCCAACCGAGCGGAGCCGGCCGGCCCGCGGCGGGCGGCGGCGGCGCGCGCGCGTGTGGACCGATCCACCTTTGCGTAGGTCCTCCCCCGTCCACAAAAGTGCGGTGCCCCTTGGGGCCCAAACCCATTTGTGAAGTTTCAATATTTAAACCCATCCACCATCTACTCTTTTTCCTATGTGGGACTCTCTCTCTTTCATTTCTCATTCACTTCCCATGGGATTATTCATCAAATCCCAACAATCCCCCACATGAATGAGATGTTCAGATATCACGACTCTTCGTGTATGCATGAAATGCAATGTGCGATTATTCCATGAGAGAACGTTGCATCAGGATAAGTAGTTTGAGACTTTGAACTTTCCCTAGTGAAACCTTTGAACTGTCGATCTTTGGTGTAAGCCTAGACAATAGAAATCACACAATTGTCTCTCGAACAAAGTTGGTTCTCACTGTTGTGTTCGTTTTGGCCATGAACACCGCCTGGTCTCATGAGTGTTTTAGAGAATTCGGCCTTTTTCAATTCTCATAGAAGCGGCCCTCACTTCACACTTACATAGGTGATTTCTGAATATATAGTATATCACATACTCAATTCAGAATCATTAAAAGAGTTCGCTTAACCTTCACATATTCGTACTGTCTTCATCTAGGAATGAGTAATAAATTACAGTACTCTCCACAGTCTTCATAACTTAGTTGTCCCTTGGAACCTAGATCTTGGGATCTCCAGTCAACTGGGTAGGGTATCCGCTATGACGACTTATTTATAGGCCTTAAACCCATTCCTTTCGATGTTTTCACAACCATCTCTCTAGGTAAGCCTTTTGTTAATGGATCCGCAACATTATCTTTTGACTTCACATAGTCAATCGTGATAATTCCACTAGAAAGAAGTTGTCTTACAGTGTCATGTCTTCGACGTATGTGTCGAGACTTACCGTTATACATGACATTCCTCGCCCTTCCTATTGCCGCTTGGCTATCACAATGAATGCATATAGCCGGCACTGGTTTAGGCCAATTAGGAATATCTTCCAAGAAATTTTGAAGCCACTCTGCTTCTTTACCGGCTTTATCCAAAGCTATAAATTCTGATTCCATAGTGGATCTAGCAATACAAGTTTGTTTGGACGATTTCCATGACACTGCTGCCCCCACCAAGTGTGAATACATATCCACTTGTCGATTTTGTGTCTTTAGTGCCGGTTATCCAATTTGTATCACAGTATCCTTCAAGTACCGCTGGATATTCTGTGTAATGCAAAGCATAATCTTGAGTATGCTTTAAGTAGCCCAATACATGTTTCATAGCTTTCCAATGATTTTCATTTGGACTAACTGTAAATCGACTTAGCTTGCTAACCGCACAAGCTATGTCCGGCCTAGTACAGTTCATGACATACATCAAACTGTCTAGTATACTTGCATACTCATTTTGAGCCTTACTTTCACCAGTATTCTTTGAAAGATGTAAATTAACATTTATCGGTGTACTTACTGGTGATATGCCTAGATTCTTGCTTTTTTCAAGAATCTACTCAATGTAATGGGATTGAGATAGAGATAGTCCTTCAGACGTTTTACGGATTTTAATTCCTAAAATGACATCTGCGATCCCCATATCTTTCATATCAAATTTACTTGCGAGCAAGCATTTGATCTTCTTGATAGTCTCATTATCACTGCCCATTATAAGTATGTCGTCTACATATAGACATAAAATGACAAAGCTGTTATGAGTGTTCTTAACGTAAACACATTTATCGCACTCATTAATCTTGAAACCAGTCGACAACATAACTTTGTCGAATTTAGCATGCCATTGTTTTGGTGCTTGTTTCAAGCCATATAGTGACTTGATAAGCCGACATACTTTATTCTCTTGTCCTGGAACAATGAACCCTTCAGGTTGCTCTAAATATATTTCTTCTTCTAGATCCCCATTTTGAAAAGCTGTTTTGACATCCATTTGATGAATTTCAAGTCTATACAAGGCTGCTATAGCAATTAACATCCGTATAGATGTAATTCTCGTGACAGGTGAATAAGTATCAAAATAATCCAGACCTTCACGTTGTCTGTAGCCTTTTACGACAAGCCTAGCCTTATACTTATCAATAGTACCATCTGCTTTCTTTTTCCTCTTAAATATCCACTTACATTGTAATGGCTTATTACCAGGAGGGAGGTCAGCCAATTCCCAAGTATGGTTCGACAAGATGGATTCAACTTCACTATTGATAGCTTCTTTCCAGAGCGGGGCTTCTAGGGATGTCACGGCTTCCTTATATGTCCGAGGTTCGTTCTCTAACAAATATGTCAAAAACTCAGGTCCAAAAGACGTAGAAGTCTTTTGCCTTTTACTACGTCTAGGTTCATCCTCCATTGGATCACTTCTAGATGTAGTATCTCGAGGCCTCTTATTATTATTAATTGATTCATATACTATGTTATACGGAAATATATTTTCAAAGAACGAAGCGTCCCTTGATTCAATTATCGTATTAACATGTATATCTGGGATCTCTGATTTGTGAACAAGAAATCGATATGCATTGCTATTCTGAGCATATCCAATAAAAACACAGTCAACAGTTTTCGGTCCTATCTTAACCTTTTTAGGTTTAGGAACTGCAACCTTAGCCAAACACCCCCACACTTTGAGATAATTCAGGTTAGGCATTCTGCCTTTCCATTTCTCATAGGGAGTTTGTTGTGTCTTTTTGTGGGGTACTCTATTTAAAATAAAATTTGCTGTCAAGACAGCTTCCCCCCACAAATTCTGCGGTAAACCAGAACTGTTCAACAATGCATTCATTGTTTCCTTTAGGGATCGATTTTTCCTTTCCGCCACACCATTCGATTGCGGTGTATAAGGAGCGGTAAATTGGTGAACGATACCGAACTCGGTACAAATTTCCTCAAAAGGAAATTCATATTCACCTCCTCTATCACTTCTTATTACTTTTATTTTCTTATTTAACTGATTTTCAACTTCAGACTTATAAGTTCTAAAAGTATTCACAGCTTCATCTTTACTGCTAAGTAAATAAATATAACAGTACCTCGAACAGTCATCTATAAACGTGATAAAATACTTCTTACCACCTCTGGAAGGTACTGTTTTCATATCATAAATGTCTGTATGTATTAAATCTAAAGGTTCTGAGACTCTATTAACTACTGAGTTAAAATGAGGCTTAGAAAACTTAGATTCAACACACACTTGGCACTTTTCACTTGGACAGTCAAACTTTGGTAATAGTCCCATACTAATTAATTTCTTTATTGACTTATAATTAACATGTCCTAGTCTAGCATGCCAAATATTAGGAGACTCAAGCACATAAGTAGAGGCAACTTTATTCATATCATCCTTGGTTACAACAGTCATTACATTCAGCTTGAACAAACCATCACTCAGATAACCCTTTCCTACATATATCTCATTTTTGGAGAGTACAAACTTATCAGATACAAAACCCAACTTGAAGCCATTCTTGCTAAGGAGAGATCCGGACACCAAATTCTTGCGAACGTCTGGCACATGAAGAACATTGTTCAGTGTCACGATTTTCCCAGATGTCATCTTTAGAGCAATCTTCCCAACGCCTTCAACTTTAGAGGTCGATGAATTACCCATATAGAGTTTTTCATCACCCCCCCACAGTTGTGTAGGACGAGAACATCGATCTGTTTGCACAGATATGACGAGTTGCTCCAGTATCAATCCACCACTCCTTGGGGTTTCCCACCATGTTGCACTCGGATATCATAGCAGACAGATTGATATCATCAACACCATTGGAAATCTCTTCCATCATATTTGCCTGAGTTTTCTGTCTTTTCTTCGCTCTGCAGTCTTTGGCTCGATGTCCAGACTTTCCACAGTTAAAGCATTTGCCGACGAACTTCTTCAGGCCTTGGGTGAATCCCTCTCCAGACTTATTAGGCATTTTCCTCTTCTTGTTGGGTTTTGATCCTTCTTCAACAACATTGGCCCTTGAAACCTCTAGGTTCTTGCCAACTTTCTTCTCAGAGAGCCTATTGTCTTCCTCAATACTCAACCGAACAATCAAGTCTTCAAGTGACAACTCCTTTCTCTTGTGTTTGAGATAATTTTTGAAATCTCTCCAGGACGGTGACAGTTTTTCAATGAAGGCAGCCACTTGAAATGACTCACTTAGAGTCATTCCTTCAGCATGAATATCATGCATAATCACTTGAAGCTCTTGAATCTGACTTAAGACGGTCTTTGAATCAACCATCTTGAAGTTCAGAAATTTACCGACAATGAATTTCTTCAGTCCGGCATCTTCAGTTTTATATTTCTTGTCCAGACTCTCCCATAACTCCTTAGCCGTTTTCAGCGGACTATAGACATTATAGAGAGTATTGTCCAAACCATTGAGGACATAGTTGCAACACAGGAAGTCAGAATGCTTCCATGCATCCACAGCAGCAACCTTTTCCTTATTAGTCTCTCCATCGTCCAATTTAGGACCATCCTCATTGAGGAATCTAGCCAAGTTCAAGGTCGTGAGATAGAACAACATCTTTTGTTGCCATCTCTTAAAATCCGTACCATTGAACTTTTCTGGCTTTTCTCCATGATTCGGAATAGGGGTGATCGGAGTCGAAGTCGAAGCCATTTCTATGGAAAATAAAATTTAATAATGAAACGACGAAGATTTACACAAAAGCCCAACCGAACACTTTCTTCAAATCGTAAACAATATACGAAATGAACAACTACACAGAATACTCACAATATTCACGAGAAAAAAAAAATACATTTATCTCGAAAAAACAACTCTTATAAACGATACGAAAGAAGTTCGAAAAAGATCATTGAACGAACGAAGGACAGATTGTTCACAACAACATAAAATACGAACTAAGCGCAAAAACAAGAAGTATAACGAAATTCGTCTTAAGATTGTTGTCGTTATTCTTAGGCTAAGTTCGTACAGAAAGACATGTGAACAAATGACTAACCTGCAGCCAACGCGAAATAGAAATCGGAATATTGATCCGAGCCCAACGAAAGTCGTTGTGTCCTTAAGACGAATTTGCCCCCTCAATCTGTACCCGAGGACGTCGGACAATTGTCTCCCAGGATAGAACGGATCGCGTTCCTTTGAAGCGGTACGTCTTCAAAGGACTCGTGAAGATGAGCAATGATTTGTGAAAAAAAAAAATGTCAGTAGTTTTGAAAGTGACAGTCGCTCTCTTTGTATTTATAGACAATGAAGTTTTGAAAGTGACAGTCGCTCTCTTTGTATTTATAGACAATGAAGTGATGACAGTCGAAGCAGAACATGTCCATTCTTTGTATTTATAGACAATGAAGTGATGACAGTCGAAGCAGAACATGTCCATGACAGTCGAAGCAAAACATGTCCATTGATGAAGGGGTTCGTTTGTATTTATAGACAATGAAGTGAAGAGTATGATGAAGGGATGCCATTGATGAAGGGGTTCGTTTGTATTTATAGACAATGAAGTGAAGAGTATGATGAAGGGATGCGAACCAAAAACTGTTCTTGTTCTGTTGTATGTTCGTCGGTCTAACATGTCTATTCGTTCAACACCAAACAATCATATAAATTGATGGAATTAAATAAACGCGCGGACCTGGGCCCTGCCCGGCCCGAACCGGACCGATCCACCTTTGCGTAGGTTCTCCCCCGTCCACAAAAATGCGGTGCCCCTTGGGGCCCAAACCCATCCACCATCTACTCCTTTTCCTATGTGAGACTCTCCCTCTTTCATTTCTCATTCACTTCCCATGGGATTATTCATCAAATCCCAACATTCAATCTACCTTATAAAATGTAACTACCGACAATGGAAGGACTAGTTGTTTCAAGGTGTGAAGAACATGTATAGCGTGCTGATGAGGAGGGTCGCGGCAAAGTAGAAGGCAGTGAACCAAGCATAAATCCCCATTTTTCAGAGCCAAAACAGGCAAACACAGAATTCCTGACAGAAGCTCGGTATGCATGGAAACTTAGGTCACAAAGAACTCTTTTTGAAATGATCAGGTGGAGGAACCAAGGCTGATGTTAGTCTCCTTTAACCTTACTCTTTATCAGTTTCGATCCCCTAGTAATGATCACTCGCAAAAATCACCGAAATCAATTTATAAATAGCAAAGATCCGGCTGCACATTCTGTAATGCAAAATTCAAATCGCCACGAATCCACCGAACCCGAGTTTGAGAAAGTCTAGTCAGCCTCCAATTGAGTAGTTTATCAACTCTGTAAATAAACTCAACTAGGATCAATGATGCATATATAATGACTATTGACTATATCAGCAACCAAAACATGCAGAAAACGACTACAGATATACAAGAGAAAATATAACTGATAAAGTCTAACAGTACATTACAGTAAATCATATTATGACTCGCTGTCGGGGAATTACTTAGGACTATTCGCATGGTCGATTACAGAATACACGATGCAAAATTTTGTTCAGAATGTCTACGTTGCCATTTTCCGGGTATAAGATCCTGGCATGTTCTCGTGTCTAGCACGGCAAGGTGCTGACTTTTGCTTAACTTGTGCCATATGCACTTCGATCTGAATAACCACCACTTTAACAATGAGAAGAATGGCATTAGTGAGCATCCCCAATTCGTCTCATTTGGCCTGTATAAAGAAGACACTCCTCATGAACCGGAAGCGAGAGTAACAGCCAATTGCCCCGGCATGATGAAAACCACGTACAAGGCAATGAGCATATACCCAACGTAGAGGAGGGTTGGAACCGCTCTAGTGATCTTCAACTGCACGAAGAAGCGGACGACAGAGTATAGAGAAATACATACTGCAAAAGAACTCGCGGTTAAGAAAGAACGCCACCACTGTCAAATCTTTGTTTCGCGGTTGGAAACAGCATTGGATGACTGATACTTTTGCATTGGCGAGGAGGAAGAAAATGAGTACTATAAAGAAGGAATCTGAGGCAATGTAAAGTTCATCCTTCCAAGCAGCATCCAGCCGAGGTGAAGCTGGTCTGCAATGATTGCAAAAGGAAGAATCCCTGCGAAAAGAATCGAGAACACGGGTCTCTGGTACCATATCCGCTTTGGAACCTCGAAGGCTACCTCATCCGTTAGTGCAGAATCTGCCTGAGAAGAATCTTTTGAAGCAAGATGGCTTCCAGCAAAAACCAATGGAACCCAGATGCCCAACCAGAGGAGCATGGGAAACAAACATCACTAGATATGAAATTGCCCTAGAAGAACAGAATGTATAAAAAAATGGTTTCCCTCACAAACCAGAAGCTTGAAAAGCCAATGGCACCAGACAGGACAAAAATTGCAAATGAAGCAATCAGCATATACCCAAAGTAGAGGATGGGTCGGCAACGATTTAGCGATTTCTAACTGCACAAAGAAGTACACCACCGAGTATAAGAAAATGTATAGGGCGGACAATCTCGCAGTGAAGAATGAACTCCACCACCATCGGCGATCTTTGTTTCGCAGCTGAAGATAGCAGAGGATGATCAAGAATTAAGCACTGACAAGGAGGAAGACAATGAATAATGTGAAGCAAGAATCACAAGCAATGTAAAGTTCCTTTTCCCAAACAACATCCAAGATAAGGCGAAGTTCTTTTGCAGTGATTGCAAAAGACGGCCTTCTTGTACATACATGCCAAATTTTCCTCCAGAATCTTTCAAACCAAGATAGCTTCCAAGAAAAACCAATGGAACGGAGATGTCCAGCCACAGAAGCACCAGGACTAGCATTGCCAGATATGAAATTGCTCTTCTGGTATGCAGGGAAACACAAATCCTATTATCAGAGCATTCTTAATCCATCCGGTCTTCCTAAAGAATTTTAATAAGCTGGCTGATGCGTAGCCTGCAAGTAATCCCGTCATGGGCCAAGCACTGAAGCAAGTGTCATGATCGACACAAGTCTTTGCTGATTAATAGGCAACTTAATATGCAGCTCTAGAAGTTGAAGTTTCTTCTGGCTACTGCCATGATCACAGTGATTACTATCATCCCAAAAGATTGGACACCCACTGCCGTATGGGTGCAGAGTGCAGCTAAACATGAAGGTGGCGTAAAAACATCTCCTAATACCATTTCCCCATTAATTTCTCGCTGGACTTTGTCAGGCTCGGACTTCAACTGAGCATAGCTATTGTTTTCGTTGTAAAAAAGTCTTAACAAGATTCCTGCTACGATGCAAGAGAGGACGAAGAGAACCCCCAGGGCAAAGGAGATGGAACGTTGGTGAATCTCTTGCTCGTCTTTGTACCGACGATGTTCCAGGTCGACATCAGCAGGCTGAATTAGAGCTTTTGTTTCAGGTACTGTTTTGTGAAGCATGTGTCATAAGTTCAGTCTAACTGAATCTTTCAGGCTCACCTCATACATGACATTGTAGGTGAATATGATCTCGTCGCTAGAGTCAAGGTCCAGTTCACTTGCTAAGAGTCGTGTTGTTGGTGTGGCATGAGAGATTTGGTGTTCTGTTTATCCCAAACATCATACTCATGTTTGACACTGCCATGCAAAGGCGTTTCCAGAAGAAAGAAATGAAACATTAGTATGCCGAATTCGATTTAACAAAAGACCAAAATGAAAGAAGAAATTCTAGCTATAGCAGCATATAAAGGTTTGTGTGCTTGGGCCAGTTTGGCTCATTCAGTTGTTCGGTTTGTGTCGCTTCTGTTCGCCAATCTTAAGGTTTCGCCATTCTTTTCTGCTACTTTGTTTTTATTTTTTCCTTTTTTGTTTGTGGCCTTGCCCTATATGATTGGCATATCTGGACTTACTCAGAAGAGAGAAGTTGAGATTGGTCTACATCATGTGAAGGGCTAAACGAGAATACTTCCGGAGAAAGTGACCATTGTAAACATGGTGTGTAGTTGAATTATGAAGTTTTAGTACAATACTCGGTCATTCAGCTGTAGTCCTATCACTCTAAGCTGTGCGTCGTAGTTTCAGAAACATTGGCCTGATAAGTCAGCAGCAGCAGATTATGCCTTGGAACTACAGAGTTAAGTGGGGGAATAGGCAACAACTATATCCTAACAAATCAAATTCATTCCAAGCGTAGCGCGCAAAGAAAGGTACCTGCTGCTCTTCAACATGCCTTGTAGCCTATGGCCGGAGAATTCTCACCCCAGCTCCAATAACAGTGAGATGACGCTGCCACGGGATGGTCATCACGAAACCTGCACAATGTGGTTGCCATAAGCCTAGCAAAAGGGAACTACCGACGCTTAATTATCACACGGTTGGTAAGAGTAATTAAATATTAAACCACGCCTTCATCTAACAGTCGGTATGTCACACATATAGCACCGGAGTTTTACTCCCTAGAAGTGAAACCAATCTGAGGATCTTACAGGTTTGCTCGATAATCATCATCTATTTTTTTCCCTTAAAGCACTCAACAGACTCGGTGTCAAGCCTCGATCCACACGCTATACTGCACAGCTGATTCTCCACTTTGTATATGGAGACATGTCGAATAAAATCTGACCGCGACAAAAAGGAACAACAGAGTTTCACCTACAGCATTCATCTCGAGTTTTAACTTGGGAATTTGAAATCCACATGATGGAACGAGAACAAATCCTTAGGTCTTTAACGTTCCCTGGATAGGCAGACCTCGATATCGACCCCCGCACAAACAGGACAGCGCCACTGCCTTCCTTCCAGGACAGCACTGTCCCATTGGTGCCGGGGACCGTGCCGAGGCCTGCATGGTGAAGAAGGCAAAGCAAGAAATGGAGGACCTTCTGTCATTTACATGGTTCTAAAGCGAAAACGAAAACCGGGACTGAATATGTGATGGAAGACGCGGGTGGCTCATGAGAAAAAGCTACTTTCTCTCAACTTTCCCTCTGCTTCCTTTCTTTAAGTAAAGAGAACAACACTTGTGCAAGCTGGCCATTCCGCTCTCTACAACTCCTCCTCTTACACTTTGCAGTTTTGCACCACCTTGCGAACCTGCAGTTTCATGGCATTCATTGCCCCCACTCTCTCCGTCTCCCTCTCAAACACACGAGCCGTGGCCGCCACAGGCGAGTAATGGAAGACAACCCGAAAGATCATTTTTTTTTCCTGTCTTTTCAAGACATGAGAAGAAGCAACTCTCTCTTAAAACTTCCGCTCTGCTTCCTTTCTTTCAGTAAGAAAATGACGCGCCATTCCGCTCTCTACAACACCCTCAGTTAATCCTTTCACCTACACTTTACCCTTTGGACGCCGCTCTCTACAACTCCCTCGTTTGATGCCTTCACCTACTCTTCTGCATCGCAGCAGAAGCAGAGCAGAAGAAAGAGACCTTCAATGGATGCCTTCACATTGCACTCTTTATCACACCCGACTCAACAAAAACACGACAATGACCCGATCGTCCTTGTGGAGTGAGTGGTTTGTATCCAAAAATGCATCTTGATTAACTGTGGAGTGAATGGTTTGTACTCAAATGGTTTGCTTTTGAGTTGCAAAATTAATACGTACGGAATTTATTACTACTGGGTTTTTCCAGCATGCTTTGTAACTTGATTTTTATGTGATGCATGCGACTGCTGAATTAGATTTAGAGTCCACTGTCAAACGAAGCAAATGACAGTTAAAAGTCCGTTTTCTGCATCATAACGAGAATTCACGCCCGCAGGAACGATTTACCAGACGCAAAAGCACGCATCGTTCTCTATCACTCACTAGCGTGCCATGCCCAGATTACGCATGGGTTCATAGAGCGTAAAATTGCTGAACTCGGTCAGTCAGTTCAGTTATACCACCTAGGGGTGTCAAAACCGAACCGAACCGCAAACCTGACTCTTTCAATGAGAGGGGAAGATGGGAGTAAGTGACCAAAGGAGAGAAATTGATGGGAAAAAGAATTGGCAGCTGTCTTTTATGAAATCAAGCCCAGATGGCAAGCAACGACATCAATCCCGCCCCAAGAAAGAGCATTACATAAGACACTACTTGGAGTCTAAAGTTGCAGCTCATCCTTTTACTCAAAAAGTCGGCGGCAATCAGGTCCACCAAGGCCATGTACACCAAGATGCCAGCCGACATGCAGTCCAATATACCTTCGGTGATCAGCGCTCCGGCGCTGTTGGAATTGTAGAAGGAAGCGATCGCAGTTCCCACGCCGATCCCCGCTGGAGTTGTTATGGCGAAGAAACACGCCATTATAGTGGCCGAGAGATTTTTAAATTGGGCTTGGGAAATGCAACCTCCAAGTGCAAACCCTTCAAAGAACTGATGAAAAGAAAGGGCCGCTATTAACGGTCTTATAGTACACGGGCTCTGTGAAACGCCGAGGGATAATCCGATAATTACCGAGTGCGACACTATTCCAAGCTCCAAAATCTGCAGAAGAGAAGGGGAAATTCAAAAGGAAGAACTAAGCACACCGTTAATTTTTTGCGGGGGCCGAGGGTTGGAATGATAATACCGAAATGGTGTAAATTAGTCATCAGGAGATAGTATCTAAGAGGGCATAGAACCAAATGTCGTAAAAGCGCAAAACAAGGGATAACAATACCCTGTCCAATTGCCATGTTTGGAAGTCAAGTTTACTTCCGTTTGATTATCTATTAAACTTGATGCTTAATCTAAATGCTAAGTTTTCAACAATTGCAAAGTAATGCTGTGGTGAAGTACAGTTCAAATGTAGCAAGATCTTAATCAATCTGTAATTGATTCAAGTCTGTGATCTCCAATCAGTCAAGCTCACAAGTCACAATTCGAGCCTGTTTGGTCACTAGTACAAAGGCTTCTTGAAATTCAACAACTCCTAGCTAACAGGAGGAAAAAAAGCCACCCAAGTCACCTACCCCACAGTTCATTGCATTATGTGGAACATACCATATGACTGAATATGCCACTCCTTTTTAGCCTAAAATTAAAGGACTGCAGGTTCAACCCTTCATCCAAAACCACCATCATCCTGTCTCATTCGCCAATACCAAAATTACCTTCACATGATAACAAAACCACCGAGTTTGACCTAAACAGGATGGCCAAAAGCTGCTGAATTAAACAGCCCTAGGCCCCTAATAAATTTATTCCAGCTTCTCAAGAAAATTAATGGCAGACAAATTACCCACTATCATTATGAACCACATCATGCACAAAATGTGTTGTCCCAATTTGTTTATCTTCAATATGACTTGAGACAGGAGAAAAACATGAAATTTCCAAATATCCCACATTATGATCTAGCAAGGAAAGCTCCGAGACACCTGTAGACCAGCAATAATGAGCACTAAAACAACCACCCTCTATCCAAACAACACATGGAACATAAAAGATTTACCTGAGAAACGACGACATGCCGGGCATGACCATCCCCTTCTCCATCCCCCAGTCCATGCGAGTGCCCGTGTCCGTGCCCATGACTGTGACCATGAGAATGTGAGTGTTCCCTCAGGTTCCCATCACATGCGTCCTGTCCCTGAGGATGGTTATGTCTGTGGTGAGCTGCATGCGCATGAATCCCCACAATGTGCATTCCACCACCTTCTTCTTCTCCAAATACCTTCCCATTCCAATCCTTTTCCTCAACTGGAAGTATACCTGACTCGAGACTTGTATCCACAGATCCAACTCGACCTTGCTCCTCACTTGTTTGAGTCAAACCCTGTTTTTACATTGTTCAGAGAAGGATGTAAGATACTATCGTTGAGCCATAAATGCAATTCTAAGCAATTAAGAGCACTAAAACCCACTGAAACAAGACAGATAGGTTTATGACTTACTCAAATTGTCACCTTTTACAGTTTAAAACAAAAAATTTGTTACCTTATGAGTCAACCTACGATTTTTTCTTACTAATGAGAATGAAGAACTAATGCCTTCTTTCTTCCTTCGTCTAAATATAGGATATCCACGAATCAGAAATTTATATCTGTTTAATGATCACCAATACTAGTCTAAAATTGATCTCAACACGACAAACTTACAAATGAAACACAAGAAGCGTACCTGCTTTCTCTCATAATACTGAGTCCCCACAAAATCGACAAGAAGGGTCGCCAACGAGGCCATCATGGCAAAGAACCCAGCAAATGGGAATTTTGACCAAGGGTATTCAGGCAAGCACGGATCTGAGAGTGCTGTTGATCCACCCGACAGCATGTGGACGAATCCAGTGGCAAGAATTACACCAGCAGCAAAGGCCTTGGCTGCCACAAAAAGGCTGCCATCGGTGCGGAGAAACTTCCTGTGCTTCCCGACCAGCGGAATTGCAATTCCAACAATGCCAGCCACTAAAATCGATGCCATGGCTACGAATTTGAGCGAGAAAGCAGCTGAATCATCGCGGCAAGACTCTAATTCTTCTGACTGGCAGCTGGCGTTGAACTTGGAAGCAGCTAGAGAGTGGTAAAGGAAATCTGTTTTGAACCAAAGCAAATAATTTCAGTCGCTTAGATTGCATACTAGAAGCAATACTGATTTAAAATCATATTCCAGTTTCTAGCGTTTCTACAGCTCACAAGATGCACAAATCCAGTCACTGGTATTCATAAAAGAACGGTCTTTGGTCAACCAAATCCAGTCTAATGCGAGCACAGTAATGAAAGAAAAAACAGGACACAGTAATAAAAGCTCGCGAATTTCCGAACTAAAGAGCTCAACATTCCGAAAACTCACCTGTATAAACCCTAGACTTCGACATCAGACGATCGAGGAACAACATCTCCCAGAGTTCCTGACAAGGACCGAAGCGAATTCAATCGAATGACACCCAGAATACACGAACTACGAATCACACACACACACCCAGAAAACAGAACCAAGTTTCTACCACATACCTCGAAGAAAAACATGGATCAGAAGACGTTCCCAGCTGCTGCTTCACCCCGAACTCGGATTGATTACCATGGAACGCGGCGAATCTCGATTCCCCCTTCAGCTCCCGTGCGAAGATTCTCTCGCCTCGCGATCGTGCACGCGCCAACATGTGCATGCAGAGAAAGTCAGCCCTTGCGTCGGAATGAGGGAGGGAGGGAGGGAGATGGGAAGGCATAATATACGTGAGGAATGATGTGAGGAGGACGCGGGAGTGTGTCGACATTGTAGACGAAGTGGAGGGCGACGGAGGGAGGAGGAGGAGAGAGAGTGTGCGCTTTTGGGGAGGAGAGAGAGAGAGATGGTGTCGACACTTTTTGTATATGTTGATGTCATTCGGTCCGGTTTGTTTATTTATTTGGGATTTACGAAGCTTCTTGTTGTTTCCGCTTTTTCCTAAATTGCTCTTTTTATTCTCGCATGTTGGTTGGTGTTCGTCTGCTCGTGGGTAAATGACAAAAGTTAAATGAACTGATGCCGCCACGTCAGCAAAAGGTAAGTATGGACCCAATTGCCTTTTCCCATAGTGGGATTGGCAATTGCTCCTCTACACTTTTGGAAGGAATTTTTTGCATTCATATTTTGATATTTCTTTGTTGGAAAACTTTAATTTTTTTTTTAAATAAGGGTATGAAGTGAATTTTATTTTGTATAAGCGCCTAAAGTGACCATCACCGTTTCAAATAAAGGTTTGGCCTCTTCGGTCGGCTAAATATTCCGGGTGGCCAAGAGCATTTTCTTCTAAAGACAATTTTAACTTAAATTTTAGTTAAATTAGATTAAAAATTACAATTTTAAAAAAAGAAAAATAATACATACGAGATGGCTGGCCACCGCCCCATCGCCGGGCGATGGGGCAACGACGATGGTCGGCTGGGCTGCCGGAGCCTCGGCAAGGGCTGACAACCCTCTCCCAGTTCTGGCGAGGGGCCATTGCCGCCCCCCGTTCATGAGGCGACTGTCACAGGCGGAGGGCCTTTTTTGTGTGTTCTTTTTTAAGTTTTTTTTTTCTTTTTTGAGTTTAAAAAAAGGAAGAAAAAATAAAATAAAAAAGTAAAAGACGAAAATGTCCTTGACCCGCTTGTGAGGTCAAGTCCTTTTTTAATACTGACATAGCCACTTCAGGCCCTTATTTGAACTAAAGTCAACTTCAAACCTTTATTTGAAAAAATTATGGTACTTCATGCCCTTATTTGAAATTTTTCCTTTTTTTTTTTTTGGGCATACAAAATGAGATGAAATACAAATAATCTCCTAAAATCCAACACCCCTATTTTGTCACCTAATAAAGTACGAGATAACTCCGTAGGAGACTGTAAATACAATCCAGTGTTTGCAAGCTAATAAGGACGATTTTCTTCCCAAAAATTATGTAAGAACTCAACGGTCTTTTGATATTTCTGAGTTGGAGTCCACCATAGTCTTTCGATTAACAAGTTCACCGATCACTTCCAAGTCCATCTCAAAGATGAGCTTACGAAAACCGCGCTGCTTGGCGAAGTTGAGTCCAAAGTTCTGCTGGAGATGACATAGATATTTCAATGAAAGAGGCAAAACCTCCGGCCAATCACCCCTTCATTTCTGAATAAACCTCCAGCAACTGCAAGCCCTAGGTCTTATGTATGGTTCTAATCCGTTATTTTTTGGAATTCGAGTCATTATGAAAGATGATTAGATATGATGACTTGCGTGCGGGTGCGCGATTATGAGGCGCATTGCAGTTATTTTATTAAATTTATTTTTCGAATTTTAATTAACTGTTTATGTCCAAGAGTTGCAATCTTTCAAACGAAACAGTTTTCTGACAATGAAGAGTTGTGTCCGAATAAACTGTGTTTTCGGACAATGGAGAGTTGTGTTCGAATTAACTGTTTTTTCTTTGGACACGAATAGTTGTGATCGAATGACATTTTTGAGACATGAAAAGTTGTCTTCTTTCAAGTATTATATATTGAGCGACTCTGTTCATTTTCAGTATCTTAACTTCTATTTTCGATTTTCTCAAAAGATACACAGCCATTGTTTTTCAATTGTTTCCCTTGAGAGATTCTGGAGAAATATCAAAATTACTATATGCTATTCTCAATGAGACTTTGTTATATCCTAGAGGATATTTGTCGAAAATCATTAGCAACATTGTGGGGCAAATAAATTCTTAAAGAGAGTGTTATCACGCCTCAAAGTCTGTTTCTGTTGTTCATCCCATTCGATCATATTTTCCAATAGTGAGTATCGTGGTTCGAGATGATCACGGTGCTGTGCAAGAAGGTTTAAGTTGATGAAAGCGCAAGCAAACTCTGTTCCCCTGAAGCGCAAGTGCTCCAAATTAAGGCGGTCCATCGGCTTTGGACAAGGAACTTGCAACGGGTTGAGTTCGAGTGCGAGGCCCTCATGCTCATGAAAGCTATCGACACTGAAAGATTAGCTCCTCTCCCCGGCTCGTTCAGATACCTGCTAATGTTGCAGCCCATGGACTAGCAAAATGAGCTAACATGCCGGTCCAATTCGGAATAGAAAGAGAGAGAGAAGAGAGTGCCGGTGAACACCGCACGAGCGTCCTCGGCCCTCGCAACTGCCGTGGTCCAAACGATCGAAAACTAGAAAACGAAAAGCAAAGATGACAAAATCGATTGCTGAACTTTGGTCCTGTGTGCAATGTCGTCTCTGAACTCTTAATCTGTTCAATGCGGTCCACCACGAACTACGGTAATGTTCGATGCAGTCCTTCATCTTGCTCAAATAACAAATCGAACGTTATTTGATGTCGTGAGTTATTATATGCTGAGTTAGATAATTGAAAATGATGAGTCAATATGTCCATTTTTTTGTATAGATATACTTTAGAAAAGGAAAAGTAAAATTATGGCGTTGACATGTTCATCGTTATTTGATTATGTGGATTATATCTTACCTGAATAATCCACATGTAACCTTTTTTTTTTATTCACCATTCAAATCTAATGGGTTAGAAGCTACGTAACAGATTTTATTAATTTGATTAATGAGTTTAGGGATTATATTGAAAATTTACCTATAGTTTAGGGACCATATTCAACTAACTAAAAGTCCAAAGACAACATTGTATATTGACGAAAGTTCAGAAACCATTTGTGCCATTTTTCAACACGAAAATCACTCTCTCTCCCTCTCGGATTTTGTCTCTCCCAAGGTATGTCCTGCCCTATGGATTTTTCCTGAGCTCTTTCGTTCTTTGCCACTTCTTTCCGGAATTTATCTGTCCTTTTTTTGTTCTTGCTTGAATTCCACCGTTGCATAACAATCCGCTATAGTTTCGCGCTGAACAACTATCAATCTGTCTTCCGCTTCACCGATTCTCCACCTTCTTCCCTATTCAGAATGCAGGGTTTTAGCCGGCCCTCGCGGGATGTTCGCGAGCATCGGTCCGCCAGCTCTCAGTGGCGGCGAGGGTGGCACCACCCCGACCTAGACCGCGCCACCTAGACGGTGGCAACCGTCGCCGGTATAGCCACTCCCTCGGCTCTCGCTGTCTCTTCGCTCCCTCCCTGTTCTGGTCTCTTCTCTTTTTGTTAACATTTTAATTCTGTTGAGGTGATCGTACCTCCTCAGCTCTTCAACTAGAAGGACCAAATGGTTCGATTAACCAAATCCAACATCGAGTAAGCATTCGAGGACCAATTCCGCCGTCACTCCTCAGCTCTTCACCATTTTTGCACAGTTCAACTTCCACGTAGTTGAATCAAATGAGCCCATGAACAACAACTTGACTTTTTGGGTCAACAAGTAACTTTTATCAGGCCCAGTGGCCCTTCTCATCGGTTCCCCGCACGAATTCCTTCTTGGCTATCGGCAACGGCGGTCACGCTCGAGACTGTCGAATGCTCTCCACGAGTGCAGTCTCCGTCGTCGCCCTTAGGGGGTGCATGACAACCATTCTGTTTCAGAAATAAATTTCTTGCTAGAAATAGATTTTTCTATTTCTATTTCTGGATGAGTTTTTAAGTAAAAAAATGCGTTTGATAATGACATAAATTTCTGATCCTGGAACAGAAGTTTATTTGACGACAATTGAAAATTTCTATTTCTAGAATAGAAGTAAGCGGCGGTCAGCGGTGGCCGGTGGTGGTCGGCTATGGCGGGCCGACGGTGACCTGCGGTGGTCAGGGGGGTCGGCAGCGACCGGCGGTGGTGGCATTGGCCGGTGCTAGAAGGAAACACTGAGGGATTTTTATGAGTTTTCTGTTTTTGATTTCTGTTTTTACCAGAAGTTAAAATTTTCTATTTCTTATTTTCCTTTCAAATCTATTTTTGAAATAATTTTTTGTTTTAAAAATAAAAAAATAGAATGATATTACCAAACGAGTTTCTATTTTAAATCTGTTTTAAAAATAAATTTGAAACAGAAACAGAAAAGTAGAATAATTTTCATACATCCATTGCTTGCCCAAGCGCTGTCACCACCTCACATTTTCTCTCCATCCACATCCCGCCGTTTCTCTTTTGTCCGCTTCTCGCAGACCAATTACTCGCCTCCACGTGTCCCTGGGGAGAGAACACTGTCGCACATCAAAGCTACCCCCCACATCCACAGGATATAGCAGAAAACTCAAAACCCCAGAAAGCTCTACTTACCCCCCTTCACCTTCTTCACCTTCACTTCGACATCTCTCTCTCTCTCTTTCACTCATTCTGAAGCCATGCTTGAAGAATCAGTGACTCGTGCACCGTCGATCTGGGCGACCATTAACAGCTGGTTCACACCCAGCGTTTTCTTCGTGCTCCTCAACCTCACGATTGGCACCATTTACATCACCTCCAGCCTCAGCACCCACAAGCCCAAGGAAGAAGAACTGGAGCCACAGCCACACCACCAACAACATCAGCAGCAGCAGCAGCAGCACGAAGAGAGCCCGAAACCCCAACAGTTCACCAGATCTCCGTCAATGCTGCAGAGGCTCAAGTCCATTAGCTTGTACAGCTACAGATCCCAAGAACCCAACACCCATTTTGGCAGAACCCCTGAGATGGAGACCCATGACGGGTTCTTGCAGCAAAGCGCCGACCTTGGGCAAGAACAAGAGGGGGAAAGCGAAAAGGAGACGCCTTTCTTGACCAGATCTCCTTCGATGCTGGACAGGCTCAAGTCGTTCAATCTCTACAAGTATGTGTCCCAAGAAGCCAGCTTTTCACCGACCCATCACAGCTCTGAGCAACCCCATGAGCCAGAACAGCAGAGAGCCCAAGCTGAGGAGGAAGAACAAGTTGACCCAGCTAGAGATGAAGAATCAGAAGAGCAAGAAGAGCAAGAACTAGAAGATGTTGAAGAGGAAGAGGATGAGGATGAGGATGAGGATGAGCAGAGTCTTGATGATGTGTACAGTCAGCTGAAGGAGAATCATGTCCAAAGGACCAAGTCCGAAACCGAGCCAGCATCGGGCGAGGTCATGCCCAAGCTCCCGAGGAAAATGAGGAAATCCGCGAGCGTGAAGTCCGCTTTTGCGCATTTTGAAGAGGACGACATTGTGGAGGCGCGTCGGCCAGCGACGACGAGGGAAGGGAAGGGCAAGGCGAGTCACGAGGTGGACGAGGAGGTCGACGCGAAGGCCGATGATTTCATCAACAGGTTCAAGCAGCAGCTGAAGTTGCAGAGGCTGGACTCCTTCATGAGGTACAAGGAGATGATTAACAGAGGGAATGGCAAGTAGAGCAAAAGCTGTGTACTTTCTTTGGGGGTGGGGGTTTAATTTCACGATGTTGGTGATTCTGTGTTCCTTTCCATTGGGTGTAGATTGAAGTTTGATTATGGTGATTGTTGAACTTTCGGTTCAAGGATAAAGTAAATAGCTCTTATATATCAGCTTCTTCATCATCATATGGTGGTTTGATTCCTCTTTTAGCATCGTATATGCTTTAGATTGGAGGACAGGTTAAAAAAGCAGAAGTGGGGTCATCCAGTGTTGAATTGGCTCTGTTCATGGTTTGAGAGCACTACAAGAACAGAATCCACTGTAAAAAAGGCAAAAAAAAAATGTAACACAGTGCAAAATCCTTCCTTCTCGAAAAGCAATGGTGGGGTACAAAGCCGAGTTTTGATCTTCACTTCAAATTTTTGTAACATGGTCCCTGAATTTTAACGTTCACTGTCATTGTTAAAATTTTAATATACTTAATGTTGTGTTTGAATTATTGATAAATGTTTAATGCAGTATCTAGGCTATGCGGCATGTTTAAAAGTTTAGGAATCTCATTGAATCAAAGTTTAGAGATCAAATTAAACAAATTAAAATTTCAGGGACGATATTACACGTTAAACTAAAGTTTGTAAATTACATTGAATAAATTGAAGGGATGATGACAGAAATGGTTCCTGAATTTTGATCCAATGCGTAATGTGGTCCCTGAATTTTTAATTTAACCAATATGGTAGCTAAAATTTAGTCCAATGTGCAGTGTGGTCCATGAAATTTTAATTTGATCAATATGATCTCTGAACTTTTGAAACATGCTCGACTTAGCCCTTAAATTATAGGAAGATGTTCGACGTAGTCCTTCTATTAATTTAAGTTTAGGAACGTCTTAAAAAATTTTCTTATAGTTCATTGACTAAGTTGGACATGCTCCAAAAGTTTGGGGATCACATTGAACAAATTGACAGTTCAGGGAGGGACCACATTACACATTGGGCTAAAGTTCGGGAATCATATTAGTAAAATGAAAAGTTCACGGATCACATTGCACATTGGGTCAAAGTTCAGAAATCATTTGTGTCATTTTTTTCATAAATTAGAAGTTCAGATCATATTAAATATTGGATCAAAGTTCATGAATTAATCGTATTATTTTAAAGGAAAAAAAAAATACTTTGGCGTGCATATCGAGTCACATGGTTTCTCCGCTTTTGTGGGTATTTAAGACTTACAGGAATTTAATATGAACATTGACCCGTTGCAGCTGTGTGAACCTACTAAGATGCTCACAGATTCTTGGTCAGTGTATGGTAGCATCAAAGGAGGGGGGCATTCTGGTAAAACTAACCTATTAAATAAAGTGAAGCTGTTTCGGCCACGTGCACCACGTTGAGGTTTGGACCCGACCCGCATATCCCAACCGAGTCGGGTTATTTTAGCAGAAGGTTGCAAATAGGGTTGAATTTCGGGTAGATAATAGCTTGTATGTGGTGCCACGTCACGATTTATACTTACGCGTATCATGCCACATGGCACAGCCACAACATATACCATATGTCAAATACTCTCTTTCGAAATAACGCGAGTTACTTTTTGACCCCAAAAAAAAAAAAAAACGCAAGTTACTTGACTGGTTGCAGTCGCCCGTCGGTACAAATACTCAATCTGTAAAATTATAACTCCATTCGTTTCATCAAAAATAAGATGTTTTTAAAAAATATTTTTTAGGAAGTCATTTTTCAAAAAGATGATAAATTTTTCGAATATGAAAATGACCTAGAAAATATTTTCCACCGTCCGATATGGAAAATTAGATTTGATTTTCCTCCGTGCATTCCTTTTAATATACTATTTTTTATTTTATTTTATTTCTATTTTCTATTTTTTAAATTCCAATTATTTTTTTTTTTTGGTTCTCTTTTCTTCTTTTTTTCCCCCTCTTATTGGCTGGTCACCAGCCAAGGCTACGGCTGGCCACTAGCGAGCTTGTGCCTCACCCGAGGCCGACGCACCTAACCTCATCCAAGGCCGACGAGCTCGACCTCGCCTCACCAGGCTAGGTATGGCGACGCTTGGCCTTGTCTAGCCAAAGGCCGGTGAGATTGAGCTTGCTAGCCTCGTTTGCCTGCGGTGGTCGCCGGCTGTGGCCGTGGCTGGCGACCAGCCTAAAAAGAAGGGAAAATAAAAAAAAAGAAAACGAAAAAAGAAAAATAAAAGAGAAAAATTAATTTTTTTAAAATAAAAATAAAATAACAATAATTAAAACGAAAAGAAATGTGAAAAAATGGAGGAAAGAAATATGAGGGAAAATGATTTCCTCTTTGAAAGAGAAAATCATTTTCCGCACTTTTGAATGTGTTTTTTTCATGAGATGAAAATATTTTCCTTGACTCGTTTATTTTCCTTGAACTAAACGCTGAAAAATCCGAAAAATATTTTCCTGGAAGTTGTTTTTCGCGAAACAAAGAAACCTATATTTTTTTATCCATACATCTATTACCACGAATTGTTCGTAAAAAAAAAAATGGACGGGTTCGGGCGGCTTCCAAGCCTTTAAAGTTCATAATCGAAATGAGTTTTAGACTATTAAAAATGTAATTGGGAAGATGAAATCAAACTTTGAGGCATGAAAACACTGACTTCAAAAAATTGTTTGCCCCCACAAAGTTGTTAACTGTTATCGGCAAAAATCTTCCAACAATGTCTCAAATGAAAATACCATATAGTAATTCTGGTATTTCTCCAATAACTCTCAAAACGAAACAATTGGAGAATAAAAACTATATTTTTTAGAAAGAGAAGAAAATTGAAAGTGAAAAATAAAGAACGAGAGACGTTTAAATCCGTTGTTTTAAACAAAATAACCATTGATTAGTGCCAATTCCGATCCACGAGCGTGCTAAGTGCGCCAAATCGGGCAATTATCCGCACGTCCACACGCGAATTCAATAGGATCTAGTCCACTTAGCCCACTGTCTTCAATTGCAAGGCTAGAAGCCTTCCACTTATATGTTCACACGCTTGTACCATTTCTGCGTGGGACAAGACAGCTCCTTATTTATTTTACAAACAAACAATCAACCAGACTCCATTTTAAAATCATATCGTGTTTGATACCGAACATTCGATAATACCTTCATTAATTTTTCTTTTAGAATCTACCCTCCCATGACCTTGTGCACGGAAAATTCGCCGACGACCTCATCAATCGATTAAGTTTGTGTACGTGAATCGTTGAATTGCAAGTGATTCCCCTTAGTTCAAATCTTCCTTTCTTTTCTATGGGCATAACCGGATCCTACACTACGAAATCGGACCCTCCGACCCACCTCCTCAATCAATACCCATATCCATTTACCCAGAAAAGAGGAAAACGACAAGCCGAAAATCTGCCCATTGCATCTTTCATGACGCTTTCATGCAGTAAACTTATGGACACATTTATTTGGTTGACGAGAAAGAGTCCGATCAATCCTAAATTTATTTTATGGATATTAATTTATTCATAAAGTTTTCAAATTTGTCATTTCAGTTATAAATCTTTGCGCTAAATTCCAATCTAGTTGATCTGGCCAATGTTCGCAGAGAATTGCTGGCATGGCGATGTGCCCTGTAGGACGGCCGGTGATGACTGGACCGCCACATCAGCGACTTTCGACGAAAGTTGACCGGAAAAGTTATATTGAAATTTATTGCAAAATTTTAAGACTAAATTGACCAAAATAAAAAAGTTTAGATCTTAATTGACGTATGTACAATGAGTTTAAGGTTGATTGCGCAATTTTCTCCTTGGTTGGCGTCCGAATGACATCAATTCCACTGATTTTCAACTCCATGCATTGTTGAAAGATGCTAATCTTATTTCGTGTATTTTGAGCGGTCAAAGTGGGGGCATGTGTCCTTTTAGTTCAATCTAATTTAATTAATGGCAGCGTCGTCGTCGTCGTCGTCATGTGGATAGTTTTGATTCTCTGGCTTCTAACACAACTATGCACGTCCCGCCGGACACGATTGTTTGACCAATTGGCCGAAGATAGTGCCTCGACTCGACCGTGGCGAATCTTATCGTTTGTCTTGCTATGCTTTTTTTTTTTTTTTTTGGGTGGCATGTTAGAACCGGGCAGCAAAGCTAGTGAAATCGAGAGTCTCCTTCTAAATGAAGGCATTAAACAACATTAAGTCAATCGGTCCATACTCTTCCTCTCTATGGAGGGTGTATCTACATACTAGAGTTCTCCCTTCGATGAATCGTTCTGAGCTACTCCGACTCAAAGAATGGAATTCACTGCCGTACAACTGGCGGTGATCACGAACGATTTCGATTTCATGCGGGTGAATTTGTGGTTTGCGGCACGAGGTGAACGACATGAATCGTGATCATATGAAACGAGAATATCGTTTCAAATTCTTATGGTGGAAACATAACCAAGGTGAAGAGGGTAAAAAAAAATATATATATATATATATACCTCGAATTCATGGGAAAAGAAGAGGTGGTTAGTGGGCTGGGCCCACAATAGGTTGAAATCTCGGATCGAGCTTAATTTATTGCCTAGGTCCATCGATTAACAAAAGAAAAACCTACACTATTACGCAAAATCCTATGTTTGCTCTTCGAAAATGCTCCAAAGCCAAAGCAAGGTGAGCCTGCCTTGGGCAATGGGGGCATTAGGCATTGTAAAGGCGAAATTTTGAGTTAAAGTGGGCAAATTCCCTTTTACCAAAACACCATTTTCAGTTAGGGGACTATAGAATTGGAAGGTCCATATTGCTTTATAATAAGCATTCTCAAATGCTCTCCTAAATGTTGTCGCCCGAATTTCGTCCAAATTCATCACGAATTGTTGTGGCGGGGCGGGCTACCTAGGCCTGCCTGTTGCCGAGGTCATGATCAGGTCTAGTTAAAATGCTGGGAAAATGACATAAATGGTCTCTGAACTTTGGTCCAATGTGCAATGTGATCCATGAACTATTAATTTGATCAATATGGTCCCTGAACTTTAGCGCGATGTGTAATGTGATCCATGAACTTTTAATTTGTTCAATGTGGTTCTTGAATTTTTGGAACATATTCAACTTAGTCCATGAAATATAAGAAAATGTTCAAAGTCGTCCCTAAATTTGAATTAGTGGAAGGACTACATTGACCGTCTTTTTATAATTCAGAGACTAAGTTGAACATGTTCCAAAAGTTCATGGACCATATTGGTCAAATTAAAATTTTATGGATCATATTACACATTGAATCAAAGTTCATGGACCATTTAGCTAGTTGTCCTTGGAATGTGTAAAAGGGGATATTGACATTCTTTTTTAAAGAAAATAATTACTTGTGGGAGCATGGTCACCAATCGGATCCACCGTGGATGATGCCCAGATCGAACGGCTACCAGAGGCGGTGAAAAAAGGAATAGCGCGCGACACGTAGCTGTAGAAGACATCCTCCCCGTCAAGTAAAATGAGAACGTCAACATCGTCGAATGGAATGAATTCAAAAAAGACGAAAGATTCTAACTTTTGCGGGTTGCGACATTCGAATCTGAGCAGCCAAGAACCAAATTGTTGTATATATTTCCCCTTCTCTCAGTTGCCATTTCTCTTCCCGCAGAGAAGATTTCCAGCAGCGAAACTGTGAGATGAGATGTGGGTGGTGAAGCAACGGATTGCGAGTTCAAAACGGGGTCGCGTCTGGGCAGGAGCGTTCCTCTGCTGGTTGTTCCTCATGTTGGCGACTCCGAAGATCCCTTACTCTCCTAAGCATCACGCCTATGCGGACATGCGCAATTTCCTCGGTGCGGTCGAGAGATTTCCTTCCGTTCCTTTTGCTTTTGTTGTCTTTGTATTTGCATGTGTTTTGTGAATGCGCATTGTGCATGATCGGGTATTGCTCGGTGTGCCTGATTGATTGTGCCGTGTTGCGGTGTGGGTGTTCCGCAGGTGTGCCCAACACGCTCAATGTGATCACCAATTTCCCGTTCTTGATCGTGGGTGTGCTGGGCTTTGTTCTGTGTCTTCAAGGAAGCTATTTTGACGTAAGGTAATGGTTGTATTGGCCACCTTTCTCAACCTTTTCGTTAGCAATGCTCTTTGTTAGTGTAATGGACTTAGGCAATCAGATTTCACGTATCGGAATCAGTTAAGTCTATCCTATTAGTGGTAGTTTAAGATCAAGTCTACCTACGGCTAAGACTTATTCCCCATGATTGTTACGAGAGTTTCTTTCCTCCATGTTGATGCTTGATACCATTTGGGAAATTGGTTGATTGCAGTTTGCAAGGAGAAATTTTGGGTTGGACATTGTTCTATGCGGGAATAGCGGGTGTGGCTTTTGGTTCGGCATATTATCACCTGAAGCCTGATGACAGTAGGGTGGTGTGGGATACATTGCCGGTTAGCACAACATTTCACTTTGACACTGTCGGGTTGCTGTCTGTTCTCTTAATATAGCTGTATCTGCTCCTAGGAAAAGTTCAAAGAGTGAAGGGAGAAGCCTTTCTTTAGCACAAGGTTACACGTTCAATTTAGACAATTTGAAGCATCTACTTGTGGCTGAATGTTGTCGGATCATTTAGAATTATCAAATATCTCCCACTTCTGCGTGGTGGTTTGTTTAGCGCTATTTGGATACCCTCCCTAATGCCATGGACTGGTTAATGTCAATGGCAAAAGGATAGTAATTGACTCCAACTCACGACGGTGAAATTAATGTATCGTGAAGCTCAAACTTGTACCTGAAGTCTAGAAATTCAGCAACAGAAATCTATGAATAGACTTGATATGAAGCCTAGGATAGAGAATTGAACACATGTCTATGCAATATATTCCTTTACACTGCTTGGGCATATGGGCATTTTGCCTCAACATTCTAGCTGTTTACTTCAAACCTTATTGACATAGTTTGATGTTCATTGGCAACTGCAGATGATGATAGCATATTCCTCTCTATTTTCCAGTTTTTTGGTGGAGAGAGTGGGGAAAAGGACTGGATTTTGCCTTTTATCTCTGCTCCTTCTCTTTTCCTTTCTCAGCGTAGCTTATGAAAGGTTAGACATTGGTTTCCTGATTTCAGCACCGCCGTTTAGATGACTGAACCTGTTGTTTGAGTGATTGGTCGTTGGACTATGCCTAAGTCAAGCTGCTTGCAGAACATTTAATGATCTCCGGTTGCGCATGATGTTTCAGTTGATTCCATGTGTTGTGATCCCATTTATGACGCTTTTGTTCCCACCAAAATATACCCACTCGAGATATTGGCTTTGGGCAGCAGGTATGGCACATTTCCTGTTTGTGTCTCTGTTTCACTCTCTGAGTAGCTTTCCACAGGCCACGCAATCTTTTTGCTGTTGCATCTGTGTTTCTTCTGCATAAAAAGAGAGTAATGGATGCTAAAGAAAGTGTATTTGGAGGAGATTCACCCCAAAGCTAACGCTTGCATATAAATGCTACCCTTTAGTGGCGACTATTTTTTCTTTGATTATTTATACCCACTTTCTAGAAACTTTATGAGTCACCTATATGAATAAGAGGAAAACTTTCGTGGTGGTTAATGCAGTATGCTCATGGATTGCCAAAAACTTTGTCAGGACGTCATCTATATGAAAAAGTTAGGAGAGCAAGAATTTTTAATGCAAGATTTGAAGTCCTATATTTTTGCTTGTCACAATAATCTAAATTTGGATGAAAGGAAAGCTTTATGATAAAAAAATTGACTTGAGCATGCATTTTAGAGCCTTCTGGTTTACTATCCTCTCTAAGTTACCAAATGAAAGTTAAACGCAGCATAGAATGTGTTTATACTTAGTTTGTTGCGCTGTGAATTAAAGAGGCTTTGGGTTCTCTGCCTGTTTCACTGATCTGCTTATCTCTTACTTTTAAGGAGATTCAATAGCGTGATGTGGACTGCTGGAAATTATCATCTGTACCAAACTTTATGTCCCTTTGGTTAGTCCTACAGTTTCGAACGTTATGTCCCTTTGGCAATCATCATATGTACCAGACTTTTTGTCCCTTTGGTTAGTCTTCCTTTTTCGAATCATGAGACCATGTTTAAAGAGTGTTTCGGGGTATTTTGTTGAACATCATTTGCAAGAAGATAAGGAACATTTGAACCTCATTAAGCATGATTGCAAGAAAATCGGAGTCATTTGACCTCATAATTTGATTCCGGGGGAGTTAATTATGTGCGGTCTGTGCCTTGCGGTTTCTAATTGTTGCTTTATCAATTGCATATCACAAATCAAATGAATATAGCTGTCTGAAGTGAAACTAATGTACTGTCAAAACTAGGTTTGGCTTTGCCGCGGCCCTTTCCAAACTCTCGTCATTTTATTTCAAAAAGTAGAGATTGCAAAGTTGGCAGTTACTACAGAAGTTATCAGAAACGCGAAATTCACCTTATTTCTCAAAAGGATAAGCGATCGTAATTTCCTCATTTTACTCTCATCAGTTGTATCTACCTTCCTTATGATTCGTATTTCTTGATTTATGCTGGAGCATGGAATTAAGGATTTAATTTCCTAATTTTACTCTCATCAGTTGTATCTACCTTCCTTATGATTTGTATTTCTTGATTTATGCTGGAGCACGGAATTAAGGATTTATAGTGTGTCCTTCTCTTTGCACTGGTCGATATGTAATTTTAAGCTATCAGTTTGATCTCTCCTTGCCTGTATTTTCAGTTTGCTTTTGCCTATATCTATTAGTTCAGCAATAGGGGATGCAATGTACAAAATCATATTTTATGCACACATCGGAAATGTACAGTGAACTGTTCAAAGTGCATTAGCCATGCTAAAAGTGGTCTGCTTCAGAATCCTGAGTTTTCTGGTGCAGGCATCTACCTCCTCTCCAAATTTGAAGCTTTTTCTGACTGGAGTATATACCATGCTAATAGTTACATCATCAGCGGACATTCCCTGGAGCACTTATGTTTAGCAATGTTGCCTGTTCTGCTTACGATGATGCTCCTGAATAGAACCTTGAGGTTCCAAAGGTACTCATATTCTGAGAGGAATGATCAAAGTTTCTCTCCACATATATCGTTACATGTTTTTACCTTGGTAATTGGTTTCGACAGTTTGAAATGAATTTTCCATATTCATTCTGCGGATGACAACTTGCTTTCAGTTGCTTTTCCTTCATTCTCGCCATGATTTTCTTTTCTCAACTGTCAATGGAGAGTTTTTCTGTTACAATATGATTTTGCTGCACAATCCATCTCTTTCTGTTCCCTCTGAATTCATGTGGATGGGACAAAAATACATAGCGAACCAGAAAAAGAACTTCATGCTTATTCGAGTTGTATTGTCTTGGAGGTAGTAACCTAAGCAATCATGATTGTGCTTACATGCTAATTTGTCTGTTAACAGATTGGGCAGTTTAAAAGAGAGGCTTTGAAAAGCGTGTTCGGGTGATGCAGCCAAATTTTGAGTGTAAGTGTGACTAAGGAGCGTGTGTGGAATTTTCTTTTGAGGCACTATTTGCTCGTCGCTTCCTCATATACTACGCATTCTGCAGTTCATCCTTGCTTGGTTGAGATGTCCTTTTACAGTGACACTTTCTTCAATCATAAGTCGAAGGACTTTAAGGCCGCAAGAAAGAAAAACGCGCCCATTCATCACACCTGTCGGTGGTTTTCTCTCTGTTCGTAAATTCAAAACATATCTATTGCCATCGTAAATATTCTGGCTTGCACATCGGAATTTCTGTGTAGATGCTCATTATGCAGATATACATTGTACAGTCGATACGACCAGATTCATTTCAACTTTTCTCTTACTAAATTGTCATGGGAAATTGGACTCCTGTTGGTTGTTGACAACCGGTCACTTGTAGCGGGTGCATTTTGAAAGCTTTGTGAAGAAAAATGATGGTTTATCTGCTGTTTGATGTAGCGATGCTACCCAAATTTTGGAATTTCTATCGACAATCATTTCCCATTCCTACTTATGTTTGAATGAGCATAGTTTCCTTTTTCAGTGAAGTTCGAACCGTTGAAAGCAATGTCTCCTTGGGTAGTCGAGATTCGATGGCTGCCGAGGTGAATGTGAATCGGTCGAATTACTTATTTTCTCTGCGTGTGATGCGCATTATGCATCTGTCTCGGGGCTCTAGTGTTAACGCCTATTGAGCCTGTCTTTCACCATATTCATGGTTCGGTTATGTTCTGACTTGACAACATGCTCATTCCTTCACATGCCACATTGCCACTCATCTTTGTTTCTTTGTACAAAAACCTAGAGATGTCTTGTATGTATTTAACAGCAACTCACATGGTTTCGCATGTGCTCTTGGACAGAGATTTCATGTCCAGGTATCATGTCTCTCTCTTCTTCTTCTTTTTTTAATCCAAAGCCCATTTCATCATATTATAAAATAAACATTAGAAAACCACAAATAAATATTCTTGCTTGTCTCTTTGGGAATTTCCTTCTTAGGTTTTTGGATTTCCCTCTCTGCCATTTAACTCAAGATCTGTATTTATTTTCAGCTACTGAAAAGTAACATCAGCACAATCAATCACCGCAGTTCCAATCCACTCTATATTTCTGCTCAAGATGGGGGTCAATGTGATTATCCAAGAACAATGCTGAAATAGACAAAGAACTGTTAAAAAACTTGTTATTTAGTGATAGGTACGCAGATCAATCGAACGATGATACTAATAAGTGTCGCTAAAACATTTTGCAGCTTGATGTGGCATGACGTCGATGCGCGTCTAGCGGGCTAATCATTTTGAGTATGGGTTTCGCTTGTATCATCACCATATTCGAAATTGCTATAGACAGACCAAATGCCAGTGAAGACTTTTGAGCACAAATGGCTTCACTTGGCAACAAATTGTAAGAATTCTCTCAATGTACTTTTGTCATTGTGCAATGCAAGGGGGGCACCTTGAACCCATTAATCAGATAATGTGAGGTCAAATTCATGGTTTAGCATCTGTTCCTTAGTTTAATCGTCGTCCTAGGATCATGATCAACATTTCATGATGTGAGCTAATCAAGGCAGTAACCATGTATGGAAGGACAGGATGTAAATAGATTTGTGTACTTGGAAAAGCATCACACACACAGCCCATGAGTGGCTGTTTCTATTGGGGTGCGATTTCCAGATCATTATCCTTCTGTCGGTGGTCTAATTATAGGATCCATCATGCGACTTTTTAAGGTTCTCCCACCCAACGATGCCCCTCATTGTTTGTCTTTCTGGTTTTCTGTTCCCTTCCAATTAGGTTAAATTAAGCTTTTCTCCGCCTAGAAAGCAACGTTAATCAATGGAACCCGAGTCTTTTTTACTTCAGCTTGAAGTTAATGGGTGGATGGAGGTGCAAATCGAAGCAATACCCTTTAAGCGATATCTTAAGAGGGTGACAAAAAAAAAAGGCTTTTTTTTTGTCAATTAAGGTAAATTTTTACCTAATGATGAGATCTAGTGGGTCAAATTTGGTGAAAGTCAAAATAGAATGGATTAAAAAAGAATAGCGAGAAAACCCACATCACGAAAACTCATGAAGCCTCCTCCTAGTCCCTCCCACCAACGATCCAAATCCATGTTTCTTGACTGACCTGTAAAGAATTTTCTCCCAAAAGAGAGAAGAAAGAAATTGGGGGAAAAAAAAAAATTAGAAGAAGACAACTAAAGGAGTGAGTGAAGTGGGACCCACTTTATTATTATTATTTTTGGGGGGGGGGGGGGGGTGGGGGTGGGGTTTTGGGTGATGACACTTCACCATCACCTCATCATCACATGTCAAGCACAAACAGCAACAAAGAACCACCATTTTTGGGTGGCTCAGGAAGGAAATCTCTCTTTCAAGTTAGAATTTTTATAGCAGATTTCCCAAGCAACCACACAGAAGATAGAGAGAGAGAGAGAGAGAGAGAGAGAGTCTGGAGAAGTGGCAAGGTACGCTTCTGCTCAGGTGTATCCATCCATCTCTGTGTTTGGTGCTCAGTCCTCTCTCTCTTGACATTCCCTTCTTCTTCTTCTTCTTCTTCTTCGTCGTCTTCTTCTTCTCTCTCATCTACATTCTCTCACTACTCTCCAAACGATCATCACCACCTCTCTCTCTCTCTCTCTCTCTCTCTCTCTCCCACATTGCCTCCCCAGAGCTCAAAATTCGTGCTTGGACGTTCGAAAAGATGGCGGACAGAGTCTACCCAGCGGGCAAGCCCGCAGTCAACGGCGGCGCGGCCCCCGCCGCCGCCAATCCGGCCGCGGCCGGCAAGCCCCAGCTCTACCGCCCCTACCGCCCGCAGCCCGCCGGGCACAGCCGCCGCCGTCACTACGACCGCCGGCGGTGCAGCCTCTGCTGCTGCTGCTTCTGGACGGTCCTCCTCGTGCTCGGGCTCTGCCTCCTGGCCGCCATCGCCGGCGCAGCCCTCTACGTGCTCTACCGCCCGCACCGCCCCGAGTTCTCCTTCTCCTCCCTCCGGACCGCCACCCTCAACCTCACCGGCGCCGCCGACGGCTCCTCCACCCGCCTCATCACCCTGTTCAACCTCACCCTCACCTCCAAGAACCCAAACAGCCACTTCACCTTCGCCTACGACTCCTTCGCCGTCGCGCTCTCTTCGTCCTCGTCCAACTCGGTTTTCCTCGGGAACGGGTCGCTCCCGGCTTTCACGAGCAACGAAAAGAACGTGACCACGTTGCGGGCAATCGTGTCACTAAGATCCCAAGATCTCGACGCCGAGTCTGTGACCTCCCTGAGGTCAGATCTGAAGAGGAAAAACGGAGTCCCTGTGAAGATCCAGATGGACACGAAAGTGAAGGTGAGCGCAGGCAAGCTGAAGAGCAAGAAGGTGGGCATCAGAGTGAGCTGCGAAGGGTTCAAAGGGGTGGTCGCCCCGCAAGGTAAGTCGCCGTCGGTGGCCACAGTGAGCGATTCCAAGTGCAAGGTCGATCTCAGGATCAAGATCTGGAGGCTCACTTTCTGATTCATCCATGGAAGCTGGTCATACAATTGTATCTTTGGCATTGTGATATCTCTCCCTCCTACAAATTTTTTCTTGCTCTTGTTTTGGATTCTGGGTTTGTGAAATACTGTGGAAGGATTCATGGAGTTACTGATTGTGGGTCGAAAGAGATGGAGGAAATGGCAAGTTTAGCAATCAAGAAAAAAGGAAATATTCTTGATTTTTTTTTTTTGGGGTTGTTTCAATTTCTTGTTTATCATTTTCAAGTAATGAAGCATTAACTGGAAAATGGGTCATGGAAGAGTCATTGACAGATTTTGTTGTTACATAAAGTGGCAAAATTGTCCATTCAATGGTTGTGTTTTTCTTCTTTCTGATCATTTGCATTGATAAGCAAACATGTTTCCTTCATTGTGATGAGCATTAGATCAAGGAGGGGTTGTATATGAGGACTTCATTTGGTAATCTAAGTTCAGATCAGAGGTCATGGGATTGGAATTTTGGGGCGGTGATGACAAGATGCTTCAGAAATTTCTTACCATATGTGTTCAGCAATTTTGAGCCTGAATTTGATAAGGGAAAAAGGGATCGACGGCAAAGGCGATCCCTCAGTCTAGGACTATGTCGTGACCACTCTAGGACCATGTCGTGACCGGTGGTCATGACCGGCCATGACAACCGTGTGAAACTCCAAAGGAAGCTAATGAATGGAGACCGGACTCCATGCTTGGTTATTATCCTGTCCGACCGAGGTTGGAGATCAAAACTTTCAGTCAAAAGTGTAAACCAGCAAAGTCGCCAAAGTGTTGCCTCATATTTTAGGGCCGTCTCGTGTTTGGCCAAGGTACAAGGTCACTCTAAGCCGATTGTGACGCCGGCCTAGCTGACTTATTCAGTATGCTACATGAATTTTAGCTCAATATGCAATGTGGTCCTTGAATTTTTTATTTATTCAATGTGTTCCCTGAACTTTTGTACATGTTCAATCTAATTCTTTGACTGTATGAAAATTTTCAATGTGATCCCATCTTTTTTGTGCATCTCTTCTTAGTGCTATGGTACATTTTCATCATGGAGACCCAAAAAAGAAGCTCTTCCATGGACCAAGTTGATTGGATCTAGGTTATCAACCATCATGGTCATCCCACTTAACATGGCCACAGTACTAAGCTACTCAACTTGACTTCATTCTTTCAATCGTAGCGCCATCATCATGGATCAAGAATGTATTATAGATCAGTTTCCCTTAGTTGACAAACCAACCAACTCATGGGCTCTCTCCGTATTTCAACCACCTTTTACTATGCCCCCTTCATGTAAGATTTCTATATTTGAGTAAGTTTAGTTTTCTAGAATTAAATAAGGCTAGGATACTAAAATTGATTTATAAAATTGGTTTAATTGTAACTGAATATTCAAAAGAATAATTGCTCAAAACGCTTGTGTAACTTTGGCACTAGAGATGGGCACAGGGCGACATGAAGATGTGGATCACGTTCCCCTTCCCCGAGCTGTGGTTGGATAACCTACCCCGCCATTAGCCCGTGGGGGGCTATCATGTCATTTCATAAATCAGTTTCGTTGTCTCTAACATTAATTTGGGTGATTCAAATTTATTTCTTGAAATGAGATTGATGTCGACCAGAAGAAGTTTATGTATAAATAGAGAGAGAAGTGCCATCCCACTTGTTATGGTGACTAGTGAGAGCATTGAATGCCTTCGATTTCCAAGTTGCCAACCCAATTGAGCTCCGTGAAAGGAAATGTTCCAACTCAATAGGGAGCTAGAGACCGTGAGAGTGAGAGTGAGAGTGATGAGCAAGGCTTCAACATCATTGCTATTAATAGGTCCATTATTTACCTTTGCCTCCATAATTCAAATACATCATTGCTAAACTAATCTTTAAAACATTCTCATTGTTCCATGCCATATTTAGCCAAACCCAACAGAACTTAGGGCTTCAGGAATGTGGGTTTGGTATAAATGCTAAGACACGAATGTATAACTTACATGAACCGAGCGCTTATGCGGCTATCTATTTGAACCCCCCACCCCCCGGCGGATTCGACAATGTCGATAGGTTCAATGCGCATGGACTCGGTTCTAGGAATGAGGACGGCTTTTTAGAGATGTGCTATTTGGGAAGGATCTAAAGTGAGCTCCATTAATGTACCACCCGAGATATGTTAAGACTTAAAGAGAGAGACAGAATCGAACTCAGCCAGGCCTGTTAGCTGGCCTTACCTGACCTAATGCATACACACCATGGAAGAGACTAGAGAGCTGAGGAAGTAAATCCCCAAGAAAACCAAAAACTAGGTCAAAAGATCATGCTCGGATTTGATTCTTATGCCGTAGAATATTAGGGGATTTGGAATTAGATCACGAGGAAGTCATCTTTCTTGCGAATCTTCTAGTCTTGAAATGAGTAACAATGGCGCTCGTTCTTCAAAGATGTCGAAGAGTTCGTATCGCCTTATCTCAACCTACAAGTAATTAGGTTTACACAATGTCGTTGAACTATTGACTATATTTTATCTGAGGGTTCAAGGATGTTTCGTGAACAATGAGATATAGAGCAAATCGAGAATTGATACGGTTAGCGAAACGTTTACTCACCGGCTGTGGTCAACTAGTGGTGCCGGCGGTCCGAATTCACTTGTGGTGATTGTGCTTGTATCTTACTTTGGTGAATGGGTTATTGGCCACCGAGCACCGGCACCCGAGTAAGGCTATGGTAGTGGGAATCGCCTACTCTAAGCCAATGGGTCGAGAGTGGTGCCGAATGACGGCCTCTCCTTAGTTTTCGATTCAAATAGTCCGTGACGGGCCCGACGCCTTCGCGATAGGACTCCTATGGAGTCTCTTCAAGAACAAGCTTTTACATTGGAGTAAGTGGTTCCGCACCCATTACTCATTCATAACCATAGTTATGGATTTGAATCCACCAAGGCAGCATCCTATTCCCGGGTCGATCGTCGTCTATTGATGAAAATCCTTGACGCAAGGGCAAAGCCTCCGTCCCGAGCACTTATAGTAGAAGTGATCGTGATGTTACTTGCATGTCGTAATGTCATTTTGACCAATTAGGAATTGACTTACTGTTATCATGGTCACAATCGTATCACTTGCATACCTAAAAAGGTGGGATAAGATAGATTATGATGAGATTTATGGCCTTAGGCCCAAGGGAAAGGCATAAGTTCTTGCTGCTCCAACTTTTGCTTTATTAGATTTTCTCAAAGGCTTTGCTTCCAAGTGAAGTGTAATGACTTTGACACTCTCACAAGAATTGAATCTTTCTTTGAGCATAACTTGCCAATTGATTCTCTTGAAACCCCCAATGATTTGATTTGGTTCGGCTGCCTTTTGGGCTTAGAAACTTTAGCAACACCAATGTGGAGTTTAGAACGTTGAGGTAATGATGAAAGCTATTTGGTTGAGTGAGTGCCTTGCCTCTTTTGTTTTAAATGGAAAGCTAGTTAAAGTAGGAGAGGATATAGAGAGATTAGTAGACAAAGTGAGTTAATATCAAATGACTATAGTAACCCTTGTTTTATAAATTTGATTGAAGAAATTATTCTATATCCTTCCTTTTGCTACAAGTATACACAAAGCCCTTCTTGCTCAAGCCAATCCCAATCTTCTCAATTCCCATGAATGGGGGTCGAATTTCCAATTTGTTTATTTAAGAAACTGGATAATAGCATAAATGGTACCTGAACTTTGGTCTAATGTGCGATGTCGTCCCTGAACTTTTGATTTGTGCAATGTGGTCCCCGAACTTTGGCCCAACGTACAATGTCGTCTCTAGACTATTGATTTGTTCAATGCGGCCCATACACTATCAGTGAATGTTCAATGCAGTCCCCAATCTAAAGTTCAGAGACCATATTAAACATCGAACCAAAATTCAGGAACCACATTAAACAAATTGCATTGTGCCAAAGTTCAGGGACGACATTGCACATTCGACCAAAATTTAAGAATCATTTGTGTCGTTTACCCTCAATAAAATTTCGATTTTTTCTTCACATGCACCGTTGCCATTTATCCAAGTGATAGACATTTTTTTTTTTTGGCTAGAATCCAAGTGATAGACATTGACAAAACCCTTTCAATGCTCTTTTGAGTCTCTTTCGTTTGCAAACCGTAAGGCTTTGGCTGCTCGTTCACGTCACGCCACCATTCAATCATCTCGTGGACGACATCATGAACAACCCCAAAGTGACAAATTCCCATTCTCACACAAGTGGAGGAGAAAGTATTTAAGGTGGTTCCAAAGCATCACTTCACTTTCCACACCAAATTAGCATACCTGGCAAACAATGGTTGAATTGAGTAAATGGCAATGTACTACTTCTGGAGCAACTCATATTTTGAATAAGGGGTCCGTTTGTTTGAACGAATTCTGCTTTCGAAAATTATTTTTCGATTTTTCGGTATTTGGACGACGGAAAACTAATCGATTTCTGTAACATATTTTCCACGGACTGAAAATAACAAGCGTAGATCAGGAAAAACACGACTGACAAGAAGTAAATTAATTTCCCTAGATCACCAAACAAATAAAAGCTAATCGTCTTCCCTTGAAAATGATTTTCATGGAAAATATTTTCCTTCATCGTGAAGTCGGCAAGGAAACAAATGCACCCTGATGGGACCTGACTCACTTTAGATATAGTTCACTTTGGCTCATCTCGTATTGAGCTATACGGTTTGTCCATTCGGCACTGCTTTGATTCCGAGCACTCTTGACATTAGGATTTCTATATTCAACCAAGCCTTCCCTCCAAAATGTATTTCTTCGGTTCACGATCCCATAACACTCTTTCCGTTCGGTTCAACGTGTGATTTAGCTTACTCCCATCTCTTCCAAGATCATCGTTCGAAAAACTTTCCGAGAGCCGCGTCTTGTCTAACCTCCGGCCTCGATGCTCATTCTTCATCTTGGTCGGATTGGGCAGATGCTCACCGGAAATGGAACTTATACTGTGTATACAATGCCGATGTGAGCTCGGTCTGCCACAACCATAAGATCAGTTGATCCTCATGTGAGGCCCGTTAAAATCGAAGGCCGTCATGCACCGAGCTCACATGAACCCGACCTTTTCTTCTAACTTTTCCAAAGCCTAGCCCTGGCCTGGCCATGAATGCACCGTGCACGCGTGGGACGCGCTCCAGGACACGTTATTCTCGTCGAGCATTGATTAGCCCCCGCTTCCAAACACTCCCCTCTCTCTCTCTCTCTCTCTCTCTCTCGTCCCTCTTAACGGCTATGCGAAATAAGAACGAACTCGCATTTTCCTTCACTTTCTTCCCCAACTTTCTCGTGAAAGTAGAGTCAGGAAAAGAGAAAAGAGAAAATGTCCGCAAAGCGCTTCCTCTTCGCTCTCATTTCGTCTCTCTTGTTCTCGGTCTCCCTCTCTGATTCTCAAGACGTCGCTGCGCTTCTGGCCTTCAAATTATCGACGGGCAGCTCCGGCTCGCTCGCCGGCTGGGTTAACTCGTCGAACCCGTGTCTCGGCTCGTGGCTCGGCGTCACCTGCAACGCGAGGACTCACCGCGTCGCGAAGCTCGTCCTCGAGAACCTCAATTTGAGCGGCTACATCCAGCCGCTGAGTCAGCTGGCCGAGTTGAGAGTCCTGAGCCTGAAGCACAACCAGTTCGCGTCTCTCTCCGTCAACCTCTCCTCGTGGCCGAACCTCAAGCAGCTCTACCTCTCGCACAACGGGTTATCCAGCGAATTTCCCTCCGGGATATCAGCCCTCCGGCGCCTCCGACGGCTCGACCTCTCCCACAACAACTTCACCGGCGTGATTCCCCTGACCGAGCTGGCTCGGTTGCCGCGCTTACTCACTCTCCGACTCGAGGCAAACTCGTTCACCGGAACTCTCAGCTCGGCTGTTGACTCGTTCCCTTCGCTTCGGGACGCCAACTTCTCGGACAACGAGCTCTCGGGACAAATTCCGACATCTCTATCGCGCTTCCCCCCGACGACCTTCTCCGGAAACAAAAACCTCTGCGGAAAGCCGTTGTCATCCGTTTGCTCCAACCACACAGCAGCGATCGACTCTGTGCAGACACAGGCGATAGCTCCGAAACCGAAGCATCTGAACGATCGTGCCGTGCTGTCGATCGTCGCAGTCGACGCAGTCGCAATCGCGGCGGCGCTCACGACCGTCACGTGGTGCTGTTACAGGAAGAAACGCCGCCGCAGCGAAAGCCCCAGCGAGGCCAAAACCGGAGCTCAGAAGCAAACATACGGAATCAACGGCAGTGGCAGCGGAAATGGAGGCGAACTGGTGGTCTTTGGCGAGCGCAGGGGGTTCGACAGGGTGGACGATCTGCTGCGGTCGTCGGCGGAGCTGTTGGGGAAGGGGATCGTGGGGACCACGTACAAGGTGGCGATGGCGGACGGCAGCACGGTGGTGGTGAAGAGGGTGAGGGAGGCGCTGAGGAGGAGGAGGAAGGAGGCTGATGTGAGGCTGAGAGAGATTGGCGGTCTGAGGCATCCCAATGTGGTGAGCCTGAGGGCTTTCTATCACTCAAAGGATGAAATGCTCTTGGTCTATGACTATTTGCCCAGAGGAAGCCTGCACTCTCTGCTTCATGGTTTGTGCTGCTTATCACCTCATGAATTCATCTTGACATGGACTCTGTTTTGTGCTTGGAAATGTTTCCTTCTCTGTTGCAGATTGTGCAACTTGCAGTATGAATCACTTTGAAATGTTGATTGATGATTGGAGTTCTTTGCAATTTGCAGAGGTTATGTATCTCCAGACAAATCATTTCTTGTGCAAATTATGGTTATTGCCATTTCACATGCTGTTCTTCTTCCTTGTTTTGTTTCTTGGCAATGGAAGTGGCAAGTGTTCCCTGGTTGAGAGGGCTCTTTAAACTTCTTTTAAGTGCAAATTGTATTGAGTTCTAGGTTGACCAGTTAGATATTCTTTAACACTAATTGTTGATGCAACTTGCCAGAAGTGCCTTTATTATAACTGATGAACTGCAAATGTTACAGATAATAGAGGACCAGGGAGGACTCCATTGGATTGGACCACAAGGATAAGGCTAGCTGCAGGTGCCGCAAGTGGCCTAGCTTACCTTCATGAGTATAGCACTGCGAAGCTCGTCCATGGACACCTAACATCATCGAACATCATAGTCGATGACTCAGGAAGCGCCTGTGTTTCTGACATCGGTCTCCACCAACTCTTGCCTTCGCCATTTTCGTCAGGCGACACCCATACAGCTCCGGAGCTGATGCTGAACAACAATCACGGGAGCGCTCAGAGGAAATATACTCAAAAGTGCGACGTTTACAGTTTCGGGGTTGTCATCCTTGAAATTCTGACGGGGAAGATGGCGACCGGAGAGGGAGAGACGAGTTTGGTGAAGTGGGTTCAGCGGGTGCCCCAAGAAGAGTGGAAAAGGGAAGTGTTCGATTTCGAGTTGTTGGGTTACAAGGAAGTGGAAGAAGACATGACGGCTCTTCTGCAAGTGGCTTTGCTCTGTTTGGCTACGTTGCCGAGGGATCGTCCCAAAATGAGTGTGGTTCACAATATGATTGAAGATATCAGGACAAAGGATGGAAGAGAAGGCCCGACGAATTGTTCAGTGAACAATCTGTCTTCCGATTCTTCGCCTTCTCGGTCTCAAAGCACTTCAAACTGCGTTAGCAGCTGATTTATAAAGTGATGAGTACCGGAAAAATTAATCTTGTTTAATCTCAACAGAAAGGCAAGGGAAGCAGGATCTGCGATCATCTCCACCCTCCGGTAAACGGTAAGTGCAAGGAAAAACAGAGCTCCTCTCTTCCAGAGTTACAGGGTAGGTACTCTACTAGTGTAGCTGATTAGTAATACACATGCATGTTTCATTATATTCTTTCTCCCAAATTGAACAGTTAATTATCATGTGCCGATTATGTTGATGCCATTTCTGAGAGATTTGATTACCTGTGATCCCGAGCTTTCCTTGTCTCCCACCCTTCGCTTTTCTGTCCTGTCATGAGATAACAAGAGTATAACCATAGAATCCCTGCATCTTTATTCCCATTTCTGGTGTGGATGTGCTTGACCACAAAGAACTGTAATGCCAGAGTTAAATCTCTTTCTTTCACTCAAGGAATGCAAGTTTTTGACAGATGGGTGATCTGGACCAATTGTTATGGAATTTACTGTGGTCCACGGAATAAGTCATGAAATCTTCTTCCTAGGACAGAAAAGTGGTCCAATACCGGCCTTAATCGAACGTGGATGCAGAAAAGAGGAACCTGACTGTTAGCCCGCCGGCCAGCCAAGTTCTATTCATAAAGTAAGCAGGCTTGAGGTTTTAGCCCAGCACGAAATATGCATCTTCGACGATGCGCATTCTCATGCATTGCTTGGTTCCGAACACGAGGGTGAATCCTGTAAATGTGGAAGTTGCATTCAAAAAAGATTTGTCATGCAAACCAGTTCATATCTCTACCAAAAAGAGACGCACAACCCAACTATCCTTGCCTGTTGATACGCTCTGTAATGGAATGATACACTTGAGACTGAGGTCCACAGTGGGTCCGATGCAACTCCCGCATCCTACAACTTCCCCTAATCAGTGGCTTCACCAAAAGTCGAACTTCACTAAGATTGTGAACCACCGAAATCGCAACTTGCAGGGAAAGCGCCCTTAGACTCAGTCCTCACTACAACAGCATTTTCCAGGAATATCCAGCCCGAAACAACTTGATTGCAGCTGTAAGTAGGCAAAAACAACACTGGTTTTCACAAAAACTAGCATTGTCGACTAGAACATGGTGGTCCAGCAGTTCATGCCGCCTAGCGCCTCAATGACACGGGTTGTGTATCCAAGTTAGAGCTGTCAATATGGGTCATAGACCCATATCTGACCCATATTTTATATAAAATGGGTGTTATGTGGATCATTAACTTTTAAAGGAATCACTAAAAATGAATCCAAAAGATTTAAGTGAAATTAAATAGATCAAAAATGAGTCACACATGACACCCATTTTTGACCCATGACTCCCACAAATTACAAATGGGCCCAAGGCCTCAAAGGCTCAACTTTATTATTATTATTTTAAATTTTCTATTTTTATAAGTGAATGAAAGAAATCAGAAAATAAAATTAAAATTAAAATATATAAAAACTGTTGCCGACTGCCCGCCGCCGCCGATCGCCGCCACCCACCGATGGCAGGAGAAAAATGAAAGAAAAAATAAAAGCAAAATAAAATAAAAAAACTTTTTAAAAAAATTAAAGAAATTTAAAAAATTTAAAAAAATTTAAAAAAATTCATTAGATTTTTTATTGCATGAAAATATTTTAGTAATATCATTTTTTTATTTTATTCACTAATTTTTTTATTGCTTAATTTGCTTTTTTATTTGATGTAAAGTTTTTATTTGGTAACACATACATGTGAAAAGCTTAAAATAAGTTAAATGAGTTATATAAATTTACTTAGAATATTAGTGTGGTTTAGTAATATGGATCAATATGGGTCGGACCATATTCAACCCAACCCAAATCCAACCCGACTCACCCATTTGATAACCCTAATCCAGGTAGGGTCATGTTATAACACACAACCACAATCAGGTTCTCATTTGTACACAAACACCATGATCTATGCATGTGGGATCCATATGTGCTGTCAGGACTAGAAGCACTTGCATCTGTCCCTTTAAAGTGGCATAAGGGCAAAAAACAGGAGGTCATTAAGAGGTACTGCTTTTGAGAGAGAGAGAGAGAGAGGAAGCAGAACAGTATTGAGCTTTCTTCCAAATTCTGGAATTCACAGTGATCATTAAATCGATATTCAACCTGTTTCTAATCTCGAGTTTCAGTAACCAGGCTCAACACGCATAGAAGCATTGTATATTCATCAGAAATTTAAGAGGTAAGCAAGAAGCAATGGAAGAATAAAAGTTAGACGATCACAGTACGCAGATGGAAAAGAATTGGTGCTACACAAATGAAAACAGGTGAATGAAGTTCTCGTCATAAAAAAAGTAAGAAAACACATTGTTTCCAATACTTCAATGCATCAATCTCCAAAACAGCAGAGATCCAGATAAAAGCCACATGAATGTGAATCAGCTCTATGAACCAACCAGATACAAAACCAATGAAGCTTGCCACCGCACAAATTTCTCATCAGCAACAGATGCTGGAAACAGAATGAGGAGAAAGAATTTTGCCAGCCTGAAGATCATCTTCATCGATGTTTAAACACCGATCAGAAACAAGATGAGTCAACCACACAAACTTGCAGATCGAAAACAGCTAGCTAAAAAACCCTCAAATCATCTAGAAATATGGATCATCTTCATAGATGTTTAAACACCTATCAGAAACAAGATGAGTCGACCACACAAACTTGCAGATCGAAAACAACTAGCTAAAACCCTCAATTCATCTAGAGATATGGATTATTTTGCAACCATGAATGATCGAACCTCAGTAATGATCCTATCAAAATCATCAGCTGCTCAGCAGGCATAAATTGCGGCACTTCAGCAAAATTTAAACTAGTCAATTAAGTTCATCCATGGGTATTAACAGCCTCCCACACCAAGTTCTTCGGGATTGGATTAGCAAGATCTCTAGCCTGCAATGCAGCCACCCTAAGCGTCCCGATAGTCATAGCATTCGCCTTCCAGAAAGAGGCGCTATTGTAAGGCAAATTGTGCTTCTTGCAGAGTTCCTTCACGAACGGGGAAATCTTCCTGAGATGGCATCGAGGCAATCGAGGAAACAGATGGTGCTCAATCTGAAACTGCAATCCTCCGTGAAACCAATCCATCCACGGCGAGCACTGGATGTCGAGGGTCCCGGCGGTCTGCTTCTCACACCAGTTGTTCCCACTGGGCGGACCGACATAGACGCTCGACGCGAAATGATTCAAACAGAACTGAACATGCTGGATTCCAGTGACGGAAAAGCTCGCAATGACGAACATCATCCTCTCTCCCCAATTCGGGAGGCAAGAAACGAGGAGCGGATACCAAATCCAGAACGCGAGGAGCCCCAACATCTCCTGACCCCTGTTGGGCACCTTCTTGTTAGACAGCAGTAATGCGAAGGATTGGGCGAACAAATTGATCCGGGCGAGGCACATAACGGGGTAAAACGTCCAGTGCTGGTTACTGACCAAGAACCTAGAGAAGGCATCGAAGTTCATCTTCCTGTCGTAGTAGCACGAGGTGAGGGAGCCAAAGAACTTGGAGGACACCACAAAGAAGGGCATGTGCTGGAGATCCGGATCGAAATCGAGGCTGTTGCAGGCAATGTGGTGGGCATTGTGGTTCCGCTTCCACCAGGCGATGCTAATCCCGGCGAGGCAGTTCCCGGTGAGGACCTGCGCGAACCGGTTGAACCCGGGCCTCGACATGATCTGGTAGTGACCCGAATCGTGCCCCATCCACCCGCTCTGAATCCACAGAAACCCCATCATCCCACCACACAGCAAATGAACCCATTTGCTCTCAGACCACAGCACACCCAAAACACTAATAACGAACAGCACCGCGATGACACACATGGAGACAAGCGTAATATGACCCTTCTTATCGAACAACCCCATTTTCGCGAACTCGGACACGAGCCTCCGGTAGTCCTTGGAGGCCTCGGACACGGAGTAGCCCTGCAGATAGTACCCGTTGAAGAACTTGTCGAGGTACTGCCACGCGACCCCCGGGTGGTAAGCGACGAACGCGTCAGTGGCGTCCTGCCCGGCGAGGCTGCGCAGCGGGAGGTCGCCGCCGGGGTGGTCCCTGATCCACTCGGAGACGTCGTAGATCTTGCCCTGGATGGAGATCCAGAGGTCCCCTGGCTTGTTGTGGCTGGCCAGCTCTTCGAGCGAGATGGAACGACGAGCGGAGTCCACCATTGGAGCAGGCGGGTCTCTCGCTCTCTCTCTCTCTCTCTCTCTCTCTCTCTCTATCTCTATCTCTTCCTTTCTGTGATTGAGAGGGAGAGAGAATACGTTGGGGAAGGGGGAGTTTTTGATTTGCGGGCGTGGGAGTTGGGGGGTGGGGACGATGTTACTGCATTAAGGTTCTTAATCAGGTGATTAAGAGTAATTAATCCACACACTTAGGAGCTAAGGAAGCACTTAGCTTTGCGAAAATATCTTGCGTCCCTGTTGTGTTGGGTCCTGTTTGGTTACGCTTGCAACTGCGACTCCATCTACGAAGTAAAACTGTTTTCGATGAATTGTTTTTTTTTCGACTTTTTTCATGTTTGGACGATGAAAATTCAATTTACGTACGAAAAATGTCTTTCATAGACTAAACACGATAGGTTCAGATTGGGAGGAGGAAAACGAATTTCCTTTCCTAGCAAGAAGGAGATCACTTTTCTGTAAATCACCGAACATATGAAAGTTAACTATTTTCTTTGAAAATGGTTTTTTCTTTTTAGAAAAACATTCTATTCGATCATAAAGTTTTCAATGAAACAAACGCATCAATCTTAAAGCTCGTGAACGTGTAAGCTAAAGGCTATGTTTTAGAAATGAGAAAATGTGGAACGTACGGGTGTTTGAAAAGTCGAGGTGTTTTCGATAGAAAGTGAGAATCAAGTCTCGGGCACGAAAATGTTAAATAGAAAGTACTAGCATAACCATGCATTTGGTTTTCTCGAATCTTATTGTCCATAACTAATCTAATTGCATATCCATAATCACCATTTAATCGATCATCCAACCACGAAATAACAATTTCGTAACATATAATAATGCATCACAAAAGATTACTAGCTGAATTTTTTTAGGTTAAAAAACATGTTAGCTAGTATTCATTAATGTATATTTTATGGATTCTTTGAATAATTATTTTTGTGAGGATAGTACATACTTTCAACCCAATAAAAGTTGATCCAAGATGTAAAGTCCGCTTTTCTCCCACCCGGAAGACAATCAGCAACAACATTAACAGCGACAACAAGAAATAATAACACAAATGGTCTAAAAACTATGATATAATATGCAACATGATCCCCGAACTTTTAATTCGTTCAATGTAATCCCTGAACTTTAGCCCAGCGTGCAGTGTGGTCCCTAAAATTTTAATTTATTCAGCACGGTCCTTGAACTTTTGGTGAATGAAACTAGTCCCCATGGACTATCCGAAAATAAACAATATTGTTTATTTTGTTAATATAAGTTCAGAGATAATGTTGAATATTTTCATACAGTACATGAACTGGTTTGAACATATATCAAAAGTTCAATGACCACGCCGAACAAATTAAAAATTTGGGAATCGCATTGCACGTGACATTATAAATTAGGTCGAAATTCATGAATCATTTGAGTTATTTTATTTTGGGATCTATCGGCTTGGATAATGAAGGAAAGCTCGTGAGGTCTTATCATTATGGCGTTGAAGGACAAGGACAATGGACATGGCATCTTCCAGCCTAGCAAGGAGTGCAGCACGTGATTCGTTCAAATAAATAAATAAGAAAGGAAACGGCCATTTTTTGAAATCTAGTGGCCGGCAAAATCAGAGGTCAGATTTTCGGGAATTACGGTTTTTCAAAAACCCTTCTGCTTTAAATCCTTTTCCGCCGCGAATAACTTGGTAAGATGAAACGGACCCACTGAGCGGTCTTCGATACAGGGACCGGATGAAAACTTCAAATAAGAGCCTGAAATAAATATTATTATTTTTTCTTAAATAAATGACTGATGTAGATCTTATTTCAAAGAAGTGTCTGAAGTGCTTTTTTTTATTTCAAAAAATGGGTCTGACTAATGGTATTTTCATCATTTTTTTTCTTTTTTCTTTTCTTTTTTCCCAATTTTTTTTCTTCCTTCTTGCCGGTGGCCCGTCTCAGGCGAGGGCCAGCCTGGGTGAGGCGAGGCCGCCCTCGAGGTCGGCAAGGCGAGGGCAGCCCTCACCGATGGTTGGCCAGACCACTGGTGAGGAAGGGAGAAAAACGAAAAAAAATAAAAATAAAAAAAGCAAATGAAGAAGCCAAAGTGGCAATTATTAGTACATCAAATCTTCTTGATTAAGCAAGGGACTTGTCGACGAGGTAATCCTAAACACTTATTAAACACATATAATAAAACACGAGGCAATCGTTAGTAAAATTCATTAAAAGCAGGGCCAATACCATCAAAAATCTCAAACCAATACATTCGTGTCACATCTACCACAAATTAATTTCCGTATCATAAGAAGTCCTAGACCCGTACGCCATTGCCACACTTACCCCAAACTAATTTTCATGTTATATGATATCTCAAAGTCCAAATCGCTACATCCGTGCCACTTTTACCTCCAAACTCATGTTCATGTCACGGAAAATGCCAAATTGATAAACTCGTGCTTTATTTATCCTAAACTAATTTCACCTGATTCCGACAATAACAAAAATTCACAGGAAATATGATTATTAATGACTGAAAGTTTAGTGTAAAACTTGTTAAATATCTGCCATTTTAGTTTATGTAATTATTGTCTAGTCAACAACTGCACAGTTTGACTGCACCGGATCTAATTCAGCTCTTACTCGGCCTTTTCCCCGAATCTGCTCACCCAACATTCATCGTTTCTCTTTATGTCCAATCATATGGCGGATCACTTTATTGACGCTGAGCATCGTGATAACAATTATAATTATGTTTTCGGTCCGCGAGCAATTTTTTCTCCTCTAATTACATGAACATCGGACATCCGACCTTTCGGGAAATTACTACATATATCGATTATCGATGCGCATCGCAAGTTGACTGGTCTGTCGATGCTTGTAATGTAAGACTCGATCAAGAGAATAGCGGATGTAACTCCTAGGCATGAGACATGATTGGTCCCGAGCACGTGCTTAGGAGGCCCTTGGGCCTGCCTAAGCTCGCCCGAGCCAATAAAGCCTTGACCGGCAATTGCGCAAGTCGGGACAATGCTCGAAGCACGGATTGGTGGCTTGAGCACTCCATTCTCCTCTTGGCACGGGACAATAATTTTTATGAATAGAATTCTAACATCTATAGATCATGGTCGGCAGGAACGACAATTTTTAGGTCCAATATCTGACTCGTAGAGGTGATCGGTTCTAGAGTGGGCTGGTTCTCACCTTGGAGCTGGAAATCGGCCCACCTGGTCTTGAACCCACCCGAGAATTGGAGCAACTGTTGATCTGGTTCCTGAGTGGGTCCAGGAATCGGCCGTGATAATTTTTTCCTATTTCTTGTAAGTTTTTTTTTTCTTTTTTTATCAAAGTATATCCTGCAAGTTCACATGCAATGAATTACGTGTAACCCTAAATGACAAATCCAACGCTGGTGGTTTCATGTTGAACAAATCAATAAGATTAGCTAATGCCTATACGAAAGCCATTCAAATTCCACACTTTTTGAACTCCATCCAGGCTAATTGAGTTTATAGATCACTCAAACTTCATCAATAAGATCAACGCTGGTGGTTTCGTGAGACAGTGAGTGAGACAGTGAGGAGGGAGCGTGAGAAACCTGACTCGTGAAACTGAGAGTGAGTGTCGTGAGCGAGGCTACGAGAGGCGTGACTAAGAGTCCGAGAGAGAGAGACGTAAGTGAAGACAAGAGCAATTTGGGTTTTTACTTTTGAGCGTGACTGAGAGACGAGAGTGAACTGTGAAGAATGAACAATTAGTAATTAGGATTTTTAATTTTGTAACAACAAAAATTGAAAGAATAAAAAAAAAAAAATTCGGTATGATCTGGGTGGTTTGGGTGGGTGCATGATTAGTTCTTGCAGGGTACTGAAACCGGACCGATATTCACCGGTTTCAAATTTTAGGAACAAGTATGGGACTAATTCTTGTAGGAACCGCCAAGAACTGGCCGGTTCGGTCCGGTTCTTTTGCTCACCGCTACCGACACGATGCATGATTAGTTGGGTCCAATATACGGATCCAACCGAGGCTCGTGCCTCGCCTAAACTAAGTACTTAAAGACTGTTTTACTCGATCAGTTGGGGATTGGAAAGAAAAGATTTTCGAGCAAGCACCATGGAACTCCCAGCAGATGTGTATATCTGGAGTGAATGTCATTCTATCAATTTTGTTCGGTATGCAGTTCTCATTTCGATTGCCTGTTTAAATGGATCTTGAATGGTAGTTCGCCAAGTGGGCATCTTGGGAATGTTAGATGCAAACCAGGATTCATCCTTTAATATAAATTAAAACATCATATTATATTTTGTTAATAAAAACATTATATTATAATTTGTTAACAGGCAATGGGCCATCCCCGGTTTTAGTAGTGGCCACGGGCCGGTTTGGGCCCGGAGCCGGCTCGGGCTAAACCTGGAACCGGCCCGGCTCGGCCCATACGGGCCTGTTCCGAGTTACGTTTTTTGTGAACCGGACCGGAACAGCCGGTTCTGGTCCGGTTCCGAACAGTGTGGAGGAACCGCCGGTTCGGAACCGGCAACGGTCAACATTTTGATCGTTGCCTTGCAACGGCCATTTGGCCAATTTTTTTTATTAAATAAATCAATCATAAATTCTACAAATATCCCTTTTCATCTTTCATTTTTTCTCTTAAATTCTTTCAAATCTGTGACTCTGTCAATTTTCTGAATTCGCTTTCCGCTCAATTCTCTCAAAAAATGGCAAGTGGAAGCAGAGGTAGTGGTAGAGGAAAGAGCCCGATGGGCCCGATGGGGGAATCCGATCATCCTCATGATCCTCGTGATTTTACATATTGGGGAGACGAAGTTGATGATATCAACATTATTCCCAACGTCGAGCACGTCCCAAAGCAAGAAATTCTGCATCCTCCTCCTACCAATGTCGAAGAAATGTCAACCACAAATGAGCTGGAACGGGATGGTACATCCGACATATGAGAACACTTCACGAAGGAACATTTAGGCGGAAACAAGTATCAGGTAAAATGTAAATATTGTGGGGGCAACATACAAATTTACAGGTGGAGGCGGCTATGGAACATTTAAACGGCATCTGAGGTCGAAACATCCAACGCAAGCAGGGATTGACACCAGCCAACAATAAATTTTCGGGTATGCCAATTCTAACGCTTCTCATTTATTTCGTTACAATGAAAAAGTTTATAAAGAAGAATTAACTAGTTTTGCTGCCGTTGAACGTTTATCGTTTAATTTTGGTGAAAAAATTAATTTTAATCATTTTATACAAACTGTATGTACTCCACAAGCAAAACCTGTTTCGAGAAATACGCTTAAACCCCAACTTTTTTATATTTATAAAAGAGAAAAAGAAGATTTGAATTTTTTTTTTTTATGAATTTCAATGGATGTATGCATATAGGTAGCGATATTTGGAGTGATCCTTGGAAAATTCATTCTTATATGGGTATTACATGTCATTGGATATGCGATGATTGGAACATTCAAAAAAGAGTTATTGCATTTCGAGTTTTTTATGATAGGTATACGGCAATTAATATTTATAGAATAATTATGCAAGTTTTAGAAGAATATTTTTTGGCTGATAAAATTTTTTCAGTTGGTTTTGATAATGCCAAGGCAAATACCGCTTTCATTCCAAGTTAGAAAAGATTTGCAAACCCGCTTTTGGTGGATAATTTTTTCACGTTAGATGTGCTTGTCATGTTTTAAATTTATGTGTACAATATGGTTTATAAACTCTTGATGTTTTTCTCAACCCAATGAAGATAGCAATTCAATTTTTATGAAGACATCCTCAAATTATGAAAGAATGGGAAAAATTTTGTAAAGCAAATAAAAGAAGACCAAAAAGATTTCCAAGAGATGTTCCAACTCGTTGTAATTCTACGTACGAGTTGCTTAATCAATCTTTTGCATATAAAGATTTATTATATGAGTTTATTTCGAATAATATTTCTCAAATTAATTTATTCCCACAAGAGTGGGATATTTGCAAAATTTTTTTAGATCTTTTAAAAGTTTTTAATGATGCAACTTATACTTTATCCGGTGTTTATTATCCTACTACGCATTTATTTTTAATAGAGTGTGTTAATACTACTGGTATTTTTGAAGAAAATGAAAAGGATGATCAATTAGGTCCGACTATTATGGCAATACGAACGAAATGGCTGCATTATTATACCGAAATTCCTCTTATTTATTTGGTTGTTTGTGTTTTCGATCCACGTACTAAATTAGATGGTTTAGGTGATGATTTGAATACGTATTATGACTGTTTACATTTGATTGAATTTATAGATATTAGAACTATACAAACAGTAGTTAAAAACTCAATAGTATAAATATATAATGAATTTTCTAATAGATATAATGTAGGTAATAATGGATCTTCCCAACCTAGTGACGTAGCGGGGATCTAGGTAGAATTAGTAGAGGGTACAAAATGCTGATGAATAGGCAAAAAAGACAAAATGGAGCAACATGAAATATTTCTGAAGTAGAGACCTATTTAACCAATTTTTTTTTAGTTTAGTGAATCCGAAGGCGGCACAGATTTCAAAATTCTAGATTGGTGGAGGAGGCATTCAACCCAATTCCCAATTCTAGCTCTCATTGCAAGACAGGTTTTAGCAACCCCTTGTTCAACAGTTGCGGTTGAACAAGCATTTAGCGCTGGAGGTAACATTTTGGACGACCGACGTTCAAGATTAGCTCCGGAATCAGTGGAGGCTTAAGCTTGTGTCGATGATTGGATAAAAGCTCAACATCGACAACAAGATATAGATCGCAGCAATGAAGCCGAATTCTTCGATGATGGAGTTACCACCGCCATGGGTACCGGTACCGGAACCGGCGAAACGGGTAGCGACTATTGACGTTGAGGTAAGTATGTGATTATCAAAGGTAAAAGAACTACACGGGCTTTGATTTTTCTATCTCAAGAAAATATGTAGGCGCTTAATGATAATTTATTAAGTTCAAGCCATTTCCTCTTCCTTTTCCTTTTTCCCCCCCAAATTTGATTACAATTTATATTTGATAATTTATTATTTCATAATTTTTTTATTTCATAATTAATTATTTAAAAATTAAATTTGAAAACCGGAACCGGCCGGTTCCATTCCGGTTTTGAACCGAAACCGGGCCTTGAACTGGCCCGGAACCGCCGGTTCCGAACCGTGGCCACCACTACCCGGTTTGCTTCCCCGGAATCAAAATGAAACCCTAGATATTTTCATACGACGCAAAAGAGTATAATCGGTGTATTTTGTTGTGCAAGTTTGGAATATGCTGAACCCACCACATGGATATCCCCCCCCAAAAAAAACATCCTGTCCTACTTTCTTTATTAGTCGATTCTCATCTTATTTTGTGGTCGAGTTCATTTGTGAATCTCCATTTATAGCTATGTTTTAAGCTTTACAAATTTTTTATGAAGTTATTTTTGGCGAGTTCACCGAGCACACGTGGTTTCCCTCCGGCCACGACGCCGACGAGTTTTCAGATTAAGATGCATTAATTCTTCTTTTATGGTTGGTCGGTGTTCGTCGCGATATTTAATTAAATACTAAGATCAATTTGAACAAAGTTTTCCATGACTTTTATGTGATTTTGATGATTATTGTGAATGCGATAAAATGCCCAAAAGACGCAAGTAGTTCAAACTTCAAGCTCGCTTTCCACTCCTCCACCTTGATAGCGGGAGTGGGAGAAAATTATATATTATGTTAAATTAGAGCAATGTCAGATGACTTGATAAAACGAAATCGACAATAATTTTTTCAACTCGAAATATTAGTTATAAGCATATCGTATAATAAGATACGAGAACTATTATTTTTCGCGATATTATGTGAATCTCCCCCAATATCGTTACTATTTGTCGTGGAAATTTTGAAGTACCTCCAAATTAGGTGTATTTTTTTTTTTAAAGAGTCTTCAAAGTGACACTTGTCTCAAACGACCTCCAAATTAAACCATCGTGTTCAAAATGACCCCCGCCTCATCACATGCATAAAAAAAAAAAAAAACACCTCCCGGCTCCCGGCGATCGAGTGCCGATCACGTGCCCCATTCTTACCGTGGTACGGGGTCATTTTTTATCCCAAAAATACATTTTCCCCCAATTAAACCCCCAAAAACAAAACCCTCATAAAATTCCTCTAAAGAGGTGGTCAATCTTTTACTCTACGGATACGGACATCAAACAATTGCCTGCCATAGTTAACAAAATAAACTTGTTTTCCCCTGCTCGCTAGCAAAGGTACATCAAATATGGATTCCTCGTGCGCGCGGGATTACGCAAACACGCGAGGCGAACGCGAACGAAGCACGAAATAGGAGTACAACCATATGAACACCATGCACTATGACATGAATGTTGCCAATGAAATTGCCCAATCTTTAGATATGGTATGGGTGACATCCGACCCCAAAATGAATGAAAAGATCGAATGGCCCATACTAAGCCCGAAATGCATTTTCATCTTGACCGGGCGGGTCGGGCTCTTGACGTTCTTGGGGGCCCGGCCCAATGAACGAGGGCCCATTTGGCCCATCATGAGAATTGTTGCTATTCTAGTTATAGTTATGCAGGAATTACACTCATAATCATGAAACCAAAGTTAAATTCGAATTTAGTTGGTTATAAGGGTAATTAGAGCATTCGATCTTAAATGCCAGAGTTATAAGACGGCTATGAAAGCTCCACGTGGGATACACCATATGATCTATTTTTCTATTTAACAAAAAAAAAATGGTATCAAGAATTTTCAGGAATATTTGGAACATTTCGTTTCTAAGCAGAAGAGCCGTTTTCAAGGAGTCTTCAATCGATCACGTATTAATCAATATTCGATTGATTGGTCTCAGGTTATCCACAAAAAAGATTTATCCAAGTCACTTCGTTTCGTTTGGTCCAAGTTTCTTTTTCTTCATTTTTTGCCTAACTCACTTCCTTTTTTTCGCTATGAGGTTATCCACAAAAAAGATTTGTCCAAGTTACTTCTCTTTTTTGTCCAAGTTTCTTTTTCTTCATTTTTTGCCTAACTCACTTCCTTTTTTCGCTATGAGTTTCAGGAATACCCCCGTTCATAGGTCCGAGATCCACGACTACGAACTGAAAGGTCTGAATGATCAATTCTGCAATCATTTGTTAGAATCGATAAGTCTTCAAATTATTTAATCATTATTGGGTTCTTATATATTTAAGTGGGCAAAAGGACACGATAAGTGCCAAATTTTGTGTACGTCGCTCACTTTAGTACCAAACATTTTTGCTAGCTCACTTAAGTGCCAAATTGAAGAAAAAATGATTACTTAAGTGCCAACGGTGAGAGATTCCGGCCAAACTGATTACGTGGCATTTATTATTAATTTTTTTCACATTACTTGGCAATTTTTTTTAAAAAATAGTCTATCTGGCAATATTTTTTGAAAATTCAGTCCACATGGACTTCTAAACTTAAATATAAGCTAAATTTAAAAAATTAAATTAAACTAAAAAAAGCTGAAATTTTTTAAAAAAAGTTTAAAAAAAGGTTGGCTTGCAGTCACCCCCACCATCGCTGGCAATGGCCGGCGACCCCGTCAATCGCAGGCGAGGGCCGTCGCTGGCAGGCCTTGGCACTGGCGCAGGATGACGAAGTGGGTGGAAGTCGGATTGAAGGAGAGCATGGTTCACGCATTTCGTCGAACACTTAGTGCGTGAGTTGAACAAATGGAGAGCTCGAGCAGTAGCCGCAAGAAAAGTGCGCGCGAGAAGCAAAGCGGAGATGGGAAGAAGCACTGGATGTACTACAAACAAGACAAGGGAGAGCGGGGCAAACAACAAACATCGGATGTACTTCAATCCGCCGCTAGTGGCTGCCCTCGGCCACACCCGAGCGATGCTTGCGGTCAGCGAGGGTCTCCGGTCACTGGCCGGGGCTCGTTTTTATTTTTATTTTATTGCTGAATGAGATTCTTCGGCAAGCCACGTAGGATTAGGTTATTAAATAAAAATGCCACGTAAGATTTCCGGCAAAACTTACCGGAGTTGGTACTCAAATAATTGTTTTTTAAAAAAATTGACACTTAAGTGATCCAAAAAAATATTTTACCACCAAAGTGAGCGCCGTATACAAACTTTGATACTTCTGATGTCCTTTTGCCTGTTTAAGTGGGATAAATTTAAATACTCTTTTATCAATTCGACTCAGGTTTTGATTTTATTTGGGACAAATTGGATTTAGAGTTTGGTCATGATCAATTGACCCGGAAGTGATGACAATGAAATGAATAGATTAGGCAAAAACCAAGGAAACCTTCGTTTATAGTCAAGGATAAAGCTCCCCATGTGTATTTTCGTTCATGTCAATTTCTTTTGCTTCCCTAATGGTCTTTTTTAACATTTACTTGACATAAATATGAAATTACGCATGGGACTGAATTTTTTCGATTTGTGCAATATCCTCGTTTAATTTTTAGTTTTCATGTATGATTAGATCGTTGATCTATATACTTATCTATTCGAATTAGTCTTTCTATTTACATATTTAATGAAAACGTTACAGTGATCTCAAATGTCACGTTGACTTTTAAGTAGCATGCTTCATGGCTACCTCATCTTCATGAATATGAAATGTTATCGAAATAGCACTGTTAAAAAATAACATGAGGATTCACATGTCAAATGATTATGTATTGTGAAAATTTCGGAGGTTACGTGATAAGAAAATGTCAAATGCATCCGTTTTAAGATTTGAATTAAGGGAAAAAATCTGACCAAAAAAAAAAAATTAAGGGTAAAAAAGAAGTTAAAAAGAAAATAGAATAAAAATTCTTTTTAGATATTCTCTTAATCGGTTTTTTAATGGAGGTGGAAGCGTATATCTTCACCGAGAAAGGAACCCAATTCCGTTCGTCGGACAGCAGAGAAGTAGATTTGCTGCATCAAGCGCGAGCCAGCAGCAACATAATTGTCGCCAAAGGTTCGAACTTTATAAGCGCAAACGAAAGCCACCTCTCTCCTCGTTCGCTCTTGGTCGATCGGTTTTTCAGCTCTCATCGCAACCTACGAGCAGTTTAGCTCGCTCGTGATCCGCGACCTCAGTAATGGCGGAGAAACCCCAACCCGTCAAAGTCCTGTACTGCGCCGTCTGCTCTCTGCCCGCCGAGTACTGCGAATTCGGCCCCGATTTCGAGAAATGCAAGCCCTGGCTCCTCAAGAACGCCCCCGAGCTTTACCCAGATCTTCTCAAAGGTGGAATTTTTATTTGCTTGCTCCCAGTTGCGATTGCCCCTTTTCTTTCTTTCTTTTTAGAGATTGAGTTGTGTTTATGATCTTGGGTTTTGGGTTTGTGGGGTTTCGGGATTGTTTCCGTCTTTCGTCCGTTTCTTCTTTGATATGAGCTGGGGAACGTGGAATGTTTCGATAGTGATGTGGGTTTTTGGCTTTTGTGTGATGGTGATCGATGTTCAGATGCTAATGGGAAGGAGGCTGATAAGGTGTCTGAGCAGCTCCAGTCAGTCGGAATCTCCTCTGGCGGCGGCAGAGATGGCGCCGCTTCCACCGCCCCTCCTGGTGAGCTTTTTCTCTTCTTTTCAGATAATTCTTTCGAGGCGGAAAAAAGGTCTGAGGATTATTATCTCCAAGCATTGCTTGACGGATTGGTTTTGAAGGGGGCCTAGTAGAAAAATATAATGCTTTTGGCTAGCGTAGCTGATTTTTGAATTGATTTGCAAAGTCTATTCAAATATGGATGGAAAAACTAATGATTCATTTTGCTCGAAAATATGATTAATAATAATATGTCTGCAAATCTTATAACTATGAGCAGGCTTTGTGAAATCCTGGTTTATTGCGGTCCGTAGGTTGCTTTTCTTCAGTAGATTGCAATGTCTATTTTGGAGGAGTGAACTCATTGAACAATGACAGTACAGTGGTTATTTGAACATGCATATGTTATCTGGTCAGATAGAGTAATTTGCTAAACTTCATGATATTGTTCCCACTTCAGGGGATTCTTCTTCGAATAAGCCAGAAGAAGTGAAACGTCTCCCTGGCGGAAAAGTTAAGAAGAAGGTAAGACACTAAATATGGATCTCAGTGCATTGAACCTCAGTTATGGTGAAGGGGTTTCTTTTAGTGATTATCACGAGTAAATTTGCATGGTTGTTACACAGTGAGTTCTTCAGAGATGTTCTTAGAGATGCAACATGTATCTGTTTTTAATTCTTGATAATCCCTTTTAGAGGACGGTTCATTCTTTTTTCTGATTAGAATTACCAGTTTGGTTGACATCTTTGTGTTTTTTATTAGTACTGTGTCTGCAATAAAGGTGGATCTCATGAGCAGCAACATGTGATGCTTCTCGCAAACTAGGGATGGCATGAGTTTGCTATCAGTTGTGATTTGTATCCATTGCTCTCATGTCTTGAGTTACTATCCTCATCTCTCTTTCTTACGGAGGAGACCTGATTTTATGGTGCGCCTATGCGCATTGTATTTATGTATGAGCGGGCATGCATGTGTGTATTTTTGGCCATTGATTGTATAGCATATATGAGGTTCGTACAAATATAGAACAACAAATCTCGCTTAGCCTGCCCTTTAATCTAAAATATTTTTCTCGAGCCTTAGTTGGTCGCTGGTATTTATCAGGTATATGTTCTCTTACCTCTAATATAGAACTTTTATAAAGAAGTGCGTTAGTAACAACAATGCCATTATGTAGGATAAGCAAGAAGTTGTGATCGAAAAGGTCGTACGTAACAAGCGCAAATGTATCACTGTCGTCAAAGGACTTGAACTATTTGGTGGGTAATATGCTTTTCCTTTCACATTCATAGTTGGTGGCTGATAATTCATTTTTAAGGTTAAGTTTGTTAGTCAATTTACTATGTGTCTCATCTCAGGCATTAAACTGAGTGATGCTTCAAAAAAGCTAGGAAAGAAGTTTGCAACCGGAGCATCAGTTGTTAAGGTAAGTGAAATTGCATGACTTGGGACTTTGATGCTTCTATTAATTCATCTTGATTCTCTTAAGGACTTATTAATCGGTGGTCACTCTAGGGACCTACTGACAAGGAGCAAATTGATGTTCAAGGAGACATATCCCTTGATATTGTGGAGTTCCTCACAGAAACCTGGCCTGATGTAATTCCCTTTGACCATTATCTTTGTTGTAATATGCCACAGCTTCAAGCTATTTCAGAGGAATATAGTTATTTTTTGCCTTTTGTCCCTCTTTTCTGGAATCAATGAAAGCATGATCATCTTAAAGATGAAGGTCAGGAATGATCATCAAACTAACGGCTGGTGTTGAGAGAGTTTAATCTTGCTTCAGCTGCTCCTGGTTGTGTTAAATTGAGAGCCGTGAGAGAGGTAGATTACATTGCTGATGATACTCCTGGTTATTTGAGCTAAGCTAAATCTGCCTTGACTGCTCTTAGCTTCACGATTTGCAACTTTTACCACTGGTTCTGTTGATTTCTCGATGATGAAAACGAACTGGCTGCTATGTCTTTATTGTATGCCTGTCACATGGCGACGTAGTTTTCCTTTTGCCACCTTCGAACCATTCATTAAGCTTTGACTATGCATATTAGCTTACAACAAATATTGTCCCTTTTTTTTTTCTGTGAAATATAGGTGCCTGAAGCTGCTATATACTTCATTGAAGATGGAAAAAAGGTCCCAGTGGTTTGAGTTGAAGTGGTTCTCTGAGCGACCCGGTTGGTTTCGTGGTATAAACACAAGCCGGAGGACCGCTTTGCTTGTGATCGGAGCACCTTATGTCGAGCGGCCACAGCTATTTTTAAGGAAGAACTCTGTGCTGGAGATGTTGAATATTTATGGGTGTCAATTCTCCAGTGGCTTTTGAACTCGTCATAGTTATAGTTCTGCAGTATTATTTCGGGTTATATATATATATATGAAAAGCATGAGCTTCTTATCTTACCTTTACCGCGCCATATGATCTTGCGTTGGTACTCACTAGTCAGCTGAGTCATTGAAGGGACTTTTTTGTTCCCGTGCTCCAGGAGTTGAGCTGATCTCTGCTGGTTCTTGGTAAAGTCTGAGATCCGATTTGCGGGTACTGTACAAAAATTGCAGATCATCATCCTGTTGTCTTATGCTAGTAGCATCGACTTGGCGACTACGTAACATGATGGCACATCATAAAATTAATGTCTCTGTGCTCTGCATAGTTACGAGCATAGATTGGACTATGGACCGGTCGATCCATGTGAGCAAACTACGGTGTTGTAATTCGATATTATAGCACGATCTCTGTTGGATTATAGTGTGTCCTGGGCAATTTCGAATTGAAATGCAGGGACTTGGTTGATGCCAAGCTGGGCCAAGGATTGTGGTTGATCTCGCTTTGTCCGTCTGTTTTTTGGGGAATTTTGGGTACTCTTACTGACCAAAAACCTTCTAAACATTGTGGTATTTCTCAGTATGGCTAGTAATCCAGTGCTGGTAAGTTTCATAATTGAGATAGCGACAGTCTTAACCGATACGGTAGTTAAAAAGATCCTTAGCCCCGAGACCCGTAACCCGCCTTGAAACTCGTTGACCCTTTTTGCTAGCATGTGCTACACTCGACTCTCGAAGATTGGTCACGGATCGACATGCCATATGTAATGTAGATCATCTACGCGTCTGACGATCCGAGGATGCAAAATACCCATGATCTCTTGCATAGTTACAATGAAGTGTTAGAGGCTTATAATGAATTTCAATGAACTACATTCACCTTTCCAACGAATTAAGGTCCCTCAACTTTCATTGACGTGCTGACAAAAGGAGGGAAAGAGAAGCTCTCGGGTTTTTCCAAGCCCATCTGAAAGTATCGGACTCAACCCGATTGGACTGTTCAGGGTCGGGCCTCCGACCCTGGAAAAGACAAAGATTAAGGGAAATAAGAAGAAGAAAAACTTGTCCGAGATCGGATAAACCGAATATACCCCTCTCTTCTTCGTGGGATTCTTCTTCTTCCTCCTCCTCCTCTTGAGCTCAGTGAAAACCTCAACACTTGGCAAAAACCCTCCATAGCATAAGATCCGTCGTCATTTCAAAAGGCGGTTGCTTTCTCTATAAGTTCATTTCTCTTCCTCGAGGCGATCGATCTTTCCTGCTCAAGCTTTAGTCGTAGCCGTTCAAGTATGAATTTTTTCTTTTCTTCTCTTATCTTTTGATTAACCCCAGTAGTTTCTTGATGTTCAAGAGCTTTCGTGTTTGCTATTATAGCCCCTTAGATGGGCTTAAAGTTTAATGTTGGTTTTAATTCGTATATTGGGGTTCTGGGTATGGTGACTTCTTCAGTTCACCTGGTGTTGTCAAACTGATTATCTTGTGTTAGTACAGGATTAGTGTTAGCCCACATCAAGGTGTATGTGTTTCTCTTTTCATGTGGTCTTTTCGGTTTCTTTGATTTATGGAAGTTCCAAATTTGCTTAGTTGAGAATAATGTGGGTGGAGATGCTGGAGCCAGGCTAATCACTGGTCATTGGAATTGTGTAACTATGGTATATGATGATTGCTTATTCTTCGGTTGCATTGTTTAAATGTTGACATATTTCTGACGCCGGAGCTCGCATTTCTGAGAGTGCATCTGAGATGCTCGCTCCGAGTTGACTTTCTCCTGCGTTTCGAAATTAGCTGGTTCGAATTTCCTGAACTGGAACTACTTATTATTTCGGGTATTCGAGTCAGGAGCTTAATTTCGCGGCGCAAGTGGCAATGTTTTGCAGGTTTGGTTGAACTGCAAGTACCATGGCTTATTTTTCTTGCTATTTGTGTCCTAAAGTTTCAGGTACATGTGCTCAGTAGTGGGAGAAAACTAAGACTAATATGGCTCATCTAGTTTCAACGTCATGCTCTTTGAGGATCTCTGCCACCAATAAAGCGTTCCCTCAAAGATCAAATCAGGGTCCAACTGCATTTCCTCCTTCTTGGGCTTTACGAAGTCCAAAAATTCCATACGAGAGTCTTATTTCTCGTCAAGAGAAGCATCAAAGAAAGTTTATTGTTCAAGCAACAGCAGTGCCTCTGAACCAACAGGCACCTACTCAAGCTGGTTCTAGCTCTTATCAGCACTCTAATGGTTCATCCAAGATGCAGCGAGTCATGATTATTGGTGGAGATGGTTACTGTGGCTGGGCCACAGCACTTCATTTATCCAACAAAGGATATCAAGTTGCCATTGTGGATAGCCTTGTTCGTCGTCTGTTTGACCACCAACTTGGTCTTGATTCCTTGACTCCTATTGCCTCAATCCACAACCGTCTTCGGCGCTGGAAATCGATCACTGGGAAAACTATTGAGCTTTACATTGGTGACATATGTGACTTTGAGTTCTTATTGGAGTCCTTCAAGTCATTTGAGCCTGATGCTGTTGTCCATTTCGGAGAGCAGAGATCTGCTCCTTACTCCATGATAGATCGGTCAAGAGCTGTTTTTACGCAGCAAAACAATGTCATTGGAACTCTTAATGTGCTCTTTGCTATTAAGGAGTTTGGAGAGGAGTGTCATCTGGTGAAGTTGGGCACCATGGGAGAATATGGAACTCCAAACATTGATATTGAGGAGGGTTACATAACTATTACTCATAATGGACGAACAGATACTTTGCCCTATCCAAAACAAGCTAGCTCCTTTTACCATCTAAGTAAGGTCCATGATTCACACAATATAGCCTTCACTTGCAAGGCTTGGGGGATTAGAGCGACAGATTTAAATCAAGGAGTGGTTTATGGGGTGAAGACAGACGAGACCGAGTTGCATGAGGAGCTCAATAACAGATTTGATTATGATGGAGTATTCGGAACTGCATTGAATCGGTTCTGTGTTCAAGCTGCAGTCGGTCATCCACTTACTGTATATGGCAAAGGGGGCCAGGTAATACTTTTCTGCTTACAAGTAGTGTGGTTTTATCTCCACATGCCTATTTCACATATCATCGTCTGACTGTTTGCTTTCATTCCATATAAGCAACGATAGCGCACATATGTAAATTCTAAATGGTAAAGCTTTTACAGTTGCCTATGGACTTATTCATCAAGCCTCAATTGAAAGTAACTTCTCCATATGGCTCTCTTGAACTGTAATTGGTATCTTTAATTGCTCTGCGTTTAACAAGACAGCATAGATTGGAATGAGAATAGAATGATGATCCCTATATTTTTGTTGGGCAAACTGTGGAATGGAATGAATATTCTTGTTTGGTTGTAAGGAAAAAATGTTATGGGAACGAAATTGGATGGAATTTTCTAATAAGTTTAAATCATATCCACTTGCTTAAATAGTCTAACAATGGAAAATTTGTTAAATATAATGTAGAAATGTCAAATATTTTGTATTAATCATATTTCATTACTTATAATTTGACGACTATAATTTATATTTATTTATCCCGAAGTGTTGGTATTCATTTCAATGAAAGGGACCATTGCCATAACTTTGTCCGAAAGAAGCTAAAGGTTTGGAGCTTACTTCTCTCAACATCCATAGTCATTTGTAAAGTGACTTTTGGACCTTGGATGTATTGTGGAGTGATCCATGTATTTTCATCTTCATTAATACCTTTTTCTTCATTATTCCTTCATTCTTTTGTGTTTCTTTGACCTTGTCCTTATACTTTGCAGACCAGGGGATACCTTGATATAAGAGATACAGTCCAATGCGTTGAGCTCGCTATTGCAAACCCAGCAAATCCGGGCGAGTTCCGTGTCTTTAATCAATTCACTGAGCAATTTTCTGTCAATCAACTTGCTGCCCTCGTTACGAAAGCTGGAGCCAAGGTTGGGCTTGACGTGCAAGCCATCAGTGTCCCAAATCCAAGAGTAGAAGCAGAAGAACACTATTACAATGCCAAGCACACTAAGCTGATTGACTTGGGACTCATTCCGCACCTTCTTTCGGACTCCCTCTTGGATTCACTGCTTAACTTTGTGATAAAGTACCAGGACCGGGTTGACATGAAACAGATTATGCCCAGCATATCTTGGAAAAAGATTGGAGCCAAACCAAAAACTGTTGCGGCCTAATTTTTGATAGGGGTGGTTTAGAGAGACACATGAAAATCAATCATAGATTTCTTCTTTCCTTTCCTTTTGCCGTCGCTGCTGTTTTTTCTTCTTTTTTCCTTTCAAGCAGTGTTGTATCTTTCTCTCTCTTAATGGAGTCCATGCTTGCTCTTATCTACTGTGGTGCTGTTCTTGCTGCCCAAGTCATTGTTGCTTATGTAGAATTATGGATTGGAAATGATTGTAATGAGTGGACATCTAGAAGAAGAGCCATTTCTCTTGCACTTAGCACACTTCTGGTTGGAGAGTTCATCAACATGTTGCTGGGTATTGTATGGTTACATCTGACAGAAAGTAAAAACAGCTAAGGCAATCTTGTCTGGCTTATCCAGGTTTTCGCTTCTTTGATTATTTTCAATAGCTAAGCAGGAATAGATATTGTTCATCTAGCCCTATTTGTTCTTTTCTTGAAAGGAGGGGGGAGGGGATGGCTGTTTAACTGTCTACATTTTTCTTTAAATGATCTTGAATTCCAATTGATATGTTGGATCCAAAGATTTGACCTCTTTCTGCTTCTGGATAAACCGGAGGGAAGGCAACTGATTCCACAACCTAACAAAAATGTCTACAACCATGTTAGAAAGCAGCCTAACTTTATGTAGAATCACGTAGCTGGAGTTCGTTTGTGTAAGAGGGAAACATCAACCATATGTTTACTCAAACTGATCAGCGAAGAAGATGCTGCTTATTTTCCTCATATAATTGGAAAACTTTTGCCACTTTAACTTCCATTGCAAGTCTCAAAGATTTCCCACTTTGATGACATATAGGTGGGCGGGCTGCACTTTTTAGATAAATTCTTCAAGGATGTTCTTACATCTAAACCAAAGAGTTCATCCGCCAAAGTTTCCAGTCGTCTGACAGCCACATTTCTGTTGCCAACTTGCCATTCAATGTGATCTCGGTCGCATTTCCTCCCGGTTCTCCACAAACTCGACAAAAGAGCTTCAGTCAATAATAGGTGACCTCGACTAGTTTTGCTGTCAAGAATCATCAGATACACCAGAATAGACGTGCAATGACATCAAAGAATGACCTGCCTGTTGCCAGTGCTAAGCTTGGCAGTTCCAGTACAGTTGGCTTGAAAATCTGTAATAATGCAAGTCGCGACATTTACGATGCATTTGACTAGAAACACGATACCAAGTTGCATGATGGGCACATTTTTTCCAACAATGATGTCAATGTGCTTGAATAGCTGGGAAAGGAGAGGACAAGTGAGACGAGTGCTTGTCTGCATTGCTCTGCCAGTCCTCGTATTGAAGTAAAAAAGGGCAGCAGAAGCGACGATAATTTCACATCCTTGAATGAGGAGAATTTGCAGGTTTTGATGGTGGAAACAGATTGACCGTGCCTTTGTTTGGACAACTATCAGTCTTCACAAAATCCAAGACAACAGAAGTTAACTCATCTTGATGCGAGGTGTATTCATGATCAGCTCCTTCTATGATGCACAGCTTGTGATTCGATATGACCTTGGCAAACTCCAGAGAATCTTCAGCTGGTACAATTTTGTCAAGGGAACCATGAACAGTCAACACCCTACAGTTACCAGCATAAGGGTCATCGGAAAAGTAACAATCTAGTGACAGCTAGGAAAAATCACAAGCTGGCTAACTCAGCTCAAGCAATTAATGGCCATGATATGCCTTAAACTATTTAGCTGGAATAGATAAACTAAGCTAGATGAAGAAGCATCCACCTACCCATTACGAAAAGAAAAATTGTATGGGCTTTCTCAGCCCATTAACGTGGGACATAAAAGCCGAATTTATTATAACCATACAACCAAGATTATACACGTTTAAGGGTGTCCAATCTACAAGTTCGGAGACAAATTTCCTATGTAGATCGATTCTACCACAATACCAATCTACAAATTGCAAGAGAAAAGAAGAATTGACACCAGTTTTAGCAGATCAGACAAGATGCACCCTACCATAATACCAGAATTCTGACCTGCAGTCTCTGGAAATCATTTGGGATGACGTACGAGTATCAGTTGTAAGGCGGTCCATCAAACTTTCTTCTGTTACTCGGTACTCGAACTCTCCTGCAAACGGACAAGAATGCACTACTATCTTAACTCTGGATCCTAAATCCTCTACAGTTCCATCAACTAGATGGTGAATATGCATGTGCAATAATAAGCTTCAGGTGGTGAAACCCTTTTCCAAAAGCATTGACTAATAGGTTACGAGCACAACAAAAGATTTCCACACTGCAATTAGAAAACTCAATGACTTTAATACCAATACAAGTAGGGTGAGTTGATAAGATAATTTACCTCTTTTATTCCTCACATCAATAAATCCATTCTTCTTGATCCTTTGTAGAAAATCTTTACCTAATCGACCTTCAATGCCTCTCTCCAGATTGAAACGTCCAGATATATTGACTACAGTATTTACGGCATCATATTTTGATGCATACAAGAGCACTACATTTCCTCCTGCAAACCCACCAGAAACATAATGCCTTACTGAGGTTACTTCAGAATTATTGGAGATTCGTGTTTTAAAATATGCTGCATCATCACAAAATACAGATAAAATCAACCTTTGCTGTGTCCAATAATTGCCTTTATAAAACGTTTCTGCCCCAAGAAATGTTCAATTACAGCCCGTAGGTCATCAGCTTCTCTCCAATAGTTACCATACTGAAATGAACCTTCGCTTTCCCTGAGAGAGAGAGAGAGAGATGAACTTAAAAGCACTTTATCAGAAGCACAAGATGAATTTAAGAAACCTGGCAAGAGCACTGATTTAGAGAAGCTAACAACTGCAGATAAACTATTGAATATTCTCCAGCTTCAATATGAGCAACTAAAAATACAGATAACAGATAAATCAGTCCCATTCAGCTGAACCCTGATCAAAGGAACGGATTCTGTAAACTGATTAAGGAGTTAGCAGATACTCAGCCGGTCAAAGATCAAGACGACTATATTTGGTGAATTATAAGTTCAGGTGACAACAATCTGACTTTGGAATGAGAATCCGCAAATAAGCATTATGACAGAACTTGCGGAAATGAGCCACATCATCTTTACTGGACTTTCTCATTAGATGCCCAGATGTCATGGGCTCATAGAAAAGTCAAGGAGCTGGAAACTACATTACAGTGCCGATTTAATAATTCAGTAGTATTATATATTCAACGTTATAAAGCATAAGATTACAAAGCCCATTTGGCACATCTGGGTTTCTTGTCCAAGAATCTCTAATGAGATCTGCTAAACCTTTTTTACTGGGCATAGCAGTAGGATAACTGCCTATTTGACACCACGGCATCCTCCAGAGAAAAAATAAAGAAAAACTACTTAGCTCACCTATTTCTTTATTCATCAAGAAATTACTCACCCATTTCCTGCAAAGTCAAAACGGAAAGCACTGATTCCCTCCCTCTCCAAAGCGCTGGCAACGTTTACCATAGGAATGCGCTCCTGGGATATAATCAACATCGCAACGGAGATCAATGTTGCGTATCATTTAAGAGGGTAAGTTCTTTGCAACCCACATGAAGCTGAAGAGTGTAATGACAATTTTAAGGAAGGACTATCATTGTGAAACCAAGACATTCTCGGAAACTTTTGCTTTGCAGAATGGAGGTACGGATCTCTACAAAGTGGAGGAAGAGCATTGTGGAACAAAGCATAATGGAATTATCTCCAGAATTCGCTCAAATAAACCATTGCTTCCTATCCAAGGACTTCAAAAGTTTTATAGTCAATTTTAATTCAGGAGACCATGTGCATTTACAAGACATCACCACATGTGGAAATTCAAATCAAATGCTGAAATATTGTCAATCACATTTTGTCTATATCATAGAAGGAAGCTACAAAATATAATTTTCAGAACTAGGGGTCATCTTGGTCAGACTGGGATTGCAGTAAAAGTCGACATTACCAACCTTTGAAGACTGGAATCCATGACACAACATAACGAGCTCCTTCGAGCCAGTCTCGTGTAATATGCCAACAAGATTTTCACCATGCTTGTTCTGGATAATAATTCTCCGCTCGTGTATAACTACAGAGAAAGAGAGAGAGGACCCGAAACGATTCAAGTCAAGAGCTTTTCGAATACCATCACAACCCCCGCTTTCCTAAACGACAGGCGAGGACTTAAAAATTCACAAACTCATCATGAATCCCGAACTCGAGAGATATCAAAGAGAGAAGGGCTTCATCAGAATTGCTCGCCGGGCTGAATTACTGTGAAGATAGGAGCTGCCATTACCAGGATTGCCGACTCGTTCGGCTCGGGGCCGACTCGGCCGAGCCCGCGACATGGATCGAGCAGGAGCTTTCAGCTTGGAGGTCTCGAGCTTGTCCCAGGGAGTGTGCAATCGTTGAATCCGGTTCCGGCGAAAATGGAGATATATGGTGGAAATTGGAAAATGGACATAGCTTATGAATTTATGATTACCTAGTACCTACCACGACGAAAGAATATTGGTTTCGAAACTTTATTATATCTCTAATAATACGAGCTCAATTTAAAGTTCATTAGCCGACCTCGACGGCTCAATCGCGACCGAGGTTGAGGAATCGGTATCGATCGAGATGAAGGTAATAGGACTCGATGTATCGAAAGGGACCCATATTAATCTATAACAAGAGAGGAGAATAATCAAATTGTCATCCAAATCTCATGTGAGAAAAAGAGGAAGACTAGTAGCCAAGACAAGAATATTCTAAGGCTGCATTTTGTAGTCAAAATACCATTAGGTAGGATGAGATATAAAATCCAAGAATTCTATTATATCTTATCGACTGTTTGGTCACAGTAGTAAAGCCAAATATTTTTATATCCTACCATATCTATTATTTGGTATGAACGACATGTGGATATGAATGAACCGAAAATGCAAAACTGAGACGGTGAGAACTTCTCATAATTCACTACTAAAGAAATCACAAATGCACAAATGGAGAAAACCAATACATAGTTATTGCTCGATCTAAATGTTAAACAGGTTCAACAATGACAAGAAATGTAAAAGGCTACACTAACATCAATGAAAATAGATTAGTTAGTGAACGCCAAATCTAGTAAAAGAAAGAATACATGATTATTCACCTTCATGTTCCGAAAAGTATAGTTCTTTGAATCCCTTGTCACTTTCGAAAAACTTCAACATAAACTATAAAGCAACAGAAAAGAGTAGTTTCAATTCTTTTGCTACTTTCATGGGCTTTTGACGTAAACTAAAGAGTTACGGAGCAGAATTGATTTTCATGGAGCTTTAACGTGAACAAAAAACTAGGGATGAGTCGTGAAGTTTCAACATGAACCGGTATGCAAAAGGAGACGGATTGATTTAGAAAGATTTGTTTCAAGATTGAATTTGCTCATTTAAAATTGGGATTTTTCTACTTCATTTTTATTTACTTATTTTTAATTATTTTTCCTCTCTTTTTTATTTCTTTTTTTATTCCTTTCCACCTTTCCACCACTCTTCGATTATATTTTTTAAATAATAGACTTTACTAATATATCTAAAATATCTAAGAAATATATTTACTAAACATATAAATATGCAAAATATAGTACATATAAAAGAATGAATAAAAAATAAAAATTGCCCATTATTTTTGTTGGTATTTTGAATATTCCTTTTTTACTGTAGAATCCAAATACTATTTTTTATTTAATTATTATTTAATTATTAATTTAAGAAGTTTGTTATTCGAGAAAAATAATTTCTTTTGCAATGGATTTAAAAAATTCTATCCACCTTTATCTCACCTCTCCCATAGGATATTTTTATTTGGACCATATCTCCCTTGTATCCAACTTCATCCTATCTTGAGCAAGAACCGAACACGAAACCTTAAAGATTCAAAAGAAAATCCCAATCCATTGTCTAACCAGATTGTGCTTATACAGATACAGAGGCAATAGAAGGTCATAACGACTTATTGGGGACTTCCTATCTTGCGGCCAAATTCGCAAATGGTACCACCAAGCATGCGCACACAAAAATGAGAGAGATTCGATTGGTCTTTAAAGTACCTTGAGAGATCAACTGCAGTTCCGGTCATATACTCGAAATGCTATCAATCTCCGAGGAAAGCATGATTCCCCTACCCTTCTAGTCTCTATTATTATGAAGCATCATATAATATGCAGTAACTACATAATTGTTGTTCATCAACATCCAAAAGCAGAGAGTACGAAAGAAATCTTTGCCGCTTTGCGATCGGCAACTACGATACCAAGGGATGATCGGCGCACAAATTCCAGAGAAGTCCTTCAGCATGAGTCCTTGACAAATGACTAAATTCATTCTGTTGTACATACCGCTTGATAATCTCTCTGCAGTACCAAAATGAGCTCCTCTGCATACAATGAGAACTCACAATCGGCAGCTGATCGAAACATAGAAAAGCAAGAGACCTGTTCTTTTTTCTCTCTCCCCCCAAAGAGAAAAAAAAAAAATGGTGAAAGGAACGAGATGTAGCTATTTTTACAAAACGGTAGGAGGCTCGCGATACCATCTTAAACCAGAGTCATCTCCTGCATAAGTTACTCAATTCTCTCATAATTGTCTTTTTTCCCCCGCATCAGTCATATCAGAAACAGACTCTGAATAATCCTCGACCTCGGTACTCTATATCGCTTAAAGCATGCCAGTTCCCATTTAATTCAATATATGTACAGTCAAATGCCATATACAGACTCCGCATTAGAACATTAGCCAATAGTTGAGACCAGAAAGCATCCCTCATCAGTAGACTTAATAGGAGCGTCAGCGCCTACAATTATACCATAAAGTTATTGCAAGATAACAAGAACTAAAGCAAACATAAGCACTTTCAATAACTCTAGGGGCAGTAGAGGATCAATGGCCTTTCCACCTCCATACAGCATCCATCAGAAAGCTACAAATGAACAAAATTTGCATGTTGGCATCACCTGCGACAATATTTGCCAAATTATGAGTTAAGGTGACAGTGGACCTGACTGGCGGCAACCAAACTGCAAGATTTTAGACTAGACTTACGTAATCCAATATTAAGCTTTTAACGAAATATTTTTTCATCTTTAGCAATCAATAGCCTCCTCAAAATGGAGTTAAGTATTTATATAAATATTAGATTCACCATCCAGTCATAGATGACAGCTTACTAACCTCCTGCCTGCTATGATCCCACAGGAGCAATGCCCTTGGCTTTTGCAGCAGCAGTGGCGGCCGCAGCTGCTGCCGCAGCTGCGGCGGCGGCAGATGCAGCAGGATTTGGCGTTGAAGGAGGCACTGGGTTGGACGGGGAGCTGCTCTGTTGTGCAACTACCTGCTGTTGCTGTTGCTGTTGCAAATGCTGCTGCTCAGAATTGACTTGTGCAAGTAGAACCTTTATCTGGCTTCCTGAGAGTGTTTCGCTCTCGAGCAAAGCATTAGCAAGTGCATGGAGTTCTTTGCTATGAGTTGTAAGGATGGTCTTGGCGTTGTTGTAAGCCCTGTCAAGAAGCTGCTGCACTTCTTTCTCAATAAGAAGCCGAGTCTCGGTGCTCATGCTCTTGCCATAGTAGTTATAAGTTACAAGCCCAGCTTCATTGCTCATGCCATATTTTGTAACCATTGTTCTGGCAAGGTTAGTAGCTTGCTGAAGGTCGGAAGATGCACCAGAAGTCACTTCATTCTCTCCAAAAATGAGCTCCTCTGCAACTCGCCCGCCCATGGAAACATCAAGTCTGGCAAGCATCTGCTTACGGGAGACACTTGTCTCATCCTTGTCAGGCAGCTGGGAAACCATGCCCAGAGCCATGCCTCGGGGAACAATTGTGGCCTTGTGAACTGGAAGAGCTCCATCCGTGTAAACAGCCACAAGGGCATGTCCACCCTCATGAAAAGCTGTAAGTTTTCTCGACTCATCAGAGATGACAGCGGATTTTCTTTCACTTCCCATCATGATCTTGTCTTTTGCATGCTCAAGATCTGCCATGCTGACAGCTTTGGAACCATCCATCGCAGCCTTCAGAGCAGCCATGTTGACTAAATTTGCCAGATCAGCACCCGAAAATCCAGGTGTTCCTCTCGCAATAATCTTTAAATCAACATCCTCTGCCTTCAGGACCTGTTAACAACATTCACTTAGTTAGGCTTAGTCATTAAATAGTAAATATTTGTCCAAGAATGAAGGAGAAAGAATACCCGGATTCTTGCCTTTCTATGCATACAAAGTTAGCAACACTAAACCACCACCCAATAGCTAAGAGCACAACATAGATGCAACTTGACAGGCATCAAATGCATGTTCATTTCTTGTGATAAAGCAAAATCATGATGCTGAAAGAACTTGGTTTGAACCAAAGGAACTTGTATACATTGGCTATTGTGAAAGCATGTGTAAATCCGAGAGTAGCGCTATCATGGATCAGGTCTCGTGGTAAGATAAAGAATAGGCTAAAAGCAAATGGACAAGTGGATAAGAGAATATAGAGTCCATGAGAAAGAAATAAAGAGCTTATCTCCCAAGAACGATATAGATTAAACGAGCTTATAGCTGATGACTGTGAAATAGATATAGGTCAAAAGAGACGTCCTCCTAATATGTAGTAGAAACATATTATGTTCCTAAAGTATAGTACCTTTGACATATGGGACTCCAAAATCTGTCTCCGCCCTTCGACATCTGGATTGGGGACAACAATATTTCGATCAAACCGTCCAGGTCTCACCAGTGCCTTGTCCAATGACTCCGGAAAGTTTGTTGCAGCAATCACAATAATCCCTTCATTTTGTTTGAAACCGTCCAACTCAACAAGTAGTTGATTCAAAGTCATCTTCATGTATTGCTGATCCTTCGGGTTACGGCTTCCTCCAATTGCATCTATCTCGTCTATGAATATAATACAAGGAGACCGTTTCTTTGCAGCGGAAAAAAGATCTCTCACCCTCCGAGCTCCAACACCAACAAACATCTCTTCAAACTCACTGCCACTGCATGAAAAAAAGGGTACTCCAGCTTCTCCGGCGATAGCTCTTGCCAGCATAGTCTTACCAGTACCGGGTGGTCCAACAAGTAAAACACCTTTTGGAAGCTTACCACCGAGACGTGTGAAACGCTGTAACAGAAAAGCAGCAAAACATATTTTAGCACAGCAAAAAAAGTAAATTTAAACATGATGTGAAGAACTACATCAGAATACATAGGCGAGCCAATTGAAATTTGGAGAAAAAGAGCCAAACAAACCACAAACCTCAGAAGTAGACAGAGCACTAACTGGGCAGGGAATCATAAAAAGAGAAAGTTAGGCCCAGCAACTCGTAAAGATAATAAAAGTTAACATGAGCAGACAAGCATTACCGAAATAGAATATAGAGTGTGAATATCAGATCCTGCATTATATAGATAGAAAATATCATTGATGCTTCTCAACCAGTCAAAATGATTAAGCATCATAAAGCATAAACCCCTATCGTCTTCTCCACAAATCAATCAGATGCGAAGAGGAGAATTCAACCAGACATGCATCAAGACTGATCAAGTTAGTAAATCAGCCACCCAGGTTAGGAGAGCAGTAACTGTCTTTTAAATTGACAAACGACTCAATAGACAATTCCTGACTTGTATGTGTGTATCGCTCTGCCAAAATTAGATAAGTTGAATGCATTCATGAATGAAAGAAGCCCATTTGAGTATTCCGAAATTCCCGATTCACTTTCACTGAAAATATTGGCTGAACATGTTCATTTCCGCTTGAATAAGAGAATCCCTTAGGTGGGTGGCGCGAGAGAGCGAGAGAGAGAGGCGGGAGGGAGGGGGGGTGGAGGCGGGGAGAGGGAAGAGAGAACCTTTGGATCTCGAAGATAATGAACAATTTCTTCTAACTCAGCCTTTGCCTCATCAACACCCTTCACATCACTGAACTTTGTGCTGGATTCCATGCTTGGTTGCACCTCTTCATGAAGACTGAGTCCTGGTAAGAAAAAAATTAAAAGAACAAAAATAACCTTTCAATTTACCTTGATAACGCGAGAAGTGGTACAATGTTTTCTTCCCCCTTCATGAGTAGATAATGCAGATCACATCACGACCTTCACATACCTTTACTTAAACCCCTATCCTCAATAAGGGCTCCAACACCAGAAATCAAGAGAAAGGCCAACGCAATTGTGCGTATTGTACGCCACAGTTGCTCTTTAAAATGCCCTCCTTCAGTAGCTACCATGTGTATAGGAGCATTTGCCGTCCCAAGAATACCATCTTTTGTAGATTTCCCAACATTCTTGAAAGCTGAAAATGCACCGATACCTTCTTCCTCCCTAGCAGAAGTACCAATACCTGCCATTTCATCCACAAATATAGCTTGAAAACTTATCTTCGCATAGAGAGAATACAAAAGTAGAAGACCGAGAAAGAAGGTATAGACAACAAAAAGTGGACAGCAGATATTTTACCAGGTTAACTAAATTGCAGGATGAAGTCCACATGAAGACTAATATATCAAAACTGAATAAAGAGGAATCTAGCAAGATAACGATAATCCAACATTTACCTCTCTGCAGAGTCTTCAACAACTCACTCTCGTTTAGCCTGTCAACTTTAACTAATGCTTTAACATATTCAGCTAGTGCTGAGGGGTTGGAGTGCAAAGATGGTTGACTTTCAAAAAGTCTAATAACTCCTTCGGGATCGTTCCTGTGGTAAAGTTCTTTAAGATGGGCAACCTCGCTTGCTTCATCTACGTCACGAACTCTACGAGCTAAATGACCAACATAGCTTGACTGAAACCTCCCTTGTGCTCCCGCAGGCAAATTTCCTGCACCACCAGGAAAATTACATGCCAATCATCACAGTTTCAGAAACCTGACAGAATAATTCGTGGGTGGGGAGAATGATTGGCCTGTAGGTGCTTTTGAAGTACCTTCTTGATACTATTTGAGAATAACACAGACATAACCCCTTGTACTTAAACTTTACTAAGAAAATCAACTCAACAACTTCATATTTACATTTACCACCACAGTCAGAGTTGACATGTCCACTTTTATTACCAAACACGGCATCATTAGTGATTAATTTAGAATGTGGTTACAGCGTCAATATTTCACTTAGTAGATAGTGATACCACTAAAGCATACCCTCAATGTTGATTTGCTTTTTTTCTTTTCAAACTCTTATAAGCAATTTATGAGAAACTTGGAATTACAAAATCCAACAATTCACTAAATCAGCATTTGCATGTGGTTGATGGATCAAAATACTGCATGGAACTCATAAACATCCAACAGGCATACCTCTACCAACTCTCGATGCTGTGACAAAATAGTTTGGTCTAACAAGTGAATATCTAAGCTTCCCAAACCCTGATTCGTGCCTTAAAACCTGTTGCAAGACAAAAGATAAAGTAAAGCAATTGACCATAATGGCCATGACCCACATGCTATGTTAAAGCAAAATGTCACCAGCAGTCATCACATGCAGTAACAAAGTACCAAAACTAGGCACTAAAACATGCTGGTTTAGTGAAAACAAATATCATATATAAGTCAATTGCAAGAAGTCCCCAAGCTCGTATTCACAACACACAAGTTCACACTGTCCCTTGCTGCTTTGTATCTCTCACAATTAACCAGAGGCACTCCAGAGTCACTTTCACTAGTGTTAACAGATACATGTTTGATTACAACTAAACTAAAAATGGAAAAAACCGATCAAGATACCTGAACAGAAAATGCAAAATAAAGAATTTACACTCTTCTGAGAAAATTAGCCAAAGACAAACAAATAAATGCTTACATGCTCCATATTGTTGTCCGATCAGAACGATCCTTTTTCTAAAGTAACAGTAACCTCCCAGAATAAGCAAGTTCCGGTATTGTGGTTTAGGGAAGTAGCACTTAAAGGCGAACATGGCTCAGCAAACAGAAAGATGAAAAAAAAAATCACAAAGAGAACTACTCAAATCTACGCTATTCAGCCACTAGCCAACGACATAGACAAGGGAGATGCATGAAAATATACGCACAAAAGGAGATAGAAAATGCACACTCCAAACCCTACGGCGCGCAACACCCACTCCCAGCCCCAAACAATAGTCCCCTCCCCCCAACCCCCACTTGGGTGTAAGCACCAGAGAAAACCTAACACTCACATTTATCATCCTAAAAATTTCATGGATCAGGTCTTAGACCATGCTCAGAAACAAGTTCAAGTCACAATCAGTGCATGTTACTCAGAGTTCGAAAGGAATAAACTTGAATGCCCCACAGTTACCCAGCAGGCCTTTTCTCATTCTAGATGAGCTTCCTGTTTGCCAGCTCAAGAAACAGGTAAAATTCCAAGATAAAAAATAAGGTTTTGATGAGGAGCAAATATAGAGTGAAAGTCATGTGCCGTGTGAGACGCTGCCTATAACTTCCAATAGTTTGTGGTGTGTCCTACTTATCGCCACCTCCCTACTACACAAGCTAATGGCATACTATACTATCATCAGTCTAGCCATGCACCATCACCTCTCACTCAATTCATTACCTTTAGTCAATCCTCATACTAGCGAGGACAATCTACTAAGCAACGCCCTCGACTATCCCACTAAACCCACCCGCGAATATAAAAATCCGATCTTTTATTCCATCAGCCACCGGATACGATCCCACAAATCTTCACACGCTCATCTTTACGCAATTTCCCATAAAGCTAACAGGCTCAATCAGCGAGACCCACGCCCAATCGCGCGGCAAGACCAGAGCACATGCTTCTCACGCAAGCTTCCATCAACACCGACCCAAGTCAAGTAACCCTAACCTATCGGCCCACGGCACCAAAAAAAAAAAAAAAACCGTAGGCTCAGACCACGAAAAAAAAGAAGAATCGGATTAACACTGCTCCAACGAAGCGAGCAGGGAACGAGATTCAGCTGACCTCGGTGAGCAGGCGCCTCCAAGCCATCGGCCCGAGCGAGAAACGGCAGGTACCCGATTCCGATCCTCTCACTCCGTCCCTCCAATAGCTGCTTATGAGCTGATTACTGTGGGCTCGGCTAGGCTCGGCTCGGCGATGACGCGTTCCTGTGAGGATTGCGAGAGAGAGAGAGAGAGAGAGAGAGAGGCCTAGAGCTTGAGAAGGAAGTGGGAGGGCGACGAATGGATTGGCGAAAGTCGAAAAATGTGGACCAATATTTGTTATTAATATCTTCTGTTTCGGCTTCGGAGGAAGAAAGGAAGAAAAGATCGTGCGACTCGGCGGGCCGATTCTAATGTGCGCGAGGTGTTGACGGTGCGCACCCCACATTTGCCCTCAACCTGTAGGCCCTAGCGGTTGAAATGTCGAATTTGACCTCCCAGCAGATTGGATAATTTGATTTTTGCTCCACCAGGCTTGCGTCGAGGCGAAAAATGGGGCCGGGATTTATCAGGCCCTACCCAGTTTCCCTGGCACCGGCGGGCCAACGGGCCGTGGCACGGCCTTTAAGGCCTCATCTTAAGGGCCTTTGAGGCCTTGAGTTTAGGCCCATCATGAGGACAACGCTCGAGGGGAGGACAAATTGAAGATATTTTTCACAGACAAAATATAGAATGACACGGACCGGAGGTTTTCAAGGCACAATAGACCGAGCAACTGGCCAAGTGGACCGAGCGATTCCTGAAGTTTTTTGAGGTTTAGGGTTTCATAGGTACTCTAGAATATTTCTAAAAGAAATTGTTGGTAATGTATCGTTGTATTTGAGAGTATTCTTGTATTTTATCGAGGTAAATGATAGATAAGGAAGTTGGATATTTACCATTAGATCAAAGAAAGATCTACGGTTGACGTGTGTGAATAAGGGTCTCCTCACTCGTATTTGCATTGATGCATATGCACAACCCAAATCAGCTACCCATCATAGCTCGAAGTCCCTTTTTCTCTAGATTTCCTCTTTAAATCATTGAGAAGGGCATAACTTGTTAAATTTTTGAAATATTAATTCACACTTAAACTTTTAAAACGATTAGCAATGATCCCATAAAATCTCACAAAACATCAAAGAAAGAGCAAGGGATTCTGAATTTAAATATTTTCAAGTCTTATTTATTTGTAACATTTTAAGGTTTTAAGACAATCCTTGACTGAATTCTAAGGTCCCCCCCCCCCCTCTCTCTCTCAGCAGGCCGAAAGCTGCGCTGGCTGAAGTTGACTGAACATGGAAAAAAGAAGAAGCTTTAGACGTGTCAAAGTGCTTGGTTCTTGCTTTTACTCTGAAGAAGCCCATCATCTTCTGTTCCGCCACGCCAACCAATTGAGTCAAACCCAGCAACTTTGCGATTGAGAAAATCCTTCGGCGAGAATGCTCTGAGACCCAAGAAATCTCTGGTCGCCATGTTATCTTTATTGCCCTCAAGTCGAAACCTTTTTGCTGATTCCAAGGTCGCTGCTGCATCCTTAAAGTCATCACCCCCATGATCCGATGGTGGTGTTTCTGAAATATAATTGTCGTAATAATTGTTATTCAAGATCATCCCATTCAGATCATCATCAGCCCCGTCCAAAGATGACAGCGGGTTCATCGTCATCATCATCATCACGTTCATGTCTTGTTGAAGATGAGGAAGAGGACCTGGTTCATCAGCTCCTCCTGAAACGCCTGCAGGAGCGACGACAGCTATATTCCCAAAAGATGACAAGCTCTGATCAACAAACCGACTCGTTCCCATCTGACGATCTCGAGGATGATGATGATGATGATGATGGTCACGTGAGCCCAAGTTCACCAGATTATTATTACCGTGCATGCGGCTGTGTGCTTGTGGGGTACTACAGTTGATGATTCCAAGTGATGAGCTGGGGTTGTTGCTCATGGTCACCCCCATCTGTGCTGCCTTTTGCAGCAGCGCAGTTGCTGACATGTGAGGTGAGGAAGAAGATGAAGAAGAAGTACTCAGATTATTATCAGAGCTAGGGTTTTGTAGAACCTGCGCCGACGGGTCCAACAGAGAAGATGGGGACGACAAGGTCCCATGTGAGCTATAAGGCGATGGTGTCCACGAGGGACCAGTGATTTCTTGTCTGTGAACCTGTCGATGTTGCTGCTCTTCTTGCTCTCTTTTGATGGAGAGAGAGTTGAGGCTTTCGAGATTGACGTGGGAAGCAGCGAGTGAAGTGGTGGGAGGTCGTGAAGAGGAGATCAAGAAGCTGGGTGGGTTTGGAGGAGTGGCTGTTCCGCACTCTTCTGCTAAGGCATCGCAAAAGGCTCTGTGAGTGACGAAGCTGTCCCTCCTGCCAAAAAAGTAAACATTTGAACATTGTCATTGCTTTTGACCACAAAAAAAACAAAGAACATTGCCATTGCTACTGTGATCAAGGAAAAAACTCTCTAAACTCCAGTGAATCTAAGTAGGTTGAATCGTGTGAGCCTTACGTAAGATCCACATGATCCGACGGATGTTACTCATTGGGCTCACGAGTACCTGATTCGCGCAAGTATGGCTCCGAGCAGAGGGTATAGAGTATAGACCAAACAAAAGCAAACAAAAAGAGATCAAGCCCACAATTTTGTTGCCAATATGAATGGCTTTGATAAAAAAAATTAGTATAGGCAGTACTCTCCTTTTGATCTCTCTCTCTCTCTCTCTCTCTCTCTCTCTCTCTCCACTCACACTAGCCTTTTGTGTTTTCTTTTTTCATCCTTAGGACAAAAGACATTATTGTCATAACCATTTGAAGATTCCTAATCTAAACCACTTCCCCCAAGCAGCAACCACTAACATGGGAACTCTTGTAGCCACTAATTGCTGTCTTTTATACATGAGATCATAACATGGACAGTAAGCTCGTTGAGGTTAAGAGTTCAGAGAGCATACACATCTACTGATCATTCATGGTGTGCAGAGCAGAAGCACTAAACAATGGCAATCCAAAGCCGTGTTCGGTTGGGAAAAGAAAAATGCATGCTGGCTGATTATGAACAATTCAAGATTATCAAAAGTGTGTGTATACATTTTCTTTACCTAGAGAAGAGGGTTCCGCAGTCGCATCTGTACTCTCTCGTGCCACAAACCTTGGAGTGAGCCTTCCAATCCGACTGAACCGCGTAGCGCTTCGAACACTTGTCGCACTTCCACTTCTTCTCGCCGTGCTTCCGGTAGAAGTGCTTCTTGATGCCGGTGAGATCACCGAGCGCTCTTGACGGGTCGTGGTGCATGCACGTCGGCTCGGGGCAGACGTACGCCTTCTTCCTTATCGGTTCTTGCTTCGCTCTTTGCTTCAGCTTCCATGGCAGGTTGTGCCCTCTCCTGTGGAGCTGGAGGTTCTGGTCCCTCTGAAACCCTTTGTTGCAGATCTCGCATCTGAATCGGTTGGTCGCCATGAGCGTCCTCGGCGACAAGGCTATCACTTCCGCATCTGGGTCTGGTCGAAACAGCGGAATATCGATAAGCCGCAACTTTTAGAAAGTCTAAGAAAAAGGAAGCGATCCCAAAATACTGTGTTCGAATCACAGTATCTTCTACTCAATATAATATCAGAGGCAAGCTCGCCATTTTACAAATGGAGCTTTCCTCCACACACATGAATCAATCAAGAGATTTACGTGCATTAGTGCGGATTAAGCGAGCATCTTGGATACCCCGCCAAAAATTAAAAAAGCAATTAGTGAATCAAGACACCTGGATTGCCTGGGAGGCTTCTCTTCTTCTTTGGAGGAGGAGGAGGTGGTTGATGATTTGTGGAAGCAAAGGAGTGATGAGAATACAAGTTGTTGTTGCTGTTGCCATAAATTTCACTTCCGGAACCTGAAGAAGCACAGATCTCACCGGACGCAGTGGAGGTCAAACTAGACATGCTGCTGTCATTCACCACCAACAGGCCTTTCATTTCCATTGCTGCTTCTAATTTCGCATTACACAACATAGAACTGCTTCAAAAGATGACTGATGAACTATACACAAGGATTCATGTGTGTGTGTGGGTGTGCAGACATCTGAGCCCCCCAACAGAAACCCTAATTTGGAAAGGCCAAAAAAGTTGAAAAGAAAGATAACCCAGAAAGGAAAGGGGATTTCTTTCCCATGAGCTTCCTACAAGCTTTCATTAAATGCACACATGGCTCCAATTAGTAGTGCTACCAACCCTTTTTTTTTTCCTCCAATTCTCTTTCAGAATTATTCCTTTTCCTCTCTTCCTATTCCATGTTCTTGAAAGAATCTGAAGATGAAAAGAAGTGATTTTTTATTTCTTTTCTGTGAGTAGAATGGTGCACCAAACCTCTCAGCCACCAGTCTTCAATATGTGTTTGAACTTTGAACAACCAATACCTCCCTCTCATGCACCTGCAGCTTTGCCGATAACACACACACCCAGAAAAGGTTCAACAGAAAGCCAGACAAAGTAGTACTAATGAGAGAGAAAAATGTGGAATCATTTGCTCAAGTCTCTGGAGAGCTTTGCAGTAAGAGAGAGAGAGAGAGAGAGAGAGAGAGAGAGCTTTTAGTTTTCTCTCTAACACCAGAATTCAATATACTGTGAGCCCAAGCCAAACAGCTAGGCTTGTGTTGTTTGTTTTCTGAGGTTGGATTTCTGTCTTTTCCTCTGTTCTCATTCACTCAGAGTCTCATGAGAGAGAGAGAGAGATTTCACTCTTTAATAAAATTGTCGGTCACTTTACCATATATTTTCTTGCTTTTACAAGCATTGGGTGTTTCCAAGCCACCTTTTCCCCTCCCTAAGGCCATGTAAAGTAGACATACAGCAAGACCAAGTGGAAAGGTGAGCCAAACATTTTAAACTCTTTTAGAGAGAGAGAGAGGGAGAGAGATGATGATGAGAAGTTGATTATGAACTTTTAACCCGAGGGTGGTGATAAGAGCTTCAAAAAAGCATAATCTCTTTTCAGGTTTTACCTATACACAATTTCCACTCATAGTAACATGATTGGTTAAAAGTGATTATAATTCCAGCAAACATGCTTGCTCATGGACGGAATAGCACTCCTTTATATGTGTTCATACAACAAATATCATATAATGAAAGCAACAATCAGGCTCACTAAAATAGCGAGGAAATGCTGAATAATTCAGTTTGTTTATTGGAATTCCTTAAACTGATAAAGATATGAGGGGCCACTCTGCTGCCTATCATCAACCCTAATTTTCTTATTCTATTTGTGAGAAAGAGACATGTAATCAAAAGCATTGTGTGGTTGTGGATTTACATAGTGTGGATGTGTTTGAGTTTAAAAAATGAACCAAATGGCGCCTTGTCATATTTAATTGTCCGGGATGTGTTTGGATTTCATTCACATGTTCTATACAATTAATAGGTGTGTGAAACTCCAGAAAACGATGAGTGTATAGCGAAGTTGTGACACCCATGGACTAAGTCGCTCGAGGCGTTGTCTACATTGGCTCGTCATATTCCGAGGCTCACGGTTTTGTCCTTCGACATGGGGATAAGAGTTTCTACAGGAGAGCGCTCGTCCTGGTAATACTCTCATATGAACACGCTTAACATTGGAGATCCAATGATCATGGCAAAAGGCGCCTCTTGTGAGTTAATTTCAATTTCGTTTAGACAATCAAGGAACGCTCTCCCCATGTTCGGTGCCCAATTCGGTTCGTTCATGCCAGCTTCGCCATCCTAGAAGCCTCTCGAGAGTCGGTCCTTATGCGGGCCCTATCGCCTCAGCGACCACTCCGTCGGACCGGGTCGTTACAGAAGTCTTCCGGCCAAACACGAAAATTGAATGGCTTCTAGATTACTTTAAGAATGCACGCGTTTTCATGGCAATGGATACAACAAGAATCCACTCACGAATCATAGATCCCTATGACGATGGGATTTTATTTTTCTAGACTTCAACATCCACAATCATCAAATTTCGATTCTTTTTTAACTGTAACAAGGATGAGATGAGGGTGGGGATTAAGGCAGACTACTTTGATTTTTAATCATTTGCATAAGCTAATCATTATGATGATAGAGTGGAATATTATCTTCCTCCTTTATTCACATTAATTAACATGATTTCAGTCTCATCTAATTCAACACAAGTCACTATTCATACGCGTTAGTGAATTTTTTCCACGAGGCTTAGCTGTGTGTGAGGGCCTTGTGTTTGAAAATTACAAAGGGTCAAGCCAGTCATCATGTGCAAAGACAATGCAAAATTTGCCACGGTTGGCATCATTTTGCCGAATTTCGTTCGTGTTTTATCTCTAAAAGCTCTTATTCCACGAAAGACTACGGACCATTGAACTCGAAACGAATCGGGGCCATCCAATTTCGTAAAGTAAACGGGCGCGCATGAATAATTTATAGTACGGTATTAAAGTCCAAAGTCTCGAATTCATTAAATTCTCGCGTTCGCTTTCAGAATATTTATGTATATTTTCAAACTCTTGGCTTCTGTACGAGACTACAAAATAGTAACTTCTTGCATGTACTTCCAATAGTTGCCAAGTGACAAAATTTACAGTTCAGTATAAGTAACATCACGAGTTCTGAAATCTGAATCTACGCTGCCTATGATTTTTTTGTCTTGAGTGTTCTATTTAGTTTTTTTAGGGTTGTCTCCACAACCTATCGATATTGTTCTGTGTAAGACAGCAAAAGGGGTGGTTCGATTGGCTTTCATTTGTCATTTTCAGCTTTTTACAACTTTTTCTATGTTTATTAAGGTGTCTCCCTCATCAATTATGTGGCTCCAGCTCATGTTTTCTTTTATCTCTTCAAATCATTTTATTATTCGGCCGCTCACATGATGTGGTCATTTTGACGTGTGAACGGGATATATGTACGTCCAATTCATCGCAACCGTCGGATTTCATGACTCTCGTGTGAGATCCGTATGATTTAACAGTTCCAATGAGCCCGAAAAATATGCATCTAGATCGCTAGAGAGAAAGATTAGGGGTGGGTACCGATCCAACGTAGACCTTGCAACTGGACCGATCGACCCTACCTGGCTAGTTCCCCATTCCAAATTTTTGGAACCTAGCTATTACCATTCTGGTTCCCGATTCTGGATGCGGAACTAGACCGAGAAACCCCATTTCTCTTCTTTTGGTTTTACCTTACATTTGGTATTCTTATTGTTGCTCTCTCTCTCTCTCTCTCTCTCTCTCTCTCTCTCTCTCTCTCTCTCTCTCTCTCTCTCTCTTGCATTGCCCACTTCTTTACATTTCCCCGACGTGAATCAACCATTCGAAGCTCACGAACCTTTGGTTGGATGGTCGCTCGGCTGTGCTCGAGCACCATTTCTCCGATCCCAGCAAATACATAGTTTTTTCAGAGGCATCTTCATCGTGCAATTGAAGATTCGAAATCTCAATCTATGTCTTAATCAACTAGGCCATCGACCTCGGCGGTCGCGATGCTACCAATTAATTGAGAAAAGTATCAAAAAAGTCTCAAACCTAGTTTAAGACTGAATTGATCCAATTAAAAAAAAAATTAGGACTAAATTAGTACCAATGCAATTGATTGATGATTTTTTTGGTACTTTTCCTTAATTAATCTGATAATTGCTATTACGTTTTTACCCTTAATGGGCCAGATTAGAGTCGATTAATCGGCACTTTTAAGCGGGCTTGGAGGATAAGCTTGCGAAATTTCTTGGCCTAACAGTTAGGACCGGTGTGGGCCCAAACCCGCTGGACCAATGACAGATTGCCTAACCAAACCATGTTGTGAAGTTTGGGCTTTAAACTCCGGTTCAGGCCAGGCCCAAAATCAAGAACCACACACCCGAATGAAACGACCCGGACATCTCTCAAGCCTATTGGGCCGCTAAGACCGTGGCTACAAGAAAGTATTTTATGCGGCGGATACACAAGCATTACCGATCGTCGATAAGAGTCGATAGGATTTCAAATTCGAAAATTAAATTCGCTTCCTTTATCTCGGCAAGTTTAATCCAACACTTTAGACCGGTTCGATCTCCGGTTGGTGGGCAAACCGATGCAAACTCCCATCTACCCATTTTTCTAGAAGGACCGGGGTTCGAAGTTACAAGCGATGGAACGAGGCTGAAACTCGTGAACGTGGTTACAGTATGTGCCAGAGAAATGCTCGAGCTATTGAAGCTATGCTAACTCTTGGTGCACTAAAAGAGGTGTCGGTTGATGTGGCGGATTATATGTCATTTAATAAACGGTGAGTCAGCAGAAAAAAAATATTTTCGGGTGCCTCACGATCATAATTTCAACTCGAAATATTAAGGGGAGCCCACGCAGTTCAAGGGCTGAGATGATCTGGGCTCATGTGCACTAGTTGAATGCAAAACGATTTCATTGAAGCGTCGGCATCGCGAGTTGCTTGAACGGTAAGGATTTTTCCTCTTTAAATCGAATAGGGCTGGCTAAGAATCGACATGGTGCCAAAGCAAAAATGACAATGACATGTTAGTTATTTATGTTGAAGTTGTTGTTATCCCACATCGCTTGTCCAACAATTTATAGCTTAGATTGCTGCGAGCTAATTAGCTTTGATGTATGGGCTGCCCGCCCCTAACCATATCGAGATTGCTTTATAAAGATTATTCCGCGAGTAGAAATTATGAGTCAACTTTCTAACAAGTGGGTCGACATTCAATATTATTCTCTGATGGAATTCGATGAACCTGCCTCAGTTAGCCAATGACCTGTCGAGTTCCTTTCCCTGGTCAGACATGGTTTTGCAAGAATAACGTACGATTGGTTGTTTGTGAAGGCAGGCGGCAGACCAGAGAACATGTTCCATTCAAATTAGAGCTCTCTTTCAACCACAGAAACTGCGCATCTTGTGAAGATATAATGTTTTGCTGCAGAGGTTCGAGTTTTGAAAATGCCCGCCGCCGCCCTTTTATCATCTGCCAAAAAGGATTAGTCGGAACTTACCCGACAAAGAATTTCATTACTTTCTTTCTCTCCTCTCTCCTTCCTTTTCGTAGTTCGTCTCACCACATCACCACGCCTTTCACTGGCATGGTGGGGTGTCAAAAATAACTAATCCGAACCGAACTGAAAATTTTAGGCCTTTCCGATTCGGGTCTAATTTCGGATCGGTTTACTGGTAAAAAAAAAGGGGTATTGGAGCATTTCGATTCGTTGCTTCCCAGAGTTGACTACTCAAACCCAAAAAGCAATAATACTACGGCAATCTTCTCCCATTTCACAGAGTTCATCACTTTGTTCCTCCCTCGTTAATACGTCCAAATCTTTGACCCCCCCCCAAAAAAACGTACAAACCTCGAAATCCACACACTCTCTCTCTCTCTCTCTCTCTCTCTCTCTAACCAAGCCTTCACTACATTCTTTCTCTCTCTAGCCAAGCCTTCACTGCAACAATGTCTCTCCCATTCTTCGGCGACGACCACATGCCGACATCTGGAACTCGCCGACTCTCGTGAAGCTCGACCGACTCCTAAATCTGAAATCTAGGGCTCAACTTGGCCTTAGATTCGAGTAGTTGAGAAAATTATCAAAATTATCTTAAATCTATTGCAATCGTGTCAATTCAGTTCTAAATCCATTTGGCTACCCGCCGCTGACTTGGACAATTTTAATATTTTTTTTCTTTCTCTTTTTTTTTTTTTCATCCCATTGTGGCTGGTGAGTGCTTCGTGGCCCTCGCCTAAGTTACGCGAGGTCATAGTGGCTGCGGGCTAGAAGCCATGGCCACTTTCACCTGCGGCCAGTGAGGCGGCCTTGCCCGAGGCTGCGTCTAGGGAACCCAGACCACCACTAGGCGAGGCTGCCTCGCCCAGATTTTGGGGGGATGGGGGGGAACCTTGGCAGGGCCTTATCAGCCATAGGCGAAGGCGACCATGGCCTCACCCAAATTTGGGCTAGGCGGCCTTGTCCGCGGCCACTATGGCCTCGCCCACTGGCCGGTGAGCTTTGGCGACCCTCATCGACCAAAAAAAAAGAGAAAGAAAAGAAAAAAGGAAAATAACAATATATATTAAAATATTATTAATATTTTTCCATGCCAGCGCTGGTTGGCCAAATGGATTGAATTGGCACAAATGTAAAAGATTTAGTACTCAATTAGAAAAAAAATTAGGACTGAATTAACATAATTGCAATATGTTTAGGACTTTTTTGGTAATTTCCCCTCTAAAGTTTGAAAAGGGAGAAGGAGAAATATGGAGGCACGAGATGGATCTAGGCGGCTCGGTTCTTGCTGTCGAGCTCGGAGGTGGCCGGTGGGTCAAGAGGTCACCGGCAACATCGGGGGCAAGGGACAACCGCTACGGCTCGACTAAGTATGGCAGAAAAAAAAAGACCAATTTATGAAGGCTTATGGCCGTTCGTGAAGAAGTAAAAGAAGAGGAAGGAAGTCAATTCGGTCCTAAATCCAACCGAATGAAAATGTGCTCGACCCGATCCGAATTGTATTTAGCCCAAGTCGTCGGGTCATAAATTGACGTCGGCTCGGCTGGGGGGATTGCGGTACACGTGGCAAGACGTGAACAGACGATGCCTGGCGAGTCGTACTTATCCCATACACCCCTCGGTGTCCTCGTACAATGAAACTCCCGCACAAAGCCTCGCCAGTATAAAAACCTCCCTACCCGATTCCGAATTCTCTCGTTTTCGTTCTCTCTGAAAGCGCCAGTTTCCAGAGAGAAAGCCATCAGCTTTCAACGCTTTCTCCTGGAAAAAGCAATCAGATTTCTCCCTCATTTCTGCAAAAGGAAGAAGGGAAGGAGCATCTTCTTTTCTTGGCAGGAGAAACGTCTTTGGTTTTGGGCGGAGTATCGGATTCGTTCCCGCGCGAGGCGGAGAGGATGACGGGGTCGTTGCGGAGATAGGACCGGCCCGAGGGAAGATTGTTGGGAATGAGGGAAGGTGACGGCGAGCTAGACGGGGTGGGGTCGAGGACGGTGAAAGGATCGCCGCAGAATCTGTTGACCGACTTCCAACACGATCTGGTGGCGGGCGCTCTGATGGGGGGCGTGGTGCACACGATCGTCGCCCCGATCGAGAGGGCGAAGCTGCTGCTGCAGACCCAGGAGAGCAATCCGGCGATCGTGGAAGGCGGGCGTAGGAAGTTCAGGGGAATGTTCGACTGCATCTTCCGCACGGTCAGAGAGGAAGGCGTCCTCTCTCTCTGGAGAGGCAATGGGAGTAGCGTGCTTCGTCATTACCCCTCGGTGGCGCTCAATTTCTCTCTCAAGGTACGCTTGGCATTGTGGATTTTAGTGTCTTTGACTAATCTTGAGGGTGGACTGGTTGTTCTTGTTGGAGAGGTTAATGTTAAAGCCGCCTTTTTCTTTTCTTTTCCCCCTGGGATCGGGTCGGCGCGAATGTGATTTTATTGGAGGAACTATAGTTGGGATCGTTAGCTTGTGTTTGTGAGTTCGTGAAATATTTCATGGAGATGGTTGGTGAAGAGGTTAGGTATGGAGAGTGTACTCGAGTATGCACGTGACGTGGTTGATGAAATGCTCCACTGATGTAGCTGGTGTAATCAGGCAATGGACTTGCCAGGGAAACTTGTTTGATGCGGAGAAGCAATGAATGCATTCGTGCCAGAATCATTTCTTGATGAAAGAGCAACATATGTTGCATGAATGGAATAGTTCTTTAGCAACCATTGTATGTATGTAGGTAGATGATGTGTGTTGCGTGATTGTGAGAAATACTGCTGTGGTTATTTTCAAGCACTGCTCTGCTTCGGATACTTTTCATGAATGGTAAGCTGAATAATTTTTAACAGACTCTTGGTGAGAAGAAATCCTGGCTAGTGGCTAATATAGCAAGAAGAGCTACTGGGCATGCTAGCAATTTCAAATACAGTGAAGTGACATTTGGTTTCTGACAAATACTTTGAGATTGTGTAGTGAGAAATGATGTTCGGCAACTACGGCTTCAAATAAATTACTTCCTGCTACAAGAAGAGCTTTTAAACGGAAAGGTGACATAAATGTGATGAAACGGGATAAGGTTTACGACAGAGGATACCATATCAAGAAACTTTTGGTTCCTTCCAAATATCATTGTTATCCCGTACAATATTCAGTTCCACTTGAAAGAGCTCTGAACGTGCAAAATGTTTGAGATTGTCATGCTTTGTAAATGACAGTCTAGACGATCTTTTGATTTTGACTTAATTGGAGGTGTATGACAACTTCACCGAAGCTAGTGGTTTTTAGGTGAAACCCTTGATAGTCTCTAGTAACACGTCCTTCATCCAGGGTTACTAGACAGGCGTTGGTAGCTTCCATAGGGTGTTGTTTATGTGAATAATATGAAGAGATGAAGTCTCAGAAGCATGATCAGCAGGACCAAATTTTTTCTGGTCTTCCTTTGATCTGCTTTGTTTGTTCAAATTTTAGCTGGTCTAAAGCATGCTGGTGAAAAGGATGTTACTGCAGTATTGTCAAATTCTTTGAAAGAGTAACCACATAGAAAATAATGGAAAAGTCCAAGACCATGTCATTGATTGAGTGCATCATATAATATGGTTTACCTGGTCCTAGTTTATTGCAAAAAGAGCATTTGCACTGGTTTCTTGAACTTATGTTTCTTTGCCTCCGTTTAGCTCGTAACAGAAGTTATTCAAGTGATGCAGAGACCATGGATGATCTATGCACTCTCTTGGACTGCTCATGTGGTGGCCAACTTACAGTGCTCGATTATTTTGCAGGATTTGTACAGAAACATGTTAAGGAGGGGTGATTCTCTGAATGGTCACTTCATTTCAGGCGCACCAGCCAACTTCATTGCTGGGGCTGCTGCTGGTTGTACGACTTTGATCTTGATATACCCACTCGATATTGCTCACACTCGTCTAGCCGCTGATCTTGGGAGAACGGAGGTTCGTCAGTTTCAAGGGATTTATCATTTCTTGGTCACCATATTCAAGAAGGATGGCGTCCGAGGGATTTATAGAGGACTTCCTGCATCTCTTCATGGAATGGTGGTTCACCGGGGCTTATATTTTGGGGGATTCGATACAATGAAGGAACTATTGTCCGAGGAACCCAAGACTGAATTGGCACTGTGGAAACGCTGGTTGGTGGCTCAGGCAGTCACAACCTCAGCCGGTTTGGTGTCTTATCCTCTTGACACAGTTCGGAGGCGGATGATGATGCAATCTGGATCGGAGAAGCCGATGTACAATGGCACGTTTGATTGCTGGAGAAAGATTTATAGAATGGAGGGTGTAGCTTCTTTTTACCGTGGCGCAGCTTCGAATGTGTTCAGAAGCACTGGGGGAGCTGCAATTTTGGTTTTGTATGATGAGGTCAAGAAGTTTTTGAATAGGAGCAGATTATAGTGGAAATTACTTTGACAGCATTGATTCTTTCCTTTTCTTTTCGGGAACCGGTAGAAGCATTCAAGAGGCATCCATTCAGGGAAAAGAAAATGGATCAGTTTATACCACTTGTGAGGCTCACATAGTTGATATCTCCAAAACTACACTACAGTTGCCACTTGCCATTAAGTTTTTGATGCTATGGCAAATTAAGTCTCAGTATTTTGTTACCAAATAAAGAGGTCGAGGTTTCCATTTTGCTAGAAATCATGTTTTGAGATCGAGTACCGTGCATGTGTTTGAATATTCTGAATTTCGATGCTTGATGACTTGTTCTATGTTGACAACTTAGTCGAAATGTTATCAGTTATCACAGCGAGGAAGACACTCCATGATATTGGGATGAATTTCCCTCTGCTCATGACTGTTTCATTGCCGTCGCTACAATCTATTCCATTGGCATTGGGACACTTGCCTGTCAAGCGCCGATTTTCAATCTTCCAGTTTGGTAATATTCAGAAGGTGCTTCTTGATAGAAAATGACTTCGGCTTCTGAATCCTTTATGCATATGCTTAATGCTGCTTTAACTCAGAGGAAGAAGGTAATAGAAGGAGGCATTTATATGCCTACTTTTGTTTGTTTTTTTCTTTGGATCAAGCATGGCGAACGAACTTTGTGATTTCCGCTTGCGTGTTATTTGTTCGATGGACTTTGCGTGGTCAGACTGGCCGGCCACAATCGAAGCTAGAGACGTTAATGCCATTTCGGTCTTGAATCACTTCTGCTTTCTCACATTGACGTATCATTCTCAAATCATATGCCCAGTAATATCCAGCCTAACTGATAGTATAGAGGAAGCCAAACCCAGAAGATTTTTCGTAAACATCCAGTCGTGCCTGTTTGAAGTTTCCATGGTCACTTCCCTGAAAATGATTGTCGACCACAGAAGCAAACATCAACACAGACTCGGACCAAGCTCAAGTTAATCAGTCTCTAGTGCTCGCAAGCCACAAGCAACCACCATCATCAAACTATGCATTAATAGAATGTTTTGGCACCATCCTTCTTGGGGGGGGGGGGGGGGGGGATTATAAAAAGACCCTAAACATAAAAATACGACGAGAATGATACCTTGAGCTTGATGAATGACTCACTAGCTCTCCTCTTTCTTCTTCCCCAAGTGATGTAAGGCTGACTTTTGGAATATGTCTTTGGCTGTATACTACAAACTTTTTTCCTGGGGTTTTGGCACAGCGTACGATCCAGGGGAGGTGTTAACTCAATCAGCGTCGAAAGGATTTAAACGAGGGGCTTCCAAAGTTTCTTTTTCCCAATTGGGTGGGATTCTATGTGTGAAGGACATTAAAAGTATTATAGGAAAATAAGAGTGGGAGCCCCACATTGAAGCCAAAGCAGCTAACATGACTTCACCACCCCAGGAAAAAAGTGTACTTAGAAATAAAGAGAATAAAACAGAGGGCTGGTCCAAAGTATTGGAGGAGGATTCTTTCAAGCTGTATAACAGAGTGGAACCTGAAAACCCTGCCATTAAGGAAGGAACTCTCTGTGTGTGGGGTGGGGGCATCTCAGTGACCCCAATTCCATCCTGCTCTCTTCAAGCCCACCACACCTTGGAATAAGCCAGCATGTATAGGGTTGTAGAAGGCGTGTGACCTTTGTACGGCGATCGATTCGATGCCGCAAGAGAATTGGAGGGCGATTCTTCCTTGCTCGGACGCTCGAGACTCCCGATTCTTTGCCGTCGAATCGAAGCCTCCGCCTCGATGACATGTGCGGATCACCATAACAAAGAGAAGTGTAATGCCGGGCGTGCTAGAATCGGTCTGTAAACTTCAAATATCGGGAGGCGGGGGCCAATCATTAGAGACGCTTTAAACGATTTATCACATCACTTGATGTATTTTACGTAGATTGCTGAAATTATTTAGCATCATCAAAGAAAGATAAAGGTGAGAAAGCACTCTGGGAAGATGCTGGTGATGGCTGGAGTTGCTGTCATCATGTCCTTTCTAGGCCCAAATAAATGTAAGACATGGGGTCCTCTATTGATGGAAAAGTTGGGGTTTAATCTAGCTCTCGCCATGATTCACGACTCCTCACATCCCATCTGCTTCTTCTTTTTTCCCTTTAAAGGTGAAAAAAGTATCTTTAAAGTTGATCTGGTACTAACAGATGGGAAGTAAATCATGGGGTGGACCATATCACATTAGACTTCGAGCACTCGGCTCATATGGAGAAGTACCTAAACGAGTTGAAACCGAGGGGTGGTAAAGGATCATCGCGCTTCCGCATCGGCCTTTCCCGTTCGCACGTTCAGAGTGTGATAAGATTAGGTGCAGAAACATAACGAAATAGAAAGTAAATGCGAGAAAAAGAAATCGAGACATAAAGTTTATCCCGATTCATTCCTCAAATTAGGGTTACATCCAATAAAAGATTCCAGTACAATTAGCACATCCCACCTTATATGTTATAACTTTCAATCACAAGAGAAAATGATTATATATAACAGTAACTATTCATGAGCCAAAGTTTAAACTACCAATAAAATACGAGCTCAAATTATAAAAGTCATTTGGCGAGTCGGAGGCACCGCCTCCTGCAACTCCCGTCGGGGTGGCCCCCGGACCCCCGATGAGCGAAGAATGGTCGCGGGTCTTTTGAGAAATTAGTCGGAGGGAAACGAAGCTATTGAAACCCTTGAAGTATGGCCTTTTTCTTCTTGTTTTCTGAGCTTTTTCTGTATTAAATTCTTTTGAGATCAAGCTCTGCAACTTCAAGAGTCAATGGAGAGCGGGCCACGTGCAATTGCAAAGGCACTAGGCTGATGAAAAACGCAGTTTGGGCACTATTCAATTAGAAGAAGACTTTGTTCGACCCCAAAAAAAAAAAAAATAGAAAGAAGAGGAGGACCAAAAAAAAAAATTAGGACGAAGAGGAGGACCAAAAAAAAAAATTAGGAAGAAGAGGAGGGGACGGTACACCTGCCTTGCGTCCTTTGGGCCTTTTGCCTTCGGGACTACGTGAATCCTTTTTCGTCATTTTCTCTGGCGATCATTTAATCATTCGTCAACCACGTTAAAATCGGCTTACTTGCCGTAAAAAGTACCCAATTTAATTTGAATCCCAAGTTCCTATTCAAACCTTCTCTTTAGTCTCGTAAAAAAAAAAAAAATGTCAACTTTCATTCGAGTTTCCTGTCTTATCCAAACTGTTTTTTTCGCCTCGTAAAGGAAAAAAATACCGGCATTTAGCCGACGTGTCATTCCACGTGTACTCACGGCTCTGTTGACGTGGAAAGATAGCACGCAATTTTAGAGTTTCCCCTATTTCCTTGACCCCGCAAACTATGAGTTCAGGAATCCATTTTTCTCAATTATTGGGCATGCTCGAATTGCTCGTTCATGCCCCGTTCGCACTAGGTATGTCATTTCTTCGATCCACCTCTTTTTTTCGTCGTAATATACTTTTCATTAAAAACTAACTCAAAGCAGAAGAGCCCGAAAGGCGGGCTTCAGTACAAAGTATATTCCAGCATAAAAGGGGGAGGAAACCCAATCCTTAGGTAATATATTTTTTCTATGATTTTTAGCTATCCAATCCGCAACCCATTTGGCTTCTCTCGGCACATAGGATGCCCAACAATTGGAAAAACTGACTAAAATGTCCTTGCATCTTTTGATGGGTACGTGAGCTTCCCACGTCTCCTCCTCTTGCTTGGTTCAAAACTATTGAAATTCTGGCGGTGGCACCATAATCGTGAGCCGCCAAGTACACGTGAAATGACACGACGAATCAAACAACGAATCTTTAACGGCATTGTTGGAGGGAAATTTGACGGGGGGGGGGGGGGGGGGGGGGGGGGGGGGGGGGGGGCAGATTGGAGTACCAGCTGAAAGTTTGTGCTCTTTTTATGAGACAAACAAAATTAGAGCTAGAATTGGGAATCGGTTAAAGTTCGTGCTTTTTTGTTAAACAAAAAAAAAATTTACCAAAATCGAGAGATGAGCTAAATCTGTTAATTTTTTCAATGAATGAGCCCATAAAATTATACACCTTCATCATCACCACCACCACCACCACCACCACCATCATCATCATCATCATATTTGTTTTATTGTTTCATGCACGAGCCGATCTATTTATAACCAAATAATGAAACTTATCGTGTCTATGTTGACCTATATAACACACTGAGATTTATTTATTGAATAGTTATTATACATTTTAAGTTAATTTTCCAAGTTTGTACTTATATTAAACATGTCGTAGCACGGAACCCATTTAATAAAATATGTCATGTCGAAGTTTCAAAATAGTGTTAGGATTAATATTAGTGTTTGTGTTCGGCCTTGATTTAAACTTAAATTCAATAGAACTCAGTCACAAAACAAAAACACTAATTGTCGGTCTACTAATCAGTCATTCTTAAATCTATTAGAGCTGGGTAATTGATTGGAGCACTATAGGATTTCCATCTCAGGAACTAGATGTTACATATTCAAATTACACCAGTTACGTGCAAACTACTCTAGATGAGCCACTTGCACAAGCCAAATGTATGGATCTTAGGGGTGAGCATGGTTTCAGGGTAGAATCAGGAAACAGAGAACCGGTTTGTGTTGGTTTCAAGTTCCAAAGTATGCAGTGTATATTTCAGCTTCAAAATTTGGGGAACTAATTCTAACGGGCAGGTTTTAGGTTTCAAGGTGCAGAACCTAGAACCCGGAATAAGTCCTAGTGTTTTTTTTTTCTATGTCTTTGCACAATCCAGCGGTATTCTATGGCGTCGATAATGAGTCAGTAATCTGGAACCACTAATTTGAGCTTCCATTTTCGGTAACATCCATGATTGAGGTTTTTACTTTGTTAATATTTCATATTCATCGTATGTCTACATGTAGGTTGCAAATTTGATTATTATGATTCACTGCAATCGTTCAATTATATATACATGTAAAACCTGGGTAGACCTTGAAACTTGTGACATGGTAGGTTCTAGTGTATGCAGCCTAGGTTCCAAGTTCTAAAAATTGAAAAATCGATTCCGACGAGTAGTTTCTAGGTTCTAGGTGAAATCTGAACCGACCTTAGAACTGCTCACCCTAATGAATTTAACTTATCAATGGGACTTATAGGATGTTTTATGTAGGGTTGAGCACGGTCGAGGGCAGACCCTGGAACCGGACCGGACTGGCGCTATGCAGTCCAATTCCAGGGTTATGATGCTATATAGGATCAGCGGACTGACTTTGGACTGATCCTGGACCGAACCCATTTTAATCAAATTTTTGTTTTTGTTTTCTTTTGTTTTTAGGGGTTAGAATTTGGCACAATCTTTTAAGGATGAATGAGGAATGGTGTGTTATATAATTCATGTCTTAAGTTGCGTGTTTTGAACTTTTTATTATTTATTTTATTTTACGTGTCCATATTTCATGTGTTGTTGCTTTTGGCAACGGGAGATTTCTATTGTTGCTTTAGCCTTCGTTTTTACTTGACTCAAAGATAGTTGGATAATTTCTAGTCATTTTAGATTTCTGTTCGGCTTTTACCGGTGTTTTACTCCTCGCCCTTTTGTTGCTAAGTTTTGTGATTCTAAATATTATGTGTCGATAGTTGGATAATTACGGTGTTTTACTCCCCGCCCTTTCTGTTTGGCTTTTACCGCTATACTTTAAAAGAGTAAATTTATACTTCCAAAGAATACAAAAAGGGAACAAAAAAAGAACCGGATGGCTCCCTGGACCGACCCTGGAGCCAGATCGAACGAGCATGATTGGTCCAGGGTCTATTTCAGTGTTTAGAGGATCGGTTCCAAGTTCCAAAATCTGAAAAACCGACCCTGTGTGGGTAGGTTCTAGGTTTCAGGGTTAGACCGGTTCAATCCTGAAATTGCTTACCCCGAGTTTTACGATTCTGTAAGTAGTCTTGCATTTATACTTCCGCCCTCCGTAAATGAAAAAGGAATAAATAAATTCGTTCTTGAGTTTAGATTATTGTTAAAGATAAATCCAAATAAAGAATGGGGGAACAAGCTCTCGAGCCATTTGGGGAACGAGGCTTTACCATTAGAAAAAAAACCCCCCCAACCTTTATTTTAGAACTGATCAAAGACCCGAATCAAAATGAACCCTAGAATTTAGAGAACCAATGAACTGTTTTGTCGTCACTTGCCTAACTTTAAAAGATAAAAATAAAAATTGGCTGATCATGCATGAAAGTCTAAATCAACTTTTTGCCTTCGTCGTTTTTAAATGGCGAGCGATGTCACCACCCCCCCTCCCTTATTCTAAGATCTAAAGTCACCATCTTTCCATCCCTACTAAAGACTGCCCAACTTGAAAGCGAGAGCCATCACTTTCCTTCCTCCCCCATTCACTGGGAAAACGATTAGCAATTACAAGAGTTGGAATTACATCATTTAAGCAAAAAAAAAAAAAAAAAGCAGAAAAAAATTATTAAGAATTTGCCACGTCAGCACCGGCGGAGCCAAATGAATTGAATTGGCACAATTACGAAAGGTTTAAAATTGAATTGACAAAAAAAAAAAAATTAAGACTGAATTGATACAATTGCAATAGATTTAAGACTGTTTTGATAATTTTCTTAATAACCGGAGGAAAGCTTTTGTCGGATTGTATTGGAAGCGTGACTCCCCTGCTCTGCTTCATCGCCACCCACCAAAATCAACAAAATCCACTCCCTCCATCAATTCTCTGCCATCCAAATAGAAACAAAAAAAAAAAAAATTAAGGAAAAAAGAAGAGATCTTTGTGACGTCAGCGGGGTCCGCAATAAAACCTCAAAAAAAAAGAAAAAAGAAAGGGCACGATCCAAAGACCCACGTCATGAAAATCGTTTCATGACCCAATAATTGCTCGTCGCCCATGGGACGCAGCTCGTAGAGAGATCGTCACGCAAGCGATTCGCATCCTCTCACGTATTCTTCAATTTGCAACCCGTCCTCCTCCCCCAATTCATTACTCCTAAAGAAGCATCCTAGAAAATGCCAATTTGACGATTCCCGATCGGGGCCGAATCGCGGCGACGGTTCCGATCGGTAGAGAAATCGACTGATTACTGAGCAGGGGAAATTCGAACTTTTCCACACATTAAGAAGATATAGAGAGGAAAAATGGGAATTCAATGAAAAAGGCCAGGAGCGATAATGCGAATTTTTTTTTAGCATTGAATTGAATTTGACACATTCCCAATATCAAACTATATAAAAACTAAAGAGAGCTGATGATTCGCGCACTAAAGCAAGAGAGAAGAGAGTCCTCCTCATCTGTGGCTCCAAATGCGCCCTGCACGCCGGCCTCGTGTGAAGGGACGGTCGCGATCGCTCGGTTATTTGTAGGTGGGACCCTCCTCTCTCGCCTGGTCGCACCGGGCTCAGACCACTGAACGTCGCCTCCCGAAATACGCGTCGATCAGCTGCAGCGAGTACACAAACTCTGATTGCGGCGACGCAGGATTTTTGAAATCGTTGCTCGCTCCGAATTTGACCATCATACAGAAACCCCGAGATTAAGCAACAAGAGAAGGAGAAGGAGAAGGAGAAGGAGAAGATTATTGTGGGTAATTTTTTGCTTTTTGTTTGTGCTATTACAGTACAAGAAGAGATGGAAATCAAAGAGAGAGGTGATGACGACGACGACGACGACGACGACGATGACGATGAGCTTAGGGAGCTAGATTAGCTACTTGATGGGTCGAGAACCGGTCGGTTCAGGAGGGGATGGGGTGGTTGTAGAGGGCGCCGACGTCGACGAGCATGGGGATGAGGCGGCCGGAGAGGTGGAGGGCGAAGAGGGAGTCGAGACCGCCGACGGGGGAGCCGCCGATGAAGGCGGAGGGGGTGGAGGCGCCGTCGCCGAGGGAGCGGACCTCGTCGTCGTCGAGCTCGATGACGGTGGGGTGGACGCCGATGCTGCCGAGGAGCTTCTTCATGACGTGGCACATGCAGCAGGACGACCGGCTGAAGATGATCACGGGGTGCTCCGATATCAGACGCTGGATCCGGGCCTCCGCCGGCTCCGCCTCGTCGATCGACAGGGAGGCCGTGGAGGCGGAGGAGGACGTTGTGGCCGTGGCGGTGGACAGGTCGAGCCCCACGGCGTCGTTCGAGCAGCGGCGGCGCTGGACGCCTTGCATCGCGGGCGAGCGAGCGAGCTAGCGAGGGCGAGAGAGAGAGAGATGTCAACGGTCGAAGCCGGTGGACGGAGGAAGGAGGAGCTTGGGGGAATTTTTACAATGAGCTTGGGGCGAATTTTATAATCATGACATAGAGATAGAGAGAGAGAGAGAGAGAGAGAGAGAGAGAGAGGGGTTACATATGCTGACGTCGCGAAGTGATAGTACAGATGATTGAGGTCACAAAATTGTTTGCTTCTTCTTCAGATGTGAAGAGCCCACTAGGGGAAAGTGACGTGGCCCAGTTTGGTTGCATGGGGTTGGTTTTGATAATTTTGATTTTGAGAGATGCTAAATTTTATTGACAATAAAATGAGACCTTTCTTTCGTTTCACATTTGTGAAGTTGACGGGAATACCAACCTGCGCGCGCCAGGGCAACACTTTTACCCTAAAAATCAATTTCTCATTAGAAATTAATTTTTATACTTTTGCTTTTAAATAGAAATTGATTTTTTTTTCTACTTATGCTTCAGAAGTAAATTTATGAGCAGAAGTAGATTGAGGGAGAGAGATTGACATCGAGAGACTGAATATTGATTGTCTTTTTCTGATTTTAATTTTTGGAGAGAAGTAAATTTTTTACTTTTTCAAGTGACTGTAAAATTATTTCTGAAGCAAAAAAAAATACTTCAGAAGTAGAAAAAGAAAATTACGTAATCAAATAAATTTCTACTTCAGAAGTTACGTTACCAAATAGATTTTTGCTCTAAAAATATTATCGTCAAAAATTGAACTTTCCATCCTGTTGTTTACTTTCAACGAGGCAAAATTTTAATAATCCGCAAAAGGACAAATTCAAGTTTCAAGCAATGAGCGAAATGCAGGATAACTGCCGGGCGAAGTGGCGTAGGAAGGAACAGTCACATGGGTTCGGGTCGGGCAGTAAGGACTGACACCCGATGCGCCGATTACTTAATGACACTTCTTACGTCACCATGACTGCCGGTCTGGGCCGTCAGATTAAATCCGTGACGTAACCAGCGGCCGGAGAGAGAGAGAGAGAGAGAGAGAGAGAGAGCGCACGGCTTCGTCCCGCAAAGTCAAGCGACGCTGACGTGGAGCACAGATCCAGGACAGGGGCTGGCGCGGGCCCCACCCCGCCCACTGGCGTAAATCCCACGGGCAGGGAAGGAAAAATTCTACTTTCCCTCGTCACCGTGACGTCCCTTGGGGGACACGTGGCGGTCCGCCATACGCTCCTTTCGGCATGGAAGATCTGTGGATGACGTAATCGAGGGGGCCCACCACGTCCTAATGTGAGGAACCTTTCTTGTAGCGGGGCCGAAGGCTTGCCCCCACATGTTCTCGCAAATTCAATTTTTTAAGAAAAAAATCTATAAACAATTCACAAATGATAAAATGGTCGTAACGAGTGACCTCTTGAGGGAGCGATTACACGAATGAAAACGATTAAATTCAAACAACTCAACGTTGTCGCAAATTTATCTTTATTTTTACTCTTTTATAAATTTTCTTTTTCATACTTTAATCGTAATTTGGATTCTTCATCGTCGATTAAATTTAGGCATGCATCTTAGTTGTAGTTTTCAGTTATGTACCTTACTATCATCTCGTTTTGTCGTCGATTAAATTTTGGCCAAGTATTCTGTGCTTCGTTGTCGATTAAATTCTGACGAAACATATATGTTCGTTGTGATTCATTGAGACTTATGTCTGGAATCGACACAGAACTCATCTCGTCTTAACAAAATCGAAAAACCAATTTCGTTGAAAGATTTCGTAGATGAACATTTTCGGCATAACAATGCCAAAAACTTTCTATCCGCTAGGGGTGGAAAAATGGGTCTAGAACCCATATTCAACCCATATTTAATGATGGTTGGTAAAAAATGGGCTGGCTTAAGTGCTTAAGTGGGTCATAAATTGGTTATTTAGAAATTCAATGGGTTCTAAATGAGTTTCAAATGGATTAGCTAAGACAACTACCGGAGTCATAAATAAGTGTTGTGAATCTTTTAAAAAATTCGAATTGTTTTTATTTTCTTCTTTTCTTCTTTTTTCTTTCTCTTCTTCCTATTTTCTTTTTCCCCTGCCTTGGCCGTCACCTTGCCTTTGTTTCCACTGGCCTACGACGGCCACCGGCGAGGTCGGGCTCGCCTGGATCTATTTGCCTTGAGATTGGTCGAGCGCAGGCGAGCTCGAGGCTCGCCGGTGGGCGTCGCTGGCCAATGGCGGCCAAGCAGAGGGAAAAAAAAAAAAGGAAGAAAAGAAAGAAAAAATTAAAATTAAAATTAAAAAAACTAGAATTATTAAAAAAATCGAATATTTTTAAAATACTCAGAAAATCTATTTATGACTTACTTAAAATGCAACGAGCCTCGAGCTCACCAGAATCCGCCGTGTCTATGGCTGGTTGCCGGCCGTTGCCGAGGTCCGACGACCGGTAAAGAAAAGAGGAAAAACAAAAACAAAAACAAAAAAGAAAAAGAAACATTTTAATTTTTTTTAGAGATTATAAAAATTATTCATAATGTTTTAGGAATATATATATATATTAAAAATTTATAAGAAACGAATATTTCTAAATATGATTAAATATTAAAGTGGTTGAACAATATAAATCGGATCGGGTATGGGTCGTTAAATTTGTACTGTATGAAAATGGATCAATATGAGTCGGATGATATTGGGCCCGACCCAAATCGATCCGATCCATCCGTTTAACACTTCCGCTATCCGCCTCCTCAGTGACGGGTCTCGGATTTTTCCCCTTTGAGCTTTTTTCGCGGGATTGAATTAAGATGTTGATGGTATCATTATGGCGACGAGGCATTTTGGTACTATCGGGGACGGGCTTGTGGACCCCGGCCCTCGTATTCGTCGGCGAGCGATGGGAGGGGGTCATTCAATATCGGACCACAAGTGTCGGAAAATATATAACGGCCGGCGAAGATCACGAGCCACGTACAATGGGGATTGATTGCATCATCTTCACCATCGAAGGCAACCCAGTCTTCTTTTTCATGGGGTCTACGTGAATTATTGCACGTCCAATGACAAGCAAACCAAGAATTTGGCGTTTGGCTTCACGTTACAACCTAGCCATTATTACGCACATGGGGTTCCTCAACCAATCGACGGAACGGCGGTATTTCGTGCAAGATGTTTCCTTAGGCGTGATTTCATTTAATGTCGTTGATCTTCCGAAAATAGACAAGTCCGGGTAAGATTTCAACTCGGAATGTCTCCCGTCACAGTTTCAAAATTTCGTTTGGAGCAACTTCTAATATTGGATTTGATCTCGCGTATTCCTCAGTTTGCAATCGCATATCGTTTACATCTTGGTTTGTTTTAAATTTAAGTTAGAAAAGTGTGTCCCGAAACAGTTCTATGATATGTCGAAAATGAGATTCTCAAGCCATATTCATTATATTTTTTGTCGCAACTCTATAGGAACACGACAACACATCACGACGAACCGGCGGGTTTCGTGTTTCTTTAATCCGACCCCACGTGGGAGGGGTGGGGGATCCAAGCATCTTTATAATCCCGCCGTGGTCGACGCTCTTTTCAGCAGAGCAGAGAACTCGAAGGAAAGTAGTGATGGTTCACGGGTGTCAAAAATATCCAAATCGAATCGAATCGAACCGTTAACCTCTCGTGGTTTCCCCGGCACCAACCCCCATCAAGCCCATGCACGCACTCAACCTCTCCCAGCATCACCATGCGACGTCACGTCCTCGGAGCCTTCGCCTTAATTTGCCTCCGACAGGAACGACGCACGCACCCGAAGGCATTGAATGTCGATCGTGCGGAACCCGGCAAAACCAGCAGCGGCGCTCCGAGTTGACAGTGCCACTCACGCCAACCAATTGCCGCTCTCTTTCTCTCTGTATTTACTCCTCTCCGACCCCAAAACGTTATATATAAAAAATATTAAAGAAAAAGAAGCCAAAAAAGAAGAAGAAGAGGAGGAGGAGATGACACTGCCTTCAGTCCTTTGCTTCGGGCGATGTGTTTACCCGGGCATTGCAAAGTACCGGGGACCACGTTGGCTCCCCCGGCCCGCGTCGGCCGATGGGCCAAGCGTAAATTTGGCGGCCTGCGGGCAATGGTTATAGTTTGTTGTCTTTTGCAGAGCGCGAGAGTCGAATTCCGTACTTGTGATATTAATTTCTCCATTCCTTAATTTCTTTATAAGTAGAACCGCATTGTTATTGACAGGTGGGGTGATCTTATGGTGTGAGTTTTTTCCCCTAAATCTCATTTTGGAAAACTCGAGATTTTTAGAGTGTGCAAAGGGTTGAGGAGGGAGCCGTATAAACCTCGGATTTAGCGAGCAATTAGTTAATAAAACCCACCTAAACCTCGAATGCTTCTTTCCCGGGGAATCATTCGATTTAACAAATGTTTTTTTTTTTTAAACGAGGAGTCAACTTGGGATTAAAGAGATTAGGGAAGACTTTTTTGGGGATTCGCACGGACTCCAAGCACGGCGTCACGTGTCTTCCCTTCTTTTTTGTCCGATACATTAAATGACCGGACCTCACGTGTACTTGACCCCCGCATGCTTATCGTACCCATAATATGTCCTAATTTACAGAAATTAATAAACTTTCCTTGTTAATTTAATAAGTATTAATTATATTCGTTTCTATTTTTAGGGTGTGGACCACTTCGAGATTGGCTTGTAGTGGAGACAAGGTGAAGTTTGCACGTAATGGTTTATGTCCGGTACAATCTTCCGGTACGGCGCATCTGCACATCTTCCCCCCCCCCACAAAAAAAAAACAAAAAAATATTTCGAGTCAAGGACTTTTTTGGACATTTTTCTTTTCTGTCCCTAAGAAACGTCGTGAGTATGCACCCGACCGATCTTCACTGAATGTGACGGACGGTTTGATTTTGGAAAGAAATGAAAATCGAAACTGAAGAAGGAGAGCGTAGGCGGGCGAGATGCTGCGGTCTCGTGAGGTCGTGGCGTGTCGTTTTGAGGGAATACATGTCCAACGATGCGGGTGTGTACCTTCGACATAGGCCGGTCGAGTAATGCACTTGCGGGTACTCCTAAATACGAGGATCTCGACGTGTTTTAGCATATGCATGGCAATTCACGACACGGGCATTGAAGCATGCGAGATTCGTTCGACTTCCTTCGCTTTTTTATGACAGACTTGGAATGGCTGGGGCCATTACTAGAATGTGATGCGCCCTTTTCGTGCATCTTTTTCTTTTCTTTCCGATGTCGTCGGGATCCGATGTAGATCGATGATCCACCGAACCCACTTTGGCCGGGTCGCTCCCCCGTCCCGGGTAGCGCAAAGTAAATAATCGGGGCATACGGATCCGTACTTCTGGAGGTGACCTCAAGAGATTAGAAAAAAGACGGTCTTTCAGCGTAGTGGGCAAGTGTCAAATTGAATGAGAATGATGGTGGGCTCGGCCCACTTTAGCCAACGGACCGGCCCTGAGCACTTATAGTTATAGCCACGTCCATAAAAAAGAAGTTGAACCGAAGAGAGGAAGGTACCGGGCCCAACTGCCTTGCCTCTTATGGGCCGCCTCCCCTTGCGGCCCTGACGTATTCTCTGTCCACATCATCATCTTCATCATCATCGTCGTCGTCATCAAATCGTTGGTTGTTTGTCGTCGCTATTTCTCGGCAGTTCAACCGGTCAGATTGGTGGGAAGCCATGAAAAGAACGTATCGGAAACCGAAGGGTGCTTTCGCATTTTGGATGGTCGGAAAAACAATCCATATGCAAATGCGGCCCACGATTTGCATTCGACTTCTGTCTATTTAAACTTTGTTTTTTTTTATATTCAACGCGAACAACAGGTCTTACACATTACTTATCAAAAGCTGAGAATTCATTTGAGCAGGTTTTGGATGGGAAGGCAACCCCTGATAATTGCAGCAGATGCAGAGCTCTGCAAAGAGGTTTGGATAAAGAATTGTGATATAACGCTAGATGTGTCAAAATGGGTTATATTCAATGAGATGAGTCAAATGTGGGTTAGTCAAGTTTTAATAAATGAGTTGTCAATGGATTTGAGTTGTAAACTTCGGAGACCCCAGGCGGCACTCGCCGCCCCTCGCCGACCTCGCTCAAGAAGGAAGATGAACAGTAAATCTAGGGTTTTGCTTTTTAAGAGGGGTAAAATTGGATTTTTAGTAAGTTTTTTAGGGCAAAATAGGCAACTGACTAGTTTTCATTAATGGGGAGAGCCAAGAGTTTTCATGAATTATTTATATGGAAAAAATGGTACGAAAAAATGAAAAACAGAAGCCTGATTACTTCACCTAGAGAGATAGATATAGGAGAGCCCGAGTTTAAGACCATCAACATGTTGCACAGTTGGACTCATATTCATAAAAAAAACGTGAGCCAATGGATTATGGGTCAAAGTAGGATATATTAACTGCTCCACGTTACAGAACATCCCGCTGGCCGGCTTCTTTCGCTTGACATACCAACATTTCTCATACGGGGACCATTACAATATGATATCTTCCTGATAATTACCCTAAGGGAAAGCACACCCCTTTATTTATTCTCACAAGAAGAAGAGAGTGGAATGGGCCCTCCTCTCATGCCGGCGATTCAAAGCTCAAGAAAAGACAAGTACAACACCAATAAAGAGTAGATGTAGATGTAGAGCAGCTTTCTCCTTGGAAGGTCAGAGTTTCCTTACAAGAAGCTCCACTCCAAATTCTGGCTCTGTGACCACCCTCATAACTGGGGAGTGTCGGTACTTGGGTGATATTGACAAGGAGAAGTTGGAAATGATGTGGGCAAGGACGACTTTCAGCTCGGCCATGGCGAAGTTCTGCCCTAGACACTTGCGAGGCCCCACCCCGAAAGGCATGTACGTGTGCGGGAGCTTGCACGCTCCGGTGAGCCCATCCGCAAACCTCTCCGGGTCGAACAGGTCGGCGTCGGGCCCCCAGATCTCGGGGTCGTGGTGGAGGGTCGACACGACGGTCCAAACGTTGACGCCTTTCGGGACTTGGATCTTCCCAAACTGCATGTCTTTGAGCGCCTCTCTTGCGAAAATGGCCACCGGAGGGTAGAGTCGTAGCGACTCGTAGATAACCATCGTCAACTGCAATCAACACCGTGAATTCGAACTGATTAGTCTGTGGTTGTTGACAACGGAAAAAGTTTAGTTCTTACCAAGATTTTGTGGGTGTGTGTTTGTGTTTTTGTTGTTGTTGTTGTTGTTGTTGTTGTGAAATAGGCGTACCGTGGATTATTTCTTTGTGATGTAGCTCTGACTATATCTAAAAGATGCGAGTGAATCTCCAAAAGAAAAAACAAGTTATCGTCTCACATATTCAACTATCAATCTATAATCATAAAGTGCACAGCAACTTGACACTTGGTTTGGGTTCCTCATCGTACGCGGAATCTCATAAATGGAGAAAAGTGTCAAAAAAGTTCTAAGCTTATTGCATAAGTGTCAATTCAGTCATAAACTTTATTATTGTGTCAATTTGGTCCTAAACCTTTTGCATTTGTGCCCATTGAGTCCATCCAGCCAAATTTTGCCACAAATCACTGACGTGGACGATGTTCCTCCTACGTGGCATGACCGGGGCTTAAGTGCACATTTTTTTAAAATATTTTTCAATAATTTTTTGGTTTTCTTTTTCTTTTTCTTTTCTTTACTCTTTTTCTATTTATTGAGAGCCGGAGAGGGTGTCGCGGCCCTCGCCAGTGGCTAAGGGAGGTCTCGCGAGCCCTTGCCCAGTGCCGGCGTGGGTCGCCGGCTGACCCCTATCGGCCCCAGGCGAGGGCCAACGACCCTTCTAGGCACTGAGAGAGGGTGTCGCGACCCTCGTCTGTGGCCGGCAGGGGTAGGTCGGCAACCCTCAATAAAAAAAGTAGAAAAAGTAACGTTAAAAGAAAAGAAAAAACGAAAAAAGTATTTAAAAAAGTTCACATCAGTGCCGGTCGTGTCACGTAGGACGGTACGTCAATGATTTCTGGCCGAAATTGGCTGGATGGACTCAATTGGTACAAATGCAAAAGGTTTAGGACTAAATTGGCACAATTAAAAGGTGTAGGACTGAATTGACACCAATGAAATATATTTAGGACTTTTTTTTAACACTTTTCTCCTCGTAAATGAGATGCGCCATATATGTGAAACCTCCAAATCCTAATTTTTGGGTATTAGTAAAGTCTACATTAGTAGTAAATAAGGGAATTGTGACACTGAATACAGTCCTATTTGAATGAATTCCTTAACTCAAAATGACAAATTTGATGTAACTAGAAAAAATTCACCACAGTTATATGCATGAGGGAAAGCTTTTCAAATTAAACCGTGCAAGTAGGAAAAAAATTAGTTGGCTAAAGGTTTTCTTTCCCTTTTCCCTTTTCCAATCAGGAAACTCATTCCCTATATGCCTTGTGTGTGTGTGTGTGTTTTCTTACCGTTTTCATCATGCGAATCACGTCAGCATCCAGAAGTTGGCCACCACGCAGCAACTGCACCACCTCCTCGCGTACTTTGGCTTGCCATCCCGGGTTTGATGCCAGCAACATCAACGTCCACGTGGCGACGACGGAGGTCGTCTCGTACCCGGCCAAGTAGATGCTCTTGCAGTTGTCCACGACGAAACGGTCCGTCACGGCCCCGCGTCCCAATTCGCCGCTGTTCTGAGCGGCTTCGAGTATCACCTGAAGCAGGTCCTTCTCTGAGGCTGCTTCCTTTCGTTCCTTTACTACCTTGAGGATTAAGGACTCAATCTCTCTCTCCAGCTTCCATACTTCCCTGTTGCTCTTGGTTGGCAAGTATCTGGGAGGAATCAACACGCACCGAATGACGAATAACCAAATAAAGATGGCCAAATCACTCAACAGGAGACGTTTAATAAGATGGAAAAATTTCAAATAAGGATCCGAAGTGCCCTCGTTTTCGCAAACGAGGACATGAAGTGGTTATTGTTTCAAATAAGGACATGAAGTGGCATGACAGTTTCACAGAAAGGCCTGAAGTAGCTATGACCGTTTCAAATAAGGGCCTACCTCGAGATGATAAAAGATACTACTTGAGTTTTCACAAATTGCACGAGATTCACCTGAAACCAGGGATTGCCCAGGTGAAGCCTAGCTTGGCGATTGCTACTTCGAGAGCTCCAAGCTTCAAGAAGATCTCTTGTCCCTTGGCATAGTTGCCGCCGAAGCACGCCTTTGCAATCACATCCCCGGACATGCTCCTCATCTCGCCGTCGATCTTAATTTCAGCAACTCCTCCTCCCTCCTCAACCTTCTCACTCCATGCATTCACCAAAGCAACTGAAGACTCCACCATCAAGTTTATCATACCCTACCGAAGAGATTAATTACCATAAACATTCATTCACAGAGAGAGAGAGAGAGAGAGAGAGAGAGAGAGTGTTTTAAGATCACCTTAACTTTGTCGGCGTTCATCTCAGGAGCAAGAAGCTTTCTCTGGTCAGCCCATTTTGCACCGTTTGAGTTCACAACGCCTTGTCCGAGTAAAGGACTCGTCGACTTCAGCTGGTAAGAAGACTTTCCAAAGTCCATCGAAGTGCACGTGCTTATCTCCCTCACTGCATCCCCATCGTACACGTACAGCATCTGTATGTTCCCCATTGAGAACATGTACACACTCCCTAAAAAAAAAAAAAACAGAACTTTTCGATTAACCGTAAGTAGAACTCGTTGCGACCGAGCGCGATATCGGTAACGAATCGATTACCATATTGCTGTCTCCAGCGATCTAGGAATGGGTAGAGATTGGAGGAGCAGTCGTGCGTTATGGCTTGTTGATCATCTTGTGATGGAAGTTTTGAGGGTGTAGTGGGACGTGATTGATCGTTGTTTATCTCGCCAAGGTTCCCCATGAAAAAAGAACCTGGAGGGCCTCCGATGCCTTGCTCCCGGAGCTTCGACCGTAGCCTCTGTGGCCTCCATATGAGCATGTCAAGAGTTCGAATCACGGTGCTGACGAACGTGACCACCAAGGCTGTGAAGATGAGTTTCAATACTTGCAGCTCCATCTCTCTCTGTCTCTCTCTCTCTCTCTGTGGAGGGCGATGCTTTTCCTCTCCTATTTATAATAGTGAGAGAGAGAGAGACTCGTGAGTACTATGAAGTCTTTAATATAGTAGGTATGTCTGTTAGCTGGTTTTAAGGATTCTTTCCTGAGAGAATCAACCGATGTACAGATTCCCTTGGAGACATAAGTCCTTAATTGGATTGACTGATTGAGGGTTTGCCTACTACACAGGCTGTATTGATCCCGGAGAGACACGAGGTTCTCCCCTTGGGAAAGAGGCGACGATGAGCGGCCTCCTTCTAGATTCCGAAATGAAAAGATAGAGACAAAAGCTAAGTAGATCCTTGTCCGTTTGGTGACTATGCAAGAATAAATTGTTTACATCAAGAGTGTTGGCCGGCGAACCCAACTTTTTATTAATGGTTTTTTGTTTTTGCTCTTCTTTTAACTTTTAGGTTAAAAGTTACGCCTCATATCAGCGGTTGAAAGGCAGTAGCCATCAATAGCAGAGAAGAAAGTAGAGAATAGAAAAAGAGAGAAGAAAAAGTGATTCTTTTCTTTATCAGGGTTCACAATTCTCTTTGTGCCCTGATTTTAAGAAAAGATTATCATTGTACTCCTACTTTCTTTAAAGTCTAGTGGATTCGCAGAGTGCCTCTATGTAGAGATGTAGTCCAAGTTTGGGTGAACTTCGATAACAAATTCTTTGGTGTGTTCTTCTGATTTTGGTCTTTTATTATTATATTCACCAGTGTGGATTGTTTGCTTGAATTACTTTTCTAGAATCGGTGTGCAATTCCTAACAACTGGTATTAGAGCCTGGGTTGACTAATCGAGAACATCGAGGGTTTTCGATAACGTTCGATTGAAAGCAGTCGATATGGCAGAAGATAAATCAAAATCGATAAGTTCGACGAGCAGGATTTTGAAGTCGTAACAAGATAGTTGTACTAGAAGGTGCGGCTGGATCACCTCCTTCAAATGGTGGAAACTCCAAATCGGAGGCTATTGTTATTAGAAAAATCTCTATGCGCCACTTGAGGGTTGGAAACCCGAAATCTCGAAAGTGGATTCGACAGTAGAATTAGGATGAAAAATGCTTGATCGAAAGGAATTAGGTGCAATTCTTCTAGGGATCACGAAAGCAACGACCGCAAAAGAAGCCATGGATATTCTGACAAATATAAATGAGAAGCCGTCCACATCAAATCAGTTATTTTTGCCAAAGAAGCAAGTTCATATGAAGTTATCTGATAGAGCATATTAATACTTTCACGCAGGTCACAGGTTAGTTGGAATCCATAGACATAAATCTGGGTATGAAGCTTCAAGCGTTACTATTTTTATGTGCCATTCCAGAAAGCTACAACACCGCAGTGCAGGGAGCTTCGAGCACCCTGAACGATGATTTGACTCTGGAGCAACATCATGGATGAAGAGATGAGAAGGAAAGTCACAGGTGGAGATAATATTTCAGCATCCACATCTTCGACGGCACTAGTAGTGGAGTACCGTGGGAGAAGTAAAAGCAAAGAAAAATTCAGTAGGTGTAGCGGGTCACAATCAAAGGGGAAGAGAGAGATTGCAAAAGATGAGTGTTGATTTTGTCACCAGATCAGACATCGAAGGTTTCAGTGTGAAGCCTACAAAAAGAAGTAGCGGGATGAGAATCAAGGAACTAATGTGGTTAGCGATGAACCTTTGCTAGAAAACTTATTTTTGTCTGCAGGATTTGACTTGAAGGCAGACAAGTGATTTGTTGACTCTGGCGCTTCTTTTCATTGCATCTCGCAAAGAGACATATTTTCTTATTATGCCAGTGGAGATTTTGGGCTAGTGGTTGTGAAAACGGCAACAAGTGTCTGATTGTTGGAAAAGGAACTGTTGTTGTGAATATATCAGGTGGGGGGACCTCTAATTTTGCTTGAAACCAGACATATTCTAGAGTTGAAGAAAAATCTAATCTCAATCAGTATAACTTGAACAAGAAGGTTTGATAACAACATTTGGACGCGGAGAGTGGAAGATAACCTCAGGAGCAAGAATAGTAACAAAGGGAAAGCGTACGTTTACACTTTACCTCTTCCAGGAAAATCATATCAGTAATATGGTTGCAACTACAGTGGCTACAGGTAATTTGTCTACTCTTTGGCATTTAAAAAGTTTAGAATTGAATTGACATCGGTGTAATAAGTTTGGAACAAAATTTGTAATTACTCTAAACATATGTCTAAGCTTTCCTTTAGGGGCGAGCAAAAAAATCGGGATCCACTCGAACCGGACCGGACCTTACCCAACCAGTTGGTTTTGGGCGGTTCCCATCGGGTACCAGTCCGATTCCCGGTTCCATAAAATACATATGCTTCTTTCCATAGTACCACTAGTTTACCCTAACAATTTTTTCATATTACAAACAAAGTCGGCACAACACCCAAAAGAAACATAGTCCTGGGAAGAGGGTTAGGGTTTTCTATCTTCACTCTCAACCGAGCCACATCATGGATATCCTCCGTCGTCGTGCCCAGGGGGTCCATCGATCACCGAGAAGGGTCCACCGTCTTTCCGTCAACTTCCATATACCAAGCGACGAAACGGTAGGGGAGAAGCACATTAATCCTACCTCCACCCATACACCGAATCAGTGCCTGGAACGAGTACATCCTCTCATTCTCATTTTGTATATATTGGTACTCCGAAGTGTGGTACCTATGGGGGATCTATCTACAATTTTGAAAAAAATAAAGTGATGAGCCGAAGCCCAGTAAATGAAATTCCCAAGTCTAAGGTAGAAAATCTGCCTACCACTCAACTTGGGTTTAGCAAACGGCAAGCATACACTAATACATAAACACATGTTTACCTTTTTTCTCAATAACTTGCCTTGATGACCCATTACCACACAAGCCTAATCACTCGTTCGAAGCAGGCAAATGATACGTTATTTCATGATGCATTAGTATTATTTGTAGCTTATTCGCACAAATGAATGTATGTACATGAGCATGCATTGGGTTCATTACTCCATCTTCATCCCAAACACTCTCGGGTCATCCTGATACACGGGGCATCTCAACTCTCGAGATATCCCAAACACTCATGGGGCATCTCGACACACGGGGCATCGCCACTCAACAACATCCCGAAACACTCCCCGGAGCATCCCGACACACGGGGCATCCAAACACATCGGGCATCGTCACCACTATTATGTGGATGATGGAATATTCTCTTAATCATGCAATAATGGTGCTCATTGATGGGCAATACATCTAAAAGCTAATCCAAATCTATAAACGTAGCGGAAAAATCTAGATCTACATACCCATAAGCATAACTGGTGGATTATGGCGAAACAACGATCTCAATCATCATATAGGTTCATATACGCATAGATCAAACTAAATCCACATGCCCTAGAAACAACTTGTATCACTGATTGAAAGGTATATCACGATTAACGAACATACCTCAATTTCCACAGATTAAGAGCCCCAAAAGGAGGTGAGAATACGATTTGGATCCGCCGATCGATCGTTCTTCAAGAGAGTTTTCCAAAGAGAGTTTTTGAGAGAGTTCTGTATGATTTCAACTAAACGACGTACGTTCAGCATAAGAGGATATACCATCCTCTCTCCCTTGTATTGAAAAGGAAACAAAATCCTCTTAATTGCAATCAATTATCGCAATAAAGGTAAGGATTGATTTTGCCCTTAATGGGCGCAATTTTTCCTAACATCTCCCACTCGCCCATAAAGGGCTAAACATCTCCATTTCTCTTCTCACTGCAAAGTTCATATGGACAAATAATCCGTGGGACCAACATACTCTGAGAGCTCGTTGCCATACATCTGTTATGAATATATAGTAGCTTACATTGGGCATTATAATTTAGAGTAGCTCCAGTATGCGGTACCCTAGATCAATCAGTCACATTTATATCTCTTATGATCTCTTCAAAGTCCGATATATATTGTACTCACAATTACGATTACACTCATATAATCATAATTGGTCAACTTGTGAGTACAAAATCATAATGTGACTTCAACTACGAATTGATCTTCCTCTTTCCTTAAAATCTCTCAATTTCAACTCAATTTGCTTTTCCAGAAATGTCCCGCTAGATCGAATCATCCATGATCATTGACAACACTCTAGGATAGCAAACACTGAATCAAAATTTCAAGAATAGGTCAGAGGCGTGAGGGTGTTCCGCAAGAGTCTCACATGGCTATAGAGTTGAGATCAGTACTCTTGCCAACTCTTCTTGGTTGTCTCATGCATACGTAATATGAAATACGCATATGGTATTCTCTTTTTTTCCATGGAGCGTATGTCTCTACATTTAATACTATACAGATGATAGTTTAGACATTCCGAACGTCTAACTTGAGTTCACAGATCTACTCTCTTCAAAGAATTCACCAGAACTCACATCTGGCATTAAAGACAGATAAAATGAAATACGTAGTTACTTCACTTTCGGGCATAACTTATTATGACCTCATCTTAACACTCCTATTAAGGCGACATCAAAATTTCAAGCTTGACATCTCAATTATCACCTAGATAAAAATAAGCTTGAAATAGTCTCATCTCCATTTATCACATAGTAAATAGAGGCGATTACTAGTGTGAGTGGGCTAATCTCTTATCTGTCCAACATACTTTCTCAATATAGTGCATTAAGCATTAATATGCATAAATGTTAAATAAACTCATAGGCATCAATAATGACAACAAATATCATTGACTGTGAACTTTATGAAAAATACAAATTTCCAGTATATCAATTTCTACGCAGTCCCAAAGACTTTACATGACCGAGAAAAATATTTCTTGGAATCGGCTTGGTTATTGGATCTGCTATCATACTATGCGTAGATATATACTGGACGTTCACAACCTTTCGTGCAACCATGTCTTTCACAAAATTATACTTGGTATCTATATGTTTGGTCTTGCAATGAAATTTGAGATCCTTGGTGTAAGCTATTCTTGCTTGGCTATCACAATTAACCAATAATGGACTAGTGGCATCCTCAGCAACACCTAAATGATCCAAAAATCTCTTGAGCCAAACACACTCTTGTATAGCTGCTGACAGAGCCACGAACTCCGCTTCCATGGTCGATAATGCTATACATGTTTGTTTCTTACTACTCCAAGATATTGCACCACTGCACAGTAAGAATACAAATCCAGAGGTAGATTTGCTTTCATCTAAATCTCCTCCCTAATCAGCTTTAGTATCGCCCTCAAGGCGTAGATTTCTTCCTTGGTAAGTCAGCGAATAATCTGTAGTACCCTTCAGATACCTTAGGATTCTCTTGACGGCAGTCCAATGCGCTTGACCTGGATTGGATTTGTATCTACTCACCATTCCAATAGCATGACAAATGTCAGGTCTTGTACACATCATAGCATACATTAAGCTCCCAACATCACTAGCATATGGAACATTTTCCATTCGCTCCCGTTCTTGTGGAGTCTTAGGACACAATCTGCAGCCCAAACTTTCACCTTTTGCAATAGGAGTGTCAATGGGTTTGCAATCTTGCATATGAAAATGTTCAAGGACTTTATTTACATATGTCTCTTGCGAGAGAGACAACAACCTTTTTGAACTATCTCTTGAAATCTTAACTCCAAGAATATACGCAGCCTCACCCATATCTTTCATTTCAAAATAGGACGATAACCAATTCTTAACTGTTTGAACAAACTCCGTATTGCTTCCGGTAATCAGGATATCATCAACATATAATGATATGATCACAAAATGATCTTTGGATCTTTTGATATATACGCAATGATCCTCATCAATCATTACAAAATGATATGCTACTATAGCATTATGAAAATGCATATACCATTGTCTCGAAAACTGCTTAATGCCATATATCGATCTTAGAAGTCGACACACCTTTTGTTCTTGGCCTTCTGTAACAAACCCAATGGGCTGTTCCATGTAAATTTCTTCTTCCAATTCTCCATTGAGAAAAGCAGTCTTTACATCTATCTGATGTAATTTAAGATCCATACTTGCCACTATTGCTAGAATAAGGCGAATTGAGGTAAATCTTACTACAGGAGAAAAAGTTTCCTCATAATCAATTCCTTCATGTTGATTATATCATTTCACCACGAGGCGAGCCTTATATTTTTCAATTGAGCCATCAGCCTTTCGCTTTATTTTGAGAACCCATTTGTTCCCAATGGCTTCGCGTCCTTTCGGAAGATCAACCAGTTCCTAAACTTGATTTGATGATTCCATCTCTTCTTCCATTGCTTATATCCAATTTTCCTTGTTCGGACAAGATAGAGCTTCATTTACATTCCTTGGCTCATCCTCAACTTGTGGAGCGTCCATGAAAGATTCCCCTTCAATCTCAAAACGTTGACGGGGAATGCTTTTGCGACTTGTTCGTCGTGGAGAAGATTGTACCCTAGGTACTTTATTCTCCATTACACTCCCACTCGGATCAGATAACGATGGCATTGTCTCATCAAGTGGTAGCAATTGAGATTGGTTCGAAACAAATTCCCCACTTCTCACATTGCTCCCACTTGCATCATCATTATCTAATGTTTCAAATAGGGAATTGTCTTCACATATTTCGCCCTTTTTAGGAAACTCATTCTCTAAGAATGTGATATCTCGTGATTCGAATTCAGTTACACTCCCAATTTCCTGCTCACCTATAAAAACATATCATTTTGAGTATTTCGAGTATCTTATAAAGATGCTCTTACCTCTAGGACCTAATTTCCCATACTTGTGCGACGATTCGTGAGTATAGGCCATACAACCCCAAGGTTTCAGGAAACTCAAATCGGGTTTTCGACCCGTCCATAATTCGTATGGAGTGGAGGTAACTGATTTAGAAGGCACTCGGTTAAGTATATGGGCAGCTATTATCAAAGCATCACCCCAAAAGGTGGTTGGCAGATTTGCCTGCGTCATTATAGACCTAACCATTTTCAATAGGGTTCTGTTTCTTCTCTCTGCAACACCGTTTTGTTGAGGAGTGTACGGAACAGACAACTGTCTTTCTATTCCCTTTTCATCACACAAATTTCTGAACTGATCAGATAGATATTTTCGACCTCGATCAGATTCAATGCTTTTATTTTCTGGTCCAATTGATTTTCCACTAAGTTCATAAACTTCCTAAAGCAACATAATACTTCAGATTTGTGAGAAATCAAATAGACATATCCGAATCGAGTATAATCATCTATAAAAGTGATGAAATAAATAGCTCCATGCCTCGCTCTCATATTCATTGGACCACAGACGTTAGACTGGATTAATTGCAATGGAAACTCAGCTCTAGTCCGTTTTTCAAATGGTTTTCGTGTCGTTTTTTTCTCTAGACAATGCTCACAGATAGGCAATTCGAATTTTTCAATATTACCTAACAAGCCTTTTTTGGCTAATCTATTCATTCGTTCTTGGCCAATATGACCGAGTCTAGCATGCCACATATTCACATCATTATCATTAGAATCGAAAGATGTAAATAGGGAATAAATGATATTATAACCACTGTCATTAACATCCAAAACGATAAAACCATCCAGAAAATAACCAGAACCATACCGACTTGTTCCTAAAAATAAATCAAAACCATTATTATGGAAATTCAAATTAAAACCATGCTTAACCAACACCAACACTGAAACTAAATCCCGACGAATCTCTAGAGCATATAGCACGTCATGCAGGAACAAGGTACGACCACCGCACGTACTCAATTGGCAGGTGCCAATGCCTTTCACCTCCGCTCTGGAGTTGTTTCCCACATATATCCATTTTGCTCCATGTGGAACTTGTCGAAATTCAACGAAGGCTCCTCAGTCCTTCACTACATGGTCTGTGGCGCCTGAGTCTACAGTCCACAAAGGATGAGATTCAGTTAAAAAGATCGAACTGAAAACATAAGAAACACTCACAAGTGTATCAGGGGTTACTACCTTTTTCGGTTCATCGTAGTCGCGAGCGAAGTGCCTCTTGCTGCCACAGTTGAAACACTTCACCCTTGAAATGTTCTTCTTCAAAGGACCCTTTCCTTTCCTAGGTTGGTTGGTTTTTGGTTTCTTCCCTGAAGGCTCCGCTCTTTTGCCCTTCCACTTCTTAAAACCACCCGGATGCTTGCGCTTGGAGCCCACAGCTCCATGTGAACTAGAAGCAGCATAATAAATATCTATTTGTGGTTTAGCAGCCATGAGGCGGTCCTTTTCCAGCTCAAGATGCCGCATTGCATCCTCAAAGGTTTTGATGTTATCATTGTGAATTAAGTGGATTTTCATATTCTCCCAGCTATGTGGCAAAGAGCGTATAACCGCTTGCACCTACTGCTCGTCAGTCAATATGTGTTCAGCATCAGACAATTCACTTATCATATTCGACATCCGCCTCAGATGTTGCTTCATATTCTGGCCATGAGGCATCTTATATGAGTCGAACCTTATAGTGAGCTGTCTTAGTTTGGTCACCGATGTTTGACCAAACCTGGCCTTCAGTGCATCCCACATATTCTTGGCGTTATCAAACCGCATGAACTCTCTCATTATGTCATTCTCCATGCTGCTCAGCAACGTAATGCAAGCAAGAGAGTTCTTTCTTTTCCAAGTAGTAAAAGCATCTCTATCTCTCTGATGTTGTGCAGTCGTACCCTCTTCAGGTTCATCCATAACTTAGTTCAGGGTTTCTAGTGCTTCCTGCTCCTCTAGCACATATTGGATTTTCATGCTCCATATCTCATTATTTTTGCCATTAAGTTTCTCTCCCTTGTTCAACTCAGCTACGACATTCTTTGTTGCTGAAGTCATTCTATAAGAACACAAAGTTCTTTAGACACTATTTGCGCAAATCTTTTAATGCCTAACAATTATGCATAAAGATTTATACTAACTGATTGTGTTAACGAATAGTTTCACAAAAGGCCTTAAGATTCGAAAGTTCACTACTCCCAATCATCATCCAAAGAGCCTAATTTGAAATTACCGTTAACATAATCATTTATATAAATCAAGTTCATTTAATAGTTACAAAAACTAATTGAACTCCCCACTTGAACATATATGGATAAAAGAATAACTATGACAAAAGTAATATAATCCATAAAAGCTGCCATTTATTATTATTATTGAAAAAATCCATTAAACAAGTTCAAATAAAAAAAATAAAATAAAAAATAACGTGGGAGTAAACAATCCTCAAACCAAAAAAGGGTCCCAAACTAGGCAGCATAAACAGAGATAACACTTCAACGGATAATCTTCTTCTTGTAGACCGGTAAAGTCTCGTAAAAACATTCTGGAAGCTCTGTTTTTGAAATACCCCAAAGGGTAACAGCCCGAGCAAGTTCCTTTGACTTGCGCCAAGGTGTACTCATATGCCGGGTGGCATCCACAGAAAGAGTTGACGTCCTCGACGCCTTTATCTTAATATCCTCCCTTATATAAGCTTGGAGAAGCTCATCATAATCCGGACGACCTTTCCTCTCCTAGAGAGCATGAAGAAAGTCCATTTGACTTTTCGGTAGACTATCACTAAAAGCAACAATCTTGTCAAATTCTTTTAGACAACCACTTGCCCAGATGACATCCTGTAATTTCTTGTTGAAATTGATGACATGGTCAATCAATTCAATCCTCGCATCCCATGTTATGGCTTCCATTTCACGCCGCAAACCCTTAGGTTTTTCTTTCTGAGCTCTTGTTCTCGCAACATGGGGAGTGCGCCATAGGTGTACCATTGTTTCTGTAACGAATTCGGAAACAAAAAGAGGATTACTCATAATTCATGATACAACTATTAATGTCAACGAGAATTTACAAGATATTTGGTATATAATGGGGTCAAAAGGTAATTTTTAGAAAAATCAGGGTCCAAAACGCAATTTTTAGAAAGTTCGGGGACCAAATTGCAATTTTCACAAAGTTCGAGGACCAAATTGTAATTTTCAAAAAGTTTGAGGACTACATTACAATTTTCAAAAAGTTCGGGGACCAAATTGCAATTTTCAAAAAAATTTGAGGCCCAAATTACAATTTTCAGAAAGTTCGAGGACGAAATTGCAATTTCTAGGAAAAACATAGATCATCCGGGTTGGAACAGTTCGGATACAGGTTTAAGATAGCTCAAAATCGGGTCTGGAATAAGCTGAAACCGGGACTGGGACACGCTGCATGTGCCTCTCACGTGGCGCGTGAAGCCCACGCGCACCGGACCCTTCCGGTGCGTGCGGCCCCTCCCGGTGTGGCCTCGCGATGGGCGACCACTCAAATTTCTCATCTCTCCAAGCCTGTTCCATTGGTATGTTCAAAATTTTTTTTTATCGTACTTAACGAAAAAGATTTCCCCATAACTGAACGTACGAAAAACGGGTGTGTCGCGCTAATCGCGATTACTGAACTACACATGATCAGGAAACAAGAACAACAAACGCTTTGATACCAATGATGGGTAATACGTCTAAAAGCTAATCCAGATCTATAAACGTAGTGGAAAAATATCGATCTACATACCCATAAGCATAACCGGTGGATTATGGCGGAACAACGATCTCAATCATCCTATACGTACATATACGCATAGATCGAACTAAATCCACATGCCCTAGAAACAACTTGTATCACTGATTGAAAGGTATATCACGATTAACGAACATACCTCAGTTTCCACAGATTAAGAGCCCCAAAAGGAGGTGAAAATACGATTCGGATCCGCCGATGGATCGTTCTTCGAGAGAGTTTTTCGGAGAGAGTTTTTGAGAGAGTTCTGTATGTTTTCAATTGAACGACGTACGTTCAGCGTAAGAGGATATACCATCCTCTCTCCCTTGTATTGAAAAGGAAACAAAATCGTCTTAATTGCAATCAATTATCGCAATAAGGGTAAGGATTGATTTTGTCCTTAATGGGCGCAATCTTTCCCAACACTCATGAAAGTATTCAAAATCAATATAGAATACCATTTTTCTCAAACCATTATCCAAGGACAAACATTCTGATTCATGCTTCACTTACATGGCAATCGATAACATCCTACATGTAATTCGGTAACTTCTCATTTCGTTTTTTAATTTATTTATAATAATCAGAACTCCAATGATCGGTAACACCGATACTACAATCGGTGACATCCACAGGAATTGGTATCTTCATTTCAATCAACAACTTTTTATTATTATTGTTATGTTATTATTATACTATAATTATATTCGGTAAACTTCCATCGTCGGTCAACTTTGTTGACCATCGGTGACATTCATAAAATCGGTAACTCTATTTCAATCGGTATCATTTTTTTTAAGACATCAATTTTCATAAAGAGAATCTGTAACTTTCATACTTCGATCAGCTTCACTCGTTAGCCCCCATATGAACAATAAAGCTAATTTTTCATCCTTTTTTCACTCTTCTCATCCAACACGATATCAAACAATCAAAGATCCCTTACACAAATCAAAACCCAACAATTAGTACAATAACTTCACCTATCGATGTTTAGTCTCTTTCATGTTCACCACCAAATTCACCAGAATTAGCAAACAACAAACAACCAAGTCAAGAGCACCAAGTAGATTATTCTAACTTATCACCTAAGGTTTTCACTTACAGCGAAGATTCGGTAAAGCTTTAATCACCTCACTGATAGAGAATGAAAGAGTGGGACCTTTGAAATGAGAGTTAGAGAGGGGTTGGTGGTGAAAATTAATGACGTTCGGTTCCCTATTTATATGTCCTACTTTTATGATTAAGCATTAAATGTCTAATAAATGAAGGGGGTAAGTGGTCCAATCAATTTACTTCATATGGCTTCTCTAGAATTGGGGTGCTAATGACCAAAGGGTATAGACATGCATTGTGTGTACCTATAGTAATGATTAAAGGACAAATGTTTTAATATCATTAGTTATAGGATGTGATACTTTGGAGATGCTCTTCTTCAATGGCCAAGTGTGTGTATGAATCATTACTAGCATTAATGACTAGCTAATGATGAGAGTGATGATGTAGTACATTGTGATGCAATAGCATTGACGTCTTGAAATGAATGAAAATGAGTGGTGAAGAGTGATCGCTATGGTGAAAAAAGAGAGAGATAATAAATGACTTATCTCCAAAGTTTTTCAATCGACAACTTTTTTGAAAAAAAAAAAGGCTATTGGTTAAACTTAGAAGCAATTCAGCAACTACTTATCGATTCTTGAGAAAACTCAACAATAATTCGAAGAGTTAACTAATATGTTGGAAAATCACCTGCTATCGTATACGTTAAGGTTAAAGGGTAAAATGGTATAATGGTCTTTGTGGGTTTTGATATGTATATATATTGTTCTTTTCATCAATAAAATTATTGAGTTTCGCTAACGTGGCATTAGAGCCAAACTAAGATCTAAACCCGAAAATTAATTCCCACCACCGACGACCACCAGATCCGATACCTTCTGACATCGAAATCTCCATTCCCAGCATCTTTAGAAGTAGGTGAATCTAGATCTAGAGTTGCCCAGGCCCGACGACCCCCTGCCAAGTATCGCCTGACGTCGCCCAGGCGAGGCGACTTTGTTCCAAGCGTCGCCTGAAGTCTTCTAGGCTCAGCGACCCATTTTCGGCGTCTCCTAATGTCGTTGGTCAAGATGCGACCTCTTCTTGTGGTCGCTGGTTGAGGTACGACCCTCCCTTGGTGGTCTCCTGATGTCGTTTGTTGTGAGTATTGGATTGTGGGGTCTCGGTTGTTGATTCTAGAGTCCTGGATATAGGCTATTGGTGCTGGTTTTTTATTTATTTATGTGAGGTTGAAGGTGCTGATTTAGTTGGTAATAAGTAGTGTTGTGATAGTTTGTGGAGTTTTGTTCTTGATTTGGTGGGAGTGTTTGATTTCTAATTTACTGATCCTAAGATTGTTCTGAAGCTTGGGTTATGATGAAAGGAAAAGGAGTAGTGACTGAGGTCGCGTTTGCATCCTCTAGTCGTTTGACAGAGGAAAAGTTAGCTGGTGTCACCAATTTCCAGCAATTGAGGAGAATTGTGGTGGTGGTATTGACTGGGAGAGAACAACTTCATCATCTAACAGGTGAGAGATCCACTGCTGATACAAAATGGGATACCATAGATGCTAGAATTCTTGGGCAAATGTGGAATTTTATGGAATCTCGTGTGGCTGCCTTGGTTACTCATGTTACTACAGTCAAGGATTTGTGGGATTACTTGAATGTACTTTATTCTGGACAAAATACCGTCTCAAGGATTTATGAATTTTCCCAAGATTTCTTTAGAGGTGACAGAAAGGTCGGCCTCTTACTCAATTTTTTACTGATTTTAAACAAATGTATGTGGAGCTTAACTATCTTTTGCCAATTACGTCTGATGTTAGGAAGCTACAGGAGCAGCGAGAACAATTGGCTGTTATGGGATTTTTGGTAGCACTCGGACCAGAGTTTGATGCAGTTCGTTCACAAATTCTTGGAGGAAGCACTGTGGCTTCACTAACGGAGACTTTTTCTCGTGTCTTAAGGGTTTCACGTGAATCATCTAAGGATAAATTTTCCACAGGTGATAGCTGAGCCTTGGCAGTCTAAGGGAACTGTGGTGGTGGTCGAGGTCATGGCGGTAGTCGTAGTGGTGATAGTGGACGTGGCTTCGGTAGTGGTGGCAGTGGCCGTGGGTTTAGTAGAGGCTAACCACAGTCATACAGTAGCACCTCTAGTGACACAGGAAATAGTACCAGTTTTGCACAGACATGTCATTACTGTGGTGTCCCTAGATACATTCAACATTTTTGCTATAAGTTTCATGGAAGGCCCTCTCATTTTGTTGCAGCTAATGTAGCCAATGCAGTAGAGTCGGGTGTTTCTTCACAGTCCTCTAAAGGAGGAATACTAATTAGAATGTCGGAAGAGGAACTTGCTAGGTACAATCAATTCCAGATTTCTCAGCCAGTTTCCTTCTCCATAACTACTTTTGCTCAGACAGGTAATGCAACAACGTGTCTTTCATCTACCTCTCGCTCCTGGGTCATTGATTCAGGTGCTACCGATCATATGACTAGATCTTCAGGTATCTGTTCTGCCTTTCATGAGTCTATGTCCAATGTTACATTAGCTTATGGTTCTCTATCCATAGTGAAAAGGATAGGCACAGTTCACCGACATCCTCCTTATCTTTATTTTCTATCGTGTACCTCACAAAATTTCCGTTTTACTTTATGTCTGTCGGTCATCTTACCAAAGAATATAACTGTTCTGTAACCTTCTATCCCGATTCCTGTGTTTTTCTGGATTTGAAGACGAAGAAGACGATTGGTAAAGGACATATGTCAAGGGGGCTCTATGTGTTTGATGATACTATCGGTGTTGCTTGTTCAGCAGTTTCTCCACATCAAGTTCATTATCGCTTGGGACATCCCTCTTTGGAAAGTTTGAAGAAGCTAGATCCCCGGTTTCATTCTTTATAGAGTATTGAGTGTGAGTTGTATTAGTTTGGAAAATTGCATCATATTAGTTATAATCCAAGAGTCAATAAACAGGCTTCTCGGCCATTTGCTTTAGTTCATTTTGATGTTTGGGGTCCATGTTACTTCAAAGTTGGGTTTCAAGTACTTCGTTACTTTTGTAGATGACTATTCAAGAGCCACTTGGCTATATCTAATGAAAAGTCATTTTGAGTTGTTCCCTATTTTTTGTGCATTCGTTAACGAAGTACATACTCAATTTTCTGCTTCTGTCTATACCCTTCGAAGTGATAACGCCAAAGAGTACTTTTCTAAGGCTTTCTCTAAATTAATGTCCTGACATGACATTCTTCATCAATCTTCTTGTTCGGATACACCACAACAAAATGGTGTCACCGAAAGAAAGAATCGCCACTTGTTAGAAATTACTCGTTCTTTGATGTTTGAAATGAAGGTAGATAAATCCTTTTGGGCTGATGCTGTCATGACTGCATGTTATCTTATCAATCGCATGCCATCCTTTGTTCTTAAGGGTGCAATTCCCCACTCTCTTCTTTTTTCTTATGATCCCTTGTTTCATTTGCCACCTCATATATTTGGTTGTGTCTATTATATTCGTGACCATCGTCCAGGACTTTCCAAACTTGATCCTTGATCTCTTAAATGTATTTTTGTGGGGTATTCTCATACACAGAAGGGTTATCGTTATAACTGTCCTTCTTTGCATAAGTATTTTACCTTTGTAGATATTTCCTTTTTTGAGTATACTATTTATTCTGATAATCCAATGGAGCCTTCTGCGGTGGATGATGATTCTTTGACATATGTTATTATGGAATCACCACCCACTTCAGATTCTCCAGCTATTCCTCCACCAATCCAATATGTTTACAGCAGACGTCCTCATCAGCATGTGGAACCCCCTGCAGATGTACCTCAGCCTATTTCGTCTTCTTCATCTTCTGAGCTTGAGGTAACTCAGTCACATACTAACCTTGATATCCCTATTGTACATCGCAAAGGAGTTCGTAGTTGTACCCAGCACCCTATTGCACAGTTTATCTCATATTCTGGTTTATCTGCCGCTTGTCGGGCTAGCCTAGTGACCATTGATACACACCCTATTCCTAAAATTGTTGTTGAAGCATTATCTAGTAGAGGCTGGAGGACATCTATGGAAGAGGAGTTATTGGCACTGGATCAAAAGCAGACTTGGGATCTTGTTCCTTTACCTGCAGGGAAGACGTCCATTGGATGTAAGTGGGCGTTTATTGTCAAGGTTAACCCAGATGGTTCTCTTGCTCGTCTCAAGGCCAGACTGGTTGCTAAAGGGCATGCACAGGTTTATGGGGTCGATTATGGTGATACTTTTTCTCCGGTGGTTAAGATGACCTCTGTTCATCTTTTACTTTCCTCGGCTGCTTATACTTGTTGGCCTTTGTTTCTGCTTGATGTTAAAAATGCCTTTCTTCATGGATATTTACAGGCAGAGATGTATATAGAGCAACCACCAGGGTTTGTTGCTCCAGGGGAGTCTGGCCATGTCTGTCGTTTAAAAAAATCTTTATATGGTTTGAAACAGTCTCCTAGAGCCTAGTTTGATAAGTTTACTGAGGCAGTACTCCAGTTTGGCCTATGTAGATGTACTGGAGATCATTCTATGTTTTACCGGGTTACTAGAGCTGGTCGGATATTCCTTGTAGCTGATGTAGATGATATTGTCATAATTGGAGATAATTCTACAGGGATTAAAGAGTTGAAACTGTATTTGCAACAGCAGTTTCATACAAAGGATTTGGGACTACTTAGATATTTCTTGGACATCAAAGTGGCACGGGCGAAGAAAGGTATTTATATCTCACAACGAAAATATGTTCTGGATTTGCTTACAGAGACAGGTATGCTAGGAGCTAAACCGTGACATCCCGAATTTCGCCTAGCTAAATAAAGGTGAGTACAATATTAGAATTGAATTACTTGACATTAATTGACACGTGTCACGTAGTTCGTTAAGGGTTGATAGAACTAGCCCGACCCCTAGAGTGAAAAAAACAAAGTGACTATAGTATGAATGTGATATCCTGTATTCTTTTAACCGACTAAATGCGATTGCGGTGATAGATTAAATATTGATTTATCACTAATTAAATTTATTAAGAGGTCAATTAAGGGACTATAGTGTTAATTTGGCCTCCAAATCGAAATTACCAAGAGCATAGTATAGAGATGTTAGAATTAAACTTGTGTGTTAATAATTGTAACATGTCACGTGATTAAATTACGTGATTATGGCGTTAATTTCATATATAAATCGAAAATGCTAAGTAATCATAGTGAAAACTATAGTCTAATTTAAGGTTTAATGTGCATAATTAAATTAATGAGGGCAAAATGGACATTTCTCACCCCATATGGCCAGCCACCCCCTTGGAAAATGGGCCAATTTTTCTCTCAAGTGATTTCATGATTTCACCCTAAGTTACTATTCACACCACCCATAGTGCCTAATGGGATTTTATGACAAACTAAAGCTTACACTTAATATCTCTCTCCCCTCTTCCTCTTGATGAGGCCGAAATCCCCCCTCTCTTACTTTCATTTTCAAAATTCACTTATACTCTCATCTTGCTCTCAAGAAGCATCAAGGGTTGTGTTGTTCTTGGGTTAAGGCAAGTTTCTCATCTTTTCATTACTTCAATATGATTTTGTGTGGCTATATTATAGTTCATTTGAAGCTTGTGGCTTGGTATAGATGAGAAATGAAAGTAATGATAAGCCTATAGTGCTGCATGTGGTGGATCTTGGTGTAAAAGGGCTATGCATGTGGATTTTTGAAGTTGTTCTAAAACTGAGTCTAATCTGACCTTCGGCGCTTGCTATTTTTGTACCGTTTCTTGTGAGCTCCTATGAACCCTAGATCAAAAAAATAAAAGTTGATGCCAACATCCCAAAATATAACATATATTAATTTAAGAATTTTTGGAGTTCGTATAGTCGGCCAAAAGGCCATGCACTTCCACGATTTTGTTCCGTGCTGAATCTGAGTCCAGTCTGACCTTCTGTGCTTGTTATTTTTGTACCTCTTTCTGTAGACTTCTATTAACTTAATGCAAAGCATAAAATTCGAAGGTAACACCCTAGACTATAACATATATTAATTTGGGGATTTTTGGAGTTCATATGGTGGGATAGCTGACCTCATACTCTCACGGGTTGCATGTGCTGAATCAGAGTCTGATCTGACCTTCCGTGCTTACTATTTTTGTACCTCCATCTGTGGGCTTCTATTGACTAAGAGAAGAAAAATAAAACTTGAAGGCAACATCCTAAAATTTAACATATATTAATTTCAGAATTTTTGTAACCTTTAAAGTTGGTGATACGGCCGTTCCCTTGACCAACTCTGTTCTGTTACCGAGTCTGATTTTTACCACTACTTCCTTAATTTACTATGACTTATATAAATGGGACTGAACTTCGCACTTCCCATGACAGTTGTAGATCAAGATCTTACCTACGACATACTAAAATTTGGTGATTTTTGGAGTTAATTTACTTGGGAAAAAGTTGCGTTTTCGAATAGTGTACGAAACTATCCTTGAATGAGAAAGCAACGAATTTTGAGGAAAACTCATTGTTCTGTGGGTCAAATGACAAAGAGTTTCAAATGGAAGTTATTCTCCACACCTTGAACTATGACTCTAGGAATTTTTGAGATTTTTGAATTTATTTGGCAATTTTAGTTATGGCCGGCAGATCGGGTTCAAATCTACCCGGTAATGTACTTTATGCTGAATTGAACCGCTTGCTAGATCTGATGTCGGATATTTCTTGAAAAAGTACGTCTATAGTTGCTGAGTAGTGGTTGACTCATTGAAGTATATGTGGTAGTTCATATTGAATATCATATAATAACACGTGTGCATGACTATGGAGTTAAGAGACTTGAAAATTTTCCATCGGCTAGAATGCCCATGGAGCCTCAGGTATTTGGGACGCCCCTTCGTGTATAAGGGAAGCCCCTACTGTGTGATCAGGGTAGCTTCTAGAGTTGAGAGGTCCAAGTGTGAAAATCTTGGTAGTGCCATTGCGTAGATGTCGGGAGGAGTCCGTGGGTCTTGGCAAGTGGAATTGTGGAATGTGAAATGAAATAAGGCTTAAAGATAAATCATCTGCATATTCATGAGTGCATAGCATACTTCATGTGATGTGATTTTCATTTCTGTGAATGCTTGATCGGTATTTATTGGTCTTCCTGGATGGCAATTAAATGAATATAAAATTACGTGCCGTGTTAAATAAATAAAAGAAAGAACTTATTTGACACTGCCAGCGTCTCGGCGCGGTGGTATGAGGAATGAAAAGGTTTGTAGACGATCGAGGTTCATATTCATGAGTGCATAGCATACTTCATGTGATGTGATTTTCATTTCTGTGAATGCTTGATCGGTATTTATTGGTCTTCCTGGATGGCAATTAAACGAATATAAAATTACGTGCCGTGTTAAATAAATAAAAGAAAGAACTTATTTGACACTGCCAGCGTCTCGGCGCGGTGGTATGAGGAATGAAAAGGTCTGTAGACGATCGAGGTTCGATCCCTGGAAGTCGTTGTTGTAATAATAATAATAAAACTTTTTCCACCTCAGAATTAAAAAGAATGTTCGTGTTAATTATTAATATGTGTTTCATTTGACTTAAATTATTAGTCCACATGTCTTAAATGAATTTTTGTTGAGAAATACATAAATCGTATGGTGTAATTTTTAGATGATTTATTTGTTGGGTTGTGACTCACTCTTGCTAACATTTCAGATACTTAGATATGGACATACCGCCTCATCATTTCTACGGAGTGCCTTTTCATATTCGGGCTTGGCATAAGGATGTCGTTTTCCATGATTCACCTACTATTTTTGTTAAGTACACGACTGTCTTATTTGTCAACACGGGTCGTCTGCCCATTATTACGTTTAGATTTATCACTTAGTATTTTAGGCAAGGCAATCGTGTGTTAGGACCTCTAATTATAGATGACGGCGGCAACAATAGTAGCAACGGCGGGAACGGCGGGCCAGAGGAGGAGAGTGACCCAGAGGAGGTGGTAGAGGATTAGTGGCGGTATATATATGTATGCGTGTAAGTATGGGCATATGGGTTGTAGTGTCCATATGTATTGGACAAATTTTGTTGAGATCGCCAGATAGAAGGGAATAGGATCCTTTTTGTGTACCCCTCACCAGGTAGGCTAGATCATTCCCTGTATGCCTCAGACGGTAGTACATGTTACGGTTATGGCTTGAGTACGAACTTATTATGTTTATTAATCTTAATGAACGAAGGTATTATGTTCAATATGAATTTCCTTCCACTTGCTCTAATTAATCGAAATCATAACATAATGGACGACCGTTACATAAACCACTAGATACACCAATGGAAGTGGGCTCGAAATTGATGGCAGAGGATGGTGAGCTGTTAGATGATCCGGAAAGGTATCGAAGCCTTGTTGGAAAATTAAATTATCTAACTATCACTCGACCTGATGTTTCCTTTCTGGTGAGCGTTGTGAGCCAGTTTATGTCTTCCCACGTACCTCTCATTGGGATGTTGTAATCAGAATTTTGAGATACTTGAAGAAAGCTCCAGGTCGTGGTATCATTTATCAGGATCATGGTCATAGAAGGGTGAAAGCCTTCTTGGATGCTGATTTGGCAGGATCTCCTATACATTGGAGGTCTACATTAGGGTATTGCACCTTTGTAGGAGGAATCCTAGTATCTTGGAAGAGTAAAAAGCAAAGTGTTGTGGCTAGATCAAGTGCAGAATCAGAATACAAAGCTATGGCTCAAGCTACCTATGAGCTAGTTTGGATACATCGGCTATTAGTTGAACTTGGATTCGAAGACCCTGCGCCAATGGAGTTGTGGTGCGATAATTGAGCAGCTGTCCATATTGCTTCAAATCCAGTATTTCATGAACGTACCAAGCATATTGATTGCCACTTTGTCGGTGAGAAACTTCAGGCTAGAGTTATATCTACTAGTTATGTTAGGACCGGTAAACAGTTAGCTGATATTTTCACCAAATCTCTAGGGAGTAGTAGGATTAAGTATATTTGTAACAAGCTGGGCATGCTTGATATCCATGCTCCAGCTTGAGGGGGAGTGTTAAAGCGAAAAAGTGTATAATAGTCTTTGTGGGTTTTGATATGTATATATATATCTTTCTTTTCATCAATAAAATTATTGAGTTCCGCTAACACAATCTACACTTTTGGGTTGTTATAGTTGATGCAGCTATTTATCTGATCAACGGGAGTCCATCTAGTGCGTTGGATGGAGAAATACCGCAAGAGCAGTGCTTAGGTAAAAATGTTAATTAAACGTAATTAAAAGTTTTGGTCATATTGCATGTGCTTTGATTGACAAAGAGAATAGGAAGAAGTTTGATGCTAAGTCCTAGAAGTGTGTCTTTATCGGATATTATGGCGATGAATATTGCTATAGGCTTTGGGATTATGAGAACAACAATGTCATCCCCAGTTGGAATGTGGTATTCCATGAAGAAAAGATGTACAAGGATCATCAGACAAAGCATAAGAAGGTAATAAAATCATATTATGTTGAGCTGGACACAATGCCTGTGACGATGGTTCCAACATATCATAGTGCACCTGAAGGGGAGGTTCGAGATGAACATATTATCAATGAGTAGGCTGTTCAAGAGGAACACTGAAATTCGGAATAGACTAACGGCCCTGAATTACCTATCTTGAGGAGGTCTAAATGTGTGAGAAAGTGAAAGGTAATTTTTTATCCATCAGCAAATATTGTTTTGAGCCATGTCTTATATATTGATTTGGGAGAGCCGAAAACATATGATGAGGGAAAGAAAAACACATCTCACATGCAATGGGAGCGTGCTATCAAAGACGAGATGGGCTCGTTACTGCTGAACAAAACTTTGGGAGTTGACCAAGTTGCCCATTGGTAAAAAGGCTTTGTTAAACAAGCAGGTGTACATGATAAAAATGAAGCATACCGTAGTATCAGATACAAGGCCAGACTTGTGGTCAAGGGTTTTTTCTCAAAAAGAAGGGATCGACTACTCTGAGATATTTCACCAGTAGTGAAAATGACATCAATCAGAGTTCTGTTGAGTATAGTTGCAGTGACAGATCTTCATCTCGAGCAGTTGGATGTGAAAACGGCATTTTTTCATGGTGATCTAGATGAAGAGTTATACATGGCGCGATCTAAAGGTTTTGAGGTCAAAGGTAAAGAGCACATGGTGTGTAGCTTGAAGAAAAGCTTGCATGTCTTGAAGTAAGCTCCGCAGCAATGTTACTTAAAGTTTGGTGGTTTGATGGAAGAAACAGAATCTGCACACTGTAAGGTTGATCAATGTGTTTGTTTTCGCAAGTATGGTGATGGTGATATCGCGTATCTCTCGTTATATGTGGAAGGCATGCTAGTGGCTAGCTCTAATATGAAGAGATTCTGTAAAGTGAAGGAATTATGTTGGCATCGTGGTTTTCCATGAACGACTTTGGAGAGGCCAAGAATTTTTTAGGCATGAAAATCATCAGGGACAGGAAAAATAAGAACTTATTCTTGTCGCAGGAAGACTATGTGAACAAGGTGTTAACGAGATTTAACATGGATAAGTCAAAGCTGGTTGCGACTTCTCTAGCGAGTCACTTATGTCCAAATACTCAAGCTTTGAAAGATGAGATGGAGGTAGTTCTATACACATTAGCAGTGGGACCTTTGATGTATGTCGTGGTGAGCACGATACTAGACATTGCACAAGCAGTAGGAGTTGTGAGTCGATATTTGCAGAACCCGGGCAAAGAGCATTGGAATGCACTAAAATGGATATTGAGATATCTAGCAGGTACTTCAAATTACTCTCTCTGTTATGAGGTACATCTCTTGAGTTGTAGGATTATGTGAATGCAGATCACTCGGGTGATTGAGATAGTAGTAAGAGTACTATTGGTTACGTCTTTACAGTTGTAGGAATAGCAGTGAGTTAGGTATCTCAACTATAGAAAGTAGTGTTCTATTGAAGACAGAAGTGAAGTACATGGCGATCACGGAAGCCTCCAAGGAAATCATGTGGTTACAAGATTACATGGAGGAGCTACATCGACTTTCCCATCAGATGAGCAACTGACTAGTGTTGACACCTAAGTTTTGGCTACCCATTTAGGATTAATTGCACAAAAAATTAGGAACCGACCCCGACCCCTTAACAAAAATATTCATTTGCATTCATATAGTTTTAATTGCATATAGGTTAGTTTAATTGTCTGCATTGCATCCATTTGCATTTTAATTAGACCAGCAGTGGAAATGGACTTGAAATTAACGCACGGACTAGGCCAGAACCCATAAGAAAATTCAGCCAGCATACATGTGCCAAAAATCACTAGGCCCTAGGGCCTATTTTGGGCTTAATTATGCCCATTAAACTCTAAAAAGGCCTATTCCGACCAAAAAAAAATTTATAATAAGGCCTTTTAATTAAATCCTAATTAAATATAAAAAAAGGCCTAATTCAAGCCCGAAAGAAGCAGACAAGCCTGCATAAGAGGCCATAAGAAAGCCAAGCCCATTCAATGGGCTGGTCGAAATATGAAGGGGGCAAATTGAGCAGAATGTCTCTTCCATGGACCAAATTGCAAATACCCAAAAGATGAGGGACTATCCCGTAAATAGATGAAACTTAAACCTAGAAGAAGATTCTATAAATTCAGACCTACATAACAAAATTCTAGATTGACAAATTTTATTTAGAAAGACACAAGCAATACACGAGAGAGGGAGAGGGCGCCCGGGCCGAGAACTTGAGGTTGAGAACCCCCCTAGCGGCCCCATCGTTTGCTGCCTTCCAGTCTACTATTACAGTCCTAAGACCCCTCGGCGGCCCCATTATTGACCGCCGCTGTTCACCGCCTCCCGACACGCCTAGCAGCAGTCTTGTGAATCCACTGCCGATCTGCGACTCCTCTTACTACGAGGCTCCCTAGATGCAACCACCATCTAGCGCTACGGAAGGAGTCGTTGTCCCGATGCTGTCGCTGTAGTCATCCTGTCGATCCTGTCGAGCCACGACGAGCAGCCACTGATTCTGAAGATGATGTTGCCTTCCCGGTCGTCAGGCAGATCGAGCGTCGAGCTACAATTTGTCCATAGGCGATGCTGATGGTCCCGATTTTGGGCAAATTTCCAAATCAGGCTAAAAAAAAAATTATTTACCAAAACAGGTTGAAATTTTTTTTTTTACCAAATCCGGTGCCGCTCGGCAGTCTGACTGCCGAGCGGGGTGGTCGGCCGGCTCCGGCGGCCGGCTCAGCAGCCACACTGCCGAGCCGGGCCCGGGGGCCCCAACTAATTTTTTTATTGAAAATTTCATAAGAAAAATCATTTTTTTATAATATTTATTTTATTTATAATTTTTTTCTTTTTAAGCTTATTTTTATAATATAATTATCAATATTTAATTATTTAAGAAATATAATTATAACATTACAATAAATTCACATATGTAATGTCGACATCGAACAGAATAACTGAATAAATATCGCGCAATTGGGATATTGTAATATTATAAAAAATTCACACATCTAATATAAAAACCACGAAAAAATGACCCTTAAGAGGTCCCTTTCTAATTTGTCCACTAACTCTATCTACCTTTCTAATTTCTCCACTAACTCCATCTTCCTTTCTCTATTTCCTTTATAATTTCCCCCTTTCTCCATCTTCCTTTTTGTAATGTTATAATATCGTTCAAGAAACATATTTATTAAGTTCATTTTTTCGTGGTTTTTATATTTGATGTGTGAATTTTTTGTAATATTATAATATCCCAATTGCGCGATATTTATTCAGTTATTCCGTTCGATGTCGACATTACATATGTGAATTTATTGTAATGTTATAATTATATTTCTTAAATAATTAAATATTGATAATTATATTATAAAAATAAGCTTAAAAAGAAAAAAATTATAAATAAAATAAATATTATAAAAAATGATTTTTCTTATGAAATTTTCAATAAAAAAAAATTAGTTGGGGCTCCCGGGCTCGGCTCGACAGTGTGGCTGCCGAGCTGGCCGCCGGAGACGGCCAACCACTCCGCTCGGCAGTCAGACTGCCGAGCGGGCTGCTGGGCCTAGCTCCGGCGGCCCGCTCGGTAGTTACTGCCGAGCGGGGTGCCGCTCGGCACTTAGACTGCCGAGCCGCACCTGATTTGGTAAAAAAAAAAAATTTCAACCTATTTTGGTAAATAATTTTTTTAAAGCCTGATTTGGAAATTTGCCCCCCGATTTTTACGTCTCCACCAGTGTGAGCTCACGAGTCACGGAAATCCTCGACTTCGTCTGAAGTACTTGCCGGCCGCCGTTGTTGCATTCGCTTTGCATCGTCGAGCCGGCGGTTTCTTTTTTGCAGATCAATCGACGTACCATCCCCGTTGTCGCTGTTATCCCCGCGGTCCCATCATTGCTGTCTCGCGAAGCCGCTACTGTTCTTGTTGCCGTCAAGAAGTTCCCTTGTAGCAGCTCCACGGGGACCCACTGTGAGCCCTGCCTCAAAGCCGAGCCCCTGTTGTCAACTCTCACACCATCCGATGCCCTATAGTAGCCCTGCGAGCTGCCGTATGCTGTCGAGAGCCGTCCCGTGATCCGCTGAGTATCCGATCAAATTTGGGAAGTTTATTAGCGAATTAGGTAACATCCGATTTGATTTATTTCGAGTATGTCTTGTTGCCTAATTTGAAATATTTGTTATCTAATATGATATCTTGAGCAGACAGATATTATCAGTAAAATGTAGCGAAATATAAATCTTTATAGATATTAATTTAATCCGCAAGATGTCGGATTATTTTTTCTAATTATTCTAATTTTAAAGGTTGTCGGTAATTGAAATTTAGCCCGAAAGACGTTGTATTATCTACTTCGATTGTCTCAAGCTTTTACTGCATATTTTAAAAGGACTGTTTGCGGATTGTGGATCGAATTATATACTGTGTGGATGTAATGCATGTTTTAAAACTTTAAAAGATTTCGTCATGTAGATTAGATCATTTTAGAGTAAATTGCATTCTAGGGTAATATATTTGCATTATATTTGCATTATAGATAGTATTTGCGCAATAGATAATATTTGCACGTTTAAATAGATTGCATCTCAGGATATGATCACCCTAGATAATTGCTGCATTTTTAGGTCATATATGCACGTTTAGGCTATGATTGTATGTTTAAATTAGTCTATCTAAGGTAGAATTAGATTAGGTTTCATTTTATGCATAATCTAGGCTAAATAATGATTTTTCTAGATAGTTTGATTTGGCCATTAGTTAATTTCAAAATACAAAAAAAAAAAAAGGATGGAAAAACATTATGCCATGTCAATATTATGCATGCCAGGTTGCATAACATTTAGGATTGCATGTTTAGGTCATTTAATTAATTTACATGTCATGTAGTTGCATAATAGATTAATTAATGAGACATTCACGCAGTTTAATTTAATTGCATACCAGTTAGGTTAGTCATGTAATTAATTAGGTTCATGTCATGTGCATCTGTTAGATTAGTTTGCATGGTCATTATACCATTGCATTTAGATAGATTTCATGCACTGCATATTAATTAGTCTTTCTCCTTAACAAAACGAAAATCATAAAGCAAGAATAATTGTGTGGCGCATGCTCTCTACAAATTATTTGACTTGCCTTGAGTGTTTACTTCATTGATTGGGCACATTCTTTTTCTTCTGAAAATCATTGCCTTGACTGTTTACTTCATAAAGCGAGAATAATTGGTTACTTGATAACCTTTGCTTAGTGACTTAGGTTAAAATTAATCCATGCTGTCTGCTAAACATTTTTTTCATGGTACCGAAAGGGCTTTAGAAAATCTAGGTAACCAAATCCCCAAAAGCAGAATCTTTAGTTCATAGGAATAAAATAGTTCTCCCGCTATTTTTCGTTGGTGTCTAATCGACCTACCGTAAATTGATTAGTGGCAAACTCCAAGTTAGATATTTTGCATGTTAAGATAAACCCTAAGTTGCGATTTGGTATGGATTTGGGAGAGTCCGAGCTAGGTAATAACTTAGTAATTCGTTAGTCTAAATGAATTTTTAGTTCGCGACAGCCAGCACATTCTAAGACTCAATATCGGCATTGTCCCTTACGCATAAAATCAGGACCCCATATTATCAGTAGTTTGTTGACACTGTCCACTGAAGAGCTCGTGTGGAATGACTTTCAAGTAATCTTCCAATGATCCTCTTGGCTTCTTTAGCATACAAGGACTTCCAAGGACATCAACGCACCCGTTAAGTCCTTGTCTTCGCTGAATGACCGAGTCAGTATCCAAAGACCTTTAAGGACATCAACATGACAGTTGATTCCTCATCTCACTGAACTTATTAGACCATCGGCATTGTCCTTGTCTTCCACCTCATTTGAAGAGAACTGCTCCAACCAACAATTTGTTGTCTCGATGATGATTCGCTCTTCTATCTTCTAGTCCTTCCAAGTATATTGGCGATTACGACTCTACCAAGCTGTTCACCTTCACAAGTGTTGTCTTTCTAAGCTTAAACGAATATCACAGTTCTAGGCTTGTTCTACATCACCAAGGTTTATCCAACTGTTCACCTTATCTTAGTCCTTCCAAGCCATCACGAACATCCACGTTCTTCTTGACTCGTTCACCCTCGATCAAGGTCCTTCTAGCTTGTTCACCTTTGTAGAGATTCTTCCACCTTGTAGATATCTCAATGCTTAATACCTTGTTCACCTTAGATATCGACAGTGATCTTTCCATATCGGCAGAGCATTTTCGATTGTGATAGAGCACTTAGAATCACACTTTATACTGATCATTACACCATCTGCATTGCGGCTTGTGCATATCACATGGTACTATACATTATAAACATTGGTAGCCTTTGATTGTCTCTGTCATTTTCAAAAGAACATAAGCAAATTTCTCAACATGGATATCTTTCATAATTAACTGTAATTGATATTGTAATATTTGCTAGTTTAAAAAGGGGAAATGACACCATAAGTGTCATAACCTTTTTTTTTAGGTTAATACCACGAAAAATTCCAAACTGGTACACTTGTGGCAAATTTACCCCAACCTATTTTTTTGACTACAAAAAACCCAAACTGGTACATCTGTGACAAATTTACCCTAAATTATTTTTTCGATCACCAAAAACTCTAAACTGGTACATCTGCGATAAATTTACCTCAAACTAATTATTTTGGCCACCAAAAATCTCAAACTGGTACACATGTGACAAATTTACCATCCGTTAGTTTTCGTTAAATTGGATTAATACCACGAAAAACCCAAAATTGATACACCTGTGACAAATAGAGGATAAAAATTCTAAACGTGTACATCCGGTAATTGCCACGTGTCATCCAAATAAACAATTTGACTATAAAAATTAACGAAAATTAACGGAGGGTTAATTTATCATAAGTGTACCAGTTTGGGGTAAATTTGTCAAAGATGTACCAGTTTAGGATTTTTGGTGGTTAAAAAAATAGTTTGGGGTAAATTTGTCACAGGTGTACCAGTTTAGGATTTTTTGTGGTATTAACCCAATTTTTTTTGGAACTCTTTAGTACCATAACTTATGTACGGCGTTTACTTGAGTGCCAAAACCTTTTTTTCCGATCTCATGAGTTTCATATAACTTTTCAATCGATCACTTTAGTGCCATGACTTTTTAATATCTTTCACCACAAGTGCTATATCACGTCGAATTTACGACCCTTGATTGAACGTTTTTAAAATGTTTTGACACTCAAGTGTTTTTGGGCTAACAATGCAACCTAGAGGGGGATGAATAGGTTGAGTGAAGATAAAAATTAATTTTTATCGAATATAACAAGTTAAAACTTCACCAGCAGCATAAACAATTTAACACAATTTGGAGTGTTACTGTTGAACAAATATGTAATGGGGTGCGGTGTGATAAACAGATAATGATATTTGGAGTGCTAATAATCAAGAAATAGAAGATAGCACATTGAGATTTTCTTGTAATCCGGCTTTCAAAGTAACTTGTTGTAAAATAGTGGTTCGACTTTATTCCCAAGCCTACATCTACTCTCCAGACTAAAAGCCACAATGAGGCTAAAATCCAATGGTAATTAGCAAAGCAAGTTACGATATGCAATGCTGCTCCTATACCGATATATCACACTATCAGGACAACCACTGCTCACACATTCGTACACTTGACCATTTGCTATTACAACTTAGTAGCACCATACAGAGACATAATTAGCATTGCAGCTACTATAAACAAAAGCAAAGAAAAACAAAAGAAGAAGACTCAAGAGCTAAGACTCGGTTTGTTCATCTCCTCCCAACACCCCCAACCTCACTATTTCTCTTGGATTGAGTATATATAGCCATCCAATCCTTAGATGACCGTTTGCAACACATCTCCACGAAGTAATCGCTGGTTGCAACGTTGCCGGCTGCAGAATGGCTCCCTGTCGCTCACCATCTTTAGAACGGATACTTCTGACAGTGTCACAACGGCTAGTTTCGCAAATCAGTCTCTCTACTGCTGTCAGTGTATGTTTTCTGTGAATATAATTAATGTTCCGACACATCTCCAGCACTCCTGAAGTGAACTCCAAGCCTTTGTTATCTCGATCAACATTCTCATTAGGTGGGCAGATGGACAACACCTTCTAGGACATGATATCTTCACTGCCACTCACTCATATAATCTGGAGTGTAGATTATCACTAGTCTGTTGATGTTGTCCACCAACCAACTCGTGTGGAATGAATTGCAATCAATATTCAATGATCCTCTTGGTTTCTTATGTATACAAAGACTTCCAAGGACATCAACACACCCGCTGACTCCTTGTCTTCACTGAATGGCAGAGTCAGCTTCCAAAGACCTTCAAGGACATCAACATCATTGCAGATTCCTTATTTTCACTGAATTCACTGGACCATCGGCGTTGCTACTCTTTTTCCACTTCATCTAAAGAGAACTACTCTGGCCAACAAACCGGTGTCCCGATGGAGATTCGCTCTTCTATCTTCTGGTCCTTCCAAGCATATTTGCAAACATAATTCTACCTAGCTATTCATCTTCACAAGTGCGGTCCTTCCAACCTTCAACGAACATTACCATTCTAGGCTTGTTCACCATTACTAAGGTCCATCCAACTGTTCACCTTATCTTGGTCCTTCAAGCCATTATGAATATCCCCATTCTTCTCGGCTTATTCTCCCTCGATCAAGGTCCTTCCCGCTTGTTCACCTTTGTAGAGATCATTCCAACTTGTAGACATCTCCACACCAAATACCTTGTTCACCTTAGATATCTACTGTGATCCTTCTATATCGGTATAACATTCTCGATTATGACAGAGCACTCTGCATCACACTAGATGCTGATTTGTATTGATGCTTGTGTATATATCACCTGGTAATACTCAACCAATTTACACATTAGTAGCCTTTACTTGTTTTTATCATTTTCAAAACATCATAGGGGATTTTCCCAACAAAGTGATCGATTCAAAATTATGGCACTCAAGTGGTTGCAAATAAAGTTATGACACTTAAGTGAATGCCGCACAAAAGTCATGGCACTTCTGGTGTCTTTATCCCCTCTAAAAAGTCATCTTGTAAAGCCTATAAATAGGCTCATGTACTCTTCATTGATGTACCTGGAGATATACAGAAAATTCTCCAATTCAATTTTCTGCATGACAATTAACTTTTCGGATCATCTAATCTTAGTAGGTGATAGTGATACCCAAACTTTTAAGATCATCTAGCCTCGCCTCAGGTCACAAAATCTCAAGCGGCAGCGCTTGAGGTTGTTTGACCTCAAAAGTGGCTGGCTGACGCCAGACTAGCTCGTTGGCAGCCAGCTCGCTGGCACCTGAACCCTCGCCAGTGAGGTGGCGTGAGGTGGGGAAATTTCCAGAATTATGAAAGTTGAACAAGGGCAAAGTTGAAAGAAAATAATTGTATTTACATTGCGGAAATACTCAAAGCCCAAAGCATCTCCGAACCTACCTTTGGAAATGCAATTGCTTCTCCCCAAAACTTTTCATAAATTTTGCGAAACGCCATTTGTATTTGCCCAGGGGCTTAGGCAAAATCGAACCAAACACACTCGATGTAAGTTTTTCTAGTTCCATCGTATTCCTCGCCTTAAAACATAGATCAAAAGAGGAAGGTTTGCAAAATTCCATTTACTCTCGAAACCAGACAGGAGCTAGAGTCGAAGCCAAGTGGTAAAGGGGATATTCACCAACCAATTGTCCTTTCTACGAGTGTTAGTGTAAATGCCCACGTACAACACATTAGGTGTGTCCCGAGTATTCGATCCAATAGCCACTCATAATTAATAGGTTGATTTTGATAATACATCACTTTGCTGTTATTTAATTCAGGCGTGCAAGGATGGTACCACAATTTAAAAAAGTTGGACATGCATTGGTCGCTAATACATTACGAATGTCGTTCGTCACGCCCTTTCACCACTTACTATCCAATATCCATAGATGCGACCTGACGACCCATCCACAATACCATATAATTATTATCGTGATACTTAAGTGTGGCTCCTTCCACTTTTCTCTCTGAAAATACCCCTCTTTTCTCAATCTTAGACTCATTGTCTCTCTCACTTGAGTTCCTTATTTTCTAGCGCGAACTTTACCTTTGCACGGCCAATCTGAGTACAAAACTTGGACGCCCTGCCTGTTTATGGTGGTACAAACCAATTTTCTGATGATGTTACAAATCAAGCTCGCGGCTCTTATTTCTAGCTTCATCAAGGCTCCATTTGTTTCGCGAAAACAAATGATTTGACTTTTATTTTTCTAAAAATGATCACTTGTATCGTTTGGAATAATTAGTCAATGAAAAACGTTTTCATTATCATCAACAATATATGCCTAAATATTTTCGCCGATGGACAAAACACTTTCCATCTGTTTATTTTTGTGAGCAATACAAGTGATCATCTTTAGGAAAATGTTGTCCAAATCATTCATTTTTCGTAAAATAAATGGAGGTTAAATGTTAATTGCATTTAACTAAAATCAATTGAAAAGGCATCATTGCAGCTTAGAGCCGGGGAAGACGATTCCTCCTCCTACTTTTTGTTTTGTTCTGATGAGTTGGTAATGAAGTCCATCATACTCGTATAAAAGAATCAGGGAATCTTTTGAATTAGCCAACAACCTTTGACTTATATTGGTTTTTTTTTTTTTTTTTATAAGTTCTGATGTCTGAACAACTCATCTAGGTATAGAGATTAAGGGCCTGTTTGGCAACGATTCTGTTCCTCTGATTCTATTTCCCGGAACAAAAAAAGATCAGAAACATGTGGGGGTGTTTTCTGCTGCCTGATCATACCATTAGTTTCTGGGGACTTCTGGTGCAATGTTGATCTTGACCGGCGACAAACAACTACAGAAGTCAGCGTTTGGACAAAAAAGGAGGAGGAGAAGTCTGCCTCTCCCGTCGCTAATTGCTTGTCTTGTTCCTTGTTGGGTACCACATACATATGTAACGTGAAACACCACCAGTACATTTTCGGTATTCGATAATGACTTCTTAGCGGAAAAACATATAAAAAACATCTCCTCGCCGGCAACTTATACATATAGTAGTGTGGATCATAAATGAGTTGGATTTAGTTTTAAAAACAAGCTTAAGTGAGTCATAAATGGGTTACTTAATAACTTAATGAGTTTTAAATGGATTTTAAGTGGGTCATAAATGAGTTACATGACTAAGTGAGTCTGTTAACACCAAAAATCGGCCTGGGCTTCAGATAGTTAGAAAACCCATAAGAGTGGCATGCTAGTGCATGGCCCAAATTATAACATGAATCAATAGCCAACATCATGGCGCAACCGGCGCTTGATTGGATGAAACATCGGTGATACCGAGAGATCGGTGTGTCATACCGATAGACAGGCAGAGTAGATAAGTCCGCAATTCAAACCGTCCAAAGGATAAGAAGAGTAGTTACCGAAACCAACCTGAGAATCTAGGGATAGAATGTACGGAAATAACCGTCACCAATGGTTACACATTGTACTTCGCTATATCTAATCGGAGACGTCTCTATTGTAAATGATCCACAATCATCAACGCTTATCAATTTTACTCTACAATTTACCTTATCTGCTTTTCCTTTATCGCATTTATCTTTATTGTTCAATTTTTCTTCAGTCCATTTATTTACTTTCTGTTTGGAATCGCCACAAGAGCCCGTTTAATCATCAAATCCAAAGGCTCCACATTCGGTGAAAGATCTTTCGTCCCAGACATTTCCGGTGAAACAGAGTCATAAACAAGTTTTCTGAATTTTTAATTTTCTGAATTTTTATAATTTTTCATTTTTCTTCTACGAAATCTGACGAGGGTCGTCGGCTAACCCTTGCCTACACTAGGTGAAGGCCGTGAATTAAAAAAAAATCAATTTTTTTAATAAAAAATTATTATTATATTATATTTATTTCATTTTATTCTTTTCTTTCTTTTTCTTTTTCCTTATTACTCTGCCACGACCGATTGGAGATGGCCACAAGCGAGCTCGAGCCTCGCTGTCCTCAGGCAAGCCTCGAGCTCGTCGGGGTTTGGCCAGGCACCGATCGGACGTCAGTTGTCGTCTACAGGCTGCGAGCTGCCTGTCGCCGGTCGACGGAAGAAGAAGGAAATCCGGCGATTTCCTAGAAAAAAGGAAACAAATATAAAATATAAACAAGAAACTTATAAGAGACTAGTTTTTTAAAGCTGAATTAAATATAGAAGTGTTTTAATAATATAAGTCGGGTCGGGTATGGGTCGCTATATTTGTATTGCATGGAAATGGGTTAATATGGATCAGACCATTTTCGACCCGATTCGACCAACCCGACACGTCTAGAATCACCAACACCAGGTGAAGTGATAAAACCCAACTCAACTCACCCCCTCCGATACTCCATATGAAAAACCACTAAAAGCTCGCTCTTTGTATGCCACCATCTCTCGCTCTCTTTCTGTAAAAACATGTTGGAGTTGAGTTTGCAGAGAGCGGTGGAGATAGGAACCAGCTTCGTTACAAGCCCTCCTACTCTATCAACGCTTGGGTTCACCGGGTTGGCCATCCTCATGGGCCTTGTGAGCTACTTGTACGCGCCCTACTGGGTGGTGAGGAAGGTCCCAGGCCCGCCTGCCTTCCCTCTCGTCGGCCACCTCCCCTTGATGGCCAAGTACGGCCCTGATGTCTTCTCTATCCTCGCCAAGCGTTATGTTCAGTGTATCAAATCATTTGTTGCTTCTTGTTATTCTTGCTTAAGTGTTTTATTTGGTTGAACCGCTGAGAAACAGGTCGGATCGGTCGAGATTCATGAAAAGAATGCGTTGGAAACCGAAGGGGCATCCGATCGAAGACAGCTGGTGGGGCTTTATTTTTGAGACCCCGGCAAAAACTCGAGAAATCAATCTCCGTATACATAGGCTCTAGTGTGATGCGTGTCACTGAATCGGTTCATGGTTTAGTCTTTCCTTATTGTCCTCTTATGTGTTCCATGCAAAGATGCTTAGAGCCTTTTGAGTTTGGTTGATGAAGTCATGTGAAATCTTGGATTGCTGTAGGCTCTCAAGTTGTCATCTTATAGATGTTTATATGACTGTCGCTATAGGCACAATAGGGGGCATGCTTTGCGAATATAATACATGTGAGTTGGTACGTCTCGATATTGAAATCTGATGAGCTCAGATATCCCTTGTTGCAACAACATCTATGTAAATAATTATTTGGTCTAGTTGTGGATCCATTGCAAACGTATGGACAAGTTATTCGGTCATCGTTGGATGAGTGACTTGTGCACCTGCAATCAGTTATGCAATTAGATACTTATGCATGTCAATCATCCAACGGTGGCATATGAATTTTTTGTCACATTAACGAATAAAAGTCCTAATCGGACTCTTCACCATGAGAGAATATAATGACGAGGAGCAAGAAGCATCTTCATGTGATTTACTTTAAGTTGTTGAATTACAATCGATGGAGTTGGATCTAGGGGTGAACATGGTTCCAGTTGAGAACTCGGAACCAGTTCGGTTTTAGGTTCCACGATATGCGAGGTAGGTTTCAGGTAAAAATCAAGGAACCGGTTTTGACGAGCAGGATCTTAGAACCTGGAACTTGAAATAAGTTTTTGTGTTTTTATTGGTACATGTCATTCGCGCGATTCTATGGTATTCTATGGCATCAGATGATGAGTGTATAATCTGGAACTACTAGTCTGAGCTTCCATTTCTAGCGATATTTATTACCGAGACTTTTACTTTGTTAATATTTCATATTTTTCGCGTGTCTGAATATGAGTTGTGGTCAATGGACTATACCAGTAAGTGGTGGTCATTAAAAGTGATAATTCACTGCAATCGTTCAATTAAGAATACAGGTAGAAGTTGGGTAGATGCTAGAACCGACCCTGAAACTTGTGACAGAGTAGGTTTTAGGTTCCAGGTTAAAAAAAATGAGGAACTTTGTTCTGACGGGTGGGTTTCAAGTTCCAAGTAGAATATGTACGGAAAACAGCTTACCCCTAGTTGGATTAGTTTAAGTCTCCTGAATGATTGGACCATACCCAAAAGTACTGCACAGATGTGGAAAAGAACAAGCTTGGACAGACAGTGAAGACTTAAACAGTCCATTTACAAATGCAGCCCACAGGTTGCATATAACTTTGCAATTTAGACTAGGAATAGTTCCCTTTTGATGTTTTTAGAAATCAATTCCTTTTTATTTTTCTATTTGAAATTCAATGCCAACAACAGGTCTGTCTTATGGATACAGGAGAGGGTATACCTATTTCGCCGATACAGGAGAGGGTATACTTACATTAGTTCAGTTCCATGTTTAATAATAGAAGTTCTGTCGCACGGACGCGAGGTGGTCAACGATGAGGAACACGATCCTGTCCGTTTACCAGCCGTCGTACCTCGCGAGCTTAGTCCCCGCAATGCAGAAGTACATTGAATAGGCAACGGAGAATCTCCGCTCGTAGAGGAGGACGTCACTTTCTCCAACCTCTCTTTCAAGTTGGCCACAGATGTGATCGGCCAGGCGGCCTATGGTGTGGACTTGGGCCTTTCTAGAGGGCAGTCTGAGCAAGGTCACAGGAGTAATGCTGGTGAAAAAGGCAATGGCGACGAAGACAATGGAGTCACGATTTCATCAACAAACAGATCTTTTCGACGACGCAAGTAGAAATGGACTTATCGGGCTCATTCTCCATCATACTTGGCCTGCTTGTCCCTATACTCCAGGAGCCTTTTAGGAAAGTACTTGACAGAATTCCTGGCACGACGGATCGAAAAGTCGATCAGACTACTAATGAATTGGCAAGTCGGTTGATGAGATTGCGTCGAAGAGAATGAAGGAGAAGGAGAGGAGCTCTAAGGATTTCCTGTGACTCCTACTTAACACAAGGGAGTCAGGCAAGGCCACCAAGAATGTATTCACCCCAGACTATGTCAGTGCAGTCATGTTCGAGCACTTACTTGCCGGCTCATCAACGATGGCTTTCACGCTGTCTTCACTGATCTATTTAGTTGCAGGACACCCAGGAATTGAGAACAAGTTGCTTGAAGAGATTGATGGGTTCGGTCCACATGATCGATTGCCCACTGCTCAAAATCTCCAAGAAAAATTCCCCTAGCTTGATCAGGCAAGATCTCGAAAACTCGCCATTCATCGTTCCTATACGGCCTTGTTTTCCAAGCCGAAGATTTAAATCTCGAATGCTTTGCGCTAGTAGCTCAGCTTCTCACCTCCGACGTTTGCTTATTTGGTTGCAGGTAAGAGGTTGTACTTTGTTACGCCTTTAGTCGCGAGAGAAACATCGAGAGAAGTAGAGCTCCTATTGCAATGTACAGGGCACATGGGTCTGCTTGGCGCTTGGAGTTCCGGCCAAAGACCCGAAGAACTTCCCCGAGCCGGAGGAATTCAGACCAGAGAGGTTCGATCAGAATTGCGAGGAGCAGAGACGGAAGCATCCTTACGCCCTCATACCATTTGGAATCGATCCTCGCGTCTGCGTAGGCGAGAAATTCACGCTACTGGAACTCAAGCTCCCTTTGGTCCACCTATATAGGAAATACAAATTTCAGACACTCCCCAAATGTGGAGAAGCCGTTGGAACTCGAGTACGGCGTTGTCCTCAATTTCAAGCATGGCATGAAGTTCAGGGTCGCTGAGAGAACTTGAAAAGTAGTTTGCAAGTAGATGTGTTTTGGGGTACTCTGTCGCGACCTAAAAATCGCGTTTCCAATTTTAGGTTAATGGAATACTAAATTAACTAATTAGATTAATTAACTTAGCACGAATTCTCTCAAGTTCTACCAAATCATGACTTATGGTTCAAGTGATTATTAGGCAAAAGATTTTAAATTTTGGAGCCGCCACTAATCATTTTTGGGTAGGTTGATTAGACACCTAAATAAAGTATCGGGAGAAATACTTTGTTCCTATGAACTAGAGATCAATGAGTTCGGGGACTTCATTACGGTAATATTTCTATTAACGCCATTTCGGTACTAATTTCATGAAATGTTTAATCTGGCAATTTTTGATGAATTCTGATTTGAAGTTCAAAGGTGCATTTTTTAGGTTTTCTTTTTATGATTTTTTTATTTTATTTTCGAAGTTATGAAAAATGAGTTGGTTTGTGATTATCTTAAAAATTTTGGATTTTAATTTTTTGAATTAATCCCCAAAAATTTTAAGAAAATCTCTTAACCCTAAGTCTACATCTTTTAAAGATTGAGATGGATTTGAAAATATTTTTACTCAAAAGATGCAATCCATTAGATAGGATTTCTAGAAAATCCTGCCTTTCTAAAGATGATGAGATGTGATTTTTAAGAAACCATAACTTGTCCACGCACCTTAGCAAAACTAAATCAAAGGATTTCTTGTATAAAGTCTAGCCGCTGAGAAAAAACTTCGTAGCCGTCTTGGCTATATATTTCCTATCTCCAATTTGGCTCCCTTAGGATATTCACCCTTCAGCAAATAGTTCTTAATGTCATGATACCAGGGTTGATCATCAAACCCTTCTTCGATTACCATGCAGTAGGCCGGTCTTTCGATGATGTCAACTCTCAAGTTAGATGAAGCGGATAACTGGAGCAAGCTTGGAAGCGATCCCGTCGAGCATCTGGTGATAACATTGGCCGGTATGGATCTGGATGAAATCCCAACTGCGCCGAAAAAAGAAATCAAGCCAATTGTGATAAAAATCCCTTCAATAGAGGAATATGATTTGAAGGCGGTACCATGGGACTACGGTATGAGTGAGATAGATTCCGTCATGAGATCCGAGAGATGCTATGCGCCTAGAGAGGGTGAACCCAAGAAAAGGGCAGTGACGAAAGAAAATGCCGAGCAGTTGCAATTAGTGGTAAGAACAAGCGAGTATGAGATCATAGAGCAATTACGGAAGATGCCGGCACAGATATCTCTACTGGATCTCTTCATAAATTCTGAGAAGCACAAGAACGCCTTGATGAAGGTGTTGGGCGAGATACAGGTGCCTGAAACGATCAATGAAGTACAATTGGAAGACTTTGTGGGGGTGGTGTTGTTGAAAGATCAGATCTCGTTCTCAGACGAGGACTTTCCTATAGAGGGACGGGTTCATAATAAGGCCCTTTTATATCTCAGTCACGTGCCATGGAAAGGCAGTGCCTCGTGTATTGGTGGACAACGGGTCCGCATTTAATCTATGCCCCTTAGCCACTTTGAGGAGTTTGGGGATAAGTGAAGACCTCGTTAGAACTTCAAAGGCCAAGATCCGCTCATTTGACGGAATGGCGAAACACGTGGTAGGCAAGATTGAGCTTGATGTTATGATCGGGCCGGCTTGGTTCACCATCCCTTTTCAAGTGCTAGATATTCCCAGCGCATTCTCCTTCCTATTGGGGAGACCATGGATACATGTGGCGGGTGCGGTTCCCTCTAGCCTACATCAAAAGGTCAAGTTCGTAATTGACGGTAAGTCGATTACCGTGTTGCGTGAAGCGGAGCATCGTGCGTATCTAAAGGGCTTGGTCCCTTATGTGGAACCACAAGCAAAAGAGGAGTCCGGCTATAATTCTCTGGAATTTGTATCTATCATGCATGTCCCGACTAGGACCAAGGTTAGGGCCCCTGAGTTCTATACGCCATCTATCATTGCTGGAAAGGTCCTCCTCGCATATGGCTTTGTTCCTGGGAGTGGATTGGGAAAACATGCCCAAGGAATACGTGAACCACTTCATTTGGTTTCTAACGACCGAAAGGTAGGTTTGGGGTATAATGCTCAGTATGATAGTTCTTCTTCAAAGGATTGTTATAGAGGCCGAGATCGAGGCCGAGGAAAAGGCCAGGGTCGCTATGGAAACCGAAACGGTCGCTTCATTGGATCGAGCGCCTGGAAAGGCAAGGGCAAGATGTTGGATAATCCCATAGCTTAGGTGTTCTCTAGAAATACCAAATGGCTCAAGGACGAAGATGTTAGTGCTGCGGCTGAACCAGATCTATCCAATCCTTTCTCCGATGATCGAGTCCACGTCATTATTAAGTGGCTTCCGGACGACGCTGATTTGCCTGAGTAAAGAGGCTTCTTCCCACATTTCCTTTTAATGCATTTTAATTCCGAGTCATTCATTTCTTGCAATTTGAATTCTGTTGTTGCATTTGTCGTTAGAAAACACCCTTGGATCTCTGACCGTTAGCCCAAGTAGTATACGCTATATGCGGTCCATTTACATTCAATAAAAAGCCTTTCAAGTCTTATTAAGGACATGTGGGACAACAGATCAGCCCGATGATGACATTTGACTTCAAATCTTTGAAGCTTGAGGCCTGATTAGCTTGAGTCCCTAATTTTTTATGAAAAAATGATTAAATAAGAAATCAAAATTTAAGTATCAACATACTCCTTGAAGTTTTAATGTAAACACACTAAGTCTTTCACTGTTTGAGCAAATTAAGGAGCTAAATGTCCTTTCTACTAACAGAAACAAAGATTTCACGGTCCGACAATATTCATGTTGTGGAAATCAAACTATCCAACAATGAAATAAACAAAATAAGGAAATAATTGAACACCGTGTTTATGTGGTTCGATTGGTGTGACCTACATCCACGGAGAGAGCAGCATAAAATTTAACTATACATGAATCGATATACTGCAACCATACTCGAGTCGCTCAAACAATCTTAATATTTCCCAATCTCCATTTACACCAATAACCATCACAGTGTTTAGCCCTTGCAATTATTCACCAATCAAGAAAATTTTTGTCAAAATGTAAATTTAATATAATTTTTGTCAAATTAAATTAAAAAAAAACTAAAAAGTAAAACTAAAAAAAAAAGGAAAAAATCAGGCGGGAGGTAGACCTCCCCTCCCGCCTGTGGCCGCAGCCCCACAACTGGTGGGGGAGTGGCGATAGCCCTCGAGGTCGCCGGTGCCTCGGCAAGGGCCTGCTGGCCCTCGCCTGAGCCGAGAGAGGGCCGCGACCCTCTCCCAGATCTGGGCGAGGGTCGGTGGCCCTTGCCCATGTTCGGTTGAGGGCCGCGGCCTTCTGCGTCAGCCGGGACTGGGGTGGGTTGGAGGGCATCGTCTACCCCGATCCCGGTCAAAGCCGAGGGCCGCGGCCCTCGGCCGGACCTGGGTGAGGGCCACCGACCCTCTCTCTGCTCAGGCGAGGGCCAGCAGGCCCTCGCCTCTGGTGGGCGGGGTCGTCGGCCCTCGCCGAAGCGCCGGCGACCTCGACGGCAACAGGCGGGAGGTCTTTCCTGGCGCCTGTGTATTTTTTTATATATTTAGTTTTAGTATTTTTTTCAAAATCTCTTAAAAAATAGAAAAAGGATAAAATAAAATAAAATAGTAAATGACCAAAATGCCCCTAACTAAAGTGACTCAGGCCCTTTTTTGAGACTAATATAGTTACTTCAGGCACTTATTTGAAACAATGTGCACTTCAGGCCATTCTTTGACGTAATGAGGGCACTTTAGGCCTTTATTTGAAACAAGGTCCACTTTAAGCCTTTATTTGAAAAAAAATGAGGGCACTTGGGCCCTTATTTAGAATTTTCCCTAAACAAAATCTTAACACAATATTTTCACGGCTTCAAACACTCAAATGTAATTCACAAACACAAACTCCTTGTGGGTATTTTTCACAAAGAAGACTCATTTTTTATATAGAAAAAAAGTAATCCAAGAAAATGAATGCTACTCAAATTAGGACCACTCAAGTAGGAAACAAAAAAGAAGAAGAAGTAGGAAACCAATTCTAACTAGGAAAACTATTAAAATTACGAAAGTTTCATTTTCGAGTCCAAGCTCGAGACATATTCTCAACAATCTCTACATTGCCTCGAAGTTTGAGCTCAGTCACAATTGCTTCGCCGAAAACAAACTTCGCTACTACTCTCCCATATTTCCTTATGGGCTCAATCACTATAAAGATTTTCCAAGTTGAAGCCATACTTGAACTTCGCCATGACCGTGGACTTCATCAAAACATCAACTTCACCTGCTTTAATTGCTCCACAAGGCTACGTTACATCCATACGTTGTTTGCTAACACTATCACGTAGAGGAGGTGAATAGGTTATTATAATCAAACTTAGTCAAATAATGCGAAAATAAAAACTCCAAGTTTGATAGGAGCAGATCTAGAGAACAGAACAGTGTAGTGCTTCTATCAGACTATAGGCCTAGTTCTACTCTCCCACGCTAATAGCCTATATGCTGGATTCTACTAAGTAATCAAATGAGGGATTACAGAAAGATGTGATGGCTTGAACACAAGCACTTCAACAGAAGCGAGTGTTACTTCTACCAAAGCTATCTCGCTCTACACACATTTGAACTCTATATTACACCTCTCCCAAGATTTCACTTGATAAGCTCGAAGAAGGTAATTTGGAATATGAATAGCTCTCTCGAAATATGAATTATGAACTCTTGATCTCTTTTACTACTCTTCGAACCTTGTGCTTCTTATATACTCCTCGTCACCAAAGCTTCCCGTTGAAACCACACCGAGGATCAATCTTCCAACTAGCCATTGATCGATTGATGAACAAAGGTCACGTAGCCATTGAGGTTTGACAGAATAGAGATTTGAGAGGATTTGTTCACCAATACACTCAAATCTTTGAATCCACAAATCAAGCTTATAATAAAAGAAATTATCTAAGAGGTGATTGCCAATCAATCAAGATTCATCGTATGGAAAGTTACGAGAATATTTTTTAGATTACTAGTCAATCAATGTAACTTAGGAATGAAATACCTAACGATATCATTAACCTTTAGTGAAAGATATTTTATCAAATAAACATTTTAGAATGAATTTATAACAACAATGAGGGTTGCTTGAAGATCCAGAATATATCTCGCCACAAGTAACTTGAGTGATTCTGCTTCTGTCCACGAACCTGCTTCTATCAGAATATAAACATTTAGCAGATTATATATAAGGCGTAATGATATATTCGTAGACTGTCCTCAGAGTAATTCACAAAGTCTTTTCAACATGTTATAGCAGTTTTGTTTCTTCAAAATCTAATAAAATTCCTCAACACCATATATGTCAAGAGATCAAACACTTACATTGCCAAACTCAATAGCTACAACAACCATTGCCTATGCAGATCCATCTCTTTACAAGCACCATCTGCCTTGAATACTACGCTAGTATCCACTACCTCAAAAGTCTTTTGTTGCAACTCCGCCTTGAGCTAAACACCATCCAGATCCATATAAATTTTATCACTCCTACCCAGAAAATATTGAAAACTCGTCAAATGTAACTTTAGCTTACCATGTCATGACTTGAAATTTTCCATACAATTTGAATCTTGAGTGAACAAATAAATTAACTTCACTTCAATTCTCCAATGAATAACTAATTTATCCTCAACTATATAAATAATTTAACCTCAACTAATGCACATCAAAACCTTCACTGCGTACTCTTATCCAGCCCTCAAATATACTTTCAGAAACGTTAATCTAAAGGTCCCCGAACTCGAAACTCGATATAGCTATGAAAAATGAAAATATATGTATTGAGGTGAACCTAACCTCACTAAATCAGCCCTCTAGATCTAAGGTAGGAAATCATCTAAAGTACAACATCAAAATAACACCAAATGAGTTATCACATATCATTTATAAAAATCACTAAAATTCAGGAAATGCCATTCATCATTGGGTTCTACTAGTATTATGTAAATTAATTTTATTCCTCAATTAATTTTGTACTCATAATGGAATATTTCAATCACTCAAGACGGACAAGATGTATCATATATGATTCTAGTATTTGTAATAAAATCCAATACAACATATTACTCATTTCATCTTCTATGAGCACGCATCATACATAAATTTATAAATACATCAAAATCCACAGCTTCAACCATATATTCTTTGAACAAAAAAAAAACATATATTCAATCTCATCACTTACCCACTTTAGTAAGAAGGATATCAACCTACCCTAAATCATAAGTATTCCCCTACATTTTGGAAACATATTATTATAAATCATTCAAAGCGTAAGTCGCGCGCCATACATAAATGACTACAATCACGTGTGCAATAAACTCAAATACATACAGATGAATGCACAAATCTCATTATGCGCGAATGCCAAATAGTAGCTCACCGATATATACAGATGAGTATCTATTCCTTACTCATCACTGGCCAAGACTCATATCAAATAACGAGGCATCGTCACCACCAACACATAGGAGACCGAATCATAAATACCTCTTTGCCATGCCTCTTCAGCCGAGCCATATTGTCATCTTTATTAGCGAAAAGTGAATGCACCACTTTATATCCTCATGATATAAGTATTTCACAATATAACATTATTGGCTACACAGGCCATATCATTTAGTGTATGAATCATAGCACTACATGTCATCTCAACCTTATAGAGACCCGTCTCTAAACGGTAGATTGTCTTTTCCCATAGTATTTTATACATACTCATGTGAGGAAGTTTGCTCTCTGGTGAATAGGCCGAGGCAAAAGTCTTCATTACATGCCATCATTGACATGCAAATCATCATAGCAGCATTAATTGACATGTCTATTTCAATAACCATGTTTACTACTAACATCATACTGACCTCTTGACCTTTGCCGTTTCAACAATGGAAAACGAAATGTCCAATCTTTGCAAACCCACTCATAAACAATTGTCATTCGGTACATAACATCATCACGTGCAAATCATTGGTACATAACAAATTGCATGCATTTTTCAATAATCACAATTTACGAGTAATAACACACTAATCTCTTTGTATTTTCAGTATAAGCGGGGGCAGTCAAACAATTATGTGCATTCAACATATAATAGAGAACTTATGCAAATTCAAATTATCGAAATGAATTTTCCTCAGACAATCAACATTTCTATATCTGATAATCATATTGAACCACACTTTCCACCGTTTGCCTAAGTCACAACACTTGAATACATTCGGTTTCTTAGCCACATATAATCAAACGACGTATTCCTTTGACTCGGAGCCTTCAAGCTTCTCTCGCCAACATGCCCTAAACACGTCTTCGCAATGAAATTCATCATCGTCTCACCTTGAAGCTCATACAAGCCACAAATTCACACATCATTGAAATGAATTTTCCTCAGACAATCAACATTTCTATATCTGATAATCGTACTGAACCGATGTGGCACTTAGCTGATTTTAAAAAAAAGTTATGACACTTAAGTGAGTGTTGTACAAAAGTTCTGACACTTGTGATATCTTTATCTCCATATATTTAGGTTAACGATCCTCTTTTCTTTTTGGGCTGTACAACCAAAAACCTCAAAGGTACACATGTGCCACATATTTTCCAAACTGACTTTTGTGTCATAAAAACTCCCAAATCAATACACTCATGCCACATTAACCCTAAACCGGCATATTCTTGCCACATTTAACTCAAATTTGTGGTAAATTTGCGATTTTTTTGGGATAAATGCGGTATGAGTATGCCAGTTTGAGATTTTTTGTGACATAAAAATTGATTTGGGAAAAATGTGACACGAGTTTACTTTTCAAGAGTTTTTGTGTCACAAAAATTAATTTGGAAGCAATGAACATACTAACGTGGGAGTATTGATGGTACATCAACCCTTTTCTTTTTAATGTCATCGACGTGGATCGATAATCCACCTCAAGAAAATAAATAAAAATAAAAATGGTCTTTGGCATAGTAGACACGTGTCTCATTGAAGTGGGAATCATCTTGGTGGGACCATACTCCGCCACCGACTACGCCCACGGGCCACGTCTCGGTCTCTAGAACTTTCTCCCTCACTCCACCGCTATTTCAATCCCCCCTTCCAACTTTCCCCACAAGGGCCACCGCTGCTTACTACCTCGACTTCCCCGAACAGAGTCCCATCCTCCTGCAAGAACGATGTGAGAAAGGAGCTTATACGAGGGATTGTCAGTAGAGAGAGAGGGAGGAGTGATCGATATGGAGGGAGGGGTCGTCTTGAAAGAGGAGGAGGCGTCGTCGGACGTGCGACGTCGGCGGCCGCAGCCCGTGGAGGGGCTGGGCGAGGCGGGGCCGCCGCCGTTCCTGACGAAGACGTTCGAGATCGTGGAGGACCCGGCGACGGACCCGATCGTGTCGTGGAGCGGGGCGAGGAACAGCTTCATCGTCTGGGACGCCCACCTGTTCTCCACCGCCCTGCTCCCCAAGTACTTCAAGCACGGCAACTTCTCCAGCTTCATCCGACAGCTCAACACCTACGTACGGGATAACCTTCGTCCTCAATTTGTTGTTTTGTGTTGGTTTATCGCTCGCGGGTCTTTTCTGGTCTGATTCTGGTTGAAGCTAGTGATAATTTTGAGACGAATTGATCTTCGTCCTCAAGTTGAGTGGCTATATATGAAGATCAAGTTTGTGTATTTGAATTTCGAAATGTCCTGTTCTTGATTCGCGATGCAGAGTGTATTCGATGAATGAGGTGCTGCGAGTGTTTATAAGGTGATGATACGGCGAAATGCTTAAACGTGATCGACTTTTCTTTCAAGATATTCATTCGGGGATCGGCGCATCACTTTAGTAAATCCAAACTTGAGAATTCTTGGCATCTTTGGCGTTATTCATCGAAGAAGTTGGCCAAATCGATTGAGTATTGCGTATGCTCGCGACCTCTCTGTCATTGTTGTTCTGAAACATCCATGTTGTTAGTGTTTCTTACTGCTAATCTCTGGTAATGTGTCTGTGGATAACTGGATGTGCTGGATACTGCTAATCTTGCTGACTGATATTTGGTTCTCTACTAGATCAACATCTGGAAAAGAAGAAGGTATTGAGATTTGACCCGAATTTTACGTACGTTTGCTGAATTTGAATCCATACCTGCTGTTCCCGTCGTAGTTTGCGGTTACATATATTCAGGTATTGCTCACCGTTGTCCTTGGTTTGCCGCAAATGGATGCAGGGTTTCAGGAAGGTCGATACAGATCGGTGGGAGTTTGCCCACGAAGGGTTCTTAGGAGGGCAGAGACACCTCCTGAAGACCATCAAGAGGAGGCGGCACGTCTTGCAGAGAACGCACCAGCAAGGAGGAGGGGCATGCGTTGAACTGGGTCATTACGGGCTCAACAGTGAGCTCGAGAGGTTGAGGAGAGACAGGGGCTTGCTGGTGGCCGAGGTTGCGAGGTTGAGGCAGCAGCAGCAGCAGTCGAGGGACCAGTTCTTCGCGATGGAGCAACGGATGCAGTGTACCGAGAGGAAGCAACAACAGATGTTGGCTTTCCTCGCTAAAGCGTGCAATAGCCCGTTCTTCATTCGGCAACTCACGCAAAGAAATGCTCGTGGAAGGGAATTGAGAGGAGTCGAAATCGGACACAAGCGCCGGTTGACCGCTACCCCAAGCCTGGAGAATCTGCAAGATGAGGTCACAGCGGCTGCTGTAGGCCATGGTGGAGCAGGAGATAGCGCGAGCCGCGAGCAAGAGGAAATGGTTACCATGGAGTCGGAAATGCGGACTATGTTTTCGGCTGCCTTGGACGACGAATTGAGCAGCGACGTGAAGGAACCTAGTACTGCTCCACATCCTGCTACGAGATGCGGCAACACAGATGAGGTCAATCAGACGATCCTGGAAGAATTGCTGAGTGAAGATCTGATGACTGGGAATCCAGAGGAAGAAATATTGGTCGGTGACCAGCCTGAGATCGACATGGAGGCCGATGATCTCACGCCCAGGGGCAGGAACGCAGGCGAGGGATTGCAAGACCTTGTAAATCAATTGGGTTTTCTCGGGTCGAAGCCGTGACTCCGTCCAGGCTCGTTACGGCAGAGGATAAATTCATGAAGGAGTGGTGAGAGGCTGCCAAAACGGATTTAGGACAGAACAGGGTCTCCTTTGTACTTCATGTCTAGTTACTTTAGCCACCCTAGTTGGCACAGGTAGTTGTATGTTTTGTACAGAGTGCTAAAGTAAAGCAGTATGTAAAGATTACAGCTTTACCTATTATAACTGTTAGCTTATTTTCTCTTTGTTTGGAAGTGGAGTTTGGAAGTGGAAGATAAGAAGAAGACAGGAGGGTCAATTCCCTTGTGTTGTAAGATGCTCGTCAAAGATCCCGTCAAGCTACGCCAAATTGATGAAGCCAAAGCTTCAGGGAGAATTATCGAAAGGGAGACAAGGGTTCCAACAATTATTTGTTTAAACATCATTTCAAAGTAGCATCGGTTCGTGGAAGGAGACAAAAGATGCAATGGGGGAATCTTCGTCCTAGGGTTGCTCTAGGGAACAAGATTATTCCAATGCAAGAAGACACAGAAGGGAATCTCTTCTAGCAGAAGTGCCGTGCGACGATCGGACATACACACTTTTGGTTGGGAACTCAAGCGAAGCGAGGCGATTCAAGAGTTCTTATGGAGTTGGCGAAAGATTACGTAACTAAGCCCGATTCAAGAAGTACGGCGCCTTAACCTTCACAATCCCCCTCAACTTCTCGTGGTAAATGCGGGTGTGATTCAGCATTCACTTCCGATTTCGACGCGGACGCCGACTTACTTCTGGCTTAAGGCAAATTTGTAAAGCTCAAATCAATGAACCGATAACGAAAAGGAAAGACACTTCACCAACCCAAAAGGGCCAAGAAAAGAATACCCAGGAGGAGGAAGCCCCACTTTCTCCAATATCATAATCACGCATGTACCGACATATGCCAAACTCCCAATAAGATACTCTTGGTGCTGACACCCCTACAACTCCACCCCTCCGAATCTCCATTTATAAAAGACCACCAAAAGCTCACTCTCTCTCTATACCACCATCTCTCTCTCTCTCTCTCTCTGAAAACATGTTGGAGTTGAGTTTGCAGAGAGCGATGGAGATGGGAACCAGCTTCGTCACGAGCCCTGCTGCTCTGTCGACGCTTGGGTTCACCGGGTTGGCCATTCTGGTGGGCCTGTTGAGCTACTTGTACGCCCCCTACTGGCGGGTGAGGAAGGTCCCGGGCCCGCCCGCCTTCCCTCTCGTGGGCCACCTCCCCTTGATGGCCAAGTACGGCCCCGATGTCTTCTCCATCCTCGCCAAGCGTTACGGCCCTGTTTTCAGGTCAGTGTCTTCTGATCATCATCATCGTCATCAAATCATTTGTTGCTTCTTGTTATTCTTGCTTAAGATTGGACGTTGATGTCTGTTTTTAGTCAGTACCCTGGCAACAACTCAAGAAATCGATGTCCTTATATGTGTTGGAGGCTCTAGTGTGATGTGTGTCGCTGAATCGGTTTGTGGTCGAGTCTATGCAAAGATGTTTAGGGCCTTTTCAGCTTGGTTGGTGAAGTCATGTGAATTCTTGGATCACTGTAGGCTCTCTCAGTTGTCATCTTATAGATGTTTGCGTAATTCTTAACTCTCACTATAGGTGCAATAAGGGGAGATACTTTGCGAATTCAGTACATGTGAGGTGGTACGTCTCAAAACGGAAATCTGATTGGTTCACATAGCGCTAGCTATGTGATACAGAATTCAAAATACTTGTGCGAATTCAGTACATGTGAAGTGGTACGTCTCAAAACGGAAATCTGATGGGTCCGCATGTCAATCCGATGGTGGCATATGAATTATCTTTCGCATTAACAACGGACCTAATAAAAGTGCTAATCTGACCCTTCGCCATGAGAGAATAGAATGACAAGGAGCAAGAAGCATCTTGATATGATGTACTCTTTATGCTGTTGAATCATAGTGGATGGCGTTGGATCAGTTCTAAGTCTCTTGAATGACTATACCATAGCCAAAAGCAGTGCACAGATGTGGAAAAGAACAAGCTTGGATACATGATGGAGACTGGTCCTCTGCATTTTGCATATGACTTTGTCACTTTACGCTAGGAATAGTTCCCTTTTGATGTCTTTTAGGAATCAATTCGTTTTCCTTTTTCTATTTTGAAGTTCAATGCCAAGACAGGTCTTATAGATTACTGATCAAACGTGAAATGATCTGAACAGGTTTCACATGGGAAGGCAACCCCTGATAATCGTAGCAGATGCAGAGCTTTGCAAAGAGGTTGGCATAAAGAAGTTCAAGGACATTTCCAACAGAAGCATCCCTTCTCCAATTGCTGCATCCCCACTCCACCAAAAGGGTCTCTTCTTCACCAAGTAATGTCTCATCCACAACATTTTCGCAAGCAATTTATGTTCTTTTTCCTATGTTAATTTTGCGAAAACACAACCCTATTCGCCGATACAGGAGAGGGTATACTTGCATTAGTTCAGTCCCATAATTACTGATACAAGTCCTGTCGCAGGGACGCAAGGTGGTCGACAATGAGGAACACGATCCTGTCTGTTTACCAGCCGTCGTACCTCGCGAGCTTAGTCCCCACAATGCAGAAGTACATTGAGTCGGCAACGGAGAATCTCCGTTCTTTCGAAGAGGAGGACGTCACTTTCTCCAACCTCTCTCTCAAGTTGGCCACGGATGTGATCGGCCAGGCAGCCTTTGGGGTGGACTTCGGCCTTTCTAGAGGGCAGTCCGAGCAAGGTCACGGGAGTAGTGCCAGTGAAGAAGGCAATGGCGACGGAGACAATGAAGTCAGCGATTTCATCAACAAACACATCTACTCAACGACGCAGCTCAAGATGGATTTATCGGGCTCGTTCTCGATCATACTAGGCTTGCTTGTCCCTATACTCCAGGAGCCTTTCAGGCAGATACTTAAGAGAATTCCTGGCACGATGGATCGAAAAGTCGACCAGACTAACAAGGAATTGGCAGGTCGGCTTAATGGAATCGTGTCGAAGAGAATGAAGGAGAAGGAGAGGAGCTCAAAGGATTTCCTGTCACTCATACTTAATGCAAGGGAGACGGAGAAGGCTGCCAAGAATGTATTTACCCCAGACTATGTAAGCGCAGTCACGTACGAGCACTTACTTGCCGGGTCAGTGACAACGTCTTTCACACTGTCTTCCGTGATGTATCTCGTTGCTGGACACCCAGAAGTCGAGAAGAAGTTGCTCGAAGAGATTGATGGGTTCGGTCCATGTGATCAGTTGCCAACCGCTCAGGATCTCCACGAAAAATTCCCCTATCTCGATCAGGCAAGATCTTGAATCTCGCCATTTGTTGTTACTATATGGCCTCGTATTCCAAGCCCATGATTCAAACGTCGAATGTTTTGCACCAGTGGCTCAGCTTCTCATCTCCAACTTTTGTTTGTTTGGTTGCAGGTAATCAAAGAGGCGATGAGGTTTTACTTGGTTTCGCCTTTAGTCGCAAGAGAAACATCAAGAGAAGTAGAGATAGGTGGTTATCTTCTCCCAAAGGTACGTTTAGTTCCCATCATCCCATGTGCTTGTGTGAGCTACAATGTGGAATGTAGTGTGTGAAAGAGCTCCTACTGCAATGTATAGGGCACATGGGTCTGGTTGGCACTCGGAGTTCTAGCGAAAGACCCAAAGAACTTCCCCGAGCCAGAGAAATTCAGACCAGAGAGGTTCGATCCAAATTGCGAGGAGCAGAAACGGAGGCATCCTTACGCCCTCATACCATTTGGAATCGGTCCTCGCGCCTGCATAGGACAGAAGTTCTCCTTACAGGAAATCAAACTCTCTTTGATCCACTTATACAGGAAATACACATTCCGACATTCCCCGAATATGGAGGAACCGTTGGAACTCGAGTTCGGCATAGTCCTCAATTTCAAGCATGGCGTGAAGCTTAGGGTCCTCGAGAGAAATTGAAAATCAGTTTGTAGCTAGAAGTATATAGGAGTACTCCTTGAAGTCTATGTAATAAAAAACACTCTCGTTCACCGTTTCAACAAGTTAAGAAGCTAAATGCTGTTTCTGTGAACAGAAACAAAGATGACACGTCCACAAAGTTCGCACACCACTATGAAAAACTGAGTTACTGATGTACTTGTCACGGTGAATAAACAGGGGTTCAATGCCTCCTTTCCCTTGATTTCTGTTAATGTTCTTCAGGCCCTCTAAAGCTCTAATGCTAATTATCCCCGGTAGTGAATGTTTTTCAGCAAGGAACTCAAATATTTCAGATCCAAAGTAATTTTGGTCAGCGCATATCAGAACTCTAGAGCTGTTCCCACCGAGCAGAGAAACTAATAGCCAAAATGCAATCTTAGAGTAAGCAAGAACATTTGAAAAATTCAGAATCAAGCCCATACAGATACAGAAAATGGGAGAGCGACCACGTCATGTAAATGCTTAGGAGTATCACCTCGCCTATCGAAACCACGAGTAGAAGAAGATTTAGTAATGATAATGAACTTTAAACAATCAAATGCCTCACAATCTAATAGTGTCAATTGCAGATAATGCCTCATCTTGAAGTCACGACAAAAAGTAAAGTAAAGATTCTCACATGAGGTTTCAGATTTTCCCCCTTCCTATTGATCATGAGCAACTTATGAGCCAAAATGTTGCAGGGCACATCAAGTACAAGGAGTATGGGATCTAAACATCGAGTGTGTGAGCGTGTGTACGTCATTCCAGTTCTGGCCCTCGCAATCCTAACAGTAGTCTTCTCCCCCAAAAATTCCTGGGAGCTGATGGTGCACGAACCCCGTGGACAGAGTCATGTAGATTCATACATGCAGCTTGTACTAGTAGATGCTTATGTATCAGGTAAGTAAAGATAAAGCACATCCATTCACGCTTCTACTGAAGGAGAAAAAACATTAGCCAGCTAATCACCTAAAACCAATAGAGTTATACCCGCATCTGTCTTCTGACAACATCTAGCGGATATGTGAAAGTCTGTCCAAACAATCCAGCCAGAGCCAGAGCTCCACAAGAGAATGACTTCTGATGCTCTTCAGGTACATGTGTTTTTGACCTGCTTTTCCATTAACACATCAACCAAGAAGATACACTTAAAACAACAGCTATCATTTTATCAAACAAGGATCATTGCTCAGGATGCATAAAAAAGAAAAGGTTTTAAAACACGAGAAGAAAGGTTCGATGATCCAATAATATCATTCATTATGCGCTCAAAATGCAAAATCAACATTTTCTTTTTGCTGGCAAAGAAGGTTTTGGCAATGTCCTATCACAGACATGTGATACATATACAGCCGCGACAAAAAAAGTATCCTTGAATAGATTATAACATGTAGCCAATAATCACATGCACCAATCATTGTTGTTTCTAGTCACCTTGCCCTTATCATCCAACTCGTTTCTGGATACCCATTTGGTTCCAATCACTAGACGGTCTTTAGGTGTCGGCATAAATTCCAATAACAAGTTGTAAGACGAGAAGATAAAATATCTCAACATAATCTTCTTTAAGTTTGTGACAAGAATCTCGTCATGGGTAGAATAAGGGGAAAATTACCAAAAAAAAGTCCTAGACCTATTGTAATTGTGCCAAGTCAGTTATCACCTTTTTTTTGTTTGCGAATTGAGTCCTAAACCTTTTGCATTTGTTTCAATTTAGTCCATTTGTCCAACTTTGGCCGGCCGGCGATGAAGTGGACATCGGTTGGCACTGACGTAGCAATTTTAAATAATATTTTCTTATTTTTTCCTTTTTTCTTTTCTTTCTTTATTTTTCTTCTCCTTCTTCAAGGAGAAGAGAAAAAATAAAAATAAGAAAGACATAAATAAATAAATAAATAATTTAAAAATATTATAATATTATTAAAATATACCCACGTCAGCGTCGGTCGGCCAAAGTTGGTCGGATGGACTGAATTGAACACAAACGTAAAAGGTTTATGCCTCAATTGAGAAAAAAAAAGGTTTGTGACTGAATTGGCATAATTATAATAAATTTGGGATTTTTTTTATCGCAGTACTTTGCTTATATCCAGTGCCTTGCTGATATCTAGCACCTTGATGATATCCAGTGTATTCTCATATGCCTTGCTAATATCCAGTTAGAATGCTGCTTATATTTACGTTGCAGTTGAAACTGCCTTCTTGGATATTATTAACTGCTCTTACCCGAATATTTTAACGGCGATGGTGATATAGACTTCCAAGTCAAATGTAAACCTTCCATTATTCTAGACTTTTTCATAGGTTCTTCCGGTAATAAAAAAACCCTTTCCCCGATCTTATCAAGAGTTTTTTCAACATGACTATTGTTGGGTGTGGTTCTTGCTCTCCATTGATAGGAAAGCATGGGGTCCCGTTCCCTAGTAAGCGGGCGGGGGTCTCAAGGGGACAACATCCCTTGGATATCAGATGACTTTTATAGTTTAAGCCCATATTTAATTAGTAATTTGGGTTTGGGTCCATAAATAGCTACCGCTCCACATTATCCATTTCTTTTGTAATCGAGGTATGTAATAGAGAGGTGCGAGTTGTTAATTATAGTAAAATTCTCTGCTGGATGTAGCCCTAGTTTAAGGGGGAACCGGGACAAATCTTTGCATCTCGATTTCTTTTTCTTGCTACTCTTTGTTTTCGTTGCGATTGTGCGCCGAAGCCTAACAAATATTACACAAAACATAAACACCTCTTGCATTACTCAAGATCGATATAAATCATGGATAGTTTTGTCAATTTCAAAATATATTAGGAGATTTTCTCAACATTAACTTCACAGTTCTCCTCAATTTCTTGTAGTAAATGCGCATGCAATGCGGTATCAACTTCCAATATCACGATTTTCTCTCTTCAATGGAAGAGTTTTCTCTCTTCAATGGAAGAGCTTCTCCCTATCCTTTGTGATAGTTTCCTCCGATTTACCCTTCAACCCCCGTAAACCCTAACCCTTTTTCCCTTTCCATCTTTCGTATACCCATAAACACTAGAGATCCCTTCAACCAATTTCTCTGATCATCCTCTATTATCATCCTTTCTCTCCACCAGAATCTCTGAACTTTGTGATTTTATATTTTCCTTTAGCAATGGCGCATGTTTAGTTGTCAAGCTGAGTATCCCAGTGATCCGGGAGGTGGGCTAGCAGTTCTCCTAGTCTTAATTGAGCTTTCTTATGTTGGATCTTCAGGAGGTAAGCGACTGAACCTGGCGTTTTCTTCCCCTGTATGAGCTGTTTTCCTGTGATAGGGGAACAAAAATGCAAGGTAGGGATGAGACGAATATTCGACTGGCTGAACAAATAGTGGAAGATGCAAAAGAACGGGCCTTAATGGTTAGCACGTATAAGCCATAGGTTAACAAATGAAGCTACTATGTTGGAACTGTCAAGGGCTGGGCAAACCTTTGACGGTTCAAAATCTGCAAGCCCAAGTGGCTCGTGAAAGGCTTAACGCAGTGTTTTTAATGGAGACAGAATCTGGAACCAGTGATTCAAAGGCTGAGGAAACGATTGAATTTTCAGAATTTCTTTATTGTGAATCCCGTAAGGATAGTTGGCGGTTTGGCTATTTTGTGCGAAGAATCGGTAGCTTTACATGTGTATTCCGCTTCAAATGAGATAATAAATCTGATCTGGGCAGATTCTGTGATGGGTAATCAAATGCGTATTACTTTTGTTCATGCTCCAAATGCTTACCATGAAAGACTTGAATTATGGGAGGAATTGAAAAGGATAAGCGCTCAGAATAAGCTTCCATGGGTTTATCTAGGCGATTTTAATGAAGTGTTATATCACTGGGAGAAAGTTGGAAAATGCATAGCAGAACCTTATCGTTTAAATGCTATTCGAGATTGCTTGAATGAATATTCCTTGACAGATAATGAATGCAAGGGGTGTGCCTTTACTTGAGCAAATAATAGAGAAGGGGGAAACTATGTGAAAAAGAAACTGGACAGAGTTGTAAGCAATTTTGAATGGAGGTTCAAATTCCCGAAAGCTGAAGCCTATGCCCTCCCAGTCATTGGAAGCGACCATAGCCCCATCTTACTCACCCTTTTCCCAACTCCAGTGAAAAGGAAAAGGGAGTTTAAGTTTGAAGCCTTTTGGCTGGCGGGTAAAGAATGTCAGGTAATTGTGAAAGAACTGTGGCACTCTCCTGCATTGGCGGATGAAACTTTGCTGGAAAAGCTGGCTGCAGTCTCAAGAGCTCTGGCCAAATGGAGTAAACAGAAATTTTCCAATGGTCAAGACAAGACAAGACACCAAGACAAGGAGGGAACATTCTGGAATGAAGTTGAAGAGAATACGTGGCATGGGTCGTACGAAACAGACGCGAATTTGGGCGAAAATCGCCTGGTTCATGCGTCGGGTTTGTGCCGTGGCTAAAATGAGCTCGGGCACAGCGGTTCCGGCAATGCCACACCGCGAGGATGGGTTCTTCGAGACCGAAAATCCGTGGCCTTCAAAGCCCACATGTTATCGTCGTCCATCGAGCTCGAATTGGCGGTCGATTTCGTTGATTTTTCGCTCGGGGGTCAGCAACGCGTGAGAAAGGGGGAGATGGGGAAGAAGATGAACAGTAACTGGGTCAACGGGTCGGATCCGCCCGACCCGGTTGACCCGGTCGCTCAAAAATCATCAAATCGGGCTCAAAGATGACCAAATTTTTGTAATTAAACACCAAAATTGGACTCTACACCATGGATTTCATCAAAAAAAATGATGAGATTGAGCAAAATTGGTTCGGGTTTGAGCAAAAACCCCCAATTTTTCATTTTGACCTGAAATTAATTTTTGAGTAATTCAAAGCCTAAATAACCAAATCGAGCCAAACCACCTCCACCAATGGATTTAGAATGATGAAAAATATAGAGTAGTGGGCTTGGATATTCATGGCTACCCCTAAAAATAATTTAATTTCATTTTTAGTGAAATCGGGTGCAAATAGGTCCTTTTGGCCAAAATTGAACAAATCATTAAGTAAATGGACTCAATTGCAATTCAAGACATCAGATACGAATGTCATAGCATAGAAAAAGTAAAAATTGAAAATAAAAAGACTGAAAATGTAATTTTTTGGCTCAATTTGGATTTATGTTTGTGAAGGAACATGGTGACCCAAGCTGAATTTTCGATATTTGACGGGTCTAAAGTGAAAAGGGAATTAAAATAAAAATATTTAATTTTTTCCATATTTTTGTGGATACGGATGCTATTTTTCCTAATTTTTGGCTATTTTTCTAAGAAAAAATAAATATTAAAATGTCAAAAAATATGAAAAATATTTTTTGTTCAAAATTGATTCTTAAGGCTAGGCCAAGGCTTCCAAAGTTAAGTTTGCATTTTTATGAATTTTTATGGTATTTTTAATTAATTTTCTAAAAATTAAAAAAAATTAAAAATCAAGTGTCAACACCCCCGAGCTCCCCTGCTTCTGGTTTTTTGGTCTTTGTCGAGTTTGGCTTCGATTGACTTTCGGGTCGAACGGAGCCAAATCGACTACTCTTACGTGTTGTCCAATGTTCATCGACTTCCCTTTGAGTGATTGCATGGCTCGGTTCCGCCCGTAGTGTCCCGGTTTGGTGTTTTTCGTATCGCACGTTAGGTGTTTGATGAAATGTCTCGGGCAGTCCAAACCTCCTACTGTGAGCTCGTTTTTCATTGCGTTCCCGTGCTTATTTTTTGTTATTCTTTGGCCCTTTACGTTTTGCGCGCGTAGTAGAAAGTGTATGTGTGAGTTTTTGCTGCTGGTTGTGCTCGGACTTTAAGATATAAACCCATGAATGCATGCTGTTGGTTGCATTTAAGTTCAAATCTGGTCAAAAACAGTGCGACCCCCCACTTTGGGGTCGATTTTCTCTTTTTCCTTGCGTGTTTTAAGCATTATTTTTGTTCGACATAGTTCCTCATGCGTAGCTCTTCGTGTCAATGTGTGGTTTTGTCATTGGTGATGATCGGAGAGCAAGAAAAACGATCCGTAATATGCCTCTGTGAACTGGGTGTTTCAGACTTGAAATTTTTGTAAGTGTTGAAGTTGCAGAATAGTGCGAACCGTTACTTTGGGGTCGTTTTTCTTGATGATTTATCAAGCTTTTGAGGTTGTTCTTTGGTTGATCTAATTCCCTGTGTGTAGTAATTTACATTGATGCTTGGTTTTGGGTTTGATTGTTTCTGTGCATTGAGATAAGTGCCTCGAAACTTGCCCCGGTGAACGGATAAGTGAGGGGTCTGAATTTTTTCTAAGTCTGGAATTGCGAGTATGCGTTTTCACGACCTTGATATAGTGTACTCACTTGAGCTTTCCGCGAGCCGTCAATTGCGTTGGAAACCTTGTTTGATCTAATTTCATGTGGTATTAATATTTTTTGCTAATTGTGTTTGTACATTAAGATAATCATCCCGAAAAATGCCTCAATGAGCTGCAAAGTGATGTCTTTTTTTTTTCTAGGTCTGGACTTGCATCCGAGCACTTTCACGACATCATTACAATGTGCTTAGTTGATCATTTCCCAAGCGGTCGATTGTTTTGGAAACCTTGTTCCACCTAGTTTCACATGGTATGAACAGTTTCCTTGGATTATTTTTGAACATTGAGATATTCGCACATGAAAATGCCTCGATGAGCTGCAAAGTTAGAGGTCGATTTTTGTCTTAAGTGTTGGTCTTTGAACTTACCGCATTCACGATATCATTACGACGCGCTCGGTTGATCATTTCTCGAGCCGTCGATTGTTTTTGAAACCTGATTCTACCTAGTTTCACGTGATATTTGCCTGAGAAAACCCATTGGCGGTTAGTTATTCAAATAATTTTTTTTTTCGAAAAATGAGTCAAAATCGCGATTTCAAATGAGATTTTCATCGCATTTTCGGCCGATTCATCTTTGGTCGAGCCTAGCCCACCCTGTCCTCATTATATATATATATATATATATATATATATATATATATATATATATATATATATATATATAATATATATCGAGAAAATCCCAAAAAAAAATCAAAAAATTTCGAAAATTAAAAATTGATATTTTATTGCACGTTTAGAGTAATTAGACTTTGATTCGCGAAGGAGGGTGACCGATGTCTATTCCGGTCCGATTCGTTGTATACCCGATCATGTCTCGAGTCTTGTGTTTCGGCCTTGTAACTAAATACCCGATGGCTGCGTGTTGACACTTGGATTTTAATCATCTTTTCCCTTAAAAAATTAATAAAAAATCCATAAAAACTCATAAAATTGCAAAATCAACTTTGGAAGCCTTGGCCAAGCCTAAGGAACCAATCTTGAACAAAAAATAATTTTTGACATTTTTTCGTATTTTTTTAATATTTTTCGTATATTAGGAAAATACCCTAAAAATCATTATATATATATATATATATATATATATATATATATATATATTTCTTGGCTGCAAAAATATGGAAAATTTCCAATATTTTTATTTTAAATCCTCTTTCATGTTGGCCCATTTAAATTCGAAAAATCCAATTTGAGATTGTGTGTTCCTTCACAAACGAAATTCCGAATTGGGCTTAAAAAATACAATTTGAGTCATTTTATTTTATTTTATTTTTACTTTTTATCAATTGTGACATTGCCCTCTAATAGCTCAATTTGCATCTTGGCTCAATTGTACACAAAATTGCTCAAATTTGGCAAGAGTGGCCTAATTGAAGTTTTACTTTTCAAATTAGTCCCTAAATCATCAAAAATGAAATTAAACTTTTTCAGGGGATGCCCATGCAAGTCCAAGACCTCTGCCCCATATTTTTCATCCTTCCAAATTCATGGGTGGGGTTGGTTTGGCCTGATTTGGTCATTAGGGTCCTCAATTGCTCAAATTTCATATTCGGGCAAAACCCAAAATTTGGGGTTTTTGTACAATTCCAAGTGCATTTTATATATATAACACATTTTTAGATGTAATCCATGTTGAAAACCCCGATTTTGGCGTCAATTTTGCGAAAAAAGTTCAATTTAGGGGTTAATTTGATGAAAAAGTACGAAACCGGGTCGAGCGGATCCGACCCGCGACCCGATTACTATTCATCATCTTCTCCCCCTTTGTTCTTCCGCGCAGCAAACCCCCCAGCGGAAATCAATGAAATTGGCCACCGATTCGAGCACGATTTATAACGATAATACATGGGCTTTGTAGCCAACACAATCCCGGTTCCAATGAGCCCTCTACAAGAGCTGATGTCGCCGGAGCCGCCTTGCCCAGCCCGATCTCCGCCGCTGCAGCATGCCCGAGGAAGACCCAGTAGCTTGCAGAGAAAATCCGCTTGTGTGCGTTGGATTCGTACCAAAAATCGAGAATGAGTAGCTCGGGTACGAGAGGGAACGCAAAAAAGGACGTTGCTCAGGGAATATCCGGGCTGGCCACGTACGTACGAGGAGAGAGAGATAGCTATACTAGATGCAGGACGAGCTCTATAAAACGAGGAGCAAGGCCACAACATTGAGGTTCGGAGAATTTGGCAAGAAATCGGGAGAGAGAGAGAGACGTCCATGGCTGGTTCTCTGGCTGACTAACAAGGGGTATTCGCTAGAGAAAATCGAGAGCGTGAGTTTCTCAAGCGACACTGAGTGTCCATAAACCTTCGTCTACACCCCAGCTTCCCACCGAGCCACTTCCAACCCGCATCCGCCGCCTGAGGTGCCGGAAAAGGTAACGCGAACACTCCTTCACGACTACTCTTGTCTGGTTTTTGTACAGTTCACCCGGTTCGGCTCCGTTCGATCCTTGGGTCGAACGGAGCCAAACCGACCGTTCGTATACCTTGTTCCATGCTTATTTAGCCTCGTGTGTATGACTGCATGCGTCGGTTTCACTCGTTTTGTCTCCGTTTTGCATTTTCAACAACGCATGTTACATGTTTGATGAAATGCCCCGAGCTAGTCATACCCTTGCTTTGCGCTTGTCTTTCATTGCGTTCCCGTACTCGTTTGTGGTCGTCCTTGGATTCTTTGCATTCTGTGTGTGAAATAGAACGTCTACGTATGAGTTTTGGCTCTTGGTTTTGCTTGCAGAGGAAAATACGGGGTCGAGAATACCTCTGTTAGTCCAACCTAGGCGCTGGAATTTTTTACTGTTAAAAGCAGTTCAAACCGTCCACTTTGCGCTCATTTTTTATTGCATTCCCATAATAATTTTTGTCTGTTCTTGGGCTTTTCGTGCTCTGTACATGTATTAGAACATGTTGGTATGATTATTCGCTCTCGGTTTCACTTGTGGAGAAAGTTATGGGGTCGAGAATACCCCATGTTGGTCTGTTTGTGGTGTGAAACCAGTGTGAGTAGTTGACTTCGAGATCGATTTTTGTGTAGTCTAGTGCGTTTATTGAGTCATTTTTTTATCCGTCTGGTTCCTAGTGTGCAGTATTTTGCATCCATACTTTGGTTTCCTTTTTGTTGCGCTTAAAATGCAAGATAATCGTTCTTACATATGCTTCGATGAACTGTCTTGGGCAGCAAAATATTTTCCAAGTGTTTTGATCAGTTCAAACTCGCTACTTCAAGGTCATGCTTCTTGGTGATAATTCGAGGTTTTGAGGTTGTTCTTTGGTTAATATTGTTCCCTGTGTGTAGCACTTTATATTGGTGCTTGGTTTTGGGTTTGGTTGGTTCTGTGCATAGAGTTATGTGCCCCAAAACATGCCCGGTGAACTAGTAAGTGAGGGGTCTGAATTTTTCTAACTCTGGGACTGTGAGTGGGCTGTTTTCACGACCTTGGTACAGAGTGCCTGTTTAATATTTTTATGATCCGTCGATTGTGTTTGAAACCTTCCTTGATCTAGTTTCACGTGGTATCAATATTTCTTGCTAATTTTTTTGTGCACTAAGATAACCTCAATTGAAAACACGTCAGTGAGCTGCGAAGTTAGAGGCCTGAGATTTTTCTAAGTATGGTTTGCGATCGAGCACTTTCCCGACACCATTAGGACGCGCTCGGTTGGTCATTTCTCGAGCCGTTGGTTGTTTTGGAAACCTGGTCATACCTTGTTTTACGTGGCATGATCAATTTCCCCTATTTTTTTTTTAGCACCAAGATAATCACATGATAAAATCCCTTGGCGGTTGGTTATTCAAGTTTAATTTTTGTCGAAAAATGAGTCAAAATCGCGATTTTAAGTGAGATTTTGATCACGTTTTTGGCCAGTTCATCGTTGTCTATGACTGGCTTGCCCCGTCGTTGTTTAAAAAAAATCTAGAAAATCCAAAAAAAATCGAAAAAATTTGGGAAATTAAGAAATGATCTCTTATCGCATATCTAAGTTGATTAGACTTCATTTCATGCTAGAGGATGACCGATGTCCATTCCGGTCCAATTTATTGTACACCGACCATGTCTCAAGCTTTGATTTTTCGGCTTTGTACCTAAATACTTGATGGCCGCGGGCTTCGATTTTTCGGCTTTGTACCTAAATACCTGAGGGCCGCGGGCTTCGATTTTTCAGCTTTGTACCTAAATACCTGAGGGCCGCAGGTTTTTATTTACCGCATTAGTGTAACTTTTCTTATGCTTCCTCCATTATCCCATTTGAATGGTTTGGTTGATTTTCGTTTTTTGTTTAAATAAAAATCAAAAAATTTTGAAAATGCCATTAAATGAACCTCGCAAGACCATTTTTGCATGAACACTTAGCGACGGACAAAAACATGATTAGGAGTCAAATTGGTAAAGACCTCGTGTGATCATCATAGGTAAAAATCAATTCTAGACGGTAACCAAAGGACCCTAGCTTATGCTAGAGTAACCAAATCCCCGACCCTAGAACCTCTGGTTGCGTAGGACAGAGCGATCTCTCCCAATCGCTCGGTGAGGTATCTAGTTTACCTTCCAAGAAAGACCGGTGGCGACTCCAACTACATGCACACATAACACATGCTACCCTACCACACTAAGGTCGAAGCCGATAAAATCTCGTCAGATTTGGTATGGGCTTGAGAGGGCCCGTGCCAAGCCCCAATCCGAAAAAGAAATGGGACCTCGGCAATCCATTAGCCCAATCGACATTTCTTCGAGGATCGGGTCTCGACACCGCGGGTTTTCACTTACCGCTTTAGCGTAGCCTATTTTTATGTTTCCTTTTATGCCTTTTGAATACTTTGGGTGATTTTTGTTTCTTTAAGACAAAATCAAAAACTAGAAAATGTCATGAAACGAACCCTTCACAAAACCATTTTGCATGAACGCTTAATGCGGTGGAAAGAACATCTTTAGGGATTAAAAGCGACGAAACCTTGCATGATCACATTAGGTAACAAAATAAACCGGACGGTAACCGAAAGAACTCTAGTAGAAATACTAGGGTAACCAAATCCCCGGACCCAAAAATCTCTGGTTGCGCAGAATCGAGCGATTTCTCTCGATCGCTCGATAGGGTTTCCGGCCTACCTTCCTCAAAAGCCGGTAGCGACTCCTTTGCATGTACACTCGCACATGACACACAATCACACTAAGATCGAACTCGAATTCCCAACGTAAAGATTTGGTATGGGCTTGGGAGGGTCCGAGCCAAGAGCCCGTCCTCAAGGCCCCTTGGCAATCCATTCACCCACAACCTAACATCCTACGGGGGTAGCCCGAGGCGGGTCTCGACATAGAAGTTATAATGGAAGAGGTGAAAGCTGCAGTGTTCCAATTGGGAGCTACGAAGGCTACTGGACCAGACGGTTTGAATGGCTTATTTGACCAGCACAACTGGGAAGATGTTAAGGAGGATGCCTATGCCGCGGTTCGAAAGTTCTTTCTCTCGGAGACTCTAAATCCAGAACTCAATAGAACCTATATCACCCTTATACCCAAAACCCCTAACCCTGAAAAGCTTGAGCAATTCTGTCCCATTAGCCTGTGCAATTTCGTGTATAAGATCTTCTCAAAGGTGTTAGCGAATAGGCTAAAAATTCTGCTGCCAAATGTGATAGCCGACGAACATAGTGATTTTGTTAGTGGACGGCAAATTCAAGATAACATTTTGATAGTACATGAGGTGCTTCATCAACTGAGAGTAAGAGAAAGGAAAAAGAAATTTTAAGCAGTTTTAAAGCTAGATATGAAGAAAGCCGATGATCGAGTGGAGTGTGACTTTTTAGAGGCATGTATGCTCGAGATGGGTTTCAATGAGAGGTGAGTAGATTGGGTAATGCAATGCGTAACAACAGTTTCTTTTAATGTGAAATTTAATGGGGAACCACTTCCCTTCTTTCAACCATCCAAAGGTTTAAGACAAGGGGATCCTCTATCTCCCTACCTGTTTATTATTGTTAGCAATAGTCTATCTTCCCTATTGAAGAATACAGTGGAAAATGGTAGCCTGCGGGGAATAAAACTAAACAGATTCTGTCATCTACCATCTCATTTATTCTTCACGGATGACTCAATTTTTTTCCTTGATGGCAGGATCCAAGAGTGCCAGAATTTAGCATCAGTGTTAAATCAACACTTCTTTACTTCCGGAACGCTTAAGGGATAACATGGCCAGAGAGGTCAGAGTTCCAGAAATTAGCAATATGGGGAAATATTTGGGCATTCCATCTGAGTGGGGCGCGCTAAAAAATGAGATATTTGCATGGATTTTAGGAAGAGTTAACAACAAACTAGAATGGTGGAAGGAAAAACTAGTTTCGAAAGCTGGAAAGGAAGTTCTGATAAAAGCTGTGGTTCAAGCTGTGCCACAGTATGCAATGTCTGTTTTCAAAATCCCATTATCAGTTTATAGAGCCATAGAACAAAAAATTGCAAATTTTTGGTGGAAAATTAGTGACTGAGAGGTTGGTTTGCACTGGAGGAGATGGGAGGTTTTAAAATTTAGAAAAGACAATGATGGTCTGGGCTTCAGAGACTTAATTACTGTCAATAAAGCCTTGTTAGGAAAACAAGCTTGGAGATTTGAAAATATCCCATATACACTACGGAGTAAGCTGCTTAAAGGAATATATTATCCCCAATGATATTTTTGGCATGCAGATAGAGGGTCTAGGCCCTCTTGGGGATGGCAAAGTCTTTTAGTAGGTAGAGAAGATATTTCAGATTCAATCATGTGGTCAATAGGTAATGGAGAACGCATACGAATTAGGGAGGACAAGCGGTTGAAACGAGGAATTATTCGGGGTCCTGCCACTAGGGACGAATCGAAGACAGTGGCAGGGTTGATTCACGAAAATGAAGAACGATGGAATGAGACAAAGCTGCAGGAACTTTTTGAAGAAAACATTGTCCAGGAAATCCTATCAATTCCTATCAAACCACAAGCAACACAGGACCAACTGGTTTGGACAGGCACATAGTTAGGCTCATTCACAGTGAAAAGTAGATATAATGTTTGCGTGAGAAAGAAGCAGAGCAGCAGCAAAAGCAACCATCTTCATCCTTTCAACCCCCTCGTAAATTATGGAACAAGTTATGGGGAATGCAGCCCAGCACAAAAATTAAAATTTTCACTTGGAGTCTATGCCAGAATGCAATTCCATCAAAAGTGTTGACACCTAAATTCTGACTAACCTTCCTAGTCATTTTTCCATAAAAAATTAGAACTAATTTTAGTTCTTGCCAAAAATAATCATGTAATTTTTCATATTTATTCATGCATCGCATTCAGACTAACGACGGAAGATCCGAGTCTTAAAATGACAGGCGACTGGACCAGACATGAACTTCGACGAAGGATTTATCTTTTGAAGGCCCGGACTTAATCGGAAAAAGAAATATTTCCTCAGGGACTGAATTGCAAACACGTAAAACCTCAAGGACTAAAGTGCAAATATTTAAAACTTGAGGGACTACTTTGCAAATAACCAAAAGATGGAGTTAGTGGAGAAATTAGAAGAGGAGATAGAGAATGGGAGATAGAGAGAGGAAGATGGAGAATGGGGGATAGAGAAAGGAAGATGGAGTTAGTGGAGAAATTAGAAGAGGAAGAGAATGAGAGGGGCAGTTTTTTTTTTTTTTGAGGGAGCTTAGAGAGAAAAAAGAAAAATCAAGAGGGAGTTTGGGAGCGAGAGGAGGGAACTTGAACGGTTCAAACCCCCGAATTTAAGCATACTTTTCGTGCTCTTTTTGCATGATATTCTAGCATTTATTTTTTTAAATGAATTCTACATGTGTAGCTCTTCGTTTTGATATGTTATGTGGCCCCTAGTTATGAGCGAGGTGTGAGATATGCCCTTCCAAAGTTGCCTTGTCGGTCTGATCCGAACTTGAAAATTTTGACAAAGTGTGGAAAACAGTTCAAACCCTCTAGTTTGCGCCCGTTTTTCATTGCATTTTCGTGACTTTTTGTGGCTGTTCTTGGTCTCGTTGCGCTCTGTGTACGTAGTAGAACGCATAGGTATGAGTTTTGGCCCTCGGTTTTGCATGTGGAAAAAGCTTTGGGGTTGGGAAGTAGCTCTGATGGTCTGATCTGTTATGCATATTTTTGCCTAAGTGCTGAAAATGGTTTGAATCACCCACTGTGCACTCAATTTTCATGGCCTTCCCGTGATTACTCTTCGGTGTATTTGGGCTCGTTACGTTCCCTGAACATAGTAGAGCATGTCGGTATGTTTTCTTCTCCTTTGTTCAATTTGTGAGAGAAGATATGTGGTTCGGAATATGCTCAGTTGATCATTTTTACACTCTGAATTTGTCAAAAACAGTGCGACCCTCCTACTTTGGAGTCGATTTTTTCTCTCACCTTATGTGTTTTGAGTATTATGTTTGTTTGATATTATTCCTTGTATATAGATCTTCACGTCGGTGTTTGTTTCGCTCATCGGTGATGATCGGAGAGCAAGAAAAACGTCCGAGAATATGCTCCCGTGAACTGGGTTCCCGGGTCGGAATATTTTCTAAGTGTTTGAACAGTTCCAGACCTGCCACTTCGGGGCCGCTTTCCTTAGTCATTTCACGAGCTTTTTGAGTCGTTATTCGGTCTAACATGCTCTCTATGTGTAGCTCTTCACGTTGATACTTTGGGTTTGATTTGGTTGTCTCGGTGGATCAAGTTACGATCCCCGAAAATCACCTCAGTGAGAGTGTTGGTTGTACACCAAGCACATTCACGACACCATCACGGTGCGCTCGTTCGGTCAATTCTCGAGCCGTTGATCATTTTGGAAACTAGATCATACCTAGTTTCACGTGGTATGATCGGTTTCCCCTGATTAATTTGTTTTTCCGAGATAATTACTCTCGAATTTGGCTCGGTGAACTGCAAAGTGAGAGCTTGGGATTTCGGCTAAGTGTTGCTTTCCAACAAGCCATTTTCCCGATGCCATTACGACGTGCTCGGTTGGCCATTTCCCGAGCTGTTGTTTGTTTTGGAAACCTGATCATACCTAATTTCTTGCGGTATGATCTCTTTCCCCCTATTTGATTTGAGTACTAAGATAATCACTCTTGAAAACACCTCGAGAGTCAACTTTTCCAAACCAAATTTTTTTGAAAAATGAGCGAAACCCGAGATTTCGAGTGAGACTTTCGCCGAAACTTCGCGCAATTCGTTTTCAATATCTCTGGGCTTGTTCCGCCCGGTCCAAAAAATATATATATAAAAAATTAAAAAAATTAAAATCGGAAAATTCGAGAAAAATCCCAAAAAAATAAAAAAAAATCGTGGAAAGGTCAAAATTGATCTTTTATTGCGTTTTTCAACATGGCCAACACCAATTTATTTTTATCCCGCATTGGAGGAAGACCGATGTCCAACCCAGTCTTATTATTGTACATCCGATCCTGTCTCGGGTTTTGTATTCCGGCCTTGTACCTAAATACCCGAGGGCCGCGGGTTTTTATTTACCGCCTTAGCGTAGCTTTTCTTATGCTTCCTCTATATTCCCTTTTGAATGCTTCGGTTGATTTCAATTCGTTTTGATAAAAAAAAAAGTTAGAATGCCATGAAACGAACCCCGCAAGACCATTTTGCATGAACACTTAGCGACTGACAAGAACATGATTAGGAGTCAAATTGATAAAATCTCGCGTGCTCACAAGTTAGATAATAATCAATTCCGGACGGTAACCGAAAGGACTCTAGTTTAAGCTAGGGTAACCAAATCCCCAGCCCTAGAATCTCTGGTTACGTAGGACCGAGCGATCTCACCCAATCGCTCGGAGAGGTATCCGGTCTACCTCCCAAAAAAGACCGGTGGAGACTCCAATTGCATGCACACATAGCACATATCACCTGACCACACCAAGGTCGAAGCCGATAAATTCCCGCCGCGATTTGGTATGGGCCTGGGAGGGCCCGTGCCGAAGCCTCCATCAAAAAGAAGGGCCCGGCAATCCATTAGCCTCGATTCGATCCCTAAAAGGGGGATCTTCTTTCGGGTCGCGACAACTGGCGACTCCGCTGGGGACCTTAGAGGATTTAAGCCGTAATAAGCCGGTCGAGTGTTATTTAACTTGGTCTACATTTTTGTAGCGCGTGTCAAAATCGCGAGGAAAACAAGGTTAGTCGCTAACTCGTGTTAACTGGCCTTGCAGAAGGGAGTTATAAGGGGAGGCGTGTTTGTTGACTATTTGCTCTTGCAGATGGGGGTTTGGATGCATGTTGTGTGGATGGTTATATTGAAGCGCTGATTGTTAAATTCAAACGCATGTCTATCGCTTAAGCACGACACTGAATGCACACACACCCGTGCCTAAAACCCCGGGCGCATCCTTTAGGAAGCTAATAGAAGAAATTGGAAATGGAATCTCCGTGGGGAAAAACATGGGGTAATCCACTTTCTAATTTCGCTCACTCCGAACTATGGATCGGGTGCCAATGCAACGATAGTTGTGCAATGAAATCGACCCTTTCTAGAACTTGAAGTGGGAGCCTTTAAACCTTAGGTACCTCACCTCTTAGGTGTCAAACCCTCACAAGTTCATTCGCATGTCTTTGCAATTGATATCAACGACACAAACCAAAAGAAATCGACAAAGGTGGTGAGTACGATTTTCGATCTCTTTACCTATAGCGATTCTCTTTCATTTAGTTCATGCTCTTGAATTGATCATTTCATACATCATTTGCATGCATTTGGGTGATTCAATTAAATACCCCTCTATAGGATAGTGTAAGATGGTGTCCCCAAGTCTGAATAGGCCCTGGATACCGCCGTTCCTCCGCACCCATTGGAGGATGAAGACGATACCAAACGCCGAGTGGCCGACGCGTACATGGTCATGTAGCCGTTTCTTGAAGATCGTATTCGGGGCATCATTTAGAATCGATTCTCATTCCTCCGATTCCTCTTTCTTTCATTGATTAGGATCTGTGTATAGGATTTCCCTTCGGGGTCCTCGTTATCTTATCCCTTAGACTTGATTGTATAGGGATCTATCTCGACTGTATTCACTTCATTCGAGCTTTTTATATGTTTTGAAAACATCGTTGGAATGTGAGGGGGCATTTCTTTTAATCACCCAAATGTTTCCTTTTAATTGGATAATTCATTTTGGGGAAATTTGATTCGGAACAGGTATTTGACCTTTTGGCCATATAAGGGGATCTGATCCTTATTTCGCCAAAAAGAACTATTAAATTGAATAGGCTCATGCATTCTCATCTCATGTGCATAATTTACATTTATTGTAACCTGTGAGTATACTTGGGATTGAAACTTTCCTTGTTGGAAATCCGCGGAGATCAATCGAGCGCCTTGGGTGTTTAAACTTCAATTGAAAATCTTTGCAATTAATTTTGACGTGAATCTTGAACATAAATTTTAAAATACCTCTGATCCGGTCCCATGGGACGGATGGTTTGTCTAAATTGTCAACCACGGGTTTTATATGACGTTTTGTGTATAAATTCTTCCAAGTCAAGATTAAACTTTGGGGCATAAAATTGAAATCACATTTTCAATGAAATTATTTCTTGAACAAAACTCGCATGATTTTTGCAAGAAAGAGATCATCAAATCAATGTTTCAAATTCAAGGCCACATTTTGGATATAAAACTTTTTGGAATAAAACCGACGTGCAATTGATGACCGCGGATCAATCTCTTAATGGTGTCTCCTCTTACCATAAAAACTTGGCGAATATCAAATCTCCGTAAATAGGGATTGCTGGGCATGTATCGTCACCTCACTTTCATTACAAGAGGCGGTCTCATTGAGAGGTATCTTCTTCATTCAAATGCTAACACTGTCTTTTTTCGAAAGGTTGTACAAGACGGTCATTTACTGGAGATCATTTTATTTGACCACGTGCAAGATGACTGTGGAAAATACATTATGGGACGGTAAAATCTGTAATCGTTCCAACGAGGACTTCTTGCGCTGCAATTGACTTGTTCGTCCATTTTTGTCATACAGGTAAAGTGGAAAGGTCAAAAGAAGTGGAGATTCGCCAGTCCAATGGAGCTGCACTTGACTAAGGGGGAAAATCCCTCCTCCACCTGGGGAACGTGCTAGGCAAAGATGATGAGTGGGGCAAGTCACCCAAGTGGCACTAAATGGGGCAAGCAGTAAAGGAACAATGCCTCCAATTGCCAAAACAGGGAGAAAAACAGCAACCGCCTGAAAGGGAAATGGCAAACCAGAAATGCCAAGCTACAGCCCTATCACACTTATTTGGAGGAATTGGCGGAAAGGCCACAACTGGACTAGAAGTCGAGCCCTTAAAAATAGAAGTATTGCAAAAACCATTTTATTGCATGATCATGACAGAAGAGCCTGATGGCGAACCTTGGTATCATGACACCGAAGTATGCCTTCAGACACAGGAGTTCCCGGAGAAGAGTACCGTGTCAGACCGGAAATATATCAAGAAAATGGCATTGAGGTTTTTCTTGAATGGGGGGAGCCTATACTCGACATTTTAAAGTGAATGACCTCGTCCTACGAAAGTTGTTGCCAATAGTCTCTCTTCCGAAAGGAAAATTTGCTCCGAACTATGGCGGCCCATACGTTGTGAAGAAGGTCCTTCCAAGAGTTAGTCTGAATCTATCAATGGGAAATGCTTTAAGCCATATGGGGGATGAAATAAAACACAAAACCATCTTTTTATTCCATGCACCAAGCCTTACAAACGAATCACCGAGGAGGAAAAGTAAAACCAAACTGAGCCCTAATAAGCGTCACAAAATAGCCCAACTGACTCTCTATACAGTTAATACTCTACACGCGCTGAGCACTCCGGGAATCGAGGTCCGCAAGCTTGAGAAAGAGGCGATCGCATTTCTCCTTGAGCCTGGTCGCGCTGGCTCCGTGATATTCAGAGGGGGACTCCAGATTCGGGATCAGAGCTCTCTCGAGGGCTATATCCATAGTTAGGCATTCAAGCCTCTCTTCTAGCTATTCGCATTGGAACTTCATCACGATGTCACTCGAGTCGTGCTCGTAGTAGGTCTGGGTCAGGGCTAAACGCTCCACCAGTCTCTCCCTCTCACGAACCAACAATGAGACTCGCTCGTTGACGAGCTCGGCAGCCTTTTCGTGCTTGTCAACCAGGAAATGGGCCAACGCCAGAAACTCAGACTGATCCTGGTAACGAGCTCTCACAACACGAGCCAGGATAACCTCCTGATCAACGCACCGATAAGCTTCTAGAAAGTTGATGAAAAGGGTCCGGAATGTCCTATACTCCCTCTCTAAGTTGGTGTTTTCAATGGAAGCTGTGTCCATGCCACTAAATAGATTGAAGATCTCAGCTTCAGTGTCTGGATGACGGGCAATGTAAACGTAGCCTCGGCCAAGAAGATGATAAAGTCTCTCCCATTTGGCTAAAGCTTCGATCGAGAGGACGTGGTTAGAGGCCATTGTTATTGAAGACGGAAGAGAAAAGATTGAAGGCATAGGATTGATTAGATGATTTGAAACTGAAGATGCAAAGGTATTAATCTGCTCTGCGTCAAGTTCTAATTCTTATAGCAAGAAGAAGGTGAGGAAAGATAACAGTGACGATCCTCGTAAAATCAGGACTAGGTAAAAATACAGGCGTTTCGAAAGGAAGAAGCCATCATTTGCTCTCGCACCGAATAACGTCAATATTTGCCATTCCATAGAAGAAGCATCCAAGGCCAACCCAGCAAGCTTACGGCATCTACGAATTAGCTGCTTGTGTTACACCGCCCGAATTGTACGACAAAAGCCTATTCGTCCTTTTCGTCGGTGCTATCCTCTGTTCGTCCTTTTCGTCAGTTCCTTTTCCCTATTTCGTCCGTTGGTCCAATTTCCCTTTTCATCCATTGGTCCAAGTTCCCTATTTCCCCCGTCGGTCGTGGACCCATCGCTGGTCTGCAATCTCGAGCCCAACGAGTCTGAAAAACTTCGCGAAAAGATTTGGAGATCCCACCACATTAAAGAGAAGAAGTAGAAGACAAACTGAGCGAGAAACACGGCAGATTTTTAGAAAGATTGTGCTTTTCATGCAGAAGACGTGAAATCTTGAGAGAGACGTCCTTTTGGTGTTTGTCATCCGTGTTCAAAAGAAAGCTTCAGAGCATACAAGCCTACTCAGAAAAATACAGGAGAGAGTAGAGAGCCTTGAAAGAACAAAAATCAGTCAAAGATGTCTCAACCCAACATGTTTGAGAACCACCACGACTTGCTGGACATGACCAACGATCCGAATTTCATGAGCATGTTCGAGAACCACCATCACTTGTCGGACATGACCAGCGAGTGGAGCTCCACGAGCGAAGTGTTAAAGATGAGAGATTTTGAAGATCTCGGGACCAAATCTGGCACCGAAAACATAGAACACGATCCTTCCGGCAATGGCATTCAAGATCCCAACAACGACGACAACAACGTCAATGGTCGACCTCGGAAAAAGAGGCGCTTCGCTCAACGTCAAGTTCAAGAGATGGAAGCTGTCTTCAAGGAGTGCCCTTACCCAGATGACACACAAAGACAGGAATTGAGCCAAAAGCTTGGGTTGGAGCCTTTGCAAATCAAATTTTGGTTTCAAAATAAGCGAACCCTATCGAAGGTTCGACATGAACGCAGCAATAATGTGATTCTGAAGGCTGAAATTGAAAAGCTCCAAGCAGAGCGCGCGGGGAATGGAGAAGCTCCCAGCACTGCTACCTGCCCTAACTGCGGCAACCCCGCCGCCCTCGGTGAAACGTCCCTTGATGAGCAGCATCTGAGGACTGAAAATGCTCGTTTGAAAGAGGAGATAAATATGATATCTGCCATCGCCTCGAAGTATGTTTGGAAGCTGTTGGTTTCTAACTACCCTCATCTCCCTCCTCACTTGTCGTCCTGTTCCCCAGATCAATTCCCGGCACAATCAAGTTCCGTTGGAGAAATGCATGGGGGGATCAATCTTACGAGGTCAGTATCAATGCCTGCTGAGGGAAGGAACATACATCCCCACGGGTCGAGTCGCCTTAGCGATGAGCTTGCTGTCATGGTCAACCAGTTCAGCGTTGATGAACCCCCAAAGCTGTAACTTGTGATCCAAAGCCGGTGATTTTAGGTCCTCAAACACCACCCATCTGTACCTGGCTAGCCGATCACCGGAGAACCTTCAGAAGAAGTGGGTGTAGGCCCAAATTAGTGAAATTTCGTTTCATGCAATCCCCTGCGTGGGATATTTTCCTGCTTTCTAGGAGTCTTGAATTAGGGGGAGGGGGCAGTGTTCCATTTTCTATGTTCAAATGCATGGTTTCTTTGTTTGGAGCGAATCAATTTATAGACGAGACCTCTAAATGCCGTAAAGAAAAATTTTGAATAATCTCAAGAAGGGAAATTGCGAGTAAAAAGCACGAGCAAGCTTAAAAAGGGTAACCCCGTATCGTTTCCGATTTACCCTTAATCATTTCGATTCTAACGCGAGTTCATACCATTCTCGACAGGAGGTTGTCAACCGCCACGAGATTAGTGCAAAAGGGGAGCCATCTGATATGACATGGAAGGACATGCTGTTTCCAGGCCAACACTTAACTAAAAAAGGAGGAACCAAAAAAAAAAAGACCCCTCGGAAGAGGATTCATTTGTGACAATCGATGAGATTATCCCAGTGGGGATGCATGAGGAAAAGATTGACTCGTTGAGAGAATCAAGTGTCGCAGACCGGCTCGATAACATCGAGAGGCAACTGATTTTTGCCTCCGAAAAAGTGTTAAATTCACTTCAGCAATTGAGAGCAATAGATGAGGATGTTCAAGCTACAGCCGATCCTGAGGTGCCCGACTCCTTCTTTGAAGACTCCGTGAACGTCATCGTGGAATGGCTTGACATCAAGAGATTAGTCCGGAGACAAAACTCTTCCTTCCTCACCAGAAGAACATATTGGGGCAAAGCCACCAAGTCCATTGTGACAAGTAACAAGACACGTCCTACTGGGGCAAGACTCCTGAAGGAAAGAAAAATCTCCTCAAGTGTTGGAAAGACAACATCTCAAAGGGAGTATTCCGTTCCTAAAAGTTCAAATAAAGTCAGAATGTGGACTAACGTTCGTTTCCTCACATGCAGGCGAAAGAAGAAACGAAAGCCCAAATTAGAGATATCCCAAATCGGACAAAGAGTCATGGGAGAATATAGCTAGGGCAGATATCACCCAACTGGGGCAAGCGGATTGTTGATGCGACCGAATGTGGAAGCAAAGTCCTTCCTTTCTAACAAGTCAATGGACGCAAAAGAAAGGCGTAGCCATCAAGCTAACACTGTACAAGTCTTCTTGGGGGCAAAACCTCCAAAGTTCGAATGAAGAGATTCTATAGAGATCGTCCTCATCGAAATAAAATCTCGAAGTTGTCCGCATGGATTCAAGTGAAGGGTAACTCCGCATCGTTCCAAATCGACCTTCAATAACTCATTTTTAACATGAGTTTATTCTCCTCTCAACAGGAAATTATTGACGCTCAAGAAAACTCAAAGAAAAGAGTTGGCTAACATGGATTCAAGGCGAAGAGAAATATCAATGTCGGAAATTCAAATAACCAAGGAACGATATTTGGATACAAGATCGAGCGGATTTGGCCAATCCGATCCAAATGAGGGAATCTCTTCTGTTCAAGTTCACGAGATAAAGAAGATACATACAAGGGTGAAGTAGTATCGTTCCAATTCATCTTGAACTTACGAACATACGCTTACATGTTCCTTTTGATCGTTACAGGGATTACCGCCGTGCTGGATAGGTAAATACCCCATTTCTTCTCGAGAACCCAGGCTTTTCGATGAGTTTAGAAACACCTGAGTTTAAAAACACTTGGTGATTCCGTGTCTAGAACTCTCACGATCACTTCATTTGCATTCACTCAAAAGCTTTTGAAGTTATCCAAACATGCATTGAAACATACATCGTGCATCATAAATCCGCGTGGGGATCGAATTTTGTTGAAAACGAGATGAGTTTCCAAATAAAAGTAGTTAAGACCTATCAATTGGAATACCTCAGAGTATGAGAGTCAAGCCATGCCCAAACACGTCCCTATATATACTTGAGTGGTGAGTGGAGACCTTAGTTTAGGGACATAGGGATCATTTGCAGTGGTTACATGGATTGAAACGACGAAAGGCATTCATTTCTCTATCCCAAACATCACAGGTGACAATTGTTAACCCCTTTGAACGGCGGTTTCATTTCTTCACCCCTGTCAAGAACCACTCCACATCGGAGCCAAATGGAGGTAATTCCAGCAGCAACAAGAGGTAAATGGTTAGAAATTTTCTTGCTCGAACTAATATCAATCTTCGAGTGTTTCTTTGCATTTAAACTCATACTGCAATTCAAGTGCCTTGGGACGACGAAAAGCATTCGCTTATCTATCCTACACACTTTTATCCTTTGCATAGCCCAATTGAGCTTGTATGTTCATTTCTTAAACCCCGTTGGTGATCATTGCTCATTCCAAGACGTAGACGACGCCACCTCAAAGCGGAAGAGCTTAGAAGAATCGATCCACGGAGAATTCCCGATTTGACTCTTCAAGCGTGCTAGATTTTCATTTGCAGTGTATCTAGCATAATCTTTGAAAATTATTTTGTCTAAAAAAATGGGGCTGGACCAAAAAAAAAAAAACAATCTCGGGCATTAAAAAAAACAAAAGAAAGAAAAAGCAAAGTGCCAATCAAAAGCAAGGCCAATGCCCATTCAAAATTTTGTTCATTTGTGGATACCTCTGAATTTCATAGATACATTTTTATAGATTTCGTGAAGAAGTGTTTGCATGTTGTCTTTCTTGTAAATCCCCAATGGAATCTGGTTGAAAAAGAAAATTCCCCGGATGAGTCAAATTGCAAAATGTACTCATTAGTTGGGGTTCGCATTGCCCTCAAGCAACGACAACATTAGCGAAACTTCGCACCACCCTCGTACAACGATGGTGTCCTTTGAAGACTATTCTAGAAGGCCGAGACCGGTGACAAATCCACAATGATCACCAACATCAAACCCTTCTCATATATTTTCTGAGCCAAAATGAGCCTTTTTCTCCCTCGATCCCCAACCCTGACCTACGTTACAACCCTTGAAAGTCTTTTCTGATTAGGGCACTTGTGTCAACGTAGAGTTGAATGATTTAAGCATCTCTCGAAGAGGTACGAGCAAGATTTTTTCTCTCTCATTTTGCAGGGTTCTTGACTTGTAAACCCGGAGCAGATGATGAAGATCTTTCGTTCATTGGCCTTGACTCGACTGTGAGTCCCCTTGAAAAACCTTTGACCAAACCCAACATTACTGTCCCTTGAAAGTTCCTTTCAGATCAATTGAATTGTATGCACTGCGAATAGTTCCGAAATCCCAGGCGTAGGTTTGAAAGGAAATTCGAGCGCTTCTAAACGGAAATCAAAACCTTTTTGAGAGATTGTGAGAAGTCCTCTTTGATGAGTGCACTCCAATTGACGTTTTAACCAAACTCTTTTGGCGATCTCATATCATTTGATCCAAAATCTTCCCCACCAGGAATTTTGATCACCGACGTCGTATTGCAAGATGTTTTGGATAACCTCCCACATCATAATACATCTAAAAAGTTTTTGCATGATTCTTAGCTTGTCTAAATCTCAGAATAACATCAAAACAAGATTTCCATAAAACTTTGGAGTCTTTCTTAGAAACTAAGCCCTTTTGCATTGCCTAAACGCAACATTAGGACTTTCAATTACACCATTCTTGGTAAGATGATTCAGGTTTGAGCTTCTACAGGATTTCTAGTCTCCCCAGATCTCAGAATGGCACCCTCCTTGGTAAGATAATGCTGGTTAGAACTTCTACAGGATTCCTGATCTCCCCAGATCTTAGAATGGCACCCAAAACGAAATGGATTTGTACCTCTTCTGTCTGCCCTTAGAAGCGACATTAGGGTAGTCCCTCGATGACGAACAAATCGAGATTGTACCTCTTCAGTCAAAGTCTTATCCTAAGCAAATCTCTCATGATCTGTCTCACCAGACAGGTCATCTCAGTCTAAGTTTTATCTTTAGCAAATCCCTCATGATTTGTCTCACCAGACAGGTCATCTCAGTCTAAGTTTTATCCTTAGCAAATCCCTCATGATTTGTCTCACCAGACAGGTCATCTCAGTCTAAGTTTTATCCTTAGCAAATCCCTCATGATTTGTCTCACCAGACAGGTCATCTCAGTCTAAGTCTTATCCTTAGCAAATCCCTCATGATCTGTCTCACCAGACATGTTATTTCAGTCTAAGTCTTATCCTTAGCAAAATCCCTCATGATCTGTCTCACTAGACAGGTTATCTCAGTCTAAGTCTTATCCTTAGCAAAATCCCTCATGATTTGTCTCACCAGACAGGTCATCTCAGTCTAAGTCTTATCCTTAGCAAAATCCCTCATGATCTGTCTCACCAGACAGGTTATCTCAGTCTAAGTCTTATCCTTAGCAAAATCCCTCATGATTTGTCTCACCAGACAGGTCATCTCAATCTAAGTCTTATCCTTAGCAAAATTTCTCATGATCTGTCTCACCAGACAAGTCATCTCAGTTTAAGTCTTATCCTTAGCAAATCCTTCATGGTTTGGGCGATTCAATCCTGAAATCTCTATCTCTTTTGTTCGCCCTAGAAAGCAGCATTAAGGCATACCTTCGGTAAACCCCTCGTCGGGTGAACCGTTTCCAAAGTCCTTCTTACAGGCATACCTTCGGTAAACCCCTCGTCGGGTGAACCGTTTCCAAAGTCCTTCTTACAGGCATACCTTCGGTAAACCCTCGTCGGGTGAACAACTGTTTCCAAAGTCCTTCTTACAGGCATACCTTCGGTAAACCCCTCGTCGGGTGAACCGTTTCCAAAGTCCTTCTTACAGGCATACCTTCAGTAAACCCCTCGTCGGGTGAACCGTTTCCAAAGTCCTTCTTACAGGCATACTTTTGGTAAACCCTACGTCAGGTGAACCATTTCCAAAGTCCTTCTTACAGGCATTCCTTCAGTAAACCCGACATTGGGTGAACCATGTCGAAAATCTTTTGTTACAGATATACGCTTAGGCGAGTCCTCTTTATAGGATATGTCGTCTCTAGAATCCTTTCATTAGGAATTCTATCATGGGTTGACCTACCATACGGGTCAAAGCTTAGGTGAGTCCTCTTAGTAGGATATGTCGTCTCTAGAATCCTTTCATTAGGAATTCTATCATGGGTTGACCTACCACACGGGTCAAAGCTTAGGCGAGTCCTCTTAGTAGGATATGTCGTCTCTAGAATCCTTTCATTAGGAATTCTATCATGGGTTGACCTACCATACGGGTCAAAGCTTAGGCGAGTCCTCTTAGTAGGATATGTCGTCTCTAGAATCCTTTCATTAGGAATTCTATCATGGGTTGACCTACCATACGGGTCAAAGCTTAGGCGAGTCCTTTTAGTAGGATATGTCGTCTCTAGAATCCTTTCATTATGAATTCTATCATGGGTTGACCTACCATACGGGTTAGAGCTTAACCTCTCTAGGGTATTCTTGGGATGAAACCTTAGGTATCTTTTCAAAGAGCATTCACGCCAAACAGCAACCGTACGGCCGACAGGTAAGCCCCAGGTAAATCTCTCTCACTAAGCTCTTGCTCGTACCATCCAGGCGAACCGAGGACTAACTTGAATTCGAACTTGCATCGAAAGGTCACCAGAATCATATGTCATAGCTCTTCTATTCCCCAGTCAAGTTGATTCGGAATTAGGTGTCATCTCGTCTTTGAGCGAAACCTCTGCGAGCCTCCACTCAAAGAGGGGCAGCTGTTGACACATAAATTTTGACTAACCTTTCTAGTCATTTTTTCATAAAAAAATTAGAACTAATTTTAGTTCTTGCCAAAAATAATCATGTAATTTTTCATATTTATTCATGCATCGCATTCAGACTAACGACGGAAGATCCGAGTCTTAAAATGACAGGCGACTGGACTAGACATGAACTTCGACGAAGGATTTATCTTTTGAAGGCCCGGACTTAATCGGAAAAAGAAATATTTCCTCAGGGACTGAATTGCAAACACGTAAAACCTCAAGGACTAAAGTGCAAATATTTAAAACTTGAGGGACTACTTTGCAAATAACCAAAAGATGGAGTTAGTGGAGAAATTAGAAGAGGAGATAGAGAATGGGAGATAGAGAGAGGAAGATGGAGAATGGGGGATAGAGAAAGGAATATGGAGTTAGTGGAGAAATTAGAAGAGGAAGAGAATGAGAGGGGCAGTTTTTTTTTTTGGAGGGAGCTTAGAGAGAAAAAAGAAAAACCGAGAGGGAGTTTGGGAGCGAGAGGAGGGAACTTGAGCGGTTCAAACCCCCGACTTTGAGCATACTTTTCGTGCTCTTTTTGCATGATATTCTAGCATTTATTTTTTTAAATGAATTCTACATGTGTAGCTCTTCGTTTTGATATGTTATGTGGCCCCTAGTTATGAGCGAGGTGTGAGATATGCCCTTCCAAAGTTGCCTTGTCGATCTGATCCGAACCTGAAAATTGACAAAGTGTGGAAAACAGTTCAAACCCTCTAGTTTGCGCCCGTTTTTCATTGCATTTCCGTGACTTTTTGTGGCTGCTCTTGGTCTCATTGCGCTCTGTGTACGTAGTAGAACGCATAGGTATGAGTTTTGGCCCTCGGTTTTGCATGTGGAAAAAGCTTTGGGGTTGGGAAGTAGCTCTGATGGTCTGATCTGTTATGCATATTTTTGCCTAAGTGCTGGAAATGGTTTGAATCACCCATTGTGCACTCAATTTTCATGGCCTTCCCGTGATTACTCTTCGGTGTATTTGGGCTCGTTACGTTCCCTGAACATAGTAGAGCATGTCGGTATGTTTTCTTCCCCTTGGTTCAATTTGTGAGAGAAGATATGTGGTTCGGAATATGCTCAGTTGATCATTTTTGCACTCTGAATCTGTCAAAAACAGTGCGACCCTCCTACTTTGGAGTCGGTTTTCTCTCTCACCTTATGTGTTTTGAGTATTATGTTTGTTTGATATTATTCCTTGTATGTAGATCTTCACGTCGGTGTTTGTTTCGCTCATCGGTGATGATCGGAGAGCAAGAAAAACGTCCGAGAATATGCTCCCGTGAACTGGGTTCCCGGGTCGGAATATTTTCTAAGTGTTTGAACAGATCCAGACCTGCCACTTCGGGGCCGCTTTCCTTAGTCATTTCACGAGCTTTTTGAGTCTTTATTCGGTCTAACATGCTCTCTATGTGTAGCTCTTCACGTTGATACTTTGGGTTTGATTTGGTTGTCTCGGTGGATCAAGTTACGATCCCCGAAAATCACCTCAGTGAGCTGCAAAGTGAGGGGTTCGTTTGTTTTTTAAAGTGTTGGTTGTACACCAAGCACATTCACGACACCATCACGGTGCGCTCGTTCGGTCAATTCTCGAGCCGTTGATCATTTTGGAAACTAGATCATACCTAGTTTCACGTGGTATGATCGGTTTCCCCTGATTAATTTTCTTTTTCGAGATAATTATTCTCGCATTTGGCTTGGTGAACTGCAAAGTGAGAGCTTGGAATTTCGGCTAAGTGTTGCTTTCCAACAAGCCATTTTCCCGATGCCATTACGACGTGCTCGGTTGGCCATTTCCCGAGCTGTTGTTTGTTTTGGAAACCTGATCATACCTAATTTCTTGCGGTATGATCTCTTTCCCCCTATTTGATTTGAGTACTAAGATAATCACTCTTGAAAACACCCCGAGAGTCAACTTTTCCAAACCAAATTTTTTTGGAAAATGAGCGAAACCCGAGATTTCGAGTGAAACTTTCGCCGAAACTTCGCGCAATTCGTTTTCAGTATCTCTGGGCTTGTTCCGCCAGGTCCAAAAAAATATATATATAAAAAATTAAAAAAATTAAAATCGGAAAATTCGAGAAAAATCCCAAAAAAATAAAAAAAAATCGTGGAAAGGTCAAAATTGATCTTTTATTGCGTTTTTCAACATGGCCAACACCAATTTACTTTTATCCCGCATTGGAGGAAGACCGATGTCCAACCCGGTCTTATTATTGTACACCCGATCATGTCTCGGGTTTTGTATTCCGGCCTTGTACCTAAATACCCGAGGGCCGCGGGTTTTTATTTACCGCCTTAGCGTAGCTTTTCTTATGCTTCCTCTATATTCCCTTTTGAATGCTTCGGTTGATTTCAATTCGTTTTGATAAAAAAAAAAAAGTTAGAATGCCATGAAACGAACCCCGCAAGACCATTTTGCATGAACATTTAGCGACTGACAAGAACATGATTAGGAGTCAAATTGATAAAACCTCGCGTGCTCACAAGTTAGATAATAATCAATTCCGGACGGTAACCGAAAGGACTCTAGCTTAAGCTAGGGTAACCAAATCCCCGGCCCTAGAATCTCTGGTTGCGTAGGACCGAGCGATCTCTCCCAATCGCTCGGAGAGGTATCCGGTCTACCTCCCAAAAAAGGCCGGTGGCGACTCCAATTGCATGCACACATAGCACATATCACCCGACCACACCAAGATCGAAGCAGATAAATTCCCGCCGCGATTTGGTATGGGCCTGGGAGGGCCCGCGCCGAAGCCTCCATCAAAAAGGAGGGCCCGGCAATCCATTAGCCTCGATTCGATCCCTAAAAGGGGGATCTTCTTTCGGGTCGCGACAAAAAGAAAATCTAAGGAGGAAGCAGATTATACCTAAACAAAATTGTCCTATCTGCAAGCATGAAGTGGAAACAACAGAGCATATCTTCTTGCTCTACCCCTAGACAAAACAGGTGTGGTCAGATCCGTCTCTAAATTTGCATATCTCTAGACTAGGGTTAACTAGAATCGACATCTGGTTGCTTAAATTCACAGAAATAGTAGCGAATTTACGCTCGATGGAGCACCTGGCTACTGTTCTTTGGCACATATGGAAAGCGAGAAACAATTTTATTTTCAGGCTTCAAATCCCAGACCAGAGATGCATACTGGAGGAAGTACGGGTAGAAAGAACAAATTTCAGTAAATGGAACGCAAACTTAACTCAAAATGAGCAGAGAAGTCGGAGAGGCCGATACACACCTCAGATTTGGACTCCACCGAAGAAGGGTGTTCTGAAAGTAAACATCGACGGATCGATCGAGGGTGGTGCAACGGATGGAGCAATAGCTTGCTTGTGCCGAGATTATATCGGAAGCGTCGTGGATGGCTTCACAAGATCTGTGAAAGTAGCCTCCGCTTTTCAAGCCGAAGCCCTTGCCCTCAACGAATACCTTGGTTTTCCTGCTCTAGAGGAGACACGAAGAAATTGTACTTGAAACGAACTGTAATGATCTGTTGAGGACTTTGGAGTGCACAGATCAAGTTCCATGGGAAGTACATTCGCTTATAAGAGAAAGCTATGACCTGTTAACCCGCTTCTCAAACCTCAAGCTGGGCTTTTGCTTTAGAGAAGCTTACAAAGCTGCCGATTGGTTGGCTAGGGCCCAGAGAAAAAACTATCTCCCACGAAATTGGCTTTCTAATCTGCCTGAAGCCTTATGGGCACTTCTTTGTAATGAGGCTCCTTTAACGGGCCATTCTGGTGTTGTGTAGAATATCAACAAAAAGGTTATTTTTATTTAACCCAAAAAAAAAACTTCCAATATCACATTTGTTAGGTTATTTACTTTTGTTTGGGAGTGGAAGATAGAATACGGGAGTGTCAATTCACTTGTGTGGCAAGATACACGTCAAGGTCCCATCAAGATACGCCAATTTGATGAAGCCAAAGTTGAGAGAGAATTATCAAAAGGGAGAAAAGGAAAATGCCACGCTTTCGACAGTTATTGTCTAACATCATCCCAAACAACATATGGTACTATCCAGCATCGTTCTGTAGAAAGAGACAAAAATGGGGGAATCTTCGTCCTAGTATTGCTTTCCCGAGCTGGATTATTCCAATGCATGAAGACACAAAAGGTAATCTCTTATAGCTTACCGAGGCTTTTCTCCGAGGTACTGCATGTGATAAGTACACTGAAAGTCCTAAAACTTATCATGAATGTGTAAATGAGTCCTAAAACTTTCAAAAAGTTCAATGAAGTCCTAAAACTTGTCATGAAAGTGTATTCGAGTCTTAAAACTTTCCAAAATTGCAATGAAGTCCTAAAACTTATCACAAAAGTGCAACGAGTCCTAAAATTTTCAAAAAGTGCAACCAATGAAAGGACTTGATTAGACTAATTTGACCATTTTTAAAATTTGATTGCACTTTTTGAAAGTTTTAGGACTCGAATACACTTTCGTGATAAGTATAGGACTTAATTAATTGCAACTTTTTAAAGGTTTTAGGACTTTCGTGACAAGTTTTAGAACTTCCAATACACTTTTCCCGGTACTACATAGGAGCCAAGTAATTATCAGCCACTATGTCCTGGTTCTCCTTATAAATTGCTTCAAGGGGATTTTCTTATTCCAAAAATATAGATGCTGAGAGGGACAAGAGAAGGAGGAAACATTATGAACGTTAATGCGGATCTCCAAGGTGAAATTCTTGCGGATCAATTACACAACCAAGATGACAATGAAATTAACGATTGGATTTTGCTTTATATACGAGAGAGAGAGAGAGAGAGAGAGAGAGAGAGAGAGAGAGAGAGAGAGAGAGAGAGAGAGAGAGAGAGAGCCACCGGTGGTGGTGACTCTTTTTAGGAACTTAAGCGAGTCGGTTTAAGAGTTTGATGGAGTTGGCGAAAGATTACGTAGCTAAGCCTGAGAAGTACAACGCCTTAACTTCATAATTCCCCACAACTTCTCGTGGTAATTGCGCATCATCCGATTAAGTATAAACTTCCAATATTAAACTTCCCACTTACCTTTAAGTTCGTGATCTAGTGTTGGAACAACTCGCCCACATCACGGAAAAACCTAATGCAATTTGTAAGCACAAGTTGGCGAATCGATGACCAAAGCAAAGACACTAGAACCATCTCACCAACCCAATAAAAGAAGACCGAGAAGGAAGGAAGCCCCACTTTCTCCAATGTCGTAATCATGCATGTTCATTTGTACCGACAAATCCCAGCTTCCAATAAAGATGCTTTGGTGCTGACACCCCAGCTCACGCCCTCCAATCCTCCATAAAAAACGGCCTAATTACCTTAAAAAAATCTCAATTTTAGGTCTAGCCCCTAATTTACCTGGAACTCTTTTTTCTCAAAAAAAAATCCCCGACTTTAGGTCCAGTCTCAAGTCTATCCCGAACTTTTTTTAAATCTAAGAAAAAAGTTTCAAACTTTAGGTACAGTTCTAAATCTGCCCTTAATTTTGTTTTGTCTAAAAGAAAATCACAAATTATCCATGTGATTTCAAATCTACCTCGTGGTCCAGTCCCAACTTGACGTGATATTTCCACGTCGATAAAAAAAATCCACATTAACAAAGTAATGAGGTGATAGGTACGTACCAACGTAGTATTTTCACGTGTATATTAAATCCACCCCAATAAAGCAATTCTCCAAAATGAAACCGTTCTAGGATATGAAAATTAAGAACAACTAACAGCGATTTTTGGACAGAAGGATAATGGAGTAGATTTGAGATTAGAGAAAAAACTGGTGATTTTTTCTTATAAAAAAAGTTCGTGGTAAATTTACGACTGGAACTAAAGTTTATGGTTTTTTTTTTTTTAGACAAAAAAAAAATTGCGGAGCAGATTTGGAACTAAACCTAAAATTGGGGGTTTTTTCTTTGACAATAAAAAGTTCGGGACAGATTTAGAATTTGACATAAAGTTGGGGTTTTTAAGGAAATTTTTGGCCTATAAAAAACCACCAAAAGGTCACTCTTTCAGTACCACCATCTCTCTCTCTCTCTCTCTCTCTCTCTCTCTCTGTAAGAACATGTTGGAGTTGAATTTGCAGGGAGTGATGGAGATAGGAACCACCTTGGTCACAAGCCCTCCTACTCTGTCGACGCTTGGGTTCACCGGGCTGGCCATTCTGATGGGCCTTGTGAGCTACCTGTACGCGCCCTACTGGGGAGTGAGGAAGGTCCCAGGCCCGCCTGCCTTCCCTCTCGTGGGCCACCTCCCCTTGATGGCCAAGCACGGCCCTGAGGTCTTTTCTATCCTCGCCAAGCGTTATGGCCCTATCTTCAGGTCAGTGTCTTCTGATCATCATCATCAAAATCATTTGTTGCTAATTCTTGCTAAAGATTGGACGGTTGATGTCTGTTCTATTCGGTTGAACCGCTGAGAAACCGGGTCGGATAGGTTGAAATTCATGAAAAGAATGCGTTGGAAGAGGGGTATCCGATCGAACTAGCCGGTTGGGCGTGGTTTGCGTAACCCCGGCAAAACTCGAGAAATTGATGTCCGTATATGTTCGTTCATTTTATTTTTTTCTCTCTACTATGAAACTCAATGCCAACAACAGGTCTTATAGATTACTGATCAAACGTTAAGAATGATCTGAACAGGTTTCACATGGGAAGGCAACCCTTGATAATCGTAGCAGATGCAGAGCTATGCAAAGAGGTTGGCATAAAGAAGTTCAAGGACATTTCCAACAGAAGCATCCCTTCTCCATTTGCTGCATCCCCACTCCACCAAAAGGGTCTCTTCTTCACCAAGTAATGTCTCATCCACAACATTTTCGCAAGCAATTTATGTTCTTTTTCCTCTGTAAAAATCGCGGAAGAGGGTATACATATGCATTAGTTCGGTTCCATAGTTATTATTGAAATCCTTTTGCAGGGACCCAAGGTGGTCGACAATGAAGAACAAGATCGTTTCTTTTTACCAGCCGTCACACCTAGCGAGCTTAGTCCCCATGATGCAGAAGTACATTGAGTCGGCAACGGAGAATCTCCAATCTTTCAAAGAGGAGGACCTCGCGTTCTCCAGCTTCTCTCTAGAGTTAGCCACGGATGTGATCGGCCAGGCGGCCTTTGGCGTGGACTTCGGCCTTTCTAGAGGACAGTCCGAGCAAGTTCACGGGAGTAGTGCCGGTGAAAAAGGCGATGGCGACGGAGACAATGAAATCAGCGATTTCATCAGCAAACACGTGCACTCGACTACGCAGCTCAAGATGGACTTATCGGGCTCGTTCTCGATCATACTAGGCTTGCTTGTCCCTGTACTCCAGGAACCTTTCAGGCAGATACTTAAGAGAATTCCCGGCACGATGGATCGAAAAATCGACCAAACTAAAAAAGAATTGTCAGGTCGGCTTGATAGAATCGTGTCGGAGAGAATGAAGGAGAAGGAGAGGATCTCAAAGGATTTCTTGTCACTCATACTTAACTCGAGGGAGTCCGATAAGGCTGCCAAGATTGTATTTACCCCGGACTATGTAAGCGCACTCACATACGAGCACCTACTTGCCGGGTCGACCACGACGGCTTTCACCATGTCTTCCGTGCTCTATCTCGTTGCCAAACACCCAGAAGTCGAGAAGAAGCTGCTCGGAGAGATCGATGGGTTCGGTCCACGTGACATGTTGCCAACTGCTCAGGATCTCCACGAAAAATTTCCCTATCTCGATCAGGCAAGATCTTGAAACTCGCCATTCATAGCTACTATACGGTGTCGTATTCCGATCAGATGATCCAAACAGTCGAATGTTCTGAGCCAGTGGCTCAGCTTCTCACCTCCAACTTTGTTCGCAGGTAATCAAAGAGGCGATGAGGGTTCACTTGCTTTCGCCTTTAGTAGCAAGAGAAACATCAAGAGAAGTAGAGATAGGTGGCTATCTTCTCCCAAAGGTACATCGAGTTCGCAACATCAAGTGTCATGTACGTTACGTTACGTCTATGTGAATTATAGTGTGTGAAAGAGCTCCTATTGCGATGCATAGGGCACGTGGGTCTGGTTGGCGCTTGGAGTTCTAGCGAAAGACCCGAACAACTTCCCCGAGCCAGAGAAATTCAGACCAGAGAGGTTTGATCCAAATTGCGAGGAGCAGAAACGGAGACATCCTTACGCCCATATACCATTTGGAATCGGTCCTCGTGCCTGTATAGGAGAGAAGTTCTCGTTACAGGAAATCAAACTCTCTTTGATCCACTTATACAGGAAATACACATTCCTACACTCCCCAAATATGGAGAAACCGTTGGAACTCGAGTACGGCGTAGTCCTCAATTTCAAGTATGGCGTGAAGCTTAGGGTCCTTGAGAGAAATTGAAATTTAGTTTGCAACTAGCAGGAGTGATCGGTTATTGGACCGGAAGGGTCGGTTCCTAGCTTGTGGAACCAGGAACCAGCCCACTTGGTCCTGACCCACTTGGGAACCAAACCGACCGGTCCAATCTAGTTCCTAGGTGAGTCCAGGAACTGATCATGATAACTTTTTTTTTCTACATAAATGACGTGAAATATCACCTCAAATAAAGTTGTTTATGATGTCTTCCGTTACTATATTTGCTCTGCTAGCATGGGTATGTGCATTATGTGTAAATCACGACGGGCATATTAATATAGTCCTCGCATACTTGTATATGCGGATCTGTTCTAATATATATATAGCAATACATCACATTCGCCACTCCTAACCTGAACGAACTAAACAAACTGATTTAAAAGCTTAATCAAACAAGAACACATATTCTTCATATGAATTCGCACCTAAATATCAAAGGGGACACAAAAGAAAGACTAGTTTACTTTTCAATGAGAAGAGTGGGTAACTTTAGCAATTATGATTTTTGGATTAGTAACGATAATATGGTCCACACCTGGAACCGAAAGCGTTCCAATTTTTAGGAACCAAGAATCGGACTGATTCCAGTGGAAACCGCCCAGAACCGGCATGTTCGATCTGATTCGTTTGCTCACCCCTAGTAGCTAATATTTAGGAGTACTCCTTGAAGTTTTTGTAAGAAAAAACACTTTCATTCACCATTTCAACAAATTAAGAAGCTAAACTCTGTATAACAGAAACAAGGATCATACGTCCACAACGTTCACAACCACTATGAAACTCTGAGCTACTAATGTACTTGTCACGGTGTATAAACAGGGTTCAATGCCACCTCTTTTCCCTGATTTCTGTTATGATTTTCAGGCCCACTAAAGTTCTAATGGTAACCATCCCTTCTAGTGAATGAAAGTGTTTTTGCTTACAAAAACTTCAAGGAGTACTCCTAAATACTTCTTATAAATGTGATGCAGCCAAATTAATCAGAACTCACAGAATAATGTATAAACTTCATTTCATATGGTATTGTATAAAATATTTTCCACTTCTTGAAGTGTCACATAATAATGCAATATAGTTCTACATGAATGATTCCTGTCAGCCATCTTAAAAGGACAAACAAAGCCACATTGAACAATTGTTCAGAACTGAGGACCACTTCGTGATTTTCATCAGAAATTCATGATGTAGACACATTCTGCGACTTTTGTCGAGGGGGAATGCGCAGCCAATTCTTCATCGAATCATATGCTGTGAAGCCAATTGCCACCGAAGGAACAATCTGCAGAACAATCAGGAAACGAAAAGAGCGGATTCAAGCGAGACAGATGAGTACGGCAACATTATACCTTCAAGCAATCAATCTCATTTGCTTTTAGTTTGAAATCTGTAAGAAACCAAATACCTTGATGTAATTTATACTGAGGCCTGCAAACAACTGTTTCCAACCTTGATTACGGACTATAAAAGAGAGGCCGTCCCATGTGTTCTTGTATCTATGTCCACTCACAGAAGTCTGCAGAGATTCAACCTGCACAATTTTCAACAAAGGAACTCAATATTTCAGATCCAAGTAATTTTAGCCAACGGATATCAGAATTCTGGAGTTGTTTCCTACCGAGCAGAGAAACTAATAGCCAAAATGCAATCTTAGAGTAAGCAAGAACATTTACAAAATCCAGAATCAAGCCCATAAAGGAATTGGGGGAGCGACCACATAATGTAAATGCTTTGCAGTATTGCCTTGTTCATCGAAACCGCGAGTCAAAGAAAATTTAGTAAAGACAATGAACTTTAAACAATCAAATGCCTCATAATAATCTATGTCCTCCCCACTCCACGGGAGACGGGACCTCAAAAATAATTTGGTGTACTTATTATTGGAAACCTAACAGCCAAATGTCTTCATTAACCTAAAATTACCTGTGATATGATGCATAGTCGATTGCATTATGGTAAAAGTCTAGATACATTACTTAGTGGCAAGTGCAGATAATGCTTCATCTTGAAGCACTAGAGCGTCGTGACAAAAAATAAAGTGAAGATTCTCACATGAGGTTTCAGATTTTTCCCCTTCCTATTAATCATGAGCAACTTATGACACATTTAATGTTGCATGGCACAACAAGAATGAGAAGTATGGGATCTAAATATCAAGTGTGTGCGCGCGCGCGCGTATACATCATTCCAGTTCTAGCACTCGCAATCATAACAGTAGTCTTCTCCCCAAAAAAATTCTGGGAGTCAATGGTGCATGAACTCGTGGTGGACAGGAATTATGTAGATTCATTCATGCGGCTCGTACTAGTAGATACTTATGTATCAGGTAAGTCAGACAAAGCACATCCATCTAGGCTTCTACTAAAGGAGATAAAAAGTTCAGCCAGCTAATCACCTAAAAGTAATAGAGTTATACCTGCATCTGTCTTCTGACAACATCTAGTGGATATGTGAAAGTCTGTCCAAATAATCCAGCCAGAGCTCCACAAGATAATCGCATCACAATGGACTTCTGATGCTCTTCAGGAACATGTGTTTTAAGCTCCTCATATATGTAGAACTTTAAACCAGCGTATGGGAGGATTCCAATTAGAGTTGGACCTGATTAAAGAGAGCAAAATAGTTGCTTAGAGGAAGAAGATGATATTTCAAGAGGACCATAATCCATGGTATAGTAGTATGCAGTTAAGAAAGAATACAGCAATTTCTCAGAACAACATGGCTTATGGAATAAAGATATGAAAAACATGATAAGATCGACTATCCAAAGGATGTTGAGCACACTCACCTACACCCCGGTACAATCCGCGCATCCCCCCTTCCTTATAGACACTCCTCAACACATCTTTAATACCATCATAAGTAGGCTGGAGAGCGACACTTGATACACCATTTCCCAAAGTTGTTCCTGTGTTTTTAACCTGCTTTTCCATTAGCACATATCAACCAAGACGATACACTTAACCAACAGATGTCATTTTATCAAACAAGGATCATCGCTCTGGATAAATTAAAAAGGAAAAGGTAAAAGGGTTGCTCAACCACCAAAAATAGTTAGATGATCCAATAGTATCACGCATTATGCAAGCTCAAAATGCAAATTGAGCATTTTTGTCAGGCAAATAAGGTTTCAATGCCCTATCACAGACAATGATACATATACAGCCGCTACAAAAGATTATCCTTGAATAGATGATAGAAAGAAACGCATGTAACCAACAATCACATCCACATGGGATGCTAGTAAATACATATCAAAATAACTCCTTCTGAAGAACAGTAAGAATCCTCAAAACATCAGGAACCTTTTTTTAACAAAAAAAAAAAAGGTTATCCTTGAATAGATGATAGAAAGAAACGCATGTAACCAACAATCACATCCACATGGGATGCTAGTAAATACATGTCAAAATAACTCCTTCTGAAGAACAATAAGAATCCTCAAAACATCAGGAACCGTTTTTTAACAAAAAAAAAGGATAATGGTTTACGGAAATTATTTACCTGATAAGCAAGTTTAGTTCGAGCAAGATCCAATGGATATGTGCATAATACTGCTGTTCCTCCAGATGCTGAACCAGCCAGAAGATCTATACCGGGCCCAGAACCTAAAACTTCGTAGTTATTCAAGATCCAGCAACGGTATTGCTCGTACGTCATAAAATGCAAGGCTGCATAAGGAACAATACGGAGGACACTGGCTCCATTTCCTCTGGAAGACAACACAAAGACATGCATCAATTTACTGCCTTTCTTAGACGAAAAAGGACACAAGTTCACAAACTCACTTATAAAATCCCCTAAAACCTTCAGTCTCCAGCAACTTCTGCAAGCTTCTCCATACCCCTAGAGATTGGAACCCCGTCCTTGTCTGCAAGATAAGCCAGAAAATGTGCACTCACTAAGGCAGCAAAAAAAAGAACATACAAGACCAACTCTTCGCTGAAATGCAAAGCTGAAGCATATAAACAACCCAATCATTAAGTCACCCAACTGCTTCTCATCATAAAAACAGAGAAAATACACCTGGTGGAAGTCAACGAATGTTATATGGTGTGCTCATGGAGCAAAACCATTGGAAATTCTTGGTCGATTAGACTGCAGCTTCTTAAGTCTAAGGCAATCACCACATACATGTGGACACCCGAGCAGGGTGAACTTTGACAGATTGGTTTCTCAGAAGAAGCATGCCAGATGCACCTCAATCCATCCCAAACTCACAACCACGAAAAAAATATGCTAAGGTCCTAAAGGCAATTCAACCATTAGTCAACAGCTAGACGATAGCAAAAATCATGACCACTGAAAAAAGTGTGAAGCTTTCTTCTTTTTTGTGAAACCAAAAAACCAATAAGACTTTGAAAAAATGATACAGGTACTATTATAAAAGAATATGGCGCAAAAGAATTAGTATTCTAGGAATTTTATTTGGTTTATCCTATGTAGCACTGATACTCTCCCGAGGGCGTTTTTCGCGTGTCCAAGCTTCCGACACGCAGTCCACAAAAGGAATGTGGGAAAATTTCAATCTTTTAGGGGCAAAAACGAAAGTGAAACCAAAATCTGAAAGCCCCAAATCGCTAACCTAATTTCATCGTCCTCTCCTCTCTGTCTCTCTGCTCTCGTCGTCTCTTGCTCTCTGTCTCTCTCGCGTCCTCTCTTGCTCTCGGTTCAACTCGCGGCCTCGCCTCGTCACCTCGCCTCGCCGCCTCATCCTCTCTCGTTTGGTATTTGCTCTGCTCTCTTTCTGGTATTTGATGTTGGCTGTATCATTTAGGATGCTTCTGTAGCTCTCTAGATTCTTTTCTATTTGGCCTGGTGAAGTTTGTTCTTTTTTTCCTTTTTACTCCTTTATTTGTGGTTTCTAGGGAAACTTGACGAGTGATAACCAAAACTGGGATTGCATACTTGGGAGCTTCTTGTGTATTGTTTCTTTTCCCCGTCACAGAAGTTACATTTTTGGCTGTGTTTGATGACTATAAGACAATTTTTTTTAGTTGAATCTTGGATCAACTGCTTTATGGGTTGGCCGTGTTCATAGATTGCATATTATTGAACTGCCAGAGTTCTGTCCAACGATCGAGTTTTGTCTATTTGGGGGCCAAAACTTGTATGTTAAATTTAAAGGTGGAATGTGGATTGTGGATTGCTTGTTTTTTTTTTCTCCAAGTTGTATGGATTATTGGAATGAAATCTAGTTGAATTTTTCAATTCGAAACATTGATATTAACAAATGGTGGATCATTGTTTTTAGTGTAAATTCATTCCAGGGCTCTTTTTTTATTATTTATTTATTTGTGGAATCATAAAAATGATAATTCATATAAAAATATACGGTTAATATACGTGTCCCAACGTATCGGAATTCTTTATTTTTTGAGAAATCACGTGTCAACTTGTCGTGTCGTGTCCTGTCGGTGCTACATAGGGTTTATCACAGCTCAGAGGTACAAGCAGAGACCCTCACATGTCAATTTCCAATTTTCCATGCCTTAACAGCAAATAATGGATGTGCCTTGCATACCAAAAGGCTCAACCAAACTAATACTAATTTTCTCCCTAAAAAATAATTACACTAGACAAACAGCTTAGAAGTTTACCCACTCAAAAAAGAAACCTTCTCCAAGTATTTACCTGCAAAAGTATTTTAGTCCGTTCAAGGGGAGCAACAGCAGTCTTAGCAAAGCCACCAGCAGCACCCCCAGCAATCAGCTCCTTCACATAAACAGGAAGACAATCAATGTACTTAACCATCCCCTGAGCCGACGATCCCTCGACAAACCCAGCCACATTAGTCGACAAAGTGGAACCTTGAGATGAGCCCATCACGAATTACCGCCACTCAAAACCCAAAAATCCTACACCTTTTAAACCTCGGTAATATTGACACCTTCCCAGTTATCCGCCCTGCAGCTCGAAGAAGGCTTTATCCCATCTATCTCTCTGGATGCAGAAGGAAACAGCTTTCTGCTCAAAAGGCAGTAGAGACAATGGCCTGGGAACACCCCGAGATATATTAGGTATGTTCGCAAGCCAATCCCCCTCTCTGAGAATCACGAGATACATCCACAGCACAGTGAAGCTCCTCGCGAATCAAATGAACCCCAAAACCCTCTCAATTACAAAGAAACCCCCATAGATCAATCCAGAAATCACCAGCACTCATCCGCAAACGATCTCTCCTCCAAATTCAGCATAAAAATCCAGAGCCGGAGACAATAATGTCGCTCGAAATTCAGGAACAGATTCAACCCCGCAGGCAGAGATCGAACGGCGAAGCCTCCCCCAAAGTCCAAACAATCCGAAACGATCTAAGTACGAACGCGAATCGAGGCCGATCCAAGCCAAGAACGAGCGATTCGACGGAAGGATCTGTATAAAACCCGAACCGCGAGGCGATCGCCCGAAGAGAACGCGATCGATTTCAATCAAGTTAAGGCTCCGAGCGGTCGTCGTCGAACAGGCAAATATCAGGCAGAGAAGTCAAGAACCCTAACCTCGTTCCGCGTTCGTTTGGTAGGGTGAAAGGAGGGAGGCTTCGCGGGGATCTCTTTCCTTTCATTTATTTGTTTATTTATTCTTATTTTGGGCGGGGAATGGATCATCGATTGATCCAGGCCGTTGATTTTCATTCACCAATTCCAAAACATAGAGGGGAAAGAGGGTCACCGGCTGAAACCGGTTTTGAGTCAGGTGTAAACTTTTTGTTTTTGTTTTTGTTTTTGTTTTTCTGTTTTTCACTTTGATAATAAAATGCAGACAATCAATATATGAAGCTTTGCTAGAACACAATACCGGCGTTATTTTATTTTATTTTTTCAATTTAGTATTGATGAAGGTACTTTTTTTCTTCTTTTGTCGAAAGAAAGATTCCATTCATTAATCAGGATAATATTCAAAATGTACATAGAATGCTTCCAAACTTTCAGAAAAATGCAAATAACAGAAAGCAAATAACATAACAAATTCTGTAATTAGAAGCACACTCTCATCCTCAAAGAATAGATCTACCATCGTAAAATTTCGGCTGCCGATCACCAGATTCAGTAATGAGCACACAACGAGAACTCCCGCACCAATTGCAACGGCTTGCGATGCGCGTCTAGGTTCGACGTCCCTACAGGTATTTGATCTGTGCTCTTTCAACATACCGATATTTGTGTTACTGTTCGGTATTGGTGATTCATGAAGATACTTTGGACTGTGTTTGGTTGGACATTTTAAACGATCTTTGAACTTCCACAGGCCTTTGTGTCAAAATGAAAGTGTTTGGTGAGATAATTTCAAATTATCCCAAAATGCAAGTTTGCCGTCACCATTTTCACTGTGCATCCTCGCGCGAAGTCCTCGGCAAACCCAAATATGACCGCCGACGAGACTCGTTTGAGGTCACGTGACTCAGTATGGTGTCGTCGGGGTCTCGTGACCATCGGCGACCCTCGCCTAAACAAAATTGGGTTCGTTTTGTCCTTACTCAAGATAAAATCTCGTATTAGTTCTGTAAGTAATAAATACATGGCAAGTCATACAGCAATTCATTGTGTCGTCACACCTTTTTACTTTGCAACATTGGTTGCATACTAAGACTGTCTTGATATGCCTCGGGGTAAATGTCATCTTGGCTTTACCGAGGGTGCATCATTCGTTGATCGACCTTATGCTACTGTTGACCCATTTTGTTAGGGGTATCAATGGGCCGGGTCTCATATAGGCCCACTCCGGCCCGAAACCAAATCGTGCCAAGCTCGGCCCGGCTCGATCCGAAACAGTACCAGTCTGGCCCGAAAATTTCCTAAATTTTCGGGTCGAGCCAGGCCGGCGCTGACCTTTTTTAAGTAACCAACCTGTCTCTCGTTGCGGGAAAAATGGGTTCACGCCGAAACAGTACCAGTCTCGGAATTTTCGAGCCGGCCCGCGCCGAAACAGTACCAAGGTCCGGCCCGAAAATTCCCTAAATTTTAGGGCCGGATCGGGTCGGCGCGGGCCTTTTTGACAGCCCTACATTTTTTATAGCTATTACGGCTTAATTGCATCAACTTACATTGAAGCGAAACCAACTACGCCATATTTCGATTGTGTATAACAAATATTTGAAGGTTCTCCCACCCGTAATACCGGACACAATTGAAGTATGGTACGAGTCTTTATGACATCTCGTGATGCAGGTGAAACGTGCCCGCTGTCACGACTCGTCTGTTGTAGAGCCGTTACAACGTCTTACCTCCATATACGTCAAAGCTGAAGCCAATTACCATGCAACTGAGCTTCATTACGATGACAAGAAGCATTATACGACTACTCATCACTTGCCAATAGATTTACAGAAAATATTAACAAGAAGCATTATACAACCTTATGTTATAATAGAATGATTTTTGCTATAATAACGAATTCTAATCGTGTGGACTACACGATTATTTGAACGACCTAATTTTTTGAATTCTCGTGGTCTTTATTCTCCATAAGTTTGTTTAAGATTTTTATGTAGTTTTAATTGAACCGTGTAAACAACTATAGATGGAATCCATCGTGGGATGCTTTAATGAAATTAGGGACAATTACACGAATAGTCCTTGAACTTTAGCTCAATATGCAATGTCGTTTCTGAACTTTTAATTTGTCAAATGTAGTCCTTAAACTATAGCTCAACGTGCAATATCGTGTTGAAACTTTTAATTTGTTTAATGTGGTCCATGAAAATTTGATAAATATTCAATCTAGTCCTTACATTACATGAAAATATCCAATGCGATCCTTCCATCAATTCAAATTAATAGAATTCGCTTACTTGACTTCCAATTCGGTGAGTTTGAATGGCAGATAAAAATGACAAAACAAGAAATAAGATACACTTAGGTTATCCACATAAGATATGCAAGTCAAATCAAGATATAGTTCACCTAATAATATGTACAATCATTTTCAGATTGAAAAATTTAAACAAATCAAAAGGATTATTATATTCTAATTTGAGTTAAATATCTTACCTGGATAATTCACGTGTAACTTTTTTTTGCCCACTATTCAAACTTATCGATTGTAAGCCATATCAACAAATTCCGTTAATTTAAATTAATGAAAGGACAACATTGAACATTTCATATAGTTCGTGGACAAAATTAAATATTTGTCAAAAATTCATGGACCATATTAAAAAAAATTAAAAGTTCAATAACGATATTGCTTATTGGTTCAAAGTTCATAAATCATTTGTGTCAATTTTCATGAAATAAAGAAAGAATGCACCGTGGTTAAAAAATACAAAATAAAAGAAGACTACAACCGGCCAAAACAAAAATGAATAAATTAAGAAGGGCTACCGGTTGTAGCCGGTGACTCTTTTGAGGAACTAATAGATTTGTGGGGATCTCCTGGAGCTCGCCTTATTTTGGAGACGCTTTTTGAAGACCAAGTTTGAACAAGAGACTAGGGGTGATCGGTTCCAAGATGAGTGGTTCCCACCCTAGAATCGAGAACCATCCGCTAGGGATCGATTTCGCAAAATACAAACCGTGAACCACTCGCTCATTCCATGGATCCACCCGAGAATCGAACCATCGATTTTTGGTTGGATCCATGGAACTGGCCCTACCGAGCACCAACATCAAATAAAAAAGATTTGCTAGAATATCATGTACTCTATTTAGTGAATAATACTTCCATATCTATTTCATGTAAGATGAAACTGTTTGACAATTGTTACTTCCATTAGCATTAGTTCCATATCTGTCTCTACATGGTTCTCGGTGAGCTGGGCCTAGGCCTAGGAGTCATGAAAATTTGAGGGAGATAGTTTCAATTAAAAAATAGGCTCGGTCCGGTTGGATGGTTCCCACCTAAAATCGAGAACCGAACCGGTACCCACCGGTTCTAGGAAATTGGAATCAAGAATCGGACTGGTACCCGCCGGTTACCATCCAAAATCAGCCGGTTGGGTACGGTCTGGTTCGGTTTGGTTGGATCCCAATTTTTTTGCTTACCCCTACAAGAGACGACGCAATACGACGCGTTTTGCAATGCCGTCGTACTAGACCAAACCAATCTACACTGCCAACGTGGCTCTTTGCTGTTCGATACAATTAAAACGGCTTTGATCTGATTGGCCACGCCGATTAGCATAGGTTGCGTATGATAACGTACCACAACAATTTACAAGCAGAAATGAATTTTTTTTTCTAATTCCAAGAACATTTTTCGAGTAGAAGAATGCGTTTGGTAACTGTATAAAATTTCTATTTCTGAAATAGAAAAAGTACATAATACGTTTGGTACGATCCTAAAAAAATTTATTCTCTGTTTTTTTATTAAATTATAAAAATGTTGGTAAAGGCGGCGAGGACCGACGAGATGTGGCGGCTGGAGGCGGCGGTGACGGTGACCACCGATGATCGGTGGTGGCGACGTTTGGCGGTGGTGGTGACGTTAGGCGATCGGTGGTGGCAACGGTGGTCGGCGGCGGCGAGCCGGCGACAATCGACGATGGCGGGCAAGCGGCAATCGGCGACCGGTAGTGGACTCGTCTTTACAACCACGAGCATTAAGTTACACTGAGTTTGTTTGTTTTTTTAAATGACATTGTTTCTCTTTTTGTTCTCGGGAATAAAGAAGCTACTTTTTTTTTATTTCTTGTTTCTGTTCCAAATCTATTCTAGTGAACAGAAAAATTAGCTGATGTTATCAAATGGATTTATGTTCTTTTTCTTCTCCGGGGAAAGAACAGAAAAACAAAGAATCAGAAACTAACTCGATATTAGAAATTCGCGAATCTAGAAATTCATTTCGGACAATTGAACCTTCTCAAACTGTTTCTTGTTACCAAACAGACCCTTAGGCTTTCGAGAACAACGAAATTCTTCAAATTGATATATCTAAGACAAATTTATATCAAACTAATTTTGGGTCATCAAAAACTTCAAATTGGTGCACCAATGATAAATTAACTCCAACTAATTTTTGGGTCACCAAAAACTCCAAACTGATACACGCATGACATATTTACCCTTCACCAGCTTCCGCCAAAGCACAGGTGACCGGATAAATTTACCCTTCTACTATTGCTATGTGTCGCCAAGCTCGACAATTCAATGGTAAAATTTGACGGAAGTTAACGCGCGCGCGCGCGCGCGCGGGGGGGGGGGTAAATGTGTCACTTGTGTATCAATTTTCGGTGGCTTAAAAATTAGTTTGAGGTATATTTATTACAAATGTATTAGTTTGTGATTTTTTATGACTAAAAAAGTAATTTTCAATAAATTTGTCAGAGGTGTATCAGTTTGAAATTTTTCGTGATATTAATCCAAAAGAATTTAATTGTCAAAACATGCATTACACGAACGGATAAGGTAATATTTATCTATTTTGACCCCTTGTACCCTTTTACGTGGTGGCACTGGCAGGATTTTCGACGTTAATACCGCATTTGTCAGATTAATCAAATATTAAACTACATTTCCATTTAACAATTGAAATTTTCAAAACGGGTGACAGCGATCCTACCAAATTACGCATCGTATCAGAACAGGAAGCACATAGAGGGCCGAGGGCGATAACAGGCGAAATGGGATCAAACCGGACCTCTCAAAGGCAAAGCCACCTGCTCAAAACTGTCCACGACAATCGGCCGAGGTTGAGCCGAAATGGTTAGCACCCAGCTAGATGGCTGGGCCGCTTGGGTCCGTTGAGCAGCACGTTGTTGCTCTTGCTACTCAGCCTAGAGCCTTGTTATCATCGTTATCTATTTAATTAAGAAGTCGGCTTCTTTTACGAATCGTCATCTAAACATGGGGATAAACTTCTACTTTCACCTTTTAATTCGTTTTAATTTTGCGACCCACGCACTTTGACTATACTTTTCTAATCAAAACACCTAAAATTGCCACGACAGATAAACTTTGACACGTAGAATCGCGTATAACTCTTTCATAATTTTTTCAAATTTGAAATATATTTTGCATTTCGATTGTAATTTCTAGTTTTTTGCGAAGGTGTAAACAAGCACGCCTTGAAGTAAATAGGTGAAACCGCAACATCTCAAGGACAAGATGTTTGGCTTTCTTACATGGGAATTTCGATAGGCCAAAGTAGTAGCATTATAACCCTATTGAAGTTGGGAAGTTCTCCTTCTCGCCCAAGGCTAGCTGCTTCAGCGGGCAAATTCAGATTGAATTTGCTGCGTGATATTCTAGCAATCTTATTTGTTACGATGGTGTTATGATATCACGTAAAGATGACTGAAATTCATCAAGAAAAGATGTGGGTGGAATGCTCGATTTGAAATTAAGGTAGAGAAAAAAGAACTGATTTCGGAAAATTTCATTTGAAACTTACACATTCCCCCCCTCCCCCCCCCCCTCATCCTTTGCTATGAAGGGATTGCATCTTGATCGATCATTGAGTTAGTCCTGGAAATGGTTAAGGATCTCGGGGTCCTCGTCGTGCGGTAGGTCGAGATCCTATTCCCTTTGTTGTCGTAAATTACCGCGTCCTCGTCGTCGTCGGGAACTCTGCACTTCTCTCCGAGTATTATGGTCTTCGTCCAGATGGAGTCTTCCCGCTTCAATTTCTCTTTCTTGCCATCCTGCCTGAGCTTCGATGCCGATATGCTTCTCGGGATCTTCACGCTCAAGTTCATCTTTAGGTTGGGTTTCGAAGATGCCGCCCTCGGGAGACGGTTGCAGGAATGGCTCTCGTTCAGATGCTTCCTCGCCGGTGGAAGCGGGAGCTCTCCGCTTGGAGGTACCTCTGCCTTTGCGTCATCTAACTCTACTTCATCATTGGCTTGAGATGGGGAAGTGATCTCCGCCGTTGTCGTCGTAGTTTCCGTAATTTTTGGTTTGAATGTCTCGCTATCTTTCTCTTCCTCATCTATCGAAGAAGATTGCGGTCTCCTCCGGAAACGAATGCCGCACAAAGACGAGATCATACCCATCGTCGATGCGATCCAAGCAACTAGAAATAATTGCGGAAAGAGAAAATCTATAAACGGGTAATCATTGCTCGTGGGACTTCTTCTTCCCATTACCGAAACACGAAAACGCCAAGCTCGCAACTATTGCTGGTCATCAACGAAGGCATCGACATTGAGAGTAATTGAGACGAGGATCTGAGTCCAACGCGAATCAAGATTTTCTGGCGGCGGGGCGAAGGACTTCGAATTCTCGTTAGAGCATAGCCTGGGAACAAACCGGACATGCAATCAAGGGATGAAGGAGAAGGGGAGAAAGAATGGTGAAAGAGGCAGTTTTCTTAGAATTGACACTTTGACAGCCATTTGCTCTCAAATTTAGTAAGTTCATGTCTCAAAGACAGTTAGGTTAGTTAACCCTTTTCGCCTAAAATTGAACAAATACCTCTCTCTCTCTCTCTCTCATTGTGGGGCCCCACAAGTTCATGGTCATAGGCTCATTGTCCAAACACATGGGGGTAAGTGGCACATGGGTGTGCCACATCAGCAGACACACCATCAAATGCCTTGGTGTGTTGGTAAATTGCACATGGCCAGCAACATTGATTGGTCTTAAACTCAATCCTTGTCTACTTAATTTATGCCTTTTTGGGTCTTCTTGTTTCTTTTAAGGTCACCCTGTCCTTTGGGCAGGGACAAAGAATCTTGTTGATGGCCCTTCCAATGAGTTTGGGTGTGCTTGTTCATTCCTATCCACTGGAAAAAAAAAAAGAGAGGGCATTTTAGATGCTCTCGAGGCTATATTTGGCCACCTTTATAGGTACCCAGATTGTCGCGAAGCATCGATTGAGCATGCAATCACGTGATGCTTCAATAATACCTTGATTTCTTTGTATATGATACTGTTTTTGTAGGTTGGTGGCATGTCTAAAAAGCACATTTGTCCCACCTCGTTTTTTCATGGTAATTAATTCCTCTTTTTTTTTTTTTCTGAGAGAACTACTCTACTAATTGAATTTCTCAACCCGGTTCAGTTGATATTGGCATTTTGCGAGTTTGACGATATTGTAAATTGGGAATGAAAGGTTCTCCAAACTTCATTTACTTTCCTTTGTGTTTTTTGCTAGATATATTCAAAAAGGCATCCCTTGAAAGAGGAAGCTAGAACTAGAAGTTCTTACGTACACGCCTCCTTCTTAGATCAACAAATTGTCCACTTCCACTATCAAACAAATAAGAAAGTGATTAGGTGATGATTAACGTGTTTTTAATCCAACTCTGGTCGGAACCCTGGAAAGACAAATGATATAGTCAGAGAAAAAAAAAGAGAAGAAAAAAGATGATCATCATATGTATAGAGAATTAATTCATTCGGAGAAGAAGAGATAATTGAACCGACAATTTTTCAATGAATGAAGATGATAATCTCTAATTGAACACAAGTTGGCATCGACCTCATCACACGAAGACCCTTCTTTTAAATTTTCAATATGTCCGTTATGAAACACATTATAGTCAAAATCGATACATTAAAAGGTAGGGGTGATCGGTTCTAAGGTGGGTGATTCCCATCCTGGAATCAAGAACCGCCCGCTAGGGACAAATTCCGTAAATACGAACCATGAATCACCTGCTCATTCCATGAATTCAACCGAGAATCGAGAACCGAACCACAGGTCCGGTCCAGTTCCCCGGATGGATCCATGGAACCGGTCCTACCGACTCGGTAGTACCGAGCACCAACATCAATTAAAAAAGATACGCGAGTGAACCAATGAAGCCATTTCCAATTTTCCATGGGATAATGAGACAAACATGAGCTTTGGTGGCGCATTTGCTGATTGCTTTGACAAGTTCATAGAAAAAATCAGCAAGTGCACCACCAACGAAGATCATAGAACGTCATTTCATAGCAAATCAGATCCTATTTTAGTAAAACTACTGTACGATTAGCTTCTCTCAACTTCTAATTTCTGAATGGAAGACAAGTAATAATCTACTGCAACTGTGACTATTTAGATATGAACTTTTAAGGAACTATCAAGGCTGATTTTTGCTACACAACCACTCAACAAACAGCATCAAAGAGGATCATATGTGTATTGAACAGAAAGCAACAGTCGGCAATTTGCTAGAGTTTCGTAATTACATTCCAAAAAGACAAACTTCCAGGCCTTGGCAAACACATACATAAATCTTGACTGAGCCTGGGAGTAACGTGATTGTTTGAGGGATATAGCTTCAATTATAAAATATATATCTATATTATATAATTATGGTCCGGTCCGGTTGATTCGGTTGGGTGGTTCCCACCCGAAATCGGGAACCGAACCGGTACTCGCCGGTTCTAGCAAATTGGAACCGGAAACCGAACCGGTACCCACTGATTACCATCCAAAATCAACCGGTTGGGTACGATCTGGCCCGGTTTGGGTGGATCCCGATTTTTTTGCTCGCCCATATTAAAAGGTCAATAATTCATATAGATAATTAGACGGGAGTTGCTTAATTCTATAATCTTCTCTTGCCCGGTGTAATACCGCGTTGGAGTTCTCGATAATTTCATTCTTTGATTGGCTCTACGTATAGGTCAGTCTAAAAATTAAATCATAGGTCAAAATGCGAATGAAATAAAGTAAAATTGGATGTCTAAGATGATTAAATAATGTTTTAAAGTGTAGTTTTTACGGTTAACTATCGTGTGTATCACAACTAAGCATTAGGAGGAGGATTTGGTATTAGGCAGCGGATTAGATTCGCATACAAAGGAATAATTTCGACGAAAATTTCATCGATAAGACAATTTTCGATATTTTGAAAAAAAAAATTGGAGTCATTTTCCGCGTGCTATTTTCTTCTGCTCATGCAAATGGACATACTCTAATGGAAGTAATCATGATAGTGTTGCAAGTTGAGGAGATGATGATATGTATGGGAGTTTAAAAAGACAAAAAAGGAGGGTATTTTCGTAATTTGGTTCGGATATTATATATTACAATGGAAACTTAATTATGACCCAAAAAAAAAAATGCAATAGGCTACATGAATTAAAAAAAGGCTGTGAAAATATCAAGTCAAGCTCATTTACTTATTATTAAGATTTTCTTTTTCTTTTTATGTGAAGACTCGGATTTTGATGTCAATTTGGCCCTTATCATTGATTCCATAGTGTGCGCTATGATTGGAAGTTGGAAATTGTGATGAACGTCCGACCAGAAATGAATAAACTAGGATATTTTCAATAAAGCGTTAGGAATATAAATTTCTTGTAGACCTTGTACTTAAGACAAGAAGCTACGTTCTTACTGTGTACGCAAGCATATGTCTCGATCCAGAATTCGTTTATATAGAAGGAATATGTATTGTTCACACTGTAAAAATGCATAATTTCTCTTTTTCATGCACTTTTCTTTGTGGATTCATTTTTGTTATTTATTCTTATTTTTTTTTTCTACTTTTGGCCAGACTAATAATTTCTTTTTTTGGGGTCATATGTTTTTGTTCTGTAGTAGATAAACTTTCCTGTTCATATGTCTGTGAAAATAAGGAAATAAACATAAAGCACGTTTTATTCTTTTCCGAGTCATTTGACCCAACACTAGTTTTTACTTACTTTGATTCCGAATCTTTAAAACCGACAGGGAAACATTTGATTACAAAGGCAATGAGGCATGTGGGCTAGTCGTGTCCTCTTTCACCCGAAATATTATATTCATGGCCTATAAACACTGAAAGGAAGAGCCTTGCGATTTCTCAGGCTTTGAATGCTCAGTTTACCAACATCGAATCAAACCCAAGATTGTCTTTTTTTTCGAGTACCAGCAAAATTTTGACCCGTCTTTTCCTTTTCTTTATCCATTGCTATTTAGTGGGTTTATAATCTACAGAGCGCTTTCTTGCTTGGCTTCTTCCATCTGTTTTGGTTGTTTTTTTAACGGTTCTTTCTTGGTTGAGTTTCGCGAAGAGCTTGAACGGCTTTAAATGGAGGACGGCGAAATTATCCGAAGCAAGTTCCAGAGGTTCTGCGTGTTCTGCGGAAGCAACTCTGGGCACAGACAAGTATTCGGGGATGCAGCTCTTGAACTAGGCGATGAACTGGTTTGTTTTGAACTTGGGCTCTTTTTTATGTGTTTTTGCTAGGATCGTTGCATGTTGAACAGTCTTCTTTTCACACTTTGAGTTTGAGAAAGAGGAGTAAAAATCGAAACTTTTTTCCTGGTTTGATGCTACAAGAAGGGGTTGTGTACCGACACTCTGAGAGATCATTAATTTCATTGCATATGATTAAGAGGGTTTTATTCCGTGACCTCATCATGGCTTTACAATGCCTACGAGTTTGTGTTTTGACTTTGGGTCTCTTCGTATTGTTGACTGTAGCGAAGGTGTTTGATACTTGGAGCCGGTTCATGAACATTTTGACGCCGATAGATGGTCAACGGCTTTTTGGTGTTTAATATGGTTGATTGTTTTTCCCCTTCTGCGTCAGTGTTGTTCACCTTTTTTGGGTATGAACTCTGCAGGTGAAGAGGAAGATGGATTTGGTTTATGGTGGAGGGAGTGTTGGGTTGATGGGTTTGATTTCCCAGAAAGTGTTTGATGGAGGGTGCCATGTTTTGGGGTAACTATGAGACACTCTGTATGGTGTGCCTTTTTTTGTTTTTCCCTTCCATTTATAGGAATGTTATTGATTTAACGTAATTCCCTGTTTTGAAATAATCTCTACTTCTTTTGCATGCAGGGTGATTCCTAAAGCTCTCATGCCCCTTGAGGTTAGGAACTTTTCTGGTCCTTTTTCGTATCTTTCGAGTCTCTTTGTGAGGCTGAGGTTAAGGTGGTTTCGTCTTTGCGGATTCTCTCCCTTCCTCTTTTTTCAGCTGTTCTAGCAAAATTTGGATAAGATATGTTAGGTCAATCCGATGCCTAAAATTCGCACCTTCTTGTTGCCATAAGCACAAAGTTTAGTTGTTATATGTCCATCAACAAGTCACTCTCAGTGATGGTTGTTGCATCTTTATCATTGATCTGAGATTATAACATCTTGTGTGTTGCTATGACATTGTCTTCTGGTTGATAATCTAAGCTCTCTATATGTGATAAACTCTATGTTTCCCATCTTGTCAGATATCTGGCGAGACTGTTGGGGAAGTACGGACCGTCCTTGACATGCATGAGCGCAAAGCTGTGATGGCTCGTGAAGCAGATGCCTTCATTGCTCTTCCTGGTATTCTTTTAGTATTGACCTTCATAGCTGTCATGCTTTGATTATTTATCTTCATTAGTGTTGAAAGTCTATGTTCGCGCTTTGGTTGTGCAGGAGGATATGGAACAATGGAAGAAACTATGGAAATGATAACCTGGTCCCAGCTTGGCATTCATAAGAAACCAGTAATTTCCAAATCTCCTTTTTTAAAATGTGCTGTTTATGTATTTGTGCACGAGTTATGATTCTGTGGATGACGATATAGGTGGGTCTCCTGAATGTTGAGGGGTACTACGATAGTCTGCTTGCTTTATTCGACAATGGTGTCAAAGAAGGTTTTATCAAGCCCAGTGCTCGGGATATAGTGCTCTCTGCTCCCACTGCCAAAGAGCTTATGATAAAGATGGAGGTACGATATTGTCGCTATTTGCGCTTCTTAATCTTGTCAGCCTATTTGCTTTAGTGGGCAGAATAATTTTTCGGAAAGAGACATCATGGAAAGCAACTGTAATGCATTCTTGAGACTCAATGTCTACTTTATCTAAAAATAGTAGGTGCGACTTCTCATGGTTTGGTAGCTGTATTGTCGAAGCTAGCTCCTTAAGTAATTTCAAATCGACTTATTTAGATGCTTTAGCATTAATAGATGAGATTAGACATGCAAATGTTACATGATGGAGACATCACTTTGCCTTGTGTCATCGTAATGAATTCGAAAGGCCGAAAAAATAAAATACCTCCCTATGTTTTTCCTTTCTTGTGTCTTCCTTCTAGTCTGATACATAATCCGAACTTCTGATGCTTCTAGCATCAATAGTACTCTATGTGCTGACTTGTAACAGCGTACCGTTTTGCTTTGCTGCTTTGTTGTAGCTCGCATTAGAGTATGTTTTTACCCGATTCTTCATCTCCTTTTGCAGCAATACACCCCTTCCCATGAGCATGTTGCTCCTCATGAGAGTTGGCAGATGCACGAGCTTGGGGATTATCCACGGCAATAAATTGCACAGGAGGTTTACATACAAGGGAGGCATTTTTCACGCTTGGGTTCATGATGTCAATCATTATTCTTTTGAGTCGTTTGAAAGAGCTTATTCACACGGGCCCAGACATTGTTTGTTCCTGCTAGGGACTGCATCCCCAGCTAGCTGTTTCCCAGCACTAGTTGGTATGGTCAAATGTAGAACTGTTCTGCCATCGTATCAATTGGTCGATAGATGTACAAGAAATTCATTTTCAAATTCTAAGGAGATGATGATTTCTTTTGTATCGAATCTTCGAGTTTGTTATGATATGTTTCTGCAAAAGGAATGCTTCATGATAGTGGATGTTATAGCATGTTCTCGGGTGTTTGAGTGAAGAATGTCAAGTGAAACTCGGTTGAGCTAAAATATTACAAATTTCTTTGTTCCCCACCTTTGGAAGTGAAGTAAGTTTGGAATTATTCCTTCACCTAACATTGAATCCTGCATGCAGTTTTTTTGGTACATGTTCGTTGAGATGGAGGATTGAATATAGCATTACAATCTTTCAGTACAGGTGACAGATCTAGTTTCTTGATGCAAGTTTCTCTCTATGGGCAATGATAGTATCATAGCTGGATTCCGTAACTATAGTTATTTCCTTGGTCCCCAAGTCTTGAATGCTTAACATGGTGTATAGTTCAGGGCTAATGGTGAAATAAGCCCCTGCAGAAAATTCTGCCGTTTGGAGAGATAGAAAGTTAAAGAGTTTGCCCCTGAACTTTATGCACTTGCTTTCGGTGAATGAGTTGAAACCGATCGAGTGTTATGCCCTAGTTTTTTTGTTCCTGTCATCTTTTTGCTCATAATGAGCATTCAGTTTCAAAGATAGGCGTGTATGTCAATATGTCACTGCTAAAACCAAATGGGAGTCATAAAGATGCCAGTAGTACTTTCCGAGGTTGCTATATTCTGCTCATCATCCCAGTCTCTTCTTCATCTGCATCAATGTCATTTTCTTTCTGAAGACTCGAATTGCTACTCTTAGTGAAAACAGCGACCTTTTGGAAATATATCGGTGGAATGCATTTATGCATTAGCGCGTTAAGAGTCACAGAGAATCCTATCTAAAACCCCAGGAGTCCAACTGATCTGTCACGTTTGTAGACTTCACTTAATGTTTGTTGCTTTCTCAGGTTTATCTAGGCCTTATTTGGTGGTGCCAACTGCGACCCACATGCCCCCATCATCTTCTTTTGATTCAGAGCACCTCTGGTTTTTTCACAACTCTTGGTGATTAATTTGAAAGACTATGAAGAGAACTAGAGCATACAAGATTCCAACACGTTGACTCCAGAAAGACGTGTCGATTATTTTAGTATAAACCAGTTTGTCTCTTGAGTTTTTGGTTTTCCACAGGACCAGAAAACCAGAAGCGGATGAACTCAACACCATTATTAGTGAAATGAAATTCAGTATCTGTCATTTCATGCAGATGTTCTTGTTCCCAAGAGAGATTCCTGATATCCGGTTTTGTTTTCTTTCGCGCTCTCTGGTCTTTCCCACCATTGATGGTGGATGTCAACGTCATGGTGGACCTTGTTGTTCAGTTTCATATGAGCAAAAAGATGGAAGCGATGGTTTTTGTCCATCTTCTTTTCTGATGATCCCTGTAGCCAAAAGCCATCGAGCTGTTGAAGTAGACAAACCATGAATTGACTGAAGAGGTTGCCTTTGGCTCAGGAGAGATTGTTGGGGGGGCCAATCAAAATTTTCAAGCGTTCCCTCCATTCAGAATCTGGAGTTATTTTACAGGGCACAGAGTCCTTGTCATCTCATTTTCATCATCATTGTGCTTGGCTAAGTCAGGAAACATATTCATGTTTGGTGAAGACCGGATTCGAGCCACATAAGTTCTGTGTGCTTTATAAATTAACAGCGTTCGATCACTAGGTTTCACATCAGTTTAATACTTGGGAACTACCATTTTTATCTTCTTCATCGTGAACTTTTTCATCATATGTGTTCCTGTTATTAACTCATGACAGAGTGATTGTATCAGTCGGACTTTGCTGCTATTGTCAGGCTCGTAAGGCAGGCCTCAACAGTATGACTTATCTGGTTTCGCTTGTTCTCTCTTCTTTTGGTTAATTGTACAGGGTATTATCATAGAATGAGATGAGGCAACAAAATCAGGTTTCGGCATTCATACCCGGATGGAAAAATTACCTCTTTGGCTATAACATGATCCTCCCAAAAAGCCGAAAGCCTAATAATTTGCGGGAAATTGAATGGAAGGAGAGATGAAGAGCTGAGCAGATTGGTCACATTTTGTTGATGTTCATATGAATCCCACAGACTACATAAATGCATGCGGTAGAGCCCCATGAAGGTACTCAAGAGGATGGAGCTGATAGCATGTCTTGATCATCACAAGGATACAACAACTATTGCAAGAAAATGAACTCGCTCATGTTACGATCGTGTGCATATTATGGTAGATTCGAGCACTCTGTTTCAGCATAAGAAAAATAGCGCTGGTGAAAAGTTGAAGGCAGAAATACAATCATAGTTGCTCCGTCTGACTGCATAAGCCAATCATCATCGGATAAGTCGCTTGCGACTGACTTAAGCTGGAAAAGGATCTTGCCTGATGAATAGTGCGCAACTGAAAAGTCATCCTTGTAAGCATAGGGCAAGAAGAAGAAGAAGCAGCAGCAGCAGCCCACTGATAAGGCGTCCGGAGCTTATGACGGTAGAACTCGAAGTTCCGAGGTTATTTAAGGTATGGTACTAGTACCATACTAGGTGTCCACAGACTCAAGATCAGGTAGCTAATTTGTTGAACTTTCGAAATGTAAATTACATGACGATTTCAACCAAAAGCATAAAAAAAATAAAAGAAGAGAGACACAAGATGAGAAAGGAAACTCAATGTGCAACTGAATAAGCAATGGCAAGGTATCAAGGCAAACACTTAACAATGATCCATCACAGAAGAAATGGATTCAGTCAAGTGATCCATCATCGCAATTCTGTATCTATGGGATCTGAATTGGCAGGACTCTTCTAACATACTGAAAAGCTACATTCCACAAGACTTCTGAACATAACACATCAGATCAAGTGAAAGCATCGAGTTCCATCGCAGAAAGTTCAGAGCATACCTAATAAATCAAATTCATTGTCTACAAGTAATTGAAGCAGTAGACATCAATTCACCAGATGACCCCTCTCTTTCCTGGCTTTCACTAGTAGCAAAACAGAGAAGTTCAAGAGGATTGGCAACCACATACAGCCGGAATCGCCCACCAGCGAAGGCACTTAAGTGAGCAATACAAGACTACTGATTATAGACTCACAATCAAAGTTCCGGTGCTATCTGCACCTGGGTCATAGGAAGCCCTCATGAAAACTTCGTGAAGACTAAGGTGCAATGGTATCTCGCCAACGCTTAACTAAGAAATCATAAGTTCAAGAGCATAACTAATCCTAGCTGCATCCCGAACTTTGCTGAGACGATCTGAGAAAAGCGCCTAAGTCCCGTCATGGCCGCAAATTTCAGAACCTAATGGAGGAAATAGAGAGCTGTAGCCCTAGCTAATACAGTCCTCGCATTACGCTGATCTGACTCGAGAAGTGTCATTCTGAACTTAGATGCATAATAGACTTAGGTGCTTTATTAAGACATGGCGGCATGATTTAGATCCCTGTTGTAGGAGAAAGAGCAATACTAGCTAATTACGCCTCAGATTATCATTCCCTTAACACCATAAAAGGCAAGCTATGAAACGACCTTAAAAATGACAGAATGTTCAGGCCCATCATCACAAATTGAAGTACTTGCCATGGAACTAAGAGATCATTGGCCTCTCTCCACAAACATTAATCTCAATTTCAACACCTTTCGAGAGCCGTAACACCTAGTGTAGCACAGAAAGAATATTAAAAATTGCCAGGAATCATCACAGCCACGAATGACCAAAATTTACAGCTTCCCTCCACCATTTCAGTCCGAATTCCCTAAAGATTGACCATATCAATGTCAAATTCAAGGGAAAAAAAAAAAACCAACGCCATAATAACCTCACAAGAGCACCACCATTCACCGCCGACCATGGACGACCTGAGAGTACCTGTCCTTGAGCCACCGGAAGCTCTTCCTGAAGGACCCCTTGACCTTCCCTTCGACGCCGTACATCTTGTAGCTCGCGACCCTCCTCTTCCTCTGCAACTCGGGATCGGCGATGCTCCAGGAGTTGGAGGCCGACCCAGATGTGCTCTTCGCTTTCTTCAGCTTAAAGTCCCTCCCTTTATTGTCGCCACGGAAGTTACTGTTCGTTTGAGCCTGCGCGTAGGAGGCACTGTAGCACCTGAGCTCGTGGGGTCCGCCATAGTAGGTCTGCAACTGCATCATGTTGTTGTTGTTGCTGCTGCTGCTGTTGCCTCCATAGCTGTGGGTTCCTGATCTGTCGTAGTCCTCCATGGTTATGGAGATCGGGATGTGTATGAGTTGGGTTTTGATTGTGTTCTTATGAAAAAGACTTTTCTTTTTTCTCGGAGGTTTCTGATACTGACAGATGAGAGGAGGAGGAGAAGGAGAAGAACAATGATGGGGAAAAGGGAGGAGCCTGCAATGCACTGTATTTCTCTTATGTTAATAAAAGTCGTTAGCGTATTAAAAATGAATACATTTCTTACTCTTTTTTTGTGAAAAATAAAAATAAATAATTTAAAAAAATATTTCATAAAACTGATAGGTTATATTGCTTACAAAAATAAATGAACAGAAAAATATCTTCATTATCAATGAAATTATTTATACTTAAATTGCTGTCGATAATATAAAAAAAATCGATAATTAATTATTTCAATAAGAGGAACGGTTACTTTTTGAATAATATTTATCAACCTATTCAAAATAGATAGAGGGCTCATAATAATCGAGCCCCCAAAGTTTGTATCGGTAAGGCACTACGGGTTTTTATTGAGTATTTTCAATTTTTAGAATGCCCCCAAACTGTTTTCTTAATTGTCTAGCCACAATTGTTTTTTTTTTTTACTTTATTAGCATAACAGTTTTTTAATGACGGTGAGAATAACAATTTATTATGAGTCACAAATTCTTGAAAGAGTGGAGGACCCCACAGCAATTTTTAATCATATGTTATTCATTTTTTTTTTTTGTGGCTCACAACGTGCTATCGCATAAGCATATTCCTTTGGAATTCGATTTTTTTACATGAAGTTAGTAATTTTATGTGAATCGTTTCATTTTATATAATGTCCTGAAAAGTGTTTATTTTAATTTTTCAATAAATTTAAACTAGTGTGGCACTTATTAATTTGGTCCATTATTACCGATAGGGAAAATTTCGTTTAAGGGCCCGAAGTGCCCTCGATTTCTCAAATAAGGGCCCGAAGTGGACCTTGTTTCAAATAAGGGCCTGAAGTGTCCTTTTTGTTTCAAAGAAGGGCCTGAGTGTGGGTATTTTAGTCATTTCCCTTTTTTTTGAATTTTTTTCCTTTTTTTCTTTCCTTTTTTCTGGCCTACCTCACCGGTGGCCGGCCATCGGCGAGGCGGCAGCGGCCAAGCCCGGGCCAGCCGAGGGCGGCCCTCGCCTGGGCGAGGCGACGGCTGCCCTCGCCAGATCCGACGAGGGCAGCCCCAGCCTCGACCGAGCGAGGCTGGGGCTGCCCTCGCTGGATCTAGCGAGGGCAGCCGTCGCCTCGCTCGGGCGAGGCCGGCGAGGGCCGCCCTCTGCTCGCCCCGACGAGGGCCGCCCTCGGCTAGCCAGGGCGTGGCGGCTGCCGCCCTCGCCGATGGCCGGCCACCGACGAGGTAGGGTAGAAATAAAAAGGAAAAAGGGAAAGAAAAAAAGGAAAAAAAAAATGACTAAAATACCCATACTCAGGCCCTTCTTTAAAACAAAAAGGGCAATTCAGGTCCTTATTTGAAACAAGGTCCATTTCGAGCCCTTATTTGAGAAATCGAGGGCACTTTGGGCCCTTAAACGAAATTTTCCCTTACCGATAGGTACTTTAATAATGTTCGAATTTTAATTTCTTCTATTTTACCCGTTAGTCGTGCAGTCATTAAGTTTCTAACGAGTTACAATATTTTTATATTAAGTAGGCAAAAGATAAAGCAAGTTAGGACGGCGCTTGCCTATAAATGGCGTGCTTTACCGGGCAATCATATGGGGTGCGGCGATTTACTTTATTTTAGTGATTTTTTTTTTATTTTTTTGTTCTTGGGGATTGTGGGGTTTAATTAACATTTTCCATTTTTTGACTAGTCAAAGGAAAGACGGTTAGAATGAAAATTCTGACAGATTTCGCGCATGGAAATTTGCTGCATTTTCGGCAGAAACGCGTTCTCCAAGACCAGAGATTTTTCAGATAGTATCTTTTCTTAAACAGGCCAAAACTCTTTCGAAACGAGAAAGTTTCGAGGGTTAATACCACGAAAAAATTCTAAATTGATATATTTGTGATAAATTTATTTCAAATTAATTTTTTGATCGCGAAAAACCTCGAACAGGTGCACTCGTGATAAATTTACCCCAAATTATTTTTTTGATCACGTGAAACCCAAGCTGGTACACCTGTGATAAATTTACCTCAAACTATTTTTTTTTACCACCAAAAATCCTAAACTGGTATACCTGTGACAAATTTACCCTAAACTGATACACTCTTGATAAATTCACCCTCCGTTATTCTGTTAAATTGAATTAATACCACGAAAAATTCCAAATTGATACACATGTGACAAACAAAGGGTAAAAACCCCAAATGGGTACACTCGTCAATTGCCACGTGCATCTAACTTAGCAATTTGACGGTAAAATTTAAACGGAAATTAACGGATGGTAAATTTGTCACAAGTGTACTAGTTTGAGATAAATTTGTCATAGGTGTACCAATTTAGGGTTGTTGGTGGTCAAAAAAGTAGTTTGGGGTAAATTTGTCACGGATGTACCAGTTTGAAATTTTTTATGGTCAAAAAAAATAATTTTGGGTAAATTTGTCACAAATGTACTAGTATTGGGTTTTTCGTGGTATTAACCCAAATTTCAAATAAGAGCACGAAATAACTTCATTTTCTGAAGAAAAAAAAAATTGACCTGAAGTAGACATTGTTTCAAATTAGGACTTGAATTGCCCTCATGTTTCAAAAAATGGTCCGATCAAGGGTATTTTCGTCACTTACTTTTTTTTAATTTTCTTTTTATTTTTTTGCCCTTCCTTCTTGCCAGGCCTCGAGGGCCGAAAAAAAGGAAAAAAAAGGAAAAAAAAGAAAAAAGGAAAAAAAAATCAAATGAAGAAAATGATCATGATCATGCCTTTCTTTGAAATAATGATGGCACTTCATATCCTTTTTTTAAAATAAGATTCACTTCAAGCCCTTATTTGAGAAAATGAGAGCACTTTGGGCATTTATTTGGAATTTTTCCTTTAAAAATTGAAAAAAAAAATGGCACAATTTTAGAATTACATGAAATTCTTTGGCGAATGCGCTTGAAGTTGAAGCCACATGACCATCTAAAGAAATCGATAGATTTTTACTTTTTAACTCATCTAAATCTCATCATGGACGCAATCTTTTTCTTTTTTTTCGTTAGCTGGTAAATTCACATCACTATTAAAGTTTACATAATATCTTAAATTTTGGCAGGCTTTTTAACTTTTACTGAAGCTTAAACGATCACGCCCGCATCAATTTTTCTCGCGACGTGATTAACGAAGCACGTGCGACGAGCGCTTTCGAGAAAAAAAAAAGTATGCCCATCAAATAGGAAGGGATGCATTTTCGAAATGCATTTGACTACTTGATAAGCGTCTTTATATATTTTCTCGATTAGAATTTTTACCATTTTCGTTTCGGGTATCCGGCGAATATCTAATCCCTAACTTCGTACAACTTATTAAAACACGATCTCCGTGAAGATCGTGAATGTCGATTATTTGAGAATAGAAGTGGTAAATCAAGCAGGAGGGATTGATACAATCGGCGTTCGAAATGGAGATTTAGATGTTAAATTAAAGGGTGTTTACAATGAGCTTTAAATTTTAGTTCCGAAAGACAAACTGGAAAATTCTCTCCAAAATTTTTCAAGATATTTACCGTTACTTATGCGAAAAATGTATGATTTGAAAAGTATTTTCCTAAAGTTTGAAATAATTAGTCAATGAAAAACATCTTCATTGTTTTTTTTTTTGGTAAGGAAAAAAAAAAACATCTTCATTGTTGACAACAATTTATATTTAAATATTTTGGTGGACGTTAAAAATGCTTTTTTTTTTATATAAGCGTCACTATCGATTATTTTTATGAAATTTTTTTGCAAGTAGTTCAATTTTCGCCAAACAAAGGCACAGAGTCTCTAACTCTACTTCTCACACGCGCAGGAGTTGCCGCACGTGTGAGCTCTGCCCGAGCGCGCGCGGAGTTCGTGCTCTGATTATGGCGGAGTCAACGGTTGACGCTTTGATCGGCACTGCGTGGGCCCCATGAAACAACCGAGCAAAATGGGGTTGATCAGATCGGTTCACATCAATACAGTCAACGCAAAAAATAATAAGATTAGGGAGTTAGGACAGGCCCCATCGCACGTTGTTGTCCATTGAATTATTTGATCCACCACAGTCGACCATAGTCATAAAATAAAGCGCTAATAAGAAAGCAACGGATCGCCACCGTTGAATTGTTTGATCCACCAAAGTCGACCATAGTCATATAATAACAGATCTAACAAGACAACAATGAATCGCCACTCTTGATTTTCGCATAACTCTAGATGAATGATTAAACTCGAAGAGTGCCAGTGCAAGGGGCAAAATGTAGACGCGCATTTTTTGTCGTGATATTGCATTTCATAGCTATGCATGAAAATGATATAAACATAATTTCTTATAGCGAGCTGGGTGGTGTTTGGATCAACTTTCGCGCGGCTTGTTCGTAAATAAGATATAATCACATGTTATATTCAGGGGTGAGTGGTTCCAAGGTCGGTTTAGGTTCCACCTGAAACATACTCGTTGGAACATGTTCTCCAATTTTGGAATCTGAAACTTACCCTGTCATGGGTTCTAGGGTCTATTCAGATTTCACCTGTATTCTTAAATAAACGATTGTAGTGAATCATTACCTCTAATGACTACCATTCATATTTAGACACACAAAGAATACAAAAAATCAACAAAATAAAAGTCTCAATTATGGATATATCCGAAAATAGAAACTCATAATAGCGGTTCCAGATTACACACTCATTATCGAACGCTACGAAATAAAGACTTGCTCCAAGTTTCAGATTTTAGATGAAACCTAGAACCTACCCGTCGGAATTGATTTCCTCATCGGTCTAGATTTTCGATTTTCGATTTTACCCTGGAACCATACCCACTCCTAATTTTATCTTTCCAAGTTCACCCAGCAAGGGCTTCAGCCTGAAGACTTACTTGAAAGCAAGCTTGGAAAGGCTCATGCAGCAAGGCCCATGCTTGTCCTGTTTATGCACGCCCTCTGTAGGGTTAACTCAGGATGAGTGGTAGGGCCTCGAATTGCCCTTGTTACCCTTATTTATGCGCACAGTAGAAGTCCGATACTTTCACCTATGGAGATCGTCAAGAGGGAGCCTAAGTCCGAGCCCATCCATTTATCCAGTTGGATCCTCATTCACTCAAAACAGAATATCAAGAGGGAGCCCAAGTCCGAGCCCATCAATCTATCTAGTTGGATCTACCTTCATTTAAAAGCTCAAGCCAATGAGTTACAAGCCAACTATGATATATTAACTGCTCAACACCTTATCAATTCTTCAATGTGGGACTTCTCTAACACAATTCACACGTGAGCTCCAATGTTAGGTTTGCTCTCCCTTAGTTCAAGTATCCTTACATATCAACTTATCTCATATGTGAGCTCCAATGTTAGGTTTGCTCTCCCTTAGTTCAAGTATCCTTATGTATCAACTTATCTCATCTTCAATCTCAAATGTTGAATCCTTGGTCTCTTTCTCCGGACCGTGTTGGTGAGTGGGCCAGTAATCAATCATCGGCTGGGAGTGTGCAGCAGAAATCCGATATCTTCACCTGGAGAGATCGTTAAGAGGGAGCCCAAGTCCGAGGTCATTAACATATCCAATTGGATTCACATTCACTCAAAAGCTTAAGCAATGAGTTATGGCCAATTAGGATTTATTATGCTCAACACCACATCAATTTTTCAATATGGAATTTCTCTAACATAATTTATACGTGCATCTCAATGTACGAGAGGGTGAAGCTCGTTAAAGAAGATAGGACTCGGTCTTCCCCCCCAACCTTTTCGAGTCTGGCTTGATGTCCAGACATGGGCCGCTAACTTCCAACCCCCGGTCTCTTGACATGTGGCAAATTACCATCCATCAGTTCAGCACTCATGTTCACCACGTGGCGGGATCCCATTCAGTAGCCATCTCTTACTTAGAAACACCCATCAACCATTCGCAAAGGAAAAGTTACGGCTGCAATCTTTTTGGCAGCGCAATAGCGTCATCTCTTGCTTGTGCGGAACACCTTCCCCTCTCTTTCCTGATCAAGTATGCCGATGAACTCTATGTAGGATAGAGTCCCAATAGACATTCGAATTGTTCGTCCTTACATTTTGGGCTCACTTTTTTAGTGGGCTTGGGGAACAAAACTGAGCCCAATCTTGTCTCGTGGCCCAGCCAATTTTGATAAACTGCTCCATTTCGCATTCTTGTGCTCACAAAAGCATTCGTTTACTTGCAGAATATAGTCAAATCCATCCGTATGCTATTCCTATGCTTCTTCTGATGCGCCAATCTCAAACTGATATTGGAAGCACATCTGATCCTATGCCAAGTTTGAAGGCCAGCAACTCGGATAAAAGAAAACCCCGTCGGAATGAAACGCCACCTTAAACAAAAGCAATTTTACCTGATATCATTGGAAATTACGTGAAACACGGATGAATGTGTTAAGGTTTGCGGAGAAAAGCATTTTTCGTAGGGTAAATGACACAAATTATCCATGAACTTTGGCTCAATGTGCAATGCGATCCATGAACTTTAGCCCAATGTACGACGTCGTCCGTGAGCTTTTAATTTATTCTATGTGGTCCATAGACTTTTGGTGCATGTTCGATTTAGTCTAGGAACCACATTGAACAAATTTAAAGTTCAGGGACATCCTTGTATATTTGGTTAAAGTTCATAAACCACATTGAACAAATGTAAAGTTTATGGACCACGTTGCATATGGAGTTAAAGTTCAGGGACCATTTGTGTCATTATCCCGTTTTTGTAATATGCAAGTATTTGTATTTGTGCGCCGACCTCTGAAGTTGAATTCTTAGAGGCTCGTGTGGGTTGTTCATCAACATATATAAGGATTAGAAGCACACCGAATGTATTCCTCAAAACATTTTTCAAACAACATAATTTGAAATGACCTAATAAGTTTTCTATAGTTCGTCTCTATGCCTTTATTGGGTACCTTTAAGTTTGATTCTGACCCTATACATTGAAGCAACGATTAGGAATTTGGACCTTCCCTTTGAAGGGGAGGGAGATTTTCAAGTTCGATATCTCACTTCTCGTCAATTCTCAAGGGTTACGAACTCGTGTGATCCTATTATTATCCGAGTAGCCGGGATAGGATGACTGTTAAACTCGATACAAGTATTAGTCGGTTACCAACAGAAGCTGGACATTTTCAACATCATATCTAAAAAAGCCTTAAGTTCGACACATTTCTAGAATTAATCTGAGATGTCTATTCTGTGAACGAACAAAGAGACATTTCGATGTCGATTGGTTGCACAGTTCTTACGATTAAGAGAGATAACCAAGAGATTGACATAAAATTGGTGCATCTGTACATTCCATCTCTCTGTGTATCTAATATACAGAAGCCAATGCATCAGATCATACAGGATTGAAACCCTAAACTAGTCAAAGTTCATAGACATGATATGCACAAATCTACCAATATCACAACCTTGTATCAAACCAAAACCATGTCTCTCAACACATTCAATCTCAAACATCAGAAGTTGAACCAAGGAATTACATCTCCGCTCTTCGCCTAGACATGATTCCTCTTTCTCCTCCTACGATCAGCAAAATTAGATCATGAGAGCCATATTGAACCATACTACACTTGAGCTTATAAGTACAACACAAATAATGAAGCAAGTCCGAATTGGACCACACATCATCCCTCTTCAGCAGCTCGAACTCGATCCAGTTCTTCTAATGTTCGGAGACTCTGTAGTTTATCAATCCGGGATTTCAAACTTCTTGTTTTTTGGAGGAACTCTGGAGCAAAATTCATTAAGAACCAAAAAGAAAGTTAAAACAAGCACTGCTCTAGGTTAATCATTGTAGGTTTCCAAAGGAAAACGTACCAGTAAGGTAACAATAACTCAAGAAGAAAGATCCTTTACTAGATCAACTTATCCTTCATACAGTAGAAAATCAATTCGCAGGCCATATGTATGACAAAGAACAGCTTGAAAATTCTTGAAATTATCATGAACAAATCAAGAGATGCACACATAATCATGTATTAGCTCATCTCTTTGATTGAACAGACTTGACTTGATAACTTTTCGATGCTACAAAGCAACCGAAATCATCTCCGAAACTTCGAAATCAGCCAGAATTCAACAGCAATTAACCCAGCTCATTGCACAATCTATACTTTAGAAAACTAAAGGTAATCTTCTTTCTATCTGGGCATCTGAAATGAATCAATGAATCAACTACGATCAACACGACTAAACAAGATTTAAAAAAACCTGAGATTTTCCTTAGATAATAGTGATAATATCATGGATTTTCCTAGGAAAATCCATTTGCTTCACTGTTTGTTTGTTTGTTTGTTTGTTTGTTTGTTTTTTTTCCGGTTTTGCTCGATTAGGGAACAGCATAAACCTAGGCGACTGATGAACTGTGGACCAGCAGTCTCGGGTACCGGAATAAATTTACAGCGTGGCCGTTAAAACGCTCACACAAACAGTAAAAAAGAGAAGTACAACGACCAAGATCTGGCAGTGTTCTAGACAAGGGATTAGTAAATATTAAATGAAGATGGAACCCTAGACTGATAACGTTGGGTTCCAAGACACACAGAGCACAGTTCGTTTATTTCCAACAGTCGCATCTAAGATGGAACATAACAGGAAAAAGAACCTGGGAAAAGAAGAAGATGTTCACTGAAATGAAAACACCGGTGCTTGCTACTCCACAAGATTCAAAAAGGGCAACAAGACAGAGAGAGAGAGAGAAGGAACCGGACATGTTAAAAACAGCATAACAGAGGGCAAGCTCGCATGAAAAAATCAGAGGAGAGAGAGAGAGAGAAGGAGAGGGGAAGGGGGTGACAGACAGAGGGTGAGCACACAGAGCTTCGAGCATGAATTGGGACATGCAAGAAAGAGTACCATGTGTGCTCACTCTCTTCTGTCACCTCCCTTATTCACCATTCCATTGAACTGAATCACCAGAACAAGCGGACAAGAAACCCTAACCCTGTTATACCCTCGCTCTCTCTCTCTCTCTCTGTTACTGTTCCATTGGAGCAGGAACAAGGGCTTAGATGATTTGATGCTGTGGATGAAGAAGTTGTGTTGGTGTTTAACTGTTTATATAGATGGAAAAAGAGGAGAGCGAGAGAGAGAGAGAGAGATAGTGCATCACGCACAGCATAAATGGGGCTTCTTCTTTCATTGGTCGCCCTAATCTTTTTTTAAATTGCCACCGTTAGTGTAGAGATCGAGAGAGAAGCCAAATCTATTTGCCTTGAGATATATGGGAAGGTGTGCTTGTGTGTGAATCGAGAAGCGGGCGTGCCAAAAGAGATAGTTGACGAAAATTCGTGTGTCGATGTGATCCGATCTGAGACTACTGGAGAGCGATCGAGACCGCCCGATGGTTCCACACTGGAGCACAAAGTTACGCGGATGGGTTTCTAGATGGAGCGATGAAACTGCACGAACTCGGTTGCAAGAAGCTGTGAACTACAAAAAAAAAATTGAGATGAGGAAATACTATTTAGAGAAATAAAATGATCAGAATTGAAATTACAAGAAATTGAAAGAGAGAAGAGTGTGATTATGTTCGTGTGTGTTCTTCTATATATGCCTCAAAAAAGCTTTCTAAAACTCTAGGAATTTGCGAACGGTCGCCCAACTTCCATGTCAATATTCATATATACAGCTGAAACTTACCTTTTGCAACCCTACTGCCGCTCTGTTGATCCTCCTTATTTTTGGATTTGGCTTTGTTTTGCAGTATTCCGGGCTTTGCTCTGCTTCGATTTGCTTTGCTATGAAGTCTATATACTTCTCATGTATTCTTTTGAGTAATGAATACAATTTTCTTTCGACAAAAAAAAAAAAAAATTACAATGATTTAATGTGAGTACATTGATTCTTCAATTTTTTTTTTCGTTAAATTAAGGATAAAAGTTAATTTAGTTTCTTTCTTGGTTCATTTTCCTTCTTTAAAGCATAGCATTGTGGCAATAACAAAATTGTCCGGAGTATTTGTTGAAATATCCATGGTTCCTTTCAAAAGTTTTTTCATTGAATTTAACATAGATATCTAAGACATTTAGTATCGATGAAAATTTGTAATATACTCGACTTGGGGTAACTCATACTTATAAGGTTGAATGACTTCGACTCTACAAGTAGTACACTAGAAAAATTGACTTTATTATGTACAACACAATTTTTTGGTAGAATCAAGAATAGACTAAATCTCTATGAATTGTGAATATTATTAAACATGACTTTATTATGGAGAATATATTTTGTTGTACATGTGTATCATAAACATAAATCTACTTTGTAATGTAACAATTGAAATGACTTCTTTTTAGGCGATACAGCATGATTGCTTAAAGTATGTTGAGAAAGCAATCAAGTCAAATTATAAAGACGAATTAGTCGACGACGAATACTACTTAACGTTTATATATGTAGTAAATAGGGCATATTAGATATTTGGCGAGTGTAAAGTGAATTTACACTTAAGACGATTTTGTTCAAAATATTTCCCAAAACCCATGCGAAGCATCTACATCTTTTACCAAACTTGTAAAGCGAATCGAACAACAAAGTGAACCATAGACAGCTTTCTAAGCAATGTGGGATAAGAGAACGTAAGAAAAATGAGCCTTTTCAAATACATTTTTACAAAAATTTGTGTGTGTAATAGCTAGGGGTGAGCAAATTGGACCGAGGGGGGCGGTCCGGTCCCCGGTTCCATGGTGGATGGGACCGGACCAGACCGCCCAGGATATACATAATTATATAGAGAGAGAGAGAGAGAGAAAAAAAAAATTAGAGTCGTGGAATGTAATCTGTATTAGTATGAAACACATCGGATTGCTATGTATGACATGGTTTGCTATTGTATCCGAAGGAAGAAAATTCCAATGAATTTGCTTCTCTTGTGACGACGGGGCTCTGAACCGTCGGCCGAGGCCGAAAGGTGAGCTCGACTTTGCACCAATTACTAATTTGGGATGCCGGTCAACTTTTTAGGACCAACTGCATACTTAGCCAAAACAACCATAGAGAGAAAAAAGGGGTGCTGAATGCTGATTCTTTTCAACCAAATAAAAAAAAATGCTAATTTTTCTATGGCAGACACAGTTTCAGGTGGATTTGGGAACACTAAAAACGTCCAACATTTGACTCTTTTTTCTCATTTTCTTAAACTTTTGTTATGAGATTTTTCAGTTCTGGTGTATGAACTGACACCAGATGTTTGATCAATGTTTTTCTTCCTAATTTAGCCTTTTCTCATAAGCACTCATGTGTATGTTTTATTAGATTGGATGGTTGAGATTGGAAATGATTAGTTTAGATCCAAGGGTTAGATTTCTATAAGCAGCTGGTGTTAGCAGTCCCACTAAGACCGGACCGCCGGTCCAGAAAATTTGAGAACCGAGACTACCGGTCCGGTCCCCGGTTCCATACCAGGATCGGACCGGCCCGGACCATGCACACCCCTAGTAGTAGCGGGTTAGAATTGATGTAGACATGGTAGAATTGACAATTCTTGAAAATGTAGAAGTTGGTTTGTTTCGCGAGAAACGAATGATTTGAATTTTTTTTTTTTAAATGACCACTTTTATCGTTTACAAAAATGAGTAAACCAAAAATAATTTCATCGTAAAAAAATTTTAGACATAAATTGTTGTCGGTAATTATTTTTTTCATTAATAAATTAATTCAAGTGATATAAGTTTTCTAAATCATTTATTTTTCGTGAAACATACGAAGCTTTGTTTCTATTTTTTTTTTTCTTTCCGGCTCTAAAAACCGTAGAGCTTACGCCTATTACACAAAATCATATAGCCATCACATCAAATATTGATACACACACAAACTCGATTTAATTTCTTGTACTTATATAGCCTGCAATGGATGGACACAGTTCCTTTGTTCTGCCATAACTGGACATGACATTTCTGTTGATGGTTTAATCGTAAAACAAACAAAATGGTGCCTTCTTTCTTATCCCACGTAGGAAAAATAAGTGAGTGTTGGCCAATATATTAGTGACATGCTTTTCTAGTCTGTCAAATGAAGAAAATAAGGTAAGTGGGCTAGACCTTATTATACTCGTGTGCGGGTGCACGATTATTAGGCACACCTTATGTGATCACTTCACGAAATAGTTACAATTATTTTTTTAATTTTTAATTTTTAATTTTTATTTTGCCTATAAGTTATTAGGCACTCTTGCAACCTTTGAAGGTTGCATTTTTCAAACATGACAGTTTTCGAACATGAAGAGATGTGTCATAATTAGCAGATTTTTTGGACATGAAGAGTTGTGTCTAAATTTACATTTTTTTGTATTCTTTTATGAATAACATGTTTGTTCACAAAGGTTTCGCTATTATTTATTCAACTATTCTATTCAATACTCACTCACTTAAAAACTTCCAATTTCGTTTCTTTTCAAAAAGAGAAATATAGTCATTGTTTCCAATTGTTTTCCTTTGAGAGTTCTTGGAGAAATATTACAATTGCTATATGATATTCTCATTCTAAGACTTTGTTGTATCCTGGAGAATTTTTGCTGGTAACCATTAGCAAAGTTGTGTGGAAAATAATTCCTTAAAGAAAGTGAATTCGCGTCTCAAAGTCTGGTTCTATTTCTTCCGATTCGACCGTTATATTTCTCAACGGTTTCTTCAACCGTGTTGTAGCAATTTGATAGGATTGCTCGAGACTTGTATCAAAAACATGAATGATGGGGGGATCATACTTTAGAAATGAAAAGGAAAACAAAATAAGGAGAAAGCTACGAGAATATATGCCTGCATGCCCACTAATCTCAGTCAATTATGGATCACACAACTTTTTTTTTTGTCTGGTTCTATCCTATCCTATTCTACTATACAAGCCACACTGTGTGCGCTATGTGCCGAGTGCAGGTTACTAAACCCTGCTTCCTCCTCACGCATCCTCACTCCACTCCCCCCGAAGGTGGGGATTCGAAACCCCCACCTCCCTCTTCCCAAATGGGAAGAGTGGCCACTGGAATCACACAACTTGGACATAATGAAAAGATCTCTCTCTCTCTCTCTCTCTCTCTCTCTCTCTCTGCACCTCCAGGAGCACGCGTGATCTGCATATATTGCAAAAGGTCAAAAGAGAGCAGAAGGGGATTCTGATACAAATCATTCAAATTCAATTGGGTTTTGCTTTGAATTGGCATATCAGGCCTCTATCATCTCATTCAATGCGTCACTAATGGGGCCATTGTGGCCCTCTTGGCCTCATTAAAACTATTCCACTCTCTCTCTCTCCCTCTCTCTCTCTCTCTCTCTCTCTCTTCTGTCATAAGTTGCTTACAAGTGGCCATGAGCTTATGCAGATGAATTTCCTCCTTTTCCCCATAAAATACAGATGACCAAAGATATCTGTTTTCTCAGAGGGAGGGGGATACAAAGGAGGTGAGGAGGGACCATCCTCAATCATGGAGATTTTCAACGATTAATATAAACAAATTGAACGAGGGCACAGCTCAAGGAAAGAAGGATGGTCCCAAAAACAACCCCCCCATCACAAAAGCTCATAAGATTGTGGCGCTGTGCCCATTTAGTATTTTTAGGAATCTTTGCGAAAGCCCAATCTTTAGGAAAGAATCGTTTTTTCCAAAGGAAAATGAAAGAATTACGGATATTCGTCCTTTTTGGGTTATTGCTCCCGATGTTGAATTCTCCAGAGAATTACGCATTCTAATGACATCGCTTGCTTCAGATAGTAAACTTCGTTTTTGTTTTTTTGTCAAAGTATAATATCTAATAAAGTTTAACGAGTGTCCATAAGAGAAGGCGCACCCACAACATTCCGTGAGTTTTCCTAATTCGGGCGATTTACCGGAAAATATGGAATTTGAGAAAACAGTCATCATTAAGCAGTGAAGTACACAAACTTGAGTTCATGCGTGTAAGGTTTCTGGTTTTTTTTTTCCACGAAAATCAAAGCCTCAATGCACGATCATAGGAACAACAACCGATGCCATTTAGGATGGTCCTCTCCATGATCTCGGTTCTCATGAACAAGAGGGGGGGGGGGGGGGGGGGGGGGGGGGGGGGGGTGTTATATGATCATGTGTCTGGACAGTTTCGTTAGCAGTTGGTTTTAACCTATGATCCTGTCCACCTTCTGCTCAACGAAGAAGGGAAAGAGTTCGAATACGGGGAATATGAGCTTCTCGGACATTACAGTTGGATCGAACATGCAGCTTATCAGGAAACAAACCGACGGTTAATGGTGGATCCGACCCGTTTATAACAACACAGACGACAAAACCAGACGAAAAAAACCCTAACCAGATGCAAATTTGTTTCAGGGTCGGATTCAAAGGACTCTTGTCCTGTTGATTATGCGGCTCTAGTGAAGATAGAGGGCTCTATCGATGTTCTCGGAGACTGGGACATTCGACATCATAAGAGAAGCTAAAAGAATGGAAAAAATGAAGAGAGAAAGAACAGCAAAAGGACATCAGAAGTGCCAAAACATGTGTACGACGCTTACTTTAGTGCGAAAACTTTTTTTAGAATCACTTAAGTGCCAATTTTATTTTATTTTAAAAACGATCACTTAAGTGCCAACTTTGATCTGTTTGGCCCGACGTGGCATTTTTTTGTTAATATCTGAAGTCAACGTGGCTCGCCGAAGGTCCAGCCAACAATAGAAAAAACTAAAAGTTCAAAAAAAAAATATTTAAAAAAATTACAAACTTCATTACATTAAAAAAAAATTCAAAGAAAATATTTAAGTTAAATATACAAATAAGCTAACTTTTTTTTAAAAAAGGTGGAGAATAATTTAAATAAAATTTGTATTAAGTTTGTATTTTAAAAAATTTTAGTTTTTAGCTTATTGTTAAATTTAGAAGTCCGCGTGGACCGAAATTTTTTAAAATATGCCATGTCATATTAAAAGTTTTTATTATAAATGACACGTAATCAATTTGGCCGGAATTTCTCCGATTTGACATTTAAGTGATCATTTTTTTTTTTCGATTTGGCACTTCGGTGAGTCGACGAAAATTTTTAGCATTAAAGTGAGCGTCGTACACAAATTTTGTTGCTTTTGTCCTTTTGCCGAAAAAGAAGAATTGAAAAGGACAGATCTTAAGAGGCATTGGTCCATGAGAATTAAGTTTCCCAACACCCTGCCAAATTATTGGAGGGACCATCTAGCTTATACTATCCGGCCAATTTGGAAGCACACAGATCGAGCCGACGGTTGGGTAGAAGCCAACAAGCTTGTGAATTCCCCTGGCCCGACACTTGGGACTGCCAGAAACATGTAGACACACCGAGCATCATCATCTGTGTCACTTGCTTTTGCCGAAAGTGGCATCCAATCCTATCAAGATAGGATCCCAACATGCGTCTACACAGTTTTCTCAGGAAAGAGAAAAGGAGGGAGGAGGAGGAAAGTAAAAGTTTTCAACTCTTGAATTTCTATTCAGTGCTTTGATTTGATATACACAAAGATTGTTGTGAACAACTATAGCAAAATATTTGTAATCGGTCATGTTAATCTCTCTCTCTCTCTCTCTCTCTCTCTCTCTCTCTCTCTCTCTCTCTCTCTCTCTCTCTCTCTGTGTGCCTAGGTTGCCACCTTCACAATACCCGACCCGTTACTACCGTCACGATGCTTGAGCGGTTGCCATTGAAGTGATATCGGAGTTGCTGCCTTGCCATCCAAAGCACACGCAATCAAAACACACATCCTCTGTCTATGTATGTCGTGCAGCACCATACGATGGAGGTCGCGGCCTTCTAATGACCTAATTCTTGAGCTCCCCTTAGTTGTGGAGGCATAGCTGATATGAGGTCAAGATTTCAAAACGGGCGCCTGAGGTTTGCGATGGCAATTGCCGTCGCATGATTTCAATTTCATATACTAAATTTACAAAGATACACATCAATAATGCTTCGTGTTAATTATCAAGATGCATATTAAATGAAAATTCCTTCTTTCTTTTTAGATAGGGGCTTGAAGATGCTCATCATAGTTGGTGCTCGATGCTCTCTAATGGCTCCTTTAGTATTGGGTTCAGGGTTGAAAGGGGAAAAAAGGATTTTGTGCTCGTGGAACGGAACATTGTATGCCAATTGCCAAAGCAATCCCATCATCCCCCACTCCAAAAAGGGAAAGTCTTGATCATCATTAAACAATTGCCCACTTCCCTAAAGGGGTAAGATTTTTATAATTTTGTACCGTACCCACCACTTACCATCATTCTTAAAGTACACCCAAAGAAAAAGAATCCCTTTGGACATATGAAGCGGAACAGTGAATTGCTGATGGAATGATGGGCAGTCGCATCATTTTCTGCAACTGTACATGTAGCCCTAGCCCTCACCGTCCAATCATTTTTGGCCCACCTTTTGTTTAATGGCTGATGAACCATCCTCCCTAGATCCCCATTGGATGACTTCGGTTTGGCTTTTATCATGTCTATCCATAATCCTTCTAATTGAATCTGAATCTAGCTTAATTGATAGGGTTTCAGATCATTTGGCAAATCATTACATAGTTCATGTGGGGATCATTTGAGATCACGAGATGGTATATGTCGATGAACCAACTGGCTTTCCTTCTCTCAAAACGGCAAGAGCTGAAGAAAGGCAACCGATGCAAACGAGCGGGAGGCTGTGCGTGAGGAATCGAATGCATGGCCTCTTCTGACCTTAACACCGTACTGAGGCTGATTGAGAATAAAAAAAGACGGTTTTTTCTCTTTTGTAAATGGCGATTAGTATAGAGAATACAAAATGTTTAATGAGGTTGCTTTATACAAGAATCGAAATCTCCTCGCGAATGTGTAAAAGCAATGACGTCCCCGCAAACCACGCACTCGCGAGGATTGGTCGGGACAAATTTCGATGATTCTCAGCATGTCATTATTTGTGCTAAACTAATATAAAGTCAGTAAAAAAGCAAAGAAAAAGAAAAGAAAAGCATATATACTTTAAGTAGCTTTAGCGCCGTATTAGATCTTGGCGTGAGCATGTGTCGATGAGGGTCTGTTGGTCTCTCATTGGCTGAATCAATCCAATTCCTGAAGAGCACCTTCCCCAAAATCTCTTTTCTTTAAGAAGGTGGGGCCTGCCATTAGGGTTTCTTGAACTAGTTTATGGTCTGATTTTGCGGTTGATATGATAAATTAATTAAGGAAAGAGCATGTCTCTTTGCAAGAAGGAAACATTGCCTACCTTTTGTTTGTGTCGTGATGGCTATATTCCAAGACATGGAGACACTGCAAAAAACATATCCTAATTTTGATTGGCACAACTTATGAGGAATATGCTCAAGTTCAAGGTTTCTTTCCCTGATTAGGGAGGTCCACATATCTTTTATCTCGAGTTTATGTTTTCTTTCCATAAGTTTGGAGAATGGAAATTGAACTTTGATGAGGGAGGTGCGAGGATTTGGAGATTTAGACACAAACCCTTCTTATGTAAAATGGGGCGGGACTAATGTGGATCTGTTTGGACACTTAATAAAATAGTAGATGAAGACATATTCGATAATCCAAATATTGTCGAGAAAGAGCAAGAGGTTTTTCTTGTAGTGTCTTCAAGATTTGCAATCTAGCATAGACAGAATATCGTCAAAAACTCCATTCTTTGGATGGGGACATATTTAATTGGGGAGGCAAATGAAGCTTGAAAAGGTTTGAATTCAGGATCCCCTGCTTTGATACCATGTGAGATTTGGTGGGACCACTGCCAACTGTTCTAAAAGCTTAAGCTGTTAAATGAAAATATAGTTTAATATTTAATAAATCTATTTATCAGGTAACACATTTTAATTGTGTCGGCATGAGCACTCTTAGGCGACGAGATATTTAAAGTTGCAATCGTAGTGTTGTAAGGCCGTTTGTTTGTTGTAGTGACAGTCAAGAGGTTGACTTTTAAATTTGGTATCCACCTTTTAAATGCTAAAGGACCCATATCTTCAATTTCTCGGTACATAGGGGTGAGCAATTCCAGGTTCTAGGTTCTAGGTTCTGTACAGGTTCCACTTAGAACCCGAAACCTAACCATCGGAATAGGTTCCTCATTTTCTGGAACGTGAAACCTGAAACCTACCCTATCACGGGTTCCAGGGTCTACCCAGGTTCCATCTGTATTCTTAAATGAACGATTGCAGTGAATCATCACATTTAATGACAACCACTTACTGCTACAATCTACTGACAATAACTCATATTTATACACAAGAAGAATACGAAACATTAATGAAGTAAAAATCACAGTCATAAATATAGCTGGAAATAAAAGCTCAAACTAGTGGCTCCATATTATACACTCACCATCGGACGCCATAGAACACTGTAGGATTGCACGAAAACATATGCCAAGAAAATTAAAAAAACTTATTTCAAGTTCCAGGTTCTAGGTGGTGGAACCTACCCGTCGGAACAGGTTCCTCATTTTTTTAAACCTAAAATCTACCATACATACCCTAAAACTTGGAATAGAACTGGTTCTCACAGATTCAGATCCCAGAGTCCCGATTCTACCCTAGAACCATGCTCACCCCCATCGATACATCAAAGAGTAAAGGGCAAATTCGAAATTAACGATGAAGAACTAAATATCCCAACTTTGACGTAACAAAGATCCCATTTTTAAAGCTGTCATCCCTATTTTCTTACCAAGAACAACTAAAATCCAACCCATCTATCTCCAACAGACACATGGACGATTAAAAGCAATGGATGCGATTGAGAAAGCGAACGTGATGAAGGCAGGAAGACTGGCGTGGGGATCGGAGGGCCGATGCACGTCGAATCACTGGACGCATTGGCAACCGGAAGTGAAATAAAAAGAGCCCTCAATTCATTTCCCAGATAAAGACGCTTGATGGGCAATAGCCCTGGACTGAAAGATCCAGTCAAACATGTGCTTATTTATGGATATGGTGTTGCCCAGGTTGAGTCGGATCGACAGTGCTATCTTTTCACTCCTTTTCTGGTTTTCCTCTTCCCAAAAATCATGGGTGTCGTCTTCATTTCCCTGGCCTCCTGTACTTTCCTTTTGTGCTCCCTAAAGCTTGACCAGCTCCTCAGTACGTTAGTTTGTGCTATCAATTTGGACCATGTTCATTGAAGCTGTACCCGCGTGATCGGATGACAAGAAGATCGTGTTTAAGTAGAGGATTCGATCGCGAAAGGGAAATACAAAAGTATCGACAACGAATGCTTCGGAGAGATAGCGTCGAATGCTAGGATTGTTGATCTTCGTGTGTGGAATGGTGAATGCTAAATCACGGAAACAGATGGAAAAAGAGACTACGCGACCGCTGAAGTGCGACTATGAGATTGAGAAAGGGGAGGACAGAGAGATACCAAACAGATAGGTTTATCTCGTTATTAATCCGATGTCCCGGTCAAAAGTTGTTTCGGATACTCGTCTTTAAAAACACGGTGTATTTACCCAAAAAGGGTGTGCGATTCCTCCACCCAACAATAATGCACTGAAAAACAGTTAAATTTTCTTAAAAAATTAGTTTGCTTAACAAGTGCCGGAGAACACTTTTTTAGCAAAACCCTAATACCAAAATTTTCTTGTAAGGACAGTTTTACAAAAATAATATGTCGGGCTTATATTGATGTTGATTTACATTGGACTTTGGTGCAAATACGGTGATCGAACACGATTTTTTCAAGTGAAGAAGATGTTAGGATTAAGAGCACAAGCATAACGAAGTAGATAATAGAAGCGAGGAAGAGAAATCGAGACTCAATGTTTTATTTTGGTTCATAGCAGAAGATTTCACTATAATTAGCACCTCCCACCATTACAATTCTCAATTACAAGAGAAAAAACAACGGCTCAAATGGAACAAGAGTTCGTTCAGTCTTTCAACTCAAATGGGCAGCCTGTCCATTATTTCAAGGATCTTACAGGACACTGCTTTTGGGATATCGACTGTGCCTGTCCGTCATGTTCCCAAACTGAAAAAGAAGATGACAGACCTTCCTCCAAGAAGAAGAAAAAGAAAAACGATTCCCTCTACCAGAGGTATCTTGACGATGATCCTACGGTGGGACCACTTGGAGAAGATGGTGGAAGATTCCAATTCATGGTCCAGTATGGAACTCCCAAATCTCCTCAGGTTATTCTACCACCATCTCCTTGTTCAGATGAACCAAAACCCTCATCACCTTCACCTCCGTCACCAAAGAAATTCATTACCTCTCCCTTCTATAAGCCTATCCAGAAATGGGTAAAGAAACATTCTTATCCCATTAATCTCCCTGGACCATACTCATGTACTCCCAAGCCAAAACCACCTCCAGTCTTACCTAGCATCTATATGTTCCGACCTGAAGACTTCCCGCCACTTCAGGCACCAAATACTGAGTCTAGTGGTGGCGCCAAGTTTCCTCCATTGAAAAAATTCTCAGATCCACAACAAAGGTATTACTATTCACCTAAAATACCTGCTCCTAATGATGCGGATGCTCATGGACGTCGTAAAGGACCCACTCCTGCTGAAGCTGTCTTGAATTGGCAGATAGAAAATGCCCTGGCTCAAAATGTGGTCCTAAACACAGTTACTACCGGTCTTGAACGAGTAGACCAGACAACTGCTGTGTCCAAGAAGATGTTAGAAGATTTTCAGAAGAGGCTTCATCTGTTGGAAATCAAGCAAATCCCTCTTCATTACCTGGAAGATCAAACTCCTGAGATGGAAAAACTCAGGCGTCAAATCCAAATTCTCCAGAATAAAAGACCTCTAGCACCTTCTGAATGCTTTCTATTCCCTTCCATCGCCTCAATCCCAAGATCAAGATCTGCTCCTCCAGGATCATCTTCGTCATTTGCAGCTATTCTTGATTCAACTCCTCCTCCACCTAGATCTAATGTCTTATCTCTTAGAGAGCGTCTGAGATAATGAGACAAAGATGCTCGAGACAAAGAGAAAGGGAAAGGTGTTCTGGATTCATACCAGAATGACTAGCTTTGGTGGGATTGATATCCTCATTTTTCTTGAAAGGAAGTCTCACAAAGAAATCTGAATTTTTCCATAGAGGATGGGAGCAAATCTGGGAAAACTGTGAGTGGGACTCAGAACAACAAGATAAAAGACTCTGGGTAATGGGATCAAGAATTTCAGGTTGAATAATGAAGAGTCTTTGGATGTCTACAAACTCACAGAACTAGTCCTTGAACTGTAAACCGGTAGGTACAATCTTGAGTTGAGGAAGTTGGGTAAGAATGTCCCAACCAATGATGAGGTCTTTATCAGGAGAATTACACCCAAGGATTTTTGTAGTGATCAAGCACTGGGGGGAATCTGGAAAGTGATTGATCTACCGCGGAACCTGGTTGCAAAAGTGTCACCAGAAAAAGAGTTAAAATACCTTGTGTAAGGCGTCCAGAACTCTTCTGGTAAGACCTTTGTATCCATGAGAGATGCACTGGCTCCACTGTCAATAAAAGCAATCACTTGGATAGGTTTATGGTATTTGGGAATGAGGATCTAGATAGGAACATAGGGATCGAATATGGAAGGAATTGGGAAAGAAGGCGAAAATATCATTGTCTGAAGATGGCTCAGAAATATGCCCGTATAGCACAAAGGGTTTCAGCTGAGGGTTCATCATCAATAGAAAAGACTGACTCAAGGTCATCATTATCGAGTGGAACACCTATGTTGTGCTCTATCTTCTGGATCATATGACTCTCTTGACGCTTTGCTTGAGGGCAGGTTTTAGCAAAGTGTCCCTTCTTGTTACAAATGTAACATCTGTCGGACTTGGATTTCTTCTTAGAAGGATGAGAAGAGGAATGATGCTTTCTTCTACGAAGGAACTTCCACTTTGCCTCTGCCTCGCTTCTTCTTGAAGGAAGACTTCTTAAAGTGCCTCCTTTTCTTATGATCGGAACAAGATGGGTCATTGCAATCTTTGGAATACTTGATTTTCCAACCTGGCTTAGCACAGGCCTTATCAAGTTTTCTATTTTCTCGGAAGTAACTTCTAAAAAGTTCTTTCTTTAGGCAGAGCTCTTCTAGTCTTATGTGGACGGCTTGTTGGATTTCTCCAATGGTGGCTTCTGCTATAGATCTTTGTCTGGCTTGCAAGTTCTTTTCAGCAGCTTGGCTGACTTCTTTGGGGATGGAAGCGAGAAAGATTGGTTTAAGGTTCCAATCTGCGCCTAGCAGGTAAATGAGCTTAACCATCTCTTTGAAATGGCGATCAAGGTCTTTTCTGGCCATGGAACAAAATTTTCGCTCAAAGAACTCTTTTCTTTTGAGTTCAACAATGCTGTCTGGTTTGCCGACGAAAAATAAATGGATGAGCCAAATGGCATTATCCAGGCTTTGGGTCAGGAATTGTATCTGGTCTTATTCTCCGACTGCCTTCCACCAGTCTTTTAAGGCTCCGGTAAATCTACTGGTGAATTCAAGAAGTACTCCATAGGTGTTGTACTCTGTGAGATGCCTAGTAGTCAACCAGGCATGAAATTCTTGGAGCCGATCAGGCCATCTATGGTATGGGATATCATCCAAGGTGAAGTACGTCTTAGATGATAAGAAAGTTGAGTTTGAACTACCGGTAGGGGGATGAACCACTTTTGGCTCTAAGGCCAATTCGACGTCTGGTTCTGACACTAGGTCTGCCATCATGATTTTACCACACTGAGATGAGTTATCAGAGAATTCTAAATCAGATGAGTTAGATGAAACAGATGATTCACTTTGAGGAGGATTTGGTGGTGAATTTATGGCAGAAATAGCACGGATCTGGACTTGGTGTCTAAGGAAATTTTCCAAGAGGTTCAAAATCGTGCATGAGGAGGGCAGATTCTTAGATGAGGGTGGAGAAGGTGAAGGTGGTGGTGCTGTGGGCATGGGTGCTTTCCCTTTCTCTTTGTCTCGAGCATCTTTGTCTAATTGTCTCAGACGCACTTTAAGAGATAAGACATTAGATCTAGGTGGAGGAGGAGCTGAATCAAGAATAACTGCAAATGACGAAGATGATCCTGGAGGAGCAGATCTTGATCTTGGGATTGAGGCGATGGAAGGGAATAGAAAGGATTCAGAAGGTACTAGAGGTCTTTGGTTCTGGAGAATTTGGATCTGACGCTTGAGTTTTTCCATCTCAGGAGTTTGATCTTCCAGGTAATGATGAGGGATTTACTTGGTTTCCAACAGATGAAGCCTCTTCTGAAAATCTTCTAACATCTTCTTGGACATAGTAGTTGTCTGGTCTACTCGTTCAAGACCGGTAGTAACTGTGTTTAGGACCACATTTTGAGCCAGGGCATTTTCTATTTGCCAATTCAAGACAGCTTCAGCAGGAGTGGGTCCTTTACGACGTCCATGAGCATCCGCATCATTAGGAGCAGGTATTTTAGGTGAATAGTAACACCTTTGTTGTGGATCTGAGAATTTTTTTCAATGGAGGAAACTTGGCGCCACCACTAGACTCAGTATTTGGTGCCTGAAGTGGCGGGAAGTCTTCAGGTCGGAACATATAGATGCTAGGTAAGACTGGAGGTAATTTTGGCTTGGGAGTACATGAGTATGGTCCGGGGAGATTAATGGGATAAGAATGTTTCTTTACCCATTTCTGGATAGGCTTATAGAATGGAGAGGTAATGGATTTCTTTGGTGATGGAGGTGAAGGAGGTGAGGGTTTTGGTTCATCTAAACAAGGAGGTAGTGGTAGAAAAACCTGAGGAGGTTTGGGAGTTCCATACTGGACCATGAACTGGAATCTTCCACCATCTTCTCCAAGTGGTCCCACCGTAGGATCACCGTCAAGATACCTCTAGTAGAGGGTATCTTTTTCTTCTTCTTCTTCTTCTTAAAGGAAGGTCTGTCATCTTCTTCTTCAGTTTGGGAACATGACCGACAGGCACAGTCAATATCCTAAAAGCAGTGTCCTGTAGGATCCTTGAAATAATGGACAGGCTGCCCATTTGAGTCGAAAGACTGAACGAACTCTTTAGGATCAGGACATTCCATACTGACTGGATCAGTTGGACATGGGGTAAAACACAGAATGGTAGGGAAAGAGGGGAAAACGAAAGTGGAGTCTTCCTTTTCCTTTGGGAATTTGATGGTTACAGTACCATCTTTCTTTTTGGTAAACTGGGGTTCAGAGGATTGAGCATGCCTTGTGTTTTGGTGGAGCTTTTCGTAGTTGGTTACCCAACTCTTTGGAAGGAGTTTAACAAGCTGGTCTCTAGGGATCTGTTTGGGAACATGAACACAGGAGGTCTGATCATGGTCAACAAAAATGAATAGGGCAACTTCTGAGCTAGGAAGATTAAGATCAATGGCATGATTCTGGACTCTATAGATCATCTGGTAGTGCAAAGTAGCGACTATAGATCCAGGAGTCTGTGGAGCTCCAATAATCTGTAATTGTACTTTGAGGGCTGATAGAAGGCTGGGATCAGCAAGGGCCATGTTGAAGTTTGGGAAGAGAGTGACAAAAACAGTGCCAGCATTCAGAGTGGTCTGAATCGTTCCAATGCAAGCATGCTGATAGTCAATGAAACGGGTGTCGAGTAAAGCTGCTCGCGCAACAATAGGTAACCCTTTACGTCCATGGAAAGAGAGAGCAAGACGAATGGCTCCGAAATGGAGGTGTGTGTAACCCTGTTGAGCCCGCTGAAGGGGGAACTCTTGAGGGATACTGAGAGTAATAAATTGCTCTTGCTGGGTGGATAGGATTGGGTGCTGGTCGAATTTTGAGGACTGAACATACTCCTTAACAGTTCGAGGGGTATGTTTGATGAGGTGTTTAATGGATTTGATAGGAGAGAAGGATGAAGGTTTTGAAAAAGCAAAGTATGGATTCATCAAGGGAAGCTGAGTTTCTGAAATCTTGCTTTCTTCATTGAGATAGGCTACCTCATAAAGATAGTCCATCTAGGAAGCTGTAGATGTTCGAAGCTCAGAAGGAGGGGCTAAAGAAATAGGAGAGTCGATGTGAACAGGTGAAGAATTTGTGAGAGTTTCCATGAGATCTGGGTGTTCTTCTCACCTTGCAGGTCCTGACTTAGAATTTTAATCTTAACTCGATCTCGATGGTAATGGCTTTGATACCAAGAAGGAAGCGGAGACAAGCCTGAATCTGAAAACAGGTATGCTATCCCCACTGCCAAGCCCTCTCGGCCAATTCAAGGGACTGCCTTTTAATTTTCCAGACTCAATCTTAAAGCTTAAGTCCAAATTTCCAAATTAACAATAGCTATTCACGGGCTCAAGTCTAAATTACCAATAAAACAGGGGCTCAAATCATAAAAGTTATTCAGCGAGACTTCGTATTTTCTCATCGATGGGAGTATAAATCAAACCCCAATAAAAGAGAGCAGAATAATGGGTTGAAATTATCGCTATTCACACTTACATATTACTATTCCCTCTTTGTATATTAGATATTTATATTGGATGGACGAGATGTTTGAAAACATCCTTTTCACCTACGCTCTCTCTCTCTCTCTCTCTCTCTCTCTGGAGTGATTAGCAATAAAATATTAGGGCAACCAATGAAAGAAGAAGCCCCATTTATGCTGTGCGCGAGCCACCCTCTCTCTCTCTCTCTCTCTCCATCTATATAAACACCATCACCCCAAGCTTCTCCATCCACAGCATCGAATCATCACAACCCCCCTTGTTCCTCTCTAATGGAACAGTAACACATGGTGGGAGAGTGAGGGATCTGAGGAAGACGATGCACGCCAGAATTAGGGTTTCAATTCGAGTGAACGGGCCAGATCGATCTGGGGTAAATAAGGGAGGTGACAGAAGAGAGTGAGCACACATGGTACTCTTTCTTGCATGTCCCAATTCATGCTCGAAGCTCTGCGTGCTCACTCTCTCTCTGTCACCCCCTTCTCTCTCTCTCTCTCTCTCTCTCTCTCTCTCTCTCTCTCTCTCTCTCTCTGTTTTTCTATGATCTTCTCTTGTTTATGCATGTGTGAATTTGTGATGCATTTTCTCTGCCTGTTGTGTGTTCAATCTGCCCAGAAAAACTTGCATCTTTTTTGTTTGCTATAGTTGTTTTAAGGTTTCAAAGTACAACCTCAGTGAACGAGTGTTTTCTTTTCTGGGTGTTGCCAGATCTTCTATGGTTGTCCTTTTATACACAGCTGATGATTTGCGCCAGCGAACTGGAAGAAGCTAGGGTTGAATTAAATTTAATAACAAGATTTTTCCCTCCTCATTTTTTTTTCTTGTGTAACTGACCGATAGATCCTGCTCTTGTACTTTTTTTGGGTACTTAAAATGACAAAAGGTCTGTACTTTCTCCATCCAAAAATTACTGTGTCCAAGAATTCTGTGCTCCCCAAATAATTTATTAGCGAGTAGTGAGATTTTTTTTTGTTTTTTGTTTTTTTGGTTCTGTGATTTTGAGCTTTAGCAGATCTAGCCATCCTGTTTCAGAAAACCCATCTCCAAGGTTGTAGACTCCCCAGAAGAATCAGATCCATCAGTTTCTTGTACTTCTCCTTTCAATCATATTTCATTCACCTTCTTCTTTACTTTGTTTTATGTGCTGGAGTTTTGCCTTTTCCTGTTTCCTTTTTTGGGTTTTTTGGGTGATGCATTTTGAGATAGGTTCTTTGCAGGAGGGCAATTTCCATTGATCCTGAGGTAAAATTGCAACAGTTTTATATTGAATTTGTTTTTTATACTTTCGTCTTGTTAGCTACTTGTATATACCTTTCTTTTTCTGGTTCAATAATGCTAGTTATGCTAAGGCCGATTTACAAGAATTGATATCCTAAGTGATATTATCTATCTGTATAAATGCTTATGAGTAGTCTCTCACGTCATTTCCTAAAACATGTTTGCGTTGTATGTCGATTTTCATTTTGGCTTTTGGGATGTAATGGACCTCTCTCTCTCTCTCTCTCTCTCTCTCTCTGATGTTGCGGGATTTATTCATCAGTCTTACGAAATCTAAAGATTTCTGAGGTCATTTGGTATTAAGTGGTTTTCATGTTGTGGGTTTCACTGATGAGATTTGATTAATTATTTTATCAATTGGTACCATTGGAGTCAATATTAGATTAGCCAATAGAAGGATCACTTTGTTTCCTGAGAATAGATTCTTGGCTAAAATAACGATGAGTGGGTGTTTCGCTTTAATTAGATTAAATAGATCTCACTTTACAAATGTCTGGTCACCCTATGGCTCTACAAAATTTACAAATCAATGGGGAAGAACATAGAATTAATTAGCTGAGCTAATATGCCATTGCTTGTGCTGAATCGCTTCTCATAGGTTGATCGGTTATCTTTGTGATTCTGTGAATGACCCATCTGGTATATGTCTTGGTTCAGGGCCTAAAAAAGGTTCCATCTTCTTATCCTAATGGAATTAATGTGTTGAAAAGTTGATTGATTGATTAAACTTTGTACTATCATTTACGATTATGTGTACCTTAGCCCTTTCCCACTGGTTAGCATGTTTCGCTACACAACTTTTCACACAATTGCAATTTCGTTCCTTGCCACATCTTCCTTAACATCCAAATACTCAAGATCTGTCTTCCTCAAAGTATCAGTATTGTCTATATCTTTCCCAGCCTTCCCTTGCTCCTTTTCTGTATCTGTTAATCTTTACAGTTAGTTAAATTCTTTCATAACGAACACTTCAGAAGAAAAAAGGATTCATTCATAGGATTTGATTTGCTGGATTGACCTTTCCATAGTTAAGGAGGATCTTGTTGATTTTGCAGGTACATGCTTTCACAACCCAGATGAACCAGTTGTGACTGAAGTACTCTCATAAGTTAGAACTCTCAGTCTCAAACGAACTACGCTGAGCTAGAGTACTCTAAGATCAGCGGCAAAGTAGGGAGCGACAAGATCATATCCAGAATCTTGTGATGACATAAGAAGTGTAGATTCATGTACATGCATTTTGAAATTGCTTCCTTGCTGATTGGATCGCGCAGCTTGGTGGTGCAGAGCCATCTCTCTTCCTGGATATATGGAATTAGAATTGCATGCCAAATTGGGCATGAATGTTCATTGTTCCAAACATAGCTCGGAACTCATGTTAGTTGCATTACTCTCGTATGATGCTATTGCTTAAGTTAGCAATTTATCTTCATTGATGTTTTATTTCATCACTGGATTCTTGTTACGGCAAGACCTTCGAGCACTTGTTTAAGCAGCTACTATATGGACAGAAAATTTGTACCTCGAGACGATGAAGTATTGTAATTTTACTCCTTAATAGTAGCTTAATGAAGGCCTCAAGGACAACTCATTAAGATTTTCTCTTAATATTACATGATTATGTGCCTGATGGAAAGTGAAATATAGAAACCAATTAGTTACATTCTGAAGAGAAAAGTTCAATAAATGTGTTGATATCTACAGCTATGCTATAGAGAAGTATACAATTATTACTGACTAATTTGATTCAATTGCAAACATTGAATGAGCAAATCCGAAAACGTTGTGACAAAAGATGCAAAAATGTTGTTCTAATTGAAGAGATTGATTGGGTTTGTTCTTCCTTTATTCTGATCTAATCCTAGTGATTCTCATCCTTGATTGATTATAACTTCAATAATATTTCTAATCAGCACCAATCAAAGGGAGATATTTTGTTTGAATCATGTGATATTTCATGTTTAGATAGAAAGGGCTAGCTTCTCATTCTTTGAGATAATAAATTTGTAATTCATCTAGCAAATATGGTTATTTCAAAGAAATTACTAATATCAATGTTGAAGATTGCTCAGGAAAATTTGCTATTGCTAAGCGTACTTACTAAGAAATTGTTGGGTTTTAGCATTAATCATGTATACGTTACGAGAAAAATTGTTACTTTTCCTTAGTTAGTTGCTTAACATACACCCTAAAATACTCTTTTCTCACTTACTATTGTCAATTGTAGATTACAGACACAATCTATTACACATTTGCACAGTTTTTTTTTTTTAAACATTTGGAGGTGTAGATCTATGCAATTTTATCCTTACATGAGAAAATTTTCACAAGTTCATGACGAAATTATAGTTGTTTTCTAACTTTTTATGCTTAATATATTCTTCGTGCTTTTTTCTCCGACACTTTTGAACATAAACGAGCATCATATACAAAACGAACCAACTTTTCTTTTTCACATGAAACCACAAAGAACTTGACTTTGTTGTGTCTCAGTTTGATGGAAACAGAAATGGCCAAACATTTATGTACTTGGTGTGATGTGATCATCCATGATTATGTCCATCATAGCAGGTGCCAATGGCCAGAATAGTCTTTGGGGGACAGAACGAAGAAGAGTTTTGGGATAATGACACAAATGGTTCATGACCTTTGGCCCAATATGCAATGTAGTCTCTGAATTTTTAATTTGTTCAATGTGGTTCCTGAACTTAAGCATAATATTCAAAGTGGTCCTTGGACTTTTGGTACATGTTCAGTTTTAGTCCACGAACTATATGAAAATGTTTAATGTAGTCCTTCCATTAATTTAATATCAAGGACAACATCGAAAACATTTTCATACGGTCCATGGACTAAATTTAATATGTACCAAAAGTTCAGGGACTAAATTGAACAAATTAAGAGTTCATGGATCACATTGCACATTGGGATAAAGTTCACGGACCACACTGAACAAATTAAAATTTCAAGGATCACATTACATATTGGGCCAAAATTTAGGGACTATTTGTGTCATTTTCCCATGAGTTTTAGGTAACGCAATCTAATCTTCCAGGCTGGTCATTTCACATGTTCTTTCTAGGCTCTCCTGAAGCAATAGTAATTACAATAGTTTCTAGTAGGCCCAATAAGGCCCACATAAACTCACCAATGGGCCCCCACTCATTTTCTGTCTTTCCTTTCTTCTTTCCCCTGTTTACTACTATCGAAAAGGAAAGAACAAGGAAGTGAAGGCATTCATATATCAGGCAACTCAGATTATAAAAAAAAAAGTTTAGGGTTCAATGAGCTCATAAATCACCTGATGTTTATTTCCGCGCGTCGTTTTAACTTGTTGGTACCGATCCAAATGAATGTTCGGGGATGCATATGGTAGGAAATGTAGATTGTCTGCTATCTAGTTGTCGGACCACTGATTACTTGGGTGTGTGTTTGTCTCGGTAACAGGTCGAACATTCGTGGAAGACCCTTAAATGAAGCACGAAAGCTGGAGGGACGTATCTGACTAAAGATAACTCGGATTGTCGAACTCGAGGGTGTCCATTAGTCCATGCTTTTTAGCCAACACGCATGAGATGTAAGAGTATATAGTCTCGATGCCATGGCTACTCCAGCTAAAGGAGTTAGTGTCGGTATACTCGAGCTCAACTCAATTAGCTATTCGAACTATTCGGACTCAAGTAGAACTCGGAAAGATACCGAGTTGAGCACGGCGACGAAAAATTTGAGCAAGAGTCTCAAAAAGGGCCAATTTGCAGCTGGGAACATGAACTACGGAGAAACGTTTATGAACAGCTAGCATCCAGAACTTACAAGCATCAAACTTAGTGAACAAATTCTTGCGCTCTGGCTATGTCCTCTCAACCATATCCTAAGATCATATAACATGGAAACAACAACAGCAACAGAAATAAGTGACAATGACCAGCTAAAGAAGCAGCCTCTGAGGCATAGAAATAGTAGTAAGGATAGGAGTAATCATGCCCTCCCATTCCCATTCCTGGAGTCCCAAGACCAGAAGGTGCATTGTTGGAGTACTTAAAAGGAGGCGGCGGAGCGCCCCACGAAGGGTACAGGGACGGCGCCTCGGGCGGCGGCAGCTGTGTTGGCAGAGCCGGGGATGGAGGGGTCGGCGGCGGCGAGGAGTAATGGTAAGTCTCGGGCGGAGAATGATGGTGGTGGGCATGCGGCGGCGGCGGTGGGGGGAGGGTCGGGAGCGGCGGCAGCGGAGGCTGATAGGATGGCATTGAGAGCGGAGGAGGGGATGAGCAAATGACAGGGCAAGTGGCACAGTCACTGATGCAAACCATGCCAGCAGTGGGCGCGGCTGGGGGCATTTGGCCCTGTGAAGTCACTCCACCTGTGAGCAAGAGCAGTGCAGTAAAGATTCCAACTTTGAGTGCCATTGGAGACCCGAATGAGCTCAACCTGAGACAAGTCCAACTCATCTTCTTGAGATGATGTTTCAGCTGGCATAAGCTTGAGAAGAAGCTGCAAGATACCCCCTTTTGCAAAGCTGGATTCTTTCTCTCTCTCTGGTGTAGAAGAGGAGGCAAATGGAGTCTCTGGGGCATTACTTACTGCAAGTTTTCATCTGTTTGGTTCTAGATTAACCAGAGAAGATATCAAAAAGTTGAATTCAGATGCTTCCTTTTTGTGGGGGTGCTGTGGCTTTCTTTTCTTAGTTTAATTAGGCCAATGTGGGGGGCATTACTCCCAAGAACTTTCCCTCCAAATGTCTTGAGAACTGCACACTAGATAGGAGTCGGACAGTATTGTCAAAAAGTGCCCTGACCATTGCACCGGAGAGGACTTGCTGTGCTGTGCCCCTATTTGAAATCTATGGATGTGATTGTACAGATTTTTAGCCTTTATGCCTGTATCTGTGAGTGGTGACATCGGGACAAATTTCAACTCAGTACCACGTGCATTGTTTGACTGATTTTAGGATATAAATGTTGGTCTAAAGTTGTTTTTGATCGAATTATCGTCGTTAGATCTTGTGGGACCGTAATCACGCATGATTCATGTCGATTGGTCCAGAGTCCAGACAACGTGCGCTCTCTCTTTGGATAAGAATGATGTCTATTGCATAATCAGAGAAAGAATCACCATTGTTGGACCATCAAGAAATGAATCATTGCTAGGACCCAAAAAAAAGGGACTTTATTACATGAAAGGACAGAATTTAGAGACCCTAGAGATAAAAAAAGTGTCTATTCTTTTAATTCCCCTTTAGTTCCCATGGAGTGGAATCCTAGGTGAAAGTTGCTTGACAGATGCTGTTGCTTTTTTGCTTTTGACTCTCACATATCACAAACCCATTCACCTCTTTTTGTGCATCAAGTCCTAGCCACACAGATCACACCTTTTGCTTTTTTATCCTTCTTTGTTCTCATGCTTCTCTTTGGAAGGTTTGCCTCCAACTTTCCACTTCCATTCCTGATTCCAGGGGAAATCTTGTTTGTCTTCAGTTTAATCAGAAGTTGGCATCATCACATTACATAAAGTAATGTTTTTTCGTCGAAAATCTCCATAAAGATAGCCTAAAAACCATGCAACTTAGTCTGAGCAACCTCATTTTTAGAATTGTTACGACAAAAAAACAAGATCACGAGAAGACATGGCGAGGCCAAGAGATTCGGAAGAAATGCTGTTTCGATATGCTGTCACAAGGAAAAACTAGAAAGGCAAATTCATTCCAAGAGCAAACAGAAAAGTTGCCTTCAGTCAGTGCAGGCAGCACAAATTTTTTGATTCCAAGTGGTAGTAATTGTCTGCTGAAAAACGCTCAACTATACACTTTCCACACTGTTCTCTACTATCAACAAGCCCCTGAAGAGAATGATCTTCACAGTTTAAATCTGATGGGGGTAATAGCAGGGCCAGGATCTTTGCGATACCGTGTAGCTTTCTGTGCGACAAGTCCTCAAATCACGAGTTCTTCCAAGGTCGGTCGATGTCATCCTTGAGCATATATGCATTCGTTCAACCATCATTTCCATCATTCGGAGTCTCATATGACGCACCCTAGCACGATATCAACATACAAAACAAAGTCGAAACTTATTCGTAACACCGTTCATTCTAGTATAAATGCAACATCATTAGGAAGATGTTATGGTCAAGAACAGCTTCTCCCTTTTACTCTCCTTATTTAATGTCTGAAGGAGTGTAATGGATGTAATTTTTCAGTTAAGTGGATGCCAATATGTTAATGCATAGTTTCACAGCTATTTCTCAATGACTCTATGCATGCATATTTGTTATTCAACTCGCCTTAAATGCTAATCCATGTCATTTGTTCTGATTAGTTCTCAGTTCATGCTTCTGTCCATCCAAGCAATGAGAATCAGATGTGATGTAGGATGCATCCATTTAACTTGTTGAAAGCTAAAACTCAACCAAGTTTAGTGTCTAGTCATACCTGACGAGGACTTAAAGCCGGAGAACTTGGTCCATGGCTTACAGCGGGAGAACAAGGTCCGCTGCTTACAACGGTAGAATTCGGTCCATGGCTGTGAATATTACCACTGCTGCTCTCTAAGTTGCTTCCAAAATCTTGTAGCCGGTTAAGCTCCGGCAATACAACTGTCCCGAGATCGGGTCTATCCTTCTTTCGCAGCTCCGTGCACATTAGAGCCAATTTAGCAAATGCTAAAGCCTCTTCCACTGGCCAATCCGGCACCGCTGGATCAAGCATCTCTTCGAACGTTCCCTTCTCGATGGCAGTTCTAACATGGTGGGACAGCCCCATCGCGGGTCGAGCTGTGATTATTTGAAGCAACATTATCCCGAAGGAGTACACGTCTGATCTGGTGGTCAATTTGCCCGTCTGTTGATACTCCGGATCTATATAACAAAGCGTTCCCGCAGCCGAAGTCATGTGAAATTGCGTGACACTATCTGCTACGGTAGGCGGGACCAACCTCGCTAGGCCGACATCGCTAATCTTGCTCTTGTAGTTACGGTCTAAGAGGATGTTGGCTGGTTTGAGGTCCCTATGAACAAGGGGCTCAGGCTTGGATTGGTGGAGAAACAAAAGAGCCGTCGCGATCTCGGCTGCTATATCGAACCGCTTCTGCCATGAAATCGGAGGGGTTTTGCCTTTTCGAAATAGTCGGTCTTCTAGACTGCCGAAATCCATATATTCGTACACCAAGCATCCATACTCGGGGCAAGCTCCTAGGAGGAGGACCATGTTTGGATGTCTCATGCAGCTCAGAACCTCGACCTACATTTTTGGCATAAGCAATTAGCTTCATGATGCCTCCATAGATGCATTCATTCAAGCCAGAAGATCTCAGTATGCATTGAGATGAATCAAAGCCACTAATTCTCATTCCTCAGGCCTACTGATGAACAAATCCTATGAAAACTATGCTTTTTACCTCTTGATGGAATTGCTTTTTCCCTTGAACAGCATCCGGTCGCAGTACCTTGATTGCTACAGGCGTGTGGTCGAGCTTTCCCTTGTATACCGGGCCATATCCGCCTTCGCCGATCTTATTTGTCTTCACGAATTTGTCAGTTGCTTCCTCGATTTCTTCTATGGTGTATTTCCTGTATCGGGTATCATTCTGGTGCAAGGCACTCAGTGCTCGGACCTTCTCTTTCGACTCTAGCTTGGCTTTCATCTCGGCATGTCTCCTTCTCTGTCCCTCCATTTCAGCCAGCCTCTGCGCCTTCTCTGCTGCTTCAATGGCAGCTTTGCACTTAGCCTTTTCCATCTCGGCAACAGCGAGAGCCGCCTCTTCCGCAATCCTGGCTTCCTCGAACCTACGAGCTTCTTCAATCTTCAACATATGAAGCTCTTCAGCCTACAAAAAAAAAAAAACAATACAATCCCCATGATCCTATCTGTTACATTCCATGCCTTTTCAATAGCTTCAAAAAGGCACACCTCCGAAATGTTGAAGGTTGAAGACATTATGTTACCTGCTTTTTGGCGGAGATGGCCTCTTTGCAAGCAGTGCTGTACATGTCCATGGTTTGCTTAAGTTCAAGCCTGAGTCTTTTCATTTCGGCCTCTAGTTCTCGCTGCAAAGAGCCGCCGATTACGCTCAGATAGTGAACATTGGATTTAACATTTCGAAAAGATGATTGCGACATAGACACCGATGCGGTAACTCACAATCCTCTAGAGGATTGTACTTACAGAAGATTGACTGATTGAGGAAGATGATAGCGAATCCGACTCCACCATGCTGAAATCAAACCTCTGGCCCCCCAAATCCATCGATCCAAAAGATAGAGACCCCGAAATATCACTCTCGTCGGACAGAGAATTTCGCTGTGGCGGAGAACTGAGCCCGCGGAGGTCGAGATTGTCTACCGACAGGTTCGCCGCAGGAACCCGGTTCCTATCCATTATATCCGATCCCATACTTCTTCTTCTTCCCCTGCCGTTGCCTCTGATTTATCGAGCAACATTAGGACAAACGAAACTCGGCACTTTTGACATGTAAGAAATGCCAGTTTATGACACTCCTAACGAGTCTCCTATTTTCGATACTGTTGAGCGTCGTTCGATTTGAAATGCATAAGTACTCTTAGTCACATGAAACAATCTCATGCATCCGCATAATCTCGTGTTCCATCGACATGCGACGACTCATCGAGTGCGATTTCCATATCTTAATAATGCATGAGGAGGTACATTTTCTAAAGAGTAGGAGCTGAATTCAGTATCCACTACCTGACTGAGTCCTGGAGCTTGGTCTGTTCTGGTGAATAAATAGGAGAGACGCAGCGAGAATTCGGCTGTCTAGGGGGAGTCGCGGTGTTCACCACAGGCCGCCGCGCTTGCCGGACCGACACTACCTTCCCTTTCGAAATCACGTAGACGCTACAAAAGTCGGGTGCGGACTTCGAAACAGAGGTCGCCACATCGGTGTACTTCAACTTTCTAAGGGCAGGAAAAAGAGAACTAACTTGATTTCTTCATCGCTGTTTGATAGGGGAACAGAGAGGGAGAGAGAGAGAGACCGACCTGGCGAGAGTGTTCCGACTCGCTGCGCCCATGACGACACTGGTGATGCAGTTGTTTGCGATATATTCCAGAAGGCCTTTGGCAACATCATTCTCCTCAACGACCACCTCCTTTATTTGAACCTAAATCAAGATTTTACCTTAGAGATCGAATCTGATTAGTTCGCGTTCATCAACCGCCATCCATTTCCCGATAATGATCTTCGGTTAACCCGTTTTTCCATTTCTTGTCTATCAGATTTATGTAAGAGCGATGAAAATGTTCAAAACCAAATGCCGCCGCATCTAAAAGCTTAAACTTAGAAATTAAGGCCTTATGATTCATGGAACATCAGCTTCAACAGTCTAAAAAACCGAAATCCGAAAGAGACATGTGAAATGTTTGATATGTTCGTGAAAACGAGAAACTGGCATACCCCTTTGCGTGCGCAGTATCCACGGTAAACAACGAAAAGATCTCGCGAATCTCCGTCTGCCGAGTCTCCCACAACATCAGTGCCGGAAGCGACTGCGAACAAAAAACCAAACGAGGAATCCAATTTATTCATTTTCCTCGTTTTCGTCTTGCGAATCGAAGGAGTGAACTCGAGAAACCGAAGAGAGAGATCGAGGGTACCTACTGTGTTGCGAATTCTTGTTCTTGACATGGATCAGGGTTATAACCGAGCCGTTGGCCCCTAGATGGTCTATGGCCCACCGCACGGCGTGCGGGCTGTTCTTGTCCTTGTCGATGGCCACGGCCATGGAAGCGGTGCCCGCACAGGCGGCGTTGTGGTCGGACGACAGCTGGGACGAGGCCATCTCGCGGACCGTCAAGCGTGGGACGGGGCTGGGGCTGCGACTGCGACAGCTGCCGTCGTGGTTCCTATCTCCTCGACGGGTGCTAGACCCGGCAATGCTCCCGGTGTTGCCGCCGACGCCGCCGTAGCCCCCAGTCGGGAGTTGGTTTGGGAAAAGAGGCTGATAAATGAGGTGAAAGCTCATTGTTCATGAGGTTTGAGGGTCTTTTGTGTTTCTTTCCTTAGCGGGACGCGAGCGATATTAACGAACTTTTACCTAATTTGCCCAAATTTGCGCGCCAAGCTTCAAACCTATTTTAGGCAATTTGACCTGGTCGTCATTTTCTGGTTAATCATTGTGGTTAGGAAGATAATGGGATTGGGTAAATTGACACGTCACCTCTTGTCCAGACCATTTGGATGGACAAGACAATGGCTAATTGCTAATTTTTTATTTGCATGATTATTTTTTATAAAGTACCCAGAAATCTATTAATTTTTACAAATGTTCGAGTAAGCTCCGTTTATTTCGCGAAAAATAAATGATTCGAAAAATATTTTTCTAAAAATGATCGCTTATATCAGCTTACAAAAATAAATAAACGGAAAGAATTTTCATTGTTATGCAAATATTAAGGCATAAATTATTATCAATATATAAATATTTTCTATTTACTAATTATTTCGAGCAATATAAGCGATTATTTTTAGAAAAATATTTTCTAAATCATTCTTTTTTCGGGAAACAAAAAGAGTCATAGAAACGATTGCTTGCACCGCTTGCAAAATTGAATGAACGAAAAATAATTTTATCGTTTACTAAAAAATTTAGACATAAATTATTACCGATAATGCAAACATTTTAAGCGATATAACGGATAAAGAAAAATATTTACAGAATCATTTATTTTTCGAGACATAAATGGAGCCATAAATTCACTCTAATTTGCCCAATATAGTACGTTGCCACATATGAATCACCAGTGCAATTTGGGTGGCGTTTAATCCAAATCAAATGATGTGATGATTAACCAGTGTTCTTAATTTCACCTCATTAATTGGTCCGATCGATGTTGACTTGTCCTCATCTTTTGCGATTATATGCTTGGCGAAATGAGCAATGTCAAAAGATTATATGATTTAGGGGCTTAATTAAAAAAAAGAAATTTTCAAAAAGAAATTTTCAAGGGCAACATTTCAGAAGAAAATTCCAAATAAGTGCCTGAACCTAAAGTGAACCTTATTTCAAATAAGTGCATGAAGTGCTTTAATTATTTCAAAAAAGAGCCTGACCGAAGGGCATTTTCGTCCTTTTACTTTTTGAATTGTTTTTCTTTTTTTTTCTTTTCCTTTTCTTTTCTTTTTCTTTTTGCTTATTCGCCTCCCCTCCCCATTTTCTTTTGCAACCCTTCGACGGCCTTCTTGGAGGAGCACAGTGGCCGGCCGGAGCTGTCATCGACCACGAGCATGGTGGCGAGGATGCCCCCAATGTCGGTCTCAGCGAGGACGTCAAAGAAGTCACGACGAAGGCGTGGGGGTCACTGGTCTTGAGGCGGACGAGAGCGACGCCAGTGACAATGCAAATGGTCCCGCCATCGTCGATGTAGAGGAGGCGGGTGCGCATGGCAACCTCGTGGTGGGACAACCATTTCTGCTCAAGCTTGGTGAAAATCTCTAGAGTGACCTTGCTTAGCTTCATTTGACTTCTCTCTCCGGGTCACTGCTGATTGGTAATGGTTTCTCTCTCGTACGATAGTCAACGAGAGAGAGTTAGGGTTTTGATGAATTGGGTTGAAATTGAGGATTTGCAGAGAGGTAGAGAGAGATGCTTCAAAAAAAAGAAAAAAAAGATGAACAGTGCCCTTGCCCCGTTGGATCTGGCGCCCCATGTCGGCCTGGGCGAGGGAGGCCCTCGCCCGTGCCTGAGGCCGACAATGGAGAGGAAATAGGAAAAAAAATGAAAAGAAAAGAAAAAAGGGCAAAACATAAAAAAGGAAAAGAAAAAAATGCCCTTCAATCAAGCTTTTCTTTAGAACGATTTGAGCACTTTAAATCTTTATTTGAAACAAAATTCACTTCAAGCCCTTATTTAATAAACTGAGCACACTTCAGCCATTATTTAAAATAAAATTCGCTTCAGGTCCTTATTAGATAAACCGAGCACACTTCGGCTCTTATTTGGAATTTTCAAGGACAACATTTCGGGGACCGGCGGCTGACGGCGTCGTTTGTGTGTTCTTCCACCACAACCGAGCTCCAGAAAACCCTGGAAATTCCGGTCGCGGAGGATTCTCCGAATCGGAGATCCGTCTTCGTCGAGATCACTACGCAGAGGTCCTGTAGAATTGGATAGAAGATGTCGACCGTGTACGTGGTGGAGCCGCCGACGAAGGGGAAGGTGGTGCTGAGCACGACGCACGGCCCACTCGACATCGAGCTCTGGCCGAAAGAAGCGCCCAAGGCCGTGAGGAACTTCGTTCAGCTCTGCCTCGAAGGCTACTACGACAACACCATCTTTCACCGCATCATCAAGGACTTCCTCGTTCAAGGTGGCGATCCTACTGGCTCCGGCACAGGTCCTCTCTCTCCCTCTCTCTATTGAAATAAAATTGCAGGGATTTTGAGCAAAACCTATTGGTTCAGTCTGTTAGCGTAGAGGGTTTTGTTGGTAGTTATTGTTGCTGGTGATGGCTGATGTGTTATTGCATTAGTTCATGTGACACTAGAGATTGGATGAAGTCTGAAGATTGAGGAACACCTCAGGCAACACCACATTGTTGATTGTTTAATTCGGTTGAGAGCTGTTTTTAGATGTGAAGTTTATTTGCTTGTTCCTGTAGTGGAAATTGCTGGAAAAGTATCTGTTCCAGGGATTAGCAGTGTCAAATCGGATTGCTTTGACGGCCAGTCTTTTATTTCCCTGAAGCAATTGGCTTTATGATGAATGTAGTGGATTTTGGACCTATACACCCTGCTTGTTTAGGGTTTGTGGCAATGAGTGAGCTGGATCTTCTAGGTTAGAACTCATGCTGTGTTTGTTGGATGAGACATTCCCTGTCATGGATTTTCCACTGACACCAGCGAGTGTGGTGATTTCAGGCGGCGAAAGTATTTATGGGGACGCATTTGCTGATGAGTTTCATTCACGTTTGAGGTTCAAGCACAGAGGTTTAGTGGCTTGTGCCAATGCAGGATCACCACACTCCAATGGGAGTCAGTTTTTTATCACGTTGGATCGATGTGACTGGCTTGACCGAAAGAATACCATTTTTGGAAAGGTAAACATGAGATGAGTCATGAGCGATATGCAGCTTGCGGGTCATCTGATAAATTTCTGCTTTTCAGGTATCTGGCGATTCAATATACAATCTTAGTAGACTAGCTGAGCTCGAAACTGACAAGAGTGATCGCCCGTTGGATCCACCTCCCAAAATAATCTCAGTGGAGGTAGGTTCTTGTCATGCTTCTAAGAGTCTCTGAAGAGTTGTAACTAGGGGCGCAGCATGATGTTGCTTCTCAGAGGTCTATTTAGAATCCAGATTTTTATGATGGTTTACTCACTGCTTGTTGCTTTAGTTAGTTCTGCCCGCTTCTCAGTGACCTTAATCATTTTTTTTTTCGTTATAACAATTCACTACGCCAGGTACTCTGGAACCCTTTTGAAGATATTGTTCCTAGAGCACCAGTGCGGTCTTTGGTTCCAACTGTACCTGATGTTCAAAATAAAGAGCCAAAGAAAAAGGCTGTAAAGTAAGACATTCTTCACTTATATGATATGACTGAAGCAGGGATATCCATAACTTTCCCCGCAGATATTCGAGAATATAATTGTCTTACTGATTCTTTGTAGAAAGCTGAACTTGCTTTCCTTTGGAGAGGAAGCTGAAGAGGAGGAGAAGGAATTGGTTGTTATTAAACAGAAGATCAAGAGCAGTCACGATGTGCTTGACGATCCTCGTTTGCTGAAAGAATATATACCAAGTAAACAATCGGTAATTAAATAATCAGTTTTATGGTATAATAGCTGCTGAAATAGAGAATAGCTTTTCCTTTTCTTTAGGCAACCATGGTCCTTCATTCTGAGGGGGGAGTCGCATTCCCAGTGTTTTGTTCTATGCAAGTGCAACATTTTCTATCTGTTGTACTTGTTTTTCCATAGATTATTTACACTTGGTGATGCCAATTGTGAATTGCAGGATTCGTCTGACGGCAAAACCTCAAGGGATGTCCAATTATCCATTAGAGAAGCTTTAAGCTCACAGAAACAAGAGCTGCAGAAAGAGTCTGGAGCTGAATTTTCAAATTCATTCAGGGAAATTGCCGATGATGAAGAAGATGACGATGATGATGCGAGCTTTGATGCAAGAATGCGTAGGCAAATACTTCAGAAAAGAAAGGAGCTGGGTTATCTCCCTTCAAAGCCAAAGTTGCCTGATGGTACTGAATTAACATCCGATAGTGCAGTTTCATTTATTAAGTTACTGTTGCACCGACATGAAGACTTTACTTTTTTCTGTTGCTCCTGTAAATGTCAACAAAAGAAAACATAGTGACTCAGATAGATTGCTCTTTCTATGTTTATGGAATCAGACTTTGAACTGAAAATCATGAGTAGAGAATCAATCAATGGCCAGCGTAGTAGTGTTATTGGTGTGAAGTGCAAAATGTAGACAACGTTGCTGGTGTGAAGCAAAATGTAGACATTTTGGGAAGATGAGTCTCACTTCAGCCACATATTTCTTCTAGGAAATGATTCATGGAAAAAGTGAGAGTCGATTTTCCTTTCTCATGATAACAACTAATATGAAAAATATCAAACTCAGTAGTTTGTATCAAGGATATCTTAGGAGAAGCATAAGGGGATAGCAACTAATGTTTAGAATCATGATATTTCACAAATGAGTTTGTTTTCTGGATACTCTTGAAATGTCCTGAAACAATTGCATGGTGCAACTCTGCTTTTAGTGTTCTAAAATCCCTTCTCTACCACTTCACACTTCGGAATGCACCGTTACCATTGAGAGAAAGATTATACCTATCTGATAATTGTTATACTGGTCCTTTGACATCGGTTTACTATTTTCTTACTTGTCACATTTTGCTTGGAGCTTTACACTAACTTTGAGATATTTGACTCTTGAGAGAAGCTTAATTGTCAGCTGACATAAAGAAAAAGAACTGCTTATTATTACTAAAAGTTACCTGGTGACATTGACAGGACAAGATGATTGAAATTTTGCATAGGTGCTCCTTTGCGTGGTTGTTTACTCGGTTCATCTTCATATCCAACTTAATTGTGCTATATTGCTCGAAATGCAGGGAATTCTGCCAGGAAGGAGCAGGAGACATCTATTTCAAGGTAAAGAGAGAGGACCTAATTCGTAAATTAAGGAAATCGTAGATGTTTGTCCACTATAATTCAAATTGTCTATCCTACTGAGGCACCTTGCTCTGCCAGTGAGCAGTGGTTTTGTCATACTTTACTATATATTAAGAGAGAGGCTGTTATATGTCCAAGGATTCACCAACTCTGCTTATAGTAACATGTGATTGTGAAGTGCTAATTTAGATATAAGTGGCTGAGTACCTTAGGTGACTAGGGTTTTGTTGTTTCTGAAACGAAGTGATGTAGATCCTGTGATTAGCTATCTGGATTCCTCCTTGAGGAGAAGATGCTCATGAATAGAAAAATTAATTCACTCATAATCAGGAGATTTACCCCAACATTTAGTGCATTAGGTTTATTAGAAGACAGTTGTGGCTTAGTGTTTTGACTTTAGACTAAAAATGTCACTGTGCTTAAGATGCTTTGGGGCTAATGACATTGGGTGCTGTGGAAACGGAGATGTAATCGGCTGCAAATTTTGATAGTAACTGATTCTCTCACCTATTGCTGGTCAATACAAATAGCTGCTATTCCTGATTTTTGTGTTTGATTCTATTTAGAAGCTGGTTTTGGGCCTAGATGCACCCATAGTTTAGAGTGAAGCCTTAATGATATTTTCCATTTACATCTTCACTGTTTATTGACCGAAGGATGCATCTACTACACTAACAAGTTGTGGGGTTAAACTCATTCATGTTTAAGCCTTCTTAGTATTGATATGTGGAAGCTTCCATCTTTTCTTTTCTTTTCTTTTTTCCAGATAATGGTAACTATATCCTCTTGATGCAAAATCATGGATCAAAATTGAGCTAGTAAAATCTGGTCCTTAAAGCAAGTTTCTCGTCCGGGAACTCAGTTTTAGCCAGTCATAGAGGAACTTTTAGAACTATAAATCAGAATTGGTGTTGGCCTGCCTTGTAATTGAAGTCTACCAAATTATATTCTGATACATGATTTGTCAGAAATTGTTGCATCAAGCCATAATTCAACACCTGATGGTGTATGTTTTTCTATAAAACCAGGGACAAAGATGACGATGATGATCAACCGAGGTTGGAAAAGCTCTCCTTGAAGAAAAAAGGAATAGGATCTGAAGCCAGGGCTGAGCGAATGGCTAATGCTGATGGAGATTTACAGCTATTGAATAATGCTGAACGAGGTAGACATTTGCAAAAACAGAAAAAGCGCCGGCTTCAAGGACGTGAAGATGAGGTATTTAATAACCTGTAATTTCACAATGTTATCGTTCGAGGAAATTTGCAGTTAGTAGCAGAGAATTGGATCAACAAGCAAAAGATCTATAGCCGATGATCATGCCAGAAGTCACAATTTAACGACTCATGATGCATTTTTTGCTAAATGACTTGAGTTCCTATTTGTGGGCTTCTAACTTACTTTCACCTGCTGAGTTCATCCAACGATTGTATTCGTGTTATGATAGTGTATGACTTTTAACAAAGATTAGTTTGCATCAGATTTAATCTGTGTTTCGTTACTTCATACTCCTGTGCTTGCTGTGTATGTTGTTGTTAATATAATATTTTTATTCACTGTTAAGGTACTAGCTAAGCTTGAAACGTTCAAGGCGTCAGTACTTGAAAGACCTTTGGTGTCAAGTGCCAAGGTTGGAGATGGTGGTGATGATTTATCTGACTGGAAATCAGTTAAGTTGAAATTTGCTCCTGAGCCTGGCAAGGTGAGCTTCATTTTTTCGATGTTTATGGCTGTATGTTGAGTTCTGTCAAAATTTTCAACAGCTTTTGGAGGTTCAAGAAAGAATTGTTCCGATGGATATCCGGTATATAATAGTGTATTTAACGGAAGTTTTAGTGGAAACTACACTGTCATTCCCAAAAGAAGTTCAGTGCAAAACTGGTTCGGTTAGTAATGACGAGTTGGGCCTTTAAATTGCACGTGAAATTGAGCAGTCTTCTGTTGTGCATGGGTGTAAGATGGAATATGTGCAACTGAGAGATATTATTGCAAATGGCAGTTTGAAACTTAAATGTTTCGTGGTGTTGAACATTCGAATGCCCGATACGTTAAAATAGTTTTGCTAATACATCTGCAGGACCGAATGTCTCGTAATGAAGACCCAAGTATTGCAAATGGCAGTTTGAAACTTAAGTGTTTCGTGGTGTTGAACATTCGAATGCCCGATACGTTAAAATAGTTTTGCTAATACATCTGCAGGACCGAATGTCTCGTAATGAAGACCCAAGTGATTATGTCGTGGTGGACCCTCTCTTGGAGAAGGGAAAAGAGAAGTTCAACAGGATGCAGGCCAAAGAAAAACGAAGAGAACGGGAATGGGCGGGCAAATCTCTCACTTGATCCCATTTGTACCCCTTGGACAAACTAAACCAGTGGTTCTTGAAGTGCATGTTAGAGGTGGTAGCTCTCTTCATTGAAGAGATTGATCTATTGACATCCCAATCTGTATCAATAGGACACAAATCAACATGTACATAATCTCTCTTTTGGGAGAGGCGGATAATCTAGTAGAACTGTTCTTGAATGGTATTATTCTTGCTGAGAGTTTTAGTTTTAGGTTTTTTTTTTTTTTTTGGTCTCTCTCAAGATTATGTTATGTTGATCTTATTTGAACTGAAGCACTTCTGGAAGAACGGCAAGGCCAGAAGACCAGGAAAACAAGGGGGTCCACGTCCATCTCTGTCCATTAACGAGGAGCATGAGGAAGGCGTTGGATTCAGACCAACCCCACCATTACGTTTCGATTTCTTTCTAGACGTTTGACTTTTGGGGCTGACTACAGTACCGTTCAAGACTTTTCGAAGCCACCAATGAATTGAGCCGGTTTGGAATTTGGTGCTTTCTTGAAGGAGCATCACATGGTCTTTGTTGGCTGTGTCGGGTCCAGTGGAGTTTGGATCATTCTCGTATTAGCTCATGAGAATTGGAATTTTGACTCTCCTTGTTCTTGCATCACAACTATTTTCTATGAATAAACAGAGAATTTCGGTATATCTTCTGTTTTGCTTATTTGAAGGTGAACAAAGGAGTAAGCTTGGGTCCGAATTGGAGTATTTGACCCAAGGCCTCTGGAAGGTGAGGCTTATTTTGGGTTCAACTGAGACCTACACACCACCTAATTGAATATTTATCATCACAGCTTTGTTTAATTCAAGACAAATTCGCATTTAACTCCTTCCCAGAACGCTGAGGTTCGATATATCACGGCAAAAAGTTAACATCGAGTAGCTACCGGCCGGCGGCGGGGGCGACAATCTCTACTGGCCACCCTCCGTTTCGCGTTCAAATTGCATACGTGTCTCGTTTCGTGTGAACGCGCCGTGTTTTTTGAAATCTGAGTCTTGACACGTGAATCTCTCTTTTTGGTTTTTTGGCCTTTCGTCTGCATAAGGGCGCGACGTTCTTGTCCACCCACGCCTTTCACTCTGGAAAGCAACGGAACTGTTAATTATGTCTTGAAATTTTAAGTACTCGACCCGGTTTATCACCCGATCCGACATATTTTTTGTGCGACCCAAAAAGCTGAGAGAAAATTGAGATTTAGTTCGCGACGCGGAGGGTTGAGCTGATAGGCCCAATCTGGATTTTCATTTTTCACAATTAAACCTTTGTTTTGCCTCGCCCGTGGACGTAGATCACTTTCATCGAACCACGTAATCCTTGTGTTCTGTCATTTTTTTCCGCGTTTGTTACCACAGGGACAACATGTGTTTAAAAGCATTAACAAAATAACAACGAGAGAGGTAAGGAATGATTTAAGCTTTTGACTCAAAAGTCCCCATTAGCCAGACCAGATAAGACCCCGGGCCGTAACAAGCAGCTGAAATTTCCCAAAGATGCTTTGCTCAAAACATCGTTCCACAAGCAAACCCAAGATTCTTTCTCGTACTCTCTGTCTCTCTCCCTTTTCCTGTTCGTCAGGCTTAGCTGCCGCTCAAAAGGTCAAAAGAGCAGCGTAAAACGTTGAATTTTTGCCCAATTCAGACTGCAATCTCGATAGCACCAACCGGTTCGATCCGAAAAGACTCGAAATTTTTCAAATTTTTTTTTTGTGTTAAATCTTGACTTCGTTCTGATGCAACATGGTGGCCTGATTGAAGGAAGAACAGATTATCCACCGAGATTAAAGTACAGATCTTGTTTAGGCATCCATCTATAACGCGTTTAAGGCTAATCATGATCATGATTAGATGGTATTTTATTTATTTATTTATTCGTTTGGACGATCTATCTCTCTCGCTGTGCAATATGATGACGTTGACCGGATGTAATGGTCTTAGAAACGTACACGTATATTCTTGGAATAATCTATTGTATTTTGCATTTCCGCCGTATATGGTCTGTGTATGTCCTGTCTTAAAAAGACGTGTTCTATTTTTGTCCGAAATTTTCAAAATTATTGAGTTTCAAAATATTTTTAGAGCAACAACCTGAAGTGCCCTCGTTATTTCAAAAAAAGGGCATGACCAAGGGCATTCTCGTCGTTTACTCTTTTTTTTTTTCCCTTTTTCCTTTTCTTTTTTTCCACTTCTCTTTTTTTCTCTTTATTGTGGCCGACGAGGGCCCGACGACCCTCGCCGGCTACTGGGCGAGGGTCGGCGAGGGCAGCCCTTGCCAGATGGGGCGAGGCCGCTCTCGACGGGTCACAGACGAGGGCCGGCCATCGGTGAAAAGGAAGGAAGAAAAAGGAGAAAAAAAGGAAAAATATATATATAAATGATGAAAATGCCCTTGATCAGGCCCTTCTTCGAAATAATGAATGCACTTCAAGCCCTTCTCTGAATTTTCTTCGTTTTATGTTTTGGAAAGGTTTCGGGTACTAAACAGAAAGTCCCAACTCTAAACGCTCCCGGGAAAAGGAAAAGTTAAGAAAAAGTAAAAGATTGCCTCAAAATACATCAATGTGAAAGAGAGGTCCAAATTGCGAGCAGCTTTTTGCAATTTTTTATTATTATTGTTTGTAGGAATTGCAAGAAGCATTAGTTCTGAATTATTTCTGGTAATCCTACTCCAAATAGCTTAATTAATCACAAGAAAGAACAAGTACTTGTGTCATTAAGGAATTCATGAAAGGTAACAACTTCATCACGTTGCTTAAGATTCAACATCTGGTTGCTATGTCGGCCTCAATGTGAATCCATGAATAATTATTGTTTATGCAATTCCAGATTAGCTAACTCAGTTCCCCTTATGAGAAGCTCAAATAAAATAAAGTAGCTGCTCCTTGTAGATGCAATCCATTCATTTATATATCCATTCTAACTAATCGCGATCATGTCTGCTTCGTATTGGGAAAAGTATCGGAAAACTCCTAAATCCGTTGCCATGGTACCGATTTAGTCTTAATCCTTTCAGCTGGATCAATTTAGTCCGACACATTTTTAAGTTTGCAAATTAAGCCCATCCGATCAAATTTTAGCAGCAAATCTTTATAATTTAATTTTGCTTCAATCTTCTTCCTTTTGGGGCCGAGGATTGGCAAGGGTCGCCGCCAAATATGCAATGTTGTCATTGGAGTTTTCATTTGTTTAGTGCGATCCCTGAATTACCGATAAGTGTTCAGTATGATCCTTCCGTTTGCGTCGTTCTTTACATAGTCTAGGGACTGAAGTGAATCTATATCAACAATTAAGGGATCGTACTGAACAAATTAAAAGTTCAGGAACGACATTTCATATTGAACTAAAATTCAAGGGCCATTCATGTCAATATATATATATATATATTGAAAATACAACACCCGAGTCAATCTAGCAGGTGTGAACACAATGAGAAAGTCAAGGAGATTCTCACTCTCTTGGCGCTCCTATTCAATGAAGAGAGGCATCATGCGTCAGAACTTTTTTCGAGTAGGGACAATCCATGTACGAAATCAAAAGAAGACGAATCCATGTGTTTTTTTAAATATTGAAACGTTCAATGTCAAAAGTGTTCGTCATCTCTTGTCGGCCTCCTAAGTTGGGAAAACCATCTCTAACTGAGGATCGAGCTTTGCTAGGGTTTTGAGATTTAATTCGACTCATAGTCCGGTTTGTTTTTTTAAACACAGAACATTCGAACTATTTCGAATGATTAAATCTCTGCATTTGCGCGCAGATCGTCTCGTCCAGGTCAAGACTTCACTCATAAATTACAGTTAGAAACCGTCTCTAATCGAGCTTTGTCAGGGTTTCGAGATTTAATTCCACTTCTAACTCGATTAGTCTTTAAACACGGAGTGTTCGAACTTTTCGATTAATTAAATTCCCGCATATGCATGTAGATCGGTCAAGACTTTACCCATAAATTATAGTTAGAAACCGTATCTAATTGAGGACCGAGTTTTGCTAGGGTTTCGTGATCTAATTCGACTTGTAACCCGATTTATTTTCACATACGAAGCATTGGAACTTTTCTGAATGATTAATCCCCGCATATGCGCGTAGACCGTCTTGTCCACATGCATCGGTCGAGACTTCAAATTATAGTCAGAAACCATCTCTAACTGATGATCGAGCTTTGCTAAGGTTTCGAGATCTAATTCCACTTCTAACTCGATAATTTTTAAACACGGGACATTTGAGCTTTTCGATTGATTAAATCATCGCATAAACGCGCATATCGTCTTGTCCACATGCATCGATCGAGACTTCACTCGTAAAGCGGCATGTGCGCCCCCCCTCAAATTATAGATTTTTTTCAGTCTTTGAAAAAAAAGGCATTCGCCAAACATTAGTATTTAGGTTCACACCCACCTTTTTTTTTTTTTTTTTTTTTGGTGGTAGCTGTCTGTAAATTGAAAATGTAGCCCTAACGAGAAGGTCAAATGCCCAAGCTTAGTGTACAAGTTGTCTAGTGCAATTATAAACCATCAGAAAAGCCCTTCTTAGGAATATCTAAAGAGGAATCACTTCCCCCACACGATTCAATAAGTCACGTCGAGCTTATATCCAACATGAAATTTAAAAATTTCATTAATCAATTACGAATATTAAGATTAAAAACGGGCTCGTGCACGGGAATCGGACCCGCCACATATGCCCGGTAGCACGACATCGTCGGGGCAGACGGTTTTGAATTCGGACCTCCCGCTCGAGTCACCGATCCGTTTCGACTTGATCCGATTCGCAAAATTAATTAAATATCTGTGGTTGGGGGAGGTGGATGTGGATCATGAATTTTTATTTTTTTTTTGGTTTTTGCGGGATCCGAAAAACCGCGTGTTGAAATCGCAAGAGAGCGAGTCACCGTCCAGCGCCAACCACCGCCACCCCCCCGCAAGAAGAACCGCGTTCACACCTGTGCTCTAATCCACTCCAAATTATCCCCTGCAGCGCGCCCCACAAGTCCTCCCACGTCCTCTAGCCAATGGGGCCTCGCCACGTCACGGCCTCTTGCTCAACAGCGCCGCCCACGTCACCGGCGTCTCCATCGTAGCAAGCGTGTGCCCAGCCGCACCAGAACGAAACCCATGTAAGAGAATCATAGGTTAAGTCATTAGTCGTGGCTGTTAACTCACAACATCCTCCATCCCTCCTCCGTTCACACCTCCCTTGTCAAAAGAACCCAACATTTATAATAATTTCCGAATTCAACTCGCTTCTCAACCCGAGAAGGAACAAATCACTTCAAAGTTCTGATCTTTCTGCTCTGTTCTCGCCTTCAGCTCCACCCCCAGCTCCCAATCCCTCTCTCTCTTTATGAAACTCACTTCTCTCGGGAGCCCGCAAGACTGCTCCTACATCTTCAGCTTGTTGCAGAGCTCACTTGGCTCCTACCCGATGAACGAGACCAGCACCACGACCTCCACGACCACGGCCACGGCCAAGAGGCGCAGGAGGAAGGAGAATGGCGATAGGGAAGGCGACACCGCCGTGGGAGAAGGTGGCGACAAGAAGAAAGAGTTAAAGGGTATCCTCACTTCTCTGCTGTTGTTGGAAGAGCAGGAGAAGCAGGACAATCAAGAACGCGACAAGGCTTCGAGGGAAGAGAAGCAGCTGTTCGAGACCAATCACAAGAAGAAGACCAAGGCCATGTTGGGTTACTGCTCCAATCTCAATGAATACTACACGGAGGTGGAGGAGCTGGACAGGGTGAAGAGGAAGAAGGCGAGGTCGTTGGCTGGGGCTGTCGCCGGCACCCTCGCCTGTGAGGCTGATTCGGTGAAGAAGGGGGTCAAGAAAGGGAGTGGCGAGAGTGGAGGCGGTCATCAGAGGAGGCTGTGGGTCAGGGACAGGTCTAACGCGTGGTGGGATGAGTGTAATAGGCCCGACTTCCCTGACGAGGAGTTCAAGAAAGCCTTTAGGATGGGGAAATCGACCTTCGACATGGTATGCGAGGAGCTGAATTCGGTTATCGCGAAGGAGGACACGACATTGCGGAACGCGATCCCGGTCCGGCAACGGGTGGCGGTCTGCTTATGGAGGTTGGCGACTGGGGAGCCGCTTCGGCTCGTCTCCAAAAGGTTTGGTTTAGGCATTTCGACTTGTCATAAGTTGGTTCTTGAGGTCTGTTCAGCTATTAGGACTGTGTTGATGCCTAAGTACTTGCAATGGCCTGATGAGGATAAGCTTAGGAAGATTAAGGATGAGTATGAATCGGTTTCAGGGATACCCAATGTCGTTGGGTCCATGTACACGACCCATATTCCCATTATCGCTCCTAAGATTAGCGTGGCTGCTTATTTTAATAAGCGGCACACAGAGCGGAATCAGAAGACCTCGTATTCGATCACTTTGCAAGGCGTGGTCAACCCCAAAGGAGTGTTTACTGATGTTTGTATTGGTTGGCCTGGTTCGATGCCCGATGATCAGGTGCTGGAGAAGTCTGCACTTTATCAGAGGGCTAATGGGGGGCTACTGAAGGGTGTTTGGATCGTCGGTAATTCGGGTTACCCCTTATTGGATTGGGTTTTGGTACCTTACACACAGCAAAATTTGACGTGGACTCAACACGCGTTTAATGAGAAAATCGGCGAGGTCCAGAGGGTGGCGAAAGATGCATTTGCGAGGTTGAAAGCGAGGTGGAGTTGCTTGCAAAAACGAACGGAAGTGAAGCTTCAGGATTTGCCGGTGGTTCTCGGAGCCTGCTGTGTTCTGCACAATATCTGTGAAATAAGAGGCGAGGAAATGGACCCGGTGCTAGGATTTGAACTCATTGATGATGAGATGGTCCCTGAGGTAGCTTTGAAATCAATGAGCTCAATGAAGGCTAGGGATGCGATTGCCCATAACCTCTTGCACCATGGCCTCGCGGGGACTTCTTTTCTATAGAGCGAACAGTCACAGCTGGTTTTCATTCTTATTTTTACGTTTTTTCACTTTCGAGATGGTAATTCTTTGGAATTCGCTTTCTTCCATACTTGTTGTAGTCTTACACCATAATCATTCTTCATGATTTGTTGAAGGAGCTGTGTAAAAGATATGCTCTTGCTCCTTCCACAAACGGATGATACAAGTCTTCATAAGCTTTATGTTATACAGGTTGAATAGAAGGAAAATGTTGCAAATCGAGATTACGCACTTGAATTACCGAAAAAGAGTTGAATGAAATTTGACATCATTGGGTTCTTCAGTTGCACAGGCCTTTCTCTTATGAATTATTGCGTTTTATATTCTCTGTGCGCAAGAACTCTCGATTGATGGAATGGGAAAACCCATCTCCAAATGCTAGATCATGGTCAGTTTTATCTCATATGCTGCTTCTTGCGACTTCTTTCTGTATAATCACCGACAAGTCATTTGGCTTTGTATTTCATGGCTTTCTTTTGCAGATCCTATAGCCATTTCAAGTTCATTCTTTTCCGAGTAAAATTTGCAAGTTGTTGCTAAAAGCTGATTACTTAGGGAATTAACAGAAGCAACGGGCAGTGTTGACGTTGAATCTCTAGTTTTTAGCAGTCATTTCCTCATAATGCAGGAAGTTCACTGTTGATCTCTAATTTTTGCAAACTGCTATATCATCTGCGGTGAGTTTATAAGGGCTGTTATGTTTTCGACCGTTGTCATCCTGATCATAATCCAGCGTACCAAGTTTTAGTCGGGGATTAGCTTACAAGAGTGAAGAATGTCAATCGAGGAACTCTGGCTTCAGTCTTGTGTGTTAGTCAGTTCCATTAGAGCCAGCGAGAATTGTTTTAATAGGTTCATTTGCTCGATATCTCTTCGATTCTCGGTCTGTATTCCCAGATGAACAACGAGGAAGATGATGCCTTCAAATCTTGTGTTCTTCAAATGAATCTCTTTCGGCAAAGAAAATACAACCGAGAAAAGAATTCCCAACTCTGTTGAACAAATGGGATTATAGATTCTATTACCAGATTCGAGCAAGACAAGGATAATGTTATTTGCCAAAAAGTTTCATGTTTTCCTCCACAATTTGTAATATCAATCAGAATAGGCTGTGCTGAAATCCGGAAATGGCCAATAGCATCTTCAAAAAGGCTTAGGTAATGTTGCAAGTTGTGCTTTCCATTCATGTTTCACACGAGAAATGTAGTTATTAGAGCAATAACTAAATGGTGTCTCGGAGTCCACAGCTTGGACTTGGAGAACCCTTTGACTTGTTCTCTTCCTGTCACTTTCTCTAGTGTGCCTGACTTGAATGACAGCATCAAATGATGCAAAGAACGAATTAGCACGAATATGTTGGTGCTGTGACATCCACTCCATTCAATATTAATTAAGTCACCTTCAAAATTGGTCAGAATCATGCCATTTTCCATTTTTTTTTTTGCATGTATGCACCAGTCACTTATTGTGACCGGCATATCTCATGCCATAATTCCTCTAGAAGAATTGGCAAGTCCATAAGACTAATGGAACAACCTGATGTGAACGAGTCCATACTAGCCTCACCACACAAATCCGAACAATGCGTCTTTCCTCGAGAAAGCTTATCGCGTCTTCATGTTTGAGAGGAACCTACATAGTGGGGATCGAAAGAGAGCACGCTTTAAGCTTGACAAGATCTTGCAGTCATCCTGAATATTCATTAGGACCACAGTGAAATTTCTGTTTCCTTTACAAGAACATCAGACAGAAGATTCTCTTATGTAATGTTCACAAACAGTTTGATCAACTATAGGTCAAGTCATATTCAAAGAAAAGCTCATTTCTGCTTCTATCCTTAGCTCCAACGGCCCAGTGATGTGAAGCCAGCAAAATCAGAGATATGCACACTAGTCTTCACGTCATCCTGGCAACACACTACAGATTGATCATTATCACATTCATTTGCTCAGATCAGACCTGGCTTTCTAGCTGTTCTACATCATTTATCAGAGGGTAGATGGAGAGGAAAGTGTCCAAATTGAATCCTCAAGACTGGGGAGTCTGGTTTCTTGTCATCGAACTGGTAACCTGCCAAAAATCCCAACAAGCTCTTGTTACTTAGGATATATTATCAGAGGACAGAAGATACAACATACAGAAATAAACATAGGAAGACAGGTTAGCTGACTAAGAAAATTATATATCTATGTTTGGTGGCCAGGATAAAAGTCAGGATTTTATCCTATCCGGCGTTTGGCTGTTCAAGACAGAATAAGGCTAGATAAAAGAGGGATATAACCCCAATTAATGAATCCCATGTTGGGTGTGACATAAAGGTGGATACGAGTTCCAATGGCCATGGTTTATGCTGGCTACCGCGCGAGGACCACCACCACAACAGCCAATCGTCGTCACCTCCAACCACGGCATCGTTGTTGTCACCTCAGACCACCGCCACATCGCCAGCCAACCGATTGTGTACCCTAACTGGAGCTTCCCGATCGACATCTCCACATTCGTCCAAATCCGGTGTGAGGACGGAGCTTGCATTTATCGTCCCTTTTCATTTACAACTTGTGTGTCCTCCCCGTTACATATACACTTCACCTGCTAGGCAAAGTTTCCCCCATCTTCGTAGTCTCTCACTCAATCACGCATTGTCCTCATGGGAATCGAAGAAATCAAGCCACGAATTCCCTATTCTGCTTCGACTCATCAATGGAAGTACGATGTGTCTGTGCGCTTCAGAGGCGAGGACAAAGGGAAGACCTTTGCAGCCCATCTCTTCCATGCACTGGGGATCTACTATTTCAAGGACTAGAGATGAGACAGAAATGGCGGCCGATTGGGCGCCATCGGTTGATGACTGGGCGACGATTGGGACAAGATGACGACTGCCGATAGCATGACAAGGTGAGGCGCTGTCAACGGCGGCTTGACAGGTGGCAGCGGAAGGCAACAGCAATGTCGAGTTAATGACATTAGCAAAATGATGGAGGAGCGAGAGAGAAGAATTTGTGTTATATCCACGTTATATCTGAACGTTTACTGAATATTGTATAATATAGTACAAATCTCAATACTATCCTATCCGAACTTAATCTTATCCAGATATATCCTATTCCACATAAAAATCCAGACGACCAAACGTAGCTGTTAGGTTATATTAACAAAAAATTCTAGATACAACACGCGGTAATAAACATAGGATGATAGATTAGTTGACTATCGAGAAAGTCGGTCATTTAAGGGACATATTTTAGGGATCAAAAGGCAGTTTTCTTCTTTCTCGCAAGACTTCAATAATATACTCATAAAATACCTGTAAATATTCTGTGAGTAATTGCTAGACAAACTTACCTTGAAGAGCTTCCATAGCTGTCAAAGCACATTGGGAATCCACAAACTCAACAAAGCACAGCACCAAAGCCCTATCTCCACTCTGCAACAAATACCAAATGACACGAGAACTTTTTACTGCTATAAACTAAATAACAACATAAATAGTTGAGATTAGGATGTCAATTTGGCAGAAAATCAGGATAGAATTGATCAATACGAATGGCATTATCGCTTGTATATATAATGAATCCATGAAGGTATACATACATCCAGGAGAAATTCCACATAAGTTGGGTTAATCTAGTTTCCAACCAATCATAAATATCCATGATACAGTCGGTGGAATAGAAAGTTAACAGAAATTGGGGATGGGGGAACCGTAGAGGAGGAGGCAGAAGGAAGGAGTCTGAGGGGAAAAGAAAGAATAGTCTAAGGACTTATGCCAAAATTATAGGTAACTACACATGGAAAAAAGAAGAAGAAGAAGAAAGAACATTAACATGCAGGCTCCATTTAAAGCTGTCAACGTTGTCCACCATTTGGAAATTTGAAGTATGATATAAGGGTAAATTATAATTAAAAGGCAAAGTTAGACTTACACGTCTGGCCTCCTTATGGATAACTCTGATTTCCTTGAAGCCATAAAATGGTCGAAATAGATCTACCACTTTAATTCAGGAAGTTACAATTGACTGAACAGGGAGATCTTGCAACCATTGGCAAGCAGGACTAGATCTTGTTTTTGATAAAAACGGATAGGGAATATATGCTCCCTCCAAAAATAAGCAAAAGCCATGTCAAAACTGAATGAGCAACAAAATCATATCATTGATAGGACATGTAACTGAACTATTGCAGCACCAATATGATTCCCAATGCCCCATCTGTAAACTCCAAACTTCCGTTGAGGCAATGGAATACGGGTAACCTATTTTGATAAATCATGCAATGAGCAAAAGGATACGGCCTACTTCTCTTCTGGTACAGTCAGTTGGAAGACCATGGACAAACAAGATATTCGAATCTCTTGCAGGTGCTGTCAAGCTATCAACGTTCCTCAAGGAACTTGACCTTTCGGTTGCCGAAATTATAGGACTAATGCCAGCTGAAAAGTCTGGTCTTTGATGAAGTACTGGACCTTCTAAAGGAGATGAATGGCCCTTAAGGCTTGTGCCAGCTGCTAATCGTCCAGTTCCAGGTTCAGGACGTATTCCATTTCCTAGAATATCATCTACACCATATGTCCCGGGTCTTACTGGATTTACCTGAATTTACAACCTATTAGTTCATTTCTCCAACAACCTTATCATAAGAGCTATGAGACTATAGCAAAGTCATTACATCTTTCTGCAAAGCATCTGAAGGAAAAACGCGTAGATCTCCATAGCCGAATGCATGATGAGATGCCAATGATGGCGTCTCAGATGACAAATAGCCAGGAAAACTTGCCCTGGCAACAGTAGCTGGCATAACATAATTAGAGAAAAAGCAATGATGCAACAGTTAGGATAAGTGCTTAATAGTGGACACTACAAAAAGAAAAGAGAATCATGACGTTCAGTTTAGTAGGACAAAAATACTTGGATATTCCAACTAATACAGTTCTGATTCAGATAAAAGCGGCATTGCTTTGTTTTATTGTGGCTTATTAAATGTTTTCCTTACTAGGCCACAGTGATCAGTGGTATTGCAGGGCCGTTACTGCATACAGGCAATCTTCAACCCAAGTCTTCCTATAAGGCTATAAGAATGTCTTCAAGACGTCTCAAGCACGGTAATGGTTGATCCTACACATGCATTGTGCGGGATAAAACTATAGTCTCTATTCTTCTTTTTGCGCCAACAATCTTGATCTGGTGATCGCACTACTCATCTTCTTATAAAGACTAAAATGCGAATCTTTCCTTCCTTTTCTTATCTAGTAAAGGCGAACCAGAGTGGGTAAGCAGTAGCTTAATATGCAGAGGAAGATATAGTCTGAATAATCACGCTGCTTTCGAATGGAAAGATAATGGCATAACAGACAATTTTGTGCTTGAAACAATTCGACCTCAACCAAATTTGAACAGAGCATTGCAGTATAAAATCCTGCTTCCTAAACCTGCTACGTCGACTAGATTTTGAAACCAATCAGCTCAAATTCATTATCCAGAGAACAAGAAGTGCAGTGGGACACTACCATCAGAACCACAGAATGCCAGGTTCATGTTTCCCTAACAGAAGCATAAGAGACCAAAGACAACCCCACAACGCATATTTAACCAAACTAAAAGGGCAAAAAAAAAATGTTATTTCTTCCCCTTATAACACCAAGACTGCTTAAAATTCTCACTAAAATACACTACGGCCGAGGTCAGATTAACATTGTAGCGATCATACGTTAATTCGAGCAGTGTTGTGGCGAGAAAACAACGAAAGCTCCGACCCATCTCGAAGTAATGCCTCGATTGATTCCCGAGGAAACAGTCGGAACCTTTTTATTTTTTCTCTCTTTCTGGGGTAAGAAAGTCCAGAGCTTTTGTTTGGATTTTGATTGAACAAGATGAAGAAACGATGAAATCGCCAGCCTTCGATGAGCGATTGAGTCCGAAGGAAGAGATGAAGTACCTCGGTCAGCGGTGGGAGCAGTATAAGCGTAGTAGGGATCAGCCATGGAAGCACCGAAATGCAGAGCTTTCACCTGCGGGGCGCTACTGGTCAGCTTCACCTGCAAAAACCTTTAGCCTAACTTGTAGTCCCTAAAATTTCGATTTAATTTGTTCAATATCAACTCTTTAATTTTAACTCAATATGCAATATCAACCCTGAATTTTTAATTCATTCAATATAGTCCCTCAATTTTTGTTACATATTCAATTTAGACCTTAGACTCTATGAAAATGTTCAATACCGTCCCTGAATTTGAATTAATAGAAGGACAACATTAAATATTTTCATACAGTCTTGAGACTAAATTAAATATGTACTAAAAGTTCAGGGATCACATTGAACAAATCAAAAGTTCGGAGGCAAAAGTGGACATTGGGCTAAAATTCAGGGACCACATCGAATAGATTTAAACTTAAAAGACCATATTGAATATTGAGCCAAAGTTTATAGATCTTTGTTGTCATTTACCCTATAGATAACCGTAAAAATCAAAATGACGAAAATTACCTCGATAGAATAAATCAATCAAACATCCTAAGTAGAAAATGTGAAGTTGTTATTTGTTAAAAAGGCAAAAGATTACGCATGTATTATTCGCAATACTGATATATTATTCGAATACTTCATGTTATTTTTCATTCATCTTTATACGGACTTTATTTTCTTTCTTCTATTTACTAATGTGCTCAAACGGATTTTCATAAAAGATTTTTTTGTAGTGGGTTTGAAACTTATTGTTAAATGTTATTGGCTATATAATATATAACCTTAAAGAGTTTACATTGTGTGAAAAATGAAGAGAATCCCAATTGAATTGGGATTAGATTCTTCTATCGAATATTCACGTTTCCTTCTTCCTCTCCTGCTGCTCCTCAAGCAAATTGTCCTCGCCAAATCCTCGGCCGCTCCGCACCCAATCCTCGCCGCTCCTCGCCCGATCATCCTGAGCTTCAGTTCGCCGTCCGCCGTCGTCTCTTCTTCCCCAGGTTCCATCGAGCCCGAGCTTCAAGTCCTTCTTCAGTGCCCCATTCGCTCTCCATTTGTTGGACTGTTACCAATTTGTTGAACTGGAATGGTTTGATCTGTGCTCCTTTGCACCCTCATGATTGCCAACTACTGTTACAAGGATGTGCATCGAAACAAAGATGGACTCTACAGGGCGGATCCATTCACTGATGTAATGCTTTGGTATTAAGCAACAATATGGCAAATGGAGAGCTTGAACCGGATATAATTAGCCAATGAAAAAGTTTTTCATTATCGATAACAATTTTATGCGTAAACATTTTCGTGAATGATGAGAAAATTTTCGTTCATTCATTTTTGTAAGCAATATAAGTGATCAATTTTATGTGTAAACAAACACTACTTGTATGACTATCGCTGTATATGGCTACGACTCTGATTGTCGCATACGGATACTGTCACATGGCCGAAGTCGATCGAATCTACTCGTGATTGCTTCCTTCACTGAGTTTGGGATTCGCTAAGAACATGGGATTAAGAATCCATATATGTGCAGTAACGGAAAGACAGCCAGATTCACTATGTTTGCCCTCTGAAGTAATCATCAAGCAGAATTGCAAGACCTGCTGCTATTTAAACGGTGCTTTGCTGCAGCAGAATTATGCGCCTCAGCTAAACCTGGACATATCCTTAGACATGTATCCTTCGAAACGAAGAGAGACAAACGGACTCACTTCTTTTTAAACAGGAAAAGTGCTACCATCCACTCTTCTCCATTGTTGTATCCGAATAGCTCTGCAACGGCGATGAAGAACGTCCTCCAGTAGACTGTCCACTTGACAGCTAGTTCCTTGCCATAAGTACCCTCCATGATGGGCTTGATTGATGCCAAATTCTGATCCATTCTCTTGATCCATTCTTCGCTGCTCGAAGCGATATTTCTTAATCAAAGTTCGAGGCACACACGATGCAAGGATAAGAAAGGGACCAGTAGCAAGGAAAAGAAAATTGCATGGAGTGGACAATGGAGCTTGATGGAAATCCTGAAACTTCTTATGCCACATCATCTATACATCAAACATGATAAAGCGAATGTCTTTCGTTTACCTCGTCTGTGCATAATGCTTCCCATTGACCAGCCAATGATTGACAACAGAAACGTCATCCTGCACATAATCCATCAGAAATAAGTAAACCCGGCAACCTGTCTTTTGCATTTGACACTACCATGTCTACAGTAGGTTGATGGGCTTGTGTTTAGAGACTGAACTCGGCAGAGACGATCGCCATTAACTTCAAAATTTCAGGTACCATTGCCCCTAAGAAAATATCAATGTCCTACTAAGAATGGAGAGTTAATTTTTCTCGTCAACAAATGCAAACTAAGGCCACGAACTTATAGATTTTTTTAGGCCATTCTTTTATATTCTGTTTCAAGTCTCCTGAAAGGTCTAAGTGCTCTATATCTTTTCTCATCGTTTCCTTCCAAGACGTTTCAAGTTTTCCTCGACCCTTCCAATCTGAGTCTGTTTAAGTTTCTGTGGGATTCATTGTTTTCTGAGAGATTATCCTTAGGATGGTGAACTGATAAGTTCAATAGCTTTGACGTTGATTTGTTCTCACAGAGAGTAAACACAAACGCAAAGAATCTTTTGTCATGAACAGTTGTACTTTCCAAACAGCATCAGGTTCTTTAAAGGCTTAATGTACACAAGAAGTAAGAAAATCCAGCTCAGAAACTCCTTTTTGCAAAATGGAAAACATCCACTGAAAATATTGGACAAAAGAACAGTAAAATCTGGCTCAACTTCTAATATAGGGACGTGCAAAAAATACCTGAAAATAAAGAAGCAGGTTAGCCGAGGGCATTGTACCACCGGTGAAGAAGTATCTAGTAATCCAGTCATCTTCATTTATGTCCTGCAAGAGAATTAAAGGGTGGAAGTTCATCTTCCTACGGCATGAAGGAACCCAACTTCATTAAAAAATGAGGATGGTGATCTTTTATCTCATCAAAGTAACAAAGACATCTAAAATGCATCACAGTTGTACCTCAAAATGGTATGCAAATGCTTTATGGCAGAAATGATGAACAAAAAGAAGGCCATCCTCTTTCATCCACTTTGAAATTTTCTGGAGAAGATCCTTATAGTTCTTCATATGCTGCATAAAAAAAATTTGAAATGTTCCGCAATGTTACTGTTACAACCTGATGCATCTAGCAACTAAAGCCAGTGAGAAAGGACAAACCTCAAACATCTCGATAGAGAATATTCGATCATATGAAGCTTCCATTTCAAATGTGCCGATATCAGCAACAATGATCTCCACATTCTGCAGCTGAAGGTTCCTATGAAATTGGAGTAACAACTTATTCCATTCTCCTCAGTGCAGTACAGAGCCAGATCGAAATATTGTTCACGTTGCAAAGCATTTTACATCTCTTAAATTATTCCTCAAAATTAATGTGCATTTAACAATGTATGCAGTCATAGACAACACCCATACCTACACTGCTCTTCGATGTATGCTTTTTGTGTTGTCGAGTTGCAAATTCCTGTGATCTTGCAATTACTGTAATTTTGTGCTACATACAGAATCAGTGAGCCCCATCCACATCCCACATCCAGAACAGTGTGGCCATCTTTCAACTGGGATTTCTCACAGTACAGTTCCAGCATTGCCTTTTCAGCATCCTCCAAGGTCATTGACTTATCGGAGAAATAACAGCAGCTGCACTAATTCATACATGAAGCAGATCAGCCTGTGAGGTCTGAGAACACATGGACACTTTCTTCGAAGTGGACTGTTCACCGACTAAAATTAACAATAAAACTTAGTTCAGGCTCGCAGCTGACTGACTGCAAGATACAAATAACTTTTGTAGGCAAACTTTATCTTATACTCGATTCCCTGGCCACAGGATATCACTCTTAAGTCAGGACCCATATGCTCTATATGTATATATGACTTAGCAAAGATTCTCTCTTCTGATTTTAAAGAAAACGAATTGAGAAGTGCCTTCAAGAGGTCTAGTTTGCCATTGTATTCATACTTTGGAAAAAATGTTTTCAATTGAGACATATCCTTGGACAGAATTACCTGTATTTGAGATGCTTGCCAAGCACTAGTTTGAAGAACGAAGTGGGAAGCTCATAATGCTGCTCTTTGGGCTTCTCTGTCGTGATAGCAATAGGCATTTCTTTCAGAGCTGCAAAGAATCGCAGAGTTCGGTCCCAGGTTATAAACGGAGCAATTCATCAAACTTACCCTACAGAAAACTTTTAACAATATTTATGATGTGGTATATTCATAAACGATTTAGACCATTTTCTTTATCTAAATGAGATTGCATTGATCCCGAAAATTTCTACAATAAAGTTAGGTAGGTCAACACGTTCTAAGAACAAACATTTGAATATCAATCTTATGAAGAGAATGAATCTTTTTATCGAAGGATCACCCTGTCATCTCCACCCCGTAGGAACTACGAGATCAGCCCAAGGACGATCTATCAACACATGAAGCAGCATATAGCAGTCCCAACAAATGAAAAGCTCAAAGAGCATCTCTTTTACAGAAGAGATAATGCACCAGATGAGATTATCAAAAAAAGGAAAAAAAAGAAGAAGAAAAATTACCCTTCATTCCTCTTGTGCTCATTATGATACGAATTTTAAATTTAGTTTTAGAAAACCCTTAGTTGAAACAACAGCCAGAGGCCAAACAGGAAAAAAAAAAAAATTAAAACTTGACCATCAGTGAACAAGTTCATGCTAAATTTCGAAGAACGCGCAAACACAGCACAAGCCAAAGCTGTGTTAAAATTATAAACCCGATCATCCAACCGTTTCATCCATCACTCGAGTTCAATCATCTTGTCGAACTCAACCATTCAGTACAAGAATTATGAATCAAGTCGACATGAGTGGGGAGAGAGAGTACAATGCGCGAAGTGGATGAGGTCGGAGAGCTGGAGGTCGGAGTAAGTGCGGTAACAGGAGCGGAGGCGGCCGGCCAAGAGCAAGCGCGTGAGCCTCCGGATGACGGCGTCCGGCAGCAGGTTGCGCTCCAGAGAGGCGAGCATCACCTTCACCGTCGCCTCGTAAGGCGCCTGCATCATCTTCTCCATTGCTTCCTCTCTCTCTCGCGCGCGCGTGCGGAGACCCGAAGTGAGATGTGGTTGACGACGACGGCGGCGACGGCGGCGAAGGCGGCGTCTGGTGGGACTCTGTCTTCTTTTTTTTTTTTTATCTCAATCCGCACGCGATGAAAAATGACGGGGTCGCTGGGTTGGATTCCCCGAGCCGACTGAGTTGCATGGCTCTCAAGTCTCGTTTGGTCCCAGAGCTGTATCCCCTCGTGTCGGCGTGACGTGGCCTTGCTTTCTCCTCTCGTTCACTGGAACTCCTTCATCCTTACCCGTCCATTGGGGAAATGGATCCCCTGTCCACTAGGGAAATGGATCCCCTGACATTGCAATGTCAATGTCAATGTCAAGGGTGACATGATGGATCCGGGTCGTTCAAATCAAAAATGGACTGCCCGAATTGATTCACATCATTTTTTTTAAAATTTTGAAAGTTCCTGCCAAAAAATCCCCACCCCTAAAATGATGATGTGGCTCAATCCGGACCGTCCATTTTGAAATGGACGGCCCGGATCCCTCAATGTCACCCCTGCCTTTATGGCAGGGGATCCGGATCCGTCCATTTGACCCGTGAAAATCAAAGGTTAATATCAGTAATAATAAATAAAAAAAACCTAGACCGATATGCCACGTCACATTTAACTTAAATTAAGTTTGTGCAGCAGAATCTCCAGCACTCCAACACCCGTGCCACGTCTATTCCAAACTGGTACACTGATATTGTATTCACCCCAAACTATTTTGTATCACAAAAAATCTGGAACCGAAACACTTAACGTCATATCTACCCCCAAATTAATTTGTTGTGTCACAAAAGAAATCTTGAACAGGTGCACAATGCCTTATTTACCCAGATTTGAATACACATGCCATATTTACTCTAAATTGAGGTAAATTTGAGACTGTTTTATTATTATAGTAAATGTGGTATGGGTGCACCAGTGTGGATAAATGTGGCACGGGTATACCGAGCAAAACCCCCCCCCCCCCCCCCCCCCCCCGGTCATAATCGGTGAAAAGAATGACGATTTACTGAACACATTGCCCCGCTTCCGGGGGTATTTTAGACCAAAATTCATGCATTTCTATTGAAAGGTTTTAAAGTTAGGGTGATTTTTGGACCAAAATACCCTGAGGGAAGGTGCTAAACGTGCACGTGATGAGCACGTTTTCGTTGATCGGCCATTATTTTCAACAACAATGAGCTCATAGGGTTATTGGGGATCAAATATACGAAATTTTAGGGGTAGTTCAGAAGAATGAAAGTCAACTATGAATGGAACTTTAACAAGGGAACATGCCACTTCAGGGGGTTCAAGTCAAAGCGATCAATTTTGGGAGACAGTCAGGTCTGAGGGGAACTTTGAGAAATGAGCGTTACTAGTTCTAAACTTATTGCACTGATATTAATTTAGTCCTAAATTTTTAATTGTATCATTTGAGTCCTAAATATTTTGGCACTGGCGTTGGACAAATGTTATAATATTTTTTTCGGATTTTTTAAGTACTTTCTTTCTTTGTTTTTTTTTTTTGTTACAACTCTGGGTTGGCGAGGTCACCGGTCGACCATCACTAGCCACAGGCGAAGACTGCGACGCCTTCATGCAAATCAATGGCGATTTTTGGCCAAAATTTTAGAAATTAAAAACAATCAAAAAATTATTTACGTCAACGCCGGCTATGCCACATAGGACAGCTTGCTCCCATGTCAGCGATTTCTGGCTAAAATTGGTCAAATATTGACAAATCGTTAAAAGGTTTAGGTCTTAATTGGTATAATTGAAAAATTTATGACTTAATTAACACCAATACAATAAGTTTATGACTTTTTTGATACTTTTCCCACTTCACTCCCGGGGGGGTTTAGAATTTTCACTTTACTATTTGATAATTAGTGTTAGAGAAATAGCAAGAGCTAGAGTATCTCAGGGGATTGCTTAACTCCAAATAAATCTATAGAGATACAAATAAACCATGAGCTCAGATACAAAGTGGAGTTTGTACTCTAATGTATGTAAGAATTCTGTCTGAGTAATTGCAAAAGATATTATGTGTTGGAATGAACCGATTCAAAGATCTCAAAATACCGTCTAGCATCTCCAAGATGGTTGAAAACTCCAAATGAAATCAATTTGGGCATAAAATGTTCACGGTTTGGTCTTCCATTGAGACAGAGAGCAGAAAAAGGTGCCACAAATGAGATGATGTCGGATAATTCAACGATTATTTTCAAGTACTTAGTTCTCGTGAAAAATATCATTATGTGCCATTTGAGCGTCATTTTACTTGTTAGGAAAACACCGCGATGACTTGTGTTTTTGAGAAGACATACGAGGCAAGTAACTTTAGAAATAACATTAGCAAAAGTTCGATATTCGGGGCTGGATTTGAAATTAGCAGCGCGCTTTTCACCGCGCCGATAGCTATAGACTATGGTTGAAATTACATAAGAAAATGTGAAAATGTATAAGGAATATGTTTCCCGTAAGGACGTGAAATTGGACCGTCTTTTCTGAAAGGGAGCTCAAAGTAGGACTTGTATTAAACGAGGATCTGAAGTGACTAACTTAATTTTAAATAAAGGCTTGAGCTCATTGACCGGCTTGTACATGGGACTGACATGCTTATTATTATTATTTTTTTAAAGGCAACTTTGACCCAATTGTCCTGATTTTACCCAATTTGGAGAATGCCCCCATTCCCTCATTATCCATATGGGGCAATTCTGCTCCCGTTATCAGTGCATTTACCTAAAAGATATCTAAACATTCTTGCTCCTATCTTTAATTTAGTTATCCTTGATTGTGCTAAATTTCCTTTATTGATTGCAAAATTCACAATCATAGATTAGTAACTGACCTTAAGGCTCCTTTTGTTTTCATGGAAAACGAATGATTTGGAAAATATTTTCCTAAAAATTATCGCATACATCGCTTACAAAAATGAATAAACGAAAAATATTTCTATCGTCCACGAAAATATTTAAACTTAAATTATTACTAATAATGAAAATATTTTCTATTGACTAATTATTTCAAGCGATATAACCGATTACTTTTAGGAAAATATTTTCTAAATCGTTTATTTTCCTTGAAACAAGTAGAGGTTAAATGTCACTAATTTACCAATTTAATAGGACACATCTGGCGGACGAGATCTTCGTAATTTCAAATCGAACGATTATATCTCTACACGGCACTGAAAAATAATCGTTTGTATCACTTAAAAAAATGAATGAAAAAAAATATTTTTATCATCCGTCAAAATAGCTAGATACAAATTATTGTAGCAATTAAAATATTATTTATTTATTAATTATTTCAAGCGATACAAATATTAATTTTTAAAATAATTTTTTTCACATTATCTATTTTTCGCGATACAAATGGAGCATTAGAAATTGGGAAATTTTTAAATAAGGTTCTGAAGTGCCTTTATTTTCTCAAATTAGAGCATGAAGTGCCTTTTTTGTTTCAAAGAAGGGTCTCACTAAGGGCATTTTCGTCATTTTATTTTATTTTATCCCTTTTTTATTTTTTTATTTTATTTTTTCCCTTTTTTTTATTTTCTTTTTCCCCTTTATTTTTTTCTATTTTTTTCCCTATCTTCTTGCTGGTGGCCGGCCACTGGCGAGGCCCTCGTCGGCCTCGCCCAGCCCTCGACCACCGGCTAGAAGATAGGAAAAAACAGAAAAAAGAAAAAAAGAAAGGGAAAAAAGCAATGAAAAAAAGAGAAAAAATTTTAAAAAAATTGCGAAAATGCCTATAGTCAGGCTTTTTTTTGAAATAAATAAAACACTTCAAGCTATTCTTTAAAATAAGATTCACGTTTGATCCTTATTTGAAAATTTTTCCCATTGAAATTTTCCCCGTTCGCGAGAGTCGGCCACCACGTTTTCCAACGCCAACACGCACAAAAGACAAAAGACGGAAGCAGCATTCATTTCCTTCACGCCACGCTCGTGAAAATGATTTTCTCGGAAAATGCAGCGGGAGAAAGGGAGAGAAAATCGACACTTTCCTCGAGAAAATACGCGCTAAATTAACTGATTCTCCATTCTCGTTCCGTCCGTCTTCCGTTCCTCTCCTTCTTCCTCTTCCTTCGTCGACGCCGTGTCCCGAGCCGGAGCTCACAGGGTCAGCAGACCGCGGAGTCGCATCACTTGCCTCGGACGTCTCCGCTCTCCGCAAGCAAAGAATATCCTCGATCCAGGTACGCCGTCGCTTCGGTTCCCTGAATGATTTCTCCGGCCGCGTAAGTCGACCATCGCGCTAGATTGAAGTACATTTCGGTGTGAATCTCCGGGGTTTGACTTCGTCTCTCCTCTGCTTTTCTTTCTCCTTGCTCGGATGTTTCGTATGCTCGATTTACGTGCATTGCGGAGATTGTTGTGGATGTGATTCAGTTTTTGTACTGTTCTTTGCTGCTCTCAGTGATCATCGTGGTGTTTCTTAAATGCACGGAATGTCCTTGGAGAGTGGATGAATTCTTGTTTTTCTAGATTTGTCGTGAGGTACAGAGAGGATGGTGTCCAGACACGAGTAGATGATCTTCTTGGTTTTGAAGTAACTGTGGGTGAAACTGCCCCGTTGTTTGATTGCTCCGCGTTTAAGTGAAGAGTGTTGTACTAGTTTCTGTACATTTTCCATGCGTATTGAAACTTTGTTGATTTTGATTGGCTCCTGTTCTTCGTCTCCTCAGTTGTCATGATCTGAGTGAGTTACTGAAGCTTTATCAGTTTTCATGGACAAAGTGTCCTTAGAGAGTCGATAGATGATGTGCTTCTTTCTCTGAAAAATTCCAGATTGTGTTATCGCACGGTGTAGAGATGTTGGTGTCCGGGCAGGAGTCTGGAGATGGTGCGAGCTCTATGTGTGCCAGCAGTAGTCAGCTCTTGCACGATATTGAGGCAATAAGCAAAGCTTTGTATTTGCACGAAGCCACTCAAAAGTCTTTAATCTCCCCATCAACTCAATATTCTGGAAAAGTTGGGCGAGTCGAACATAGAATGGTTCCAATATCAGGAAATCAGGATGAAAAGGGATTGAACAAGTTCAACAAATCATCGTCCGTGTGGAATTGGAAGAAACCCTTAAAAGCTCTGTCCCATCTTCGGGGCAGAAAGTTCGGATGCCTTTTCTTCCTTCACGTGCACTCTATCGAGGGTTTACCTGTAAATTTTGACGGTATTGGTTTGTGCGTAGAATTTAAAAGGAAGGATGAGGTGTTAAGGTCCCGACCAGCAAGGGTTCTGAAAGGAACTGCTGATTTTAATGATACTTTGATGCATAGATGTACTCTGTATTGTCATAAAAGTGGGCCTCTTAACACGTGCAAGTATGAACCTAAGCTGTTCTCAGTTCATATTTCTGTAATTGGTGCTCTGGGAGTTGATGTTGGTGAGCACTGGGTTGATCTCACCAGGCTGCTGCCTCTGACTTTGGAAGAGTTGGATGGAGACAAAAGTTCGGGGAAGTGGACAACAAGTTTCAAACTTGCTGGCAAGGCTAAAAGTGCAACTTTGAATGTCAGTTTTGGTTTTTCACTGGTAAGTGGAGCTAATCTTGAGTCTAATGGTAATGTGACTGTTTCTGAGCTCATAAACTTGGCATATAGCAGGCCAAACACAAAGCAACATGATAGAGGATTTCCTCAGAATTGTTCAACTGAAAAGCTTCGGCGGAGCGGGAGCGTTCCAAGCAATTTAAACCATCCTTCTCTCCAATTTGCACAGCCTCTTGATGTTAAGATGGGACATGAAGTCTTTGTTGAACCTGCTATAGAATTCTCTAAATCGATCCATTATCTCTATGAGAAACTTGATCAAGATATTTTAAATGATAAATCAGGGTCGGATTTATCATCTGAGAATTTGAAGTCATCGAGAGCAAAATCTGATCTTTGTCCTGAGCCTGTTAGAGAACCTGTAGATGATGAAGGAGATGACATGGACTTTGTTGTGATAGACCAGGGAATCGAAGTACCTCAAATTAAACAGTTGAATCCGGTTCAAGTTAGCTTTCATACTCAAGATTCTGCAACTGAAACAGCAAATAAGGATGACACCCTCACAGGCAATGACTCGCTCCATTGGGACGAGATGAAGTGTGATTTAGTGGACCACTTAACTGGTAGTACAACGGATGGGCTTGCAGTTGGTGATAATAAAATCGGAGAGCAAAGTGTACATGCAAAGCAGTCGGCTCTGGAAGTGGAGTCAACTTTTCTTAACGCGTTGATTCTGGACTCAGCTGACTTGGGTTCTTTGCCTGCTTCAGGTCAGAGTAAGCATAAGGAAAACTATATGGAGCTTAAATATAGTTATAAAGCAAACAAAAAAGGAACCAAATCGCTAAGTTTTGATGATATTAGTGAATTCGTGACTAGTGATTTCTTGCACATGTTGGAAAGTGAGCAGAGTCTCTCAGGCTCAAATTTCAATGGTGAACCGGAGTCTCCCAGAGAACAACTCCTAAGAGAATTTGAAAGAGAAGCTTTCCTTTCTGGCAATTTTATGCTAGCGTTGAATGCAACAGAGGAGCGGATAAGATTTGGTTGCGGGGCTTCAGTTGGATCTTCTTCTGAAGATAACTCTGAAGATTCTATTCTCACTTCAGTTCTTCAAGATGCTGAAGAGGAATATGAGCAGTCAAGTCAGTCATTGAAGCACAGAAGAAAGGTCAAAATGCTTGAAGATCTAGAGACCGAAGTTTTAATGCGTGAGTGGGGGTTGGATGAGAAAGCCTTTCAGAATTCTCCTCGATGTCCCTCTGGTGGCTTTGGCAGTCCAATTGAACTACCTCCACAGGAGCCAGTTGAGTCACCTTTGCTTGGAGAAGGTTTTGGTCCATCCATTCAGACTGGAGGAGGAGGTTTCTTGAGGACTATGATTCCCTCGCTCTTCAGGAATGCTAAAAATGGCACGAACTTAATACTGCAAGTTTCTAGACCAGTTGTGCTACCTGCAAGAATGGGTTCTAGTAACATGAAGGTACTCCAGCACCTTGCATCGATTGAAATCGAAAAGCTTTTTAAGCAGATCGATAAAGCCATGCCTTTAAAGGACATTACTGGTAGGACTTTGCAACAAGTAGCCTGTGAAGCTGCTCCCAAAACCATTTGGTATGATATGTCATGAACTTATCTTCAGTTAGTTTTTTTTTTTTGCTAATTACAGATACCAGCTCAATATGCATCACTATTGGGTCATTGGCTCTATAAGTCCATGGTCCGATTATCATATAGTTTACTATCTTCAGTTAATAATCGATATAAAAGTCCATGGTCTGATTATCATATAGTTTACTATCTTCAGTTAATAATCGATATAAAAGTTCATCTCTTATTCTAAGTGTAAACTGGTCGCTGTAGCAGGCAGGTTCTTTTGCAGCATGAAACCGCATCGAGCCAAAATTTCAAGGAACAAGAGTGTAGTGTGAGCTGTAATAACTCAGTCTCAGAGTTGGTGTCTCTAGAAGATGTTGTGCTCTTGGCCATGGATAAAATTGAAGCCCTAACAATTGAAGGTTTGAGAACTCAATGTGGGATGACAGATGAGGAGGCACCTTCAAGTATTATCCCACACTTTGAAACACATGCTTCTCAAAGAAAGTATGCAAATTTTCATGAGCTTATGAGCTTGGAAGATGATGAATTTCACCTTTACGATGTTCATAGTAGTGACAGTGATGCTTGTGGATTGATGGATTTCTCTGTAACTTTGGATGACTGGTTGAGGCTTGATGCTGGAGTTAGTAATGGAAACCAGGATGAAACTGGTGAGGGCACTAGGAAGATCCTAGTGTCCCATCATGCAAAGTGTGAGGACAGCTCCAGAGAGAAGCTGATTGAAGATATAAATCACGGCGAAGCATCTGGTATGAGGAGCGGCCTTTTACGGAACAACCTTACCATAGCCTTCAGGGTGCAGCTGAGGGACCCTCTTAGAAACTTTGAAGCTGTTGGTGATCCAATGCTTGCTCTGGTTCATGTAGAGAGAAGATATGTTCACCAAGTTGTTTCAGAGAGGAGAAACGAGGAAGAAGACGATGGTATGCCCACAAGAGATGGAATAGCCGTTTCTTCATTTAGAATCATTGAACTCCATCTGGCAGGCGTAGACGCTGAACCAGGCAAGAAGCATTCATGGGGAACTACAAGACAGCGACAATCGGGCACCCGGTGGTTATTTGCAAGTGGTTTGGGTAAGGCTACTAAACAACCACTTGCGAAATCGAAAGCTGTGGTGAAATCATCGCTAGGAGGGAAGGTGAAGGGGCCACGTGCAGATATCTTGTGGAGCATCTCTCCTTTTCCTTGTGGCATTGAAAGCAATTCTAAGAAGTCTGGACGACTAACAGCGCACGTACGAAATCCCGATGTTATCTTTCTAAATGAAAGCTCACGGTCAGCATCTTGTGTTTGAGCAATTCTAATCTAATCGAGGTTTCCACTTAATGCATGCTCTGATGTGTCCATCCTCTGTGAAGAAGTGGATCATGTTATTTTGTATATATCTCCAGAGTGAGCTGGTCTCTGAAACCCGAAAAGCTGGTTTAGCTAGTTAACATGACCACGCATGGTGTGCATTGACAGATCTTTTGGTCCTGGCAGTGGCACTATTTTCGCAGATCGTCTGTCATTTAGCTTCTTTTTTCCCTTGAGCTCGAAAGCACCACTCGACGCGGTGTGTTGATTTATAAATATCGGAAAGGTACCTTACAATTGCTACTGCAAGAATTCTTTGTTACACTGCAACGACAAGAGTTGCATAAAGTACAAGATTATCTCAAATGTGAGCACGGCCTCCGCAATGTCTGCGACTAGAAGGGCCCTTGGTGATTGTGGATGCCCTCGTAGGTCGTTATTACGTACCCCGGGTCATCTCTGTCCCGTTCGACTCTCTTCTTTACCGGACAGCCTTCCACCGAGCACCTATAGTAGTTCCTGCGGATTGTTCAAGAATGGAATTATTTCCGGCGAAAAGCGAAACGAACCCATACATCCGTGCTTCGAAGACGGCTTTCTAGGTCGAGTCTCCGTTCAGCAGCAGGAAAATGTTTTGGCTGATAGAATTTGAGCGAGGGAAACAAACAAACAAACAAACAAACGCTAAAGCATGGAGGTGAGTCCATTTATTAAACTGTTCTTGTCATTTTCAATAGTAAAACGATGGGCAAATACCGCAACCCAACTCAAAGCAAGAAGAACTACCTCGGATTCGGACTGTTCTTCACCATCTTCTTCCCGTACTTCCTCCACTTGAACCCATCATCTAGTATCTCGACCTCGGATTTCGTCTTGAAGGCGAATCTCTCTTTCACTTCCTTCTTCTCCTTTCCGCCTTCCGCGTCTGCTAGTAACACACACAAACTCTCTCAGGCGTGAGTTAGCTAAAGCAATGAATGTAATGCAGTGCAGACAAGGAGACGCGAGGTCGGAGCCCATATTTACGTCCGCTGGGGCCTTCGGGGTTGCTGCTAGATCCGATGGAGTCGTCAGCTTCATTGGACTGGTAAAAATAACTATTCGCCGGCGCCCCGTGGACCACGGACGCCGGGTCGTCGCCTAACCACTCGTCGATCTTCAGGAACTCCGAGAGCTCGAAGTCGGACTGGTCGTTGAAGTCCATGTCCGGCGAGTCCGGCGACCGGAAGTTAGTACTATCGGACATCCTAGCGACGGCGACGAGAGGAAGAGCACACTCCTTACAATCTCGAGCGCCTGTGGAGCTGAAGTGTCATCGGGGCAGCACTTTTATACCGAGCTCTCGAGTTCTTATCTAGTAGGCTGCTTCTCACGAGCTTCCTTCGATGATGTAGGAAACTTCAACGTTAATTCTCAGTTGAAACAGCCACAAAATGTGATACTGCTGGTCCCATCAAGAAAAATAAAGAAGACAAAATCGAGAGGACGAAATTTGTGGGGCTTACCAAGGATGACTTGGAAATATAGACTTAGCGCACAAGTTTTTGTGTGAATTTAGTTCGAGGGTCTCGTGCTAAGACCAACCCCTTCTCAACGGGAAAGAATAGGAGTCAACTCCGACTACGACGCTTGCGAGACCTCCCAGCAAATGCCTTGGTAGCAGTTGGACTGTAGTAAAAAGTCATAGCAAACTCTGTAGCCACTTGTACTCCTCGGATTTGCTGTTGCGGTCATTCACCATCTGAAATGCCTATCTGGTTTTTTTTTTTTTTTTTTTGGCAACTGCTAGGGCATTCCGTTCTAGTACTTGTTCTCGGAGAAACCGGTGCATGAGCCGTCTCTGATCTTGAATACCATCCGAAGGTGTCACGGGATAGTATGACGTGTGATTTGCACTCACGTGAATGTTATAATCGAATCAAATCTAATCTAATCGATCGTATCTCGAGAAGCAGATGCGACATATAAATGGAAAAAGAGTCCTGACCCATCTCACACGCTTCTTTTGTGATCGCTTTTGACCGGCGGATACCGAGGTATTCGTACAAACGATGAGTGCTCTAAGAAACATCTTTTTCATGAAAGGTAGGGCTTGCTTTAGTCATGCATAATGGTTATGGTCAGCAAGCTCTTTTATCTTCTTGTTCATACCTGATGAGCTATGGAACTTCCGGGGTCACCCATTTGAGAAAAGAAGAGTAAAATAGCCCAGGTTTTCCCATATTGGATCAGGGTTCCTTCATCAAGATAAGTATATGGATTACCTCATTGGTCGGTCATAAAGAGGTCAAATGTGTGGTCAAGTCAACTTAACAAAAAGAAAAAAAACATGTCTGTAGATTCAATGCACAAGAAACTAGAATTCGATGATCATATTGCTTGAGTCGTCATTTTCTTTCATCATCATTGGTACTAAGATGCTCTTGCCTTTATTCAACAGCTCATGGCCACTAGCTATTTAGCAGATGCCTTTCTTACCCAAGATGTGATAAAAAAAGAAAAAGTACTGTGTTTGATAAAAATAAAACCCGAATAATTTGCGGAAGAGTCGAATGCCGGCGCTTTTCCTCTCAAAACTGTTGGCGTGTGGTTCATATACCCCAACGACAGAAAAGCAAGTGAGTCCCGCTCCATGCTGAGCGGGTGGGGGTCCGAGGGAGCCGCCCCGACGTGGGTTTCAAGGAGGTAATGCCTCATGGACACCAGAGAGCTTTTATAGTTTAAGTCAATATTTCTCATTAGTAGTTTCGGCTTGCGCTCATGAATAGCTACTGTTATATATACTCTTTTTCGCTTGTAATTGAGTGATGTAACGAGAGGTGTGATGTGTTAATTATAGTGGAATCCTCTGCTGGACGTAACCATAATTTAAGGGTGAATCGGGATAAAATCTCATGTCTCAATTTCTCTTTCTCGTTTTACACTTTACTGCGTTATGATTATGCCTCGAATCCTAACATCCGATAAATTTGAATCGGCATCGAGTCGATTTAACTCATGAATCGGTTACCAACCTCGTTGAGTGGAAAAGCTCCGAGAGACAAAAGCAAAAGCATGCGTCTCCGTGACTTCATTTTTCTTAAGTCAGCAGCATGAAGTGGTGAGGAAGCTTCTATTTGTCCAGCTAGTCCGCTGGATCGTCGTATTGGCTGTCCTTTTGAAAACGAAAGAGATAAAAGGGAAAACCTGAATTCCCAATTTTTTTTTTTTTGTGGGATTCACTATTTCATCCGAGGTTGTCGTCAATTTCAACCGGTTACTAATTACGAACATGGGGTGCTTAAGAGCACCGTACTGTCACAATTAGCTTGATCATGATGCTAATGGTGGATATTAGGCATCTGTCAAAATCAAGAGGGGATTCCCTATCCAACAATGACCGATGATGATCTTTTAGAGCTTGTTCGTGGAACCCGCGTCGTATGCGTTGTCGCTGGACAAAGGGTCGTAATTCTTGCTTCGGGCCCGATTTCGTCGTCACTAGAATTGACTCCCGGCTTGGAAAGCACAGCCCTCGAATGGAGTCCACCTGATTTGATCGTGGCGATCGCACCGCGTACATGAAACCTAAGCCGCGCCTGCGATTTTAGTCGTCTAGGCGAGGCGAGAAGAAGAGAGTTCGCTCGAATGGTGAGCGCTTTTCGTCTTTCTCGCTTGAGATCTGGGCATCAATCGACGCAGATGGGTCTCTCTCTCCGCGGACCCGAATCGAAGGATTAATTCTTTGAAATCGAAATTGCAAAGTACTCTTCGCTCATAGATCAGTAATATTAAGCTTTGCACAACTGAGGCGGCTTGAAAAGGTTTAGTGGACCGGACTCCAAGGCATGTGTTCTCATTTGTGCCCTTTAGAAAGTGGACCATGATAATCCCTTTTTAGTACCATTCTTGGCAACTTCAATAGATAGGGCCATTTAGAAGCTTCGAGACCCTTCGTATTAAACTTTGAATGTGGAACCAATTTCTTATGTTTAGCTTAGAACGCGATAACATATGCATTTCTATCCCTACACTTCATCTCACGAGGAGACCGACGTGATGGGAAATGATTGTCTAAAAAATCCCAAACATATTGTACGACGGTCAATTCAGTCCTAAACCTTTCAATTGTGCCAATGCAATCCTAAACCTTTTAACGACTTGCCAATTTAGTCCTAAACTTTTCAATCGTACCAATGTAGTCCTAAACTTTTTAACAATTTGCTGATTTAGTCCTGAACCTTTTGATAATTTGTCAATGTAGTCATTTCTGCCAATATATGTTTATGACTTAATTGGCAAAATTTTAAAAGGTTGAAGACTAAATTGGCAAAAATTTCAAAAATTTAAGAACTAAATAGGCAAATCGTCAAAAGATTTAGTATTAAATTGACACAATTAAAAAGTTTAGGACTGAATTGACCGCCGAATAATAGGTTTAGGACTTTTTAGATAATTTTTTCGACATGATGGTACGACCTTGATGCCAAATTGAATACGTCTGGTTAAAGTATAGTCGAAACGAAAAAAATGCATGAAAAATAAAATTAACTTTGTGGGGGCATATCCTTTACTGACAAACTGTTCTTTCATCGTTAATTTTTCTCTCTACTCGATTATGTTGGCATCGGTCGGCAGCCGTAATTTGGGTTGACAACAGCGACATGGCAGTGACCTAGACGAGATTTGGAACGGCGGACCCCGAGCGCGATCTCGAGCGGGATCGATCTAATTATGTTTTCACCAATTCGAGCAGCATTAGTAGGCAACAATAAATAAGAGGTGGGGGGAAAAATCACCAAGAACCTAAATTATGCTCATTATGACATATTTACCCTAATTTTTTTTATAACACAAAAAACCTCAAACTTGTACCTGTACGACACATTTACTCCAATTTTTTTTTGTGATATAAAAAATCCTAAACTTATACCCGCGTGACATATTTACCCCAAATTATTTTTGCGTGACACCAAAAAAAGTTTGAGGTAAATATCTCACACTTCTACAAGTTTTGGGTAAATGTGTTATATGAGTACAAGTTTGGTTTTTTTTCGTGGCACGAGAAAAAAATTTGGGGTAAATGTATGACAATGGACATAGTACAAGAGTTGTGGTAGCTTTTTCCCGAAGAAGTGGGCCCAACCTTTCATCGGGGCCCGGCTCGGCCCACTAACTAGCCCAACTAAGCCAAAGGATGTCGTTCCAGAGCGGAATGGACCCAAAACGACGCTCCTCTTCTTCTTTTGCGTTTCAGTTGAGACTTCGCTCCAACTCTTCTTCTCTCTTACGAGCTGCTCCGACTGCGAGGGATGCGCTCGTCTGCGCCGTCGGCGGCCGCCAATAAAGCGGAGATCCGGCGGCTGAGCAACGCCGAGCGCTCGGCCTACTTCGCGCGCAGGGAGGCGGCGAAGGTGTTGCGGTGCGTCCTGCAGGGCGACGCTCGGCGCCGGGCCGTCGGCTCCGTCAAGGCGCTCGTCTACAGCCCCTCCGTCAGGAACAAGAGAGCCACTTTCGCTTTGGTGTGCCAAACGCTCAAGCGTAAGATATTTAAAGTTACGCGGCGGTGCATTTGTGAGCTTTTGATTCCGTTTGCTTCTCTCGCATGGAGGCTGCGTTTCGAAAGCCGTGCTTGCTAGAGCTGGCTTAGTTTTGTTCCAGTGGTAGGGTTTGTTTCGAGTTATTGAGATTGATGTTTTATGATGGTTGTACGTTCTCTACTGGTGCTGCAATTTATGGTTGGGTGTCATTTCCATGAGTTACTGGCAAGTGGGAGCTGCTTCTCTTTAATAGTTGGTGTGTATCATATGAGGTTACCTGCATTAGAAATTGGCGAAAGTGATGAAGTCACATGGTTTGGCAATGCTTGATTTAGAGCAAAGACCATAACCGAGAATTTTCAATGGACGACGAATTTTGTGCAATCAAGATGCAGTTGCAACATATCGTTGAACGAATAATTAGAGGGAGCTGTCCCAATTCAGGGTCCAAAATAGAGTTAAGGTTTCAGTTCCAAAATGCGATTAAGAACAAGGAAGGCTCACCTTTATTTGCATTTTGATCGGGAAGAACTGTTGAGGAGCAAACTCCATTTTTACCTGTGCCTGTAACCGAGTACTTCCAAAGTCTTCCAAGCAGTGGAGTAAATCTGTTTTTCCATGACATTGTTTCTTCCTAGTAAGACTTGTTTTGCTACGTCATAGCATTTCGACTCTCACCTGCCCTTGGGCCTCTTGGACGAAAGTTAAATCGTTGATGTTGGGCTTCTGAAGTTTCAAAAATCTCTTTTGAAGTGGAAGCCATAGGGGATGTCCCTATTTGTAGGGTGTTGAATGACAGAGTGGGAGAGTGACGATGATAGCCGAAGCAGAGGAGAACCCTGCCGATTCTACTTATGGAGACCCCTTGTCCTAGGATCAGCCTATTGCCATTTCATTTTCTGTTGGCAGTTAGTCTAGTGGCAGTTATAACTGGCATGTCCCACGTGTGGGATTGTGAGAGGATGAAAATGAATCCGCCATTATTCGAGATTGATCCAGTGCAGATGTAGTTTGATTTTAGAATGTCAAAACCCAGATAAGCACTTTCATTTGAGCCAAAAAAATCCTTCACTGCTGAGCTTCTTTTGCTGAAGTAGCTATCTGTAAAAGAAGAGGCACCTTTCCAATAAATAAGAAAAATTGCATTTCAATAGCTGCAAAAGGGAAACCTTCTGGATCTGATAAAAAAATGCATCTTGATTAATGGTGTGGTGAATGGCCTGTTTTAGAGAAGATACTTCGGATTGAAAATTCATTTCTTGCTTACTTTTTTTATTTATGAGATCTTGACATTGTGCAACTGGCCGCTGGATCAGATTTAAGACGTCATTGAGTTAATATAGGCTGTGTCGGCTGGTTTTGTTCTGATTTTTTCTCCACTTTTCCTTCCGTTCAGCTCTTTGTTTTTTGCTCCCTCTTGGTGGCTACGTCTGGCTCATTCCATTTCCTCCGTGTGGGTCAACTTTTGTGTGTTTATTACTTTTGAGTTGCAAAATTAATACTAATGCAAAATTATTACTTTGTAACTTGATTTTTATGTGATGCATGCAACTAACCAATTGGATTAGAGTTCTCTGTCAAACAATTGGTACCTTTGCTTTTTCAATAGAATGATCTTTTATCTGATGTTGTCTCAGATCTTCATATTATAAAGAAGATCTTGGAGGATGCTGGCATAGTCAATAGCAAGTGGAAGGTAAAGTTATCTATTCACCTGTGTGCCAACTCATGTACCGAAATGAATTTCTTCTAATAATATGATCATGAGATAATTTAAAGTTTTCTTTGACTCAGTCCATTAGTTGTTTTTGCTAACGTACTTAGTTATTATTGTTTTGAAATCCATTAGTTTTTTTTGCTAACAAACTTAGTTATTATTGTTTTGAAACATTCAATTTTGATTCAATAAGTTGCGTGTTCCACTTTTCACTATACTATGCTATCAGAAGATAATAATGCTAGAGATACGAAGACTGATATAATGAATGGGCTTACTAAATGATACGGCAGATTTCTGTCGGGGGCATAAATGGGACCAATAACTTAAATAACTACTTATGATAGCCACATCACTAAGTGAACTCGATTAGTAAGTGAGTCTTAATATTTAGCATCACTCAGGCGAAGAATTTTCTCTAGAAACTTTAGAATTTATCAGACGAGTATCTCTTGCAATGGTTCTTTAGATGTGGGAAATTTCTGGTTTTGATAGGACCTACCAAATTTCCTGCTTATCCAGCTATCGCTGATAATTTGGCTCGCACTATGTTCTCTACTTTTGCTCTTGCAGAGAAAAGAGGACTTGCTTTTCATAGTGACGTATGACGTTCTCTTTGGTCAGGTAGGTCATTAACTTTCCTTAGACTCAGGATTGCATCATGCTTCAGTATTCTCACTGCATTGGGCTAGCTTATGCTTATGGTATCCTGGACAATAGTTCAGGTTTTTTTCTCTTTTGTCCATACGGTGAATGAAATGACAGGGCTTTTCCAATGTGAACACGAGCAGTAATGTAAGGAGTTGTGACCGTTAAAAGCAAGAAGCACATCATTCTGAAAAAGATGTCTCATCCCATATTTAGATAAGACTATTTAGATGCTTTTCACCAAGTACTCAAGGTGTATCGGTAAGGGCTAGTGCATCAAACCTTTTATACAGGCTCTTCTTGCTTACAGCTTGTGGTCGTAGGGAGGTGCTTTGTTGCTTTGGGGATTGGCATAAATATTTGGTCATTGATTTTGGTCCATTTCGTAAAGATTTACTATTGACTGCAGCTGATTTGCAAGAGTACTCTGTGCTGCAGGCAAAGCAGTCAATTGGTGATGCAGAGAAGTTTCTCATCCACCATAAAAATAAGTTGCAGTCAGCTTTAGAACTATTGTTATCGAGAAAGAAAGCCGATGGCATAGATGAACTGACAGCCATTTTTCGAACAGGAGGTCCATAATTGTTCCTCTTTTAGCTTTATTGATTCCATTCTTTCATTTTGAGGCAGAACTAATCATTTTGTTGCAAAATTCTCAGAATTTGTCTATTTAAACTATTTTGCGCTGTCATTGTGAATCCTACAACCCCCAGCGCACACAGGCAATTGTTTTCTTTAGTTCCATTTTGAGGACTCAATACCAGTTCAATGTACCACAGAGAAACGACATATTACTATGGAATGGACTTCATCATTATTTAAATCAGTGATTTGAGGACCTATTATTCCCACGTACTTTTTCGAGAATTATGAGGGACTATCAGTTAGAGAACTATTAAAAGGAACTTGTACTTCAACGCAGATATCAAGTCTTGCTTTTAGTTGGATGGTCATATGGCAGTGATGTTTCTGACATAGGGAAATGTGCTGCCTTCCTGTCTATCTATCCTATCTTTTTACAAAGCTGAACTAGTCATCAATTTCATTTCAGTTGTTGCACGAGACATGCAAATAACTTCTACTAGACTGTGATGTTCATCTAATGCAGCTTGTGATTTCTCATGCAGATGCTCCTAAACCACGATACGTTCGAGTAAATACTCTGAAATTGGATATTGGATCAGCAATGCTTGAATTGGGCAAACTAACAAAGGTATCTTGCTAGTATGAATTCTTATTGGATCCCTTGCATGCCTGTGTACATCATGTGTGCCTGAAATAACTATAAAGCGGACGAGAAGAAGATTGTAACTGGGGAATCTGCAACATAGAAGAGCAGAGATAAATGGGCATCGGTCTTCTTCATCGATCCATTTTAAGTACTGTCTCGCCTTTCATTGACCATTCTGTTAGTTAACAACCTGTTTGCTGAATGATTTTGAATGCTTCGTAACCTTGAATTTACGGTATGTCCACCCTCTGATGATTTTTGATGCATTAATACTTCCCAATAAAGTGATGGACAAGATCACAATGACATTATGCTGTGTTCTATAAATGCAGTTTGCACGCTGTTCCTCTGAATTTTTAGTTTTCATTGGCTATGTAGGGAAAGTTAATGTGATTTATCCTTGTGTTACATAGGTTCAAAAGGATAGCCTGCTTCCTGACCTGCTGATTCTGCCGGCCGGTACTGACTTGCATGATCATCCTCTTGTCTTGAACGGAAGTGTCTTTATGCAAGTAAGGTGTCAGGAACAATTACAGTTAAGCTGCTGTCATGATGTGGTTCTAGTGTGGTCTATTTAGTGTTTCGTTTGATGAATGTTCCATGTGTTTATCTAATGTTTAGTTTGGTGGAGAGAGATTTTTTATTTTGAAGATCTAATTTTGCAGGGCAAAGCAAGCTGTATGGTTGCATCAGCCCTTCGTCCTGAGCCAGGTTGGGTGGTGAGTTGCTTTTTGCTACTGTTTCTAATGTTCTCTCTCTGAGATCTACTTTAATCTCAGTAAAGATACCTTGCCATTTTTCCGGAAGTGGTTCACATATCTTGATCATTATTTTCTGAAGGTTCTTGATGCTTGTTCTGCACCTGGAAACAAAACTGTCCATTTAGCTGCTCTCATGAGGGATAAAGGAAAGATTATAGCTTGCGAACTCAATAAGCAGAGAGTTAACCGTCTAGAAGATACTATCAGGCTATCTGGCGCTTCCAGTATCCTTTTGCCCCATTTACCAGTATTTTGGCAGCTACTGACACCTAGATTGTATGCATCTGTTCTTATGTTTGCAACTGGTGCATTGTCTTAACATTTGGGAACATTGGTTTAACCTGCTTAAGAACAGTGGTGATTCACTTTTGCATTCTTGGGTTCTTCTCTGGCATATAATTATTGTCCCCTAATTGTGAGCCTTGATAGCTGCTAGACATCCATGTAGTCCATGGAGATTTTCTAAATTTGACCCCAAGTGTTCACCCATACAACAAGGTAAAGAATCATCATATGCATTCTGTGGCGTTCTTGTCGTGGTGATTTGCAACAGGCATTTATGGCACCTCACCACCAGAAAATTATTCTTGACATTTTCTTTGGGGGATGTGGGGTGGGTCGTCTATCTTCCTGTGCGTTTCTACACATATTCACGAGAAAGTTCATGTTTGTAGGTCCGAGCAATTCTTTTAGATCCGTCCTGCTCAGGATCTGGGACATCTGCTGAGAGATTGGATCATCTGCTTCCTTCTTACACGACCGGTAATTATCTATTATTTATGCCTTATCTAACCTCATAAGAGTTTCTTTAAATAGTATCCGATGGCTTTCTGTTTTCAGGAGTTATGGACTACCATCGATGTCTTGTATCCTATATGTATATATCTCTCTGCATCTCATGCATTTCATTATATTCATAATGTCCAAACCCCCTTTCAATCTCGGTTTTCCAGGTCACACAGCTGATGGTACAGAAACAGCGAGGCTCAATAAACTTGCAGCTTTTCAGAAGAAGGCCCTGACACATGCATTATCTTGTAAGATTGTTGATCAGTTCTAAGACCATTAGTAACGCTTTGGAAGGATCTTATGTATTTTTTCTGTACAGTTCCCGCTGTGGAAAGAGTCGTTTATAGTACATGCTCCGTCCACCAGATTGAAAATGAAGACGTAGTGCAGTCTATCCTCCCTCTTGCTGCATCTCTGGGCTTTCGCCTGGAAGCTCCCTTCCCCAAGTGGATTCGCCGAGGTCTCCTTGTTTTCGATGGCGGTAAGTGCTGTGTTGTTTGATTTTAACCTCCAGGAGGACTCTTTCTTTGTGATGCTCTTTAAAAGTCAGTTTCGCCCATTTTCCTACTAAATCAACGTTCCTTGTCATGCAGCTGAAAAGTTGCTGCGGACCGATCCCGTAGAGGACAAGGAGGGTTTTTTCATTGCACTGTTTGTCAAAGAACATGTCGACAGGCACAGAGGAATTCTATCTGCATTATCTACTCAGAAAACCAATAGGAGAGTCTCCGGTTTGACAAAGAAGAGATTTGTAACAGGCACCAAATTATCTAGGTTGCTTTTTTACTCACCAGGATTGCAGACTAAAACTACTTGAGAATCATATTACGATATTTGCCATTCTTGGTATCCTTTTAGATCATCAAATCACGCTCATCGGCTGAACTCATGGCGAGTCATTCGGTCGGTTCTACCACTGAGTTTCTATAGGGATCTTCTAAATCTGATTGAGCAAACCGATCCGTCAAAGAGAGTCTTCATGCTTTCTTCATATTGGCCCTTCATAGACATGCGAACACTATGGGTGATAGGGACCTGGATGGTCCTGGGCTTGGCCTCCGGCGCCGGAGGCGGCCTCCTCTTCAGTCTTTCTACTTTCCTGACCAGGGTTGCCGCCGTCATCTTCTCTGTGACAACATTCTCTAAGTAAGCAGCATGGTGTTCTTCAGGTACTTCTTGGCGTACCGCCCACCAAAACCTCAGAAATAGACGAGATTCCGAATTGCCCTATTTTGTCCACTGTACTGCGACAACTCTGCAACGCCGAATTTAAAATGTTTCGTTCGGCATTTGATAAGCTAACTCTCTTTTAAATTCGAATGTTCCTTTCCAATGCGATTTCACAGAAGCTTCATAGTAATCGATAATTGGATTGAGAAATTGAGTTTATAGTGCTTGAGAAAGAAACTTGGACTCAATGATGTGAATTAGGGATGAGCAAAAAAATCGGGATCCACCTGAACTGGATCAGACTGTGCCAAACCGGCTGGTTTTGGGTGGTTCCCACCAGGTACCGGTTCGGTTCCCGATTCTAATTTGTTGGAATTGGCGGGTACCGGTTTGGTTCCCGATTCTAATTTGCTGGAAATAGCGGGTCCTGTTCCCGTTCCCGTTCCCGATTTCAGGTGGGAACCACCCACCCGGACCAACCGGACCTATATATATAAAAGATTGAGAAGTTAGTTTATTTTCGTGACTCATGAGCTCTCAAAGCTTGAGAATTTGCTTGCTTCTTTTATGCTTGAGAAAAGGAGATTAGTGTTCAACTTCATTTATCCTGGATTGAGAAGTTGATTTATGTCATTCACTTGCTTACTCTTGTGAATTTGTGGCAAACTTATTTTCATGTGTGATATGTGATGCAAGACTATGGATGAAGTTTCGGAACTTTGTGGCAAACTCATTACTCATTAAAGGACGTTATGTGATCTTTGTTGATGGTGCACTTGATGATTTTTTCTATGAATTTGTCAAAGAAATCGTCAAGTGCACCGCCAATGCTCATGTCTGTCTTTTTATCCCATGGAAAATTGGGAATTGTTTCATTGGATCACTCGCATATAATCTTTTTTAATTGATGTTAGTGCTCGGTAGGACCGGTTCCATAGACCCACTCGAAAATCGGACCGGACCGGTGGTTCGATTCCTGAGTGAGTCCATTGAACGAGCGGGTAGTTCACGATTCCCATTTTGAGAAACCGGTCCCTAGCAAGCGGTTCTCGGTTCTAGGATGAAAACCACCCTTCCTGAAACTGATCACTCCTAATGTGAATTGACCTTTTAACTTGGAAACTGCTAACATTTCCGACCACACGATCTCCCAAACAATAAGTACTTTATGCAAAACACGTGATGATAATGAGTGGATCTACCATTGAGATTGTACCGTCCCTAAAATACTGTCACAAAAACATTTCCCTTTTCTTTTTTTTTTTTGGTAAAAAAAAAACATTTCCCTTTTGAACGTAGTTTATTTTCTCGTGTCTGCCAAGTAATTGTTACATCCTTCGTCGCGGTACACAACACACGATGCAACAAACTCGTTCAAGAAGACTAAACACAACATGACTTTTAACACTAGTGCTCCCACACAACAAAAAGACTTTTTACAAAGAAGAAACCCTTGTCTTATTTTCTTCGACCCTCTCATTCTTTCTCCATGTCAGGCCCCGGACATGTTACAGGGAGTCGGAGGAAGTATAGGCGATCTGGACCTCGACGGTCTTGGGCTTCTTGGGCTCTGGCGGTGGCCTCTTCTCCACCGCCACCGTCAGCACCCCTTCCTGGTACTTCGCCGTTATCTTCTCCGTGTCCGCGTTCTCCGGCAGCACGAACTTCCCCAGCCCCCTCTCCATCTTTATGAACCTCAGCAGCCCCCCTCCCGGCCCGTCCTTCTCCTTCTCCCTCTTCCACTCCCCGCTCACCACCAGCATATTCCCGTCCTCCACCTGGACCTTTATCTGCTCCGGCTGCAGCCCCGGGATGTCCAGCACGAACACGTACGAGCTCGGGTACTCCTTCACGTCCGCCAGCGTCGCCGCCATCGTCTTCTTGTCGCGCAGGAAGGCGCGGTACTGCGCGTGGTGGGACTTGGCGTCGCCCTCGTCGGAGAGGTCGAGGAGCTCGTGGAGGGTGTCCAGGACGTTGTTGTCGAAGCCCATGTCTCTCAGATCCATGCTTCTCGACTGTAAGCCTTTTGATGAAATGCGTCGGTGAAGCGTCTCTTTGCGTTTCTTGGTGCAGATGGCGAAGTGAAGTCGTGGGCGTCTCTGGGATTTATATGGAGGGGACGGCAGAGAAGCGACGAAGCTTGTAGATGTTTCGTTGAGGCTCCGTGGAATTCTCAGGCCAAGGAGATTTCCTAGAGTCCGTTGGACTGTCAGGCTACTGCTTGCACGGGCCTATTTGGTTCAGTTTTGGGGAAATGTCCTTGGAAAAATACAAATACCTTTGTTAAAAGGGATTTTCGAAATTTAAATAGTGTTTGGTAAAGTGCATTTTAAAAACACATTAGAAAACAACTTTGACTAAATGTCGTTTGGTAAAAAATATCATTTGTAAATGATTGGATTTTTTTTAATTTTTTAATTTTTTTAATTACTTTCATTAAATTTTTTTCTCTTTTTTTTTCCTTCTTCCTTTGTTAATTTCTTCTCAGCCGATCTTCGGTCACAGGCCAGGCTTGGCCTCGCTGGCCTAGAGTGAGACCGAGTCTTGCCGGATCTGGCGAGGCGAGCCTCGCTTGCTTGAGGCCGAGCTAGATCCGGCGAGGTTGAGGCTTGCGTCGCCGAGCCTCGAGCTCGTCGGCCCGCGTGTCATGGTTGATTGTCGAGCAGCCGCCGTCGCTGAGATCCGCGGTCGGCGGAGGAAGGAGTAGCAAGCGGAGGAAGGAGGAAGGAGGAAGAAGGAGAAAAGAAAAAAAGAAAAAAGAAAATAAAGAAGAAAATAAAAAGATTAAAAAATAAAAAATAAAAAATTGTAGTTACATTCCGAAAATGCAACTTTACAAAGTACCTACGGAGTTACTTTGGGCTAAAGGCATTTAGGGGTCTTTGAAAATGCAATTGCATTTTCCCAAAATTGAGCAGAAAATGAACTAAACGCTATTTGCATTTGGTCAAGGGACTTTAGAGCCTTAAAACCCCTTTCAAATGTTGAACCAAACAGGCCCGACGATGACAGGTGGTGATTGAGAGCACACTAGTCACTGACACATCGCCGAGCTTGCGTGGCACCAATTCTTATTTTGTTTTCCCAATTTTTTTCCTTCCTTAATTTAAAAACCCACATATAAAAACAAGACATCCATTTTTTTTTTCGTTCACGTAACTAATGGATGGAAAAATAGAATGAAAAAAAATAGAGAGAGGAGCTCCATTGGTTTGGTTAGACTAAAAGCATTTTCACAGAACTTTCCGGTTTCCCTTCAAAATTTCAAAAAATTAAAATTAAAAATGAAAAGGATTGTATTAATTTCAGGGTTAATATCACGAAAAATATCAAACTAATACACCAGTTACATATTTACCCCAAACTATTTTTTGACCACAAAAAACCCTAAACTGGTACACTTATGAAAAATTGACTTCAAACTATTTTTTTTACCACAAAAAACCTCAAACTAGTGCACCTGTGAAAAATTTACGTCAAACTAATTTTTTAACCACAAAAAATTCTGAATTGGTACACCTGTGATACATTTACCATCTGTTAGTTTTCGTTAAATTTTACTATCAACTTATTGAGTTGGATGACATGTGGCAGTTAATAGGTATACCAGATTGGGGTTTTACCTTTTGTTTGTCACAAGTGTATCAGTTTGGAATTTTTCTTGATATTAACCAAATTTAACGAAAACTAATGGAGGATAAATTTATTGCAGGTATACCAGTTTGAGGTTTTTGGTAATCAAAAAATTAGTTTGGAGTAAATTTATCACATGTGTACCAGTTTAGGATTTTTTGTGGGCAAAAAAGTAGTTTGGGGTAAATTTGTCACAAGTGTACTGGTTTGAAATAAATTTGTCATGAGTGTGCTAGTTTTTGATTTTTCGTGGTATTAACCCTAGTTTCAAAACAATCCAATGATGAATATTACTTAATTTTTTTTTTTTGGTGAGATTTAGAAAGTTTTACTGTTAATTGAGATAAAATCACAAGTGTAGAATCAATGATATTTGTATAACAATACATATATGAAAGGAAATAATCTAATAAAAGAATTAGCTATCTTGGAGAACAATGAAATAATAAATAGTGTTCGTAATATGTGATAATACTTTTAAACAATATCTTTTAATAGAAAATATGTTAATATCCATAAATATTCTTTAACAAAGAGTAGGGTTCTGATCCTTATTACTGAGATATTATAGTAATTAAAGAACTCATAATTTGTTGCTTCATGGTGGAATTTGAAGGAGGTGGGATGTGGAGATTGCATTGCTCCAAAAGCAATCGGTGAGCCTCTTTCATACGTGGTGGGGCACAAGGTGGTCCCACCTCCACGTGGCTTTAGCGGAACAGGACCGGTTCAATGGATACTTATTATGGCACAAATTCGCATTCAAACTCACATGATTTAATAATCGAGATGATGCATGCGAGTTCATTCCATCTCAATAGCTATTTGAGAAATTTCCTCTCAAATCGTGTTGCGAAGATTTTTTTTAATATTAATTGGGATGCTATATTCCAATTTAATTGCTGATATTTTTTGACGTTAAATTCAATCGCATTGTTAGCATCTAGTATATGTTAATTTACGAGTCTCATGGACCTCAGATAATTGATTGGACTTGGTCAAACAAAGAATTGGGGCACATAGTGCGCATATCTACTGTTGGGAGCACGTATCAGAAGTCTGATATCTTCACCCGGGAAGATCGCTAAGGAGAAACCCAAGTCCGAGCCCTCACTCAAAAGCTTAAGCCAATGAGTTATGGGCTAACTAGAATTTATTAACTGCTCAACACGACACCAATTTTTCGATACGAGACTTCTCTAACCTAACTCACACATGTATCTCAATATATACCATATGTGCATACTAGAAATTTGCCTAATTAAAGGGTTAACGGTAGAATATTGTACCAAAAAACTTGCACTAATAGTGCTGAAAATATACCTTAGCTCACCCTTTATATACACATATAACAATATGCATTGAGATCAACAGAGATAGTCCTGCATACTCTTGTGTATTTTATATTGAAAACTCTTCTTAGATTCATTATCCAGAGAGATGTCTCATTACACACATCAGTGTTAGGGAAAATCCCTTATGATGTTTTGAAGATGACAAAATAATCAAAGACTACTAATGTGTTTATTGGTCGAGTAGAACCGGGTGAAAGAATCACAAGCCGTTATGTAGATGGTGTATTAATAGAATATCTGAAGGTTATGAGTTATCTATCAATGGTGAACAAGGCATTAGGCGTAGAGGTATCTATAAGTTTGAGGTACCTAAGTAGAAGGTGAAAAGGCCTAGAACGGGAAGTTCAGTAAAGCTTGGATGGACCTTGGATAGGTAAACAGCGAGGTAGAACCGCGATTGCTAAAACGCTTGGAGGCACCAGAAGATGGAGCTCAAGATACTGCATCTGAATTATGCATATGAAGTTTTGGATATTGCATTTGAGAAGAGAAGTTTATATTGACCTCAGTTGGATGTTCAGACTCAAGACAAGAGTATCGCATATTTGTTTCTGAAGGGGTTGAATCATGTTATCCAGATTAAGTGAAGTGTTACTTATGTACCTTCAACCACACCTTTGAATGAAGACTTATATGTGAGCATCAACAAGGTTTCTATCAACATCAAACTCAGTGTTATCTCTGTTCAAATTCTGAAGACTGGTTTCGTTTATGAAGACTGTTCAGATACAGCCAAGTATTCAAATACAGAAGACCGTTTCTGTTTCTAAAGTCTATTTCTGAAGATTGTTCAGAAGCTGCGAGATATATTAATTTCAGATTCAGAAGACCCACGCCTGACATATGTCCGTTGTTGCTGAGGTATTTATGAAAGTTTGTAATATTTGATTGACATGATTATTCTATAACATGATTGATAGAATATCCTTGATTGGAAATTACTTTCCATGGGACAAGAAAACTTTCATATTTGAAGAACTCTACTTATAAAAATCGAAGATTGAGTTATATGGGCGATTGAATCTGAGGGGTTCAGATTCAACACAAACGGTCACTAAATCTCCCTAGATATAGTCTCGTTCAATCAAGATTGATGGCATCCAATCAGCGATTGAAGATCGATCCTTTGAAGACCTATCCAACGGCTAGTTTGGGGGTGGAGAAGTATAAAAGGAGATCCATGGAGCTACTATGGTGTGAGATTAGAATCATCAATTTCAAAGTGCTAGAGTTATTCAGATTCATAGTTGTCTCTATGAGCTTAACGTTATAATCTTTGAGAGACTTTGTAAGAGTGATTGAGGGAGGATAGTGTGATCTATCAAAGAGAGTATCATCACTTGTTGTAAATATCTATTGATTCATCTAGTGGAATCCAGCTTATCGACTGTCAGCGTGGGAGAGTGGACGAAGGTTTGATCTAAGCCTAACCACTATAATGTCGTGTGCAATATTCTCTATCTCTAAACTCTTGTCATTGTGTTTGATAGAATATTGCATACTGGTGTTCATATTTAGAATATGCATTCCCAGAAATTGCATACTCGTGTTCAGAATCATAAACTGCACATATTCAGATTCTGATTCTATATACATTTTGACTTGATTCTTTTAATTTCGCATTTTCTATTCAAAATTATTTTAAATCACCTATTCACCCCCTCTAGGTGATATTACTAGACACAATAATCAGAACCCCATGCAAAGTCGTGCAAAATGACAGAAGGAACTACAATCCCCCAAAACTTTCGTAGACATAATTAAAATTGGCCGTTATCAACCAGCCTTGACTTCAATGGTGTTGGTCCTCGGCTCCGGCGGCTCTACCTTCTCGACGGTGACCCTGAGCACCCCGTCCTGGCACGCTGCAGCCACCGTCTCCACATTGGCGTTCTCCGGCAGAGCGAACTTCCTCACGAACTTCCCGGTCCTCCTCTCCATGCTCAGGTACTTGGCCTCGTCTTCCTTCTCTCTCTTCCTGTCCCTGCTCACAACGAGCATGTTGTCGTTCTCTACCTGGACCTTGATCCCGCTGGCTTTTAACCTGGGCATGTCCACGACGAAGACGTAGGAACTCGGGTACTCCACCACGTCAGTGGGGGTAGCGGCCATGGCCTTCGCATCGCGGACGCAGGCACGTGAGGGGTTGCTCCTCGATTTATATAACATTGTTAGCATCTAGTATATGTTAATTTACGAGTCTCATGGACCTCCGACAATTGATTTGACTTGCCCAAACAAAGAATTAAGGCACATAGTGCGCATATCTACTGTGGGGAGCACGCAGCAGAAATCTGATATCTTCACCAGGGGTGATCGCCAAGGAGGAGCCCACGTCCGGGCCCCTCAACATATCCAGTTAAAATGACTTTCAATCAAAAGCTTAAGCCAATGAGTTATGGGCCAACTAGGATATATTAATTGCTCAACACGTTACCAATTTTTCGATACGAGACTTCTCTAACCCAACTCACACATGTATCTCAATATATACCATATGTGCATACTAGAAATTTGCCTAATTAAAGGGTTAATGGTAGAATGTTGTACCAAAAAACTTGCACTAATAGTGCTGAAAATATACCTCAGCTCACCCTTTATATACACATATAACAATGTGCATTGAGATCAACAGAGATGGTCCTGCATACTCTTGTGTATTTTATATTGAAAACTCTTATTAGATTCATTACCCAGAGAGATGTCTCATTACACACATCAGTGTTAGGGAAAATCCCTTATGATGTTTTGAAGATGACAAAATAATCAAAGGCTACTAATGTGTTTATTGGTCGAGTAGAACCAGGTGAAAGAATCACAAGCCGTTATGTAGATGGTGTATTAATAGAATATCTGAAGGTTATGAGTTATCTATCAATGGTGAACAAGGCATTGGGTGTAGAGGTGTCTATAAGTTTGAGGTACCTAAGTAGAAGGTGAAAAGGCCTAGAACGGGAAGTTCAGTAAAGCTTGGATGGACCTTGGATAGGTAAACAGCGAGGTAGAGCCGCGATTGCTAAAACGCTTGGAGGCACCAGAAGATGGAGCTCAAGATACTGCATCTGAATTATGCATATGAAGTTTTGGATATTGCATTTGAGAAGAGAAGTTTATATTGACCTCAGTTGGATGTTCAGACTCAAGACAAGAGTATCGCATATTTGTTTCTGAAGGGGTTGAATCATGTTATCCAGATTAAATGAAGTGTCACTTATGTACCTTCAACCACATCTTTGAGTGAAGACTTATATGCGAGCATCAACAAGGTTTCTATCAACATCAAACTCAGTGTTATCTCTGTTTAGATTCTGAAGACTGGTTTCGTTTATGAAGACTGTTAAGATACAGCGAAGTATTCAGATACAGAAGACTGTTTTTGTTTCTGAAGTCTGTTTTTGAAGATTGTTCAGAAGCTGCGAGATATATTAATTTCAAATTCAGAAGACCCATGCCTGACATATGTCCGTTGTTGCTGAGGTATTTATGAAAGTTTGTAATATTTGATTGACATGATTATTCTATAACATGATTGATAGAATATCCTTGATTGGAAATTACCTTCCATGAGACTGTTGACACCTAAATTTTGATTTTTCCTTAAATCATTTATTATTCATAAAATGAGAATTAATTCTGATTCTCACCAAAAAAAATTATGTTTTCATGCATAGCATATTTATTTTCATGCATTATACATTGCACATTTAGATTGACGACAGTTGGACTAAGCTTAAATTGGCGAGTGATAGACCTGGACCCATTTTAAAAATTCAGTCAAAGCTAGAGGGATGTGCCGAAAATTTGAGTGAGAGTTGGACCCAGTTTTCAAAATTTATGCAGCCCGTTTTGCTCAATTAATTGAAAGGGATTTTAATTAATTATTTGATTAATTAAAGCCCGATTTGAGTTCGAATTTTGCGCGATTAAGCCCGCACATTATGGAAAATTCGGCTGGCCCTTTATGAATACCACATGACCGAATTTGTCAAGAGACCTAGTCCATTAGGACTCTTCCGAGATCTGAAATTTTGATCTAACGGCTATCATTAGAATAGAGTTTTTAATCCGACGGTCTCTAATCAACCCTACACTTACTAGACCTTGTGCTCTATATAAGCTAACTTAAGTCTAGGGTAAAAGGGAGGCCAATCAATTGTCACATACGGCCACAACTGAGATTAACGTAAAGAGAGAGAGGCAAGTTCCTCGGCCGAGTACCCCCGTCGGTGCAACCTTCACCAAGACGAAGCTGAGTCTTCCAGTGATTCCTAACACGGTTTCAATGAGGAAGCGCACTGCGATCCATCGAAGGCAGGTCCAAAAGGAGAGTGAGTACGAGAGAATTTCTTGTCCATATATGCAGTAAAGGCCAAGAGCTTCTGGGAAATACAGGGAAGAGAAAGGAAGCTTGGATTTTTCCTTTTCCTTTTTGTGCGGTGAATTCTTATCCGTATAATTGCTTCTCTGCCCACTGTGCAAGACCCCACGTTGCAGTCCGGTGATGATCCAGTAATGTTGACCAGCAATATGAAGGCCCGATCAGTGAATTCGCATGGGGATTTTTAGTGACGTCGATTCACCGAATCAGTCCTCACTATTGCGACTGGGTCGCTTCATCGCAAGCCTTGCCTTTTGTCTATTGTCTTGCAGATTTTTGAATAAGTTCCAAGCATTCCCTTGGCGTTTTAGCAACACCTCCGACGAGCCCAGCCGATCCTTGCCAGTGCCGCAACAAAACCAGTCAAGGACCACCGTGAACCGCTACAGCCCCGAGACGATGGACGATTCGTTGCGCCAATTGCTGACTGCCCTACCCTGATTGTGGCTCTTTGTCCTAACATAGCTTCATGTTTTGGTCCGAAGTAATAGTAATTTTCCTCGGGTATGCTCTTTGATTTTTCGCAGGTCAAATTCTTGAGGTTTATCCATTGTCCGTGAAGAAGTTAGCCAGTGTTTGTACTTTGGTGCTGGCCAAGTCATGACACGGACGGTTGAAGTTAGAGAAGAAAAACGCAAGAGTTCTCGTACCTTTTGATCTATAGTCACATGGTGAAAGGAAGAGCATGTGTAAAAGAAGCAGGCAACCCATTGCCTGAAGCGGTGGAAACTTGGCTATTTGTGGAAGACAATAATTGATTTAACAAAAGGAAAAAGTAAAAGAGGTGAACGGCAGTAGTGGGGGGAACGAAAGGTTTAAGAGTTAGTTGTCTAATCCTTCAATCTTAATTGTTGCGTTGCTCCTCGCCGCCTTTGTTCTTAATTTTGCAGATTTCCTCGAGCGGTCCACCATGAACCACCGAGTTCATCGTTCAGTCCAATCCGCAAGCCTCCGTGGATCGTCGATTCACAATCCGTCGAAGTCTGTCCAAAATTTGGACGATATCCAAATTAAATTCTTGAATGCCCTTTAATCGAATTGCAGGCATTAGAGAGAGCACTTTCTGACAGACACCAAGTCTGACAAGTGTCTGTGAAATTAGCTCAGCAAACTGTTCTCCCCACCGAGCCTTTCGTCGGTCCGAGAGCCAAGAACGGTGAACTACGGTGAGGACATCCGCAAGCCTGCGATCTGCTGAAGCCCTCAGGCGCACACAAGTCCCTAGCCGATTAGTCCAATTAACTTGCTTGATCATCAAGTTTGGTTCGAATTCAAATTAGGTAATATTTTCAATCTCATGATATTCTGAAAATATTTTGAATGTGAGTGAATATTTGATGAATGTTGCATGAGCGAGGATAGATTGAAATTGCCTACTTGAAATTTTTGAATCTAGAACAATCCATGATATCCTAAAGCATATTTCCAAAATTTTAAGCTTATTTGGCGTACCTTCGGAATATTCTGCATATCTTGTTTCTTAATTTGGATAATGTGCATATCTTTAAATTTAGAAGCATATCTTCAAGATATTCAGCTTATCTAAAAAACTCTGAACGTATCTTTTCCTGATTAAGAATTATCTAAAAATATTTTTTCAAATATCATAAGATAATTTCTTAATTTGAACAAGATGTGATCCTTTGTGGATAGGGTCATATGCCCTTTATAATTCGGCAATTTCCCTTTAGTGGCTGAGATTTATTTTCTTTTTTTTATACTATAGTCTAACTCAAATATTTTTATAATATTCCTTGAGTATAGTACATGCTCCCTTGTGCCTTTGTCCCTCGGAATTTGTGCATGGCCATCCGACTTCACCCTCGAAGTACTACGTCATCCGCACAATGAAATTGTCCTTCTCATCCCATAACTTTGGGACTGGACCGACCAATTTCATAATGTTTAAATTCACCATCCGACCCCACCCCCGGGGTACGACGTGAATAAATTCCCTTCCGACCCTAAACTTTGGGTACGAAGCGAATTCATCGAAAATTTCGGATATTAAGGTGTACTATGCTCAAGGTTCATTATATTAGTATTTGATTCCCTTTTTTTCATAAATAACATAAAAAATACCAAAAAATGTCATTCATGTGCATTTCATATAGTATAGTTCATACATATTTCCATGTCATTCATGCATACCATAGATGTCATTCATGCATTTTCAAGTCATTTAGAACATAGTTTTGGCTTTGCTAGTTTAATTTGCATGTCATTTAAGCTAAAATAAAACCCTCAAATTTCGCATGTCATGGTAAAATACTCTTGCTCGTCATGTAGTTTAATTAAATCATGTTGCATGTCATATAGGTTAGATTTCATATTGCATGTCATGTGGTTAGAATTCACGTTTTTATATGCATCAAAACCCATTTTCTCAATATCATCATTATTCATGTCGTATAGTTGCATTTACATAGCATGCATTTAATCAAGAAAAACCCAAAAAAAAAAAAAACATAATTGCACCTTGCTCTATAAATTGAATCCATTGAATTTGCCAGTTCAAGAAATCTTCACAAGAATGGTACCGAAAGGGTGTTAATTGAAAAATTAACATAATCAAGTCCCCGAACTTAAATCTCTGGTTAGCAGAAAATAAAGTATTCTCCCGATACTTTATTTAGGTATCTAATCTACCTACCAAGAAAAGATTAGTGGCGGCTCCAAAATTTAAATCATTTGAATATAAACCTAAGTTGCGAATTGGTAGAGCTTGGGAGAGCTCGGACTAGGTTAGTTAATTCATTTAATTAATCTAGTAATCAATTAACCTGAAATTTCCTAATTTTAGGTCGCGACAGCTTGGCGACTCCACTGGGGACTGAACACTTGGATTTTCGAATAATTGGGTTTTGTTGTGCACTATTGCAATTTTCGGAATTTTCATTTGTTCTAAGTGGACTTAGGCCGATTTCTTGTGAAAATTTTTGGTTGGTATTATTTGATTGACTCCTAATTTTCGCCGCCGACCGTCGCCGCCCGTTTAGGAGTGAGTTAACCCCTAATCCCTGATTAGGCCGTTAATTGCACTAATTAGATTAATTAATTAGTTACCGTAATTAGATTAATTAGTTACTGCAGTTAATAGATAGTTACCTGGGTTAGTTAGTTAACTGTGGTTAGATTAATTAGTTACTATAGTTAAATTAAATAGTAACCGTGGTAGATTAGTTAACTGCTGTGGTTAGTTGAATTAACCGTGGTTAGGTGGAATAGTTACCATGGTTAATTGCATGTTGTTGTGCCTAGTTCGTGGTGTCCGATCGTGGATCGGATTGAGTGTTGATTGCGCATTAAATTGCTGAATGATCACACTAGGGTCGAAATGCCATATTAAATGGAAATTGATTATTCGCGTGATCGATTGTGAATTTGAGTGTGAAAATGGCAGTGGGCCAGATTTGAGTGTGAAAATGGCCGTGGGCCAGTTTTGAAGGTAAAAATGGCCGTTGGCCGAGTTTGAGCATGAAAATGGCCGTTGGCCAAGTTTGAGCATGAAATTGGCCGTGGGCCAGGTTTGAGCATCAAAAATGAGATTTGGCTTGAGAGCCGGTTTTGAGCGCGAGGTCATGCAGTTGTTTCACCGTGTCACCCTAACGTAACTGGGGGCACAGGGAATACCCTTGTTGGCATGGGTCGCCGCCTGATAAGTCTGTGTGCTGGCGACGTACAGTCCGGGATTCCACGGCTTATTGGTTGCTTGTCAGTCCGTGCCCGGCGACGTACGGTCCGGATTTCACGGCTGATGAGATGCCGATCGCAACTGGTGTTGGTCCGTAGTCCCTCCTGGAATTTCCCTGGTGTGCTCGCCTTAGGGGTCTTGAGGGAGCCATCGGATGCCGTCGCTGTAACGTAGTAGGACGACGCCCGGTTAATCCGGAAGAGTACTAGCAGCGAGGCTGTGCTTTGGCGAGAGTGGGGTATCTCTTGGCCGGCTGACCGGAACGCGTTTGTTGCATAATGCATGACCATTGCTGAGTGTTCTGGCTGATTGGTTGATGCATTGTTTATTCATTATTATATTGTACCTGTCGCATGGCTCCAGGCGAGGTACGTTGCATGTGGTTGTTATTCTGAGGTTGAGATTAGATCGATAGAATGGTTAGGTCGTGATCAACGTCCTAATCGGACTTAGGCGTTGACCCGCTGAGATTCATATCTCATGCGCTTTGGCTGATCGCCTTTCAGGTCCTCGTGATGGCCGCGCGCGACGTTAGGTTTGGTGTCCCGATCGAACTCACGACGGTACTTCATCGCCGTCACGTCGCTAACTCTGAGGACATATGGGAACAACATGTCACGACAGTCTAGGTTGACTAGGGGTTGCCACACTATGTGGCCCACCTCTTTAAGGCCTGGTTCATGTGTCGGACTGGTGTTCCCATAGGACCGATTCGGGGGTTTGATGTACCCCTGGGTGCGGGTCCAATAGTCCAGACTTGGGACGCGACGGAGGCTGAAATGCCGGATGGGGAGATCGTGGACCCAGATCTGAGTTCGGAGGAGGAGGATCCAGATTCGCCGCCTGGTTACCAAGGTTGACCCGGTGTTGTTGGCCCGGGGGTTTTGGAGAGGCTGCGGAGGAGTTTTGGAGGCCGTTTGTGTATAGCTGGTAGTGTAGTAGTAGTTATCGGCTATAGTGCGCCTTGACCCGACCCGGTATCTTTTTGTGGGTCTAAGGGGATCGGTCCGAGGAGGACTTGTGTAAATTATATGTGTATTGTGAACTAATCAAGCAAGTAATGAAAAGGGTTTTGTTGTTGTTTGTTGTAGTTCCTATTCTTTCTATCCCTGTCGTTGTTGTCTGGGGTTGTTATTCGCTTCCGCATGTGCTTAATTATAAGATAAAAGAAATGGGTCGATGATCTGCCTGGGACATCATCCTTTGACCAGACGTTTGGCAGGGATGGTCGCGCGCCCGGGGCTCGGGGCGTGACATCCCTGTTTTGGTATCAGAGCATGATTTGTGGAGTGACAAGGTGCGCTGGGTTTGGGATAGTTGATAGGAATTAAACCCTATGCTTGTCTGTGCTGTTTGCTTGTTGTTTAGTAGTAGACCTGAGTTTTCATTACGTGTGGCCTTGGGCGAGCAGGAGTCCTTACGGTCCTGCGGAATGAGCAACCGTAGCCGGAGAGTGCCCCGAGGTAGGGCGACTCAGGTGGATCCCGATATGGAGAGGGATCGTGTTCCAGGAGTACCCGCGGAAAGGGTAGCTCCAGTTGTTCCGGAAGCGGTGGAGAACCGCGTTCCTGTTGCTCGCAGAGGCAGAGGAAGGGCCGCTCGAGCAAGACCTAGAGTGGGTAGAATGGATGAACCAGAAGTGCCTAGAGAAGGGGCAGTGCATGCAGATCCTAGAGTGGACGGGATCCTGCAAGCGTTGGAAACCATGGGTAACCTGATGGGGCAGCAGATGAGGAACCAAGCTGCAGCTGCCATTCCACAGGAGGGTCCGTTAGCTGAAGACGGGATCCGTAGGCCGCAGACTCACAGATTGGTGGAGCAGTTTATGAAGCTTCAGCCGCCGAGGTTTTCGGGAACTGGTGACTCGGAAGCTGCCACCTCGTGGATGGAGAATTTGGAGAAGGCCTTTGCCTTGTTAGGATGTTCTGAGGAAGAGAAGGTAACGCTGGTTGTCTACTAACTGCAGGGTAACGCTAGCTCGTGGTGGAAGGCCACGCAAGGGAGTGTGTTTCCCGAGGGTGCGATCCCGGAGTGGGGTGCCTTCGCGGAAGCCTTCAACGGAAAGTACTTCTCGGATTGCGCACGAGAGCAGAAGATGGACGAGTTTCTGCATCTTCGTCAGTATCAGTCGTCAGTGGATCAATATGAGGCAAAGTTTGCCGAGCTGTCCAAGTATGCGCCGAGGATGGTAGAGAACCCTGAGGATAGGGCGAGGAGGTTCAGAAACGGGTTGAAGCCGGAGATCAAAAGTGTGTTGGTGCCGTTCAGCCTGAAGAACTACAATGAGCTATATGAGAAAGCTCAGCTGGTGGAAAGGGACATTGCTGAAAGGGCAACCGCATCTGGATCGCGGTTCGCTCCTGTGGTGAGAGATAACCGAAGGTTCGGTAAAGGACCGATGATGGGTAATAGGAACCCCATCCCGCCTAACAAGAGGAACTTTGTTGGGAAGTCGACGTTCCGTCCCGACGTCGTGTGTCCGATTTGCAGGCAGAAGCATGGGCCTGGTCCATGCCCAAGGAGGTCGGGTGCCTGCTTTGGTTGTGGCAAGTATGGCCACCAAGTTAAAGATTGTCCTCAGAGACAGATGGGAGGACAGATGCAACAAGGAGGTCAGATGCGAGGGAATGTTCCGCAGAACTTTCAGAACCGACTGCCAGTGCAAGGAAGGGTGTATGCTGTCACCCGGGAAGAGGCGAAGGACTCGCCGACCGTTTCAGGTACGGTCTTATTGCATAACCAAGTAGCTTATGCATTGTTTGATTCAGGAGCTTCCCACTCCTTTGTTGCTGCTCAGTTTGTTAAGCTAGCTGGCATGAGTACAGAACTGTTGAGATCAACTGTTAGGATATCTACACCGCTTAAGGATAATGTTGTGGCTGCAGTAGGATGTCCTGATTGTAGGCTGGTTGTAGATGGTCATGAGGGAAGGATAAATCTGATTGTGCTAGCTATGTTTGATTTCGATTTGATTGTTGGTATGGACTGGCTCACTGAGCAAAGAGCTATTTTGGATTGTCATAGTAAGACTATCCTATTTAACCCATTGAATGGGGTTAGTTTCAAGTTTGTTGGAAATCGAGGGGGAACCTCGATCCCCTTAGTTTCGTCGCTGGAAGCGACTCGGTTGTTGGATGGAGGTTGCCAAGGTTATTTGGCGTCTGTTGTAGATGTGTTGGCTGAGGAGTTGAGGCTGGAGGATATTGCTGTTGTAAGGGAATTCCCTGATGTTTTTCCGAAGGAGTTGCCTGGATTGCCACCGGAAAGGGAGATAGAGTTCGTGGTTGAGTTAGCCCTTGGTACGGAGCCAATCTCAAAAGCACCGTATCGGATGGCGCTGTCGGAGCTCAAGGAACTGAAGGTACAGATGCAGGAGTTGTTGGATAAAGGATATATCCGTCCAAGTGCATCTCCATGGGGAGCACCGGTTTTGTTTGTGAGGAAGAAGGATGGATCACTTCGTCTGTGCATCGACTACCGTCAGCTCAACCAGGTGACAGTCAAGAACAAGTATCCGTTGCCAAGGATTGATGATCTGTTTGACCAACTTCAAGGAGCTTCGGTGTTCTCCAAGATCGATCTACGGACGGGATACCATCAGCTAAGGATCAAGAGGGAGGATGTACAGAAGACAGCGTTTAGGACGCGCTATGGTCACTATGAATTCACAGTGATGCCGTTCGGTCTAACAAATGCTCCAGCTGCTTTCATGGACTTGATGAATAGGGTATTCAGTGAGTATTTGGACAAATTCGTCATAGTGTTTATTGACGACATTTTGGTATACTCTAAGAGCCCTGAGGATCATGAGCAACACTTGAGGACAGTGTTAGAGACTCTTCGAAAACACCAGTTGTTTGCTAAGTTTAGCAAGTGCGAGTTTTGGCTAGCTCGCGTAGCCTTCCTTGGTCATATAATTTCTGGAGAAGGGATATTAGTAGACCCGACCAAGATTGAAGCGGTCATGGATTGGCCGAGACCGACGTTAGTGACAGAAGTTCGGAGCTTCTTGGGTTTAGCAGGCTACTATAGACGTTTCGTGGAAAGGTTCTCCGCGATAGCTTTGCCGTTGACACGCCTGTTGAAGAAGGACGAAAGATTCGAGTGGACAGACAAGTGCGAGCGTAGTTTCCAAGAGCTTAAGCAGAAGCTAACTACGGCTCCTATTTTGACAATACTGTCTGGTCCTGGAGGTTATGAGATTTACAGCGATGCTTCCTTCAAGGGACTAGGCTGTGTGCTTATGCAACATGGGAAGGTAGTTGCGTATGCTTCTCGTCAGTTGAGACCGCACGAGTTGAATTACCCGACACACGATCTGGAGTTAGCAGCGATCGTGTTTGCCCTTAAGATCTGGAGACACTACTTAGTAGGAGAAAGATTCCAAGTTTACACCGATCATCAGAGTTTGAAATATCTATTCTCTCAGAAGGAGTTGAACATGAGGCAGCGCCGTTGGATGGAACTTCTCAAGGATTATGACTGCGAGATCTTGTACCATCCGGGAAAGGCTAACAAAGTTGCTGATGCGTTGAGTCGGAAGTCTGCAATTGCCCAGTTGATGGTCCGGGAGTGGCGTCTTCTGGAGGAGGTACGAGATTTAGAGTTTAAGTTGGAGGTAAGCCGTCTGTCGAGTTTGATGGCTACATTGAGGATCGAGCCGGAGGTGCAAGCGAGGATTAAGACATTGCAATCGACGGATCCTACCATTCAGAAAGTCCTTCAAGAGGGCTCAGAGAAGAGGAAAGAAGATTTTCAAGTGGCTGAGGATGGGATATTAAAGTTCAGAGGACGTTTGTGTGTGCCGGCTGATGAGAGTCTTAGGGAAAAAATCTTGTCGGAGGCACATCGTAGCAGCTACAGTGTTCATCCGGGTAGTACGAAGATGTACCAGAATCTAAGGCAGTATTATTGGTGGAGTGGCATGAAGACGGACATAGCCAAGCATGTGGCGAAATGTCTGACATGCCAGCAGGTCAAAGCTCAGCATTGTAAGCCTGGAGGATTGTTACAGCCGCTTGAGATTCCAGAATGGAAGTGGGGACACATCACGATGGACTTCGTGACAAGTTTGCCGAGGAGCCAAAGGGGCAATGATTCAATTTGGGTCGTAGTGGACAGATTGACGAAGTCAGCACATTTCATCCCAGTGAGAAAAAACTTCGCTTTGGACAGGTTGGCAGATTTGTATGTACGTCTGATCGTACGTCTGCATGGTGTACCAGTGACAATCACGTCGGACCGTGATCCAAGGTTCACATCTACCTTTTGGAAAAGTTTGCAGACTGCGTTGGGAACGAAGCTGCAATTCAGTACAGCTTATCATCCGCAGACGGATGGCCAGTCTGAAAGGACAATTCAGACGCTTGAGGATATGTTGCGGGCATGCGTATTGGATTTCAAAGGCAACTGGGAAGGACAGCTTCATTTGGTTGAATTCGCCTACAACAACAACTATCAGCAGAGTATCAAGATGGCGCCTTTCGAAGCATTGTATGGCAGGCCTTGTAGGACGCCAGTCTGTTGGGACGAAGTTGGTGAAAGGAAAATCACCGGTCCTGAGTTAGTACAGCAGTCATTGGACATAGTGAAAATCATCAGAGAGAGACTGAGAACAGCCCAGAGCCATCAGAAGAGTTATGCCGACAAAAGACGCAGACCATTGGAGTTTCAAGTCGGTGATCATGTCTTTCTAAAGGTGTCGCCTATGAGAGGGACATCTCGTTTCGGCAAGAAAGGAAAGTTAAGCCCGAGGTACGTTGGGCCGTTCGAGATCTTGGAGCGGATTGGAAATCTGGCTTATCGTCTCGCGTTGCCACCGAGACTTGCTCAGGTACATGACATATTCCATGTATCTATGTTAAGGAAGTACGAGCCGGATCCAGTTCACGTCTTGAGTTTTGAAGAGATTGAAGTGGATGAAAGAGTATCGTACGTGGAACGTCCGGTCAGGATCGAAGACCGGAAGGAGCAGGTTCTGAGAAACAAGACAATTCCATTGGTGAAGGTTGTTTGGCAACACCATTGAACCGAGGGAGCGACGTGGGAAAGTGAGGAGTCAATGAAGTCTAGGTATCCTTTTCTTTTTGAGGTGGTGTAATAATTTCGGGGACGAAATTTCCCCAAGGGGGGAAGAGTTGTGACGTCCCGGAATTTCAAGGCTTATTCAATGAATAATATTGGACGGTTGGAATTGAGTGACATTTGTCGGACGCGGAATCATTCGATCTGAAGTTCGTTAGTCGTCGATCGAAGCGTAGATAATTTAAGTTCGATTAGATTAGTCGCGCCGTAATTAGGCTTCGCCGTATTCCTTCGCGCTTGCGTCGACCCTGAACCAAATATTCTGAACCAGTCCTAAATCGTCAGATTACCGAAATACCCTCAGATATTATTCATATACGCCAGAAACAATTAATACCGAATGACCGCGGGCCCCGCATCATAAATGCCAAGTCATATCACCTTTTTGACTTTTGGTTAATTACCAAAATGCCATTGGACCATTGAAATTACCAAAATACCCTCAAGACCATTTTCTCTCTCTTCCTTTTTCTCTCTCCTCTCTCTCCCTTCTTCCTCTTGCATTTCACGTTGGCAGCCCCCCTCTTTCACGCCATTTCCATCTTCATCCAATCTTCATCTCATCTTCATCTTCATCCTCGCCGTGGACCGCCGCCGCCCGCCGCACGCGCCGCCGCCCGTCCCGCCCCCCGCCTAGCCCTCGCCGTCGCCGTGCCGCCCCAGCCGAGCCGCTGCCGCCCCTGTTCAGCCGCTGCCCGTCGACCGCCGAGCCTCGCCGTCGTCCGCCAAGCTTCACCGGAGCCCCCTAGGACCCGCCGGACCTTGGCCGAAGCTTCGCCGAGCTTGCCGGCCGCTCGTTGAGCTCCGTTTCCGTCGTTTGGCCGTTTTCCAGCCGCTGTCCAGCCGCCGTTCGTCGTCGTCCGGTTGTCGTTTTGGAAATCCGACACCGTGGTTGCGTCCGGATCGACGAGGAGAGTCCGTAGGAGCGTCGCCGGAAAATTTGCCGCCGCCGCCGCTCGCCGCCGACCGTCGCCGCCCGTTTAGGAGTGAGTTAACCCCTAATCCCTGATTAGGCCGTTAATTGCACTAATTAGATTAATTAATTAGTTACCGTAATTAGATTAATTAGTTACCGCAGTTAATAGATAGTTACCTGGGTTAGTTAGTTAACTGTGGTTAGATTAATTAGTTACTATAGTTAAATTAAATACTAACCGTGGTAGATTAGTTAACTGCTGTGGTTAGTTGAATTAACCGTGGTTAGGTGGAATAGTTACCATGGTTAATTGCATGTTGTTGTGCCTAGTTCGTGGTGTCCGATCGTGGATCGGATTGAGTGTTGATTGCGCATTAAATTGCTGAATGATCACACTAGGGTCGAAATGCCATATTAAATGGAAATTGATTATTCGCGTGATCGATTGTGAATTTGAGTGTGAAAATGGCAGTGGGCCAGATTTGAGTGTGAAAATGGCCGTGGGCCAGTTTTGAAGGTAAAAATGGCCGTTGGCCGAGTTTGAGCATGAAAATGGCCGTTGGCCAAGTTTGAGCATGAAATTGGCCGTGGGCCAGGTTTGAGCATCAAAAATGAGATTTGGCTTGAGAGCCGGTTTTGAGCGCGAGGTCATGCAGTTGTTTCACCGTGTCACCCTAACGTAACTGGGGGCACAGGGAATACCCTTGTTGGCATGGGTCGCCGCCTGATAAGTCTGTGTGCTGGCGACGTACAGTCCGGGATTCCATGGCTTATTGGTTGCCTGTCAGTCCGTGCCCGGCGACGTACGGTCCGGATTTCACGGCTGATGAGATGCCGATCGCAACTGGTGTTGGTCCGTAGTCCCTCCTGGAATTTCCCTGGTGTGCTCGCCTTAGGGGTCTTGAGGGAGCCATCGGATGCCGTCGCTGTAACGTAGTAGGACGACGCCCGGTTAATCCGGAAGAGTACTAGCAGCGAGGCTGTGCTTTGGCGAGAGTGGGGTATCTCTTGGCCGGCTGACCGGAACGCGTTTGTTGCATAATGCATGACCATTGCTGAGTGTTCTGGCTGATTGGTTGATGCATTGTTTATTCATTATTATATTGTACCTGTCGCATGGCTCCAGGCGAGGTACGTTGCATGTGGTTGTTGTTCTGAGGTTGAGATTAGATCGATAGAATGGTTAGGTCGTGATCAACGTCCTAATCGGACTTAGGCGTTGACCCGCTGAGATTCATATCTCATGCGCTTTGGCTGATCGCCTTTCAGGTCCTCGTGATGGCCGCGCGCGACGTTAGGTTTGGTGTCCCGATCGAACTCACGACGGTACTTCATCGCCGTCACGTCGCTAACTCTGAGGACATATGGGAACAACATGTCACGACAGTCTAGGTTGACTAGGGGTTGCCACACTATGTGGCCCACCTCTTTAAGGCCTGGTTCATGTGTCGGACTGGTGTTCCCATAGGACCGATTCGGGGGTTTGATGTACCCCTGGGTGCGGGTCCAATAGTCCAGACTTGGGACGCGACGGAGGCTGAAATGCCGGATGGGGAGATCGTGGACCCAGATCTGAGTTTGGAGGAGGAGGATCCAGATTCGCCGCCTGGTTACCAAGGTTGACCCGGTGTTGTTGGCCCGGGGGTTTTGGAGAGGCTGCGGAGGAGTTTTGGAAGCCGTTTGTGTACAGCTGGTAGTGTAGTAGTAGTTATCGGCTATAGTGCGCCCTGACCCGACCCGGTATCTTTTTGTGGGTCTAAGGGGATCGGTCCGAGGAGGACTGGTGTAAATTATATGTGTATTGTGAACTAATCAAGCAAGTAATGAAAAGGGTTTTGTTGTTGTTTGTTGTAGTTCCTATTCTTTCTATCCCTGTCGTTGTTGTCTGGGGGTTGTTATTCGCTTCCGCATGTGCTTAATTATAAGATAAAAGAAATGGGTCGATGATCTGCCTGGGACATCATCCTTTGACCAGACGTTTGGCAGGGATGGTCGCGCGCCCGGGGCTCGGGGCGTGACACAAAGTCGTGCAAAATAACAGAAGGAACTACAATCCCCCAAAACTTCGTAGACATAATTAAAATTGGCCGTCATCAACCAGCCTTGACTTCAATGGTCTTGGTCCTCGGCTCCGGCGGCTGCACCTTCTCGACGGTGACCCTGAGCACCCCGTCCTTGCACGCGGCCGTCACCGTCTCCACATTGGCGTTCTCCGGCAGCGCGAACTTCCTTACGAACTTCCTGGTCCTCCTCTCCATGCTCAGGTACTTGGCCCCGTCTTCCTTCTCTCTCTTCCTGTCCCCGCTCACGACGAGCACGTTGTCGTTCTTTACCTGGACCTTGATCTCGCTGGCTTTTATCCCGAGCATGTCCACGACGAAGACGTAGGAACTCGGGTACTCCACCACGTCAGCGGGGGTCGCGGCCATGGCCTTCGCATTGCGGACGTAGGCGCGCGAGGGGTTGCTCCTCGATTTCTCCGGCTCTTCGAGGAAGTCGAGCATGTCTTCGAGGATCCTGAAGAGGCGCGAGTCGAAACCGAGATTTCACAGATCCATATTGTGATTCGCTTATCCTCGTCTACAAAGGAAGAGGGAGTGTGTGTGATTGTCGAGATGAGGAGGCTGGTGTCATAGTTTACTGTGGTTTTATAGAGGAGTTTTAAGGGGGATCGCCATGAGAGAGATCTTGAGAGAGTTCTGGAGAAGATGAAAGTGGACAGTTCATGATGGGTTTGGGGATGCTTCGGTAATCTTCTGCAATTTGCTAAAACGATGACTAAATAGTGACATTAACCATTTTAATGACCCGTAGTCCATTTAATTCATCTATATTAATCAATCTCATTTTCCTATCATAGAGCATACTCGAACGCCAAATATAATTCGAAATTTGCCATCATTTTAGTAAATCCTTCAATAGGTAAGGTTTCTTTCCTTGGATCAAATACTGTAAAGAAGTATCTAAATTCAGGTTTGAAAAGGGGAAAATTGTCCAAAAAGTCCTAAATCTATTGCAGTTTCTTTCAATTCAGTCCTAAACATTTAAACTGTGCTTATTAAATCCTAAACTTTTTCACGTATTGTCAATTGAGTCCATCCAGTCAATTTTGGCCGAAAATAGCTAATTGGACACCGGCTATCATACATGGCACGGCTGGCGCTAACGTGGAGAATGTTTATTAATATTTTACTATTTTTCCAAAATTTCTTTGTTATATATTTTTTAATTTTTTTAACTTTTCCTTTTTTTTCCTTTTCTTTCATTCTTTACTTTTCCTTTACCAAGGGTTGTGACCCTCGCTTGTGGCTAGTGAGGGAGTCGCAGCCCTCACCAGCAGCCGGCAAGGGATTTACGGCCCTCACCTAGTGGAAGGCCCTCGCGACCCTTGCCAGTCACAGTAAAAAAGAATAGAAAAGAAGGCAAAGTGACGAAAAGATAAAAAAGGAAAAAAGAGAGAGAAAATAGTTAAAAAAAAATATAAAAAAAAAATTATGTGTGCCGAACTGTACTACTTAGAATGGCCGACGTCTACGTTTTGCGATTTTCTGTCAAAATTGGATTGATTGACTCGATTGGCAAAATGTGAAAAGGTAAAAGATTCAATTGACATAATTAAAATGTTTAGGAATGAATTGGTAAAAATATAATAAATTTACGACTTTTTGGACAATTTTTCCCATTTAAAACGATAGCGCCAAAGAAAACTACCATTGAGTATGTATGTCGGTGATCATTTCCAAACTATGGTTGTGTTGATCGTGGTATTAATTTACCTAAATGGCGGTCCTTCTTCGGATAGGTACGAGTTGTGACGTAATATTTCTAGAAAAACTTGAAGTTGAAAGTTAACTTATAATATGCTTCATATGTCTTGTAAATCTAAAAATAATACAAGCTTCTTAGCAAAGGAAGCGTGACGGGATCATATCAGTGATCACATTTGAGAAAAAACGTCCCGTGTGCAAAATTGATGGCAATAGCCACTTATTTGTTTGCTACTTTGGTTGTAGGCAATTTATATATCTAAAGGGTGATTTATGAAATGTAAGATTTCGACAAAAAAAACTGTAAAAAAACTTTTGCATTTACGAATACTTAACAACGTAAAAAGGCAATTTAAAGACGCTAATACTTGCCCTTTTAATGATGTAATTTAGCTATAGAGTTCTTAGAAAGAAATTTTTATCACTCAGGGGTGATTGTAATCTACCTTTGAAGAAAGTAAATTACCTCGAGTATCGGAAGCCTGAAGGTCTTAATGATCGTAATTTCTCTTGCGAAATAATAAGCAATTTGAAATCATTGTAACTTCCACTTATTCTGTTCTTAGAAAATTTACTTAAATGATCACAATATTTCTGTCAAGTTCTTAATCAATGGATCACATCCATAATTAGAAATCCTTTTGACTGTCGTGATTGATAGAATAATTAAATATTAAATCACGCATTCATCTAACAACATAAGCTTTTAAAACAGTTGACAGTGCTCTCACAAAAATCCACATGGTATGAGGTCTTGAGTTGCGGTGGTCCCACAAAATCTTACAGTAATTTCCTTTAATTGATCGTAAAACTTACAAATTCCACCGGAGAAAACTTTCCTGATTATCCATTATACATCTTAAACTCCATCTTTTACATGGATTGAACACGATTAAAACATTTATTGTTTTCACTAGCACATACACACATGCTTGCATCTCCTCTTGCATGGCCTTAGGGCTCGGGGCGCTTCTTCAGGGACAAACTCATTTGCAACTCCGGCCTGCGTTCTGCCGAGGCTTTGCGGATGAATTTCAGGACTTTGCGTACCAATTTCAGGATTAAGCGAACAACGTGGCACAGGAAAAGAACAACCATCAATCCCACCCATGCCAGCATCGCACCTCCAATTGCATCGCTGAAAGTTTTCTGTTCGCTCAGCGGTGTGAAGACAAATATGGAGATGGCATAAGTCGCCGCTGTGAAGGTTATCGCAACCCACATGGTCAGCATCGCGATCCACGTGGTGATCCGGCGCCGCTTTAGAGGAAGACCGCTTATGAGAAGCATAATGATGCTAAGCGATGCGACGAAGCTCATCGTATTACATGTCACGAAGTACTTGTAATTGAACGGGTACTTATCTGCCATCACCGACTCGCCCGCAGTATGTGGTGCCGTACCATTGTCATCGCCAGCGAAATCGTCCTGCCAAAGGCCGCCAGGTGGGGTGATACTGGCTTGGAATGCCATGGTAGCTAGCAATGTCGCTACCACCATTAGCGTCTTATGCATACTGTTTTGCCACTTTCTCTTTCTTTCCCTTTCAATCTCTTCCCTTACAGGTGGATGGAAGGCGGCGACCGTGTTATTCGCGTAGACTGGTCGTCCAGGTGGGTCGTGATTCTCTAAAGTTTGAGGAACAGAAACCTTAATCTCTGAAGCTCTTCCCGCACTCTCGCCTTGTGCTAATAGGCTGAGTGCTGTGAAACCTCTGGAGTTTATGATGTTCGGGTTTACTCCTTTATTAATCAGGAAGACTATAGTCTGCAGAGGAGTAACAACAGTTGCATACATTTCAGGATTAACTTTGGTACCAGTGTTGTTTCAATCATGTAGCGTTTGTGACTATTATTTGACGCCTTCACAAGGGACTCGATGAATCTCTTCTGCTATCTCATCCCTTGTTGAATCTCTTCTGCTATCTCTAGTTTTATGTTCCTTCTAATCCAGATAAAATAAGCAAGACAATAGCGAGAAGTGTAAAGTTGTAGTTAATTATCTGGATCATAACCTTCGATGATTGATAAATGCATATCTATTAACTTCCGAACATTTTTAGGGCACTCAAATATTCTAGAAGGGAATATAACACAAGATAGACTTTTAACTCCGGACCAACGTGCAATGTCATCCTCGACCTTTTAATTCGTTCAAAATGTTCATTGAACTATTCATAAATATTCAATGTAGTCCCTAAAATTTCAATTTGTCCAATCTAGTCTCTCAATTTTTCTCAAAATAAGTCAAAAGTTTTCATAATTACACTATTGTTTGGAGTTTAGATTTTTTTTATTTCTATCTTTTTATTACTTTTTCACCTTTTCGGCATATAAAAATATTGTGATAGTCTCATTTAAGCATATTTTAACTTTGATCTCTATAGTAGAAAAAGTAGAACTTTATTTAAAGTTGTATCGGATCAATATTATTGCTATTTTAATTTCCTAATTTACAAATTAACTAAAATTATCGAGAAAACACGAAACACAAAAGCTTGAACTTTTAATCTGTCTGAAGAATTAGGAATGAGATCTAGATTAATATAAGTATGAGAAATATATAGATATGTGAATATCTTTGTTAAATATTCTCATGAAAATAATTATTTTAGAGTTGAAAGGATTATGTATCCGATATAACTCTAACTTTTTACTATTATATTCTAATACACTTAAATGGGATAATTGTAGTATTTGTAAAAATTAAAAAGGTAAAAAGATAATAAAAAAAAAAATATATTTTGTTGATTTAGGAAATCGATTGAAATGAAAAGATATTTTAATATAGGGCAATGGTGCAATTGCGGAAACCTATAAATAGTATTGAATGACTTGTTTGACTTTGTTTGGGAAGTTGATAGACTAATCAATACAAATTGAAAGTTTAATGACTAGATCCAACATGTATAAATTGTTCAAGGACCACATCGAACAAATTAAAAGTCAAAAGATGACATTGCATATTAGGATAAAGTTTAAGACTACTTATATTATTTTTCTATCCAATCGCCTCTTTGCTGCTAAGGTCACCGCATTTGACTAGTACAAAAACTTGGTGAGACGAACATACCTTAGTTTGTTTATCTGCAGCAGCTAAATGCAAAATAGTGTCGCCATAGTCGTCCCTCGAGTTGATGAATTGACCATCGTCCAAGATATCCATCAAAAGTTTCAAAGCTTCTAGTTTGTTATGCTTCACGCACAAATGTAGGATCGTTTGGCCATGTTCCATGACACTACGGGTTGCATCAGGTCTCGTTCGAACCAAGAGTTCCAACACATCCACATGGCCTTTCATGGCTGCAACATGAAGAGGGTTTCTTTCGTATTTGTCGCGGACGAAACATATTTCAGGGCTGACTCTTAACAAGCTTGCCACAATGTTAAGGTACCCTTTTGCTGCCGCGAGATGAAGAGGCGTCGATCTCTGAGAATCCTGCTCTCTTGCCAGCTCGGCCTTCTGAGCTAGGACCTCTTCCACGAATTTCAAGTGTCCAAGCATGGCTGCGATATGCAGAGGAGTCTCAGTGTGATTCCCAATCATGATTCTGTCGAGAAGCAGCTTATCTTTTCCGAGCAACTCAAGCAAAGAAGACGTGTTTCCTTTCACGGCGGCTTCATAGAGCTTGGACTCCATGTTTGGCTCTCTAGAATGGGAGTTTTGGAATACTCACTACTCCATTTGGGGACTGGAATATATACTGTCGCCAAGTCATCCTTCACGGTTCATGACCCAAAGAAATAAAAAAAATTCATGGTAGGCTTGACGAAGACCCAAAAATGATTGGTGGATAATTAGAAAATAGTTACAAATAAAATAGTGCCATTAGCACATTAGGAATCGCCAAGTCAACCTTCACGGTTCAAGACCCAAAGAAATAAAAAAATTCACGGTAGGCTTGACGAAGACCCAAAAATGATTGGTGGATAATTAGAAAATAGTTACAAATAAAATAGTGCTATTAGCAAATTAGGAATCGGTCTTCTCAACACGATAAACCCCAGTGATTTCGAGCTTGCACATGGTTTAAGCTCAATGTGGAGGCATTGGCCTTGCTATGCCTCCAACAAATTCTACCAAAAGAGAATTGATCTTCATCTTCTACCTTTAGAATTTCAAAGGTTAAAGCACAATAAGTTTCTGATTCAGATTGTATTTGATCAGTCATGAAAGACCTAAATGGTACAAGGCATGGAAATGAATTGCATGAAATAAGGAAAATATTTGGTGATTTCATAGTACCACGCCAACAGCTGAGCGACAAGCATTTATATACTCAAATCCAATCACAAATTGACACGTAGTCCGTTGATTTGGAACCAAACGAAAACAAAAAAATGAAAGCAACTTCCCTCTTGTTTTCTCTCTTCCTCCTTCTCCGGTCACTGCCATCTCAAAGCCCAACGTCTGTGCCTCCGCCGCTATCGCCCTTGGCGGAGTCGCCGTCATCGCGCCCAGGCCGACCAATGCTGCGCGTCCAAGTCAAGCCACCCCTCTATCGTCTTTGTGGTTATCCTTGTTTTTGCTTTTTGAGCTCGCAGTCGTTCCGGCTCATCCATGACCATTGGGATCTCAACTTGGCCATCAAGGCTCGCGGCCATGTTCGAGCCGCCATCGCCAGATGTGTGGACGAGCTGCCTCGTGAGCCATGGACGAGCAAGGCTCGCGGCCATGGATGGCGCCAGATCTAAAGGCATGACCGGAGATCTAGACCAGCAGCGTCACCGGCCAAAATGGTTCTCGATGCCGCGTCGAGTTTTGCCACCAGAGTCGCTGATGCTGTGTCCAGGCCGACCATCATTACTTGTCCAAATGAGAAAATATGGTTAAATATAACTAATGAGAAAATATTTAATTTTTAAAGTATTAATTGTGCATATCACGAGAGCGGTATTAACACTTGCAATGTTTTCGACCACCTCCATTAAATGCATTTTCGATATTTACTTGCTTGTAATTTTTAATTGAAAACTTATAAGCACCTACAATTAGACCATTTCGAAAGTAGATTGGCTCATATCCAAAAAGGCCTTGTTAATTAGTGTCTTCGTGACGCTTGTTAATCATACTAAATAAGAACTAATTCAAATTCCAACTATCGATTGATGAATGCTATTTTGTAGGGATTGGAAGTCCGTTCCATGGATCCACCCAAGAATCGGACCGGACCGGCGGTTCTGGTTCCCCAGTGGATCCATGGAACCAACGAGTGGTTCCCGATTCCAAATTTTTGGAACTGGTCCTTAGTGGGTGGTTCCCGATTCCACTGTGGGAAATGCCCACCCGGACCATACTCACCCTTAGTCAGCAATCTCTTTGATAATCTCAGCGTCTTACGTCACTTTGCTGACGTCATAATTCATTAATTTAAGTTAGACCAACTTCCACGTCTACCATATGTTAAAAATATGGGAGCCCCAAAAACATATGGAATTCATACGAAGGACGCTAGTAAAGTGTCAATTGCTCAGTCGAGAAGTTAATTTAAAGTGTGGATAACTCAAACGGAAATTCTTGTTGGAAGTCCACAACTCCATAGTAAGGTCTGAGACACTTGCTTGTAAGCCATAACCGGCGTATCTCTGTTGATTGATGATGTATATGCTAAAAAGGGTCAAGATTTCAACTCCCATGCTAAAATGACTTAAGCTTACGGATAAGTAACACGCGAAATAATGATATAAGTGTAAGATTCATCTTGCTCAAAATTGTAATTTTTTTTGTCACATTAACGAGTGCTTCAATACACTCTTAGGAGATGCTTGATGTGGAATAGTCCAACAAACAAAGTATTGATTACAAAAAGCACACACATCACACGTAGGAGAAAAGTCAATACGTGGCAAAGATCTTTCGTGGAAGCTACCATTCTTTCGATCGTCCCTTCTCTCGAGTGCTTCAATAGCGACGATGTTCTTCCCTCAAACCACGACCAGACATTCCTGTCCTGTTCTTACGAATATGGACATAGACCAAATGCATTACAATGTCCCCACCAAATGGTCAACTTCGAAAGCTCTTTCTATAGTCTTATTTGAGTCCGTACATTATCTTATGCTTCAGCTAAGATTATTCAACTAAGATTGAAGAAGATGCTTGTGTTAGGAAGATGCTTGCAATTTGTTAACTACGTAGAGAACAAGCAAGTTGAGAAATTCACAGCTGTCCAAGATTGAAGAAGAGAATCAAAAACTGAAGCTGGAAGTCAAAGGTGGCTCAGCATCTTGAAGGCTCTCACGTGGGCAACTGGGAAGTTGAAGTAAAAAGAATCCCATTTGGTCTATGTCCATATTCGTAAAGGTGGAAGTCAAAGGTGGCTCAGCATCTTCAAGGTGGCTCAGCATCTTGAAGGCTCTCACGTGGGTAAGGGAGCGCGCAACAGTAGTTCGATACATTCATCCAGAGAGATCGCCAAGACAGAGCCCAATTCCGAGCCCGTCAACATATCCAATTGAATCCACCGACACTCAAAGGCTTAAACCAATGAGATATGGGCAAACTAGATTATATTAACTGCTCTACACCACACCGATTCTTCGATGTGAGATTTTTCTAACACAACTTACTCACACGTGCATCTTAACAAGCTCAGTGTTAGGTTTGCTCCATCTTAATTCATGTATCCTTCCGCATCAACTTATCTCAAGTTGAATCTCCATAAAAGCCCAACTTCATCCCTACAGGCCCGCGTTGCTACACCATAAAGTCCATCTGTCTGGAAACCGCAACCATCGGCTCTGATACCAATTCAGCCATCGATTTTACGGTGGTCAAGTAAAGGAGGAAAGAAAAGGCAGTGATTGCTTTCACTTGAATGTAGTAATGGGACGAGAAAGTTTTCCTTTCATCATTTTCCTAAAAGTGATCTTTTACATCGCTTATAGTAAGTGTGAACAAATAATACTTTCATCGTCCCACGAAAGATTTAAACATAAATTGTTGGTGGTGATAAAAATATTTTTTATTGGATAATTATTCCAAGCGATACGAGCGATAATTTTTCGAAAAGTATTTTTCAAATCACTTATTTTTCGCGAAATAAACTGACCGTATTCGCTGAACTTCCTTTGTTAAAGAGCATCATACCCTGGACCTCTTGGGATGATTCTCCCGGTACATGATGCAGATGCCAGCAAATAAGTTGGCTGCCTTGTACAAATTGGGAAAAAAAAAACCGAAAATTACTTGTTAGAAAAGTGATTCAATATAATAACCTGATGATGGTATTGCGTAAGTACATCCATGCACTAAAGTTGTCTTCCCACCTAATTTTGTTCTTTAAAATTGCAACAATAATATAGTTGTTTGTGCTTTCACGTTAGTTAATTTAATTAAATAGCCAATTACTGTGTCATTATCCACAACCTATTTTTAAAAGGAAATTACCGATTCTTAATCTTCGGGAGAATGTCACTGTCGAGATATAACAATGACCAAGACTTACACCATAATAAAAGACAGAGACAAATAATTAGTAACTAGCGAGGCAGACTTATTGATTTTTGCCAAATCAGACTTATTAGTTGTCCTCGGCCTAGATCCATACGAAGTGTATGATCAGCCAGCCAAAAAAAAAAAAAACTCACTTATGGGCCTTTAGAATTCATTAGCGAAATAGTCTAGTTGGCTCTAATAACTCCTCCCGTGACTATTTTAATAAGTCAAACTCACAAGTTGTCGACCAAAATTTTTTTTTTGGTCGAATTTGTCGGCCAATTCAAAATGCATGTACTTGATTATTCTCATCGTTTGCCCTGCTGTTACAATTTCATGGTTATTTAGAAATTCATAGTCCTAGCCAATAGGTATGCAGCTCTGCTGGTAAAGAATTTGGGGATGGGGACGCTAGTATCATAGGTGTGGGATTCGACTCCCTCGCTAAGCAAAGAGACATAGTAAAAGTCAGAGAAAGAAGAGTTAGAGATAGGACAGACAAAAAAAGAAGAAACCCTCATTTGATTTTTGTTTTAATTCTGAGCAGTAGCCATTAATCTTTCTAACCTTTTATGATGATGTCTAGTATCGAATGAAGAAGCTTAGTTGCGATGAATTACCAATCCTTGAGGACGTGTTTTCAATTTTATTTAAATGTAATAACCTTGTCGAAAAGAACAAATACAACTCCATCAAATCTTTAAGTAATGAGCGGCAAAACGCGTTTTATTTGTTGACATATTTTTAATAATTACCCGAATTTCCCGAACCATTTCTTAAACACTTGTTTCCTGAAGATGAGTTGCCATTTTTGTAATTTTTTTTTATGGGCGGTGCTATTTCCACCCCCTATATGGCTCAATCTGTTGTATCTAGCAATATCACATAGAAGAGGAGTGAATAGGTGATTCTGAACAGTTTTGAAACTTAATGCGAAATTTAACAGTTCCAAAACACAAACTGAATAAGATCAGTAAAAAGAAGTGCAAATAAACTAAACACAACAAGGGGAGTTTAGGGCAAGAGAGAATTGCACGCAATGTTTATAGTGGTTCGGCTTGGCAAGCCTACGTCCACTCTCCCACGATGACAGCCGATTGGCTGGATTCCACTATATGAATCAATGGAGGTTACAAGAGATATCACTCTCAATCACTCTTACAAGAACCTCTCAAAGATATAACTATTAAGCTTTCGAGAACAACAATATATGAATTTGAACAACTTAGCACTTTGAAATTTTAAGTTCTGATCTCTCTTGTTAGCACCACCATGGATCTCTCTTTTATACTCATTCACCCCCAAACTAGCCATTGGATAGGTCTTCAAAGGATTGCTCTTTAATCGCTGATTGGACGTCATGTATCTGGGAAGATTTGGTAGTCGTTGAAGTGAGTTTGAACCCTTCAGATTCAGTCGCCCATACAACTAAATATTCAATTTTCATAAGTAGAGTTAATTCAAATCTTCAAGATATATTATTTTTGGAAGGTAATATCCAATCGAAGATATTCTCATGATCTGATTGGAAAATAATCTTGTCAATAAAAAATTACAAACTTCCATAAAAGATAATGCCATTATCGGAAACTTGCCATACGTGGGTCTTCAGAATCTGTCAAAAATATAATGCATGATCTGAACAATATTCAGAAGCACTCATCTGAAATAAGACTCTCTGAATCTGAACAGACTTGAATAGTGACTCTGAGCTCCAATAAAGTCCTTATTGACGTGTCACATAATCTTCAAAACAACAAGTCTTCAGAGGCAATAACAATCTCCATTTGAATGACTTTACAAGAAAATATATGACAACTACTACTTGAGTCTGATCGTCAGGTTTGGATCAATATGAGCTTTTGTTCACATGTTCACCTTGCAATAAAATATTCATGGTCATTAAACAAATTCTTTCAAAGAGAAGGATAATTTTGTCAGAATCAAAATATTCAGAAGGAATATTTTCTCAACAATCTCTCCCTTTTGAGAAAAAAAGTAAATTTTGTAAAGTATTTGAATAAAAATATAAGCACAGAAAAGATTTCACAAAGATATAAATATTTGTGCCATGTGAATATTTTAAAAAAATGTGCATCTGAAAAATATATGCATCTAAACAAATAAGATTTGTAAAAGATATCGTTGAGTAAGGTGTTGACACCTGATTTTTGGTCATTTTATTTTTAGAAAATTCACAGAAAATTCATAAAAATTCATAAAATTGCAAAATCAACTTTGGAAACCTTGGCCAATCCTAAGGATCCATTTTTGAACAATTTTTTTTTTCATATTTTTCGCATTTTTCTCATATTTTCGGAAAATAGAAAAATACTTGAAAAAATCAAGAAAAATAGCATTTGAGGCCAAAAAAATACATAAAAATAGCCAATATTTTTATTTTAATTCCATTTTCATTTTGGCCATTTAAAATATGAAAAATTAAATTCGGGATTATAAGAGTCTTCATTGACATGACCCCGAATAGCCAAAAAATTCATTTGAGGCTCTTTTAGTCTTTTTCTCACTCGGTCCAAGTTATGACATTTGATCTAGATACCTTTAATTTCACTTGAATTGAACCAATTTCACTTTTGAGCACATTGGAAAATTTGACATAATTTTGGGGACAATTTAATCCCTAATTTGGGGTTTTTAGCAAATTGGTCATTTTAACAACGAACCCATACACAACCGAACCTTGACCCATAGTTTTTTCAACATTCCAAACACATTAGTGGGGTCGAATTCACCTGAATTGATCGTTGAGGGTCTCGATTAGCCAAATTTCATATTCGGGTTAATCTTTGGACAAGAGGTTTTTCATCAATTTAAATCATTTAAACCCAAAATTTTTGTTCCTAGGTGAAGCACATGCTCTAGAGTGCAATTTTGAGCTTAAAATTGTGAAAATAGGTTAAATTGATATTGAATTAGGCAAAAAATGCAAAACCGGGTCAACCGGGTCGGACTGACTCGACCCGGTCAACCCGGTTGACCAAGCAAGCCTCAGTAGCGTTTTTCTGCAGCCTCTGTTCGTGCACGAGAAGACTTCAAAGAATTAGCGCCTGAACCCAATCGAAGAGGACTATATTGGAGCAACTTCCAAGTAGTTTCGAACGACAGCTGGCCCCGTCTAACTGAAAAAACGAACTTGACAGTTTGTTGGGAGGTCTGGAAATAAAACCGAATCTGTTGGTGCACGGAAAGGAGAGATCTGGATTTTTAGTTCCACGACTTCACTGAGAGAGCAAGAGGGAGAGAGAGAGAGGAGAGTTCCACCACTTCACGAGAGAGAAACTAAGAGGAGGTGAGAGAGAGGAAGAGCAGAAAAGAAGCTCCCCCGACGGCCATTGATGAAAGGAAGCCGAGAACGTCAAAGAGCTCGACGCCATTAACGAAGCAAAGTCGAAGCTCCAAACGAGTTCTCCAAGCATCGTAGGGCACCAAGGAATGTCCTCAACCCCGCGGCGTCTCGTTTCGTAGCAGGAATCGGTGAGTGCCATTTTTGCTCGTTCGAAGCTCCGTCAATGGCGGATTCTTCGTTTCTTCATCATTCTTCGAGATTTTTGGTCCACATTACTCCTTAGCACTTGCTGAGCTTGGATATATGATTTTTTTGCATTGAAACCATGTCAAACTCCATGGATGAGCTTCGAACCACCCGAACCTACCTTGAGCTATTTAAGTCATTCTGGACATTCTCAAGCCGATCGGACCATGAGGTAAGTACCTATGAACTCCCTAGATGCTTGTAGTATGCTTAGTTTCGATTGATATTGTGCAAAACGTAAGACCGAGCGTCGCCGTGGCCGGACCTGTTCGTGTCTTTTTCATATAGTTGCAACCGTTGGATCATGCTGATTTTTGGATATGTGATAGCTTATGTCGACGCGATTCCAACGGTACCTAGATCGCCCCGATCGGAGTAGATTTGACTGTTGATCGGCGTCGGAAAGCTCCTGGCCGTCTGTTGGTGGTCTTCAACCTTCGGACAGTTGACCGGTCAACGAACGCTGACCGGTCAACGGCCGACGTGGCCTGCTACGTCAGCGCATTCTGGTACAAAAGTTTTAAAAAATAAAAAATAAAAAAACCGATCGGACGGCCTCGATTTGGCCACGTGGCGCAATCGTAGAATTTTCAAATTAAAAATCATTTTCAGAGATTCAAATTGATTTTCCCAAAATAAAAAATAATTTAATCGTGTGGCCAGGTTTGGCCTCGCGTCACGATCTCAACTGTCTATTCATTTTTTGAAAATAAAAATATTCATTTTTATGATCCGACGGATGATATTTCGCCACGTGGCATGTTCTAGAGTGTCAAATTAATAATCAGGCGGGAAATTATGAGAATTGAATAAAAAAATTTCGAAAATTCGAGTAAAAAAGCAAAACTACGTTTTTTTAGACCGGTTTGGACCCTTATGGTTCGGGCCGGGTGCCTGCGAGACGTGGGCCGGGTCGACCCGACCCGGTCGGGAAAATTAATAAAAAATTTCTTCAGAAAAATAATAAAAAATGGGAAATTTATTTTATAATTCAAAAAAAAATTATTAGAAAAATTCTTAAAAAATTCTATAAAAATTTAGAAAAATTGGAAAAAATTATAAAATATTCCAAAATTCCCAAAAGCCTAAAAAATTATGAAATGGGTTGTTTTAACCGATCGATCCTATTTTTAACCGTTTTGTCCTTCTAATATTTCCAAAATGACAATTTTGCCCCTTTTGGGCAAATCGTTTCGAAAAATTCCGAAAATTTCCAAACATTACAGAAAATGGGAAACGAGCCATTTTAACTAGCCAATTTCATATTTTGTGATTTTGGCTACCAATTCTTCGTGAAATGACGATTTTGCCCATCAAGGGCAAATCGCTCCAAAATCCAGATAATTCCGAAAAAATCTCAGAAATTGGGAGATAGGCACATTTAACTGGCCAACCCTATTTCCGATGATTTGGGTTCCTAATCCCTTCAAAATTGACAATTTTGTCCCTTTGGGTAAATTATCTCCCAAATTGACGATTTTACCTCTGATGTGCAAATCACCTCCAAATTATCTTAAACTCATTCCAAACCTTAATACACCACTTCTCTAAGCCAATAGGGTTTTACTAGGGATGCCACGTTGACTTCATGCGTTTTATCTACACGTCGACTTCATGCGTTTTATCTGCACGTCATTGGATCCTTGTTTGTGTACCTACTTTACTGATTGTGATTGGTAGGTTAGATATTCCCATATGCATGAACTCCTTGATTCTAGAGCTTCCCTCCCTTCAAAGTATCTACATGAAATCCTAGTTAGGAAATCACTCAACTTAGATACCGAAAGGGCGTCAATTGAAAGATTGGCGTAACTAAGTCCTCGATTCCAAATCTCTGGTTCCGTTAGAGTCGTATGGCTTATCCCACCGCCCGACGAGGTTCCCGATCTACCTTCCCTAAAGATCGATGGCGACTCCGAAAGCATGTATACCTAAGCACATGTCACTCGACCTAAGGTCGAACTCGATTCCTAAATCCCCTCCGTCGCTCGAGGTGAGGACTTGGGAGAGTCCAAGCCGATTCCATGGGTCGCGTCAGATTCGCAGAATTTCGGCAATCACCCCTAAACCCGCTCGCGTTCGCATCCTCCACTCGTATGGCTCGCAAAGGGTCGCGACATAAGGTCGTTCAAATATCACTTGGTGTAGACGTAAGTATCAGAGATAATTCATCAAGTGAATCCTTAAGATACTTCACCATATCATATGCTCCTTCATAAGCGTATGTAAACCACAGACCTACAGTTCTGCAAAGATAATATAGGAAACTTCTCTCCCTTTTTGTCATCAGAAAGAGGGATAAACAGCATAATAGCATACAAACCAAATTTTATTTAAGCAGAACTATCAGCCCATTATAAGGACGTGATAGAATTAGTCATAACAAACCAAAGATGTTAGATAAAAAACAAAAACAAATCAAACACAGGCTTTTTGAAAATTAATTTCAAATAGACTGAGGTGGAGGAGGTTTTGTTGAAGAAGGAACATCCGTTGGCTCTTTGTCACCCTCCTGTGCATCTTCTCCAGGCCTATTTTGATTCGCTCCGCTTGATCCAACAAAAAGTTCGGCGAAGTTTTTAAGGGCCTTTAATTCTGGAAACTCCTTACTGATTCTCTCATCTCTAACCAGTGTATAGGTATCCAAACTTGCCATGTGAGCACAAAAAATGCGGCAGTACTTGTCAAGTATGTCTTGGAATGTGTTCAACTTCTTTAAAACCATGCTTTCTAAAGCATTCATTCTCTAAAATACTTCCGTCTGAAGTTTCTCCATGTCCTTCTGAACATTACTTTGAGAAGATTTCGTGTCTAGTAGTTCTCCATTGAAAGCATTCAAAGTTTCTGCTGGTCATAACTTTCTGACAAAAGTTGTGCTTGTGCCTTTCTCAACTGCTGGTGCCTTGCCTTTGTTAGAGAAATCTAGGACTCGTTGTAGATCAATCTCCCCCTGAATCTGAGTAGGTCTACATTTGAAAGTTCTTTTTCAGGCTCAACTACAACTGGTTCCTTCTCTTTCGAGATCTCTTCTCCAACAACATTAGATTCCTTCAGCAAAGTTTGCTCCCCTTGAGTATTTGCATTATCTTCAGTGGGTTGCATACTCTGATCAGCAGTTTGCTCCATCTGAGCAATAGATTCATTCTGTCTCTGAACATCTGTTAAGGCTTCAAATTGATCTTTCTTCTTTTCTTGAATCTTTGCTAACTGAGCAGGAACCACAGTGGCAACTTCCATATCTACAATCAGAAAATCTTCTGCCTTATCAACCTGCATGTTATCTTCAGACACCTTTGGACTTGGGATAGGCTCATCAACATCTGTTGCATGTTCAAGCTCATTTCTCATATCATCCTATAACTCATCATGCTGTTCCTGATCATGCTCTTCTTGTCTTTTCTCTACAGAATTCTGTCCATCTGCAATATCTTTTCTTTCCTCATCATCATGAGTCTTATGAAGGTCCTCTTCTTTGTCATTAGGATCCTCCTGCTCAAGTGATTTCCCAGCATCTCCAGTAATATTTGCTTCTCCCTGATCAACATCATCTGTATGAGCTCAAGGGATATCTGCAGAAGAAACTGATGGAGTGCCTTCAGATTCCGAGTCTTTTGATTCAACTTCCTCTTATTCAGGATCCTCTTCCTCTGAGGATTCAACTACTCTTCCCTTACTTGCGGCAATCTTCCTTCTCTTGGCTGATCTTTCAATCTCTACATTTTTCTCCTTTAGTTCGATCTGGCCAACTTCTCTATTTTTCTTCAACCATCCTCCAGTAATTAGTTTAAATCCCATTTTCTGAATCATGGATTCTCTAGCAACCATGACTTGAGTCTCATTCTGAAGAAGCTCAGCATGGATTTTGATGTTGTGGAAGAACATAATTCGAGACACTAACCCTTGTCTTCTATATAGTTCTATACATGTGGAGAAGGACAGTGTGAGCCAGAGAGAATTTATACCCAGTCAGCAAACCCCACATTAACTTGGCTTCATACTTAGAAATGTCTGTCTTTGAAGCAGCGTTGGGTCTTAGACATTCGATTACAACATTGTGCATTACAATGTGCTTCAGTGGAAAATCATTGTAAGCAATATGTGCCTTTGAGTCTCTAGAATAATTCACTCTTCTAGTCAGAAAACTGTAGGCAACATCAGGTTGTATATCAATGGGTACAAAATTTATTTCCTCTACACCCATCAAATTTGCAAGTTCTCTGATATGCAAATGATATTGAACACCTCCAATAGCATAAAACAATGAATCGAAATTATTGAAGCACGGAGTTGAATAAAAATAGGCCACTAAATCTGGAAAGATTGACATTCTTGCAGTTGCAAAATCTCTTAGCTTCATCTATTCTAGGTGTTTCCTTATAGGGATACCAGTCTTATCAAAATACTTCAAGTCAAATACCCTGTGGGGTATAACACCTCTTTCCTTCATAGACTCATACTTCTCAAGATGCTTCTGACTTAAGAACAATTTGTCCTTAAAACTCTTATCCCCTATAACACCTCGAATCCTCTTAAAGTCTTTCACCATTACATCATCATCATCATCATCAGGTCTTCCTCTGATCTCAGTGTCACTTTCCTTTTTTACTCTATCCTTAATGATAATTCCCTTCGTCGGTGTCTTTTTAAGTTTCCATATTCCATACGACACAACTTTCTCTTTCCCTTTTCGAGAAACACTTTCAGGAACAACAGAGGCAATCGGTGTTACAGTTTGCAATGGCAGTTCTAAGATAGCAAGAAAATCTTTCTCACTAACAAACTTATGAATATCCTTCAGCAACTTAACCGTATCATCACTAGATCCTTGTTCCTTAAGGGAATCATATAGGGGTTTGCTAGAAAGAGCCAGAGCAACTCTTTTGTCAAACTCAGTCTAAGATAAACCTGATTTCCTTTGAGCAATCTCTCTTTCGTCTTCGTGTTTCGACTAAGATACATCGATTGGATCAGTGTCGCGAACTCTGTTTCCCTTCGTCAACCTTGTTGATTGCCTTCTTCGCCCAATACTTCCCTCTGCACCTTTCTTCATGGAGGAGGATGATTTCAGAGCCATGGATGAAGAAGTTGGAAATTTATAGAAAACGAGAGAAGGATTTCGAGAGAACGAGTGAGAGAGACGAGAGTATTCTTAAGAAAAGATTTGTACGTTTTAGGGTTCGTAAAGAGAGAGTGTGAGATTTTAGTATAAATAAAGATTCTAAAGAGGGTGACGGTTCGTGTTCTTTAAAAAAATTTAAAAAACTGTAAAACAGTTATATTTGGAAATAAAATCAATTTCAAAGAAAAGACGTCAAAAAGATATTCACATATCCCAATCAGCAATGTATGATAAGATTGTAAGAGAAACTTACCTTAAATTCTCGCACAAAACATCATGAAAATTAATATAAAATAACTGACCTCTGCTTCTGAATGAAAGTTCTATGAATTGTGCTTCTGAACGTAGGTTTTGCAGATTTGCTTCTAAACTTAGCTTCTGAGCGTTTGTGCTTCTGAACTTTTGCAGATAACCTGTTCTTAATACATCTCAAGATAAAGGATTAGTAATAGCTAATTCATTTGGAATAAAATTGAAAGTCTCTTTATCAAAAGGCTTAGTGAATATATCTACGAGTTGATTCTTCGTATCAACATACTGAATGTGGACATCTCCATTCTGAACATGATCGTGAATAAAATGATGTTTGATTTCGATGTGCTTCCCTCTTGAGTGAAGAATAAGATTCTTGATTAGATTTATGGCGCCTGTATTATCACATCTGATCTCCATATTAGAATCTTCAACTCCATAATCTCTCAGTTGTTGTTTTGACCATAGAATTTGAGCACAACAAATTTTTAAAGATACATATTCTACTTCTGCTGTACTGAGAGCAACTGTGTTTTGCTTTTTGGAATATCAAGAAATAAGCATATTTCCCATAAGTTGACGTGTTCCAAAAGTGCTTTTCCTGTCAATCTTGCATCCGGTGAGATTTGCATCTGAATATCCCCTCAGAATGAAATTAGATTCTTTAGAATACCATAAGCCATATTTGGGATATGTCCCAATATACTTGATGATTCTTTTGATGGTTGAAAGATGCGATTCTCTTGGGCTAGATTGAAATCTCGCACATAAGCAGATACTATATAATATATCAGGTCTCGAAGCTGTGAGATAAAGAAGTGAGCCAATCATGCTGTGATAAAGCTTAGGATCAACTTCCTTTCCTTGTTCATCTTTGTCAAGTTTGGAAGAGTGAGATATAGGAGTTTCTGTCTTTTTGCAATTTTCCAAACTAAACTTCTTGACAATTTTCAATGCATATTTCTTCTGGTGGATAAAAATTCCTTTCTTTGTCTGGTGTATCTGAAGTCCAAGAAAGAATCTCAATTCTCCCATCATGCTCATCTCGAACTCATCCTACATTACTTTAGAGAAATTCTTGCATAGACGTTCATTAGAAGAGCCAAAAATGATATCATCAACGTAAATCTGAACGATAAGAATATCCGTACCCTGCTTTTGAATAAAAAGAGTAGTATCCACATTACCTTTTGCGACCTTATTTTCAGATAGAAAGCTACTTAACTTTTCATACCAAGCACGAGGTGCTTACTTTAAGCCATATAAAGCTTTCTTCAGGGTATAGACGAGATTTTTTCCTCTTGGTTCTTCAAAACCAGGTGGTTGTTCAACATAAACTTCTTCTTTGATGTACCCGTTCAGGAACGCGCTCTTTACGTCCATCTGAAAAAGTTTAAAGTTATTGCAACAAGCATAAATAAGAAATAGCCTTGTGGCCTCTAACCTGGCAACTGATGCGTAGGTTTCATCGTAATCTATTCTTTCTTCTTGGGAATATCCTTTTGCCACAAGTTTTGCTTTGTTTCTGGCCACCATTCCTTTGTCGTCCAGCTTGTTTCTAAACACCCATTTTGTTCCTATTATAGGACCATTTTTGGGTTTTGTCACAAGCTCCCAAACATTGTTGATTTTGAATTGATGAAGTTGTTCTTGCATTGCATTGATCCAACTTTCATCAGCAAGAGCATGTTCAATCCATTTCGGTTCAATTTCAGAAATAAGTGCTATGTTACTCATCGCTTTCTTGAATCTCGATCTGATTTTTATTCTTTCATTCAAGCTTCCTATTATAAGTTCCTTGAGATGACTGGATTTATGTTTCCAGTTCCTTTTGAATCCCTCATCTTGGGCATCATTTGGATCTTTAGATTTAGGCTGTATCTCCTCTGATTCTTCTACAGTTTGTTGACTTGTTTTTTGATTCTGAACTTTTTCAGAAGCAAGATTCTCTTTACGATTTTCAGTTGGTTTTGAACTTTGAGGGAGTGAGAAAACTTAAGCATGTTCAGATTGATCACTTTGATTCTGAATATTCTCATCAAAATTAATATTCATTAATTCTTCAACAACCTGAGAGTTTTTGTTGTAGACTCGATATGCTTTGCTCGATGTTGAATACCCCTGAAACATTTGTAACCAAATACTCTGAAGTATGCAATATCTGGTTTTCTTTCCTTAAAGAGCTCATATGGGGTTTTCTCAAGAATCGATCTTAACGAAACACGATTTAAAATATAACAAGCTGTTGACATAGCTTCTGCCCAAAAGTGTGATGTAATTTTACTTTCGATCAAAATAGTTCTCGCCATTTCTTGTAGAGAACGATATTTCCTTTCCACCACCCCATTTTGTTGAGGTGTGTAAGGAGAAGAAAAATTATATTGAATTCCAAACTCATCACAAAAATCAGAAAAACTTTGGTTTTCAAACTCTCCCCCATGATCAATTTTGATGTAGAAGATAGCGTAACCTTTCTCATTCTGAACTTTTTTGGAAAATTTTGAAAAAGATGATAGGGCATCGTTTTTGTGCGTAAGAAATAAAACCCATGTAAATCTTGAGTAATTACCTACTATAACAAGGCAGTATTTCTTACCTCCAAGACTTAGTGTTTTGTTTGGTCTAAAAATGTCCATGTGAATCAGCTGCATTGCACGTTTAGTTGAAACATGATTAATAGATTTGAATGAACTTCTTACCTATTTCCCAAGTGTGCAGGCTGAACATAGTTCTGATTTCTCAAACTTTGTCTGTAGTAAACCTCGAACTAGTTTCTTGGAAGATAGTTTTAAGACGTGCTTAATATTGATATGGCCTAGTTTTCTGTGCCATAGTTCAGATTCATCCTTGATAGATATAAGACACTCGATGTCTTCAGAATCAACATCTAGAAGGTAGATATTTCCATGACGTCGACCAGTGAAGATTTGCTTCTTGTCTTTGCTAGCACCTGAATATTTTGAATCTTGAAAGCAAATTTGATAACCAGAGTCACAGAGTTGACTTACTGATATCAAATTGCATTTTAGTCCTTTGACTAAAGAGACGTCGTTGATCGTAAGATTTTCGATTTTTACAGTCCCTTGACCAACCACTTTGCCTTTGTTCTTTCCTCCAAACGACACACTTTTACCATTGTATTCTGATAGATAAATGAAAATTTCTAGATCACCAGTCATATGGCTTGAGCATCCACTGTTTAGAAACCATTTGTCCTTTTTTTCCCTGGTACCTGCAAGTAGAAAGTAACTCACTATTTCTTTGGTACCTAGATCTTCTTGGGTCCATCTGAGTTAGTCACAATTGATATCTTTCTATTAACAAGTCTCCATACCATTATGCAATTATTCCTAACATGATTTCTAGCATCACAGTTTACACACTGCATTGGATAAAAGGATTTTGCAAACTGTTTATTAAAATGCCGTTGATATGCAGATTTGGAAGGTTTATGTGAAATCCTGTCGTTTGTTTCCAGAAATTTATTTTTGAAATTATTTTCCTTTTTGAAATCAAGTCTAGACTTGTCACCATATGGAACTTGTCTGGAAATAATATTTTCCAAATTTTTTGAACTCTGAGAAAATCTTTTTGAGATATTTTCAATCTCGATTTTCAAAGAATCATTTTCTTTCAAAATCAAATCACGATTTTCTTTGATTTGATGAACTTCCCTTTACAAAAATTCAATCTTGTTTTTTTTAGAAATATCTTGTTGTTTCAAAGAGGAAACTTCATTTTTCAAAATTGAAACCTTTTTGAGAGCTTCTTTATAGTTCATGCATAACTCTTCAATGTATTCAGAAACTTTATCTGGTATTTCAGAAGGACATACCTCAACGTTTGAATCTGAGTCTGATTCTGAATCTGACTTTGCATGAGACATATGTTCGCATAGTCATCCTCACTATCTTTAGAGTCACTATGGGTTTCTGCTTTTAATGCCTTTTTGTATTTATCGTACTTGACTTTGTCCCTCTTCAGAAGCGGACAGTTGGGTTTGATGTGTCCTGCCTTCTTACAATGGAAACATATTACGTCTTTGCTTTCTTGTTTGTCATTGCTTGATTATCTCTGATCATTCTGTCTGAATGATTTCTTTCCTTTAAAGTTTCTACCTCTTCGAGCTATCTTTCTGAATTTCTTCTTCATGAGTGCAAGCTCTTCGTCGTCTTAATCTTCAACTTCTAAATCTGGCACTTCAAAATCAATTGCAGATTTTAAAGCAATAGACTTCTTACCTTTAGAGTCTCTTATTTTGTTGGCTCGTTTAGTCTCATATGACTGCAAGGTTCCGACGAGCTCATCAATGGATAGAGGTCTTATTGTTTGACATTCTTGTATTGATGGCTTAATATAATTCCAATCGTCTGTAAGTCCTCAAAGGATCTTTCTGACTTGCATCGGTTCAGCTACAGGAGCACCTTGCCTTGCAAGGCCACTTGCTAATATTTGAAACTTGTCAATCATTTCAGCAATTAACTCATCGAGCTTCATCTTGAAGGTTTCCTAATCACTTAGCAGAATGCTGAGATTGGTTTCTTTCACTCTGTCAATTCCTTGATATGTGACATGGAGTCTGTCCCATATAGCTTTTGCTGATTCTTTTTCCGCAACTCGATTATATAAGGGAGTGGATAATGCACAGAAAAGCGCGTGTACAGCTTTGGAATCGAGTCCTTGTCTTTTTGCTCTTTCAGCATCGGACAATGTTGCTGTAGCATTGGTGTTGTTATTTGTTTCATTTTCAGTCAAAGAAGTTACCGTGACAGCAGGAACTACTCCATTGACAACAACATCCCACATCAGATCATCTGATGCATTGAAGAACCACTTCATTTTGTTGCACCACATATTGTAATCTTTTCCGTCAAAGTATGGTGGTTTGTTGCCATAATGTGAGTCACCTATTCCTAAGAAATTATTGCTAGACATAGTAGATCGTTAACTCAGAAGTAAAGCACTTCAATATAACGAGCAACCTTGCTCTGATACCAATTGTTGTATCTAGCAATATCACCTAGAGGGGGGTGAATATGTGATTCTGAATAGTTTTGAAACTTAATACGGAATTTAACAGTTTCAAAACACAAACTGCATAAGATCAGTAAAAAGACGTGCAAATAAACTAAACACAGCAAGAGGAGTTCAGGGTAAGAGAGAATTGCACGCAATGTTTATAGTGGTTCAGTTTAGCAAGCCTACGTCCACTCTCCCATGATGACGGCCGATGGGCTGGATTCCACTATATGAATCGATGGAGGTTACAAGAGATATCACTCTTACAAGAACCTCTCAAAGATATAACTATTAAGCTTTCGAGAACAACAATCTGTGAATATGAAAACTAGCCGTTGGATAGGTCTTCAAAGGATCGCTGTTCAATCGCCGATTGGACGTCATCAATCTTGATTGAACGAGACTGTATCTGGGAAGATTTGGTAGTCATTGAAGTAAGTTTGAACCCTTCAGATTCAGTCGCCCATACAACTAAATCCTCAGTTTTCATAAGTAGAGCTAATTCAAATCTTCAAGATTTATTGTTTTTGGAAAGTAATAACCAATCGAAGATATTCTCCTAATCTGATTGAAAAATAATCTTGTCAATCAAAGATTACAAACTTTCATAAAAGATAATGCCGTTATCGGAAACCTGCCATACTTGGGTCTTCAGAATCTGTCAACAATATAATGCAGGATCTGAACAATATTCAGAAGCAGTCTTCTGAAATAAGACTCTTTGAATCTAAATAGACTTGAATAGTGACTCTAAGCTCCAATAAAGTCCTTGCTGATGTGTCACATAAATCTTCAAAACAACAAGTCTTCGGAGGCAGTAATAATCTCCAGCTGAATGACTTCAGAAGCAAATATATGACAACTACTACTTGAGTCTGATCGTCAGGTTTGGATCAATATGAGCTTTTGTTCACATGTTCACCTTACAATAAAATATTCATGGTCATTAAACAAATTCTTTCAAAGAGAAGGATAGTTTTGTCAGAATCAAAATATTTAGAATGAAGGTTTTCTCAACACAATCCACCCAATTTTCACTAAAAAGACAAAAACTCTATCGATCATTCAATTGCAATTTAAAGTGGTAGTCCAAACTTATTTGCTTTCCTTCTTTTTTAGTATTTCTATTTCTGTGTAGGATCTAGTTGCCATAATTAAGATTTCACATGTTTTATTTTTTTTTCTTTTGGAAATCCCATGTATATTGAAGGTACTATGCTTTCAATTTGTTGTAAGTTTTTACTCTTGTAGAATTAGTTTGGTCGAAAGAGAAATTTGCAGGAAACCTAATTCTTTTCAACATTGTCTAACAAATTTGTGGATTATCCGACAAGTAAAATCTAGAGAAATTTTAATATCGACACTCTTTTAAAGCAATCATTTGTTTATAAATTACCTCGAGTTATCGTAAGCTCGAAAGTCTTAATGAACATAACTTTTGTTGAGAAATCTAAGCAACCTAAACCTTACTTTCTATTTCCCTATTCTTAGTAAATCCTCAAGAATATTCCTTCAAATTCGTAATCAATGGATCGTATACATAAGTAACCGTCCTTTTGATTGTCGTGATTTTCCTTAATTAATGGTAAAACTTACAATTCCACCTGAACAAACTTCCTTAATTGTCAATAAATTACCGCTTTAACATGTTTAGGCTACGCTAATCAGAATTGATCCCATGGCTGAGATTTTTGGATTTTAAATCCAATCAAATGAAACGATCATCCATTATACATCTAAACTCATCTTTTACATGGATTCAACACACATAAAACATTTATTGTTTTCGCTAGCACATATACACACGCATGAATACTCAAATGCATCGTAGCTAAGTTGTCTGATCGGCACCCTGAACAACACATACTGTTATAGCATCTCCTCTTGCATGGCCTTAGGGCTCAGGCCGCTTCTTCTGGGACGAACCCATTTGCAACTCCGGCCTGCGTTCTGTCGAGGCTTTGGGGACGAATTTCAGGACTTTGCGTACCAATTTCAGGATTAGGCAAACAAGGTGGCACAGGAAAAGAAGAGCCATCAATCCAAACCATGCCAGCAGCGCACCTCTTCCATCGACAGAAGTATTCATTTCGCTCCCCGGTGAGAAGACATTTATGGAGATGGCATAAGCCGTCGCCGTGAAAGTTATCGCAACCCACAGAGTCAGCATCGCAATCCACGTGGTGATCCGGCGCTGCTTTAGAGGAAGACCACTTAGGAGAAGCATAATGATGCTAAGCGATGCGACGAAGCTTATCGTTTTACATGTTACGAAATATTTGTAATGGAGCGGGTACTTGTCTGCCATTATGGACTCGCCCGCAGTATGGGGGTCCGTAATATCCTCTTTGTCTTCAGAATCGTCCTGCCAAAGGCCGCCAGGCGGGGCGATACTAGCTTGGAATGCCATGGTAGCTAGCAATATCGCTACCACCATTAGCGTCTTATGCATACCCTTTTGCCACTTTCTCTTTCTTTCCCTTTCGTCCTCTTCCCTTACAGGTGGTTGGAAGGCGGCGACCTGGTTATTCGCGTAGACTGGTTGTCCGAATGGGTCGTGATTCCCCAAAGTTTGAGGAACGGAAACCTTAATCTCGGAGGCGCTTCCTGCGCTTTCGTCTTGTGCTAATAGGCCGAGTGCTGTGAAACCTCTGGAGTTCGTAATGTTCGGGTTTACTCCTTTATTAATCAGGAAGACTATAGTCTGCAGAGGAGTAACAACAGTTACATACATTTCAGGATTTACTTTGGAGCCAGTCCTGCAGTGTTTATGACTATTATTTGACGCCTTCAGAAGGGAAACCCATCCGTTGTTGAATTTCTTCTGCTATCTCTACTTTCATGTTCCTTCTAATCTAGATAAAATTAGCATGAAAATAGCGAGAAGTGTAACGTTGTAGTTAATTATCTGGACCAGTTACTTCTATTCCAATTATCATAACCTTCGATGATTTATACATGGATACCTTTTAGCTTCCAAATTTTTCTAGGACACTCGCATAGTCTAGAAGGGAAAATAATAGTCTTTTATCTTTGGCCCAAAGTGCAGTGTTATTTTTGAACTTTTAATTCGTTCAATGTGATTCTTGAACTATTCCAAAAAATTCAATTTAGTCCCTAAACTTTCAATCATGAAAGAAAGTCAAAAGTTTTCATAATTACACTATTGCTTGGATTTTAGAAAAAAAAAATATTTCAATCCATTTCCTAAACCAACAAATATATGAATATCTTTTTTATTACTTTTTCGCCTTTTTGACATGTATAAATAGGACAATACTTCTATTTAAACATATTTTAACTTATGATATTTATAATAGAAAAAGTAGAACCTCATTTAGAGTTGTATCGTGTTGATATTCCTATTATTTTTATTTCATTAAACAGTTTTTACTAAATTTATTGAGAAAACACGAAGCCCAAAAACTTGAAATTTTTAATCTATCTAAAAAAATTAGAAATGAGATTTATATTAATATAAGTACTAAAAATATATAGATATACAAGTGCTCTTATGAAAATGCTTATTTTAGAGTTGACAAGATTATGTATCGGATATAACTCTAACGTTTGCGCTATTATAGAAATTACAAGTTAAAATACACTTAAATGGAACTATAGTAATATTTGTAAAAACCAAAAAAGTAAATAGATATTTAAAGGATAAAAGCTATTTTGGTGATTTAAGAAATTTATTGACTGAATAGATATTCTAAAATCTGAGCAATGGTGCAATTGTGAAAACTTGTAAATAGTGTCGAATGACTTATTTGACCTTGTTATGAAAAGTTGAGAGGTTGTATGGAATAAAATTGAAAGTTTAGGGATTAGTTCGAACATTTATGAATTGTTCAAGGATCGTATCGAACAAATTAAAAATCCAAAGATGACATTGTATATTGGGCTAAAGTTTATGGACTATTTACGTCATATTCCCACCCTAGAATTGCCTCTTTTATTGATAAGCTCATTGAATTTGACTAGTATAGAAGCTTGGTTGAATGAACATACCTTAGTTTGTCTATATGCAGCAACCAAGTGACAGATAGTGTCCCCATATTCTTCAGTCGAGTTGATGAACCGACCATTGCCCAAGATATCAATCAAAAGCTTCAAAGCTTTCGATCTGTTATGCTTCACGCACAAATGCAGGATTGTCTGGCCATGTTCGACGACGCTACGGGCTGCATCAGGTCTTGCTCGAACCAAGAACTCCAACACATCCATATGGTCTTTCATGGCCGCGACATGGAGAGGGTTTCTTTCGTATTTGTCGCGGACGAAACATATTTCAGGACTGGCTCTTAACAAGCTTACCACTATGTTAAGGTACCATTTTGCTGCCGCGAGATGAAGAGGCGTAGATCTTTGAGAATCTTTCTCTCTTGCCAGCTCGGCCTTCCGAGCTAGGACCTCTTCCACGAAATCCATGTGTCCGAGCATGGCTATGATGTGCAGAGGAGTCTCGATGTGATTCCCAATCATGATTCGATCGAGAAGTAGCTTATCTTTTCCAAGCAACTCAAGCAAAGAAGGTTTCCTTTCACACCGGCTTCGTAGAGTTTGGACGCCATGTTTGGTTCTCTAAGATGGAAGTTTCGGAATACTGACTCCTCCATTCGGGGGCTTGAATATATATTGTCACCACGTCAACCTTCACGTTAGGCGTGACGAAGACCTAAAATCGATTGGTAGATATTTCTTATCTGCAACTATGTGGCTCAAGTCTCCGCTGAGCATTGACATCCTTTGATCGTGTAAAGCAATCACAATCTAGTCATGAAAAATTTATTGTCAGATCATTCCATTCGAACGAACATGTAACTACTTTGAAAGGACATGAAGTGACAGAAACGATCTTTACACTAACGCTCGCTCAATTGGAATGAGTCGTAACTTAGGCAGCGTCGAAATGGTTTAAGCTGCCATTCCCAAAATGTGTTTTTTTTTTGTGGTCCACTCGGTGTAAAACACGGACAGTAATTTCGTCACATCAGCTGCTGCTGACGTAGTACAATGAACACGTGTCAATTTGCGGGCCACAGGCGAGGGTCAGGACGCCCTAGCCAGCACTAGGTGAGGGCGACGCACTCCCTGTCGGTGGATCTGAGCGGATAAATGCTCACTACATTAGCTGGCCACCACAGGAATGGTTTTCTCAGTTGGATTAAGATGCCTTGGATGTTTCGGAACCCAATCGCTCGGCAGATGTCGCTGGCAGCTTATAGACCTAGTCATACTTGGTAGTGCTGATCGGTCGTAGACATGCAATCTACTTACGACTGGTTCTCGAGGTAATAAAGAAAAACCATAAATTCTCTACGGTACATTCGCCTAGGCATGGTCACGGTTTAGGAACCGTCGGTTTTGGTTCATGAACCGGCGGTTCCGATTCAAAATTCAGGGGAACCAGCGGTTCCGGGCCCGGTTTCAGTTTCGAACCGGAAATGCAACCGCCGGTTTCGGTTACGGTTTTTGAGTTTAAAAATTAAATTGTAATGAATTTGTAATAAATTATAACCAAATTATGAAATAAAAGAAAATAATGAATTATGAAATAATGAAATAATGAATTATCAAATACAAATTGTAAATTGTAATCGAATGTGGGAGGAAAAAAGGGAGGGGGAGGTGGCTTGAACTTAATGAATTATCGTTAAGCGCATGCATATCTTCTAGGGATAGAAGAATCAAAGCCCATGTAGTTCTCTTACCTTTGATAACCCCATACTTACCTCATCCTCAATCGTCACTACCCGTTCCGGTATCGGTGGTATCTCCGTCATCAAAGAATTCGGCTTCATTATTGTGATCTATCTCTTGTTGTCTATATTGAGCCTTTGTCCAATCATCAACACAAGCTTGAACCTCCACTAAATCGAGAACTAATCTTGAATGTCGTTCGTCCAAAATATTGCCTCCAGCGCTAAATGCTTGTTCTACTGCAACTGTCGAACAATGGGTTGCTAAAATTTATTTTGCAAATAGAGCAGGAATTGGGTATTGGGTGGAATTCCTCTTCCACCAATCCAATATTGTAAAATCTGTGCTGCCTTCAAATTCATCAAACTCAAAAAAAAAAAAAAAAAACGGTTAGATAGCTCTCTATTTTAGAATTACTTCTTATTACTCCATTTTGCTTTTTTTGCCTATCCAACAGAAGTTGGTACCCTTTACTAATTTTACCTATGTTCTCACTTTGTATGTCACTAGATTGAGAAAATTCACTATTACTTAGATTATATGTACTACAAAATTCATGATATAATTCTATTATTGCGTTTTTAACCGTTGTTTGTATATTTCTAATATTTACCTCATCAATTAAATGTAAACATTCATAATACGTATTCAAATAATCGCATAAACCATCTAATTTACAACGTGGATAAAACACAAAAGCAACTAAATAAATAATAGGAATTTCCTTATAATAATGTCGCCATTTTGTTCGCATTTTTCTAATGGTGTCACTTAATAAATCATCATTTTCATTTTCTTCAAAAACTCCAATAATATTAATACATTCTATTAAAAATAAATGCGTAGTAGGATAATAAACACCGGACAAAGAATAAGTTGCATCATTAAAAACTTTTAAAATATCTAATTTCTTTTTTGCAAATATCCCATTCTTGTGGGTATAAATTAATTTGAGTTATATTATCTGAAATAAATGCACATAATAAATCTTTATATGCAAAAGATTCATTAAGCAACTCGTAAGTAGAATTCCAACGAATTGAAACATCTCTTGGAAATCTTTTTGATTTTTTTCCATTTGCTCTACAAAATTTTGACCATTCTTTTATTTTTTGGGGATGTTTCCCTAAAAATTGAATTTTTATTTTTATTGGGTCGAGAAAAATATCAAGAGTTTTTAAACCATATTGTACACATAAATTTAAAACATGACAAGCACATCTAACGTGAAAAAATTGTCCACCAAAAATGGGTTTACAAATCTTTTCTAGTTCAACAATTGAAGCGGTATTTGCCGCGGCATTATCAAAACCAATTGACAAACTTTTATTAGGCAAATAATATTCTTCTAAAATTTGCCTAATTAATCTATAAATATTATTTGCCGTATGCCTATCATCAAAAACTCTAAATGCAATAACTCTTTTTTGAATATTCCAACTATTATCTATCCAATGACATGTCATACTCATATAAGAATTAACTTGCCAATGATCACTCCAAATATTGCTACCTATATGCACACGTCCATTAAAATTCATAAAAAAGTTTTGTAAATATTTTTTTCCTTTTTTTTATAAAGATCTTCAATAACGCGTTTTAGTGTATTTCTAGGAACACGTTTTACTTGTGGAGCACATGCATTTTGTATAAATTGATTAAAACCAAATCTTGCACCAAAACTAAATGATAAATGTTCAACGGAAATAAATTTATCTAATTCTTCTTTATAAGTTTTGTCATTATAACGAAATAAAATATGAGTGTTAGGATTGGCGTATTCGGAAATTTGTTGTTGCTTGGTGTCAATTCCCGCTTCGGTTGGATGTTTCTTTTGAAGATGCCGGTAAAATGTTCCATATCTGGCTCCACCCATATATTTGTATTTTGTCGGACAATGTTTACAAACTACATCATACCTTTTTGGAGGTATATCAAATCTTTCAATCTTCGTGAAGTGGTCCCATACGTCGGATGTAAACTCCCGCTCCTTTGTTGTTGACATTTCTTCGATACTGGTAGGAGGATGAAGACTCTCTTGTGTTTGGACTTGCTCCATATTAGGAATAATATTGATTTCTTCATCTACAACAACTTCGAAATCAAGTCACCAAGGACAATCGGATTCCCCCTCTTTGCTCTTGCCTTTGCCACTAGTTCTACTTCCACTTGCCATTTTTTTTTTTTTTGGATATAGAAAAAATATATGGTATAATGCAAAAAATATAGGGTATGAAAAAAGAATTTGAAAAAGGGAATTATTAAAGGAGATAATAAATAAATAAAAATAATAAATTAGAGAACGTAATTGAAGAAAAGAAAATAATAAATTGGATGTTGTGAATAATTGAGAGTTAGAGAGAATTTGAGAGAATTGAGATGAAGATAGAATTTGTGTGAAAAAAATGAGAGATGAGAATGGGTATTTATAATATATCATAGGTTAGAAATTAGTAAATAAATAAATAAAAAAGGTGACCGTTGGCATGGCAACGGTCACCTTTGGGCTCTAAAGAGAAAAGAGCCGTTCAACAGTTTTTTTTTTTAAATCCCATTTTCGACTGTTCGGAACCGGCCCGGAACCGTTGGTTCCGGGCCCGGTTCAAGGTTTGAAGAAACCGGAACAAGGCCCTGAAGCCACAGGCCGTTTCCGGTTTGGAACCGCAGGCCCGGTCAACGGACTGGGTCCGGGCCCAAACCGGCCCGTGGCCATGCCTACATTCGCCGAACAATCGGAGACATGTCGACCCCATCCCTTTCCTTTTCGCCCGAACAATCAGAGCTCCAGTAATGGTCTTATTTGAGCCTGCGCATGACCTAATTCTTCACCAAGATTATTCAACTTCCTGGATTGTTGTTGGAATTTGTGATCCGATTTTTAGAATAGTTTAGCATGCAAAAATATCTCTAGAATACTAGACAACTGTAGATGTTATTCTACGAAAAATCTTAATCTTGGAAGGTAGGTAAAGTTTGTGGGCGCGAAGGCCCTCACCTATGAGCCTGGGCGAAGGCCGCGATGGGCGAGGCCTTCTGGCCCTCGCCGTTCAAAATGACAGGAAAAAAAGTGAAAAAGAGAGAGATAAGAATATAAGAATATAAAAAGCCAAAAAGACAAAAAATTACTAAGAATTTATTCACGTTAGCGACGGTTGTGTCACGTAGGACGGCCGACGTCTACGTAAGCGATTTCCTATCAAAAGTGGCCGAATGGATTAAATTAGCAAATCGTCAAAATGTTTTGGACAAAATTGATATAATTGAAATGTTTCAAGTGCAATAGGTTTTAGACTTTTTTGGTACTCTTCCATACAACTATCTATTTGCCCCTTGTCCTCCTCCGCCAAATATATCCTACGCACGGACACCTGCACATTCAAATCATAAACTATAAGTTTTATCAAAACCACGCTTCCGCAAATTGACAATTGTGTGAGGATCGGGGGTGATCGGTTCCCGGTCCGGTCCGGTTCCCCTCAAGAACCGGGAACCGGATCGGTGGTCCCGGTTCCTAATTTCCAAAACCGCGGACCGGACCACCGGGATTGTCGGTCCGGTCCGGTTCCCGGGCGGTCCAATGGAACCGGTGATATCAAGCTTTGTCAACTCGGCGAACTCTAAGTTAGCTGGTTTGCTCTTAATTAATGATTTGGCGACTTGTGAGCACCCTTCACCGTGCGGACTGAAGCTGTCTCGTTACAAGTTGATAGCTACAGAATTTCTTGACATTGGAAACGCAAAAGGAGGAAAAGAAAGACGAACAACCGAAGCTGTCATTGTACAAGTGTTCAGCTTCAGGACTACATAACATTGGAACACAGCCAAAAGAGAAGGAAGGAGGGGAGAGAGAGACAGAGAGAGAAGACATAGGTAAGGATGATCGACGGAGAAATAAGAAAGTATGCTTCTCAGTCGTCTCCATCATTTGGCTTGCTTCTCAACCATCTCTTTAACTTGGTCGCCTACTGCAAAATCTTTCGGTCCGGTCTAGGCCGTCCGGTCCAGTCCTGCACCCTAGAATCGGGAACAGGACCGCTCGGACACCGGTTCTAATTTTAAGGATCGGGAACCGGACCGCCGCCTCTGCAACTGGGAACCGGACTTGCTCACCCGTAGTTAGGACGATGCTTAAAATGAGCAATAGTGTCATAAGTGCGTTTGCGAGTAGTCTTTCCACCAAAATAGTCGCAAATGATTTCGAGCTAGCAAATTTTATAAACACAACGAGCAAGCAGCAGTCTCTCTTTACATTTGATTGCCCATTTTTGTTCAAACACCAGTATATTTTAATGCATCTCGTGGGTCTATGCAAAGATTCATTTACGTAGTGGTATGATCAGAAAAATTAAAATGATCATAAATTGGAGAAGGGAAAGGCAAAATAGTCTGAATCAATTTGCCCTATTAAGTTCTTTCCCGGAAAGAAAGAGCAAGAAAACGAAGTCATGTGGCAAAATTAAGCTTCTTACATACCCGGATCACTTGCTCCCCTGCATTCAGAAATCATGGCAAAGAATTCTTGAGAAAGTTTCAATTCTTCCTCACATGACTGGTGTAAAAAAAAAATTGTTGGCACGAAATCTTTGTAATTTGACATTCAATCTTTTGGCAGCAGAGGTGGGAAGCAATGGACATCAGGAGGAGGGAGAGCTGCCGCGCCCATCGCTAGGGACATATTAGGACGCGTTATCCGCATAGACTGCTCGTCTGGATGGGTCGTTATTCTCTAAAGTTTGAGGAACAGAATTACTCATTTTGTCACATGAGAATGCTTACACTTAGTAATTACCTTTTTACACAGTAAATTACCTCAAATCATCATAGGTGATATAATACTTGGTAATTAACCTAAAGGTATATTTGGCTAACTCTAATAATCTGATTGCGCTTATTGTTCGAGAAGTTTTATAAAAAAATGAGAGATAAGTGCACTGGAAGTCTTAAAACTTATCAAAAAAGTGCAATTGAGTCCTAAAACTTTTAAAAAGTGCATTCAAGTCCTAAAACTTGTCAAATTGTTTGCGTTAACTCTGTTCAACTAGATTGACGGAAAATGCTGAAGTTTCTTATTTTTATTACTTTTTGAAGACACGTGGCAATGACCAAGCGCCACATCAGCAAAAAATTGAAAAATTAAAATGAATATGAACTTAATTAGATTTAAAAAAACTGAAAGAAAAAAAAAATCACCGATGGCTTGGCCAAGCCCTCGCAATGGCCTCCACCACAGTTGCCGGGAAGGGTCGGCGACCCCGGGCAAGGGTCTGCTAGCCTAGATCTTGGGCTAGGCGCAACTCTCGCTTGGGGCCGGCAAGGGCCAGGAGATCGCCCCTGGCCCTTCCCAGCAGCTGTGGCTGGCCACAACCTTGGGTGTGAGTTTGTTTCTATGTTTTTTACTTTTTAGCTTTTTATTTTTTAATATAATTAAGTTGCATTTTTTCTCATTTTTATTAATTTTTTGATGTGGCGCTTGGTGGACGCCACATCATCGCCACGTGTCTTCTAAAAGTAATAAAAATAAGACACCTCAGCATTTTCTGTTAGCCTAGTTGGAGGCAGTTAACGGAAGGACTTGATTGAACCAATTTGACAAGTTGAAGGACATAATTGCACTTTTTGGAAGTTTTAAGACTCAATTGCACTTAGTGACAAGTTTTAGGACTTCCGGTACACTTATCCCTAAAAATAATTACATTCCTTTACGGTTTGTAAGTGAGGGATGTTGTCCCTAGTAATTATTTTTTGTTATTATGATTTTCTTCAATTAGTCATAATTGGCAGTTCATTTAAACAAGAAAGGCTCTTCACAAACACAATTTTTAACATCAAGTAAGAATTTTTTGTTTTGTTGATATGACAATTCAGGAGGAAGAACATTACTTACCAAATAATTCACAAAGTCAGCGTACCAAGGAATGGTTGTGGATTTGATGGAAAGAATTTTCTCATCAGGGAACTCTTCCAGAATGGTCTTATCTCTTCCTTTGAATTCGGAATTCTGGATAAGTGATCTGCAACTAGATTTTCAGTCCCTTTCTTATCTTTGATTTCCAAATCAAATTCTTGCAGCAATAGAATCCACCTGATGAACTGGGGTTTTGATTCTTTCTTTTCCAGCAAATAATTAAGAGAGTAGTGGTCAGAATAAACTATAACTTTTGAGCTAATTAAATAAGAACGAAATTTATCAAAACCAAAAACTACAGCCAAAAGTTCATTTTCTGTTGTTAAATAATTCAATTGTGCACCTGATAAGGTTCAACTGGCATAGTAAATGGTTTGAAAAACTCCATTCTTCCTTTGTCCCAAAATAGCTCCCACTGCAGAATCGCTGGCATCACACATCACCTTAAAAGGTAAGTCCTATTCTGGTGCCGCCATGATTGGTGTTGACACTAACTTTTCCTTTAAAGTCTTAAAAGCCTACACACATCATCAGAAAAGTTAAATGGATATCTTTTAACTTCTGAACATTTTTAGGACACTCAAATATTCTAGAGAGAAATATAACACAAGATAGACCTTTAACTCGGGTCCAACGTGCAATGTCATCCTCGACCTTTTAATTCGTTCAAAATGTTCATTGAACTATTCCTAAATATTCGATTTAGTCCCTAAACTTTCAATGTGTCAATCTAGTCTCTCAATTTTTCACAAAATAAGTCAAAAGTTTTCATAATTACACTATTGCTTGAAGTTCAGATTTTTTTTTTTATTTCTATCGTTTTGTTACTTTTTCACCTTTTTGGCATTTAAAAATATTGTGATAGTTTTATTTAAGCATATTTTAACTTATGATATCTATAGTTGAAAAAGTAGGACTTCATTTAAAGTTGTATAGGATCGATATTCCTACTATTTTAATTTCTTAATTTACAGATTTAACTAAAATTATTGAGAAAACACGAAACACAAAAACTTAAACTTTTAATCTGTTTGAAAATTTTGGAATGAGATCTAGATTAATATAAGTATGAGAAATATATAGATATGTGAATATCTTTGTTAAATATTCTTATGAAAATAATTATTTTAGAGTTGAAAGGATTATGTATCCGATATAACCCTAACTTTTTACTATTATATTCTAAGTTAAAATACATTATAGTAATATTTGTAAAAATTAAAAAGGTAAAAAGATAATAAAACATAAAATATCTGTTGATTTAGGAAATTGATTGAAATGAAAAGATATTTTAATATAGGGCAATGGTGCAATTGCGAAAACCTATAAATAGTATCGAATGACTTGTTTGACTTTGTTATGGAAAGTTGAGAGACTAATCAATACAAATTGAAAGTTTAATGACTAGATCGAACATGTATAAATTTTTCAATGACCACATCGAACAAATTAAAAGTCAAAAGATGACATTGCATATTAGGCTAAAGTTTAAGACTATTTATATTATTTTTCTATCCAACTGCCTCTTTTGCTACTGGTCACTAAATTTGACTAGTACAGAAGCTTGGTTGGATGAACATACCTTAGTTTGTTTATCTGCAGTAGCCAAATGCAAAATAGTGTCGCCATATTCGTCCCTCGAGTTGATGAACTGACCATCGTCCAAGATATCCATCAAAAGTTTCAAAGCTTCTAGTCTGTTATGCTTCACGCACAAATGCAGGATCGTCCAACCATGTTCCATGACACTGCGAGCTGCATCAGGTCTCGCTCGAACCAAGAGTTCCAACACATCAACATGGCCTTTCATGGTTGCAACATGAAGAGGGTTTCTTTCGTATTTGTCGCGGACGAAACATATTTCAGGGCTGACTCTTAACAAGCTTGCCACGATGTTAAGATACCCTTTTCCTGCCGCGAGATGAAGAGGCATCGATCTCTGAGAATCTTGCTCTCTTGCCAGCTCGGCCTTTCGAGCTAGGACCTCTTCCATGAATTCCAAGTGTCCGAGCATGGCTGCGATGTGCAGAGGAGTCTCGGCGTGATTCCCAGTCATGATTCTGTCGAGAAGCATCTTATCTTTTCCGAGCAACTCAAGCAAAGAAGACGTGTTTGTTGGATCTAGCAATATCACCTAAAGGGAGGGTGAATAGGTGATTCTGAACACTTTTGGTATATAATGCGGAAATTGATAGGTTCAGAACATAAACTGAATAAGATCAGTAAAAAGACGTGCAAATAAACTAAACACAACAAGATAAGTTTAGGGAAAGAGAAATTGCACGCAGTGTTTATAGTGGTTCGGCTTTAGCAAGCATACGTCCACTCTCCCACGATGACAGCCGATCGGCTGGATTCCACTATGAGTCGATGAAAGGTTACAAGAGATATCACTCTAATTACTCTTACAAAGGAACCTCTCAAGACTGAGAATTTTAAGCTCACAAGAACAAGAGAATGTGAATCTGAACAACTCAGCACTTTGGAATTTTAAGTTCTTGAGCTCTACATAACAGTCACCATTGATCTTCTTTTATACTCCTTCGACCTTGAACTAGCCATTACCAAGGTCCTTCAAAGGATCGCTCCTCAATCTTTGATTGGACGCCAACAATCTTGATTGACCGAGACTGTATATGGGAAGATCTAGTAGCCATTGAAGTAGAGTCTGAACCCTTCAGATTCAGTCGCCCATACAACCAAATCTTCAGTTTCCATAAATAGAGTTCATCCAAATCTCCAAGATATCTTATCCATGGAAGGTAATATCCAATCGAGGATATTCTCCTGATTTGATTGGAAAATAATCCTGTCAATCAAATCTTACAGACTTCCATAAAAAGACGCGACCAAACCAAAAATCTGCCAAACGTGGGTCTTCAGAATCTGGCATAGAGATATTGCAGAATCTGAATGCTGTTCAGAAGCAGTCTTCTGAACCGAAGAGACTCTCTAAATCTGAACAGATTAGAACAGTGACTCTGAGCTTCTGTAAAGTCCTTGCTGACGTGTCACATAAATCTTCTTGAAATAAGTCCTCAGAGACAACACGAACCTCCTTCTGAAGTCTTCAGAGACAACATGAACCTCCTTTTGAAGTCTTCGTAGACAACGTAATCCTCCTTCTGAAGTCTTCAGAGACAACATGAACCTCCTTCTAAAGTCTTCAGAGGCAGCACGAATCTCCTTCTGAATGCTAGACTTCAACCATCTCAGAAGCAAGTGTGCTACGACTACTCCTTGAGTCTAAACGCCAGTTTTGGAACATTATAAGCTATTATTCACATGCTCATTCCTGCAATATAAAAATTATTTGCATTAACCAGATTCTCTCACAAGAGGGTTAGTTTTGTCAGAATCAAAATATTCAGAGGGAATGTTTTCTCAACAATCTCCCCCTTTTTGATGATGACAAAACTTCCTCAATAAAAGTTGATATATATGAAAATGTTTGTATAAAAGTTAAGCTCGGAAAAGATTTCACTAATAATGTGAATATATGACTCAATTGAATCTTTTCAAAAGAATATGCATCTGAATATAATAGATATGCATTTCAAGTGATGGAAGGATATCACCATATGTTGTATACAACGTTGAATTTGTTTGAGCGAATAAGTATAATTCGCGTGTGTGTATATCCTACAACGTGATGAGGTTATATCCTGCAACGTGATGAGGTTTTATCCTGCAACGTGTATATCCTGCAACATGATGAGGTATCTTCTCCCGCTTTTTGTCATCAGCAAGATAATATAGCAATCCACACATACATTATCGTAGATTCACATAAGAAGGACGTAATAACCAAGGTGCACATAAATGGAACATCCAACAGAGATAAAAACAAAGACAAATACGGACAATTTGAAAAACAATTTCAAGATGACGGAGGTGGATTTGTTTTTGAAGATGAGGATGGAACATCAACATGCTCTTCATCATCTTTCTGAGCAGCTTCAACAGATTTGCCCATATCAGCAATATAGGTGGCAAATTCTTTGAGTTCCTGCATCTCTGGAACTTCTTTGTTGATCCTTTCATCTCTGATTAGTGTGTAAGTATCAATGCTGGCCATCTTAGAGCAGAAAAGGCGACAATATTTGTGAAGCATTTCCTCTAACCTGTTCATCTTCTTTTCGATCTTCAATTCCATTCTGTCCATCCTCTGCATAACTTCTACCCGAAGTTTTTCAACTTCCATCTGAACAAGACTTTGCGAAGCATTTAGTGTCCCTACAGAAGTCTGTTGGTTTTCTTCTTCCACCATCTGAGCTTTACTCTTTGAAGTTGAATCTAAAATTCTCTGCGAGTTTATCTCCCCCTGAATCTGATTAGGTGCTGAATCTGGAATGATTATAACAGCTTCAGATGTAGTAGATTCAATCTCTGTGGGTTGCTCTTTAGGTATTTCCACTGGAAGTTGTTCCTTCTGAACAGCACTTTCCTCAACAGCTTTTTCCTTCTGAACAGCAGACAGAATGTCTTCAGTCTGATCAACATTTGGTTCCTCATGTTGTTCTTTTCTGTTGGATTCTTCCTTTTCTTCAGCAGCCTTATCCTTCTGAACAACTTTAGTCTGAATAGCAGATTCTTCAGCTTGTTCATGCAAAACAGCAGATTCTTTAGGTTGCTCCCCATGAATCTGAGCTGTTATAATAGGAGTGACTTCTGTTGATCCTCCAGCTGTGACAATAAAGTCATCAGATTTATCAATCTCCATGTCCTCAGGTGATGATGAGGACTTCTTCTTTTGTTCTCGAGCAACCAGAACATCAATAGTCGTTCTGTCATCTTGTTGCTCCTCCATTATCTCCACATATTCTCTTGTAGCAAGCTGAGCTTCTTTCTTTGCTTTTTCACCAGTGGTTTCATCAGCTTCTACATTTTCACTCTCATGAGTCTTATGGGGATCCTCTTCTTTGTTCATAGGAACCTCCAGCTCATTTGCTGTTTCAGCAATCTCTTCAGCTTCTGACTCGATGTTTCCTTCTAATAGGACAGTAGGGGTCCTCTCATCATCTCTAGATGATACATTTTCTTCTTCTTCTGCTTCCTCTTCTTCTGAAGACTCACTCTGAATAGTGGTCTATTTTCCTTTTCTGGCCTTTGTCTTCCTTCTCTTTGCTGATCTCTCACTCTCGGCATTCTTCTCTTCTAATTCAACCAGAACTGCCTCTTTGTTCTTATTTATCCATCCACCAGCAGTCTTTCTAAAGCCCATTTTCTGAATCATGGACTCCCCAGCTACCATTATCTGAGTTTCATCTTGAAGGAGCTTACTAGGAATCTTGACATTTTGGAAGGACATGATCCGATAGATCAACCCTACGTAGGATAATTTTCCTTTGATCTTTTGGACAGTCCTGTACATGTGAAGAAGAAGAGTATGTGCCAGAGAGATCTTGCAGCCATTCAACAGTCCCCACATCAGCTTGGCTTCATATTTCGAAATGTCTGTTTTTGAAGCAGCCTTGGGTCTTAAGCTTTCAATCACAACCTTGTGCATTACAATGTGCTTCAAGGGGAAGTCATTGTAAGCAATGTGTGCCTTGGAATCTCTAGAATAGTTCTCTTTTCCAGTTAGAGAGCTGTAAGCATCATCAGGTTGCACATCAATGGGCATAAAATCCATTTCATCAACTCCCATTAATCTTGCTAGCTCTCTGACATGCAGATGATATTGGACTCCTTCAACCGTATAAAACAAAGAATCAAAATTGCTGAAACATAAGCTAGAATAAAAGTAAGCTGCCAAATCGAAAAAAATTAGCCTCCTTGCAGTCGCAAAGTCTCTCAACTTCATCTGCTCTAGATGCTTCCTTATAGGGATACCAGCCCTATCAAAATACTTAAGATCAAATACCATATGGGGTATAACTCCTCTTTGCTTCAGCAACTCGAATTTGTCATAATGCAACTGACTTAAAAACAGCTTGCTTTCAAAGTTCTCGTCCTTGATAATCCGTCTGATTTTCTTAAAGTCTTTAAACAACACATCGTCGTCGTCATCAGGCATTCCCTTGGTTTCACTTTCTTCACTTATAGCCTCTCTGATAACGATGCTCTTGAATGGAGATTTTTTAGGTTTTGAGACTCCAGTTTTCATAACCTTTTCTTTGCCCTTCCGAGATACATTCTTAGGAACAATAGTGGCAATAGGTGTCACAATTTGCAGAGGAAGTTCTAATATAGCAAGAAAGTCTTTCTCGCTTGCAAACTTGTGAATACTCAACAGCAACTTGACGTTTTCGTCACTAGAGCCAATGCTTTTGAAAGAATCATACAGAAGTTTGATAGAGAGAGCCAGAGCGACTCTTTCATCGAATTCAGACTGAGACAAACTTGATTCCTTTTGAGGGTTATCCTTGTTTTTGCTTTTTGAGCTCGCAGTCGTTCCGGCTCATCCATGACCATTGGGATCTCAACTTGGCCATCAAGGCTCGCGGCCATGTTCGAGCCGCCATTGCTAGATGTGTAGACGAGCTGCCCCGTGAGCCATGGACGAGCAAGGCTCGCGGCCATGGATGGTGCCAGATCTAAAGGCATGACTGCAGATCTGGACCAGCAGCGTCACCGGCCAAAATGGTTCTCGATGCCACGTCGAGTTTCGCCACCAGAGTCGCCGATGCTGTGTCCAGGCCGACCATCGTTACTCGTCCAAACGAGAAAATATTTAATTTTTAAAGTATTAATTGTGCATATCACGAGAGCGATATTAACAAAAACGAAGTCATGTGGCAAAATTAAGCATCTTAAATACCCGGATCACTTGCTTCCCTGCATTCAGAAAACATGGCAAAGAATGCTTGAGAAAGTTTCAATTCTTCCTCACATGACTGATGTAAAAAAAATTATTGGCACGAAATCTTTGTAATTTGACATTCAATCTTTTGGCAGCGGAGGCGGGGAGCAATGAACATTAGGAGGAGGGAGAGCTGCCGCGCCCATCGCTAGGGACATATTAGGACGCGTTATCCGCATAGACTGTTCGTCTGGATGGGTCGTGATTCTCTAAAGTTTGAGGAACAGAATCCATAATCTCTGAGACTCGTTGCACGCTAATGGGGTGAATTACTACTTCGGATTACGCATTTTGTCACATGAGAATGCTTACACTTAGTAATTATCTTTTTACACAGTAAATTACCTCAAACCATCATAGGTGATATAATACTTGGTAATTGGCCTAAATGTATGGTAAATTTGGCTAACTCTAATAATCTGATTGCACTTATTGTTCGTGAAGTTTTATTAAAAATGTGAGATAAGTGCACTGGAAGTCACTAAAACTTATTAAGAAAGTGCAATTGAGTCCTAAAACTTTCAAAAAGTGCAATCAAGTCCTAAAACTTATCAAATTGATCTAATTAAGTCCTTATGTTAACTCCGTTCAACTAGGCTGACGAAAAATGCTGAAGTGTCTTATTTTTATTACTTTTTGACGACACGTGGCGATGATGTGGCGCCCACCAAGCGCCACAAAAAATATTTAAAAAATAAAGTGAATACCAACTTAATTAGATTTATAAAAAAAGTTGAAAATAAGAAAAAAAACAAACACACCGATGGCTTGGCCAATCCCTCGCGATGGCCTCCCCCACAGCCGCCGAGAAGGATCGGCGGCCCCGGGCGAGGGCTTGCTAGCCCAGATCTAGGGCTGGACGCGACCCTCGCCTAGGGCCGACGAGGGCCAGGCGACCGTTGCTGGCCATTCCCAGCGTCTGTGGCAACAGCCATCGGCGAGGGCTTGGCCACAGCCTTGGGTGTGAGTTTTTTTTTTGTTTTTTTTATCTTTTTTATTTTTTAAATATGATTAAGTTTTTATTTCTTTCTATTTTTTAACAATTTTTCTGACGTGGCGCTTAGTGGATGTCACATGATCGCTACGTGTCTTCAAAAAGTAATAAAAATAAGTCACGTTAGCATTTTTCGTTAGCCCAGTTGGAGGGAGTTAACGGGAGGACTTGATTGAACTAATTTGACAAGTTTGAGAACTTGATTACACTTTTCAAAAGTTTAAGAACTTGATTACACTTTTCAAAAGTTTGAGGACTTGACTGCACTTTCGTGACAAGTTTTAGGACTTCCGGTGCACTTATCCCTAAAAATAATTACATTCCTTCACGCTTTGTAAGTTGGGGATGTCGTCCCTAGTAATTATCTATTGTTAATTTGATTTTCTTCAATTAGTCATAATTGGCAGTTCACTATGGTTAATTTATTTCAATTGTTAATAGTAACTTTTATACTTTATAACCCGATGATGATATTGCTGTAATTGTCCTCCCATAGTGTAATTACCCTCAACAGGTCATACTGACTATGGATATCATGCCGGAAATAGACCGATTTTATATTATCCTTCAATTCGAAGATGCCATGCTGCCACTCGGACTCGAAACTTATAGTTCCTAACCTTAGTAACTACACTTCCAACAATTGTAATTTGCCTTAACTCGGTGTGATCTCAATTGTATCTATAGTGAGTACTTTTGTTTTAACTTAGCTATATGGTTCGTAACAAGAAATTCCTATCACTTAGTTCGAGTGATAGTAATCTACCTTTGGAGACAGCAAACTACCTCAAGGTATTGTAAGCTCGAAGGTCTTAATGATCGCAACTTCTCATTGAAAAATAGTAAGCAACCTAAAATTGTTGTACCTTTCTCTTTCACTATTCTTAGTAACTTCACTTAAACCATCACAACGTTTCTTTCAAGTTCGTAATCGACGGAGCCTATCCATATTTAATAACCCTTGTCTGTCAAAATTTCCCTCAATTAATGATAGAACTTACAATTCTACTGGAATAAACTTCCTTAATGTCAATAAATTACCGCTTTAACAGGCTCCGTTGCTCAACGATGATTCCATGGCTGAGATGTTTTTAATTTACATCCATTGTCATATTCTGTACGGACCAGTTCAGCACATCCTACTGCCATGGAATTTTCCCTACTGGTAACGGGGCCGCCACAAATCAAATCAAGTAAAACATCCATCCAGTTTAGACATTTATTGTTTTAACAAGCACATACACACACATAAGCATTCTCAAATGTATCGTAGATGATTTGTCTGGTCGGCACAGTAAATATCACATACTATATAGCATCTAATCTTGCATGCATGGCCTCATGGCTCAGTGCCCTTCTTCTGGGACGAGCAAACACTTGTAGCGAAATGCAGGCACTAAGGTATGGGATCCTGCGGCTTCCGTTTCTTCAAGGCGTTGGAGACCAACTTGATGACTTTGCGTGCCAATTTCAGGATTAAGCGAATTACGTGGCACAGGAAAATAACTTCCATCAATCTAACCCATACATCCAACGCTGTTTGACCTGCATCTTCAGCATTCCTTTTGTCCTCCTCCGGGGAGAAGACTCCTAGGATAAGCCCATAAGTCACCGCTGTGGAGGTTATCGCAACCCACATGGTCAGCATTACAATCCACGTGGAGATCCGCCGCCGCTTCAAAGGAAGACCGCTTATGAGAAGCATGATGACGCTAAGCGACGCGATGAAGCTTATCGTGTTATATACTATGAAATCCTTGTGCTTATCCAGGTGCTTATCGAATTTGTCAGTCTGGGTCATACCGGCTTGGAATGCTATGGCAGCTACCAATGCCGCAACAACCATTAGTGTCTGATGCATACTCTCTTGCCACTTTCTCTTCCTTTCCTTCTTGTCCTCTTCTCCGACAGGTGGATGGGAGGTGGTGACCAGGTTATTCGGATTCTCTAAAGTTTGTGGAACAGAATCCATAATCTCTGAGACTCTTTCCGCGCTTTGGCCTTGTGCTAATAGGCCTAGTACTGTGAAACCTCTTGAGTTCGTGATGCTCAGGTTTACTCCTTTATTAATCAGGAAGTCAATAGTCTGAAGAGGAGTATCAACAGATTGGACCAATTGGTGTCAGGTTTGAACTAGACAAGCCCATGATATAGACATTTCGAGATTAACTTTGCTCCTAGCGTTTTTCAGTCCTATCCTATATTTTTTACTATATTATCTGATGCCTTCCAAGAGGAAACCCATCCCTTGTTGAATCTCTTCGTTGAATCTCTTCTGCTATCTCTGGTTTTATGTTGCTTATAATCTAGATAAAATTAGCAAGGAAATAGCGTGAAGTAGTTGTTTAAAGTTTCTGGACCAGTGACCTCTTTCCCAAATATCATAACTTGTGATGATTTATAAATTGGTATCTTTTAGCTTCTGAATATTTCTACGACATTCACGTTTCGAAAAACTGCCTTTTTGGTTGATAATATCACTGAATTTGACTAGTGAAGAGGCTTTGAACGTACCTCAGTTTGTCTATCTGCAGCAGCCAAATGCAAAATCGTGTTGCCATCTTTGTCCCTCGAGTTGATGAACTGATCATCGCCCAAGATATCTATCACAAGCTTCAAAGCTTCCAATCGGTTGTGCTTCACGCATAAATGCAGGATCGTCTGGCCATGTTCGATGACACTACGGGCTGCATCAGGCCTCGCTCGAACCAAGCACTCCAACACATCCACATGCCCTTTCATGGCTGCAACATGCAGAGGGCTTCTTTTGTATTTGTCACGGACGAAACATATTTCAGGGCTGACCCTTAACAAGCTTGCCACTATGTTAAGGTACCCTTTTGCTGCCGTGAGATGAAGAGGAGTCAATCCCTGAGAACTTTGCACTCTTGCCAGCTCAGCCTTCCAAGCTAGGACCTCTTCCACGAATTTCAAGTGTCCGAGCATGGCTGCGATATGCAGAGGAGTCTCAGTGTGATTCCCGATCATGATTCTGTCGAGAAGCAGCTTATCTTTTCCGAGCAACTCAAGCAAAGAAGACGTGTTTCCTTTCACGGCGGCTTCATAGAGCTTGGACTCCATGTTTGGCTCTCTAGAATGGGAGTTTTGGAATACTCACTACTCCATTTGGGGACTGGAATATATACTGTCGCCAAGTCATCCTTCACGGTTCAAGACCCAAAGAAATAAAAAAAATTCATGGTAGGCTTGACGAAGATCCAAAAATGATTGGTGGATAATTAGAAAATAGTCACAAATAAAATAGTGCCATTAGCACATTAGGAATCGCCAAGTCAACCTTCACGGTTCAAGACCCAAAGAAATAAAAAATTCACGGTAGGCTTGACGAAGACCCAAAAATGATTGGTGGATAATTAGAAAATAGTCACAAATAAAATAGTGCTATTAGCACGTTAGGAATCGGTCTTCTCAACACGGTAAACCCCTGTGATTTCGAGCTTGCACATGGTTTAAGCTCAATGTGGAGGCATTGGCCTTGCTATGCCTCCAACAAATTCTACCAAAGAGAATTGATCTTCATCTTCTACCTTTAGAATTTCAAAGATTAAAGCACCATAAGTTTCTGATTCAGATTGTATTTGATCAGTCATGAAAGACCTAAATGGTACAAGGCATGGAAATGAATTGCATGAAATAAGGAAAATATTTGGTGATTTCATAGTACCACGCCAACAGCTGAGCGACAAGCATTTATATACTCAAATCCAATCACAAATTGACACGTAGTCCGTTGATTTGGAACCAAACGAAAACAAAAAAATGAAAGCAACTTCCCTCTTTTTTTCTCTCTTCCTCCTTCTCCGGTCACTGCCATCTCAAAGCCCAACGTCTGTGCCTCCGCCGCTATCGCCCTTGGCGGAGTCGCCGTCATCGCGCCCAGGCCGACCAATGCTGCGCGTCCAAGTCAAGCCACCCTCTGTCGTCTTTGTGGTTATCCTTGTTTTTGCTTTTTGAGCTCGCAGTCGTTCCGGCTCATCCATGACCATTGGGATCTCAACTTGGCCATCAAGGCTCGCGGCCATGTTCGAGCCGCCATCGCCAGATGTGTGGACGAGCTGCCTCGTGAGCCATGGACGAGCAAGGCTCGCAGCCATGGATGGCACCAGATCTAAAGGCATGACCGGAGATCTAGACCAGCAGCGTCACCGGCCAAAATGGATCTCGATGCCGCGTCGAGTTTTGCTACCAGAGTCGCCGATGCTGTGTCCAGGCCGACCATCAGTACTTGTCCAAATGAGAAAATATGGTTAAATATACCTAATGAGAAAATATTTAATTTTTAAAGTATTAATTGTGCATATCACGAGAGCGATATTAACACTTGCAATGTTTTCGACCACCTCCATTAAATGCATTTTCGATATTTACTTGCTTCTAATTTTTAATTGAAAACTTATAAGCACCTACAATTAGACCATTTCGAAAGTAGATTGGCTCGTATCCAAAAAGGCCTTGTTAATTAGTGTCTTCGTAACGCTTGTTAATCATACTAAATAAGAACTAATTCAAATTCCAACTATCGATTGATGAATGCTATTTTGTAGGGATTGGAAGTCCGTTCCATGGATCCACCCAAGAATCGGACCGGACCGGCGGTTCTGGTTCCCCGATGGATCCATGGAACCAAAGAGCGGTTCCCGATTCCAAATTTTTGGAACTGGTCCTTAGTGGGTGGTTCCCGATTCCACTGTGGGAACCGCCCACCCGGACCATACTCATCCTTAGTCAGCAATCTCTTTGATAATCTCAGCGTCTTACGTCACTTTGCGACGTCATAATTCATTAATTTAAGTTAGACCAACTTCCACGTCTACCATATGTTAAAAATATGGGAGCCCCAAAAACATATGGAATTCATACGAAGGACGCTAGTAAAGTGTCAATTGCTCAGTCGACAAGTTAATTTAAAGTGTGGATAACTCAAACGGAAATTCTTGTTGGAAGTCCACAACTCCATAGTAAGGTCTGAGACACTTGCTTGTAAGCCATAACCGGCGTATCTCCGTTGATTGATGATGTATATGCTAAAAAGGGTCAAGATTTCAACTCCCATGCTAAAATGACTTAAGCTTACGGATAAGTAACACGCGAAATAATGATAAAAGTGTAAGATTCATCTTGCTCAAAATTGTAATTTTTTTTGTCACATTAACGAGTGCTTCAATACACTCTTAGGAGATGCTTGATGTGGAATAGTCCAACAAACAAAGTATTGATTACAAAAATCACACACATCACACGTAGGAGAAAAGTCAATACGTGGCAAAAGATCTTTCGTGGAAGCTACCATTCTTTCGATCGTCCCTTCTCTCGAGTGCTTCAATAGCGACGATGTTCTTCCCTCAAACCACCACCAGACATTCCTGTCCTGTTCTTACGAATATGGACATAGACCAAATGCATAACAATGTCCCCACCAAATGGTCAACTTCGAAAGCTCTTTTTATAGTCTTATTTGAGTCCGTACATTATCTTATGCTTCAGCTAAGATTATTCAACTAAGATTGAAGAAGATGCTTGTGTTAGGAAGATGCTTGCAATTTGTTAACTACGTAGAGAACAAGCAAGTTGAGAAATTCACAGCTGTCCAAGATTGAAGAAGAGAATCAAAAACTGAAGCTGGAAGTCAAAGGTGGCGCAGCATCTTGAAGGCTCTCACGTGGGCAACGGGGAAGTTGAAGTAAAAAGAATCCCATTTGGTCTATGTCCATATTCGTAAAGGTGGAAGTCAAAGGTGGCTCAGCATCTTCAAGGCTCTCACGTGGGTAAGGGAGAGCGCAACAGAAGTCCGATACATTCATCCAGAGAAATCGCCAAGACAAAGCCCAATTTCGAGCCCGTCAAGGCTCTCACTTATGGGCCTTTAGAATTCATTAGCGAAATAGTCTAGTTGGCTCTAATAACTCCTCCCGTGACTATTTTAATAAGTCAAACTCACAAGTTGTCGACCAAATTTTTTTTTTTGGTCGAATTTGTCGGCCAATTCAAAATGCATGTACTTGATTATTCTCATCGTTTGCCCTGCTGTTACAATTTCATGGTTATTTAGAAATTCATAGTCCTAGCCAATAGGTATGCAGCTCTGCTGGTAAAGAATTTGGGGATGGGGACGCTAGTATCATAGGTGTGGGATTCGACTCCCTCGCTAAGCAAAGAGACAGAGTAAAAGTCAGAAAAAGAAAAGTTAGAGATAGGACAGACAAAAAAAGAAGAAACCCTCATTTGATTTTTGTTTTAATTCTGAGCAGTAGCCATTAATCTTTCTAACCTTTTATGATGATGTCTAGTATCGAATGAAGAAGCCTAGTTGCGATGAATTACCAATCCTTGAGGACGTGTTTTCAATTTTATTTAAATGTAATAACCTTGTCGAAAAGAACAAATACAACTACATCAAATCTTTAAGTAATGAGCGGCAAAACGCGTTTTATTTGTTGACATATTTTTAATAATTACCTGAATTTCCCGAACCATTTCTTAAACACTTGTTTCCTGAAGATGAGTTGCCATATTTGTAAATGTTTTTTTTTTATGGGCGGTGCTATTTCCACCCCCTATATGGTTCAATCTGTTGTATCTAGCAATATCACATAGAAGAGGAGTGAATAGGTAATTCTGAACAGTTTTGAAATTTAATGCAAAATTTAACAGTTCCAAAACACAAACTGAATAAGATCAGTAAAAAGACGTGCAAATAAACTAAACACAACAAGGGGAGTTTAGGGCAAGAGAGAATTGCACGCAATGTTTATAGTGGTTCGGCTTAGCAAGCCTACGTCCACTCTCCCACGATGACAGCCGATTGGCTGGATTCCACTATATGAATCAATGGAGGTTACAAGAGATATCACTCTTAATCACTCTTACAAGAACCTCTCAAAGATATAACTATTAAGCTTTCGAGAACAACAATATATGAATTTGAACAACTCAGCACTTTGAAATTTTAAGTTCTGATCTCTCTCGTTAGCACCACCATGAATCTCTCTTTTATACTCCTTCACACCCAAACTAGCCATTGGATAGGTCTTCAAAGGATCGCTCTTCAATCGCTGATTGGACGTCATGTATTTGGGAAGATTTGGTAGTCGTTGAAGTGAGTTTGAATCCTTCAGATTCAGTCGCCCATTCAACTAAATATTCAATTTTCATAAGTAGAGTTAATTCAAATCTTCAAGATATATTTTTTTTGGAAAGTAATATCCAATCGAAGATATTCTCATGATCTGATTGGAAAATAATCTTGTCAATAAAAAATTACAAACTTCCATAAAAGATAATGCCATTATCGGAAACTTGTCATACGTGGGTCTTCAGAATCTGTCAAAAATATAATGCATGATCTGAACAATATTCAGAAGCAGTCCTCTGAAATAAGACTCTCTGAATCTGAACAGACTTGAATAGTGACTCTGAGCTCCAATAAAGTTGTTGTTGACGTGTCACATAATCTTCAAAACAACAAGTCTTCAGAGGCAGTAACAATATCCATTTGAATGACTTCACAAGAAAATATATGACAACTACTACTTGAGTCTGATCGTCAGGTTTGGATCAATATGAGCTTTTGTTCACATGTTCACCTTGCAATAAAATATTTGTCGCATTGTTCTCATATTTTTCGGAAAATAGGAAAATACTTGAAAAAATCAAGAAAAATAGCATTTGAGGCAAAAAAAAAAATACATAAAAATAGCCAATATTTTTATTTTAATTCCATTTTCATTTTGGCCATTTAAAATATGAAAAATTAAATTCGGGATTATAAGAGTCTTCATTGACATGACCCCGAATAGCCAAAAAATTCATTTGAGGCTCTTTTAGTCTTTTTCTCACTCGGTCCAAGTTATGACATTTGATCTAGATTCCTTTAATTTCACTTGAATTGAACCAATTTCACTTTTGAGCACATTGGAAAATTTGACATAATTTTGGGGACAATTTAATCCCTAATTTGGGGTTTTTAGCAAATTGGTCATTTTAACAACGAACCCATACACAACCGAACCTTGACCCATAGTTTTTTCAGCATTCCAAACACATTAGTGGGGTTGAATTCACCTGAATTGATCGTTGAGGGTCTCGATTAGCCGAATTTCATATTCGGGTTAATCTTTGGACAAGAGGTTTTTCATCAATTTAAATCATTTAAACCCCAAATTTTTGTTCCTAGGTGAAGCACATGCTCTAGAGTGCAATTTTGAGCTTAAAATTGTGAAAATAGGTTAAATTGATATTGAATTAGGCAAAAAATGCAAAACCGGGTCAACCGGGTCGGGCTGACTCGACCCGGTCAACCCGGTTGACCAAGCAAGCCTCAGTAGCGTTTTTCTGCAGCCTCTGTTCGTGCACGAGAAGACTTCAAAGAATTAGCGCCTGAACCCAATCGAAGAGGACTATATTGGAGCAACTTCCAAGTAGTTTCGAACGACAGCTGGCCCCGTCTAACTGAAAAAACGAACTTGACAGTTTGTTGGGAGGTCTGGAAATAAAACCGAATCTGTTGGTGCACGGAAAGGAGAGATCTGGATTTTTAGTTCCACGACTTCACTGAGAGAGCAAGAGGGAGAGAGAGAGAGGAGAGTTCCACCACTTCACGAGAGAGAAACTAAGAGGAGGTGAGAGAGAGGAAGAGCAGAAAAGAAGCTCCCCCGACGGCCATTGATGAAAGGAAGCCGAGAACGTCAAAGAGCTCGACGCCATTAACGAAGCAAAGTCGAAGCTCCAAACGAGTTCTCCAAGCATCGTAGGGCACCAAGGAATGTCCTCAACCCCGCGGCGTCTCGTTTCGTAGCAGGAATCGGTGAGTGCCATTTTTGCTCGTTCGAAGCTCCGTCAATGGCGGATTCTTCGTTTCTTCATCATTCTTCGAGATTTTTGGTCCACATTACTCCTTAGCACTTGCTGAGCGTGGATATATGATTTTTTTGCATTGAAACCATGTCAAACTCCAAGGATGAGCTTCGAACCACCCGAACCTACCTTGAGCTATTTAAGTCATTCTGGACATTCTCAAGCCGATCGGACCATGAGGTAAGTACCTATGAACTCCCTAGATGCTTGTAGTATGTTTAGTTTGGATTGATATTGTGCAAAACGTAAGATCGAGCGTCGCCGTGGCCGGACCTGTTCGTGTCTTTTTCATATAGTTTCAACCGTTGGATCATGCTGATTTTTGGATATGTGATAGCTTACATCGACACGATTCCAACGGTACCTAGATCGCCCCGATCGGAGTAGATTTGACTGTTGATCGGCGTCGGAAAGCTCCTGGCCGTCTGTTGGTGGTCTTCAACCTTTGGACAGTTGACCGGTCAACGAACGCTGACCGGTCAACGGCCGACGTGGCCTGCTACGTCAGCGCATTCTGGTACAAAAGTTTTAAAAAATAAAAAATAAAAAAACCGATCGGACGGCCTCGATTTGGCCACGTGGCGCAATCGTAGAATTTTCAAATTAAAAATCATTTTCAGAGATTCAAATTGATTTTCCCAAAATAAAAAAATAATTTAATAGTGTGGCCAAGTTTGGCCTCGCGTCACGATCTCAACTGTCTATTCATTTTTTGAAAATAAAAAAAATTCATTTTTATGATCCGACGGATGATATTTCGCCACGTGGCACGTTCTAGAGTGTCAAATTAATAATCATGGGGGAAATTACGAGAATTGAATAAAAAATTTCGAAAATTCGAAAATTCGAAAATTCAAGTAAAAAAGCAAAACTACGTCGTTTTTAGACCGGTTTGGACCCTTATGGTTCGGGCCGGGTGCCTGCGAGACGTGGGCCGGGTCGACCAGACCCGGTCGGGAAAATTAATAAAAAATTTCTTCAGAAAAATAATAAAAAATCGGAAATTTATTTTAAAATTCAAAAAAAATTATTAGAAAAATTCGTAAAAAATTCTAAAATATTCCAAAATTCCCAAAAGCCTAAAAAATTATGAAATGGGCTGTTTTAACCGATCAATCCTATTTTTAACCGTTTTGTCCTTCTAATATTTCCAAAATGACAATTTTGCCCATTTTGGGCAAATCGTTTCGGAAAATTCCGAAAAATTTCCAAACATTACAGAAAATGGGAAACGAGCCATTTTAACTGGCCAATTTCATATTTTGTGATTTTGGCTCCTAATTCTTCATGAAATGACGATTTTGCCCCTCAAGGGCAAATCGCTCCAAAATCCAGATAATTTCGAAAAAATCTCAGAAATTGGGAAATAGGCACATTCAACTGGCCAACCCTATTTCCGATGATTTGGGTTCCTAATCCATTCAAAATTGACAATTTTGCCCCTTTGGGTAAATTATCTCCAAAAATGACGATTTTACCTCTGATGTGCAAATCACCTCCAAATTATCTTAAACTCATTCCAAACCTTAATACACCACTTCTCTAAGCCAATAGGGTTTTACTAGGGATGCCACGTTGACTTCAAGCGTTTTATCTACACGTCGACTTCAAGCGTTTTATCTGCACGTCATTGGATCCTTGTTTGTGTACCTACTTTACTGATTGTGATTGGTAGGTTAGATATTCCCATATGCATGAACTCCTTGATTCTATAGCTTCCCTCCTTTCAAAGTATTTACATGAAATCCTAGTTAGGAAATCACTCAACTTAGGTACCGAAAGGGCGTCAGTTGAAAGATTGGCGTAACTAAGTCCTCGATTCCAAATCTCTGGTTCCGTTAGAGTCGTATGGCTTCTCCCACCGCCCGACGAGGTTCTCGATCTATCTTCCCTAAAGATCGATGGCGACTCCGAAAGTATGTATACCTAAGCACATGTCACTCGACCTAAGGTCGAACTCGATTCCTAAATCCCCTCCGTCGCGCGAGGTGAGGACTTGTGAGAGTCCAAGCCGATTCCATGGGTCGCGTCAGATCCGCAGAATTTCGGCAATCACCCCTAAACCCGCTCGCGTTCGCATCCTCCACTCGTACGGCTCGCAAAGGGTCGCGACATAAGGTCGTTCAAATATCACTTGGTGTAGACGTAAGTATCAGAGATAATTCATCAAGTGAATCCTTAAGATACTTCACCATATCATATGCTCCTTCATAAGCGTATGTAAACCACAGACCTGCAGTTCTGCAAAGATAATATAGGAAACTTCTCTCCCTTTTTGTCATCAGAAAGAGGGATAAACAGCATAATAGCATACAAACCAAATTTTATTTAAGCAGAACTATCAGCCCATAGTAAGGACGTGATAGAATTAGTCATAACAAACCAAAGATGTTAGATAAAAAACAAAAACAAATCAAACACAGGCTTTTTGAAAATTAATTTCAAATAGACTGAGGTGGAGGAGGTTTTGTTGAAGAAGGAACATCCGTTGGCTCTTTGTCACCCTCCTGTGCATCTTCTCCAGGCCTACTTTGATTCGCTCCGCTTGATCCAACAAAAAGTTCGGCGAAGTTTTTAAGGGCCTTTAATTCTGGAAACTCGTTACTGATTTTCTCATCTCTAACCAGTGTATAGGTATCCAGACTTGCCATGTGAGCACAAAAAATGCGGCAGTACTTGTCAAGTATGTCTTGGAATGTGTTCAACTTCTTTAAAACCATGCTTTCTAAAGCATTCATTCTCTAAAGTACTTCCGTCTGAAGTTTCTCCATGTCCTTCTGAACATTACTTTGAGAAGATTTCGTGTCTAGTAGTTCTCCATTGAAAGCATTCAAAGTTTCTGCTGGTCATAACTTTCTGACAAAAGTTGTGCTTGTGCCTTTCTCAACTGCTGGTGCCTTGCCTTTGTTAGAGAAATCCAGGACTCGTTGTAGATCAATCTCCCCCTGAATCTGAGTAGGGTCTACATTTGAAAGTTCTTTTTCAGGCTCAACTACAACTGGTTCCTTCTCTTTCGAGATCTCTTCTCCAACAACATTAGATTCCTTCAGCAAAGTTTGCTCCCCTTGAGTATTTGCATTATCTTCAGTGGGTTGCATACTCTGATCAGCAGTTTGCTCCATCTGAGCAATAGATTCATTCTGTCTCTGAACATCTGTTAAGGCTTCAGATTGATCTTTCTTCTTTTCTTGAATCTTTGCTAACTGAGCAGGAACCACAGTGGCAACTTCCATATCTTCAATCAGAAAATCTTCTGCCTTATCAACCTGCATGTTATCTTCAGACACCTTTGGACTTGGGATATGCTCATCAACATCTGTTGCATGTTCAAGCTCATTTCTCATATCATCCCATAACTCATCATGCTGTTCCTGATCATGCTCTTCCTGTCTTTTCTCTACAGAATTCTGTCCATCTGCAATATCTTTTCTTTCCTCATCATCATGAGTCTTATGAAGGTCGTCTTCTTTGTCATTAGGATCCTCCTGCTCAAGTGATTTCCCAGCATCTCCAGTAATATTTGCTTCTCCCTGATCAACATCATCTGTATGAGTTCAAGGGATATCTGCAGAAGAAACTGATGGAGTGCCTTCAGATTCCGAGTCTTTTGATTCAACTTCCTCTTATTCAGGATCCTCTTCCTCTTCTTCAAGATCCTCTTCCTCTTCTTCAAGATCCTCTTCCTCTGAGGATTCAACTACTCTTCCCTTACTTGCGGCAATCTTCCTTCTCTTGGCTGATCTTTCAATCTCTACATTTTTCTCCTTTAGTTCGATCTGGCCAACTTCTCTATTTTTCTTCAACCATCCTCTAGTAATTAGTTTAAATCCCATTTTCTGAATCATGGATTCTCTAGCAACCATGACTTGAGTCTCATTCTGAAGAAGCTTAGCATGGATTTTGATGTTGTGGAAGAACATAATTCGAGACACTAACCCTACGTAGGGCGGTTGTCCTTTTGTTTTCTATATAGTTCTATACATGTGGAGAAGGACAGTGTGAGCCAGAGAGAATTTATACCTAGTCAGCAAACCCCACATTAACTTGGCTTCATACTTAGAAATGTCTGTCTTTGAAGCAGCGTTGGGTCTTAGACATTCGATTACAACATTGTGCATTACAATGTGCTTCAGTGGAAAATCATTGTAAGCAATATGTGCCTTTGAGTCTCTAGAATAATTCTCTTTTCTAGTCAGAAAACTGTAGGCAACATCAGGTTGTATATCAATGGGTACAAAATTTATTTCCTCTACACCCATCAAATTTGCAAGTTCTCTGATATACAAATGATATTGAACACCTCCAATAGCATAAAACAATGAATCGAAATTATTGAAGCACGGAGTTGAATAAAAATAGGCCACCGAATCTGGAAAGATTGACCTTTTTGCAGTTGCAAAATCTCTTAGCTTCATCTATTCTAGGTGTTTCCTTATAGGGATACCAGTCTTATCAAAATACTTCAAGTCAAATACCCTGTGGGGTATAACACCTCTTTCCTTCATAGACTCATACTTGTCAAGATGCTTCTGACTTAAGAACAATTTGTCCTTAAAACTCTTATCCCCTATAACACCTCGAATCCTCTTAAAGTCTTTCACCATTACATCATCATCATCATCAGGTCTTCCTCTGATCTCAGTGTCACTTTCCTTTTCTACTCTATCCTTAATGATAATTCCCTTCGTCGGTGTCTTTTTAAGTTTCCATATTCCAAACGACACAACTTTCTCTTTCCCTTTTCGAGAAACACTTTCAGGAACAACAGAGGTAATCGGTGTTACAGTTTGCAATGGCAGTTCTAAGATAGCAAGAAAATCTTTTTCACTAACAAACTTATGAATATCTTTCAGCAACTTAACCGTATCATCACTAGATCCTTGTTCCTTAAGGGAATCATATAGGGGTTTGCTAGAAAGAGCCAGAGCAACTCTTTTGTCAAACTCAGTCTGAGACAAACCTGATTTCCTTTGAGCAATCTCTCTTTCGTCTTCGTGTTCCGACCAAGATACATCGATTGGATCAATGTCGCGAACTCTGTTTCCCTTCGTCAACCTTGATGATTGCCTTCTTTGCCCAATACTTCCCTCTGCACCTTTCTTCATGGAGGAGGATGATTTCAGAGCCATGGATGAAGAAGTTGGAAATTTATAGAAAACGAGAGAAGGATTTCAAGAGAACGAGTGAGAGAGACGAGAGTATTCTTAAGAAAAGATTTGTACGTTTTAGGGTTCGTAAAGAGAGAGTGTGAGATTTTAGTATAAATAGAGGTTCCAAAGAAGGTGACGGTTCGCGTTCTTTCAAAAAATTGAAAAAACTGTAAAACAGTTATATTTGGAAATAAAATCAATTTCAAAGAAAAGACGTCAAAAAGATATTCGCATATACCAATCAGCAATGTATGATAAGATTGTAAGAGAAACTTACCTTAAATTCTCGCACGAAACATTCTGAAAATTAATATAAAATAACTGACCTCTGCTTTTGAATGAAAGTTCTATGAATTGTGCTTCTGAACGTAGGTTTTGCAGATTTGCTTCTAAACTTAGCTTCTGAGCGTTGTGCTTCTGAACTTTTGCAGATAACCTGTTCTTAATACATCTCAAGATAAAGGATTAGTAATAGCTAATTCATTTCGAATAAAATTGAAAGTCTCTTTATCAAAAGGTTTAGTGAATATATCTACGAGTTGATTCTTCGTATCAACATACTGAATGTGGACATCTCCATTCTGAACAAGATCGTGAATAAAATGATGTTTGATCTCGATGTGCTTCCCTCTTGAGTGAAGAATTAGATTCTTGATTAGATTTATGGCGCTTGTATTATCACATCTGATCTCCATATTAGAATCTTCAACTCCATAATCTCTCAGTTGTTGTTTTAACCATAGAATTTGAGCACAACAACTTTTTAAAGATACGTATTCTGCTTCTGCTGTACTGAGAGCAACTGTGTTTTGCTTTTTGGAATATCAAGAAATAAGCATATTTCCCATAAGTTGACGTGTTCCAAAAGTGCTTTTCCTGTCAATCTTGCATCCGGTGAGATCTGTATCTGAATATCCCCTCAGAATGAAATTAGATTCTTTAGAATACCATAAGCCATATTTGGGATATGTCCCAATATACTTGATGATTCTTTTGATGGTTGAAAGATGCGATTCTCTTGGGCTAGATTGAAATCTTGCACATAAGCAGATACTATATAATATATCAGGTCTCGAAGCTGTGAGATAAAGAAGTGAGCCAATCATGCTGTGATAAAGCTTAGGATCAACTTCCTTTCCTTGTTCATCTTTGTCAAGTTTGGAAGAGTGAGATATAGGAGTTTCTGTCTTTTTGCAATTTTCCAAACTAAACTTCTTGACAATTTTCAATGCATATTTCTTCTGGTGGATAAAAATTCCTTTCTTTGTCTGGTGTATCTGAAATCCAAGAAAGAATCTCAATTCTCCCATCATGCTCATCTCGAACTCATCCTACATTACTTTAGAGAAATTCTTGCATAGACGTTCATTAGAAGAGCCAAAAATGATATCATCAACGTAAATCTGAACAATAAGAATATCCTTACCCTGCTTTTGAATAAAAAGAGTAGTATCCACATTACCTTTTGTGAACTTATTTTCAGATAGAAAGCTACTTTACTTTTCATACCAAGCACGAGGTGCTTACTTTAAGCCATATAAAGCTTTCTTCAGGGTATAGACGAGATTTTTTCCTCTTGGTTCTTCAAAACCAGGTGGTTGTTCGACATAAACTTCTTCTTTGATGTACCCGTTCAGGAACGCGCTCTTTACGTCTATCTGAAAAAGTTTAAAGTTATTGCAACAAGCATAAACAAGAAATAGCCTTGTGGCCTCTAACCTGGCAACTGGTGCGTAGGTTTCATCGTAATCTATTCTTTCTTCTTGGGAATATCCTTTTGCCACAAATTTTTGCTTTGTTTCTGGCCACCATTCCTTTGTCGTCCAGCTTGTTTCTGAACACCCATTTTGTTCCTATTACAGGACCATTTTTGGGTCTTGTCACAAGCTCCCAAACATTGTTGATTTTGAATTGATGAAGTTGTTCTTGCATTGCATTGATCCAACTTTCATCAGCAAGAGCATGTTCAATCCATTTCGGTTCAATTTCAGAAATAAGTGCTATGTTACTCATCGCTTTCTTGAATCTCAATCTGATTTTTATTCTTTCATTCAAGCTTCTTATTATAAGTTCCTTGGGATGACTGGATTTATGTTTCCAGTTCCTTTTGAATCTCTCGTCTTGGGCATCATTTGGATCTTTAGATTTAGGCTGTATCTCCTCTGATTCTTCTACAGTTTGTTGACTTGTTTTTTGATTTCTGAACTTTTTCAGAAGCAAGATTCTCTTTAGGATTTTCAGTTGGTTTTGAACTTTGAGGGAGTGAGAAAACTTGAGCATGTTCAGATTGATCACTTTGATTCTAAATATTCTCATCAAACTTGATATTCATTAATTCTTCAACAACCTGAGATTTTTTGTTGTAGACTCGATATGCTTTGCTCGATGTTGAATACCCCAAAAATATCTCTTCATCTGACTTCTCATCAAACTTACCAACTCGATATGCATTCTTCAGAATGAAACATTTGCTACCAAATACTCTGAAGTATGCAAGATCTGGTTTTCTTTCCTTAAAGAGCTCATAGGGGGTTTTCTCAAGAATCGATCTTAACGAAACACGATTTAAAATATAACAAGCTGTTGACATAGCTTCTGCCCAAAAGTGTGATGTAATTTTACTTTCGATCAAAATAGTTCTCGCTATTTCTTGTAGAGAATGATATTTCCTTTCTACCACCCCATTTTGTTGAGGTGTGTAAGGAGAAGAAAAATTATATTGAATTCCAAACTCATCACAAAAATCAGAAAAACTTTGGTTTTCAAACTCTCCCCCATGATCAGTTTTGATGTAGAAAATAGCATAACCTTTCTCATTCTGAACTTTTTTGGAAAATTTTGAAAAAGATGATAGGGCATCGTTTTTGTGCGTAAGAAATAAAACCCATGTAAATCTTGAGTAATACCTACTATAACAAGGCAGTATTTCTTACCTCCAAGACTTAGTGTTTTGTTTGGTCTAAAAATGTCCATGTGAATCAGCTGCATTGCACGTTTAGTTGAAACATGATTAATAGATTTGAAAGAACTTCTTACCTATTTCCCAAGTGTGCAGGCTGAACATAGTTTTGATTTCTCAAACTTTGTCTGTAGTAAACCTCGAACTAGTTTCTTGGAAGATAGTTTTAAGACGTGCTTGATACTGATATGGCCTAGCTTTCTGTGCCATAGTTCAGATTCATCATTGATAGATATAAGACACTCGATGTCTTCAGAATCAACATCTAGAAGGTAGATATTTCCATGACGTCGACCAGTGAAGGTTTGCTTCTTGTCTTTGCTAGCACCTGAACATTTTGAATCTTGAAAGCAAATTTGATAACCAGAGTCACAGAGTTGACTTACTGATATCAAATTGCATTTTAGTCCTTTGACTAAAGAGACGTCGTTGATCGTAAGATTTTCGATTTTTACAGTCCCTTGACCAACCACTTTGCCTTTGTTATTTCCTCCAAACGACACACTTCTACCATTGTATTCTGATAGATAAATGAAAATTTCTGGATCACCACTCATATGGCTTGAGCATACACTGTTTAGAAACCATTTGTCCTTTTTTTTCCCTGGTACCTGCAAGTAGAAAGTAACTCACTATTTCTTTGGTACCTAGATCTTCTTGGGTCCATCTGAGTTAGTCACAATTGATATCTTTCTATTAACAAGTCTCCATACCATTATGCAATTATTCCTAACATGATTTCTAGCATCACAGTTTACACACTGCATTGGATAAAAGGATTTTGTAAACTGTTTATTAAAATGCCGTTGATATGCAGATTTGGAAGGTTTATGCGAAATCCTGTCGTTTGTTTCCAGAAATTTATTTTTGAAATTATTTTCCTTTTTGAAACCAAGTCCAGACTTGTCACCATATGGAACTTGTCTGGAAATAATATTTTCCAATTTTTTTGAACTCTGAGAAAATCTTTTTGAGATATTTTCAATCTCGATTTTCAAAGAATCATTTTCTTTCAAAATCAAATCACGATTTTCTTTGATTTGATGAACTTCCCTTTCCAAAAATTCAATCTTGTTTTTTTTAGAAATATCTTGTTGTTTCAAAGAGGAAACTTCATTTTTCAAAATTGAAACCTTTTTGAGAGCTTCTTTATAGTTCATGCATAACTCTTCAATGTATTCAGAAACTTCATCTGGTATTTCAGAAGGACATACCTCAACGTTTGAATCTGAGTCTGATTCTAAATCTGACTTTGTATGAGACATATGTTCGCATAGTCATCCTCACTATCTTCAGAGTCACTCAGGGTTTCTGCTTTTAATGCCTTTTTGTATTTATCGTACTTGACTTTGTCCCTCTTCAGAAGCGGACAGTTGGGTTTGATGTGTCCTGCCTTCTTACAATGGAAACATATTACGTCTTTGCTTTCTTGTTTGTCATTGCTTGATTATCTCTGATCATTCTGTCTGAATGATTTCTTCCCTTTAAAGTTTCTACCTCTTCGAGCTATCTTTCTGAATTTCTTCTTCATGAGTGCAAGCTCTTCGTCGTCTTAATCTTCAACTTCTAAATCTGGCACTTCAAAATCAATTGCAGATTTAAAGCAATAGACTTCTTACCTTTAGAGTCTCTTATTTTGTTGGCTCGTTTAGTCTTATATGACTGCAAGGTTCCGACGAGCTCATCAATGGATAGAGGTCTTATTGTTTGACATTCTTGTATTGATGGCTTGATATAATTCCAGTCGTCTGTAAGTCCTCAAAGGATCTTTCTGACTTGCATCGGTTCAGTTACAGGAGCACCTTGCCTTGCAAGGCCACTTGCTAATATTTAAAACCTGTCAATCATTTCAGCAATTAACTCATCGAGCTTCATCTTGAAGGTTTCGTAATCACTTAGCAGAATGCTGAGATTGGTTTCTTTCACTCTGTCAATTCCTTGATATGTGACATGGAGTCTGTCCCATATAGCTTTTGCTGATTCTTTTTCCGCAACTCGATTATATAAGGGAGTGGATAATGCACAGAAAAGCGCGTGTACAGCTTTGGAATCGAGTCCTTGTCTTTTTGCTCTTTCAGCATCGGACAATGTTGCTGTAGCATTGGTGTTGTTATTTGTTTCATTTCCAGTCAAAGAAGTTACTGTGACAGCAGGAACTACTCCATTGACAACAACATCCCACATCAGATCATCTGATGCATTGAAGAACCACTTCATTTTGTTGCACCACATATTGTAATCTTTTTCGTCAAAGTATGGTGGTTTGTTGCCATAATGTGAGTCACCTATTCCTAAGAAATTATTGCTAGACATAGTAGATCGTTAACTCAGAAGTAAAGCACTTCAATATAACGAGCAACCTTGCTCTGATACCAATTGTTGTATCTAGCAATATCACCTAGAGGGGGGTGAATATGTGATTCTGAACAGTTTTGAAACTTAATACGGAATTTAACAGTTTCAAAACACAAACTGCATAAGATCAGTAAAAAGACGTGCAAATAAACTAAACACAGCAAGAGGAGTTCAGGGTAAGAGAGAATTGCACGCAATGTTTATAGTGGTTCGGCTTAGCAAGCCTACGTCCACTCTCCCACGATGACGGCCGATTGGCTGGATTCCACGATATGAATCGATGGAGGTTACAAGAGATATCACTCTTAATCACTCTTACAAGAACCTCTCAAAGATATAACTATTAAGCTTTCGAGAACAACAATCTGTGAATTTGAACAACTTAGTACTTTGGAATTTTAAGTTCGGATCTCCCTTTTATACTCCTTCACCCCCAAACTAGCCGTTGGATATTGGACGTCATCAATCTTGATTGAACGAGACTGTATTTGGAAAGATTTGGTAGTCATTGAAGTGAGTTTGAACCCTTCAGATTCAGTCGCCCATACAACTAAATCCTCAGTTTTCATAAGTAGAGCTAATTCAAATCTTCAAGATTTATTGTTTTTGGAAAGTAATATCCAATCGAAGATATTCTCCTAATCTGATTGGAAAATAATCTTGTCAATCAAAGATTACAAACTTCCATAAAAGATAATGCCATTATCGGAAACCTGCCATACTTGGGTCTTCAGAATCTGTCAAAAATATAATGCAGGATCTGAACAATATTCAGAAGCAGTCTTCTGAAATAAGACTCTCTGAATCTGAATAGACTTGAATAGTGACTCTAAGCTCCAATAAAGTCCTTGCTGATGTGTCACATAAATCTTCAAAACAACAAGTCTTCAGAGGCAGTAACAATCTCCATCTGAATGACTTCAGAAGCAAATATATGACAACTACTACTTGAGTCTGATCGTCAGGTTTGGATCAATATGAGCTTTTGTTCACATGTTCACCTTGCAATAAAATATTCATGGTCATTAAACAAATTCTTTCAAAGAGAAGGATAGTTTTGTCAGAATCAAAATATTTAGAATGAAGGTTTTCTCAACACAATCCACCCAATTTTCACTAAAAAGACAAAAACTCTATCGATCATTCAATTGCAATTTAAAGTGGTAGTCCAAACTTATTTGCTTTCCTTCTTTTTTAGTATTTCTATTTCTGTGTAGGATCTAGTTGCCATAATTAAGATTTCACATGTTTTATTTTTTTTCTTTTGGAAATCCCATGTATATTGAAGGTACTATGTTTTCAATTTGTTGTAAGTTTTTACTCTTGTAGAATTAGTTTGGTTGAAAGAGAAATTTGCAGGAAACCTAATTCTTTTCAACATTGTCTAACAAATTTGTGGATTATCCGACAAGTAAAATCTAGAGAAATTTTCATATCGACACTCTTTTAAAGCAATCATTTGTTTATAAATTACCTCGAGTTATCGTAAGCTCGAAAGTTTTAATGAACATAACTTTTGTTGAGAAATCTAAGCAACCTAAACCTTACTTTCTATTTCCCTATTCTTAGTAAATCCTCAAGAATATTCCTTCAAATTCGTAATCAATGGATCGTATCCATAAGTAACCGTCCTTTTGATTGTCGTGATTTTCCTTAATTAATGGTAAAACTTACAATTCCACCTGAACAAACTTCCTTAACTGTCAATAAATTACCGCTTTAACATGTTTAGGCTACGCTAATCAGAATTGATCCCATGGCTGAGATTTTTGGATTTTAAATCCAATCAAATGAAACGACCATCCATTATACATCTAAACTCATCTTTTACAAGGATTCAACACACATAAAACATTTATTGTTTTCGCTAGCACATACACACACGCATGAATACTCAAATGCATCGTAGCTAAGTTGTCTGATCGGCACCCTGAACAACACATACTGTTATAGCATCTCCTCTTGCATGGCCTTAGGGCTCAGGCCGCTTCTTCTGGGACGAACCCATTTGCAACTCCGGCCTGCGTTCTGTCGAGGATTTGGGGACGAATTTCAGGACTTTGCGTACCAATTTCAGGATTAGGCAAACAAGGTGGCACAGGAAAAGAAGAGCCATCAATCCAAACCATGCCAGCAGCGCACCTCTTCCATCGACAGAAGTATTCATTTCGCTCCCCGGTGAGAAGACATTTATGGAGATGGCATAAGCCGTCGCCGTGAAAGTTATCGCAACCCACAGAGTCAGCATCGCAATCCACGTGGTGATCCGGCGCTGCTTTAGAGGAAGACCACTTAGGAGAAGCATAATGATGCTAAGCGATGCGACGAAGCTTATCGTTTTACATGTTACGAAATATTTGTAATGGAGCGGGTACTTGTCTGCCATTATGGACTCGCCCGCAGTATGGGGGTCCGTAATATCCTCTTTGTCTTCAGAATCGTCCTGCCAAAGGCCGCCAGGCGGGGCGATACTAGCTTGGAATGCCATGGTAGCTAGCAATATCGCTACCACCATTAGCGTCTTATGCATACCCTTTTGCCACTTTCTCTTTCTTTCCCTTTCGTCCTCTTCCCTTACAGGTGGTTGGAAGGCGGCGACCTGGTTATTCGCGTAGACTGGTTGTCCGAATGGGTCGTGATTCCCCAAAGTTTGAGGAACGGAAACCTTAATCTCGGAGGTGCTTCCTGCGCTTTCGTCTTGTGCTAATAGGCCGAGTGCTATGAAACCTCTGGAGTTCGTAATGTTCGGGTTTACTCCTTTATTAATCAGGAAGACTATAGTCTGCAGAGGAGTAACAACAGTTACATACATTTCAGGATTTACTTTGGAGCCAGTCCTGCAGTGTTTATGACTATTATTTGACGCCTTCAGAAGGGAAACCCATCCGTTGTTGAATTTCTTCTGCTATCTCTACTTTCATGTTCCTTCTAATCTAGATAAAATTAGCATGAAAATAGCGAGAAGTGTAACGTTGTAGTTAATTATCTGGACCAGTTACTTCTATTCCAATTATCATAGCCTTCGATGATTTATACATGGATACCTTTTAGCTTCCAAATTTTTCTAGGACACTCGCATAGTCTAGAAGGGAAAATAATAGTCTTTTATCTTTGGCCCAAAGTGCAGTGTTATTTTTGAACTTTTAATTCGTTCAATGTGATTCTTGAACTATTCCAAAAAATTCAATTTAGTCCCTAAACTTTCAATCATGAAAGAAAGTCAAAAGTTTTCATAATTACACTATTGCTTGGATTTTAGAAAAAAAAAACATTTCAATCCATTTCCTAAACCAACAAATATATGAATATCTTTTTTTATTACTTTTTCGCCTTTTTGACATGTATAAATAGGACAATACTTCTATTTAAACATATTTTAACTTATGATATTTATAATAGAAAAAGTAGAACCTCATTTAGAGTTGTATCGTGTTGATATTCCTATTATTTTTATTTCATTAAACAGTTTTTACTAAATTTATTGAGAAAACATGAAGCCCAAAAACTTGAAATTTTTAATCTATCTAAAAAAATTAGGAATGAGATTTATATTAATATAAGTACTAAAAATATATAGATATACAAGTGCTCTTATGAAAATACTTATTTTAGAGTTGACAAGATTATGTATCGGATATAACTCTAACGTTTGTGCTATTATAGAAATTACAAGTTAAAATACACTTAAATGGAACTATAGTAATATTTGTAAAAACCAAAAAAGTAAATAGATATTTAAAGGATAAAAGCTATTTTGGTGATTTAAGAAATTTATTGACTGAATAGATATTCTAAAATCTGAGCAATGGTGCAATTGTGAAAACTTGTAAATAGTGTCGAATGACTTATTTGACCTTGTTATGAAAAGTTGAGAGGTTGTATGGAATAAAATTGAAAGTTTAGGGATTAGTTCGAACATTTATGAATTGTTCAAGGATCGTATCGAACAAATTAAAAGTCCAAAGATGACATTGTATATTGGGCTAAAGTTTATGGACTATTTACGTCATTTTCCCACCCTAGAATTGCCTCTTTTATTGATAAGCTCATTGAATTTGACTAGTATAGAAGCTTGGTTGAATGAACATACCTTAGTTTGTCTATCTACAGCAACCGAGTGACAGATAGTGTCCCCATATTCTTCAGTCGAGTTGATGAACCGATCATCGCCCAAGATATCAATCAAAAGTTTCAAAGCTTCCGGTCTGTTATGCTTCACGCACAAATGCAGGATCGTTTGGCCATGTTCGATGACGCTACGGGCTGCATCAGGTCTTGCTCGAACCAAGAACTCCAACACATCCATATGGTCTTTCATGGCTGCGACATGAAGATGGTTTCTTTCGTATTTGTCGCGGACGAAACATATTTCAGGACTGGCTCTTAACAAGCTTACCACTATGTTAAGGTACCCTTTTGCTGCCGCGAGATGAAGAGGCGTAGATCTTTGAGAATCTTTCTCTCTTGCCAGCTCGGCCTTTCGAGCTAGGACCTCGTCCACGAATTCCATGTGTCCGAGCATGGCTGTGATGTGCAGAGGAGTCTCGATGTGATTCCCAATCATGATTCGATTGAGAAGTAGCTTATCTTTTCCAAGCAACTCAAGCAAAGAAGGTTTCCTTTCACGCCGGCTTTGTAGAGTTCGGACTCCATGTTTGGTTCTCTAAGATGGGAGTTTCGGAATACTGACTCCTCCATTCGGGGGCTTGAATATATATTGTCACCACGTCAACCTCCACGTTAGGCGTGACGAAGACCTAAAATCGATTGGTAGATATTTCTTATCTGCAACTATGTGGCTCAAGTCTCCGCTGAGCCTTGACATCCTTTGATCATGTAAAGCAATCACAATCTAGTCATGAAAAATTTATTGTCAGATCATTCCATTCGAACGAACATGTAACTACTTTGAAAGGACATGAAGTGACAGAAACGATCTTTACACTAACGCTCGCTCAATTGGAATGAGTCGTAACTTAGGCAGCGTCGAACTGGTTTAAGCTGCCATTCCCAAAATGTGTTTTTTTGTGTGGTCCACTCGGTCTAAAACACGGACAGTAATTTCGTCACATCAGCTGCTGCTGACGTAGTACAATGACCACGTGTCAATTTGCGGGCCACAGGCGAGGGTCAGGACGCCCTAGCCAGCACTAGGTGAGGGCGACGCACTCCCTGTCGGTGGATCTGAGCGGATAAATGCTCACTACGTTAGCTGGCCACCACAGGAATGGTTTTCTCAGTTGGATTAAGATGCCTTGGATGTTTCGGAACCCAATCGCTCGGCAGATGTCGCTGGCAGCTTATAGGCCTAGTCATACTTGGTAGCGCTGATCGGTCGTAGACATGCAATCTACTTGCGACTGGTTCTCGAGGGAATCAAGAAAAACCATAAATTCTCTACGGTACATTCGCCTAGGCATGGCCACGGTTAAGGAACCATCGGTTTTGGTTCATGAACCGGCGGTTCCGGTTCAAAATTAGGGGAACCAGCGGTTCCGGGCCCGGTTCCAGTTTCGAACCGGAAATGCAACCGCCGGTTTCGGTTACGGTTTTTGAATTTAAAAATTAAATTGTAATGAATTTGTAATAAAATTGTAACCAAATTATGTAATAAAAGAAAATAATGAATTATGAAATTATGAAATAATGAATTATCAAATACAAATTGTAAATTGTAATCGAATTTGGGGGGAAAAAAGGAAGGGGGAGGGGCCTTGAACTTAATGAATTATCATTAAGCGCCTACATATCTTCTGGGGATGGAAGAATCAAAGCCCATGTAGTTCTCTTACCTTTGATAACCCCATACTTACCTCATCCTCAATCGTCACTACCCTTTCCGGTACCGGTGGCGGTGGAATCTCCGTCATCAAAGAATTCGGCTTCATTATTGCGATCTATCTCTTGTTGTCTATATTGAGCCTTTGTCCAATCATCAACACAAGCTTGAACCTCCACTGAATCGGGAACTAATCTTGAGCGTCGTTCGTCCAAAATATTGCCTCAAGCGCTAAATGCTTGTTCTACCGCAACTGTCGAACAATGGGTTGCTAAAATTTATTTTGCAATTAGAGCAAGAATTGGGTATTGGGTGGAATGCCTCTTCCATCAATCCAATATTGTGAAATCTGTGCTGCATTCAAATTCATCAAACTAAAAAAAAACGGTTAGATAGCTCTCTATTTCAGAATTACTTCTTATTGCTCCATTTTGCTTTTTTTTGCATATCCAACAGAAGTTGGTACCCTCTACTAATTTTACTTATGTTCCCACTTTGTATGTCACTAGATTGAGAAGATCCACTATCACCTAGATTATATGTACTACAAAATTCATGATATAATTCTATTATTGCGTTTTTAACCGTTGTTTGTATATTTCTAATATTTACCTCATCAATTAAATGTAAAAATTCATAATACGTATTCAAATAATCCCATAAACCATCTAATTTACAACGTGGATAAAAAAAAAAGCAACTAAATAAATAATAGGAATTTCCTTATAATAATGTAGCCATTTTGTTCGCATTGTTCTAATAGTGTCACTTAATAAATCATCATTTTCATTTTCTTCAAAAACTCCAACAATATTAATACATTCTATTAAAAATAAATGCGTAGTAGGATAATAAACACCGGACAAAGAATAAGTTGCATCATTAAAAACTTTTAAAATATCTAATTTTTTTTTTGCAAATATCCCATTCTTGTGGGTATAAATTAATTTGAGTTATATTATCTGAAATAAATGCACATAATAAATCTTTATATGCAAAAGATTCATTAAGCAACTCGTAAGTAGAATTCCAACGATTTGGAACATCTCTTGAAAATATTTTTGATTTTTTTCCATTTGCTCTACAAAATTTTGACCATTCTTTTATTTTTTGGGGATGTTTCCCTAAAAGTTGAATTGTTATTTTTATTGGGTCGAGAAAAATATCAAGAGTTTTTAAACCATATTGTACCCATAAATTTAAAACATGACAAGCACATCTAACGTGAAAAAATTGTCCACCAAAAATGGGTTTACAAATGTTTTCTAGTTCAACAATTGAAGCGGTATTTGCCGCGGCATTATCAAAATCAATTGAAAATTTTTTATTAGGAAAATAATATTCTTCTAAAATTTACCTAATTAATCTATAAATATTATTTGCCGTATGCCTATCATCAAAAAATCTAAATGCAATAACTCTTTTTTGAATATTCTAACTATTATCTATCCAATGACATTTTATACTCATATAAGAATTAACTTGCCAATGATCACTCCAAATATTGTTACCTATATGCACACGTCCATTAAAATTCATAAAAAAGTTTTGTAAATCTTTTTTTCCTTTTTTTTTTATATAAAGATCTTCAATAATGCGTTTAAGTGTATTTCTAGGAACACGTTTTACTTGTGGAGCACATGCATTTTGTATAAATTGATTAAAACCAAATTTTTCACCAAAACTAAATGATAAATGTTCAACGGAAACAAATTTACTTAATTCTTTTTTATAAGTTTTTTCATTATAAGGAAATAAAGGATGAGTGTTAGGATTGGCGTACCCAGAAATTTGTTGTTGCTTGGTGTCAATTCCCGCTTCGGTTGGATGTTTCTTTTGAAGATGCCGGTAAAATGTTCCATATCTGGCTCCACCCATATATTTGTATTTTGTCGGACAATGTTTACAAACTACATCATACCTTTTTGGAGCTATATCAAATCTTTCAATCTTCGTGAAGTGGTCTCATACGTCGGATGTAAACTCCCGCTCCTTTGTTGTTGACATTTCTTCGATACTGGTAGGAGGATGAAGACTCTCTTGCGTTTGGACTTGCTCTATATTAGGAATAATATTGATTTCTTCATCTACAACAACTTCGAAATCGAGTCACCAAGGACAATCGGATTCCCCCTCTTTACTCTTGCCTTTGCCACTAGTTCTACTTCCACTTGCCATTTTTTTTTTTGGATATAGAAAAACTATATGGTATAATGCAAAAAATATAGGGTATGAAAAAAGAATTTGAAATAGGGAATTATTAAAGGAGATAATAAATAAATAAAAATAAGGAATTAGAGAACGCAATTGAAGAAAAGAAAATAATAAATTGGATGTTGTGAATAATTGAGAGTTAGAGAGAATTTGAGAGAATTGAGATGAAGAGAGAATTTGTGTGAAAAAAATGAGAGATGGGAAGGGGTATTTATAATATATCATAGGTTAGAAATTAGTAAAAAAAAAAAAAGGTGACCGTTGGCATGGCAACGGTCACCTTTGGGCTCTAAAGAGAAAAGAGCCGTCCAACAGTTTTTTTTTATTTAAAAAATCCCATTTTCGGCTGTTTGGAACCGGCACAGAACCGCTGGTTCCGGGCCCGGTTCAAAATTTGAAGAAACCGGAACCAGGCCCGGAAGCCACGGGCCGTTTCCGGTTTGGAACCGCGGGCCCGGTCAACGGGCCGGGTCCGGGTTTGACCCGGGCCAGTTCGGGGCCCAAACCGGCCCGTGGCCATGCCTACATTCATCGAACAATCGGAGACATGTCGACCCCATCCCTTTCCTTTTCGCCCGAACAATCAGAGCTCCAGTAATGGTCTTATTTGAGCCTGCGCATTACCTAATTCTTCACCAAGATTATTCAACTTCCTGGATTGTTGTTGGAATTTGTGATCCGATTTTTAGAATAGTTTAGCATGCAAAAATATCTCTAGAATACTAGACAACTCGAGATGTTATCCTACGAAAAATCTTAATCTTGGAAGGTAGGTAAAGTTTGTGGGCGCGAAGGCCCTCACCTAAGAGCCTGGGCGAAGGCCGCGATCGGCGAGGCCTTCTGGCCCTCGCCGTTCAAAATGACAGGAAAAAAAGTGAAAAAGAGAGAGATAAGAATATAAGAATATAAAAAGCCAAAAAGCCAAAAAATTACCAAAAATTTATTCACGTTAGCGACGGTCGTGTCACGTAGGACGGCCGACGTCTACGTAAGCGATTTCCTATCAAAAATGGCCGAATGGATTAAATTAGCAAATCGTCAAAATATTTTGGACTAAATTGATATAATTGAAATGTTTCAAGTGCAATAGGTTTTAGACTTTTTTGGTACTTTTCCATACAACTATCTATTTGTCCCCTTGTCCTCCTCTGCCAAATATATCCTACACACGGACACCTGCACATTCAAATCATAAACTATAAGTTTTATCAAAACCACGCTTCCGCAAATTGACAATTGTGTTAGGACCGGGGGTGATCGATTCCCGGTCCGGTCCGGTCCGGTTCCCCTCAAGAACCGGGAACCGGATCGGTGGTCCCGGTTCCTAATTTCCAGAACCGCGGACCGGACCACCGGGATTGTCGGTCTGGTCCGGTTCCCGGGCGGTCCAATGGAACCGGTGATATCAAGCTTTGTCAACTCGGCGAACTCTATGTTAGCGGGTTTGCTCTTAATTGATGATTTGGCGACTTGTGAGCACCCTTCACCGTGCGGACTGAAGCTGTCTCGTTACAAGTTGATAGCTACAGAATTTATTGACATTGGAAACGCAAAAGGAGGAAAAGAAAGATGAACAACCGGAGCTGTCATTGCACAAGTGTTCAGCTTCAGGACTACATAACATTGGAACACAGCCAAAAGAGAAGGAAGGAGGGGAGAGAGAGACAGAGAGAGATCTAGAGAGAGAAGACATAGGTAAGGATGATCGACGGATAAATAAGAAAGTATGCTTCTCAATCGTCTCCATCATTTGGCTTGCTTCTCAACCATCTCTTTAACTTGGCCAACCACTGCAAAATCTTTCGGTCCGGTCCAGGCGGTCCGGTCCAGTCCTGCACCCTAGAATCGGGAACAGGACCGCTCGGACACCGGTTCCAATTTTAAGGACCGGGAACCGGACCGCCGCCTCTGGAACTGGGAACCGGACTTGCTCACCCCTAGTTAGGACGATGCTTAAAATGAGCAATAGTGTCATAAGTGCGTTTGCGAGTAGTCTTTCCACCAAAATAGTCGCAAATGATTTCGAGCTAGCAAATTTTATAAACACAACGAGCAAGCAGCAGTCTCTCTTTACATTTGATTGCCCATTTTTGTTCAAACACCAGTATATTTTAATGCATCTCGTGGGTCTATGCAAAGATTCATTTACGTAGTGGTATGATCAGAAAAATTAAAATGATCATAAATTGGAGAAGGGAAAGGCAAAATAGTCTGAATCAATTTGCCCTATTAAGTTCTTTCCCGGAAAGAAAGAGCTAGAAAACGAAGTCATGTGGCAAAATTAAGCATCTTACATACCCGGATCACTTGCTCCCCTGCATTCAGAAATCATGGCAAAGAATTCTTGAGAAAGTTTCAATTCTTCCTCACATGACTGGTGTAAAAAAAAAAAATTGTTGGCACGAAATCTTTGTAATTTGACATTCAATCTTTTGGCAGCAGAGGTGGGAAGCAATGAACATCAGGAGGAGGGAGAGCTGCCGCGCCCATCGCTAGGGACATATTAGGACGCGTTATCCGCATAGACTGCTCGTCTGGATGGGTCGTTATTCTCTAAAGTTTGAGGAACAGAATTACTCATTTTGTCACATGAGAATGCTTACACTTAGTAATTACCTTTTTACACAGTAAATTACCTCAAATCATCATAGGTGATATGATACTTGGTAATTAACCTAAAGGTATATTTGGCTAACTCTAATAATCTGATTGCGCTGGCTAACTCTAATAATCTGATTGCGCTTATTGTTCGTGAAGTTTTATTAAAAATGAGAGATAAATGCACTGTAAGTCTTAAAAATTTTCAAAAAAGTGCAATTGAGTCCTAAAACTTTTAAAAAGTGCATTCAAGTCCTAAAACTTGTCAAATTGTTTGTGTTAACTCTGTTCAACTAGGTTGATGGAAAATGCTGAAGTTTCTTATTTTTATTACTTTTTGAAGACACGTGGCAATGACCAAGCGCCACATCAGCAAAAAATTGAAAAATTAAAATGAATATGAACTTAATTAGATTTAAAAAAACTGAAAGAAAAAAAATCACCAATGGCTTGGCCAAGCCCTCGCGATGGCCTCCACCACAGTTGCCGGGAAGGGTCGGCAACCCCGGGCAAGGGTCTGCTAGCCTAGATCTTGGGCTAGGCGCAACTCTCGCTTGGGGCCGGGGAGGGCCAGGCGACCGCCGTTGGCCCTTCCCAGCGGCCGTGGCTGGCCACAACCTTGGGTGTGAGTTTTTTTTTTATGTTTTTAACTTTTTAGCTTTTTATTTTTTAATATAATTAAGTTGCATTTTTTCTCATTTTTATTAATTTTTGATGTGGCGCTTGGTGGACGCCACATCATCGCCACGTGTCTTCAAAAAGTAATAAAAATAAGACACCTCAGCATTTTCTGTTAGCCTAGTTGGAGGCAGTTAACGGAAGGACTTGATTGAACCAATTTGACAAGTTGAAGGACGTAATTGCACTTTTTGAAAGTTTTAGGACTCAATTGCACTTAGTGACAAGTTTTAGGACTTCCGGTGCACTTATCCCTAAAAATAATTACATTCCTTTACGGTTTGTAAGTGGGGGATGTTGTCCCTAGTAATTATTTTTTGTTATTATGATTTTCTTCAATTAGTCATAATTGGCAATTCATTTAAACAAGAAAGGCTCTTCCCAAAAATAATTTTTAACATCAAGTAAGAATTTTTTCTTTTGTTGATATGACAATTCAGGAGGAAGAACATTACTTACCAAATAATTCACAAAGTCAGCGTACTAAGGAATGGTTGTGGATTTGATGGAAAGAATTTTCTCATCAGGGAACTCTTCCAGAATTGGTCTTATCTCTTCCTTTGAATTTGGAATTCTGGATAAGTGATCTGCAACTAGATTTTCAGTCCCTTTCTTATCTTTGATTTCCAAATCAAATTCTTGCAGCAATAGAATCCACCTGATTAACTGGGGTTTTGATTCTTTCTTTTCCAGCAAATAATTAAGAGAGTAGTGGTCAGAATAAACTATAACTTTTGAGCCAATTAAATAAGAACGAAATTTATCAAAACCAAAAACTACAGCCAAAAGTTCATTTTCTGTTGTTAAATAACTCAATTGTGCACCTGATAAGGTTCAACTGGCATAGTAAATGGTTTGAAAAATTCCATTCTTCCTTTGTCCCAAAACAGCTCCCACTGCAGAATCGCTGGCATCACACATCACCTCAAAAGGTAAGTCCTATTCTGGTGCTGCCATGATTGGTGTTGACACTAACTTTTCCTTTAAAGTCTTAAAAGCCTGTACACATCATCAGAAAAATTAAATGGATATCTTTTAACTTCTGAACATTTTTAGGACACGCAAATATTCTAGAGAGAAATATAACACAAGATAGACCTTTAACTCGGGTCCAACGTGCAATGTCATCCTTGACCTTTTAATTCATTCAAAATGTTCATTGAACTATTTTTAAATATTCAATTTAGTCCCTAAACTTTCAATGTGTCAATCTAGTCTCTCAATTTTTCACAAAATAAGTCAAAAGTTTTCATAATTACACTATTGCTTGAAGTTCAGATTTTTTTTTTATTTCTATCATTTTGTTACTTTTTCACCTTTTTGGCATTTAAAAATATTGTGATAGTTTTATTTAAGCATATTTTAACTTATGATATCTATAGTAGAAAAAGTAGGACTTCATTTAAAGTTGTATAGGATCGATATTCCTACTATTTTAATTTCTTAATTTACAGATTTAACTAAAATTATTGAGAAAACACGAAACACAAAAACTTAAACTTTTAATCTGTCTGAAAATTTTGGAATGAGATCTAGATTAATATAAGTATGAGAAATATATAGATATGTGAATATCATTGTTAAATATTCTTATGAAAATAATTATTTTAGAGTTGAAAGGATTATGTATCCGATATAACCCTAACTTTTTACTATTACATTCTAAGTTAAAATACACTTAAAAGGGATTATAGTAATATTTGTAAAAATTAAAAAGGTAAAAAGATAATAAAACATAAAATATCTTTTGTTGATTTAGGAAATTGATTGAAATGAAAAGATATTTTAATATAGGGCAATGGTGCAATTGCGAAAACCTATAAATAGTATCGAATGACTTGTTGGACTTTGTTATGGAAAGTTGAGAGACTAATCAATATAAATTGAAGGTTTAATGACTAGATCAAACATGTATAAATTTTTCAATGACCACATCAAACAAATTAAAAGTCAAAATATGACATTGCATATTAGGCTAAAGTTTAAGACTATTTATATTATTTTTCTATCCAACTGCCTCTTTTGCTGCTAAGGTCACTAAATTTGACTAGTACAGAAGCTTGGTTGGACGAACATACCTTAGTTTGTTTATCTGCAGTAGCCAAATGCAAAATAGTGTGGCCATATTCGTCCCTCGAGTTGATGAACTGACCATCGTCCAAGATACCCATCAAAAGTTTCAAAGCTTCTAGTCTGTTATGCTTCACGCACAAATGCAGGATCGTCTGGCCATGTTCCATGACACTGCGGGCTGCATCAGGTCTCGCTCGAACCAAGAGTTCCAAGACATCTACATGGCCTTTCATGGTTGCAACATGAAGAGGGTTTCTTTCGTATTTGTCGCGGACGAAACATATTTCAGGGCTGACTCTTAACAAGCTTGCCACGATGTTAAGATACCCTTTTGCTGCCGCGGGATGAAGAGGCGTCGATCTCTGAGAATCTTGTTCTCTTGCCAGCTCGGCCTTCCGAGCTAGGACCTCTTCCACGAATTCCAAGTGTCCGAGCATGGCTGCGATGTGCAGAGGAGTCTCGGTGTGATTCTCGATCATGATTCTGTCGAGAAGCAGCTTATCTTTGTTGAGAAAACCTTCCCTCTGAATATTTTGATTCTGACAAAACTATCCTTCTTATAAGAGAATCTGGTTAATACAAATAATTTATTATTGCAGGCATGAGCATGTGAACAAAAGCTTATAATGTTCCATGACTGGCGTTCAGACTCAAGGAGTAGTCGTCGCACACTTGCTTCTGAGATAGTCGAAGTCCTACATTCAGATGGAGAATCGTGGTGCCTCAGTAGACTTCAGAAGGAAGTCTGTGCTGCCTCTGAAGACTTCAGAAGGAGGTCTATGTTGCATCTAAAGACTTCAGAAGGAGGTCTATGTTGCATCTGAAGCCTTCAGAAGGAGGTCTATGCTGCATCTGAAGACTCATCTCTAGAAGATTTATGTGACACGTCAGCAAGGATCTTACAGAAGCTCAGAGTCACTGTTCCAATCTGTTCAGATTCAGAGAGTTTCTCTGGTTCAGAAGACTGCTTCTGAACAACGTTCAGATTCTGCAATATCTCGCTACTAGATTCTGAAGACCCACGTTTGGCAGGTTTCTGATTTGGCCGCGCCTTGTTATGGAAGTTTGTAAGATTTGATTGACAGGATTATTTTTCAATCAAATCAGGAGAATATCCTCGATTGGATATTACCTTCCGTGGACAAGATATCTTGGAGATTTGGATGAACTCCATTTATGGAAACTGAAGATTTGGTTGTATGGGCGACTGAATCTGAAGGGTTCAGATTCTCTTTCAACGGCCACTGGATCTTCCCATATACAGTCTCCGTCAATCAGGATTGATGACGTCCAATCAGAGATTGAGGAGCGATCCTTTGTAGGACCTTGGTAACGGCTAGTTCAAGATTGAAGGAGTATAAAGAAGATCAATGGTGACTGTTTTTGAGTGAGATCACGAACTTAAAATTCCAAAGTGCTGAGTTGTTCAGAAACACATTCTCTTGTTCTTGTGAGCTTAAAATTCATTGTCTTGAGAGGTTCATTTGTAAGAGCGATTGGAGTGACTACGCCTGTAACCTTTCAACGACTCATAGTGGAATCCAGCCGATCGGCTGTCATTGTAGGAGAGTGGACGTAGGCTTGCTAAAGCCGAACCACTATAATCATTGCGTGCAATTTCTCTTTTCCTAAACTCATCTTGCTATGTTTAGTTTATCTGCACGTCATCTTACTGATCATATTCAGTTTACGTTCTGAATCCTTTATTAATTTCAGCATTAATTCATAAAAAGAGTTCAGAATCACCTATTCACCCCCTCTAGGTGATATTGCTAGATCCAACAATTGGTATTAGAGCCGAGTTGCTCATTATTTTGAAGTGTTTTACTTCAGAGCTAACGATCTATCATGTCTAGCAATAATTTCACAGGAACCAGTGATGCACATTTCAGCAACAAACCACCTTATTTTGACGGGAAAGACTACAATATGTGGTGCAACAAAATGAAGTGGTTCTTCAAGGCATCAGATGATCTGATGTGGGATGTTGTCGTAAATGGAGTAGTTCCTAATGTAACAGCAACCCCTTCCACTGGAAATGAAGGAAACAACAATACAAATGCTACTGCGGCACTGTCAGATTCTGAAAGAGCAAAAAGACAAGGACTCGATTCTAAAGCTGTGCATGCACTTTTCTGCGCATTATCCATTCCTCTATATAATCGAGTTGCAGAAGAAGATTCAGCCAAAGCTATATGGGACAGACTTCATGTCACATATCAGGGAACTGACAGAGTGAAAGAAACAAAACTCAGCATTCTGCTGAGTGATTACGAAGCTTTCAAAATGAAGCACGATGAATCAATTGCTGAAATGATTGACAGGTTTCAAATCCTAGCAAGTGGTCTTGCAAGACAAGGTGCTCCTGTAGCAGAACTGATGCAAGTCAGAAAGATCCTTCGAGGACTTACAGATGACTGGAATTACATCAAGCCATCAATATAGGAATGTCAAACAATTAGACCTCTATCTATTGATGAGCTAGTCGGAACCTTACAGTCATATGAGACTGAGCGTACCAACAAAACAAGAGATTCAAAAGGTAAGAAGTCTATTGCTTTAAAATTTGAAATTGATTTTGAAATGCCAGATTCAGATGATGAAGATGAAGACGACGAAGAACTTGCTCTTATGGTGAAGAAGTTCAGAAGAATGGCTCGTAGAGGGAGAAACTTCAAAGGGAAGAAATTATTCAAAAAGAATGATCAGAGACAATCAAGCAATGACAAACAGGAAGACAAAGATGTAATCTGTTTCCATTGTAAGAAGGCTGGACACATCAAACCCAATTGTCCGCTTCTGAAGAAAGACAAGTTCAAGTATGAGAAATACAAAAAGGCATTGAAAGCAGAAACTCTAAGTGATTCTGAAGATAGCGAGGATGACTATGCTAACATATGTCTTATGGCAAAGTCAGATTCAGATTCAGATTCAGACTCAGATGTTGAGGTACATCCTTCTGAACTACCAGATGAAGTCTCTGAATACATTGATGAGTTGTGCTTAAATTATAAAGAAGCTCTCAAAAAGGTTTCCATTTTGAAAAAGGAAGTTTCATCCTTAAAACTACAGAATGATTCTCAAAAAGACAAGATTGAATTTTTGCAAAGGGAATTTCATCAAATCAAGGAGAATCGTGATTTGATCTTGAAAGAAAATGATTCCTTGAAAACCAAAATTGAAAATACTTCAAAGAAATTTTCCCAAAGTTCAAAAAATTTGGAAAACATTATTTCCAGACAAATTCCGTATGGTAATAAATCTGGTCTTGGTTTCAAAAAGGAAAATAATTTCAAAAATAAGTTTCCAGAAACAAATGACAGGATTTCCCGTAAACCTTCCAAATTTGCATATCAACGGCATTTTCAAAAGCATTTTACAAATTTCTTTTATCCAATGCATTGTGAAAACTGCGATGCTAGAAATCACGTTAGAAATAATTGCATGATGATATGGAGACCTGTTAATAGAAAGACATCTATTGTGACTAACTCAGATGGACCCAAGAAAAACTGGGTACCAAAGAAATAGTAAGTTACTTCTCACTTGCAGGTACCAAGGAAGAGAAAAGACAAATGGTTTCTGGATAGTGGTTGCTCAAGTCACATGACTGGTGATCCAGAAAACTTCATACAACTTTCAGATTACAATGGTAGAAGTGTGTCATTTGGTGGAAAGAATAAAGGCAAAGTGGTCGGACAAGGCACCGTAAAAATCGGAAATCTCATGATCAACAATGTCTCTCTTGTCAAAGGATTAAAATACAATTTGATTTCAGTTAGTCAACTATGTGACTCTGGTTATCAAATTTGTTTTCAAGACTCAGAATGCTCAGGTGTTAGCAAAGACAAGAAGCAAACCTTCACTAGTCGACGTCATGGAAATATCTACCTTCTGAATGTTGATTCTGAAGACATCAAGTGTCTCATCTCTATCAAGGATGAATCTGAACTATGGCACAGAAAGCTAGGACACATCAGTATCACACACATCTCGAAGCTATCATCCAAGAAACTAGTTCGAGGCTTACCACAATCAAAGTTTGAGAAATCAGAGCTTTGCTCAGCCTGCACACTTGGGAAACAGGTAAAAAGCTCTTTTAAATCTATTAATCATGTATCATCTGAACGTGTTCTGCAGCTGCTTCATATGGATATCTTTGGTCCTAACAGAACACTAAGTCTTGGAGGTAAGAAATACTGCCTTGTCATAGTTGATGATTACTCAAGATTTACATGGGTTTTATTTCTTGTGCACAAAAATGATGCTTTCTCATCCTTCTCAAAATTTTCTAAAAAGATTCAGAATGAGAAAGGTTACTCTATTTCCTACATCAAAACTGATCATGGGGGAGAATTTGAAAACCAAAGCTTTTCTAATTTTTGTGATGAGTTTGGAATTCAGCATAATTTTTCATCTTCTTACACACCTCAACAAAATGGGGTTGTGGAGAGGAAAAATCGCTCTCTACAAGAAATGGCGAGAACTCTTTTGATCGAAAGTAAAATTGCATCTCATTTCTGGGCAGAGGCTGTGTCAATAGCATGTTACATTTTAAACCGTGTCTCCTTAAGATCAATCATTGAGAAAACTCCCTATGAACTTTTTAAAGAGAGAAAACCAGATTTAGCATACTTCCGTGTGTTTGGTTGTAAATGCTTCATTCTGAAAAATGCAAATGATCGAGCTGGTAAGTTTGATGAGAAGTCAGATGAAGCAATATTTCTGGGATATTCTACAACGAGCAAAGCATACATAGTCTACAACAAAAACTCTCGATGTGTTGAAGAATCAATGAATGTCAAGTTTGATGAAAATATTCAGACTCAGAATGATCAATCTGAATATGTTCAAATTTCGTCTCTACATCAAGGTTCAGAACCAGAAGAAAATTCAGAAGAGACTCATGCTTCTGAAGAAGTTCAGAATCAAGAAACAAGCCAACAAATCGCAGAAGAATCAGAGGTGATACCATCTGAATCTAATGATCCAAGTGATGCTCAAGACGAAAAATTCAACAGAAACTGGAAACATAAATCCAGTCACCCCAAGGAACTAATAATGGGGAGCTTGGATGAAGGAATCAAAACCAGATCGAAATTCAAGGAAGCAATGAGCAATATAGCGTTAGTTTCTGAAATCGAGCCTAAAGGGATTGAAGAAGCTCTTACTGATGAAAATTGGATCAATGCCATGCAAGAAGAACTTCATCAATTCAAGATCAATAATGTTTGGGAGCTCGTTTCAAGACCCAAAAATCGTCCTGTAATAGGAACAAAATGGGTGTTCAGAAACAAAATGGACGACAGAGGAAAGGTGGTTAGAAAGAAAGCAAGACTTGTGGCAAAGGGATATTCTCAAGAAGAAGGAATAGATTACGATGAAACCTACGCACCAGTTGCCAGGTTAGAGGCCATAAGGCTACTTCTTGCTTATGCTTGTTACAATGACTTTAAACTTTTTCAGATGGATGTGAAAAGTGCATTCCTAAACGGTTACATCAAAGAAGAAGTCTATGTCGAGCAACCTCCTGGCTTCGAGGAACCAAGAGGAAAGGATCTCGTATATTCCCTGAAGAAAGCCTTATATGGATTAAAGCAAGCAGCTCGTGCTTGGTATGAAAGGTTAAGCAATTTTCTATCTGAACAAAAGTTCACTAAAGGTAATGTTGACACTACTCTCTTTATGCAGAAGCAGGGCAAGGATATTCTTATTGTTCAGATTTATGTTGATGATATTATTTTTGGCTCCTCTAATGAATATCTATGCAAGAATTTCTCTAAAGCAATGCAGGATGAATTCGAAATGAGCATGATGGGAGAATTAAGATTCTTTCTTGGACTTCAGATTCAACAAACTAAGAAAGGAATATTCATTCATCAAGAGAAATATGCTCTTGAAATTATCAAGAAATTCGGCTTAGAAAATTGCAAGAAGACGGAAACACCAATGTCTCATTCGTCTAAGCTTGATAAAGATGAACAAGGAAAAGATGTTGATCAGAAGCTTTATCGCAGTATGATTGGATCGCTTCTATATCTCACTGCATCAAGGCCAGATATTCTTTATAGCGTCTGCCTATGTGCAAGATTTCAGTCATGTCCAAAAGAATCGCATCTTACAGCAATCAAAAGAATTATCAAATATATTGGAACATATCCAGCTTATGGTCTTTGGTACTCAAAGGATTCTGATTTCATTCTGAAGGGATATTAAGATGCAGATCTCGCCGGATGTAAAATTGACAGGAAAAGCACTTCAGGAACCTGTCAACTTATGGGAAATATGCTTATCTCCTGGTATTCCAAAAAGCAGAGCACAGTTGCTCTCAGTACAGCAGAAGCAGAATACGTCTCTCTTGGAAGTTGTTGTGCTCAGATTCTATGGTTAAAACAACAGCTAAGAGATTATGGAGTTAAGGATTCAAATGTGGAGATCAGATGCGACAATACAAGCGCCATTAATCTAACCAAGAATCCTATTCTTCACTCAAGAGCGAAGCACATCGAGATCAAACATCACTTTATTCGTGATCATGTTCAGAATGAAAATGTTCACATTCAGTATGTTGATACAAAGAATCAACTCGCAGATATATTTACTAAACCTCTTGAGAAAGAGTCTTTCAATTTTATCCGAAACGAATTAGCTATTACTAATCCTTTTTCTTAAGATATATTGAGTACAGGTCAATTGACAGAGCTCAGAAGCAAAACTGCTCAGAAGCAAAACTCAGAAGCAGAGCTCATAAACAAAACTGCTCAGAAGCAAAACTCAGAAGCAGAGCTCAGAAGCAAAACAGCTCAGAAGCATAGCTCAGAACCAAAACTGCTCAGAAGCAAATTTGCATAACCTTTGTTCAGAAGCATATTTTTAAGTACTTCAGAAGCAAGGTTAGTTCATCTTACACCTCATTATATTTAGAAATTCTCGATAAGGCAAGAATCCAAGGTACGTTCTCTAAATCTTACGTTCTCAAATTTCTATACATATGCCTCTTTGATTGATTGGAATAATTCTGTTTCTTTGGATTGATCGTTGGATTTTATTTTAAATTGATTATTTCCTAAAATAACCGCTTTACGGTTTTTCAAAACCTACATAAGGCTCTGAACCGGCACTTCCATCAAATATCGCAATTTTCTCTCAAACCCTAAAAACTGATTTCTCTCTCTCTGTTTACACTCCTTCTCACTCACTCCAAATCTTTCTTTCTAAAAACTCCAACCTTCTCATCTATGGCTCCGAAATCATCATCTACCATGAAGAAAGCAGCAAAAGAAGGTGCAAGTCTGAGAAGAAAATCGTCAAGGCTGACGAAGGGCAGAAAAGCTCGTCTCTCCGAATCCATTGATATCTCTGGGTCTGATCATGAAGAAGAAAGACACATTGCCCAAAAGGAATCAGGTTTGTCTCAGTCTGAGTTCGATGAAAGAGTCGCTCTGGCTCTTTCCATAAAACCACTATATGATTCTTTCAAGAACACTGGCTCCAGTGACGAAAACGTCAAGTTGTTGCTGAATATTCACAAGTTTGCAAGCGAGAAAGACTTTCTTGCCATATTAGAACTTCCTTTACAAACTGTGACACCTATTGCCACTATTGTTCCTGAGAATGTATCTCGGAAGGGCAAGGAAAAGGTTGTAGAAACTGAAGTCTCTAAACCTAAAAAGTCTCCATCTAAGAGCATTGTTATCGGGGAGGCTGTAACTAAAGAAAGTGAAACCAAGGGAAGGCCTGATGACGACGATGATGTGCTGGTTAAAGAGTTTAAGAAAATCAAAGGGGTCATCAAGGACAAGAACTTTGAAAGCAAACTGTTCTCAAGTCAGTTGCACTCTGACAAATTCGAGATGTTGAAGCAAAGAGGAGTTATACCCCACAGGGTATTCGATCTTAAGTATTTTGATAGGGTTGGTATCCCTATTAGGAAGCATCTAGAGGAGATGAAGTTGAGGGACTTTGCAACTGCAAGGAGGCCAACTTTTCCTGATTTGGCAGCTTACTTTTATTCTAGCTTATGTTTCAGCAATTTTGATTCCTTGTTTTATACGGTAGAAGGAGTTGTGTATCATCTGCATGTTAACGAGCTGGCAAAATTAATGGGAGTTGAGGAAATGGATTTTATGCCCATTAATGTGCAACCTGATGATGCCTACAATTCTCTGACTGGAAAAGAGAATTACTCTAGAGACTCCAAGGCACACATTGCTTACAATGACTTTCCCCTGAAGCACATTGTAATGCACAAGGTTGTCATTGAAAGCTTAAGACCCAAGGCTGCTTCAAAAACTGACATTTCGAAATATGAAGCCAAGTTGATGTGGGGTCTGTTGAATGGCTGCAAGATCTCTCTAGCACATACTGTTCTCCTCCACATGTACAGAACTATCCAAAAGACCAAAGGACAACTACCCTATGCAGGGTTGATCTATCGGATCATGTCCTTCCAAAATATCAAGATTCCTGGAAAGCTTCTTCAAGATGAAATTCAGTTAATGGTAGCTGGGGAGTCTATGATTCAGAAGATGGGTTTTAGACAGTTTGCTGGTGGTTGGATCAACAAGAACAAAGAGGCTGTCTTGGTTGAGTTTGAGGAGCAGAATGCAGAGAGTGAGAGATCTGCAAAAAGAAGGAAGACAGAGGCCACAAAAGGAAAACAGACCACTGTTCAGAGTGAGTCTTCAGAAGAAGAGGAAGCAGAAGAAGAGGAAAGTGTATCATCAAGAGATGATGAGAGGACCCCTACTGTCCTATCAGCAGGAAACATCGAGTCAGAAGCTGAGGAGATTGCTGAAACAGCAAATGAGCTGGAGGATCCTATGGACAAAGAAGAGGATCCCCATAAGACTCATGAGAGTGAAAATGTAGAAGCTGCTGAAACTACTGGTGAAAAAGCAGAAAAAGAAGCTCAGCTTGCTACAAGTGCATATGTGGAGATAATGGAAGAGCAACTAGATGACAGAACGACTATTGATGTTCTGGTTGCTCGAGAACAAAAGAAGAGGTCCTCATCACCACCTGAGGACATGGACGTTGGTAAATCTGATGACTTTGTTGTCACAGCTGTAGGATCAACAGAAGTCACTCCTGTTGTAACAGCTCAGATTCAGGGGGAGCAACCTATAGAATCTGCTGTTCAGACTGAAGTTGTTCAGAAGGACAAGGCTGATACTGAAAAGGAGGAGTCCAGCAGAAAAGAACAACATGAGGAATCAAATGTTGTTTAGACTGAAGAGGTTCTGACTGCTGTTCAGAAGGAGAAAGCTGATGTCGAACCTGCTGTTCAGAAGGAAAAAGCTGTTGAGGAAAGTGCTGTTCAGAAGGAACAACTTCCAGTGGAAATACCTGAAGAGCAACCCACAGAAATTGAATCAACTACCGCTGAACCTGTTATAATCATTCCAGATTCAACACCTGATCAGATTCAGGGGGAGATAAACTCGCAGAGAATTCTGGATTCAGCTTCAAAGGGTAAAGCTCAGATGGTGGAAGAACAAAACCAACAGACTTCTGCAGGGACATTGAATGCTTCGCAAAGTCTTGTTCAGACGGAAGTTGAAAAACTTCGGGTAGAAGTTATGCAGAGGATGGACAGGATGGAAATGAACATTGAAAAGAAGTTGCACAGATTTGAGGAAATACTTCATAAATACTGTCGCCTTTTCTACTCTGAGATGGCCAGCATTGGTACTTATACTTTGATCAGAGATGAAAGGATCAGCAAAGAAGTTCCAGAGATGCAGGAACTCAAAGAATTTGCTACCTACATTGCTGATATGGGCAAATCTGCTGAAGCTGCTCAGAAAGATGATGAAGAGCATGTTGATGTTCCCTCCTCCTCTTCAAAACAAAACCCACCTCCGTCATCTTGAAATTGTTTTTCAAATTGTCCGTATTTGTTTTTATCTCTGTCGGATGTTCTTTTTATGTGCATTTTGAATGTTACGCTATTCTTACAATATATGGTTGAATCTCCGTTCATGTATGTGTAAATTGCCATTTTATCTTGCTGATGACAAAAAGGGGGAGAGAATACCTCATCATATTGCAGGATGCATACACGCGAATTATACCTATGCGCTCAAACGAATTCAACGTCGTATACAACATATGGTGATATCCTTCTATCACTCAGAATGCATATCTTATATATTCAGATGCACACTCTTTTGAAAAGATTCAATTGAATTATATTCATATTTTATTGAAATCTTTTCCGAGCTTAACTTTCATACAATCTTTTTATATATACCAACTTTTATTAAGGAAGTTTTGTCATCATCAAAAAGGGGGAGATTGTTGAGAAAACCTTCCCTCTGAATATTTTGATTCTGACAAAACTATCCTTCTTGTAAGAGAATCTGGTTAATACAAATAATTTATTATTGCAGGCATGAGCATGTGAACAAAAGCTTATAATGTTCCATGACTGGCGTTCAGACTCAAGGAGTAGTCGTCGCACACTTGCTTCTGAGATAGTCGAAGTCCTACATTCAGATGGAGAATCGTGGTGCCTCAGTAGACTTCAGAAGGAAGTCTGTGCTGCCTCTGAAGACTTCAGAAGGAGGTCTATGTTGCATCTAAAGACTTCAGAAGGAGGTCTATGTTGCATCTGAAGCCTTCAGAAGGAGGTCTATGCTGCATCTGAAGACTCATCTCTAGAAGATTTATGTGACACGTCAGCAAGGATCTTACAGAAGCTCAGAGTCACTGTTCCAATCTGTTCAGATTCAAAGAGTCTCTCTGGTTCAGAAGACTGCTTCTGAACAACGTTCAGATTCTGCAATATCTCGCTACTAGATTCTGAAGACCCACGTTTGGCAGGTTTCTGATTTGGCCGCGCCTTGTTATGGAAGTTTGTAAGATTTGATTGACAGGATTATTTTTCAATCAAATCATGAGAATATCCTCGATTGGATATTACCTTCCGTGGACAAGATATCTTGGAGATTTGGATGAACTCCATTTATGGAAACTGAAGATTTGGTTGTATGGGCGACTGAATCTGAAGGGTTCAGATTCTCTTTCAACGGCCACTGGATCTTCCCATATACAGTCTCCGTCAATCAGGATTGATGACGTCCAATCAGAGATTGAGGAGCGATCCTTTGTACGACCTTGGTAACGGCTAGTTCAAGGTTGAAGGAGTATAAAGAAGATCAATGGTGACTATTTTTGAGTGAGATCACGAACTTAAAATTCCAAAGTGCTGAGTTGTTCAGAAACACATTCTCTTGTTCTTGTGAGCTTAAAATTCATTGTCTTGAGAGGTTCATTTGTAAGAGCGATTGGAGTGACAACGCCTGTAACCTTTCAACGACTCATAGTGGAATCCAGCCGATCGGCTGTCATCGTGGGAGAGTGGACGTAGGCTTGCTAAAGCCGAACCACTATAATCATTGCGTGCAATTTCTCTTTCCCTAAACTCATCTTGCTGTGTTTAGTTTATCTGCACGTCCTCTTACTGATCATATTCAGTTTACGTTCTGAATCCTTTATTAATTTCCGCATTAATTCATAAAAAGAGTTCAGAATCACCTATTCACCCCCTCTAGGTGATATTGCTAGATCCAACAATCTTTTCCGAGCAACTCAAGCAAAGAAGACGTGTGTCCTTTCACGGCGGCTTCGTAGAGCTCAGACTCCATGTTTGGGGACTGGAATATATATTGTCGCCTAGTCAACCTTCACGGTTCAAGACCCAAAGAAATGAAAAATTCACGGTAGGCTTGACGAAGACCCAAAAATGATTGGTGGATAATTAGAAAATAGTCACAAATAAAATAGTGCCATTAGCACATTAGGAATCGCCAAGTCAACCTTCACGGTTCAAGACCCAAAGAAATAAAAAAATTCACGGTAGGCTTGACGAAGACCCAAAAATGATTGGTGGATAATTAGAAAATAGTTACAAATAAAATAGTGCTATTAGCACGTTAGGAATCGGTCTTCTCAACACGGTAAACCCCAGTGATTTCGAGCTTGCACATGGTTTAAGCTCAATGTGGAGGCATTGGCCTTGCTATGCCTCCAACAAATTCTACCAAAGAGAATTGATCTTCATCTTCTACCTTTAGAATTTCAAAGATTAAAGCACCATAAGTTTCTGATTCAGATTGTATTTGATCAGTCATGAAAGACCTAAATGGTACAAGGCATGGAAATGAATTGCATGAAATAAGGAAAATATTTGGTGATTTCATAGTACCAATACTCAAATCCAATCACAAATTGACAAGTAGTCCGTTGATTTGGAACCAAACGAAAACAAAAAATGAAAGCAACTTCCCTCTTTTTTTTTTTTTTCTCTCTTCCTTCTTCTCCGATCAGCCATCTCAAAGCCTAACGTCTGTGCCGTCCTCGCTATCGCCATTGGCGGAGTCGCCGTCATCGCGCCCAGGCCGACCAATGCTGCGCGTCCAAGTCAAGCCACCCTCTGTCGTCTTTGTGGTTATCCTTGTTTTTGCTTTTTGAGCTCGCAGTCGTTCCGGCTCATCCATGACCATGGGGATCTCAACTTGGCCATCAAGGCTCGCGGCCATGTTCGAGCCGCCATTGCTAGATGTGTGGACGAGCTGCCTCGTGAGCCATGGACGAGCAAGGCTCGCGGCCATGGTTGGTGCCAGATCTAAAGGCATGACTGCAGATCTGGACCAGCAGCGTCACCGGCCAAAATGGTTCTCGATGCCACGTCGAGTTTCGCCACCAGAGTCGCCGATGCTGTGTCCAGGCCGACCATCGTTACTCGTCCAAACGAGAAAATATGGTTAAATATACCTAACGAGAAAATATTTAATTTTTAAAGTATTAATTGTGCATATCACGAGAGCGGTATTAACAAAAACGAAGTCATGTGGCAAAATTAAGCATCTTACACATACCCGGATCACTTGCTTCCCTGCATTCAGATAACATGGCAAAGAATGCTTGAGAAAGTTTCAATTCTTCCTCACATGACTGATGTAAAAAAATTATTGGCACGAAATCTTTGTAATTTGACATTCAATCTTTTGGCAGCGGAGGTGGGGAGCAATGAACATTAGGAGGAGGGAGAGCTGCCGCGCCCATCGCTGGGGACATATTAGGACGCGTTATCCGCATAGACTGTTCGTCTGGATGGGTCGTGATTCTCTAAAGTTTGAGGAACAGAATCCATAATCTCTGAGGCTCTTTGCACGCTGATGGGGTGAATTACTACTTAGGATTACTCATTTTGTCACATGAGAATGCTTACACTTAGTAATTATCTTTTTACACAGTAAATTACCTCAAACCGTCATAGGTGATATAATACTTGGTAATTGACCTAAATGTATGGTAAATTTGGCTAACTCTAATAATCTGATTGCACTTATTGTTCGTGAAATTTTATTAAAAATGAGAGATAAGTGCACTAGAAGTCACTAAAACTTATTAAGAAAGTGCAATTGAGTTCTAAAACTTTCAAAAAGTACAATCAAGTCCTAAAACTTGTCAAATTGATCTAATTAAGTCCTTCTGTTAACTCCGTCCAACTAGGCTGACGAAAAATGCTGAAGTGTCTTATTTTTATTACTTTTTGACGACACGTGGTGATGATGTGGCGCCCACCAAGCGCCACAACAAATATTTAAAAAATTAAAGTGAATACCAACTTAATTAGATTAAAAGAAAAAGCTGAAAATAAGAAAAAACAAACACACCGATGGCTTGGCCAAGGCCTCGCGATGGCCTCCCCCATAGCCGCCGAGAAGGATCGGCGGCCCCGGGCGAGGGCTTGCTAGCCCAGATCTGGGGCTGGATGCGACCCTCGCCCGGGGCCGACGAGGGCCAGGCGACCATTGCTGGCCCTTCCCAGCATTTGTGGCAACAGCCATAGGCGATGGCTTGGCCACAACCTTGGGTGCGAGTTAGTTTTTTTATTTTATTTTTATCTTTTTTATTTTTAAATATGATTAAGTTTGTATTTCTTTCTATTTTTTAACAATTTTTCTGACGTGGTGCTTAGTGGACGCCACATAATCGCTACATGTCTTCAAAAAGTAATAAAAATAAGTCACGTCAGCATTTTCCGCTAGCCCAGTTGGAGGGAGTTAACGGAAGGACTTGATTGAACTAATTTGACAAGTTTGAAGACTTGATTGCACTTTTCAAAAGTTTGAGGACTTGACTGCACTTTCGTAACAAGTTTTAGGACTTCGGGTGCACTTATCCCTAAAAATAATTACATTCCTTCACGCTTTGTAAGTTGGGGATGTTGTCCCTAGTATATCTATTGTTAATTTGATTTTCTTCAATTAGTCATAATTGGCAGTTCACTATGGTTAATTTATTTCAATTGTTAATAGTAACTTCCCTTTATACTTCATAACCCGATGATGATATTGCTGTAATTGTCCTCCCATAGTGTAATTACCCTCAACAGGTCATACTGACTATGGATATCATGTCGGAAATAGACTGATTTTATATTACCCTTCAATACGAAGATGCCATGCCGCCACTCGGACTCGAAACTTATAGTTCCCGACCTTAGTAACTACACTTCCAACAATTGTAATTTGCCTTAAATCGGTGTGATCTCAATTGCATCTATAGTGAGTACTTTTGTTTTAACTTAGCTATATGGTTCGTAACAAGAAATTCCTATCACTTAGTTCGAGTGATAGTAATCTACCTTTGGAGACGGTAAACTACCTCAAGTTATTGTAAGCTCGAAGGTCTTAATGATCGCAACTTCTCATTGAAAAATAGTAAGCAAACCTAAAATTATTGTACCTTTCTCTTTCACTATTCTTAGTAACTTCACTTAAACCATCACAGCGTTTCTTTCAAGTTCGTGATCGACGGAGCCTATCCATATTTAATAACCCTTGTCTGTCAAAATTTCCCTCAATTAATGATAGAACTTACAATTCTACTGGAATAAACTTCCTTAATGTCAATAAATTACCGCTTTAACAGGCTCCGTGGCTCAAAGATGATTCCATGGCTGAGATGTTTTTAATTTACATCCAATGTCATATTCTGTACGGACCAGTTCAGCACATCCTCCTGCCATGGAATTTGCCTTACTGGTAACGGGACCGCCACAAATCAAATCAAGTAAAACATCCATCCAGTTAAGACATTTATTGTTTTAACAAGCACATACACACACCTAAGCATTCTCAAATGTACCGTAGATGATTTGTCTGGTCGGCACAGTAAATATCACATACTATATAGCATCTAATCTTGCATGGCCTCATGGCTCAGTGCCCTTCTTCTGGGACAAGCAAACACTTGTAGCGAAATGCAGGCACTAAGGTATGGGATCCTGCGGCTTCTGTTTCTTCAAGGCGTTGGAGACGAACTTCAGGACTTTGCGTGCCAATTTCATGATTAAGCGAATCACGTGGCACAGGAAAATAAGAGCCATCAATCCAAACCATACCAGCACCGCATATCTACCTGCTTCTATAGCAGTCCAAATATCACTCTCCGGGGAGAAGACTTCTAGGATGATCCCATAAGTCGTGGCTGTGGAGGTTATCGCAACCCACATAGTCAGCATTACAATCCACGTGGAGATCTGCCGCCGCTTTAAAGGAAGACCGCTTATGAGAAGCATAATGACGCTAAGCGATCCGATGAAGCTTATCGTGTTAAATAGTATGAAATTCTGGTGCTCATACGGGTGCTTATCGAATTTGTCAGTCTGGGTCATACCGGCTTGGAATGATATGGTAGCTACCAATATCGCCACCACCATTAGTGTCTGATGCATACTCTCTTGCCACTTTCTCTTCCTTTCCTTCTTGTCCACTTCTCCGACAGGTGGATGGGAGGTGGTGACCGGGTTATTCGGATTCTCTAAAGTTTGTGGAACAGAATCCAGAATCCATAGGCCTAGTACTGTGAAACTCTCGAGTTTGTGATGCTCAGGTTTACTCCTTTATTAATCAGTAAGTCAATAGTCTGAAGAGGAGTATCAACAGATTGGACCAATTGGTGTCAGGTTTGAACTAGACAAGCCCATGATATAGACATTTGGAGATTAACTTTGCTCCTAGCGTTTTTCAGTCCTATCCTATATTTTTTACTATATTATCTGATGCCTTCCAAAAGGAAACCCATCCCTTGTTGAATCTCTTCTGCTATCTCTGGTTTTTTATGTTGCTTCTAATCTAGATAAAATTAGCAAGAAAATAGCGTGAAGTAGTTGTTTAAAGTATCTGGACCAGTGACCTCTTTCCCAAATATCATAACTTCTGATGATTTATAAATTGATATCTTTTAGCTTCTGAATATTTCTAGGACTTTCACGTTTCCTAAAACTGCCTTTTTGGTTGATAAGCTCACTGAATTTGACTAGTGCAGAGGCTTTGAACATACCTCAGTTTTGTCTATCTGCAGCAGCCAAATGCAAAATCGTGTTGCCATCTTCGTCCCTCGAGTTGATGAACTGATCATCGCCCAAGATATCTATCAAAAGCTTCAAAGCTTCCGGTCTGTTATGCTTCACGCACAAATGCAAGATCGTCTGGCCATGTTCGATGACGCTACGGGCTGCATCAGGCCTCGCTTGAACCAAGCACTTCAACACATCCACATGCCCTTTCATGGCTGCAACATGAAGAGGGTTTCTTTTGTATTTGTCACGGACAAAACATATTTCAGGGCTGACTCTTAACAAGCTTTCCACTATGTTAAGGTACCCTTTTGCTGCCGTGAGATGAAGAGGAGTCAATCCCTGAGAACTTTGCACTCTTGCCAGCTTGGCCTTCCAAGCTAGGACCTCTTCCACGAATTCCAAGTGTCCGAGCATGGCTGCGATGTGCAGAGGAGTCTCGGGGTGATTCCCGGTCATGATGCGATCGAGAAGCAGCTTATCTTTTCCAAGCAACTCAAGCAAAGAAGGCACGTTTCCTTTCACGGCGGCTTCGTAGAGTTCGGACTCCATGTTTGGTTCTCTAAAATGGAAGTTTCGGAATACTGACTCCTCCATTCTGGGGCTTGAATATATATTGTCACCATGTCAACCTTCACGTTAGGCTTGACGAAGGCCTAACATCGATTGGTAGATATTTCTTATCTGCAACTATGTGGCTCACGTCTCCGCTGAGCCTTGACATCTTTGGATCACGAAATTTAATTTGTTTGAAAGTCCTTGCCCTAGATTGCACCGAAGGAAGCTACCATTGTCATGATCGTCGCTTCGCTTTCAATGCTTCATTGCGACGATGTTCTTCCCTCAACCCCACGACCAGACATTTCTTCATACAATCCTCAGACGTGATTGGCTAAGACCAAAGACCATAATTCTCTACGGTACATTCGCCGAACAATCGGAGACATGTCGACCCCATTCCTTTCCTTTTCGCCCGAAGCATAAGGGAACGTGCGGGCTCAAATAAGACTATAACATAAGGTAACGTGCGGGCTCAAATAAGACTAACAGGAGCTACGTGCGGGCTCAAATAAGACTATAACAGGAGCTCTGATTGTTTTATTTGAGCCCGCAAGTTACCTTATGTTATAGTCTTATTTGAGCCCGCACGTTCCCTTATGCTTAGGGGCGAAAAGGAAAGGAATGAGGTCGACATGTCTCCGATTGTTCGGGGAATGTACCGTAGCGAATTTATGGTTTTTGGTCTTAGCCAATCACGTCTAAGGATTGTATGAAGAAATGTCTGGTCGTGGGGTTGAGGGAAGAACATCGTCGCAATGAAGCATTGAGAGCGAAGCGACGATCATGACAATGGTAGCTTCCTTCAGTGCAATCTACGGCAAGGACTTTCAAAAAAATTAATATTCAAAGAAGAGACTGCGGGTTTTTCTTGATTCCCCACTGGTAGGAGAAGAGAACAAGATAGAGTTGCAAGACAGTATGCATAATATGCTAATGGTGGTGGCGACATTGGTAGCTACCATAGCATTCCAAGCCAGTATGACCCAGACTGACAAATTTGATAAGCACTTGGAAACGTACCAGTATTTCATAGCATGTGGAGTGTAGTATTTCTCTTGATTACACGTACACAATTGGACTTTTTTGTTACTTTTCCCTATTACTATCTCTTTGTCCCCTTGTCCTCATCTGCCAAATATATCCCACGCAAACATACACCTGCATATTTAAATCTCAAAATTATCAGTGATATCAAAACCACGCTTCTGCAAATTAACAATTGTTAGGACGTTGCTTAGAATGAGCAATAGCGTCATAAGGCGTTTTTTTTTTTTGGGGGAGTGTTTCGGAGTCATAAGTGCGTTTACGAGTAGTCTTTCCACCAAAATAGTCGCAAACACCAATGTGGTTTTATGCATCTCGTGGGTCTATGCAAAGATTCATTTACTTGGTGGTATGATCAGCAAAAAGAAATGATCATAAATTGGAGAAGGGAAAGGCAAACTAGTCTGAATCAATTTGCCCTATTAAGTTCTTTCCCGGACAGAAAGAGCAAGAAAACCAAGTCATGTGAGACAATTAAGCATGTTACGTACCCGGATCACTTGCTCCCCTGCATTCAGAAAACATGGCAAAGAATGCTTGAGAAAGTTTCAATTCTTCGTCACATGATTGATGTAAAAAAAGAAAAAAATTGTTGGCAAGCAATCTTTTTGTTTTGACATTCAATAGTTTATCAGCGGAGGTGACGAGGAGGATGGAGTGCGGCCACACCCTAATCGTAAGCTCAAAGGTCTTAATAATTGTAGCTTTTATTGAGAATCTAAGCAACCTAAAGTTTACTTTCTATTTCCCCATTCTTAGTAAATCTACGTAATCAATGTTAAGTAATAATCCTTTTGATTGTCGTGATTTTACCCAATTAATCATAAAACTTACAGTTCAACTGGAACGAACTTCCTTAATTGTCAATACTATACCGCTTTAGCATGTTCAGGTTAGACTTATTAAAATGAATCCCATGGCTGAGTTTCTTTGGACTTCAAATCCAATAAGTCAAATTTATCAAAACCCCCACAAATCAAATCTTATAAAACATCCATCCATGGTCATCTAAACTCCATCCTTTTACATAGATTCAACACGCTTAAAACATCCACTGTTTTCACTAGCACATACACACAAACATGCATACTCAAATGTATCGTAGCTAAGTTGTCTGGTGTAATCGGCACACTGAACAACGCATACTGTATACTGTATAGCATCTCCTCTTGCATGGCCTTAGGGCTCAGGCCACTTCTTCTGGGACAAACACATTTTGCAGTTGCTGCAATGTACGTACAGCCACTAAGCCATATGATCCTCCAGTTTCCGGTTTCCGGTTTGTCGGGACACGTGAGGGCGAGATTGTTGAGATGCACGTGTGAGTTGTGTTAGAGAAGTCCCACATTGGAGAATTAATGTGGTGTGGAGCAGTTAATATATTCAAGTTGGCCCATAACTCATTGGCTTAAGTTTTTTAGTAAAGGTGGGTCCAACTGGATATGTTGACGGGCTTGGACTTGGGCTCCCTCTTGGTGATCTCGACTTCTGCTGTGCGCTCCCAACACAGATATTTCTTCATACAATCCTTAGACGTCATTGACTAAGACCAAAGACCATAAATTCGGAGACATGTCGACCCCATTCCTTTCCTTTTCGCCCAAACAATCAGAGCTCCTGTTATAGTCTTATATGAGCCCGCACGTTACCTTATTCTTCAGCAAGAATATTCAACTTTCTGGACTGTTGTTGGAATTAGTGATCCGATTTGTAGACTAGTCTAGCGAGCAGAAATATCTGTAGAATACTAGATAATTCTAGATGTTATCCTACGAAAAATCTTAGTCTTGGAAGGTAGGTAAAGTTTGTGGTTCTAGCTTAGTTCGTGGCAGTTAGGAATTGGGGTAAAAATCTTCTGCGGGGATGGATGTGCTATATAATAGAGCTTGGATAGATCGTGGAGGTGAGTGGGGAGTAGAGCTTATATGGCTTTTATCTCTTAATCTACTCCTTCACCAACACCTTTTGTAAAACCATTTCTATGAACTAATGAAATTATATTTCCTCCTCCCATAGCATTGGACACACAACTATCGGAAAAAGTACCAAAAAAGTTCTAAATTTATTGCAATTGTGTCAATTCAGTCGTAAACTTTTCAATTATACCAATTGAGTCATAAACCTTTTCACAATTTAACAATTAAGTCATTTTCTACTAATTTTGGCCAGAAATCGGTGATGTGGACGCTGTTTATCATACGTGACACAACTAGTGCTGACGCGGATATTTTTTTACATATTTTTTTTTCTTTTTTTTACTTCCATTTTGGCGAGGGCCTGGGGAAGAGCCATGACCGACGAGGCTTGCTGGCCTCGCAGGTTAAAATGAAAGAAAAACAAATGAACTAATTAAGAAAAAGAAAAGAATATAACACATAAAAATTCAACAGATTATTAAAAATTTGTCCACATCAATGCCGGCCATGCACAAAGGACAGTCGGCGCCACATCAATGATTTCCTACCAAAAGTGGCCCGATAGACTTTATTGGCAAAGCGCTAAAAGATTTGGTATTAAATTGGCACAATTGGACTTTTTTGGTACTTTTCCCAATAACTATCTCTTTGTCCCCTTGTCCTCATCTGCCAAATATATCCCACACAAACATACACCTGCATATTTAAATCTCAAAATTATAAGTGCGTTTACGAGTAGTCTTTCCACCAAAATAGTCGCAAACACCAATGTGGTTTTATGCATCTCGTGGGTCTATGCAAAGATTCATTTACTTAGGGGTATGATCAGCAAAAAGAAATGATCATAAATTGGAGAAGGGAAAGGCAAACTAGTCCGAATCAATTTGCCCTATTAAGTTCTTTCCCGGACAGAAAGAGCAAGAAAACCAAGTCATGTGCGACAATTAAGCATGTTACATACCCGGATCACTTGCTCCCCTGCATTCAGAAAACATGGCAAAGAATGCTTGAGAAAGTTTCAATTCTTCGTCACATGATTGATGTAAAAAAAGAAAAAAATTGTTGGCACGCAATCTTTTTGTTTTGACATTCGATTGTTTATCATCGGAGGTGACGAGCAATGTACGTTAGGAGGACGGAGTGCGGCTGCACCCTAATCGTAAGCTCAAAGGTCTTAATAATTGTAGCTTTTATTGAGAATCTAAGCAACCTAAAGTTTACTTTCTATTTCCCCATTCTTAGTAAACCTACGTAATCAATGTATTCTATCTATAAGTAATAATCCTTTTGATTGTCGTGATTTTACCCAATTAATCGTAAAACTTACAGTTCCACCGGAACGAACTGCCTTAATTGTCAATAGTATACCGCTTTAGCATGTTCAGGTTAGACTTATTAAAATGGATCCCATGGCTGAGTTTCTTTGGACTTCAAATCCAATAAGTCAAATTTATCAAAACCCCCACAAATCAAATCTTATAAAACATCCATCCATGGTACATCTAAACTCCATCTTTTTACATAGATTCAACACGCTTAAAACATCCACTGTTTTCACTAGCACATACACACAAACATGCATACTCAAATGTATCGTAGCTAAGTTGTCTGGTGTAATCGGCTCACTGGACAACACATACTGTATGCTGTATAGCATCTCCTCTTGCATGGCCTTAGGGCTCAGGCCACTTCTTCTGGGACAAGCACATTTTGCAGTTGCTGCAATGTACAGCCACTAAGCCATATGATCCTCCGGCTGCTGGTTTGTCGAGGCTTTGCGGACGAATTTCAGGAGACTTTGCGTACCAACTTCACGATTAGGTGAATAAGGTGGCACAGGAAAAGAATAGCCATCAATCCAACCCACGCCAGCACCGCATATCCAACTGTTCCATCGAAATTTTTCAGTTCGCTCTCCGGTGTGAAGACAAATATAGAGGTGGCATAAGTCGCAGCCGTGAAGGTTATCGCAAGCCCCATAGTCAGCATGGCGATCCATGTGGTGATCTGATGCCTCTCTAGAAGAAGACCGCTTATGAGAAGCATAATGATGCTAAGCGATGCGACGAAGCTTGTTGTGTTACATGTTACGAAATACTTGTACTCCTCTAGGTACTTATCTGCCATTATGGACTCGCCCACAGTATGTTCTGTTGGGACTTTGGTCTCCAAATCCCATAAGAATGTGAATGAGAAGTGAGGGATGGAGCAAATCCCACATTGGAAATTTTTTCTTGTCCGAACAGACATGTTTGTCTGGAAATTTTTTCTTTGAACAAACATGTTCGTTTGAAAGATATCTATTCGGGTTCGTGACTCTTTATTCTTAACCGCTTCACTGCCTATAAATACAAACATTGACTGCCTCGATTCAATTTTCAATTTTCAATTTTTTTTTCCCATTCGGCATTTCTGTAATTTTGTCATTCTTTCTTTCTTCATTGTCATCATTTTGTGCGATTATTCTGCAAAGTTAAGTTCGAAAGTTTCCTATTGGAGTAGTACCGCTTCATAGGAAAGGCAATCCGTTCTATCTTGGGAGGCAACTGTCCAAGGACCTTGGGTACCAGTGGATGGGACAAATTGTCTTAAGTACACGACATGATTATTCATCTGCATTCGGATTACTCACCCGCATTCTATTTCTGGTTTGTCTATCAACTCTCTTATGCGTATACATACACATAGGTTCTAACAATCGTAAGACAATTTGTTTGGTTCGTATTGTTGCTTTTCGTTGTAAATTTTCTATTTTCGTAAGAGAAATGGCTACAACATCGGTGACACCTATTGCTTCTGTACCGACACATGGAGAGAAGCCAGAAAAGTTCAATGGGACTGATTTCAAAAGATGGCAACAGAAAATGTTGTTCTATCTTACAACTTTGAATCTGGCAAGGTTCCTCACAGAGGATGCTCCTAAGTTGGATGAAGGAGAGACAAACAAGGAAAAGTTTGCTACAGTAGATGCGTGGAAGCATTCTGACTTCCGGTGTCGCAACTACATCCTCAATGGTATGGACAATTCCCTCTACAATGTTTATAGTTCGCTGAAAACAGCTAAGGAATTATGGGAAAGTCTGGACAAGAAGTACAAAACAGAAGATGCTGAGTTGAAGAAATTCATCTTCAGCAAATTTCTGGACTTCAAGATGGTAGATTCTAAAACCGTCTTAAGTCAAGTTCAGGAACTTCGAGCGATCATGCATGACATTCATGCTGAAGGTATGATTGTAAGTGAATCATTTTAAGTGGCTGCTTTCATTGAAAAGTTACCACCGTCCTAGAAAGATTTCAAGAATTATCTCCAACATAAGAGAAAGGAGTTATCACTTGAAGACCTAATTGTACGGTTGAGGATAGAGGAAGTCAATAGGCTTTCTGAGAAGAAAGTTGACAGCAAACTGGAAGTTTCAAGGGCCAACGTTGTTGAAGAAGGATCAAAACCCAACAAGAAGAGGAAAAGGAATGGAGAGGCATCCACCCAAGGCCAGAAAAAGTTCAAAGGCAATTGCTATAATTGTGGAAAGTCTGGACATCGTGCCAAAGACTAGAGAGCCAAGAAAGGGAAGAAGACTCAGGCAAATGTGGTGGAAGAGATTTCCAGTGGTGTTGATGACATCAACCTTACTATTATGATATCCGAGTGCAACATGGTGGGAAACCCCAAAGAATGGTGGATTGACACTAGAGCAACTCGTCATATTTGCGCCAACAAATCGATGTTCTCATCTTACACATTTGTAGGGGGGGATGAAGTACTCTACATGGGTAATTAATCAACCTCTAAGGTTGAAGGTGTTGGAAAGGTTGCTCTGAAGTTAACTGCTGGGAAAACAGTGACATTAACCAATGTGCTACATGTGCTGAACATACACAAGAACTTTGTGTCCGGATCTCTCCTAAGCAAGAATGGTTTCAAGTTGGTGTTTGTATCTGATAAGTTTGTACTCTCCAAAAATAAGATGTATGTAGGAAAGGGCTATCTTAGTGATGGTCTTTTCAAATTAAATGTAATGACTGTTGTATCCAAGGATGATATTAATAATAATAAAGTTATTTTTTCTTTTATGCTTGAGTCTCCTGATTTATGGTATGCTAGATTTGGACACGTTAATTATAAGTCAATAAAGAAATTAATGAACATTGAGTTATTGCCAAAATTTGACTGTCCAGATGAAAAATGCCAAGTGTGTGTTGAATCTAAATATTTTAAGCCTCCATTTCATTCTGTAGATAATAGAAATACAGAACCTTTAGATCTAATACACACAGACATATGTGATATGAAAACGATACCATCTAGGGGTGGTAAGAAGTATTTTATCACATTTATAGATGATTGTACAAGATATTGTTATGTTTACTTGCTTAGTAGTAAAGATGAGGCTGTGAAAACATTTAAAATTTATAAGTCTGAAGTTGAAACTCAATTAAATAAGAAAATAAAAATGATAAGAAGTGATAGAGGAGGTGAATATGAATTCCCTTTTGAGGAAATTTGTTCTGAATTCGGTATCATTCACCAATCACCCCTCCTTATGCGCCACAATCTAATGGAGTGGCGGAAAGGAAAAAACCGGTCTTTAAAGGAAACAATGAATGCATTGTTGAATAGTTCCGGTTTACCACAAAATATGTGGGGGGAAGCTGTTTTGACGGCCAATTATATCTTAAACAGAGTACCCTACAAAAAGACACAACAAATTCCCTACGAAAAGTGAAAAGGAAGAAAGCTTAATTTGAAATACCTTAAAGTGTGGGGGTGTTGGCTAAGGTTGCAATTCCTAAACCTGAAAATGTAAAGATAGGACCAAAAACCATTGATTGTGTTTTTATTGGTTATTCTCTTAATAGGAATGCATATCGATTTCTTGTTCATAAGTCTGAGGTCCCAGATATATATGTTAATACGATCATTGAATCAAGGGATGCTTCGTTTTTTGAAAATATATTTCCGTATAACATGGTATATGAGCCAAATGATAATAATAAGAGGCCTCGGGATACTACATCTAGAAGCGATCCTATAGAGGATGAACCTAGACGTAGTAAAAGACAGAGGACTTCTTCATCATTTGGACCTGATTTTCTAACATATGTGTTAGAAATTGAGCCTCGGACCTATAAGGAGGCTGTAACATCCCCAGAAGCCCCGTTCTGGAAAGAAGCTATTAATAGTGAAATTGAATCCATCTTGTCAAACCATACTTCGGAATTAGTTAACCTCCCTCCTAGTAATAAACCACTACAATGTAAGTGGATTTTCAAGAAGAAAATGAAAGCGGATGGAACTATTGATAAATATAAGGCTAGGCTTGTAGTAAAAGGCTACAAGCAATGAGAAGGTCTTAATTATTTTGATACCTATTCACCTGTTACAAGAATTACATCTATAAGGATGCTATTTGCCGTAGCAGCATTGTATAGGCTTGAAATTCATCAAATGGATGTAAAAACGGCCTTCTTAAATGGGGATTTAGAAGAAGAAATATATTTGGAACAACCTGAAGGGCTCATTGTTCCAAGACAAGAGAAGAAAGTATGTCGACTTATCAAGTCTCTCTATGGCTTGAAACAAGCATCGAAACAATGGCATGCCAAATTCGATCAAGTCATGTTATCAAATGGTTTTAAAATTAATGAGTGTGATAAATGTGTATATGTTAAGAACACTCATAATGGCTTTGTCATTTTGTGCTTGTATGTAGACGATATGCTTATAATGGAAAGCAATGATGAGGTTGTCAAGGCAACCAAATGCATGCTCACAAGTAAATTTGGTATGAAAGACATGGGGGTCGCAGATGTTATTTTGGGAATTAAAATCCATAAAACATCTGAAGGATTAGCACTATCACAGTCTCACTACATTGAAAAGATTCTTGAAAAGTGCAAGACTCTAGACATTGTACCAGTAAAGACCCCAATAGATGTTAATTTATATCTTTCAAAGAATACTGGTGAAAGCAAGGCTCACAAAGAGTATGCTAGTATACTAGGCAGTTTAATGTATGTCATGAACTGCACAAGGTCGGACATAGCTTGTGCTGTGAGCAAGTTAAGTTGATTTACAGTTAGTCCAAATGAAAACCATTGGAGAGCTATGAAACATGTATTGGGCTATTTGAAGCATACTCAAAAATATGTTTTGCATTACACAGAGCATCTAGTAGTGCTTGAAGGATACAGTGATGCAAATTGGATAACCAGCACAAGAGACACAAAATCCACAAGTGGATATGTGTTTACACTTGGGGGAGCAATCTCTTGAAAATCATCCAAACAAACTTGTATTGCGAGGTCTACTATGGAAGCAGAATTTATTACTTTGGATAAGGCCAGTGAAGAAGCAGAGTGGCTTCGAAACTTCTTAGAGGACATTCCTAATTGGCCTAAACCAATGTCAGCTCTGTGTATTCATTGTGATAGTCAAGTAGTAATAGGCAGGGCAAGGAATGTCATGTATAATGGTAATTCTCGACATATACGTCGAAGACACGATACCGTAAGACAACTACTCTCTAGTTGAATTATCACGATTGACTTTGTGAAGTCAAAAGAAAATGTTGCGGATCCACTAACAAAAGGCCTAACTAGAGTGATATGGTTGTAAAAACATCAAGGGGATTGGGTTTAAGGCCTAAAAAATAAGTCATCATAGCGGAAACCCTACCTAGTTGACTGGACATCCCAAGATCTAGGTTCAAAGGGACAACCAAGTTATGATGGCAGTATAAAGTACTGTCAATTCTCACCCATTCCTGTAATAAGACAGTACTAACATGTAGAGGTTAAGCATAAGCTTTTAATGATTCTGAATCGGGTATTTGGTATACCACACATTCAGAAATCACCTATGTGAGTGTGAAGTGAGGGCCGCTTCTGTGAGAATTTGAAAGGCTGAATTCTCTAAAGCACTCATGAAACCAGGTGGTATTCATGGCTAAAACGAACAAAACAGTGAGAACCAACTTTGTTCAAGAGATAGCTGTGTGATTTCTACTGTCTAGGCTTACACCAAAGGTCAATGGTTCAAGGACATTAAGTCTACTGATTGACCGAGTAAGTTCGATAGGTCTCACTAGGGAAAGTTCAAAGTCTCAGGCTACTTCTACAGATGCAATAGTCTCTCATTGAATAATCGCACATTGCATCTCTTGCATTCACGAAGAGTCATGATAACTGAACTTCTCATTCATGTGGGGGATTATTGGGACTTTGGTCTCCAAATCCCATAAGAATGTGAATGAGAAGTGTCACGCCCCGAAGCCCGGGCGCGCGAACATCCCTTCCAAACGTCAGGTCAAAGGATGATATCCCAGGCACATCATCGACCCATTTCTTTTTTTATCTTTCAATTATACGCATGCGGAAGCGATATAAAACCCCAGACAAATAATCAAACACAGGGATAGATGAGCAGGAGATACAACAACAACACCACCATTTTATTTATCTTCATTTAGCCCAACATGGAAATGTACAAATCTACAAACCCATCTCTAGGGCCGTTTCCTATGCCTCACAAAAATATACCAGGCAGGGCTAAGGGTCTACTACCACCACTACCAACTATCATACACGATAAATCTCCAAAAGTTCCTTCGCAGCTCAACTTGTACCCCGGGCTACCGGCACGCCATTACGAGAACCTGAAAGGCGATCAGCCACAGCGAATGAGATATACATCTCAATGAGTCAACGCCTAAGTCCAATTAGGACGTTGATTCACTCAAGCAGCCTAACTTACAATACCAAGCAGCAACACGGCCCAACGGCCAATAAACAACCACATGCAACTCACCTTGCCTTCAGCCACACAAAAAATATCTCATGGCATTCAAACACAACAGGTCAAGGTATACAACCAGAACACACGTCAATCACTCAGGCATTCAAGCACTCAGGCACTATGCAACATGCGTGTTCCAGTTATTACTGCAAGAGTCGCCCCACTCTCGCCACAGTACAGCCTCACTGCTAGTACTCTTCCGGTTATACCGGGCGTCGTCCCACAACGTTCACGGCGACGGCAACTAATAGCCCCTCAAGACCCCTAAGGCAAGCATATTAGGATTCCAATATGGACTTCGGCCCATCACTAGCTGCGACCGGCTTCTGAAACAATCGTAGTATTCCGAACTCCCGCCGGTACGAATTGCCAGGCTTCCGATAAGTCGTGGGATTCCGAACTCCCGCCGGCACGAACTTATCAGGCTTCCGATAGGTCGTGGAATTCCGAACTCCCGCCGGCACGAACTTATCAGGCCACGGATCCGAGTTACCCCGGGTACCGTCTACGTCCCCAGTTACTTTAGGGTGACGTTTATTCATCGTGTGACCACACAATAACACAGGCAACCAAGCCAATTCATATATTCGCATTTAGCCAATGCAAACTCAATCATGCTCAAAACTCGGCTCACGGCCATTTTCATGTTCAACTCGGCCCTCGGCCATTTTCGTACTCAAAATTACAATTGGTCACACGGACGTTTAAAAATTTATTTAAACATGGCATTTAAAACAAGTGAGATCATTCAGCAAAAATGCGCAATCCACACTCAAACCATCAAACAGTCAATCAATCAGTGATCATGCATTCACTATTCATCCACCGATAAATATCCGAATCCGGACTATTTATCTCCACGTCAGTTATAAATCCAATCTAATTAATTACCACAAAGCAGGCAATTACCTATGGTAACTATTCCACCTAACCACGGTAATTCCAACTAACCACAGTAACTAATTAGTCTAACCATGGTAACTAATTAAACTAACCATGGTAACTAATTAAACTACAGTAACTATTCAGTTACTACGGTAACTAACTAATCTATTTACCGTTACTTAATTAAACTAAACCTAAGTGCAATTAACAGCCTAATCAGGGATTAGGGGTTAACTCACACGACAACTGGCGGCGACGGTCGGCGGCGAGCGGCGGCGGCGGCGGTTTCCGGCGGCGGCGGCGGCGGCGACGACAAAAATTCCGGCGGCGGTCCCTAAGAACTCTCCTCGTCGATCCGGACGCAACCGCGGTGTCGGATTTCCAAAACGACACCCGAGCGACGACGAACGACGGCTGGAAAGCAGCTGTTCTCGCGGCCAAATGACGACGACGGTCACGGTGAGCGAGCGGCAAGCTCGGCGGACGACGGCGAAGCTTGAATCGAAGCAAAACACGCCTTTTCCCCAACGACCAGCCTCTGTTCAGTTCAACCCACGAAAATACAGCAACTTCATGGAAGATCCGTCCTCATATCTACGTAGCCCAATGTCTTACGGTCGCGTAGGCGAAAACGGAGCTCAATTCGCCCTCCGGACGAGCTCAAACGAGCGATTCCAAGTCCGGCGCGCGCTGAAAAACGAGAAAACGGGGCTCTCGGGTTTGGGCTCGCGGACGGCGATTCGGGCGGCGGTTGGATCGGCTCATGGTGGGGGATGGTGGTTTGGTGAGGTGGTGAACAGCGGCGATTCGGCGGGCGGTCGAGCGGCGGTCCGGTGAACGGCGGTGGCGGCTAGGTTCAAGCCAAGAAGAAGATGAAGATGAGATGAGATGATGAAGATGGTGAGGCAACGTGAGCAGCAAAAGGGGGGCTGCCGTGCGTGGAAAGAGAGGGAAGGAAGAGAGAGAGAGAGAGAGAGAGGAGAGAGAAAAGGGAAGAGAGAGAAAGTGGTCTTAGGGGCAAAAGGGTAATTTCAAAGGTCAAATGGCAATTTTGTAATTAGCCAAAAGTCAAAAAGTAAGATTTGACTAGCATTTATTGAGGTGGGGCCCACGGGTCAATCGGTATTAATTGTTTCTGGCGTATATGAATAATATCTGAGGGTATTTCGGTAATTTGACAATTCAGGACTGGTTCAGGATATTTGGTTCAGGGTCGGGTGCGGGCGCGAAGGAATTCGGCGAGAATTATTTACGGCGCAACTAAACTAATCGAACTACAATTAACTACGCTTCAGTCGACGATCAACGTCCTCCAGACTATACGATTCCGTGTCCGATAAATGTCACTCAATTCCAAAAATCCCAATATTATTCATTTAATAGACCTTGAAATTTCGGGACGTCACAACTCTTCCCCCCTTGGGAAATTTCGTCCCCGAAATTAAAACATTACACCACCTCAAAAAGAAAAGGGTACATACTCTTCATTGAATCTTCACTCTCCCAAATTGCACCCTATGTTCCATGATATTGCCAAATCACCTTAACTAAAGGGATTGTCTTGGTCTGCAACACTTGCTCTTTTCTGTCGTCGATTCCTATTGAACGTTCCACGTACGACACCTGCTCGTCCACTTCAAAACTCAGCACATGAGTTGGATCGGGCTCATACTATCTCAGCATCGATACATGGAATACGTCATGCACTTGAGCAAGTCTCGGTGGCAACGCAAGACGATAAGCCAGATTCCCAATCCGCTCTAAGATTTTGAATGGTCCAACGTACTTCGGGCTCAACTTTCCTTTCTTGCCGAAACGAGATGTCCCTCTCATAGGCGACACCTTTAAAAAGACATGCTCGCCTACTTGAAACTCCAGCGGTCTACGCCGCTTGTCGGCGTAACTCTTCTGACGGCTCTAGGCTATCCTAAATCTTTCTCTGACGATCTTGACAGTATCCAATGGTTGTTGCCCCAGTTCAGGACCAGTGATCTTCCTTTCACCGACCTCGTCTCAACAAACTGGCGTTCTGCAAGGTTTCCCATACAATGCTTCAAACGGTGCCATCTTAATATTTTGTTGATAACTGTTGTTGCAGGCGAACTCGACCAAATGAAGCTGCTCTTCCCAAATCCAACACACATGCCCGCAACATGTCCTCAAGCGTCCGAATCGTCCTTTCAGACTGGCCATCCGTCTGCAGATGATAAGCAGTACTAAACTGCAGCTTTGTTCCCATCGCAGTCTGCAAGCTTTTCCAAAAGGTGATAGTGAATCTTGGATCACGATCCGATGTGATCGTCACTGGCACTTCATGAAGATGTACTATCTATCGCATGTACAATCAGCATACTTATCCAATGCAAAGTCCTTTCACATGGCGATGAAATGCGCAGACTTCATCAGTCTATCCACCACGACCCAAATCAAATCATTGCCTCTGTAATTTCTTAGCAACCCCACCACGAAGTCCATCGTGATAAGCTTCCATTTCCACTCTGGAATTTCAAGCAGTCGCAGCAATCCACTAGCCTTACAATACTGCGCCTTCACTTGCCGGTGTATTAAACACTTCGCCACGTGCTTGGCTATGTCCGCTTTCATGCCATTTAAAAGGGGTTCTCATTGATCCTAATACTCACAGATCTATCTAGTCAAACGAGCTTGCGGTCCATCATCACTCAGGACGTAACACATCCCTGCCCTTTCTTGATACCAACATCACATGTCATGCCTAGGATTCTGTTGGTTACGGTCTTCGCATATAACACAATTTCAAACAAGTCCGATGCAATCCTCGGATCTCTGGGAATCAACCTCCAGGTATTCCGTGGCGCAATCTAGACCTCTGCAGGACACATCACCGCAGGTACACACAAACAACACATCCCTCACATAGACGGGATCTTCTCCAACAGCAACCTCGGAGGTATTACAATAGACTTTCACCAACTTCCCACCAGGCATTTAGGCATTTCTCATACACGGCATCTCAATCCACTCATCCTTTCATTCACCACTTCGCTCACCAAAACGTAATGCTATGCCATGCACTTTAAATAAGATGATGCAACTTTTAAAACCAGTCAGACTCAGCACAACGCCTAGACCCACTTTTCAATGTGTGGCTTGGTTCATTCCTGTCCCCATCGCCATCTTAGAAGCCTGTCAAGAGCCGCACTTTGTCCGAGCCTCTCTGCTCCGGCGATCACTCCCCGCCCTCGTCAGACCGGGTCGTTACAGGCCCACCAGCTTTCGTCTGGTTCGTCCCCAAGTCAAGCACCTACTAAGAAGGTCCCGTTCAACACGTCCCATACCATGTCTCACTACGGTTTATAGGCATCCCGTACAGCTTGTCCCATATCAAGCGACGGTTTATCAAGTCCGACAAAACGATGATATGCTTATGCATGTACGCTCTCAAACTCTCGTTTCTAATGCAACCAATCGGTGCAATGCATGAGTAACCTCAACTTCCAAACTCGTACCGCATACCACTTACATTCCGTAACCACAGTTCTCGCCTTTACCTGAACATTCTAGCATCATAAGCGACCATTGCATCAAAGATCAGATACTTAAAATCAACCTAGAGCACTCTTTCCTGGTCGCTGTCCACAACAAGATCATAATCATTCAATTAGATTGGCTCTTCATCCAAAGTTGATATCTAAACCACCAAGCACAAGCTCAATCCACACTTAGCACTTCACAATCATCGTTCACTTCCCTATGAACCTCATATCTCACATGCCTTCACAATATCGGTTCCTTATCTCAAACTGAGCATTCAAATACCACAGGCGACCATCATAACAAGGATTAGGTACTTAGATCAGACTATATAACCCTTTCTTGTCGCCGTTCACAATAGACCCATGATCATGCAATCTAGCTAGCCCATAATCCAAGGTTACTGTTCGCTTCCTTGCGAACCTCACACCATCATCCAGGGCTCTTCGATAATAATCGATATCTAAAACCTTCAAGATCTGATACAGATTCAAGCCTATAATCCTCAGATACCAAACCATCGCAATTCCATATCCACAATCTATTACACAGGGCTAACCATCAGAATTCACAATTCAAGTCTATCAATAAGTCGTCCTCATTACGACTTATCGTCCATTCCCCTGTCGATCACTATACGATATCCTCAAGGCGGAGAGATCATCAAACCTATGCATTGATCGACAAAATTCTCATTTAACAAGAAGCCTAAGCTACTACCAATCCCCTAGTAATTCTTGTAGAAAGACATCGGAAAAATCACTCACCACTATGATGTCCTCCATCCTTGGTTCCTCAATCAATAGTTTAACTACAGTTACCAACTAGCCTTGATAACTACTATCCCATAAACGAGTCACCTCAACAAACTCAAAACTAACCCCCCTCCAACGGGTTAACTGAATTGCATTGCAAATCTCTATCATATCACTACTCAGGGCCATTAATAAAAGTCGATCACCAAAACCATTAGAAGACAACACAAATTCAAACTTATATTCAAATACATAACCAAAGTTCCAGTCTATCTCTTCCTCACAACCCCTGTAACTAACTTACAACCAGAACATTCTACCGTAGACAATACACTATTCTTTAGTGGGGTTGATTCAGGTTGTCATGCAGAGCGTTCCCTCGCATCTGTCCTCCCTGCTGCATCGGCATCAGCCTTCCCATCTGTCTCTGCGGGCAGTCTTTAACTTGGTGGCCATGTTGACCACAACCATAACAAGCACCTGTCCTTCTAGGGCACGGGGCTGATCCATGTTTCCGCTTACAAAGCCGACACACACCATTGGGGTGATACCTAGGCTTCCCAACAGCATTCCTCCGATTGAGCGGGATTGAGAACCTGCTTCCCACCATTGGTCCTTTGCCGAATCTGCGGTTATCTCTTGCCGCAGGGGCACACCGCGATCCAGATGCGGCTGCTCTTTCAGCAACATCCCTTTCTACCAATTGAGCTCTCTCATACAGCTCATTGTAGTCTTTCAGATTCAGCGGCACTAGAACACTCTTAATCTCGGGCTTCAGCCCGTCTCTGAACCTTCTTGCCCTATCCACAGGGTCTTCGATCATCCTCGGCGCATATTTGGACAACTCGGCAAACTTTGCCTCGTACTGATCCACTGACAGCTGGTTCTGGCGCAGGCGAAGGAATTCATTCATCTTCTGCTCCCGCGCACAGTCAGAGAAATACTTTCCATTGAAGGCCTCCACGAAGGTATTCCACTCCGGGACCACACCCTCGGGAAAAGCTCTTCCCTGCGTGGCTTTCCACCACGAGCTAGCGTTACCCTGCAGTTGGTAAACGGCCAGCGTTACTTTCTCCTCCTCTGAACACCTTAACAAGGCGAACACTTTTTCCAGCTCTTCAATCCATGAGGTTGCAGCCTCAGGGTCACCCGCTCCAGAAAACTTCGGTGGCTTAAGCTTTAGAAACTGCTCCACCAGCCTATGCGTTTGCGGCCTTCCAACTCCGTTCTCAGCTAACGGATTCTCTTGTGGGGTGGCAGCAGCAGCTTGGTTCCTCATTTGCTGCCCCATCAGGCCTCCCATAGCCTCCAATGCTTGCAGGATCCCGTCCACTCTAGGATCTCTAAGAACTGCCCCTTCTCTGGGCATTTCCTGTTCGTCCACCCTACCCACTCTGGGTCTTGCTCGGGCGGCTCTTCCTCTGCCTCTGTGAGCTACTGGAACGCGGTTCTCAATCGCTTTCGGAACAACTGGAGCTACCCTTTCCGTGGGTACTCCCGGAACACGATCCCTCTCCATATCGGGATCCACTTGAGTTGCCCTACCTCGGGGCGCTCTCCGGTTACGGTTGCTCATCTTGCAGGATCGTAAGGACTCTTGCTCGCCCAAAGCAACGCGTAATGAGAACTCAGGTTTACTACTAAACAGCAATCAAACAGCAATCACAAGCATATGGTTTAATTCCTACTAACTATCCCATTCCCAGCGCGCCTTATTACTCCACAAACCATGCTCTGATACCAAAACGGGGATGTCACGCCCCGAACCCCGGGCGAGCGAACATCCCTTCCAAACGTCAGGTCAAAGGATGATATCCCAGGCATTCACTATTCATCCACCGATAAATATCCGAATCCGGACTATTTATCTCCACGTCAGTTATAAATCCAATCTAATTAATTACCACAAAGCAGGCAATTACCTATGGTAACTATTCCACTTAACCACGGTAATTCCAACTAACCACAGTAACTAATTAGTCTAACCATGGTAACTAATTAAACTACAGTAACTATTCAGTTACTACGGTAACTAACTAATCTATTTACCGTTACTTAATTAAACTAAACCTAAGTGCAATTAACAGCCTAATCAGGGATTAGGGGTTAACTCACACGACAACTGGCGGCGACGGTCGGCGGCGACCGGCGGTGAGCGGCGGCGGCGGCGACGACAAAAATTCCGGCGGCGGTCCCTACGAACTCTCCTCGTCGATCCGGACGCAACCGCGGTTTTGGATTTCCAAAACGACACCCGAGCGACGACGAACGACGGCTGGACAGCAGCTGTTCTCGCGGCCAAATGACGACGACTGTCACGGTGAGCGAGCGGCAAGCTCGGCGGACGACGGCGAAGCTTGAATCGAAGCAAAACACGCCTTTTCCCCAACGACCAGCCTCTGTTCAGTTCAACCCACGAAAATAAAGCAACTTCATGGAAGATCCGTCCTCATATCTACGTAGCCCAATGTCTTACCGTCGCGTAGGCGAAAACGGAGCTCAATTCGCCCTCCGGACGAGCTCAAACGAGCGATTCCAAGTCCGGCGCGCGCTGAAAAACGAGAAAACGGGGCTCTCGGGTTTGGGCTCGCGGACGGCGATTCGGGCGGCGGTTGGCTCGGCTCATGGTGGGGGATGGTGGTTTGGTGAGGTGGTGAACGGCGGCGATTCGGCGGGCGGTCGAGCGGCGGTCCGGTGAACGGCGGTGGCGGCTAGGTTCAAGCCAAGAAGAAGATGAAGATGAGATGAGATGATGAAGATGGTGAGGCAACGTGAGCAGCAAAAGGGGGGCTGCCGTGCGTGGAAAGAGAGGGAAGGAAGAGAGAGAGAGAGAGAGGAGAGAGAAAAGGGAAGAGAGAGAAAGTGGTCTTAGGGCAAAAGGGTAATTTCAAAGGTCAAATGGCAATTTTGTAATTAGCCAAAAGTCAAAAAGTAAGATTTGACTAGCATTTATTGAGGTGGGGCCCACGGGTCAATCGGTATTAATTGTTTCTGGCGTATATGAATAATATCTGAGGGTATTTCGGTAATCTGACAATTCAGGACTGGTTCAGGATATTTGGTTCAGGGTCGGGTGTGGGCGCGAAGGAATTCAGCGAGAATTATTTACGGCGCGACTAAACTAATCGAACTACAATTAACTACGCTTCAGTCGACGATCAACGTCCTCCAGACTAAACAATTTCGCGTCCGATAAATGTCACTCAAATCCAAAAATCCCAATATTATTCATTTAATAGACCTTGAAATTTCGGGACGTCACAAGAAGTGAGGGATGGAGCAAATCCCGCATTGGAAATTTTTTCTTGTCCAAACAGACATGTTTGTCTTGAAATTTTTTCTTTGAACAAACATGGTCGTTTGAAAGATATCTGTTCGGGTTATTGACTCTTCATTCTTAACCGCTTCACTGCCTATAAATACAAACATTGATTGCCTCGATTCAATTTTCGATTTTTTTCGCATTCGGCATTTTTGTAATTTTGTCATTCTTTCTTTCTTCATCGTCATCATTTTGTGCGATTATTCTACAAAGTTAAGTTCGAAAGTTTTCTATTGGAGTAGTACCGCTTCATAGGAAAGGCAATCCGTTCTATCTTAGGAGGCAATTGTCCAAGGACCTTGGGTACCAGTGGAGGGGACAAATTGTCTTAAGGACACAACGTGAATTCGTTGGGCTTGGATTATCCATCTGCATTCGGATTACTCACCTGCATTCAATTTCTGGTTTGTCTATCAACTCTCTTATGCGTATACATACACATAGGTTCTAACATGTTCTGTATCATTTTCATTGCCTGGGAAATCGTCTTGCCAAAGGCCGCCAGGCGGGGTGATGCTGGCTTGAAATGCCATGGTAACTAGCAATGTTGCTACCACCATTAGCGTCTTATGCATACTTTCTTGCGACTTTCTCTCCCTTTCCTTCTTGTTCACTTCCCATGCAGGTGGATGGAAGGCAGAGATCGTGTTATTCGCATTGCATGCTCGTCCGGATGGGTCGTGATTTCTAAAGTTTGAGGAACAGGAGCCATAATTTCTTAGGCTCTTCCCGCGCGCACCCCTTGTGCTAATAGGCTGAATGCTGTGAAACCTCTGGAGTTCGTAATGTACGGGCTTACTCCTTTATTAATCAGGAAGTCTATAGGCTGTAGAGGAGTAACAACAGAATGTACCAATTGGGGTCAGGTTTGAATTACACAAGCCCATGCTATACTTATTTCAGGATTAACTTTGGTACGAGTGTTTTTTCAGTCCTGTAGTGTTTATGACTATTATTTGATGCCTTCACAAGGGAAACCCATCCCTTGTTGAATTTGGGTCTGCTATCTCTAGTTTTATGTTCCTTCTAATCTAGATAGAATTAGCATGAAAATAGCGTGAAGTGTAAAGTTGTAGTTAATTGTCTGGACGAGTTATTTTTTTTCCACATATCATAACCTTTAATGATTTACAAATGGATACTTTTTAGCTTTCGAAAATCTCTAAGACACTCGGATATCCTAAAAGGGAAAATAACAAAAATAGTCTTTTAACTTTGGCTGAACGTGCAATGTTATACTCGAACTTTTAATTCGTTCAATGTGGTCCTTGAACTGTTTCAAAATATTCAATTTAATCCCTAAGCTTTTAATTTGTTCAATCTAGCTCTCAATTTTCCGTAAATCAACAAAATTTGCTTATTTCAATCCATTTCCTAAGTCAACAAAATATATGATTACCTTTTTATTATGTTTTCACCTTTTTGACATCAATAAATATTACGATAGTTTCATTTAAGCATATTTTCACTAATGATCTCTATAGTAGCAAAAGTATAACCTCATTTAAAGTTGTATCGGGTTTATATTCATGCTATTTTAATTTCCGAATTTGCAGATTTAACTTAATTTATTGAAAAAACACGAAACATAAAAATTTGAACTTTTAATCCATCTAAAAAAAATTAGGAACAAGGTTTAGATTAATATAACTACGAGAAATCTATAGATAGACGAATATTGTTGTCAAATATTCTTATGAAAATACTTATTTAAAAGTTGAAAGAATTATGTATCTGATATAACTCTAACTTTTTTACTATTATAGAGATTATAAGTTAAAGACACTTAAATAGAACTATATAGTATTTGAAAAGGTAAAAAGATAATAAAAATATTTTGTTGATTTAGAAAATTGATTGAAATGAAAGTATATTCTAAAATCTGAGCAATAGTGCAATTGTGAACAGTTGTAAATAATATCGAGTGACTTATTTGACTTTGTTACGGCAAGTTGAGAGACTAGATCAAACAAATTGAAATTTAAGGAGTAGATCGAACAGTTATGAATTGTTCAAGGACCACATCGAACAAATTAATAGACTAAAGATAACATTGCATATTGGGCCAAAGTTTAGTGACCATTTGTGTCATTTTCCTTATCCTAGAATGGTAAAATTACCAAAAAAATCCTAAACTAAATGTACTTCTACTAATTCAGTCATAAACTTTTTAGTTGTGCCAATTGAGTCGTAAGCCTTTTTACAATCTATTGATTTAGTCTTTCTGGCCAATTTTGGCCAAAAATTGCAAAGGTGGATCTTGGCCTTCCTACGTGGCATGACTGGTGTTGACGACAAAATTGATTTTTTTTAATTATTTCTTATTTTATATTTTTTTTTCCTTTTGCATTAGCCAGTTGCCAGGCCTCCACGATGGCTGGCGAGGGTTGCCTCTCGCTGGGATTTGGAGGGAGCAAGGCTCCATCTTGCTAGATCCCGACGAGCTAGAGCTCCCCCTTGCCAGAGCCTCGAACTACATCAGCTACGACCACAGCAAGCGCGACTCGAACGTCGGGAAGAAGGCTCCCGTCACCGTCCTCTTCAGCATACCCAAGTAAAACAACGAGCAGAGGTACCTGATCGAGCTCAGTAGTGGCGAGTTTGGGGTCACCTACCTATGATATGCATCGATTTGGGCTCGCAGACGCTGCTCGCTTGCAAGAGCATCTCAAAGCAGAAGCTGAGGATGGGAGTGGACATCAAGGACGTGTGGTGGGAGGTGGCGAACATGAAGCATTGGTGGGCTCGACCTCGTCGGGATCTGGTGAGGTTGAACCTCACTCGATGCCAGCGAGTCGGCCCTCGCCTGTGGCCGATCGCCGGTGGTCATTGAGGTCTGGCCACCAGCAAGGAAAGAATGAAAAGAAAAGAAAAACAACATAATTGCTAAAAAGTTTCGAGGTCCTTTTATTTTTAAAATAGTAAAAATTATCTATATCGTTGCCGACCGTGCCATATAGGACGGTCGACCGATGTCCACATCAGCAATTTTCGGTCAAAATTAGTCGGAAGGATTAAATTGACAAATAGTCAAAAGGTTTAAGACTCAATTGGAATAATTGAAAGGTTTAGGATAAAATTGGCACAAGTGCAATTAGTTTAGGACTTTTTTGGTAATTTAATCTCCTCGAACATGCCTTAAGTTGTCTATTTGCAGCAGCCAAATGCAAAATAGTTTCACCATAATCGTCCCTCGTGTTGATGAATTGAACATCGCCCCAGATATTCATCCAAAGCTTCAAGCTTCCAGTCTATTATGCTTCATGCACAAATGCAGGATCTACTGACCATGTTTTGCAACACTAAGGGCTGCATCAGGTCTTGCTTGAACCAAGAGTTCCAACACATGCACATGCCCTTCCATGGCCGCAATATGATATCTGTCGCGAAGGAAATATACTTCAGCTTCGGGGCTGACTCTTAACAAGCTTGCCACTATGTTAAGGTACCATTTTGCTGTTGCGAGATGAAGAGGCGTTGACCTCTGAGAATCCTGCTTACTTGCCAGCTCAGCCTTCCGAGGTAGGACCTCTTCCACGAAATCCAAGTGTCCGAGCAACGCTGCGATGTGTAGCGGAGTTTCTGTGTGATTCTCGGTCATGATTTGGTCGAGAAGCCGGTTATCTTGTCCGAGCAACTCAAGCAAAGATGGCACTTTCCTTTAACGGTGGCTTCATAGAGCTCGGACTCCATGCTTGGCTCTCTAAAATGGAAGTTTCGGAATACTCACTGCTTCATTTGGGGACTTGAATATATATTGTTCACCAAGTCGACCTTCACGGTTGAACACCAGAAAAAAGAAAAAACAACACTTCACGGTAGGCTTGACAAAGATCGAAGAATAATTGGTGGATAATTAGAAAATGGTTACCAATAAGAATGGGCGGGCGCCTTCTCAGAAGCGATAAATTGTTCATCCTGTTTCTTTGTGAAATTTGGAATGAAATCTCATATATTGGGATTTCCTTTAATCCCTCTAAGGTTTCTTATATGTAAGTATAATAAAAATAAATAAGGGAAATGGTAAACTTGAAGAAAACCCACAAAACATCTATAACAATACAAAAAGTATGACTAGTAGCCACTTGCGACCACCAATTGAGCTGCCATAACAGTAATCTTATATCAAGCGGCCATGATCTCGAGCTTCGCAACTCAAACTCTAGTGGTTGCGGCCGCCGCGACCATAGTTGCTGCAAGCTTAAAGCTTGATCTCGCGGCTTTCGCGGCTGTGATGGACCTCGTCTCTTTCTCAATTTTGCTTTCTCTTATATTGTTTGATGTGGTGCCTTTTTGGCTCATAAAATTTTCAACGAATCATAATACGAAACGTGTATTCCGGCGTGGCACATAAATTCACTAGAGTCTATGTCATTAATTCTGCAATACATGTCAACAAAGAAAGAAAGAAGGACGGTTTTTACTTTCGAACAAAAATAAAGGAACGATGGTGATATTATTCCTTTAAATAGAACTTCCATTCCGCGATTTTTATTGTTTTTTTATCTAGCTTCCTTATTTAATTAATTAAGGTTATCAAATATGTTTAGATTCCAACAAAGTCCAAACCAGTTGTCCATTCTATTGAAATGAAAATTAGGGCCCACAACCACCGTCGTCATCTTGGATAACGGTGGCCATTAGGCTAGCATCTCCCTTCGAGGATTAGCATCTATGTGTCGTTTTTTCCTGTGGCCAATGGTGGAAAGTAAATGGATGCCCACCGACAAAACATTTCCGAGACCCAAATATGTAATTATTTTTCCTTGTTTGCCCTTTCTGCTGCAATTGAAATAAATTTCCGATATCTTTCGAGTGCTGACTGCATTCCGAAAGAAACCTGAAATGTTAGGAAATATTGAATTGACTCAGCGAGATTACAACCAATACTAACAATAATCTAAAAATGGTATGACGTAAGGACATCCATCCATTAGAGTTGACTTCTAACCTAATTCTGCTTTCTAAATTGCTACAATAATATAGTTATTGTGCTTTTACGTTAGCTATGCTAATTTAATCGAATAGCCAATTTCTCTATCACTATCCATAACCATGTCACTATCCGAAGGTTCCATCCGTATTACCTTGTTGAAAGATATAACAATGACCAAGACTTAGTCCATAATAAAAGGCACAGACAAATAATTAGTGACTAGTGAAGCAGGACTTATCGATTTTTCGTTTCCCGGCCCAATCAGACTTATTAGTTATCCTTGGCTTAGATTGATACATAGTGAAAGTCCGACACTATTTAATTATAATCAGCCAGCCAAAAAAAAAAAAAACTCTTACCATCCTTTAGAATTCATTAGTGAAAAAATGTAGTTGGCTCCAATAAATCTGTGACTATTTTTGAAAAGTCAAAGTCAATGGTTGTCGACTTAATTAAACATTTCCAAGACGCAAATATTTGATTATTATCCACGAGATGTGATGGTGATATTAAAAGCATTCAGTGATTTGCTTATACTAAACAATCGGTGATATTAAAAAAGCATTCAGTGCATTTGCTTGTTAACTTAACTATAAATGATTTTTTAAAAAGGTAGGGCATAGTCAAGCACTCAAAGTTTGTCGCGTTATTACTTCATAGTAGGACGTTAAGTATTTGATATGTAAAATTTTATTCTAGTCTATTAGCGAGACTTTTAACAACGACATCGAAGATCCTTCACTCTCTCACTCTCTTTCCTTTTCCTTTGTATCCATTAGAAGGTACTGTACTTCTCTCTCCCTCTCCTCAATTCTCACGCATTCACGTACTCCCTCAGCCTTTACGACTCTCTCCCCTTCGCTCCGCTGGAAACATGGTGGTTTCCGGCGAACACCAACCTCTTAACGGCTCTCTCCCTCACGAGCTCACCTCCAAGACTCCCTTCCCCAGCCTCAAGCTCTAACGTCCTCATAGGAATCCTCAGCCTCTCCGCGCTCTTCATTTCTCTCTCCTAGAACACTTCAATAAATCAAAGTAATAAATAAAGAAATTGCTAGAAATGCGACTAACATAAATGCAAAGCACACCACAACCTTACTATGATTAATTCCCAAAATTTGACAAGTTTTTTGGATTTAATTGCACTATTTGAAAGTTTTAGTGTTAAGAATCGTACACCCATTCTAGAAAAATAATCCGAGCAAACAATCCACACTAGCAGAATATAATAATAAAAAGAACAGAAACAAAAGAACACAATAGAGAATCCATTGGTCTTCGAGAAAATAGGAATACAATTGATGATCTTTTCACAAGATCATGGCACAAAGAGATTAAGAACACTCATAAAGCCGTCACGGCCTCTCTTTTTCTTTTTCTCTCTATTCGCAACTTTGCGAATAGGCGCGAGTCGAAACCGAGATTCCGCGGATCCATATTGTGATTCGCGTTTCCTCGTCTACAAAAGAAGAGGGAGTGCGTGTGATTGTCGAGATGAGGAGGCTGGTGTTATAGTTTACTGGGGTTTTATAGAGGAGTTTTAAGGGGGATCGCCATGAGAGAGATCTTGAGAGAGTTCTAGATAAAAGTGCACTGTTCATGATGGGTTTGGAGATGCTTCGGTAATCTTCTGCAATTTACTAAAAAGATGACTAAATAGTGACATTAACTTTTTTAATGACCTGTAGTCCATTTAATTCATCTATATTAATCAATCTCATTTTCGTATCATAGTGCATACTCGAACATCAAATATAATTCGAAATTTGCCATCATTTTAGTAAATCCTTCAATAGGTAAGGTTTCTTTCCTTGGATCAAATACTGTAGAGAAGTATTTAAAATTTAGGTTTGAAATGGGGAAAATTGTTCAAAAAGTCCTAAACCTATTGCATTTTTGTCAATTTAGTCATAAATATTTTAATTATGCTAATTAAATCCTAAATCTTTCCGTGTTTTACCAATTGAGTCCATTCGACTAATTTTGGCCGGAAATCGCTGACGGCACTCTGACTGTCATACATGGCACCGCTGGTGCTGACATGGACAATGTTTATTAATATTTTACTATTTTTTCAAAAAATTGAGTTATTTTTTAAAAAATTTCCTTTCTTTTCTTTTCTTTTCTTTTCTTTTCATTCTTTCCTTGGCTTTATTGTGACTGAAGCCCTTGCCCAGGCCGTCATGGCAGCGACCCTCGCAGTAGCTGACAAGGGCTTTGCGGCCCTCGCCTAGTGGAATGCCCATGCAACTCTTGCTAATCATAGTAAAAAAAAAAAGAAATAGAAAGAAGGAAAAGTGAAGAAAGAAAAAAAGGAAAAAGAAAACAAAAAATAATTAGAAAAATATTCAAAAAAAATTCACGTGCCGACTGTACCAAGTAAAACAACCGGTGTCTACGTCAGCAATTTTCGGCCAAAATTGTGCTGATTGACTCAATTGGCAAAACGTGAAAAGGTATATAACTCAATGAATACAAATTAAAATGTTTATAAATGAATTGGTAAAAGTACATAAGTTTACAATTTTTTCTCCGTTTAAAACAATAGGGAGTTTTATATGGTAGCTGCGTAGTTTATTTTCAAAGGAAGAAGTTATCAATGATATAGTACCTCGAATTCAATTACTACTTATCTTAATGACTAGGGCTTGGAAGAAACTTATTTGTCGAAATTTTACTCAGAACAATGGCAAGAAAAGGAAAAGAACAAAGCCGATGCCCCATTTCCTTCCCCCCTCTCCTCTCTCCACCCTTCCCAAACTCTAGCCGCCGGTAACATTTCCTGATAGAGAGACTCTCTCTCCCTCTGCCTCACCCTTTTCTTTAGTTGTTTTGATCTTCTTTTTCCTTTTTCTTGCTTTCTTCCCTTTTGGGAGCTTTTCTCTTCCAATTTAGCCTAGATTTAAAAAAATTTATCTCTCATTTTTGGGAGATTTGTATCCTGATCTAGTTTAGATTTAGAGTTTTCTGCATATATGTTTTCGGGATTTCGCTCTCCTCGAGTTTAAGTCCAATTTCGAAGGAGATCAGAGGAGCTTCGTGAAGGTTTCTCCCGTGTCAAATCTATGATCGTTCAACTTTTTTACTTTACTCGGTGATGGTGTTGGGGACGCCAAACCTAGGCGCTCACCGCCGAAAGGCAAAGCCGTAGCAATAGATGGAGTTCTCGGTGTGTGCTCAGTACTGAAGACGGATTCGGTGATCGGCCGCCGATTATGGTGTGAAGATGTCATAGATGTGCTCTTTGAGCGTGTAACCCATAACCTTGTTCTGATGATTTCTCCTGTTATTTGGAGATTATTTTGTTTTGAAGTTGTCTGGGATAGGAGTATGCAAACTGGATCGGACCGGACCAGGGCCGGACCAACCCTGCCGGGTTGGTCCGGTCCTTGAGGGGAGCGGTCCGGTCCCCGGTCCCATGGTGGGTGGGACCGGACCGAACCGCCTAGAAAAAAATAATAATAAGTAGCCAACACCATCTTGTTGGGATATCCAACTTTTATGAGCACTTATTGATCAAAAGAGAAAAGTAACTTCCTTGCTTCTAAAGTAAACTGCAGAATTTGAAGTTTTTCACACAATAAATCAGAACAGAGCGGCATCCAAGTTATGTGGATGAAGCTTTGGTAGCTGAGGGGTTTGGCAATAAGTGTTCGATCGGACATTTTTGTTATTTCAAGGTATATTACAGCAATACGATCTCTTTAGCCTAATCCGAACCCGTCTAATGGATCAAAAAAGAGTCAGAAAAAATACGATAGATCGCACTCTCACACAAGAGGAATTTACACTAGTTGGGCGGTTTCCTCCCTCAACTAAACTGCACAATTACCAGCAGCCTCGAGTCAAGTTCGAGGTAAACAAAAATTAAAAAAATTTTGGTATTAACGGTCCCATTGGGACCGGACCGTTGGTCCTGGGCCAGTCCGGTCCCCGGTCCCGAAAATTTGGGGATCGGGACTACCGGTCCCGTCCCCGGTTCCATACCGGGACGGGACCGGCCCGGACCATGCACACCCCTAGTCTGGGATGTATTTTAGTTTGTAGTTGAACTGCGATATTTCTCTCTTGTATCCTGAGAAAGTGAATGAAATAAAATGTTACTTTTGACCCCAAAAAAAAGTATGTATGTCAATGATCATTTCTAAACTTTGTTGGCAATTTACTAAAAATAATTATAAGTGAGATCATCGAGGATTAGCACTCACTCGATTTACTAGTTAGACGAGAAATTACTACTTTAGAGGTGCATAGAGATTGTTACTATTCTGAATGTAAGTTACTCATATTGTGACATGAGAATGCTTACACTTAGTAATTTCCTTATAGCAAAGTGAATTGCGTCAAACCGTCGTGAGTGATATATCACGTGTTAATTGACCTAAAGCCATGGTAAATTGGTTAAACTCCTCATAATCTGATTCTACAAATTGGATTAAGAAATAATCAAACTGTCGTGTTCTCAATTGCGCCTATAGCTAGTACTTTCCCTTTTAGTGTGGTAATTTAGCTATATAGTTCATAGTAAGAAATTCTTATCACTCAGCTCGAGTGATTGTAATCTACCTTTGAAGAAAGTAAATTACCTCGAGTTATCGGAAGCTCGAAGGTCTTAATGATAGTAATTTCTCTTGCGAAATAGTAAGCAATCTGAAATCATTGTAACTTTCACTTGCCCTGTTCTTAGAAAATTTACTTAACTGATCGCAACATTTCTGGTAAGTTCGTAATCAATGGATCGTATCCATAAGTAATAATCCTTTTGACTGTCGTGATTGATAGAATAATTAAATATTAAATCTCGCCTTCATTTAACAATTTAAGCTTTTAGAATAGTTGGCAGTGCTCCCACAAAAATCTCACATGATATGAGGTCCTGAGTTGCAGTGGTCCGTCCCACAAAATCTCATAGTAATTCCCTCTATTTAATCGCAAAACTTACAAATTCCACCGGAGAAAACTTCCTTGATTATCTATTATACATCTTAAACTCCATCTTTTACATAGATTCAACACGCTTAAAACATTTATTGTTTTCACTAGCACATACACACATGCTTGCATCTCCTCTTGCATGGCCTTAGGGCTCGGGGCGCTTCTTCTGGGACCAACTCATTTGCAACTCCGGCCTGCGTTCTGTCGAGGCTTTGCGGACGAATTTCAGGACTTTGCGTACCAATTTCAGGATTAAGCGAACAACGTGGCACAGGAAAAGAACAACCATCAATCCCACCCATGCCAGCATCGCACCTCCGATTGCATTACTGAAAGTTTTCAGTTCGCTCGGCGGTGTGAAGACAAATATGGAGATGGCATAAGTCGCTGCCGTGAAGGTTATCGCAACCCACATGGTCAGCATCGCGATCCACGTGGTGATCCGACGCCGCTTTAGAGGAAGACTGCTTATGAGAAGCATAATGATGCTAAGTGATGCGACGAAGCTCATCGTATTACATGTCACGATGTACTTGCAATCGAACGGGTACTTATCTGCCATCACGGACTCGCCCGCAGTATGTGGTGCCGTACCATTGTCATCGCCGACGAAATTGTCCTGCCAAAGGCCGCCAGGCGAGGTGATACTGGCTTGGAATGCCATGGTAGCTAGCAATGTCGCTACCACCATTAGCTAGCAATGTCGCTACCACCATTAGCGTCTTATGCATACTATTTTGCCACTTTGTCTTTCTTTCCCTTTCAATCTCTTCCCCTACAGGTGGATGGAAGGCGGCGACCGTGTTATTCGCGTAGACTGGTCGTCCAGGTGGGTCGTGATTCTCTAAAGTTTGAGGAACAGAAACCTTAATCTCTGAAGCTCTTCCCGCGCTCTTGCCTTGTGCTAATAGGCTGCGTGCTGTGAAACCTCTGGAGTTCGTAATGTTCGGGTTTACTCCTTTATTAATCAGGAAGACTATAGTCTGCAGCGGAACAACAGTTGCATACATTTCAGGATTAACTTTGGTACCAGGGTTCTTTCAGTCATGTAGCGTTTGTGACTATTATTTGACGCCTTCACATGGGACTAGTTGAATCTCTTCTGCTATTTCATCCCTTGTTGAATCTCTTCTGCTATCTCTAGTTTTATGTTCCTTCTAATCCAGATAAAATAAGCATGAAATAGGGCCTAATTCCCTAAAAAAACCCTCAACTTTATGTCTAGTCCCAAATCTACCTCGAACTTTTTTTGTCTCGGAAAAAACCCTCAACTTTCGGTCCAGTCCCAAATCTGTCCCGAACTTTTTTTTTGTCTCAGAAATAAACCTCAAACTTTAGATTCAATCCCAAATTTGCCCCAAACTCTTTTTTGTCTCAGAAAAAACCGCAAACTTTAGGTTCAGCCCAAAATATGCCCAGATTTGTCTAAACAAATTCACAAAATTTCAATTTATTCTCAAAATTATCTCGTGGTCCAGTTCCAACTTGACGTGGCATTTCCACGTCGATAAAAAATCCACATCGGCAAAGTAATGAAGCGATATGTACGAACCAACATGGCATTTCCAAGTGAATAACAAATTCACCCCAATAAAAATTGTTGAAATTCTCCAAAATGAAACCGTTCTCAGATATTAAAGTTTAGGATGACTAACGACGATTTTTGAACATAAGGCTAATGGGGGTATATTTGAGATTAGAGTAAAAATTGGTGAATTTTCTCTTAGATAAAAAAATGCTCATGGTAGATTTGGGACTGAACCTAAAGTTTGTGGTATTTTCTGAGACAAAAAAAAGTTTGGGATAGATTTGGGACTAGATTGAAAGTTGGGGATTTTTTCTGAGACAAAAAAAAGTTCGGGGTAGATTTGGGACTGGACATAAAGTTGAGGTTTTTTTCTATGACAAAAAAAAAAGTTTGAGGCAGATTTGGGACTGGACCTAAAATTGGGGGTTTTTAGGGAATTAGGCCAAGAAAATAGCGAGAAGTGTAAAGTTGTAGTTAATCATCTGGATCATAACCTTCGATGATTTACAAATGGATATCTTTTAACTTCCGAACATTTTTAGGACACTCAAATATTCTAGAAGGGAATATAACATAAGATAGACTTTTAACTCGGGTCCAACGTGCAATGTCATCATTGACCTTTAATTCGTTCAAAATGTTCATTGAACTATTCCTAAGTATTCGATTTAGTCCCTAAACTTTCAATTTGTCCAATATAGTCTCTCAATTTTTCACAAAATAAGTCAAAAGTTTTCATAATTACACTATTGTTTGGAGTTTAGACTTTTTTTTTATTTATTTCTATCTTTTTATTACTTTTTCACCTTTTCGGCATATAAAAATATTGTCCAATCTAGTCTCGCAAATGGATTCACTCCACCTTCCTCAAAAACAAGAATTTCTAGGCTGCTACTCAACCGACGTTCTGTTCTTGGGCATGGAAGAAAATATTATTGCTCCGCCCGGATTTTTTATCACAGTCCCTCTGGCGTATTGGTGATGGGAGTTCGGTTTCTTTTTGGTTTGATCCATGGCACCCTAGAGGCAGGGACATTTACTGTTCTGGCATCCTGAGGAAGGCAACGGTTCGGGGATTTTATTCATCGCTACCCCCACCGTCTCTTGTTAGGGACACCATGACCTCTTGGTCTGACACGCCGCCTTCTATTACCCCAAGTAGTTGCGATCGGTTTGTCTGGTTATACCACCCTTCGGGTGTCTTTTCTATTTCATCTGCTTGGGAACTTATCAGGCGTAGAGGGAGGGTCGTCACGTGGCACCATTTCATTTGGGACCGAGGCATTGCCCCCCGGCATGCTTTTCTTCTTTGGCTTATTACCCTTAATAGGCTCCCAACTCAGGTAATGTTGTTGAACTATCGCAGAATTTTGGATGGTGTTTGTGCTTTTTTTTGGTGTAGACCGGACTCCATTGACCACCTCTTCTTTGGATGCAATTTTACGGGTTCCCTTACACTATTCTGGGCCGCCAAATGTAACTTGGCATGGCATAATCGCTCGTGGCAGGAAAACCTAAGTTGGGCTTTACAACATATTAGTGGTCGGCAATTGTATTGCTAGTTATTCTTTCGCAGCCTTATGTCATATGATATGGACTAAACGGAATCATGTTATCTTTAGAAATTAGTACCGTACTGTTCCTGCTCTTAAGAACCATTTGGTTAAGGTTGTCCAAGATAAGGCCTTGACCTTCAAAGATGTAGATGATACCTCCCGCAACAGGAGGATGCAGGCTAGCTGGGGCTGTTCTTCTTCAGTTTTTGCCTAGTCCGGGGCTGTTGTACAATTTTTTTCAGTCTTTTCTGGATCTCTTTTGGCCGTTGTTTTGGCCCTGTCTTCTCTATTTGTAGCTCCCTGGAGATCCTTCTCCCCTTGTTCCTTGTTGCCTGTGTTCCCCCGTCACCCCTCCACCTGTAGCGACATTAGTGTTGCTTCGTGTAGAAGGTTGCTTTGGTCGGGTTCTATCTTGTAATCGCGTGCTTTTGATTAGTCAATATACTTCTTACCTTTATAAAAAAAAAAAATATTGTGATAGTTTTATTTAAGCATATTTTAACTTATGATCTCTATAGTAGAAAAAGTAGAACTTCATTTAAAGTTGTATCCGATCGATATTATTGCTATTTTAATTTCCTAATTTACAAATTAACTAAAGTTATCAAGAAAACACGAAACACAAAAACTTGAACTTTTAATCTGTCTGAAAAATTAGGAATGAGATCTAGATTAATATAAGTATGAGAAATATATAGATATGTGAATATCTTTGTTAAATATTCTCATGAAAATAATTATTTTAGAGTTGAAAGGATTATGTAACTGATATAACTCTAACTTTTTACTATTACATTCTAATACACTTAAATGGGATCATTGTAATATTTGTAAAAATTAAAAAGGTAAAAAGATAATAAAACATAAAATATCTTTTGTTGATTTAGGAAATTGATTGAAATGAAAAGATATTTTAATATAGGGAAATGGTGCAATTGCGGAACCTATAACTAGTATCGAATGACTTGTTTGACTTTGTTATGGAAAGTTGAAAGAATAATCAATGCAAATTGAAAGTTTAATGACTAGATCGAACATGTATAAATTGTTCAAGGATCACATTGAACAAATTAAAAGTCAAAAGATGACATTATATATTAGGATAAAGTTTAAGACTATTTATATTATTTTTCTAGCCAACCGCCTCTTTTGCTGCTAAGGTCACCGCATTTGACTAGTACAAAAACTTGGTGAGACGAACATACGTTAGTTTGTTTATCTGCAACAGCTAAATGCAAAATAGTGTCGCCATATTCGTCCCTCGAGTTGATGAATTGACCATCGTCCAAGATATCTATCAAAAGTTTCAAAGCTTCTAGTCTGTTATGCTTCACGCACAAATGCAGGATCTTCTTGCCATGTTCCATGACACTATGGGCTGCATCAGGTCTCGTTCGAACCAAGAGTTCCAACACATCCACATGGCCTTTCATGGCTGCCACATGAAGAGGGTTTCTTTCGTATTTGTCATGGATGAAACATATTTCAGGGCTGACTCTTAACAAGCTTACCACAACGTTAAGGTACCCTTTTGCTGTCGCGAGATGAAGAGGCGTTGATCTCTGAGAATCCTGCTCTCTTGCCAGCTTGGCCTTCCGAGCTAGGACCTCTTCCACGAATTTCAAGTGTCCTAGCATGGCTGCGATATGCAGAGGAGTCTCGGTGTGATTCCCGATCATGATTCTGTCGAGAAGCAGCTTATCTTTCCGAGCAACTCAAGCAAAGAAGACGTGTTTCCTTTCACGGTGGCTTCGTTGAGCTCGGACTCCATGTTTGGCTCTCTAGAATAGGAGTTTTGGAATACTCACTTATCACGCCCCGAACCCCGGACGCGCGAACATCCCTTCCGAATGTGAGGTCAAAGGATGATGTCCCAGGCAAATCATCGACCCATTTCGTTTATCTTATAATTAAGCGCATGCGGAAGCGATAACAACCCCAAACAACATACAACATGGATAGAAAGATAGGAGATACAACAAACAACAACAAACCCTTTTTATTTATATACCTGATTAGTTCACAATAGAAACAAACATATTACACACGTCCATCTTGGACCGATCCCCTTAGACCCACAAAAGATACCGGGCCGGGTCAGAGCGTACTATAGCCGATACACTACTCCTACACTATTGACTATAGACAGGACGACCTCCAAAAATTCCTCCACAGCTTCTCCGCACCCCCGGGCTGGCGACACCGGGTCAACCCTAATAACCAGGCGGCGAATCTGGATCCTCCTCCTCAGAACTCGGATCTGGGTCCACGACCTTCCCGTCTGGCATGTCAGCATCCGTCTTGTCCCAAGTCTGGACGATTGGACCCGCACCCAGGGGTACATCAAACCCCCGAATCGGTCCTATGGGAACACCAGCCTGACACAAGAACCAGGCCTTAAAGAGGTGTGCCACATAGTGCGGCAACCCCTCGTCGACCCAGACGGTCGTCACATGCTGTTCCCACACGTCCTCAGAATTGGCGACATGACGGTGATGAAGTACTGTCATTAGGTCGACCGGGACGCCAAATCTAATGTGGCGTGCGGCCATCTCGAGGACCTGAAAGGCGATCAGCCAAGCGCTTGAGATATGAATCTCAGCGGGTCAACGCCTAAGTCCGATTAGGACGTTGATTCACGCAAGCAATCTAACAGTTCTAGCGAACTAAACCCAACCTCAGAAGAACAACCACGTGCAACGTACCTCGCCTTGAGCCATACGACAATTATATCATGGCAACGCATAAATAACAACCAATCACTCAACCAGAACACTCAGCAATACTCATGCACTATGCAACACACGTGTTTCGGTCATCACGGCCAAGAGATACCCCACTCTCGCCACAGTACGGCCTCACTGCTAGTACTCTTCCGGATTAACCGGGTGTCGTCCTACTACGTTACAGTGACGGCATCCGATGGCTCCCTCAAATTCCCTAAGGCGAACACACCAGGAATAATTCCAGGAGGGACTACGGACCAACACAAGTTGCGACCGGCATCTCATCAGCCGTGTTATCCGGACTATACGTCGCCGGCACGGACTGACTGGCAACCAATAAGCCGTGGAATCCCGGACGGTACGTCGCCGGCACACAGACTTATCAGGAAGCTACCCATGCCAACAAGGGTATCGCCCGTGCCCCCAGTTACGTTAGGGTGACACAATTAAAACCATGCGTGACCTCGCATTTTTCACCTGCTCTCAAGCCAAATATCATTTTGATGCAACCACACTCTCATCATGCTCAAACCTGACCCACGGCCATTTTCATGCTCAAAACTATAATTGGTCACGCGAATATTAAATTCCGGTTCAACATGGCATACCGATACTAGTGTGATCATTCAGCATTTAAGCACAATCAACACTCAGTCCGATCCACGATCAGACGCTGCAAATTATCGGGCACAATACAACAGGCAATTAACCATGGTAACTATTCCACCTAACCACGGTTAATCCAACTAACCACAGCAGTTAATTATTCTACCACAGTAACTATCCACTAACTATGGTAACTATTTAATCTAACCACAGTTAACTATCTAACCACGGTAACTATCTATTAACTGCGGTAACTAACTAATTAACTACGGTAAATAACTAATTAACCTATTAAGTGAAATTAACTACCTAATCAAGGATTAGGGGTTAACTCACTAAATAACTGGCGGTGACGGTCGGCAGCGACCGGCGAAGGGCGGCGGCGGTCAAATTCCCGGCGACAATCCCTCGAACTCATCTCGTCGATCCGGACGCAACCACGGTGTCGGATTTCCAAGGCGACACCCGAACGACGACGAACGTCGGCTGGACAGCGGCCAAACGACGACGAACGGACACGGCGAGCGGGCGGCAAGCTCGGCGGGGCTTTGGCCAAGGTCCGGCAGGGTCTCGGTGGCTCCGGTGGGGCTTGGCGAGCGACGGCGAGGCACGGCTGAGCTCGGACAGCAGCTCGGCAGGGGCGGCAGCGGCGGCGGCTGGGGTTGGCTAGTGGCTGAGGCGGCCGGCGGCTCGGCTGGGCGCGGTGGACGGCGGCGGCGCGAGCGGCGAGCGGCGGTGGAACGGCGATCGGCGAAGGTGAGATGATGAAGATAAAGATGGAGTTGCCGTGAGAGTGAGATGCAAAAGGGAGGGGTGGGCTGCCGTGGACTCATTAGGGAAGAGAGATAGAGAGAAGAGAGAGAGAATGCTCTTTGATGGTAAAAGGGTAATTTCCAAGGTCCAAGGGCAAAAATGGTAAATTCCCATGGTCAAAAGCAAGATTAGACTTGGCATTAATGAGGTGGGGCCCACGATCATTCGGTATTAATTGTTTCTGGCGTATATGAATAATATCTGAGGGTATTTCGGTAATCTGACGATTTAGGACTGGTTCAGAATATTTGGTTCAGGGTCGGGCGCGGGCGCGAAGGAATTCGGCGAGAACTAATTACAGCGCGACTAAACTAATCGAACTACAATTAACTACGCTTCGATCGACGACTAACGACCTTCAGATTGAACGATTCCGCATCCAACAAATGTCACTCAATTCCAACAGTCCAACATTATTTATTTAGTAAGCCTTGAAATTTCGCGACTTCACATCACTACTCCATTTGGGGACTGGAATATAGATTGTCGCCAAGTCAACCTTCACGGTTCAAGACCCAAAGAAATAAAAAATTCACGGTAGGGTGGACGAAGACCCAAAAATGATTGGTGGATAATTAGAAAATAGTTACAAATAAAATAGTGCCATTAGCACATTAGGAATCGCCAAGTCAACCTTCACGGTTCAAGACCCAAAGAAATAACAAAATTCACGGTAGGGTTGACGAAGACCCAAAAATGATTGGTGGATAATTAGAAAATAGTTACAAAAAAAATAGTGCCATTAGCACATTAGGAATCGGTCTTCTCAACATGGTAAACCCCAGTGATTTCGAGCTTGCACATGGTTTAAGCTCAATGTGGAGGCATTGGCCTTGCTATGGCTCCAACAAATTCTACCAAAGAGAATTGATCTTCAGCTTCTACCTTTAGAATTTCAAAGATTAAAGCACCATAAGTTTCTGATTCAGATTGTATTCGATCAGTCATGAAAGACCTAAATGGTACAAGGCATGGAAATGAATTGCATGAAATAAGGAAAATATTTGGTAATTTCATAGTACCACGCCAACAGCTGAGCGACAAGCATTTATATACTCAAATCGAATCACAAATTGACACGTAGTCCGTTGATTTGGAACCAAACGAAAACAAAAAATGAAAGCAACTTCCCTCTTTTTTTCTCTCTTCCTTCTTCTCCGGTCACCGCCATTTCAAAGCCCAACATCTGTGCCTCCCCCGCTATCGCCATTGGCGGAGTCACCTTCATTGCACCCAGGCCGACCAATAATGCGCGTCCAAGTCAAGCCACCCTCTGTCGTCTTTGTGGTTATCCTTGTTTTTGCTTTTTGAGCTCGTAGTCGTTCCGGATCATCCATGACCATTGGGATCTCAACTTGGCCATCAAGGCTCGTGGCCATGTTCGAGCCGCCATCGCCAGATGTGTGGACGAGTTGCCTCGTGAGCCATGGACGAGCAAGGTTCGTGGCCATGGATGGCGCCAGATCTAAAGGCATGGCTACAGATCTGGACCAGCAGCGTCACCGGCCAAAATGGTTCTCGATGCCGCATCGAGTTTCGCCACCAGAGTCACCAATGCTGTGTCTAGGCTGACCATCGTTACAAACGAGAAAATATGGTTAAATATACCTAATGAGAAAATATTTAATTTTTAAAGTATTTTAATTGTGCCTATCACGAGAGCAGTATTAACAATTGCAATGTTTTCGATCACCTCCATTAAATGCATTTTCGATATTTACTTGCTTCTAATTTTTACTTGAAAACTTATAAGCACCTACAATTAGACCATTTCGAAAGTAGATTGGCTCGTATTCAAAAAGGCCTTGTTAATCATACTAAATAAGAACTAATTCAAATTCCAACTATCAATTGGTGAATGCTATTTTGTAGGGATTGGAAGTCCGTTCCATGGATCCACCCAGGAATTGGACTGGACCGGCGGTTCTGGTTCCCCACTGGATCCATGGAACCAAAGGGCGGTGTCCGATTCCAATTTTTCGAAACCGGTCTTTAGTGGGCAATTCCCGGTTCCACGGTGGGAACCGCCCACCCGGACCATACTCACCCTTAGTAAGCAATCTCTTTGACAATCTCAGCATCTTACGTCAGGTTGCCGACGCCATAATTCGCTGATTTAAGTTTGACCAACTTCCACGGACCTTATGTTAAAAATATGGGAGCCCAAAAAACATATTGAATTCATACGAAGGACGCTAGTGAAGTGTCGATTGCTCAGTCGAGAAGTTAATTTAAAGTGTCGATAATTCAACAGGAAATTCTTGTGGGAAGTTCACAACTCCACAATAAGGTCCGAGACACTTGCTTGTAAGCCGTAACCGGCGTATCTCCGTTGATTGATGAAGTATACGCTAAAAAGGGTCAAGATTTCAACTCCCATGCTAAAATGACTTAAGCTTACGGATTAGTAACAAGCGAAATAATGATAAAAGTGTAAGATTCATCTTGCTCAAAATTGTATTTTTTTTTTTTGTCACATTAACGAGTGCTTCAATACACTCTTAGGAGATGCTTGATATGGAATAGTCCAACAAACAAAGTATTGATTACAAAAATCACACACATAACTCGTAGGAGAAAAGTCAATACATGGCAAAAGATCTTTCGTGGAAGCTACCATTCTTTCGATTGTCCCTTCTCTCGAGTGCTTCAACAGCGACGATGTTCTTTCCTCAAACCACGACCAGACATTCCTGTCCTGTTCTTACAATATGGACATATATCAAAGCGTGAACTGGACCTACGTAGACCAAATGCATAACAATGTCCCCACCAAATGGTCAACTTCAAAAGCTCTTTTTATAGTCTTATTTGAGTGCGCACATTATCTTATGCTTCAGCTAAGATTATTCAACTAAGCTTGAAGAAGATGCATGTGTTAGGAAGATGCTTGCAGTTTGTTAACTACGTAGAGAGCAAGCAAGTTGAGAAATTCACAGCTGTCCAAGATTGAAGAAGAGAATCAAAAACTGAAGCTGGAGGTCAAAGGTGGCTCAGCATCTTGAAGACTCTCACGCGGGCAACGAGCAATTTGAAGTAAAAGAAAAAATCTCACTTGTAATGGAGCGCGCAACAGAAGTCCGATACCTTCGCCTTGAGAGAGAGCCCAAGTCCATGCCCGTCAACATATCCAATTAGATCCACCTTCACTCAAAGACTTAAGCCAATGAGTTATGGGTAAACTAGGTTATATTAACTGCTCTACACCATACCAGTTCTCCGATGTGGGATTTCTCTAACACAATTCACTTACTCGTGCATCCTAACAAGCTCAGTGCTAGGTCTGTTCTCCCTTAATTCAAGTATCCTTCCGCATTAACTTATCTCAAGTTGAATCTCCATCAACGCCCAACTTCATCCCTTTGGGCCCGCGTTGCTACACGACAAGGCCCACTTGCCCGGAAACTACAACCATTGGTTCTAATATCAATTCAGCCATCGATTTTGCGGTGGTCAAGTAAAGGGAGAAAGCAAAAAAACAGTGACTGCTTTCACTTGAATGTAGTAATGGGATGAGAAACCTTCCCTTTTATCATTTTCCTAAAAACGATCGCTTATATCGCTTGTAAAGATGAATGGACAAACATTATTTTCATCGTCCGAGAAAGATTTAGATATAAATTGTTATCGGTAACGAAAATATTCTTCATTGTATAATTATTCTAAGTGATATAAGTGATCATTTTTCGAAAAATATTTTTCAAATCACTTATTTTTCGCAAAATAAATGGACCGTATTAATTGAACTTCCTTTGTGAAAGAGCATCATACCTTGGACCTCTTGGGATGATTCTCCCAATCGATGATGCAGATGCCAGCAGATAAGTTGGCTTCCTTGTATAAATTGGGGGAAAAAAACTGAAAATGACGTTTTTTTTTTGTTGGTCGAACTGAAAATTACATGTTTTTTTTTTTGGTCGAACTGAAAATTACATGTTAGAAAAGTCATTCAATGTAACTTCCTAGATGATGGACAAGAATAATTTGGATATTTCGGGGGTTAGCATCTACGTGTCGTTCTCTTCTCACGACCAAGAGTGAAAAGTTAATGGATGCCAATTAATAAAACATTTTCGAAAGCCAAATATACAATTATTTTGTTTGTTTGTTGGCCTTTTCTGTCACAATTGCAATAAATTTCCTCGTTCTTTCGACTGCTGGTTGCATTTCGGGAGAAACACGTTAAACATCAGAAAATATTAAACCGGCTCAGCAAGATTACACTTAATAATAATTATATTAATAACCTAATGATGGTGTTGTGTAAGTACATCCATACACTAAAGTTGTCTTCCTACCTAATTTTGTTCTTTAAATTGCAACAATAATATAGTTTTTTGTGCTTTCACGTTAGTTAATTTAATTAAATAGCCAATTCGTCTGTCATTATCCACAACCTATTTTTAAAGGGCAATTATTGATTCTTAACCTTCGGGAGAATGTCATTATCCGAAGGTTCCATCCGTGTTACCTTCCAGGAATATGTAATAACAATGACCAAGACTTACAACATAATAATGACAAAGACGAATAATTAGTAATCAGTGAGGCAGACTTACTGATTTTTCTTTTTCCGGCCAAATCAGACTTATTAGTTGTCCTCGGCCTAGATCATTACAAAGTGAAAGTCCGACACTATTTAATTATGATCAGCCAGCCAAAAAAAGAAAAAAATCACTTATGGACCTTTAGAATTCATTAGGGAAATAGTCCAGTTGGCTCTAATAACTCCTCCCGCGGCTATTTTAATAAGTCAAACTCAAAAGTTGTCTACCAATTCAAAATGCAAGTATTTGCTTATTCTCGTCGTTTGCCCTTCTGTTACAATTTCATGACTATTTAGAAACTCTTAGCCAATAGGCACGTGGCTCTGCTGGTAAAGAGATTGGGGGATAGGGACGTTAGTATCATAGGTGCGGGATTCGATTCCCGCGCTATACAAAAAGGCAAAGTAAAAGTCAGCGAAAGAAGAGTTAGAGATAGAACAGACAAAAAAAAAAAAAAAAAAACTCTCGTTGAATTTGTATTTTAATTCTGAGCAGTAGCCATTCATCTTTCTAACCTTTTATGATGATGTCTAGTGTCGAACGAGGAAGCCTAGTTGCGACGAATTACCAATCCTTGAGGACGTCTTTTCAGTCTTATTTAAATGTAATAAACTTGTCGAAAAGAACAAATACAACTACATCAAATCTTTAAATAATGAGTGGCAAACCGCGTTTTATTTTTTTGACATAACGTTTAATAATGGCTCGAATTTCCTGAACGATTTCTTAGATAGATATTTCATGAAGATGAATTGCCATTTTATTCACTAAAAAGACAAAATCGCAATCAATTATTTAATTGCAATTTAAAGTGATAGCCCAAACTTATTTACTTTCCTTTTTTTTTTTAGTTTTTCTATTTCTATGTAGGATCTAATTGCCACAATTATGATATCACATGTTTTTCTTTTTCTTTTTTCTTTTGGGAATCTCAAGTATGTTAAAGGTATTATGTTTTAAATTTATTGTTAGTTTTTACTCATATAGAGATTAGTTTGGTCGAAAGAGAAATTTTGAAGTAAAATTTGTAGATTAATCAACCTTGTCTAACAAATTTGTGGATTAATCGACAAGTAAAATCTAGAAAAATTTTAACATCGACAATTTTTTAACATAATCACTTGTTTATAAATTACCTCAAGTTACCGTAAGCTCGAAAGTCTTAATGATCGTGACTTTCATTGAGAAATCTAAGCAACCTAAACTTTACTTTCTATCTCCCTATTCTTAGTAAATCCTCATGAATATTCCTTCAAATTCGTAATCAATGGATCGTATCCATAAGTAACATTCCTTTTGATTGTCGTAATTTTCCTTAATTAATGGTAAAACTTACAATTCCACCGGAACAAACTTCCTTAATTGTCAATAAATTACCGCTTTAACATGTTTAGGCTACACTAATTAAAATTGATCCCATGGCTGAGACTTTTGGACTTTAAATCCAATCAAATGAAAGGACCATCCATTATACATCTAAACTCCATCTTTTACATGGATTCAACACACATAAGACATTTATTGTTTTCGCTAGCACATACACACACGCATGAATACTCAAATGCATCGTAGCTAAGTTGTCTGATCAACACCCTGAACAACACATACTGTTATAGCATCTCCTCTTGCATAGCCTTAGGGCTCAGGGCGCTTCTTGGGACGAACCCATTTGCAACTCCGGCCTGCGTTCTGTCGAGGCTTTGCAGACGAATTTCAGGACTTTGCGTACCAATTTCAATTTCAGGATTAAGCGAACAAGGTGGCACAGGAAAAGAAGAGCCATCAATGCAGCCCATGCCAGCACCGCACCTCCAACTGTTCTATAAAAAGTCTTCAGTTCGCTCTCTGGTGTGAAGACATATATGGAGATGGCATAAGTCGCTGCCGTGAAGGTTATCGCAACCCACATAGTGAGCATCGCAATCCACGTGGTGATCCGGCGCTGCTTTAGAGGAAGACCACTTATGAGAAGCATAATGATGCTAAGCGATGCGACGAAGCTTATCGTGTTACATGTTACGAATCCTTTGTAAAAGGACGGGTAATAGTCTCCCATTATGGACTCGCCCGCAGTATAGTCTCCTTTATCCTCCTGCCAAAGGCCGCCAGGCGGGGTGATACTGGCTTGGAATGCCATGGTAGCTAGCAATGTCGCTACCACCATTAGCGTCTTATGCATACCGTTTTGCCACTTTCTTCTTTTTTCCCTTTCGTCCTCTTCCCTTACAGGTGGATGGAAGGCGGTGACAGTGTTATTTGGGTAGACTGGTTGTCCAAATGGGTCGTGATTCCCCAAAGTTTGAGGAACAGAAACCTTAATCTCCGAAGCTCTTCCCGCGCTCTCGCCTTGTGCTAATAGGCTGAGTGCTGTGAAACCTCTGGAGTTCGTAATGTTCGGGTTTACTCCTTTATTAATCAGGTAGACTATAGTCTGCAGAGGAGTACAACAGTTGCATACATTTCAGGATTTACTTTGGAACTAGTCCTGCAGTGTTTATGACTATTATTTGACGCATTCAGAAGGGAAACCCATCCGTTGTTGAATTTTTTCTGCTATCTCTGGTTTCATATTCCTTATAATCTAGATAAAATTAGCATGAAAATAGCGAGAAGGGTAACGTTGTAGTTAATTATCTGGACCAGTTACTTCTATTCCAATTATCATAACCTTCAATGATTTATACAAGGATACCTTTTAGCTTCCAAAATTTTTTAGGACACTCGCATAGTCTAGAAGGGAAAATAATAGTCTCTTATCTTTGGCCCAAAGTGCAGTGTCATTCTTGAACTTTTAATTCATTCAATATGATCCTTGAACTATTCCTAAATATTCAATTTAGTCCATAAACTTTCAATCATGGAAGAAAGTCAAAAGTTTTCATAATTACACTATTGCTTGGATTTTAGAAAAAAAAAATCATTTAAATCCATTTCCTAAATCAACAAATATATGAATATCTTTTTATTACTTTTTCGCCTTTTTGACATGTATAAATAGGACAATACTTCTATTTAAATATATTTTAACTTGTGATATCTATAATAGACATGTAGAACCTCATTTAAAGTTGTATCGTGTTGATATTCCTGTTATTTTTATTTCACTATACAGTTTTTACTAAATTTATTGAGAAAACGGGAAGCTCAAAAACTTGAAATTTTTAATCTATCTAAAAAATTAGGAATGAGATTTATATTAATATAAGTACTAAGAATATATAGGTATACAAGTGCTCTTATGAAAATGATTATTTTAGAGTTGACAAGATTATGTATCGGATATAACTCTAACGTTTGTGCTATTATAGATATCACAAGTTAAAATACACTTAAATGGAACTATAGTAATATTTGTAAAAACCTAAAAAGTAAATAGATATTTAAAGGATAAAAGCTATTTTGTTGATTTAAGAAATTTATTGACATGAATAGATCTTCTAAAATCTGAGCAATGGTGCAATTGTGAAAACTTGTAAATAGTGTCGAATGACTTATTTGACCTTGTTATGAAAAGTTGAGAGGCTGTATGGAATAAAATTGAAATTTTAGGGATTAGATCGAACATTTATGAATTGTTCAAGGACCGTATCGAACAAATTAAAAGGCCAAAGATGACATTGTATATTGGGCTAAAGTTTATGGACTATTTACGTCATATTCCCACCCTAGAACCGCCTCTTTTATTGATAAGCTCATTGAATTTGACTAGTATAGATGCTTGGTTGAATGAACATACCTTAGTTTGTCTATCTACAGCAGCCAAATGCAAGATGGTGTCCCCATATTCATCCATCGAGTTGATGAACTGATCATCGCCCAAGAGATCAATCAAAAGTTTCAAAGCTTCCGGTCTGTTATGCTTCACGCACAAATGCAGGATCGTCTGGCCATGTTCCATGACACTACGGGTTGCATCAGGTCTCGTTCGAACCAAGAGTTCCAATACATCCACATGGCCTTTCATGGCTGCAACATGAAGAGGGTTTCTTTCGTATTTGTCGCGGACGAAACATATTTCAGGGCTGACTCTTAACAAGCTTGCCACAATGTTAAGGTACCCTTTTGCTGCCGCGAGATGAAGAGGCGTAGATCTTTGAGAATCTTGCTCTCTTGCCAGCTCAGCCTTCCGAGCTAGGATCTCTTCCACGAATTCCATGTGTCCGAGCATGGCTGCAATGTGCAAAGGAGTCTCGGTGTGATTCCTAGTCATGATTCGATCGAGAAGCAGCTTATCTATTCCAAGCAACTCAAGCAAAGAAGGCACGTTTCCTTTCTCGGCGGCTTCATAGAGTTTGGACTCCATGTTTGGTTCTCTAAAATGGGAGTTTCGGAATACTGACTCCTCCATTCGGAGGCTTGAATACATATTGTCACCACGTCAACGTTCACGTTAGGCTTGACGAAGACCTAAAATCGATTGGTAGATATTTCTTCAGCAAGAATATTCAACTTTCTGGACTGTTGTTGGAATTAGTGATCCGATTTGTAGACTAGTCTAGCGAGCAGAAATATCTGTAGAATACTAGAGAATTCTAGATGTTATCCTACGAAAAATCTTAGTCTTGGGAGGTAGGTAAAGTTTGTGGTTCTAGCTTAGTTCGTGGCAGTTAGGAATTGGGGTAAAAATCTTCTACGGGGATGGATGTGCTATATAAATAGAGCTTGGATAGATCGTGGAGGTGAGTGGGGAGTAGAGCTTATAAGGCTTTTATCTCTTAATCTACTCCTTCACCAACACCCTTTGTAAAACCATTTCTATGAACTAATGAAATTATATTTCCTCCTCCCATAGCATCGGACACACAACTATCGGAAAAAGTACCAAAAAAGTTCTAAATTTATTACAATTGTGTCAATTTAGTTTTAAACCTTTCAATTATACCAATTGAGTCATAAACCTTTCAATTATACCCATTGAGTCATAAACCTTTTCACAATTTAACAATTAAGTCATTTTCGACCAATTTTGGCCGGAAATCGGTGATGTGGACACTGTCTGTCATACGTGACACGACTAATGCTGGCGTGGATATTTTTTTACATATTTTAATTTTTTTTCTTTTTTTTGTCTTCCATTTTGGCAAGGGCCTGGGGAAGAGCCATGACTGACGAGGCTTGCTGGCCTCGCAGGTCAAAATGAAAGGAAAACAAATGAACTAATTAAGAAAAAGAAAAGAAAAGAAAATAATATAAAACATAAAAATTCAAAAGATTATTAAAAATTTGTCCACATCAGTGCCGGCCATGCCACATAGGACAGTCGGCGCCACATCAACGATTTCCTGCAAAAAGTGACCGGATAGACTATATTGGCAAATCGCCAAAAGATTTAGTATTAAATTGGCACAATTGAACTTTTTTGGTACTTTTCCTTGTAACTATCTCTTTGTCCCCTTGTCCTCATCTGCCAAATATATCCCACACAAACAACACCTGCATATTTAAATCTCAAAATTATCAGTGCTTTCAAAACCACGCTTCTGCAAATTAACAATTGTTAGGACGTTGCTTAGAATGAGCAATAGTGTCATAAGGTGTTTTTTTTTTTTTTTGGGGGGGGGGGGGGGGGGGGTTCGGAGTCGTTTACGAGTAGTAGTTTCCACCAAAATTGTGACATCCTCAAATTCGACCCTATTCTGGATGTAATGAAATGTTGATTTTAATCGATGCGCTGTTAGTAATTCTCGCTCTAAATTGATCACTCATGAGAGACTAACCGAAGGGGAAAGGCTATTAAGGAATGAAGTACGCACGACCTGAGAACTCAACCACGGATTGATAATTCGACCATAAGGATTGACGAGGGACGATTGTGAGCCAGTATGGACCGATCAAGGAACAATTATAGAATGTTTCGTCAATAGTATGCAATCGGATCGCGGGTGATTCCGCTTGACCATTGTATGGATTGCGAAGGATTCTAAATTAATTTCTAATGATCGCGTACATTGGAACTAGTGATTGATCCCTCGCAATTACATGACAACCGAGGTCGTCCATGGTTCGAGAAAGCTTAGACGTGGATTGATGTCGAATCAACCACGGGTCGAATACGCGTAACTCCTAAAAGCCGCCCATTAGTTTGAGATATTCTAAAGTTGCAATCGATTGATCTTGATCATGAATTAGAATCCGAATTTGGGTATCGAATCTTTGAGGATCTTAAGACTAAAATATTGGACATCGCCTTATCGAGCGACCTAATTATCGGTTTGCTCGAGACTCTCGGAAAAGGATTATCGGACCGAGATTCGAAGCCCGCGAGGACGTCGGGCCGGGCGAAGGCCCATTGGGCCTCAAGCCCATTAGTGTTTGGCCAAGTGGGCCCAAGACCAATCCAAATGGGCCCAAGTAAGCCCATCTTAAACCTTTGATCCCATTCAAGCCCATTAAGCTTTACTAAAGCCCATTTCTATTCTTCAAGCCCAAGTTAGATGTATATGGACCCGTACAAATACTAGCCCATATACGCGTATCGTATTTTTATACTATGTATATATACGCGTATATTACTTTATACTATACTTTGAGAAATTACCAAAATGCCCTTGGTGAGAAATTACCATTTTACCCTTCTTGCATTTATGGATGTGAGACAAAAAGCCATAATGGAAGAAGACTTTAGAGGCTTTGTAATCATGAAGAAGATGAGATAAGATGTGCTCTTGCTTTTAGTAAAATCTCAAGAAGCAAATATCTCATTTGGATCTCTCTCTTTCTCTCTTCTCTCTCTTTCTCACGTGAACTCTCTCCCTCCCTCTCTCACGTTTTTCCTCTTGGCCAGCCCTCAACCATCACCATTTTAGCTCTTTAGAGGTTGTTTTATGGGTTAGAATCGTCACCAAGCGCCACCGTGACCTCCCGTTGCCATACGCTACTCATTTGAGCCGTTTTCGCCGTCGAACCGAGCCCAACGGCGCCAAAACAGCCCCTGCCGGTTCTGTGTAGCTGCTGTCCAGCCGTTGGAAGCGTCTCGTGTTGTTTTTAAGACAAGCCACGCGTAGCCCTCGCCGCCGCCGACACGCCCGTGTCTTTGGTTTCGCTAACGGGTGAGTTTTCGCCCTAATCCCTCAATTAGTAGGCTAAACTTGATTAGGATGTGTTTAGATTAGATTAATTATGTTTAGTGCTAATTAAGTAAGGATTAGTTGATAAGCTATCATGTTTAGTTGATAAGCTATCGAGGTTTGAACGATAGGCTATCGAGGTTTGAACGATAGGCTATCGAAGTTTGGACGATAAGCTATCGTGGTTTGAAGTGATAAGCTATTACTAATAGACGATAAGCTATCGCTATATAGGCGATAAGCTATCGGTTTATTATATATTTAATATTTTCTTATTACATAATTAGATTTTTGGAAATTAAATATTAATGCTTTATTAATATTTTCGGGTAGTCCTAATATTAATTCGTGTTAGTTTATGCTCGAATTTATTATGTCGTCATTGAGAATTGCTGTATTAATTGAATTGCATAGCTAATTAAATTGAATGGCTATTTTCGATAAATGAATGGTGCATGTGATTCAGTTATTGCATATTGAGCATGAGAGTTGCATTAGTGTGAGAGTTGCCCGGATAAGCCGGAAGACCCCCGTAGAGAGACGGGCGTGCCCTCGATCGGCCGTAATTGATCGAAAGGATAATTGCCCGGATAAGCCGGAAGACCCCCGTAGAAAGACGGGCGTGCCCTCGATCGGCCGTAATTGATCGAATAAGTAATACCTGGTTAAGCCAGAAGACCCCCGTATAGGAACGGGCGTGCCCTCGATCGGCCGTAATTGATCGAACGAATAATGCCCGGTTGAGCCGGAAGACCCCCGTGTGAGTACGGGCGTGCCCTCGATCGGCTGTAATTGATCGAATGAATGCTTGAGAGGCCGTAATGATTGAAAGACGTCTGAGTGTACTGACTGGTGAGAAGCTGACGGGTGTTCAGTTTGTGTTGAGTACATTTTGCATATCATGGTTTAAGACGTATCGGCTGTGTGCCGAGACAAGGTTCAGTTGCCTATAATTGTATGATGACATGCTTGTGAGTATCGTATGATGTTGCATGCTTTAGGTGCGTCCGAGCTGAGTTGACCTCCTAATCGAGGCTTAGGTCGTAGACTCGCTGAGATTTTATCTCATTTGTTGTTGTTAACCATTTTTCAGGACCCTAACGACGGTGAGTGCTCTGAGGTGGACGTACGAGTCAACCTCCTTTTGAGTTGCTTGGAGTAGTGTTAACCCCACCCCTTTGTTGTATGCGTGGTCTGCTAGGAAGCGGCCTTGTGATAGGCTTGTTTGTTGTAATCTTCCTAGGGTTAACAGTAATTAAATAAAATGAGCTTGGCTGTTGATATTGGTTGTTTCTCTTTCTGACTATCCCTGTTGTTATGTTTGTCTGGGGAAGTGTATTGTTTCCGCATGCGTTTAATTGAAAGATAAAATTAATGGGTCGGTGACGAGTCCTGGAACGTCACAACTTATCGACCGAGAAGGGATGTTGGCGCGCTGATGGGTGCGGGGCGTGACAAAAATAGTCGCAAACACTAATGTGGTTTTATGCATCTCGTGTGTCTATGCAAAGATTCATTTACTTAGTGGTATGATCAGCAAAAAGAAAAGATCATAAATTGGAGAAGGGAAAGGCAAAATAGTCTGAATCAATTTGCCCTATTAATTTCTTTCCCGGACAGAAAGAGCAAGAAAACCAAGTCATGCGACACAATTAAGCATGTTACATACCCGGATCACTTGCTCCCCTGCATTCAGAAAACATGGCAAAGAATGCTTGAGAAAGTTTCAATTCTTCGTCACATGATTGATGTAAAAAAAGAAAAAAATTGTTGGCACGCAATCTTTTTGTTTTGACATTCAATCGTTTATCAGCGGAGGTGACGAGCAATGTACATTAGGAGGACGGAGTGCCGCCGCACCCTAATCGTAAGCTCAAAGGTCTTAATAATTGTAGCTTTTATTGAGAATCTAAGCTACCTAAAGGTTACTTTCTATTTCGCCACTCTTAGTAAACCTACGTAATCAATGTATTCTATCTATAAGTAATAATCCTTTTGATTGTCGTGATTTTACCCAATTAATCGTAAAACTTACAGTTCCACCGGAACAAACTGCCTTAATCGTCAATAGTATACCGCTTTAGCATGTTCAGGTTAGACTTATTAAAATGGATCCCATGGCTAGTTTCTTTGGACTTCAAATCCAATAAGTCAAATTTATCAAAACCCCCACAAATCAAATCTTATAAAACATCCATCCATGGTACATCTAAACTCCATCTTTTTACATAGATTCAACACGCTTAAAACATCCACTGTTTTCACTAGCACATACACACAAACATGCATACTCAAATGTATCGTAGCTAAGTTGTCTGGTGTAATCGGCACACTGAACAACACATACTGTATGCTGTATAGCATCTCCTCTTGCATGGCCTTAGGGCTCAGGCCACTTCTTCTGGGACAAGCACATTTTGCAGTTGCTGCAATGTACAGCCACTAAGCCATATGATCCTCCGGCTGCTGGTTTGTCGAGGCTTTGCGGACGAATTTCAGGAGACTTTGCGTACCAACTTCACGATTAGGCGAATAAGGTGGCACAGGAAAAGAATAGCCATCAATCCAACCCACGCCAGCACCGCATATCCAACTGTTCCATCGAAATTATTCAGTTCGCTCTCCGGTGTGAAGACAAATATAGAGGTGGCATAAGTCGCACCCGTGAAGGTTATCGCAAGCCCCATAGTCAGCATGGCGATCCATGTGGTGATCTGATGCCTCTCTAGAAGAAGACCGCTTATGAGACGCATAATGATGCTAAGCGATGCGACGAAGCTCATTGTGTTACATGTTACGAAATACTTGTACTCCTCTAGGTACTTATTGAAGGGATTTATTGCACACCGAATCAGAATGATCACACAGAAATCAAAGAAAAATTGAAAGACACACGAGATTACCCAGGTTCACCCCAGAATAGGGCTATGTCCTGTAAAGAGATTTCACTATTGTTTTGGTTTACAGCCACTCAACTCATTACAATGATAAAAAACGAGAAAGTATATATATGCCCCAAACGGGCCCAAAACCTAAATCTATATGAAACCCCTTAATTCCATAACATACGGGCCAGCGGAACCCCCGTCGGGAGGCGCTGCCCACGAACCCCAGCCCGCTGACCGGGCAGCGGGGCACCCGTGTCGGGGGCGCTGCCCCCGAACCCCCGCATTCCGCGCGCAGGGGTCACATGTCGTTGGATAACACTTCAGTTTCCCTAAGCTCACGTGGGCGTACCCGATGTGAGAAACAAGGGTCCCCGAAGTATTCGCCAACTCCAACACTTATCTGCCATTATGGGCTCGCCCACAGTATGTTCTGTTGGGACTTTGGTCTCCAAATCCCATAAGAATGTGAATGAGAAGTGAGGGATGGAGCAAATCCCACATTGGAAATTTTTTATTGTCCAAACAGACATGTTTGTCTGGAAATTTTTTCTTTGAACAAACATGTTCGTTTGAAAGATATCTATTCGGGTTCGTGACTCTTTATTCTTAATCGCTTCACTGCCTATAAATACAAACATTGACTGCCTCGATTCAATTTTCAATTTTCAATTTTTTTTCGCATTCGGCATTTCTGTAATTTTGTCATTCTTTCTTTCTTCATTGTCATCATTTTGTGCGATTATTCTGCAAAGTTAAGTTCGAAAGTTTCCTATTGGAGTAGTACTGCTTCATAGGAAAGGCAATCCGTTCTATCCTGGGAGGTAATTGTCCAAGGACCTTGGGTACCAGTGGAGGGGACAAATTGTCTTAAGTACACGACATGATTATTCATCTGCATTCGGATTACTCACCTGCATTCAATTTCTGGTTTGTCTATCAACTCTCTTATGCATATACATACACATAGGTTCTAACAATCATAAGACAATTTGTTTGGTTCGTATTGTTGCTTTTCGTTGTAAATTTTCTATTTTCGTAACAGAAATGGCTACAACATCGGTGACGCCTATTGCTTCTGTACCGACTGTTGACACCTAAATTTTGATTTTCCTTAAATCATTTCATTTACATAAAAAATGAAAATTAATTTTAGTTCTCACCAAAAATAAATTAGTTTTCATGCATAGCATAATTAATTTGGTTTAGCATGCATTGCATTTTGCACATTTGCATATTATCCGGACCGACGGTGGATGGACTTAATTCAAGGTTTTGAACTTGATTGAATTATCTGAATTGAGCTTGTGCCGATATTTTTAAGAAATATGGGCTGTTAATTAAGTGTGATTAAGTCCTTAGGGGCTTAATTAAAAGGTCTTGCAATACGGGGTCTATTTCATAAAAGTCATAAGTTAGAGCCTCTAACTTGACCTAATGTTCCCTATATAAGCACACGTAGGTCATTGAATCGAGGAGGCCACTCACAATAGAATACACGGCACTTCAAGGCCACAATTTATCACACGGCCACATTGAGAGCTTCACAACAATCCAGAGAGAGAATTGAGAGGAAGTGGAGAGGTGTGGACTTCACAATTTGAGGACAAAAGAAGCATCCATCAGAAGACAAAAGGAGAATGGATTCTGCTCAACCCTGAAGGTCCTCATCTGATTCACGGTGCACCACCAGCCTGGCGTCTTCTGCTGTCCAGTCTTGAAGCCTCGCTATTTGGTGTTATCTTCCGCTGATTTGGAGTCCAATTCAGTCCCTGCTCAAGCCGAATTATTGCAATAATTCACCTCTTGATTTCTTGCTATTCGGTGCCCAAGAAAGTTTGTTTTTTTTACTATTATTCGGTGCAGGTTCAAAAGCTGTTCGGGCACGAATACTCCTCTGTTTTGGCCTGATTTGAGCTGCTGTTTGCTGCTCAATACTTCACCGTTCGATTGTGATTGGAGCTGCTGTTTGGGGTGCCGTTTAAGCTGTTTTGGCGCCAAAACAGTGCTGTCCAGCCCAGGTTTATTTACAATTCAGTGCAGAATTTTTCTGCAGGATATTAAGGTGACCTCGCTGTTGTTTCAAGGGTCGTTTTTGCTATAACTTAAGGCGAAACAGTGCTGTTTTTGGGCGGAACCCACAGCTTGCGCACGTGCAGGATTTTGAGAGCGAAACAAGGTAACTTCTCTATACTTTTTAGGGTTGAATTGATGTTGTTTTGAGGTGATAAACATGCTGTTTTGCTGCTGTTTCTATGCTGTTTACATGCTGTTTTTGTCCGAAACAAGTTGTTTTTGTGTTTTTATGCTACTAACTCATGCAGAATTTTGCCGGGAGTGTAGAGGTAAGTATTTTACTTATTTTCAATGCTTTTTTGCATGAATTTGATGCTGTTTTGCTTGCCGTTTTTTCGGGCATAATTGCTGATTTTCGGGAAAATTGTCAAGAAGCAATCTTTGTGTTCTAAAACCGTAATCTTGTCACATATTTCGAAATTTGGGGATTTAATTGGACTTATTGGATATACTTTTCAGAATATTAAAAAAAAAAGGCTAAATCTAATTTAGGGAAGATCCTTTCCTAAAAGGCAACGGATTTTTAGACTTGGGCGATTCTTCCCGTCACCATTCGGGAACGATCCTCTGGTTTAGAAAAGCGGGAAAGATAGGCCAACTCGATCTATTGCCATTTAGATCTGGTTCGCTATCTTTCAAAAGCCGATTTTGGATTTAGTTTCCTTCCTCTCTCTTTTTCGAAAATTATAAGAAGATGGGGTTTGATTTGCCTTGATTGGTTTAATTGCTATCTTGAAATATCTTGTCTGATTGGATATTCTATCTGATATGAGTTTTCTAATAGACTTGAAGTTCCTAAAAAAATTAGAAAGATATGGTTTCTTAGAAATTATATCCAGTTAAATCTTTAGGAAGATAAAGTTTCCTAGAAACTTCATCTGATTAAGTCTATTCTGAAAAATGGTAGTTAATAGGATTAAATCGAGGATATTCCAAATGTGACCGAAGATTGCATCTAAAAATCTAAAAAAGTCTCAAGAAAAGTCGACACATCTTCATGCATGGTTCGAATATTCTTGTCTGCATATCCTGCATATCTTTCCATATTTTCGAGTACCATATCTTGCATCCCATATTTTCAAAAGATATCATTTGCATATTCATGTTTATCTTGTGTCACATTGTATATTTTAATTCCTAAAAATAAAAATAAAAATCTCATTCATATCTTGCATATTCACATCATGATTTTTTTCAAATATCACTTCTTGCATTCCATTTTTTTTTTCGGAACTTCATGCATATCTCGAATATCTTGCTCGCATGATTTGCATTATCTCCAATGCATATCAAATATTTTCGAGTATCATCTAATTCCTCCTTCCATTTTTTTCCGAAATTAGTCTTGCATATCCATATTGCATACTTTCGAATATCATAAGTTATGTCCTTCCATGATTTAAAAATCACATATTACATCATGCATATCTTCGCATATCTCATATGTTGCATGTCCATGTCATTTTATTTTGTCATGTCAGTTTTGCACGTCTATTTGGATTGCTTGCATGTTGTCTTGAATATTGCATTCATGAGTCACTTTGATTGTTTTAATTAAATTGAATTCAGACATATCTTGCATGCTTTGCCTTGGCGTTTTCGCATTTAGTGTAATTCATGCATTTGCATTTCATTTTAAGTAAATGAAAACATAAAAGAACACTTCATTTGAACTTTAAGATGAATTCAATCAAATTTGAGTCACCGACTTAGGACTTTCATGGAATTAAAGGTACCGAAAGGGCATTAGTTTTAATTAACTAGTGTAATCAAGTCCCCGAACTTAAAATCTCTGGTTCGTAGAAATAAAGTGGTTCTCCCGCTACTCTATTTAGGTTCCTAATCAACCTACCAAAAATGATTAGTGGCGACTCCAAATCTAAAATCATCTTAATGAAACCTAAGTTGCGATTTGGTAGGGCTTGGGAGAGTCCGTATTAGGTTAGTTTCTAATTAGCCTGATAATCCATTAGCCTAAAATCTGATTGATTTTTTTTAGGTCGCGACACCGACACATGGAGAGAAGCCAGAAAAGTTCAATGGGACTGATTTCAAAAGATGGCAGCAGAAAATGTTGTTCTATCTTACAACTTTGAATCTGGCAAGGTTCCTCACAGAGGATGCTCCTAAGTTGGATGAAGGAGAGACAAACAAGGAAAAGTTTGCTGCAGTAGATGCGTGGAAGCATTCTGACTTCCTGCGTCGCAACTACATCCTCAATGGTATGGACAATTCCCTCTACAATGTTTATAGTTCGCTGAAAATAGCTAAGGAATTATGGGAAAGTCTGGACAAGAAGTACAAAACAGAAGATGCTAAGTTGAAGAAATTCATCTTCAGCAACTTTCTAGACTTCAAGATGGTAGATTTTAAAACCGTCTTAAGTCAAGTTCAGGAACTTCGAGCGATCATGCATGACATTCATGCTGAAGGTATGATTGTAAGTGAATCATTTTAAGTGGCTGCTTTCATTGAAAAGTTGCCACCGTCCTAGAAAGATTTCAAGAATTATCTCAAACATAAGAGAAAGGAGTTATCACTTGAAGACCTAATTGTACGGTTGAGGATAGAGGAAGACAATAGGCTTTCTGAGAAGAAAGTTGACAGCAAACTGGAAGTTTCAAGGGCCAATGTTGTTGAAGAAGGATCAAAACCCAACAAGAAGAGGAAAGGGATCCACCCAAGGCCAGAAAAAGTTCAAAGGCAATTGCTATAATTGTGGAAAGTCTGGACATCGTGCCAAAGACTAGAGAGCCAAGAAAAGGAAGAAGACTCAGGCAAATGTGGTGGAAGAGATTTCCAGTGGTGTTGATGACATCAACCTTACTATTATGATATCCGAGTGCAACATGGTGGGAAACCCCAAAGAATGGTGGATTGACACTAGAGCAACTCGTCATATTTGCGCCAACAAATCGATGTTCTCATCTTACACATTTGTAGGGGGAGATGAAAAACTCTACATGGGTAATTCATCAACCTCTAAGGTTGAAGGTGTTGGAAAGGTTGCTCTGAAGATGACTTCTGGGAAAATAGTGACATTAACCAATGTGCTACATGTGCCGAACATACACAAGAACTTTGTGTCCGGATCTCTCCTAAGCAAGAATGGTTTCAAGTTGGTATTTGTATCTGATAAGTTTGTACTCTCCAAAAATAAGATGTATGTAGGAAAGGGCTATCTTAGTGATGGTCTTTTCAAATTAAATGTAATGACTGTTGTATCCAAGGATGATATTAATAATAATAAAGTTATTTTTTCTTTTATGCTTGAGTCTCTTGATTTATGGTATGCTAGATTTGGACACGTTAATTTTAAGTCAATAAAGAAATTAATGAACATTGAGTTATTGCCAAAATTTGACTGTCCAGATGAAAAATGCCAAGTGTGTGTTGAATCTAAATATTTTAAGCCTCCATTTCATTCTGTAGATAATAGAAATACAGAACCTTTAGATCTAATACACACAGACATATGTGATATGAAAACGATACCATCTAGGGGTGGTAAGAAGTATTTTATCACATTTATAGATGATTGTACAAGATATTGTTATGTTTACTTGCTTAGTAGTAAAGATGAGGCTGTGAAAACATTTAAAATTTATAAGTCTGAAGTTGAAACTCAATTAAATAAGAAAATAAAAATGATAAGAAGTGATAGAGGAGGTGAATATGAATTCCCTTTTGAGGAAATTTGTTCTGAATTCGGTATCATTCACCAATCACCCCTCCTTATGCGCCACAATCTAATGGAGTGGCGGAAAGGAAAAAACCGGTCTTTAAAGGAAACAATGAATGCATTGTTGAATAGTTCCGGTTTACCACAAAATATGTGGGGGGAAGCTGTTTTGACGGCCAATTATATCTTAAACAGAGTACCCTACAAAAAGACACAACAAATTCCCTACGAAAAGTGAAAAGGAAGAAAGCTTAATTTGAAATACCTTAAAGTGTGGGGGTGTTTGGCTAAGGTTGCAATTCCTAAACCTAAAAATGTTAAGATAGGACCAAAAATCATTGATTGTGTTTTTATTGGTTATTCTCTTAATAGGAATGCATATTGATTTCTTGTTCATAAGTCTGAGGTTCCAGATATACATGTTAATACGATCATTGAATCAAGGGATGCTTCGTTCTTTGAAAATATATTTCCGTATAACATGGTATATGAGCCAAATGATAATAATAAGAGGCCTCGGAATACTACATCTAGAAGCGATCCTATAGAGGATGAACCTAGACGTAGTAAAAGACAGAGGACTTCTTCATCATTTGGACCTGATTTTCTAACATATGTGTTAGAAATTGAGCCTCGGACCTATAAGGAGGCTGTAACATCCCCAGAAGCCCCGTTTTGGAAAGAAGCTATTAATAGTGAAATTGAATCCATCTTGTCAAACCATACTTGGGAATTAGTTGACCTCCCTCCTAGTAATAAACCACTACAATGTAAGTGGATTTTCAAGAAGAAAATGAAAGCGGATGGTATTATTGATAAATATAAGGCTAGGCTTGTAGTAAAAGGCTACAAGCAACGAGAAGGTCTTGATTATTTTGATACCTATTCACCTGTTACAAGAATTACATCTATAAGGATGCTATTTGCCGTAACAGCATTGTATAGGGTTGAAATTCATCAAATGGATGTAAAAACGGCCTTCTTAAATGGGGATTTAGAAGAAGAAATATATTTGAAACAACCTGAAGGGCTCATTGTTCCAAGACAAGAGAAGAAAGTATGTGGACTTATCAAGTCTCTCTATGACTTGAAACAAGCATCGAAACAATGGCATGCCAAATTCGATCAAGTCGTGTTATCAAATGGTTTTAAAATTAATGAGTGTGATAAATGTGTATATGTTAAGAACACTCATAATGGCTTTGTCATTTTGTGCTTGTATGTAGATGATATGCTTATAATGGGCAGCAATGATGAGGTTGTCAAGGCAACCAAATGCATGCTCACAAGTAAATTTGATATGAAAGAAATGGGGGTCGCAGATGTTATTTTGGGAATTAAAATCCATAAAACATCTGAAGGATTAGCACTATCACAGTCTCACTACATTGAAAAGATTCTTGGAAAGTGCAAGACTCTAGACATTGTACCAGTAAAGACCCCGATAGATGTTAATTTATATCTTTCAAAGAATACTGGTGAAAGCAAGGCTCACAAAGAGTATGCTAGTATACTAGGCAGTTTAATGTATGTCATGAACTGCACAAGGCCGGACATAGCTTGTGCTGTGAGCAAGTTAAGTCGATTTACAGTTAGTCCAAATGAAAACCATTGGAGAGCTATGAAACATGTATTGGGCTATTTGAAGCATACTCAAAATTATGCTTTGCATTACACAGAGTATCTAGTAGTACTTGAAGGATACAGTGATGCAAATTGGATAACCAGCACAAGAGACACAAAATCCACAAGTGGATATGTATTTACACTTGGGGGAGCAATCTCTTGAAAATCATCCAAACAAACCTATATTGCGAGGTCTACTATGGAAGCAGAATTTATTACTTTGGATAAGGCCGGTGAAGAAGCAGAGTGGCTTCGAAACTTCTTAGAGGACATTCCTAATTAGCCTAAAACCAATGCCAGCTCTGTGTATTCATTGTGATAGTCAAGTAGCAATAGGCAGGGCAAGGAATGTCATGTATAATGGTAAGTCTCGACATATACGTCGAAGACACGATACCGTAAGACAACTACTCTCTAGTTGAATTATCACGATTGACTTTGTGAAGTCAAAAGATAATGTTGTGGATCCACTAACAAAAGGCCTAACTAGAGAGATGGTTGTAAAAACATCAAGGGGAATGGGTTTAAGGCCTAAAAAATAAGTCATCATAGCGGAAACCCTACCTAGTTGTCTGGACATCCCAAGATCTAGGTTCAAAGGGGCAACCAAGTTATGATGGCAGTATAGAGTACTGTCAATTCTCACCCATTCCTGTATTAAGACAGTACTAACATGTAGAGGCTAAGCATAAGCTTTTAATGATTCTGAATCGGGTATTTGGTATACCACACATTCAGAAATCACCTATGTGAGTGTGAAGTGAGGGCCGCCTCTGTGAGAATTTGAAAGGCCGAATTCTCTAAAGCACTCATGAAACCAGGTGGTATTCATGGCTAAAACGAACACAACAGTGAGAACCAACTTTGTTCAAGAGATAGTTGTGTGATTTCTATTGTCTAGGCTTACATCAAAGGTCAATGGTTCAAGGACATTAAGTCTACTGATTGACCGAGTAAGTTCGATAGGTCTCACTAGGGAAAGTTCAAAGTCTCAGGCTACTTCTACAGATGCAATAGTCTCTCATTGAATAATCGCACACTGCATCTCTTGCATTCACGAAGAGTCATGATAACTGAACTTCTCATTCATGTGGGGGATTATTGGGACTTTGGTCTCCAAATCCCATAAGAATGTGAATGAGAAGTGAGGGATGGAGCAAATCCCACATTGGAAATTTTTTCTTGTCCAAACAGACATGTTTGTCTTGAAATTTTTTCTTTGAACAAACATGTTCGTTTGAAAGATATCTGTTCGGGTTCGTGACTCTTCATTCTTAACCGCTTCACTGCCTAGAAAATACAAACATTGACTGCCTCGATTCAATTTTCAATTTTTTTCGCATTCAGCATTTCTGTAATTTTGTCATTGTTTCTTTCTTCATCGTCATCATTTTGTGCGATTATTCTACAAAGTTAAGTTCGAAAGTTTTCTATTGGAGTAGTAACGCTTCATAGGAAAGGCAATCCGTTCTATCCTGGGAGGCAATTGTCCAAGGACCTTGGGTACCAGTGGAGGGGACAAATTGTCTTAAGGACACAACGTGAATTCGTTGGGTTTGGATTATCCATCTGCATTCGGATTACTCACCTGCATTCAATTTCTGGTTTGTCTATCAACTCTCTTATGCATATACATACACATAGGTTCTAACATGTTCTGTATCATTTTCATTGCCTGGGAAATCGTCTTGCCAAAGGCCGCCAGGCGGGGTGATACTGGCTTGAAATGCCATGGTAACTAGCAATGTTGCTACCACCATTAGCGTCTTATGCATACTTTCTTGCGACTTTCTCTCCCTTTCCTTCTTGTTCACTTCCCATGCAGGTGGATGGAAGGCAGAGATCGTGTTATTCGCATTGCATGCTCGTCCGGATGGGTCGTGATTTCCAAAGTTTGAGGAACAGGAGCCATAATTTCTGAGGCTCTTCCCGCGCTCACCCCTTGTGCTAATAGGCTGAATGCTGTGAAACCTTTGGAGTTCGTAATGTACGGGCTTACTCCTTTTTTAATCAGGAAGTCTATAGTCTGTAGAGGAGTAACAACAGAATGTACCAATTGGGGTCAGGTTTGAATTACACAAGCCCATGCTATACTTATTTCAGGATTAACTTTGGTACGAGTGTTTTTTCAGTCCTGTAGTGTTTATGACTATTATTTGATGCCTTCACAAGGGAAACCCATCCCTTGTTGAATTTGGGTCTGCTATCTCTAGTTTTATGTTCCTTCTAATCTAGATAGAATTAGCATGAAAATAGCGTGAAGTGTAAAGTTGTAGTTAATTGTCTGGACGAGTTTTTTTTTTCCACATATCATAACCTTTAATGATTTACAAATGGATACTTTTTAGCTTTCGAAAATCTCTAAGACACGGATATCCTAAAAGGGAAAATAACAAATATAGTCTTTTAACTTTGGCTGAACGTGCAATGTTATACTCGAACTTTTAATTCGTTCAATGTGGTCCTTGAACTGTTTCAAAATATTCAATTTAATCCCTAAGCTTTTAATTTGTTCAATCTAGCTCTCAATTTTCCGTAAATCAACAAAATATATGATTACCTTTTTATTATGTTTTCACCTTTTTGACATCAATAAATATTACGATAGTTTCATTTAAGCATATTTTCACTAATGATCTCTATAGTAGCAAAAGTATAACCTCATTTAAAGTTGTATCGGGTTTATATTCATGCTATTTTAATTTCCGAATTTGCAGATTTAACTTAATTTATTGAAAAAACACGAAACATAAAAATTTGAACTTTTAATCCATCTAAAAAAAATTAGGAACAAGGTTTAGATTAATATAACTACGAGAAATCTATAGATATACGAATATTGTTGTCAAATATTCTTATGAAAATACTTATTTAAAAGTTGAAAGAATTATGTATCTGATATAACTCTAACTTTTTTACTATTATAGAGATTATAAGTTAAAGACACTTAAATAGAACTATATAATATTTGAAAAGGTAAAAAGATAATAAAAATATTTTGTTGATTTAGAAAATTGATTGAAATGAAAGTATATTCTAAAATCTGAGCAATAGTGCAATTGTGAACAGTTGTAAATAATATCGAGTGACTTATTTGACTTTGTTACGGCAAGTTGAGAGACTAGATCAAACAAATTGAAATTTAAGGAGTAGATCGAACAGTTATGAATTGTTCAAGGACCACATCGAACAAATTAATAGACTAAAGATAACATTGCATATTGGGCCAAAGTTTAGTGACCATTTGTGTCATTTTTCTTATCCTAGAATGGTAAAATTACCAAAAAAATCCTAAACTAAATGTACTTCTACTAATTCAGTCGTAAACCTTTTAGTTGTGCCAATTGAGTCGTGAGCCTTTTTACAATCTATTGATTTAGTCTTTCTGGCCAATTTTGGCCAAAAACTACAAAGGTGGATCTTGGCCTTCCTACGTGGCATGACCGGTGTTGACGACAAAATTGATTTTTTTTAATTATTTCTTATTTTATTTTTTATTTTCCTTTTGCATTAGCCAGTTGCCAGGCCTCCACGATGGCTGGCGAGGGTTGCCTCTCGCTAGGATCTGGAGGGAGCAAGGCTCCATCTTGCTAGATCCCGACGAGCTAGAGCTCCCCCTTGCCAGAGCCTCAAACTACATCAGCTACGACCACGGCAAGCGCGACTCGAACGTCGGGAAGAAGGCTCCCATCACCGTCCTCTTCGGCATACCCAAGTAAAACAACGAGCAGAGGTACCTGATCGAGCTCAGTAGTGGCGAGTTTGGGGTCACCTACCTATGATATGCATCAATTTGGGCTCGCAGGCGCTGCTCGCTTGCAAGAGCATCTCAAAGCAGAAGCTGAGGATGGGAGTGGACATCAAGGACGTGTGGTGGGAGGTGGCGAACATGAAGCATTGGTGGGCTCGACCTCGTCGGGATCTGGTGAGGTTGAACCTCACTCGATGCCAGCGAGTCGGCCCTCGCCTGTGGCCGATCGCCGGTGGTCATTGAGGTCCGGCCACCAGCAAGGAAAGAATGAAAAGAAAAGAAAAACAACATAATTGCTAAAAAGTTTCGAGGTCCTTTTATTTTTAAAATGGTAAAAATTATCTATATCGTTGCCGACCGTGCCATATAGGACGGTCGACCGATGTCCACATCAGCAATTTTCGGTCAAAATTGGTTGGAAGGACTAAATTGACAAATAGTCAAAAGGTTTAAGACTCAATTGGAATAATTGAAAAGTTTAGGATAAAATTGGCACAAGTGCAATTAGTTTAGGACTTTTTTGGTAATTTAATCTCCTCGAACCGCCTTTTTTGTTGATAAGCCCAAATTTGACTAGTACAGAGACTTGATTGTATGAACATGCCTTAAGTTGTCTATTTGCAGCAGCCAAATGCAAAATAGTGTCACCATAATCGTCCCTCGTGTTGATGAATTGAACATCGCCCCAGATATTCATCCAAAGCTTCAAGCTTCCAGTCTATTATGCTTCATGCACAAATGCAGGATCTACTGACCATGTTTTGCAACACTAAGGCTGCAACAGGTCTTGCTCGAACCAAGAGTTCCAACACATGCACATGCCCTTCCATGGCCGCAATATGATATCTGTCGCGAAGGAAACATACTTCAGCTTCGGGGCTGACTCTTAACAAGCTTGCCACTATGTTAAGGTACCCTTTTGCTGTTGCGAGATGAAGAGGCGTCGACCTCTGAGAATCCTGCTTACTTGCCAGCTCAGCCTTCCGAGGTAGGACCTCTTCCACGAAATCCAAGTGTCCGAGCAAGGCTGCGATGTGTAGTGGAGTCTCTGTGTGATTCTCGGTCATGATTCGATCGAGAAGCCAGTTATCTTGTCCGAGCAACTCTAGCAAAGATGGCACTTTCCTTTCACGGTGGTTTCATAGAGCTCGGACTCCATGCTTGGCTCTCTAAAATGGAAGTTTCGGAATACTCACTGCTTCATTTGGGGACTTGAATATATATTGTTCACCAAGTCGACCTTCACGGTTGAACACCAGAAAAAACAAAAAACAAAACTTCACGGTAGGCTTGACAAAGATCGAAGAATAATTGGTGGATAATTAGAAAATGGTTACCAATAAGAATGGGCGGGCGCCTTCTCAGAAGCGATAAATTGTTCATCCTGTTTCTTTGTGAAATTTGGAATGAAATCTCATATATTGGGATTTCCTTTAATCCCTCTAAGGTTTCTTATATGTAAGTATAATAAAAATAAATAAGGGAAATGGTAAACTTGAAGAAAACCCACAAAACATCTATAACAATACAAAAAGTATGACTAGTAGCCACTTGCGACCACCAATTGAGCTGCCATAACAGTAATCTTATATCAAGCGGCCATGATCTCGAGCTTCGCAACTCAAACTCTAGTGGTTGCGGCCGCCGCGACCATAGTTGCTGCAAGCTTAAAGCTTGATCTCGCGGCTTTCGCGGCTGTGATGGACCTCGTCTCTTTCTCAATTTTGCTTTCTCTTATATTGTTTGATGTGGTGCCTTTTTGGCTCATAAAATTTTCAACGAATCATAATACGAAACGTGTATTCCGGCGTGGCACATAAATTCACTAGAGTCTATGTCATTAATTCTGCAATACATGTCAACAAAGAAAGAAAGAAGGACGGTTTTTACTTTCGAACAAAAATAAAGGAACGATGGTGATATTATTCCTTTAAATAGAACTTCCATTCCGCGATTTTTATTGTTTTTTTATCTAGCTTCCTTATTTAATTAATTAAGGTTATCAAATATGTTTAGATTCCAACAAAGTCCAAACCAGTTGTCCATTCTATTGAAATGAAAATTAGGGCCCACAACCACCGTCGTCATCTTGGATAACGGTGGCCATTAGGCTAGCATCTCCCTTCGAGGATTAGCATCTATGTGTCGTTTTTTCCTGTGGCCAATGGTGGAAAGTAAATGGATGCCCACCGACAAAACATTTCCGAGACCCAAATATGTAATTATTTTTCCTTGTTTGCCCTTTCTGCTGCAATTGAAATAAATTTCCGATATCTTTCGAGTGCTGACTGCATTCCGAAAGAAACCTGAAATGTTAGGAAATATTGAATTGACTCAGCGAGATTACAACCAATACTAACAATAATCTAAAAATGGTATGACGTAAGGACATCCATCCATTAGAGTTGACTTCTAACCTAATTCTGCTTTCTAAATTGCTACAATAATATAGTTATTGTGCTTTTACGTTAGCTATGCTAATTTAATCGAATAGCCAATTTCTCTATCACTATCCATAACCATGTCACTATCCGAAGGTTCCATCCGTATTACCTTGTTGAAAGATATAACAATGACCAAGACTTAGTCCATAATAAAAGGCACAGACAAATAATTAGTGACTAGTGAAGCAGGACTTATCGATTTTTCGTTTCCCGGCCCAATCAGACTTATTAGTTATCCTTGGCTTAGATTGATACATAGTGAAAGTCCGACACTATTTAATTATAATCAGCCAGCCAAAAAAAAAAAAAACTCTTACCATCCTTTAGAATTCATTAGTGAAAAAATGTAGTTGGCTCCAATAAATCTGTGACTATTTTTGAAAAGTCAAAGTCAATGGTTGTAGACTTAATTAAACATTTCCAAGACGCAAATATTTGATTATTATCCACGAGATGTGATGGTGATATTAAAAGCATTCAGTGATTTGCTTATACTAAACAATCGGTGATATTAAAAAAGCATTCAGTGCATTTGCTTGTTAACTTAACTATAAATGATTTTTTAAAAAGGTAGGGCATAGTCAAGCACTCAAAGTTTGTCGCGTTATTACTTCATAGTAGGACGTTAAGTATTTGATATGTAAAATTTTATTCTAGTCTATTAGCGAGACTTTTAACAACGACATCGAAGATCCTTCACTCTCTCACTCTCTTTCCTTTTCCTTTGTATCCATTAGAAGGTACTGTACTTCTCTCTCCCTCTCCTCAATTCTCACGCATTCACGTACTCCCTCAGCCTTTACGACTCTCTCCCCTTCGCTCCGCTGGAAACATGGTGGTTTCCGGCGAACACCAACCTCTTAACGGCTCTCTCCCTCACGAGCTCACCTCCAAGACTCCCTTCCCCAGCCTCAAGCTCTAACGTCCTCATAGGAATCCTCAGCCTCTCCGCGCTCTTCATTTCTCTCTCCTAGAACACTTCAATAAATCAAAGTAATAAATAAAGAAATTGCTAGAAATGCGACTAACATAAATGCAAAGCACACCACAACCTTACTATGATTAATTCCCAAAATTTGACAAGTTTTTTGGATTTAATTGCACTATTTGAAAGTTTTAGTGTTAAGAATCGTACACCCATTCTAGAAAAATAATCCGAGCAAACAATCCACACTAGCAGAATATAATAATAAAAAGAACAGAAACAAAAGAACACAATAGAGAATCCATTGGTCTTCGAGAAAATAGGAATACAATTGATGATCTTTTCACAAGATCATGGCACAAAGAGATTAAGAACACTCATAAAGCCGTCACGGCCTCTCTTTTTCTTTTTCTCTCTATTCGCAACTTTGCGAATAGGCGCGAGTCGAAACCGAGATTCCGCGGATCCATATTGTGATTCGCGTTTCCTCGTCTACAAAAGAAGAGGGAGTGCGTGTGATTGTCGAGATGAGGAGGCTGGTGTTATAGTTTACTGGGGTTTTATAGAGGAGTTTTAAGGGGGATCGCCATGAGAGAGATCTTGAGAGAGTTCTAGATAAAAGTGCACTGTTCATGATGGGTTTGGAGATGCTTCGGTAATCTTCTGCAATTTACTAAAAAGATGACTAAATAGTGACATTAACTTTTTTAATGACCTGTAGTCCATTTAATTCATCTATATTAATCAATCTCATTTTCGTATCATAGTGCATACTCGAACATCAAATATAATTCGAAATTTGCCATCATTTTAGTAAATCCTTCAATAGGTAAGGTTTCTTTCCTTGGATCAAATACTGTAGAGAAGTATTTAAAATTTAGGTTTGAAATGGGGAAAATTGTTCAAAAAGTCCTAAACCTATTGCATTTTTGTCAATTTAGTCATAAATATTTTAATTATGCTAATTAAATCCTAAATCTTTCCGTGTTTTACCAATTGAGTCCATTCGACTAATTTTGGCCGGAAATCGCTGACGGCACTCTGACTGTCATACATGGCACCGCTGGTGCTGACATGGACAATGTTTATTAATATTTTACTATTTTTTCAAAAAATTGAGTTATTTTTTAAAAAATTTCCTTTCTTTTCTTTTCTTTTCTTTTCTTTTCATTCTTTCCTTGGCTTTATTGTGACTGAAGCCCTTGCCCAGGCCGTCATGGCAGCGACCCTCGCAGTAGCTGACAAGGGCTTTGCGGCCCTCGCCTAGTGGAATGCCCATGCAACTCTTGCTAATCATAGTAAAAAAAAAAAGAAATAGAAAGAAGGAAAAGTGAAGAAAGAAAAAAAGGAAAAAGAAAACAAAAAATAATTAGAAAAATATTCAAAAAAAATTCACGTGCCGACTGTACCAAGTAAAACAACCGGTGTCTACGTCAGCAATTTTCGGCCAAAATTGTGCTGATTGACTCAATTGGCAAAACGTGAAAAGGTATATAACTCAATGAATACAAATTAAAATGTTTATAAATGAATTGGTAAAAGTACATAAGTTTACAATTTTTTCTCCGTTTAAAACAATAGGGAGTTTTATATGGTAGCTGCGTAGTTTATTTTCAAAGGAAGAAGTTATCAATGATATAGTACCTCGAATTCAATTACTACTTATCTTAATGACTAGGGCTTGGAAGAAACTTATTTGTCGAAATTTTACTCAGAACAATGGCAAGAAAAGGAAAAGAACAAAGCCGATGCCCCATTTCCTTCCCCCCTCTCCTCTCTCCACCCTTCCCAAACTCTAGCCGCCGGTAACATTTCCTGATAGAGAGACTCTCTCTCCCTCTGCCTCACCCTTTTCTTTAGTTGTTTTGATCTTCTTTTTCCTTTTTCTTGCTTTCTTCCCTTTTGGGAGCTTTTCTCTTCCAATTTAGCCTAGATTTAAAAAAATTTATCTCTCATTTTTGGGAGATTTGTATCCTGATCTAGTTTAGATTTAGAGTTTTCTGCATATATGTTTTCGGGATTTCGCTCTCCTCGAGTTTAAGTCCAATTTCGAAGGAGATCAGAGGAGCTTCGTGAAGGTTTCTCCCGTGTCAAATCTATGATCGTTCAACTTTTTTACTTTACTCGGTGATGGTGTTGGGGACGCCAAACCTAGGCGCTCACCGCCGAAAGGCAAAGCCGTAGCAATAGATGGAGTTCTCGGTGTGTGCTCAGTACTGAAGACGGATTCGGTGATCGGCCGCCGATTATGGTGTGAAGATGTCATAGATGTGCTCTTTGAGCGTGTAACCCATAACCTTGTTCTGATGATTTCTCCTGTTATTTGGAGATTATTTTGTTTTGAAGTTGTCTGGGATAGGAGTATGCAAACTGGATCGGACCGGACCAGGGCCGGACCAACCCTGCCGGGTTGGTCCGGTCCTTGAGGGGAGCGGTCCGGTCCCCGGTCCCATGGTGGGTGGGACCGGACCGAACCGCCTAGAAAAAAATAATAATAAGTAGCCAACACCATCTTGTTGGGATATCCAACTTTTATGAGCACTTATTGATCAAAAGAGAAAAGTAACTTCCTTGCTTCTAAAGTAAACTGCAGAATTTGAAGTTTTTCACACAATAAATCAGAACAGAGCGGCATCCAAGTTATGTGGATGAAGCTTTGGTAGCTGAGGGGTTTGGCAATAAGTGTTCGATCGGACATTTTTGTTATTTCAAGGTATATTACAGCAATACGATCTCTTTAGCCTAATCCGAACCCGTCTAATGGATCAAAAAAGAGTCAGAAAAAATACGATAGATCGCACTCTCACACAAGAGGAATTTACACTAGTTGGGCGGTTTCCTCCCTCAACTAAACTGCACAATTACCAGCAGCCTCGAGTCAAGTTCGAGGTAAACAAAAATTAAAAAAATTTTGGTATTAACGGTCCCATTGGGACCGGACCGTTGGTCCTGGGCCAGTCCGGTCCCCGGTCCCGAAAATTTGGGGATCGGGACTACCGGTCCCGTCCCCGGTTCCATACCGGGACGGGACCGGCCCGGACCATGCACACCCCTAGTCTGGGATGTATTTTAGTTTGTAGTTGAACTGCGATATTTCTCTCTTGTATCCTGAGAAAGTGAATGAAATAAAATGTTACTTTTGACCCCAAAAAAAAGTATGTATGTCAATGATCATTTCTAAACTTTGTTGGCAATTTACTAAAAATAATTATAAGTGAGATCATCGAGGATTAGCACTCACTCGATTTACTAGTTAGACGAGAAATTACTACTTTAGAGGTGCATAGAGATTGTTACTATTCTGAATGTAAGTTACTCATATTGTGACATGAGAATGCTTACACTTAGTAATTTCCTTATAGCAAAGTGAATTGCGTCAAACCGTCGTGAGTGATATATCACGTGTTAATTGACCTAAAGCCATGGTAAATTGGTTAAACTCCTCATAATCTGATTCTACAAATTGGATTAAGAAATAATCAAACTGTCGTGTTCTCAATTGCGCCTATAGCTAGTACTTTCCCTTTTAGTGTGGTAATTTAGCTATATAGTTCATAGTAAGAAATTCTTATCACTCAGCTCGAGTGATTGTAATCTACCTTTGAAGAAAGTAAATTACCTCGAGTTATCGGAAGCTCGAAGGTCTTAATGATAGTAATTTCTCTTGCGAAATAGTAAGCAATCTGAAATCATTGTAACTTTCACTTGCCCTGTTCTTAGAAAATTTACTTAACTGATCGCAACATTTCTGGTAAGTTCGTAATCAATGGATCGTATCCATAAGTAATAATCCTTTTGACTGTCGTGATTGATAGAATAATTAAATATTAAATCTCGCCTTCATTTAACAATTTAAGCTTTTAGAATAGTTGGCAGTGCTCCCACAAAAATCTCACATGATATGAGGTCCTGAGTTGCAGTGGTCCGTCCCACAAAATCTCATAGTAATTCCCTCTATTTAATCGCAAAACTTACAAATTCCACCGGAGAAAACTTCCTTGATTATCTATTATACATCTTAAACTCCATCTTTTACATAGATTCAACACGCTTAAAACATTTATTGTTTTCACTAGCACATACACACATGCTTGCATCTCCTCTTGCATGGCCTTAGGGCTCGGGGCGCTTCTTCTGGGACCAACTCATTTGCAACTCCGGCCTGCGTTCTGTCGAGGCTTTGCGGACGAATTTCAGGACTTTGCGTACCAATTTCAGGATTAAGCGAACAACGTGGCACAGGAAAAGAACAACCATCAATCCCACCCATGCCAGCATCGCACCTCCGATTGCATTACTGAAAGTTTTCAGTTCGCTCGGCGGTGTGAAGACAAATATGGAGATGGCATAAGTCGCTGCCGTGAAGGTTATCGCAACCCACATGGTCAGCATCGCGATCCACGTGGTGATCCGACGCCGCTTTAGAGGAAGACTGCTTATGAGAAGCATAATGATGCTAAGTGATGCGACGAAGCTCATCGTATTACATGTCACGATGTACTTGCAATCGAACGGGTACTTATCTGCCATCACGGACTCGCCCGCAGTATGTGGTGCCGTACCATTGTCATCGCCGACGAAATTGTCCTGCCAAAGGCCGCCAGGCGAGGTGATACTGGCTTGGAATGCCATGGTAGCTAGCAATGTCGCTACCACCATTAGCTAGCAATGTCGCTACCACCATTAGCGTCTTATGCATACTATTTTGCCACTTTGTCTTTCTTTCCCTTTCAATCTCTTCCCCTACAGGTGGATGGAAGGCGGCGACCGTGTTATTCGCGTAGACTGGTCGTCCAGGTGGGTCGTGATTCTCTAAAGTTTGAGGAACAGAAACCTTAATCTCTGAAGCTCTTCCCGCGCTCTTGCCTTGTGCTAATAGGCTGCGTGCTGTGAAACCTCTGGAGTTCGTAATGTTCGGGTTTACTCCTTTATTAATCAGGAAGACTATAGTCTGCAGCGGAACAACAGTTGCATACATTTCAGGATTAACTTTGGTACCAGGGTTCTTTCAGTCATGTAGCGTTTGTGACTATTATTTGACGCCTTCACATGGGACTAGTTGAATCTCTTCTGCTATTTCATCCCTTGTTGAATCTCTTCTGCTATCTCTAGTTTTATGTTCCTTCTAATCCAGATAAAATAAGCATGAAATAGGGCCTAATTCCCTAAAAAAACCCTCAACTTTATGTCTAGTCCCAAATCTACCTCGAACTTTTTTTGTCTCGGAAAAAACCCTCAACTTTCGGTCCAGTCCCAAATCTGTCCCGAACTTTTTTTTTGTCTCAGAAATAAACCTCAAACTTTAGATTCAATCCCAAATTTGCCCCAAACTCTTTTTTGTCTCAGAAAAAACCGCAAACTTTAGGTTCAGCCCAAAATATGCCCAGATTTGTCTAAACAAATTCACAAAATTTCAATTTATTCTCAAAATTATCTCGTGGTCCAGTTCCAACTTGACGTGGCATTTCCACGTCGATAAAAAATCCACATCGGCAAAGTAATGAAGCGATATGTACGAACCAACATGGCATTTCCAAGTGAATAACAAATTCACCCCAATAAAAATTGTTGAAATTCTCCAAAATGAAACCGTTCTCAGATATTAAAGTTTAGGATGACTAACGACGATTTTTGAACATAAGGCTAATGGGGGTATATTTGAGATTAGAGTAAAAATTGGTGAATTTTCTCTTAGATAAAAAAATGCTCATGGTAGATTTGGGACTGAACCTAAAGTTTGTGGTATTTTCTGAGACAAAAAAAAGTTTGGGATAGATTTGGGACTAGATTGAAAGTTGGGGATTTTTTCTGAGACAAAAAAAAGTTCGGGGTAGATTTGGGACTGGACATAAAGTTGAGGTTTTTTTCTATGACAAAAAAAAAAGTTTGAGGCAGATTTGGGACTGGACCTAAAATTGGGGGTTTTTAGGGAATTAGGCCAAGAAAATAGCGAGAAGTGTAAAGTTGTAGTTAATCATCTGGATCATAACCTTCGATGATTTACAAATGGATATCTTTTAACTTCCGAACATTTTTAGGACACTCAAATATTCTAGAAGGGAATATAACATAAGATAGACTTTTAACTCGGGTCCAACGTGCAATGTCATCATTGACCTTTAATTCGTTCAAAATGTTCATTGAACTATTCCTAAGTATTCGATTTAGTCCCTAAACTTTCAATTTGTCCAATATAGTCTCTCAATTTTTCACAAAATAAGTCAAAAGTTTTCATAATTACACTATTGTTTGGAGTTTAGACTTTTTTTTATTTATTTCTATCTTTTTATTACTTTTTCACCTTTTCGGCATATAAAAATATTGTCCAATCTAGTCTCGCAAATGGATTCACTCCACCTTCCTCAAAAACAAGAATTTCTAGGCTGCTACTCAACCGACGTTCTGTTCTTGGGCATGGAAGAAAATATTATTGCTCCGCCCGGATTTTTTATCACAGTCCCTCTGGCGTATTGGTGATGGGAGTTCGGTTTCTTTTTGGTTTGATCCATGGCACCCTAGAGGCAGGGACATTTACTGTTCTGGCATCCTGAGGAAGGCAACGGTTCGGGGATTTTATTCATCGCTACCCCCACCGTCTCTTGTTAGGGACACCATGACCTCTTGGTCTGACACGCCGCCTTCTATTACCCCAAGTAGTTGCGATCGGTTTGTCTGGTTATACCACCCTTCGGGTGTCTTTTCTATTTCATCTGCTTGGGAACTTATCAGGCGTAGAGGGAGGGTCGTCACGTGGCACCATTTCATTTGGGACCGAGGCATTGCCCCCCGGCATGCTTTTCTTCTTTGGCTTATTACCCTTAATAGGCTCCCAACTCAGGTAATGTTGTTGAACTATCGCAGAATTTTGGATGGTGTTTGTGCTTTTTTTTGGTGTAGACCGGACTCCATTGACCACCTCTTCTTTGGATGCAATTTTACGGGTTCCCTTACACTATTCTGGGCCGCCAAATGTAACTTGGCATGGCATAATCGCTCGTGGCAGGAAAACCTAAGTTGGGCTTTACAACATATTAGTGGTCGGCAATTGTATTGCTAGTTATTCTTTCGCAGCCTTATGTCATATGATATGGACTAAACGGAATCATGTTATCTTTAGAAATTAGTACCGTACTGTTCCTGCTCTTAAGAACCATTTGGTTAAGGTTGTCCAAGATAAGGCCTTGACCTTCAAAGATGTAGATGATACCTCCCGCAACAGGAGGATGCAGGCTAGCTGGGGCTGTTCTTCTTCAGTTTTTGCCTAGTCCGGGGCTGTTGTACAATTTTTTTCAGTCTTTTCTGGATCTCTTTTGGCCGTTGTTTTGGCCCTGTCTTCTCTATTTGTAGCTCCCTGGAGATCCTTCTCCCCTTGTTCCTTGTTGCCTGTGTTCCCCCGTCACCCCTCCACCTGTAGCGACATTAGTGTTGCTTCGTGTAGAAGGTTGCTTTGGTCGGGTTCTATCTTGTAATCGCGTGCTTTTGATTAGTCAATATACTTCTTACCTTTATAAAAAAAAAAAATATTGTGATAGTTTTATTTAAGCATATTTTAACTTATGATCTCTATAGTAGAAAAAGTAGAACTTCATTTAAAGTTGTATCCGATCGATATTATTGCTATTTTAATTTCCTAATTTACAAATTAACTAAAGTTATCAAGAAAACACGAAACACAAAAACTTGAACTTTTAATCTGTCTGAAAAATTAGGAATGAGATCTAGATTAATATAAGTATGAGAAATATATAGATATGTGAATATCTTTGTTAAATATTCTCATGAAAATAATTATTTTAGAGTTGAAAGGATTATGTAACTGATATAACTCTAACTTTTTACTATTACATTCTAATACACTTAAATGGGATCATTGTAATATTTGTAAAAATTAAAAAGGTAAAAAGATAATAAAACATAAAATATCTTTTGTTGATTTAGGAAATTGATTGAAATGAAAAGATATTTTAATATAGGGAAATGGTGCAATTGCGGAACCTATAACTAGTATCGAATGACTTGTTTGACTTTGTTATGGAAAGTTGAAAGAATAATCAATGCAAATTGAAAGTTTAATGACTAGATCGAACATGTATAAATTGTTCAAGGATCACATTGAACAAATTAAAAGTCAAAAGATGACATTATATATTAGGATAAAGTTTAAGACTATTTATATTATTTTTCTAGCCAACCGCCTCTTTTGCTGCTAAGGTCACCGCATTTGACTAGTACAAAAACTTGGTGAGACGAACATACGTTAGTTTGTTTATCTGCAACAGCTAAATGCAAAATAGTGTCGCCATATTCGTCCCTCGAGTTGATGAATTGACCATCGTCCAAGATATCTATCAAAAGTTTCAAAGCTTCTAGTCTGTTATGCTTCACGCACAAATGCAGGATCTTCTGGCCATGTTCCATGACACTATGGGCTGCATCAGGTCTCGTTCGAACCAAGAGTTCCAACACATCCACATGGCCTTTCATGGCTGCCACATGAAGAGGGTTTCTTTCGTATTTGTCATGGATGAAACATATTTCAGGGCTGACTCTTAACAAGCTTACCACAACGTTAAGGTACCCTTTTGCTGTCGCGAGATGAAGAGGCGTTGATCTCTGAGAATCCTGCTCTCTTGCCAGCTTGGCCTTCCGAGCTAGGACCTCTTCCACGAATTTCAAGTGTCCTAGCATGGCTGCGATATGCAGAGGAGTCTCGGTGTGATTCCCGATCATGATTCTGTCGAGAAGCAGCTTATCTTTCCGAGCAACTCAAGCAAAGAAGACGTGTTTCCTTTCACGGTGGCTTCGTTGAGCTCGGACTCCATGTTTGGCTCTCTAGAATAGGAGTTTTGGAATACTCACTTATCACGCCCCGAACCCCGGACGCGCGAACATCCCTTCCGAATGTGAGGTCAAAGGATGATGTCCCAGGCAAATCATCGACCCATTTCGTTTATCTTATAATTAAGCGCATGCGGAAGCGATAACAACCCCAAACAACATACAACATGGATAGAAAGATAGGAGATACAACAAACAACAACAAACCCTTTTTATTTATATACCTGATTAGTTCACAATAGAAACAAACATATTACACACGTCCATCTTGGACCGATCCCCTTAGACCCACAAAAGATACCGGGCCGGGTCAGAGCGTACTATAGCCGATACACTACTCCTACACTATTGACTATAGACAGGACGACCTCCAAAAATTCCTCCACAGCTTCTCCGCACCCCCGGGCTGGCGACACCGGGTCAACCCTAATAACCAGGCGGCGAATCTGGATCCTCCTCCTCAGAACTCGGATCTGGGTCCACGACCTTCCCGTCTGGCATGTCAGCATCCGTCTTGTCCCAAGTCTGGACGATTGGACCCGCACCCAGGGGTACATCAAACCCCCGAATCGGTCCTATGGGAACACCAGCCTGACACAAGAACCAGGCCTTAAAGAGGTGTGCCACATAGTGCGGCAACCCCTCGTCGACCCAGACGGTCGTCACATGCTGTTCCCACACGTCCTCAGAATTGGCGACATGACGGTGATGAAGTACTGTCATTAGGTCGACCGGGACGCCAAATCTAATGTGGCGTGCGGCCATCTCGAGGACCTGAAAGGCGATCAGCCAAGCGCTTGAGATATGAATCTCAGTGGGTCAACGCCTAAGTCCGATTAGGACGTTGATTCACGCAAGCAATCTAACAGTTCTAGCGAACTAAACCCAACCTCAGAAGAACAACCACGTGCAACGTACCTCGCCTTGAGCCATACGACAATTATATCATGGCAACGCATAAATAACAACCAATCACTCAACCAGAACACTCAGCAATACTCATGCACTATGCAACACACGTGTTTCGGTCATCACGGCCAAGAGATACCCCACTCTCGCCACAGTACGGCCTCACTGCTAGTACTCTTCCGGATTAACCGGGTGTCGTCCTACTACGTTACAGTGACGGCATCCGATGGCTCCCTCAAATTCCCTAAGGCGAACACACCAGGAATAATTCCAGGAGGGACTACGGACCAACACAAGTTGCGACCGGCATCTCATCAGCCGTGTTATCCGGACTATACGTCGCCGGCACGGACTGACTGGCAACCAATAAGCCGTGGAATCCCGGACGGTACGTCGCCGGCACACAGACTTATCAGGAAGCTACCCATGCCAACAAGGGTATCGCCCGTGCCCCCAGTTACGTTAGGGTGACACAATTAAAACCATGCGTGACCTCGCATTTTTCACCTGCTCTCAAGCCAAATATCATTTTGATGCAACCACACTCTCATCATGCTCAAACCTGACCCACGGCCATTTTCATGCTCAAAACTATAATTGGTCACGCGAATATTAAATTCCGGTTCAACATGGCATACCGATACTAGTGTGATCATTCAGCATTTAAGCACAATCAACACTCAGTCCGATCCACGATCAGACGCTGCAAATTATCGGGCACAATACAACAGGCAATTAACCATGGTAACTATTCCACCTAACCACGGTTAATCCAACTAACCACAGCAGTTAATTATTCTACCACAGTAACTATCCACTAACTATGGTAACTATTTAATCTAACCACAGTTAACTATCTAACCACGGTAACTATCTATTAACTGCGGTAACTAACTAATTAACTACGGTAAATAACTAATTAACCTATTAAGTGAAATTAACTACCTAATCAAGGATTAGGGGTTAACTCACTAAATAACTGGCGGTGACGGTCGGCAGCGACCGGCGAAGGGCGGCGGCGGTCAAATTCCCGGCGACAATCCCTCGAACTCATCTCGTCGATCCGGACGCAACCACGGTGTCGGATTTCCAAGGCGACACCCGAACGACGACGAACGTCGGCTGGACAGCGGCCAAACGACGACGAACGGACACGGCGAGCGGGCGGCAAGCTCGGCGGGGCTTTGGCCAAGGTCCGGCAGGGTCTCGGTGGCTCCGGTGGGGCTTGGCGAGCGACGGCGAGGCACGGCTGAGCTCGGACAGCAGCTCGGCAGGGGCGGCAGCGGCGGCGGCTGGGGTTGGCTAGTGGCTGAGGCGGCCGGCGGCTCGGCTGGGCGCGGTGGACGGCGGCGGCGCGAGCGGCGAGCGGCGGTGGAACGGCGATCGGCGAAGGTGAGATGATGAAGATAAAGATGGAGTTGCCGTGAGAGTGAGATGCAAAAGGGAGGGGTGGGCTGCCGTGGACTCATTAGGGAAGAGAGATAGAGAGAAGAGAGAGAGAATGCTCTTTGATGGTAAAAGGGTAATTTCCAAGGTCCAAGGGCAAAAATGGTAAATTCCCATGGTCAAAAGCAAGATTAGACTTGGCATTAATGAGGTGGGGCCCACGATCATTCGGTATTAATTGTTTCTGGCGTATATGAATAATATCTGAGGGTATTTCGGTAATCTGACGATTTAGGACTGGTTCAGAATATTTGGTTCAGGGTCGGGCGCGGGCGCGAAGGAATTCGGCGAGAACTAATTACAGCGCGACTAAACTAATCGAACTACAATTAACTACGCTTCGATCGACGACTAACGACCTTCAGATTGAACGATTCCGCATCCAACAAATGTCACTCAATTCCAACAGTCCAACATTATTTATTTAGTAAGCCTTGAAATTTCGCGACTTCACATCACTACTCCATTTGGGGACTGGAATATAGATTGTCGCCAAGTCAACCTTCACGGTTCAAGACCCAAAGAAATAAAAAATTCACGGTAGGGTGGACGAAGACCCAAAAATGATTGGTGGATAATTAGAAAATAGTTACAAATAAAATAGTGCCATTAGCACATTAGGAATCGCCAAGTCAACCTTCACGGTTCAAGACCCAAAGAAATAACAAAATTCACGGTAGGGTTGACGAAGACCCAAAAATGATTGGTGGATAATTAGAAAATAGTTACAAAAAAAATAGTGCCATTAGCACATTAGGAATCGGTCTTCTCAACATGGTAAACCCCAGTGATTTCGAGCTTGCACATGGTTTAAGCTCAATGTGGAGGCATTGGCCTTGCTATGGCTCCAACAAATTCTACCAAAGAGAATTGATCTTCAGCTTCTACCTTTAGAATTTCAAAGATTAAAGCACCATAAGTTTCTGATTCAGATTGTATTCGATCAGTCATGAAAGACCTAAATGGTACAAGGCATGGAAATGAATTGCATGAAATAAGGAAAATATTTGGTAATTTCATAGTACCACGCCAACAGCTGAGCGACAAGCATTTATATACTCAAATCGAATCACAAATTGACACGTAGTCCGTTGATTTGGAACCAAACGAAAACAAAAAATGAAAGCAACTTCCCTCTTTTTTTCTCTCTTCCTTCTTCTCCGGTCACCGCCATTTCAAAGCCCAACATCTGTGCCTCCCCCGCTATCGCCATTGGCGGAGTCACCTTCATTGCACCCAGGCCGACCAATAATGCGCGTCCAAGTCAAGCCACCCTCTGTCGTCTTTGTGGTTATCCTTGTTTTTGCTTTTTGAGCTCGTAGTCGTTCCGGATCATCCATGACCATTGGGATCTCAACTTGGCCATCAAGGCTCGTGGCCATGTTCGAGCCGCCATCGCCAGATGTGTGGACGAGTTGCCTCGTGAGCCATGGACGAGCAAGGTTCGTGGCCATGGATGGCGCCAGATCTAAAGGCATGGCTACAGATCTGGACCAGCAGCGTCACCGGCCAAAATGGTTCTCGATGCCGCATCGAGTTTCGCCACCAGAGTCACCAATGCTGTGTCTAGGCTGACCATCGTTACAAACGAGAAAATATGGTTAAATATACCTAATGAGAAAATATTTAATTTTTAAAGTATTTTAATTGTGCCTATCACGAGAGCAGTATTAACAATTGCAATGTTTTCGATCACCTCCATTAAATGCATTTTCGATATTTACTTGCTTCTAATTTTTACTTGAAAACTTATAAGCACCTACAATTAGACCATTTCGAAAGTAGATTGGCTCGTATTCAAAAAGGCCTTGTTAATCATACTAAATAAGAACTAATTCAAATTCCAACTATCAATTGGTGAATGCTATTTTGTAGGGATTGGAAGTCCGTTCCATGGATCCACCCAGGAATTGGACTGGACCGGCGGTTCTGGTTCCCCACTGGATCCATGGAACCAAAGGGCGGTGTCCGATTCCAATTTTTCGAAACCGGTCTTTAGTGGGCAATTCCCGGTTCCACGGTGGGAACCGCCCACCCGGACCATACTCACCCTTAGTAAGCAATCTCTTTGACAATCTCAGCATCTTACGTCAGGTTGCCGACGCCATAATTCGCTGATTTAAGTTTGACCAACTTCCACGGACCTTATGTTAAAAATATGGGAGCCCAAAAAACATATTGAATTCATACGAAGGACGCTAGTGAAGTGTCGATTGCTCAGTCGAGAAGTTAATTTAAAGTGTCGATAATTCAACAGGAAATTCTTGTGGGAAGTTCACAACTCCACAATAAGGTCCGAGACACTTGCTTGTAAGCCGTAACCGGCGTATCTCCGTTGATTGATGAAGTATACGCTAAAAAGGGTCAAGATTTCAACTCCCATGCTAAAATGACTTAAGCTTACGGATTAGTAACAAGCGAAATAATGATAAAAGTGTAAGATTCATCTTGCTCAAAATTGTATTTTTTTTTTTTGTCACATTAACGAGTGCTTCAATACACTCTTAGGAGATGCTTGATATGGAATAGTCCAACAAACAAAGTATTGATTACAAAAATCACACACATAACTCGTAGGAGAAAAGTCAATACATGGCAAAAGATCTTTCGTGGAAGCTACCATTCTTTCGATTGTCCCTTCTCTCGAGTGCTTCAACAGCGACGATGTTCTTTCCTCAAACCACGACCAGACATTCCTGTCCTGTTCTTACAATATGGACATATATCAAAGCGTGAACTGGACCTACGTAGACCAAATGCATAACAATGTCCCCACCAAATGGTCAACTTCAAAAGCTCTTTTTATAGTCTTATTTGAGTGCGCACATTATCTTATGCTTCAGCTAAGATTATTCAACTAAGCTTGAAGAAGATGCATGTGTTAGGAAGATGCTTGCAGTTTGTTAACTACGTAGAGAGCAAGCAAGTTGAGAAATTCACAGCTGTCCAAGATTGAAGAAGAGAATCAAAAACTGAAGCTGGAGGTCAAAGGTGGCTCAGCATCTTGAAGACTCTCACGCGGGCAACGAGCAATTTGAAGTAAAAGAAAAAATCTCACTTGTAATGGAGCGCGCAACAGAAGTCCGATACCTTCGCCTTGAGAGAGAGCCCAAGTCCATGCCCGTCAACATATCCAATTAGATCCACCTTCACTCAAAGACTTAAGCCAATGAGTTATGGGTAAACTAGGTTATATTAACTGCTCTACACCATACCAGTTCTCCGATGTGGGATTTCTCTAACACAATTCACTTACTCGTGCATCCTAACAAGCTCAGTGCTAGGTCTGTTCTCCCTTAATTCAAGTATCCTTCCGCATTAACTTATCTCAAGTTGAATCTCCATCAACGCCCAACTTCATCCCTTTGGGCCCGCGTTGCTACACGACAAGGCCCACTTGCCCGGAAACTACAACCATTGGTTCTAATATCAATTCAGCCATCGATTTTGCGGTGGTCAAGTAAAGGGAGAAAGCAAAAAAACAGTGACTGCTTTCACTTGAATGTAGTAATGGGATGAGAAACCTTCCCTTTTATCATTTTCCTAAAAACGATCGCTTATATCGCTTGTAAAGATGAATGGACAAACATTATTTTCATCGTCCGAGAAAGATTTAGATATAAATTGTTATCGGTAACGAAAATATTCTTCATTGTATAATTATTCTAAGTGATATAAGTGATCATTTTTCGAAAAATATTTTTCAAATCACTTATTTTTCGCAAAATAAATGGACCGTATTAATTGAACTTCCTTTGTGAAAGAGCATCATACCTTGGACCTCTTGGGATGATTCTCCCAATCGATGATGCAGATGCCAGCAGATAAGTTGGCTTCCTTGTATAAATTGGGGGAAAAAAACTGAAAATGACGTTTTTTTTTTGTTGGTCGAACTGAAAATTACATGTTTTTTTTTTTGGTCGAACTGAAAATTACATGTTAGAAAAGTCATTCAATGTAACTTCCTAGATGATGGACAAGAATAATTTGGATATTTCGGGGGTTAGCATCTACGTGTCGTTCTCTTCTCACGACCAAGAGTGAAAAGTTAATGGATGCCAATTAATAAAACATTTTCGAAAGCCAAATATACAATTATTTTGTTTGTTTGTTGGCCTTTTCTGTCACAATTGCAATAAATTTCCTCGTTCTTTCGACTGCTGGTTGCATTTCGGGAGAAACACGTTAAACATCAGAAAATATTAAACCGGCTCAGCAAGATTACACTTAATAATAATTATATTAATAACCTAATGATGGTGTTGTGTAAGTACATCCATACACTAAAGTTGTCTTCCTACCTAATTTTGTTCTTTAAATTGCAACAATAATATAGTTTTTTGTGCTTTCACGTTAGTTAATTTAATTAAATAGCCAATTCGTCTGTCATTATCCACAACCTATTTTTAAAGGGCAATTATTGATTCTTAACCTTCGGGAGAATGTCATTATCCGAAGGTTCCATCCGTGTTACCTTCCAGGAATATGTAATAACAATGACCAAGACTTACAACATAATAATGACAAAGACGAATAATTAGTAATCAGTGAGGCAGACTTACTGATTTTTCTTTTTCCGGCCAAATCAGACTTATTAGTTGTCCTCGGCCTAGATCATTACAAAGTGAAAGTCCGACACTATTTAATTATGATCAGCCAGCCAAAAAAAGAAAAAAATCACTTATGGACCTTTAGAATTCATTAGGGAAATAGTCCAGTTGGCTCTAATAACTCCTCCCGCGGCTATTTTAATAAGTCAAACTCAAAAGTTGTCTACCAATTCAAAATGCAAGTATTTGCTTATTCTCGTCGTTTGCCCTTCTGTTACAATTTCATGACTATTTAGAAACTCTTAGCCAATAGGCACGTGGCTCTGCTGGTAAAGAGATTGGGGGATAGGGACGTTAGTATCATAGGTGCGGGATTCGATTCCCGCGCTATACAAAAAGGCAAAGTAAAAGTCAGCGAAAGAAGAGTTAGAGATAGAACAGACAAAAAAAAAAAAAAAAAAACTCTCGTTGAATTTGTATTTTAATTCTGAGCAGTAGCCATTCATCTTTCTAACCTTTTATGATGATGTCTAGTGTCGAACGAGGAAGCCTAGTTGCGACGAATTACCAATCCTTGAGGACGTCTTTTCAGTCTTATTTAAATGTAATAAACTTGTCGAAAAGAACAAATACAACTACATCAAATCTTTAAATAATGAGTGGCAAACCGCGTTTTATTTTTTTGACATAACGTTTAATAATGGCTCGAATTTCCTGAACGATTTCTTAGATAGATATTTCATGAAGATGAATTGCCATTTTATTCACTAAAAAGACAAAATCGCAATCAATTATTTAATTGCAATTTAAAGTGATAGCCCAAACTTATTTACTTTCCTTTTTTTTTTTAGTTTTTCTATTTCTATGTAGGATCTAATTGCCACAATTATGATATCACATGTTTTTCTTTTTCTTTTTTCTTTTGGGAATCTCAAGTATATTAAAGGTACTATGTTTTAAATTTATTGTTAGTTTTTACTCATATAGAGATTAGTTTGGTCGAAAGAGAAATTTTGAAGTAAAATTTGTAGATTAATCAACCTTGTCTAACAAATTTGTGGATTAATCGACAAGTAAAATCTAGAAAAATTTTAACATCGACAATTTTTTAACATAATCACTTGTTTATAAATTACCTCAAGTTACCGTAAGCTCGAAAGTCTTAATGATCGTGACTTTCATTGAGAAATCTAAGCAACCTAAACTTTACTTTCTATCTCCCTATTCTTAGTAAATCCTCATGAATATTCCTTCAAATTCGTAATCAATGGATCGTATCCATAAGTAACATTCCTTTTGATTGTCGTAATTTTCCTTAATTAATGGTAAAACTTACAATTCCACCGGAACAAACTTCCTTAATTGTCAATAAATTACCGCTTTAACATGTTTAGGCTACACTAATTAAAATTGATCCCATGGCTGAGACTTTTGGACTTTAAATCCAATCAAATGAAAGGACCATCCATTATACATCTAAACTCCATCTTTTACATGGATTCAACACACATAAGACATTTATTGTTTTCGCTAGCACATACACACACGCATGAATACTCAAATGCATCGTAGCTAAGTTGTCTGATCAACACCCTGAACAACACATACTGTTATAGCATCTCCTCTTGCATAGCCTTAGGGCTCAGGGCGCTTCTTGGGACGAACCCATTTGCAACTCCGGCCTGCGTTCTGTCGAGGCTTTGCAGACGAATTTCAGGACTTTGCGTACCAATTTCAATTTCAGGATTAAGCGAACAAGGTGGCACAGGAAAAGAAGAGCCATCAATGCAGCCCATGCCAGCACCGCACCTCCAACTGTTCTATAAAAAGTCTTCAGTTCGCTCTCTGGTGTGAAGACATATATGGAGATGGCATAAGTCGCTGCCGTGAAGGTTATCGCAACCCACATAGTGAGCATCGCAATCCACGTGGTGATCCGGCGCTGCTTTAGAGGAAGACCACTTATGAGAAGCATAATGATGCTAAGCGATGCGACGAAGCTTATCGTGTTACATGTTACGAATCCTTTGTAAAAGGACGGGTAATAGTCTCCCATTATGGACTCGCCCGCAGTATAGTCTCCTTTATCCTCCTGCCAAAGGCCGCCAGGCGGGGTGATACTGGCTTGGAATGCCATGGTAGCTAGCAATGTCGCTACCACCATTAGCGTCTTATGCATACCGTTTTGCCACTTTCTTCTTTTTTCCCTTTCGTCCTCTTCCCTTACAGGTGGATGGAAGGCGGTGACAGTGTTATTTGGGTAGACTGGTTGTCCAAATGGGTCGTGATTCCCCAAAGTTTGAGGAACAGAAACCTTAATCTCCGAAGCTCTTCCCGCGCTCTCGCCTTGTGCTAATAGGCTGAGTGCTGTGAAACCTCTGGAGTTCGTAATGTTCGGGTTTACTCCTTTATTAATCAGGTAGACTATAGTCTGCAGAGGAGTACAACAGTTGCATACATTTCAGGATTTACTTTGGAACTAGTCCTGCAGTGTTTATGACTATTATTTGACGCATTCAGAAGGGAAACCCATCCGTTGTTGAATTTTTTCTGCTATCTCTGGTTTCATATTCCTTATAATCTAGATAAAATTAGCATGAAAATAGCGAGAAGGGTAACGTTGTAGTTAATTATCTGGACCAGTTACTTCTATTCCAATTATCATAACCTTCAATGATTTATACAAGGATACCTTTTAGCTTCCAAAATTTTTTAGGACACTCGCATAGTCTAGAAGGGAAAATAATAGTCTCTTATCTTTGGCCCAAAGTGCAGTGTCATTCTTGAACTTTTAATTCATTCAATGTGATCCTTGAACTATTCCTAAATATTCAATTTAGTCCATAAACTTTCAATCATGGAAGAAAGTCAAAAGTTTTCATAATTACACTATTGCTTGGATTTTAGAAAAAAAAAATCATTTAAATCCATTTCCTAAATCAACAAATATATGAATATCTTTTTATTACTTTTTCGCCTTTTTGACATGTATAAATAGGACAATACTTCTATTTAAATATATTTTAACTTGTGATATCTATAATAGACATGTAGAACCTCATTTAAAGTTGTATCGTGTTGATATTCCTGTTATTTTTATTTCACTATACAGTTTTTACTAAATTTATTGAGAAAACGGGAAGCTCAAAAACTTGAAATTTTTAATCTATCTAAAAAATTAGGAATGAGATTTATATTAATATAAGTACTAAGAATATATAGGTATACAAGTGCTCTTATGAAAATGATTATTTTAGAGTTGACAAGATTATGTATCGGATATAACTCTAACGTTTGTGCTATTATAGATATCACAAGTTAAAATACACTTAAATGGAACTATAGTAATATTTGTAAAAACCTAAAAAGTAAATAGATATTTAAAGGATAAAAGCTATTTTGTTGATTTAAGAAATTTATTGACATGAATAGATCTTCTAAAATCTGAGCAATGGTGCAATTGTGAAAACTTGTAAATAGTGTCGAATGACTTATTTGACCTTGTTATGAAAAGTTGAGAGGCTGTATGGAATAAAATTGAAATTTTAGGGATTAGATCGAACATTTATGAATTGTTCAAGGACCGTATCGAACAAATTAAAAGGCCAAAGATGACATTGTATATTGGGCTAAAGTTTATGGACTATTTACGTCATATTCCCACCCTAGAACCGCCTCTTTTATTGATAAGCTCATTGAATTTGACTAGTATAGATGCTTGGTTGAATGAACATACCTTAGTTTGTCTATCTACAGCAGCCAAATGCAAGATGGTGTCCCCATATTCATCCATCGAGTTGATGAACTGATCATCGCCCAAGAGATCAATCAAAAGTTTCAAAGCTTCCGGTCTGTTATGCTTCACGCACAAATGCAGGATCGTCTGGCCATGTTCCATGACACTACGGGTTGCATCAGGTCTCGTTCGAACCAAGAGTTCCAATACATCCACATGGCCTTTCATGGCTGCAACATGAAGAGGGTTTCTTTCGTATTTGTCGCGGACGAAACATATTTCAGGGCTGACTCTTAACAAGCTTGCCACAATGTTAAGGTACCCTTTTGCTGCCGCGAGATGAAGAGGCGTAGATCTTTGAGAATCTTGCTCTCTTGCCAGCTCAGCCTTCCGAGCTAGGATCTCTTCCACGAATTCCATGTGTCCGAGCATGGCTGCAATGTGCAAAGGAGTCTCGGTGTGATTCCTAGTCATGATTCGATCGAGAAGCAGCTTATCTATTCCAAGCAACTCAAGCAAAGAAGGCACGTTTCCTTTCTCGGCGGCTTCATAGAGTTCGGACTCCATGTTTGGTTCTCTAAAATGGGAGTTTCGGAATACTGACTCCTCCATTCGGAGGCTTGAATACATATTGTCACCACGTCAACGTTCACGTTAGGCTTGACGAAGACCTAAAATCGATTGGTAGATATTTCTTCAGCAAGAATATTCAACTTTCTGGACTGTTGTTGGAATTAGTGATCCGATTTGTAGACTAGTCTAGCGAGCAGAAATATCTGTAGAATACTAGAGAATTCTAGATGTTATCCTACGAAAAATCTTAGTCTTGGGAGGTAGGTAAAGTTTGTGGTTCTAGCTTAGTTCGTGGCAGTTAGGAATTGGGGTAAAAATCTTCTACGGGGATGGATGTGCTATATAAATAGAGCTTGGATAGATCGTGGAGGTGAGTGGGGAGTAGAGCTTATAAGGCTTTTATCTCTTAATCTACTCCTTCACCAACACCCTTTGTAAAACCATTTCTATGAACTAATGAAATTATATTTCCTCCTCCCATAGCATCGGACACACAACTATCGGAAAAAGTACCAAAAAAGTTCTAAATTTATTACAATTGTGTCAATTTAGTTTTAAACCTTTCAATTATACCAATTGAGTCATAAACCTTTTCACAATTTAACAATTAAGTCATTTTCGACCAATTTTGGCCGGAAACCGGTGATGTGGACACTGTCTGTCATACGTGACACGACTAATGCTGGCGTGGATATTTTTTTACATATTTTAATTTTTTTTCTTTTTTTTTCTTCCATTTTGGCAAGGGCCTGGGGAAGAGCCATGACTGACGAGGCTTGCTGGCCTCGCAGGTCAAAATGAAAGGAAAACAAATGAACTAATTAAGAAAAAGAAAAGAAAAGAAAATAATATAAAACATAAAAATTCAAAAGATTATTAAAAATTTGTCCACATCAGTGCCGGCCATGCCACATAGGACAGTCGGCGCCACATCAACGATTTCCTGCAAAAAGTGACCGGATAGACTATATTGGCAAATCGCCAAAAGATTTAGTATTAAATTGGCACAATTGAACTTTTTTGGTACTTTTCCCTGTAACTATCTCTTTGTCCCCTTGTCCTCATCTGCCAAATATATCCCACACAAACAACACCTGCATATTTAAATCTCAAAATTATCAGTGCTTTCAAAACCACGCTTCTGCAAATTAACAATTGTTAGGACGTTGCTTAGAATGAGCAATAGTGTCATAAGGTGTTTTTTGTTTTTTTTTTTTTGGGGGTTCGGAGTCGTTTACGAGTAGTAGTTTCCACCAAAATAGTCGCAAACACTAATGTGGTTTTATGCATCTCGTGTGTCTATGCAAAGATTCATTTACTTAGTGGTATGATCAGCAAAAAGAAAAGATCATAAATTGGAGAAGGGAAAGGCAAAATAGTCTGAATCAATTTGCCCTATTAATTTCTTTCCCGGACAGAAAGAGCAAGAAAACCAAGTCATGCGACACAATTAAGCATGTTACATACCCGGATCACTTGCTCCCCTGCATTCAGAAAACATGGCAAAGAATGCTTGAGAAAGTTTCAATTCTTCGTCACATGATTGATGTAAAAAAAGAAAAAAATTGTTGGCACGCAATCTTTTTGTTTTGACATTCAATCGTTTATCAGCGGAGGTGACGAGCAATGTACCTTAGGAGGACGGAGTGCCGCCGCACCCTAATCGTAAGCTCAAAGGTCTTAATAATTGTAGCTTTTATTGAGAATCTAAGCTACCTAAAGGTTACTTTGTATTTCGCCACTCTTAGTAAACCTACGTAATCAATGTATTCTATCTATAAGTAATAATCCGTTTGATTGTCGTGATTTTATCCAATTAATCGTAAAACTTACAGTTCCACCGGAACAAACTGCCTTAATCGTCAATAGTATACCGCTTTAGCATGTTCAGGTTAGACTTATTAAAATGGATCCCATGGCTAGTTTCTTTGGACTTCAAATCCAATAAGTCAAATTTATCAAAACCCCCACAAATCAAATCTTATAAAACATCCATCCATGGTACATCTAAACTCCATCTTTTTACATAGATTCAACACGCTTAAAACATCCACTGTTTTCACTAGCACATACACACAAACATGCATACTCAAATGTATCGTAGCTAAGTTGTCTGGTGTAATCGGCACACTGAACAACACATACTGTATGCTGTATAGCATCTCCTCTTGCATGGCCTTAGGGCTCAGGCCACTTCTTCTGGGACAAGCACATTTTGCAGTTGCTGCAATGTACAGCCACTAAGCCATATGATCCTCCGGCTGCTGGTTTGTCGAGGCTTTGCGGACGAATTTCAGGAGACTTTGCGTACCAACTTCACGATTAGGCGAATAAGGTGGCACAGGAAAAGAATAGCCATCAATCCAACCCACGCCAGCACCGCATATCCAACTGTTCCATCGAAATTATTCAGTTCGCTCTCCGGTGTGAAGACAAATATAGAGGTGGCATAAGTCGCAGCCGTGAAGGTTATCGCAAGCCCCATAGTCAGCATGGCGATCCATGTGGTGATCTGATGCCTCTCTAGAAGAAGACCGCTTATGAGAAGCATAATGATGCTAAGCGATGCGACGAAGCTCATTGTGTTACATGTTACGAAATACTTGTACTCCTCTAGGTACTTATTGAAAGGATTTATCGCACACCGAATCAGAATGATCACACATAAATCAAAGAAAAATTGAAAGACACACGAGATTACCCAGGTTCACCCTAGAATAGGGCTACGTCCTGCAAAGAGATTTCACTATAGTTTTGGTTTACAGCCACTCAACTCATTACAATGATCAAAAACGAGAAAATATATATATGCCCCAAACGGGCTCAAAACCTAAACCTATATGAAACCCCTTAATTCCATAACATACGGGCCAGAAGAACCCTGTCGCGACCTAAGAATCGGCTTTTTCAATTTTAGGTTAATGGATTGCCAAATTAATTAATTAGATTAATTAACATAGCTCGAACCCTCCCAAGCTCTACCAAATCGTAACTTAGGTTCAATTTCATGCAAAGATTTATCTTGGAGTCGCCACTAATCGTTTCTTGGTAGGCCGATTAGAAACCTAAGTAAATTAGCGGGAGAACTAAATTACTTCTACGAACTAGAGATTAATGGTCCGGGAACTTGATTACATTAATTTTTTAATTAATTCCCTTTCGGTACCAACTTCACGAAAAAAGTTCAATTTGGCAATTTTGATGCATTCTCACTTGAAGTCCAAAGGTGCAATTTTTTGGGTTTTCTTTTTTATGAAAATGTAAGAATTAAACTACATGCAATGTATGCCAAGAAAGTTTAATAAAAATGCAATCTAATCAAAATATTTACAAAATGGATTACACGTACAATTATCTACATGATGCTAATTTTGGAAGATGCAATTTTTAAGCATGGTGGAATAATATGTCCGATAAGATTTAATCGGGATTCCAATCAATTAGGTAACAAAGTTTTTGAATATTCTAAAAAAAGGATTAGAATCGTTACCTAATTTGGCGGATTCGACCACTGAGTTCGAACCTTGAATTGTCTTGTGGATCGGGACCTTGGATCACGGCTCGAACGACGGGGATGGACTTGCGGCTTTGTGTTGATGAAGGGATTGGCAAGGGGGACTCGGTCGGGAAATCTCTCAACTGAACTCTTTCTTCTTTCGCACACAAGTATTTTCTCACCTCACTTTGATGATTTTTTTTTTATATCTCTCTTCAAGCTCTCAAGAATTTCTTCTCCAAAGATTTTTTTTCCCAAAAATTCTTCTCCCAAAGCTCCTTCTCCCCAAAGCTCCCCCTAAACTCTCTTCTCCTCTTCTCCTTTTATAACTCCCCCATTCTATCCACCTTTCTAATTTCTCCACTAACTCCATCTTCTCTTCTCCATCCCTCTTTCTACATCTTCCTTTCTCAATCTCTCATTCTTCATCTTCCTTTCTCAATCTCCCCTTCTTCATCTTCCTTTCTCTATCTCCCCTTCTCCATCTTCCTTTCTTCATCTCCCCTTCTAATTTCTCCACTAACTTCATCTTTTGGTTATTTGCAAAGTAGTCCCTCAAGTTTTGAATATTTGCACTTTAGTCCTTGAGGTTTTACGTATTTGCAATTCAGTCCCTGAGGAAATATTTCTTCTTCTGATTAAGTCCGAGCCTTCAAAAGATAAATCCTTCGCCGGAATTCGTGCCTAGTCCAATCGCCTATCATTTTAAAACTCGAATCTTCCGCCGTTAATCTGAATGCGATGCATGAATAAATATGAAAAATTACATGATTATTTTTTGTAAGAACTAAAATTAGTTCTAATTTTTTATGGAAAAATGACTAGAAATGTTAGTCAGAATTTAGGTGTCAACAGCTGCCCCTCTTTAAGTGGAGGCTCGCAGAGGTTTCGCTCAAAGACAAGATTGAACCTAAATTTTGACAATGCAATTGATGAATGATTATTTTTTGGGTGGGGTTTTAATCCCATTTTTTATGCAGATAAAGATGATGCATGAAATGCAAGACTGTAATTAAAAACATGCCCAGGCTTCTCTCTTCCACGGAATAGAATAGGGAAACCTGCACATGGATCGCATATAAAATATCTGTTTTACCAGACACTTCGTGATGCTGATGATTCCCTTAATTTCCAAGCTCCTTCTTGGGGATATAAGGATCTTAAGGTACTGGGGCCTTATATGTTATCAGAGATTTCTTTCTGATGCGAGACAGCGCAAGATATGTTGATTATGAAATGTGCTTGAGTTATGGTTCAAGCTGCACCATTTTGTCTCTTGGGACCACCATCGTTTTAATGGGTTGCCATGAGCTGGAAATGTCTCTCGAGACCACCATCGTTTTAGCGGGTCTTCCTGAGTCGGTAAAATTTCTCTTGGGACCACCATCGTTTTAGCGGGTCACCGTGAGTTAGTAAGATGTCTCTCGGGACCACCATCGTTTTAGCGGGACGCCGTGAGTTAGAAATGTCTCTTGAGACCACCATCGTTTTAGCGGGTCTTCGTGAGTCAATAAAATTTCTCTTGGGACCACCATCGTTTTAGCGGGTCACCGTGAGTTAGTAAGATGTCTCTCGGGACCACCATCGTTTTAATGGGACGCCGTGAGTCAGAAATGTCTCTCGAGACCACCATCGTTTTACCGGGTCTTCGTGAGTCGGTAAAATTTCTCTTGGGACCACCATCGTTTTAGCGGGTCGCCATGAGCTGGAAATGTAGTGTCAAGATCACAAGAGCATGTCGATTGTGATTTGGGTAAAGGTATCACGAGAGCAGGTCGATCGTGAACCGGGTAAAAACCTCATGAGAGCAGGTCGATCATGAGTTGGATAAAGATAAGACCAAGACCACAAGAGCATGTCGATTGTGACTTGGGTAAAGGTATCACGAGAGCAGGTCGATCGTGAACCGGGTAAAGATCAAGAACACGAGAGCAGGTCGATCGTGAATTGGGTAAAGATAAAGATCAAGAACACGAGAGCAGGTCGATCGTGAACTGAAAGGATCAAAATGACAACTAAAGTTAGCAGAGCTGTCGGTTTGAAAAGGATTTAGAAAACTTACCTGGATTCTTTGAGCAAACGGCTAAGGGAAGGACAAGCTGACTGGGTCATACCTGTCTTTTCACTCGAAGTATAATCATGCGCATAGACAAACCAATGTTAATGCGACATGTATTTCATAAAAATCACGCTTCACTGAAGAAAGTGGGTACTTGAGTGATCATATGTGCCGCAATGGATTCGAGCACCTTGACAATCATCAGAATTCACTCTTTTGAAAGGTTCAGGTTGAAGATATAGTTACCTGAGAGCTTGGAAGATCGCCTGGTGGGCACTTATCAGCAGGGTTTGTTCATTCAATAATCCTTGGATGAATTTCGAGACCTCAGAAGGTAACTCGAACATTGGGAATGCACTACCTATCAGATAGTGTTAGAGGTAACACGTACAAGCGTACATTCTAGAATTCAATTGGTTCATGCAAAACTATTTTGTCAAGTTTGCATTACCAATTCTATCTAGGGAGGTCATTTATGAATGCCTCGAATGTAACCTGAATGGGGAACTTTAGTCCAAAAGGGCTTTCTCACTCTCGAGAAAAGTTGTTTACCCTGGCTGTAGGATTCAAGAGAATCACTCAATCTTACCATCATCGTATTCGACAAGGGTCTGAGTAATCTCGCAATTGGTACGACCGAGCCGATCTGGAGGTCTTGATTAGGACCGTAATGAGGGCTAGGTCAAAGGTTCACAAAAGGGGACTCTCCGTGGAGTCAAGGCTTTTTGAAAGAGAATCTTCATCATCTGCTCCGAGTTTACAAGTCAAGAACCCTACAAAAATGAGAGAGAAATAATCTTGCTCGGATTTCTTCGAGCAATGCTTAAAATCATTCAACTCTACGTTAACTCAAATGCCCTAATCAAAAGAGACTTCCAAGGGTTGTAACGTATGTTGGGATTTGGGACTGAGAAACGAAAAGGCTCGTTTTAGCTCAGAAAGTATATGAGAAGGGCTTGATGTTGATGATCATTGTTGCCTTATCACCAATCTTGGCCCTCCAGATTTGATTCCGCTGATTCCATCATTGCTTGAAGATGGCATAAATTCAGTCGAGGATTACATTTTACAATTTGGATCCTCTAGGATTTTTCTTTACGAGTCGACCCATTGGGGATTTACAAAAATGAAAACATGTACATTGAAAATTTAGAAGTACTTTACAAGGGAACAAGGGTTTGAATGGACATTGGCCTTGCTTTTGATAGGCACTTTGCTTTTTAATGCCCGAGATTTTCTGTGAGATCAGCTTTCGCTTTTCTTACTCCCGGCTCCCGTTTTTTTCTTTTTGTCTCGACGTCTTGAATTTTTCTCCCTTTTTTTTTGACGTCTTGATTATTTTTTTCAGGAGCGGGCCCTTTTATTTTAGGCTACACTTGCGTCTTCTTCTTTTTTGACAATCCCGTGATTTGAATTCCCTTTTTTTTTTCTTTAAGGAATTACAACAATAAGACAATTTACAAAAATTATGCCAGACATTACATGAAAAATCTAGCACATGAGATGAGTTCATTCGGGAATTCTCTGTTGACCCGATTCTCTTCAATTCTGCCCGTTGGGGATGGCACCGTCTTTACGTTGGAATGAGCAATGATCACCAACAAGGGTTTAAGAAATGAATTTGTAGGCTCAAGTGGGCTATGCAAAGGGTAGAGTGTATAGGATAGAGAAATGAATGCTCTTCATCATCTTAAGACACTTGAATTAAAGTTTGAGTATAATGCAAAGCAAAACTCGAAAGATTGATGTTAGTCTGAGCAAGAGAATTTCTAACCATTTACCTCATGTTCTGCCGGAATTGCCTCGTCTAGACCCCGATGTAGGGTGGTTCTTGACAGGGGTAAAGAAATGAAACCGCCGCTCAAGGGGTTTGCAATGGATAACCTGTAGTGTTTGGATAGAGAACTGAATGCCTCCGTCACTTCGGCTATCGTACCTTTCGCGAGAAAACCCTTTACCTTGAGAATGCAGAATCTAGCTACCTCTCAACTCACTGGGGATTAAAAATGCAGGACGTGTGTGGAAATGGCTTGCCTTTCGTCATCCTGTCATGCCCCATTTTGTACATTCGATGCATCATATGCAATTCATGCTCCCTATTCAGAGTTGGTAAATTAAACATGAAGAATAGTCATGAATAAATCATGCAATGTGTGAGCCATTTCGAGCATCAATCATATTTCATGAAAATCTTATGCTTCTGCTTAAGGATCAGACCGTGCAAGTATGAAAAAGAATTCTTGGGAACGAGAGAAATTGAGTTGCCCCAGAACGCGTGAATGGACCAAACAAGTTGGGGAGCTTAGTCCTCGTGTCGAGGAATGAATTACCCCTGACTTTTCCCTGCACAAGGAGACACATGAACGAATAATAAGTCGAGTAAAGACCCGAGATGCTCTGGTTGTTCATTGGTGTTGACCATCATGTCGGTCGTGTGCTCCTGCAAGAAGGAAAGTATGAGTGTTATCTTGAAAATATCATGAGACAGAGAAAACACAACTCCCTTTATCCAAGTGAGGGTTCGCTATCGATTTGCCCCATTTTCATCAGAATGGATCATGTCGGATGATTGTAGCTTTGCAAAAATCTGCAATTCCCCCTAGATATGACCGATGTTTAGAATTTGATTCCGGGCTTGGCAAATGACACGTTTCACACTTGACCCTGCAAGGAGGAAAAATAGAGGGTCATTATTTCAAAAAATGATCAGGCCATGCAAGATATACTCTCTCCTGAGGTTAGACCGTCTTGGATTTTGTCTCGCTTTCTGTCTTTCAGAATAGGCTATGTCGGGTAACGTAATCCGAGATTGCCTCTAGGTATGCCCTGAGTTGGAAGTTTGATTTCCAGCTTTGATAGGCATATCATTCCTGTGCTTGATCCTGCACGAGAAAAGGGTGCGTGAATGGAGTTCTAAAAAGCAGGCGAAGACCCATGATATCCTGATCATTCATTTGCTTTGGCGATAGCAAATTAGGGTCATGCTTTCTATCTTGGCACCTGCAAGAAGGAAAACAAAATGTCTTTTTCAAGATCGATCAAACTTAAGTAGAGATGTTTCCTTTTGAAATCAGACGGCCTCGGATTTGCCCCGTTTTCCTTCAACTGAAGCATAGATTTGCTTTGACTGACTGATAGCTTCATGTATGGGCCGGTATGGGATCGACCAGGGTCTTTGGTCTCGTTCGGTCGGGCATTCTCGTCTTCTTCTGCAGAAAAGAAAATGCAAAAAGCTTTTTATTATTGATTTACAATATTTACATCATTCACTAACCTCGGGGATCGAACCCGGGTTGTTTCGGACCACTGTCACTCCATCATGCTACCAAACCGCGGCATAGTTGGCGTTCATGGGGTGCCGCACTTTTTAGTTAAGTGTTGGGCTGGAAACAGCATGTCCTTCCATGTCATATCAGATGGCTCCATTTTCCACTAATCTCGTGGCGGTTGACAACCCCCTGTCGAGAATGGTATGAACTCGTGTTAGAATCGAAATGATTAAGGGTAAATTGGAAATGATACGGGGTTACCCTTTTTAGAGCTTGCTCGCGCTTTTCACTTGCAATTTCCCTTCTTGAGGTTATTCAACATTTTTCTTTACAGCATTTAGAGGCATCGTCTGTAAATTGAGTTGCGCCAAATCTGATTTAACAAATAAACCATGAATTTAAACATAGGAAAGACAACACTGCCCCCTTCCCCTAATTCCAGATTCCTAGAAAGCAGGAAAATATCCCACGCAGGGGATTGCATGAAACGAAATTTCACTAATTTGGGCCTACACCCGCTTCTTCTGAAGGTTCTCCGGCGATCGGCTAGCCAGGTACAGATGGGTGGTATTTGAGGACCTAAAATCACCGGCTTTGGATCACAAGTTACAGCTTTAGGGGTTTATCAACGCTAAACTGGTTGACCATGACAGCAAGCTCATCGCCAAGGCAACTCGACCCGTGGGGATGCATGTTCCCTCCCTCGGAAGGCATTGATACTGACCTTGTAAGATTGATTCCCCCATGCTTTTCTCCAATGAAACTTGATTGTGCCGGGAATTGATCTGGAGGACAGGACGACAAGTGAGGAGGGAGATGAGGGTAGTTAGAAACCAACAGCTTCCAAACGTACTTCAAGGCGATGGCAGATATCCTATTTATCTCCTCTTTCAAACGAGCATTTTCAATCCTCAGATGCCGCTCATCAAGAGACATTTCACCGAGGGCAGTGGGGTTGCCGCAGTTAGGGCAGGTGGCAGTGCTGAGAGCTTCTCCATACCTCTTGTGCTCTGCTTGGAGCTTTTCAATTTCAGCCTTCAGAATCACATTATTCAGGCGTTCATGTCGAACCTTCGATAGGGTTCGCTTATTTTGAAACCAAAATTTGGCTTGCGAAGGCTCCAACCCAAGCTTTTCGCCCAGTTCCTGTCTTTGTGTGTCATCTGGGTAAGGGCACTCCTTGAAGAGAGCTTCCATCTCTTGAACTTGACGTTGAGCGAAGCGCCTCTTTTTCCAAGGTCGACCATTGTTGTTGTCGTCGTTGTCGGGATCTTGAATGCCGTTGCCAGAAGGATCGTGTTCCATGGTTTCGGTGCCAGATTTGGTCCCGAAATCTTCAAAATCTCTCACCTTTAACACTTCGCCCGTGGAGCTCCACTCGTTGATCGTGTCCGGCAAGTGATGGTGGCTCTCAAACATGCTCATGAAATTCGACTCGTTGGTCATGTCCAGCAAGTGATGATGGCTCTCAAGCATGTTGGGTTGAGACATCTTTGACTGATTTTTGTTCCTTCAAGGCTCTCTACTTTCTCCTGTATTTTTCTGAGTGGCCTTGTATGCTCGGAAGCTTTCTTTTGAACACGGATGAAAACCACCAAGATGACGTCTCTCTCAAGATTTCACGTCTTCTGCATGAAAAGCGCAATCTTTCTAAAAATCTGTCGTGTTTCTCGCTTAGTTTGTCTTCTACTTCTTCTTCTTTAATGTGGTGGGACCTCCAAATCTTTTCGCGAAGTTTTCGGACTCGTTGGGCTCGAGATTGCAGACCAGGGTTGGGTCCACGACCGACGGGCGAAATAGGGAACTTGGACCAATGGATGAAAAGGGAAATTGGACCAACGGACGAAATAGGGAAAAGGCACTGACGAAAAGGACGAACAGAGGATAACACCGATGAAAAGGACGAATAGGCTTTTATCGTACAATTCGAACGGTGTAATATAAGCAGCTAATTCGTAGAAGCCGTAGGCTTGTTGGGTTGGCCTTGAATGCTTCTTCTACGGAATGGCAGATATTGACGTTATTCGGTGCGGGAGCAAATGATGGCTTCTTCCTTTTGAAACGCCTGTATTTTTACCTAGTCCTGATTTTATGAGGATCGTCACTGTAACCTTTCCTCACTTTCTTCTTGCTATAAGAATCAGAACTTGACGCAGAGCAGATCAACACCTTTGCATCTTCAGTTTCAAATCATCTAAGCATTCCTCTGCCTTCAATCTTTTCTCTTCCTTCTTCAATAACAATGGCCTCTAACCACGTCCTCTCAACCGAGGCTTTAGCCAAATGGGAGAGACTTTATCATCTTCTTGGCCGAGGCTACGTTTACATTGCCCGTCATCCAGATACTGAAGCTGAGATCTTCAATCTATTTAGTGGCATGGACACAGCTTCCATTGAAAACACCAACTTAGAGAGGGAGTATAGGACATTCCGGACCCTTTTCATCAACTTTCTAGAAGCTTATCGGCGCGTTGATCAGGAGGTTATCCTGGCTCGTGTTGTGAGAGCTCGTTACTAGGATCAGTCTGAGTTTCTGGCGTTGGCCCGTTACCTGGTTGACAAGCACGAGAAGGCTGCCGAGCTCGTCAACGAACGAGTCTCATTGTTGGTTCGTGAGAGGGAGAGACTGGTGGAGCGTTTAGGCCTGACCCAGACCTACTACGAGCACGACTCAAGTGACATCGTGATGAAGTTCCAATGTGAATGGCTAGAAGAGACGCTTGAATGCCTGACTGTGGATATAGCCCTCGAGAGAGCCCTGATCCCGAATCTGGAGTCCGCCTCTGAATATCACGAAGCCAGCGCGACCAGGCTCAAGGAGAAATGCGATCGCCTCTTTCTCAAGCTTGCGGACCTCGATTCCCGGAGTGCTCAGCGCGTGCAGAGCATTAACTGTATAGAGAGTCAGTTGAGCTCCTTTGTGACGCTTATTAGGGCTCAGTTTGGTTTTACTTTTCTCCCTCGATGACTCGTTGTAAGGCTTGGTGCATGGAATGAAAGGATGGTTCTCGTATGTTTGTGTTTTGTTTCATCCCATATATGGCTTAAGGCATTTCCCATTGATAGATTCAGACTAACTGAAAATAGCAGTATGAGTTTGCCAGATGCTGCCCCGAAGACACATTTTGTCGGATTGAGGCGCAATTTGAATTTTCGGAGCCTATCAAACAGCTTTGTCAAGGTTTCCACATGATCTTGGCCACGCCGGGTCTTCGTGATCATGTCGTCAACATAAACCTCGATCTCTTTGTGCATCTTGTCATGGAAGAGGGTAACCATCGCTTTTTGGTATGTTGCCCCGGCATTTTTTAGACCGAAAGGCATCACTCTATAATGGAATGTGCCCAACGGGGTTGTGAATGTCGTCTTGATCTTGTCATTCTCATTCATTAGAATCTGGTTGTAACCAGAGAAACCATCCATGAATGAGAACAACTCGAATCCTGCCGTACTATCTACGAGCATGTCAATGTGAGGGAGTGGAAAATCATCCTTCGGGCTAACCTTGTTCAAATCCCAATAGTCTACACAAACTGGCACCCGGCTTTCTTTCTTGCTTTCAAATGGGTATTATAAGGGTGTGGGGACTCCGTGATAAATTACCTACAAAAGTAGAGATGGAAATGAGCACAATGAGCACAAAAGTGAGTCGGTCCATGACACCCTCCTAGACCCGGAAACCGAAATAAACAAGATCAAAGGATCGAAACAGGCAATTTCCCAGTTCCGTCGACTTTTACGAGAAAGTTCGTATTAATTCGCAAAATGATCGAAACACCGCAAAAGTTTACGAACAAAAGCAAAAGACATGGATGAACAACTTTCATGTTTTAAGCTTAGGGAAATCCTGGAGGGATCAATACAGTTTAATGCTTCTTTCCGAAAAATTTCTCAGAAAACTAGCTTGTCCGGTTTTTTCTTTGAGGATAAATGGGCCACCAAAAATGCTAATTGATGCCCGAAAATTTGCAAATTCCTAGTTCAGGGTCCATTCTACCACTTTCAAGTTTTGACTTCATTCAAAAAGGCACTTTTACTAGTGAAAAATGGTGAAACAAAACTAGTGTCTGAAATTTCCCGAAAACTCAGATTGCTTTGCCTTCATTATCAATTCAGTAGAAAATGGAAAACATGATGGATTGATCTGAAAATTTTTACAAATGACAGGTCAAGATCCTCCAAGCACTTTTCATTCAATGGTTGAAACCCAGAAATGCCCCGAAGGAAATCAAACAAATCATACAAAGCAGTAAGGTATATCTGAACAACACGAATGCAGAACGCAAACTAAACATGACCATATTTAGCTTAAGACACTTGACTCACCTAACAAATGTCATGGACCAACTCGAAAGAAAAAAAAATTGATATAAGACAAGATGAAGTTGGGGGTCATACTTTACCGTAGGATAAGAAAGTAAACAATCACATAGACATGCACATATTCGTGAGTTATCCTTATTCTAACTATCCTAAAGGCTCGCAAATTGAAGTGAAAGACTTGCGGCAAGGCGACAATCTCGCGCACATAATCAAAGTTAGTCGTGATCCCTTGACATAACTAGGATTAGCCGGGTCTTTCAACTTCAGCTTCTCGAGTTAAAAATTATAACCCCCGCTTCGGTAATCCTACCGAACACGAGTTCTAACTTTTGAAACTCATTTTTGAAAAGAGAGTCGGGATTGAATTCGGACAAACTTTCAACCGTGATCACACGGAGAACGCTAGGATCCAATCTTGATACCATCTTAAAACTAGTGGCCCGGATTCGGCCACGGGTAGTGTGTGGTGTAGTGCTAAAGCAATTAATCATGCATAATAGTTAAATCCAAACACCGCTTCAAAAGGTGCACAAATTAAATAAGGAATTCCCAAACACCACAATCTACAAAACAAAGGGATTAGCCAAACACTCCTCCCCTTATAACTCCCATTCTGCAAGACCATTTAACAACTAAGGATGAGAATTCAATCAAAATTTGCCAAGCAAAGGGACAATTATCGCGAAAATTTTCTGGCCTAAGTCCTCCTTAAAAAAAATGTCCCCAGTGGAGTCGCCAAGCTGTCGCGACCTAAGAATCGGCTTTTTCAATTTTAGGTTAATGGATTGCCAAATTAATTAATTAGATTAATTAACATAGCTTGAACCCTCCCAAGCTCTACCAAATCGCAACTTAGGTTCAATTTCATGCAAAGATTTATCTTGGAGTCGCCACTAATCGTTTCTTGGTAGGCCGATTAGAAACCTAAGTAAATTAGCGGGAGAACTAAATTACTTCTACGAACCAGAGATTAATGGTCCGGGAACTTGATTACATTAATTTTTTAATTAATGCCCTTTCGGTACCAACTTCATGAAAAAAGTTCAATTTGGCAATTTTGATGCATTCTCACTTGAAGTCCAAAGGTGCAATTTTTTGGGTTTTCTTTTTTATGAAAATGTAAGAATTAAACTACATGCAATGTATGCCAAGAAAGTTTAATAAAAATGCAATCTAATCAAAATATTTACAAGATGGATTACACGTACAATTATCTACATGATGCTAATTTTGGAAGATGCAATTTTTAAGCATGGTGGAATAATATGTCCGATAAGATTTAATCGGGATTCCAATCAATTAGGTAACAAAGTTTTTGAATATTCTAAAAAAAGGATTAGAATCGTTACCTAATTTGGCGGATTCGACCACTGAGTTCGAACCTTGAATTGTCTTGTGGATCGGGACCTTGGACCACGGCTCGAACGACGGGGATGGACTTGCGGCTTTGTGTTGATGAAGGGATTGGCAAGGGGGACTCGGTCGGGAAATCTCTCAACTGAACTCTTTCTTCTTTCGCACACAAGTATTTTCTCACCTCACTTTGATGATTTTTTTTTATATCTCTCTTCAAGCTCTCAAGAATTTCTTCTCCAAAGATTTTTTTTCCCAAAAATTCTTCTCCCAAAGCTCCTTCTCCCCAAAGCTCCCCCTAAACTCTCTTCTCCTCTTCTCCTTTTATAACTCCCTCATTCTATCCACCTTTCTAATTTCTCCACTAACTCCATCTTCTCTTCTCCATCCCTCTTTCTCCATCTTCCTTTCTCAATCTCTCATTCTTCATCTTCCTTTCTCAATCTCCCCTTCTTCATCTTCCTTTCTCTATCTCCCCTTCTCCATCTTCCTTTCTTCATCTCCCCTTTTAATTTCTCCATAAACTCCATCTTTTGGTTATTTGCAAAGTAGTCCCTCAAGTTTTGAATATTTGCACTCTAGTCCTTGAGGTTTTACGTATTTGCAATTCTGTCCCTGAGAAAATATTTCTTCTTCTGATTAAGTCCGAGCCTTCAAAAGATAAATCCTTCGCCGGAATTCGTGCCTAGTCCAATCGCCTATCATTTTAAAACTCGAATCTTCCGCCGTTAGTCTGAATGCGATGCATGAATAAATATGAAAAATTACATGATTATTTTTTTGTAAGAACTAAAATTAGTTCTAATTTTTTATGGAAAAATGACTAGAAATGTTAGTCAGAATTTAGGTGTCAACAAACCCCTGTCGGGAGGCGCTGCCCCCGAACCCCAGCCCGCTGACCGGGCAGGGGGGCACCCGTGTCGGGGGCGCTGCCCCCGAACCCCCGCATTCCACGCGCAGGGGTCACATGTCGTTGGATAACACTTCAGTTTCCCTAAGCTCACGTGGGCGTACCCGATGTGAGAAACAAGGGTCCCCGAAGTATTCACCAACTCCAACACTTATCTGCCATTATGGACTCGCCCACAGTATGTTCTGTTGGGACTTTGGTCTCCAAATCCCATAAGAATGTGAATGAGAAGTGAGGGATGGAGCAAATCCCACATTGGAAATTTTTTCTTGTCCAAACAGACATGTTTGTCTGGAAATTTTTTCTTTGAACAAACATGTTCGTTTGAAAGATATCTATTCGGGTTCGTGACTCTTTATTCTTAACTGCTTCACTGCCTATAAATACAAACATTGACTGCCTCGATTCAATTTTCAATTTTCAATTTTTTTTCGCATTCGGCATTTCTGTAATTTTGTCATTCTTTCTTTCTTCATTGTCATCATTTTGTGCGATTATTCTGCAAAGTTAAGTTCGAAAGTTTCCTATTGGAGTAGTACCGCTTCATAGGAAAGGCAATCCGTTCTATCCTGGGAGGTAATTGTCCAAGGACCTTGGGTACCAGTGGAGGGGACAAATTGTCTTAAGTACACGACATGATTATTCATCTGCATTCGGATTACTCACCTGCATTCAATTTCTGGTTTGTCTATCAACTCTCTTATGCATATACATACACATAGGTTCTAACAATCGTAAGACAATTTGTTTGGTTCGTATTGTTGCTTTTCGTTGTAAATTTTCTATTTTCGTAACAGAAATGGCTACAACATCGGTGACACCTATTGCTTCTGTACCGACACATGGAGAGAAGCCAGAAAAGTTCAATGGGACTGATTTCAAAAGATGGCAACAGAAAATGTTGTTCTATCTTACAACTTTGAATCTGGCAAGGTTCCTCACAGAGGATGCTCCTAAGTTGGATGAAGGAGAGACAAACAAGGAAAAGTTTGCTGCAGTAGATGCGTGGAAGCATTCTGACTTCCTGCGTCGCAACTACATCCTCAATGGTATGGACAATTCCCTCTACAATGTTTATAGTTCGCTGAAAATCGCTAAGGAATTATGGGAAAGTCTGGACAAGAAGTACAAAACAGAAGATGCTGAGTTGAAGAAATTCATCTTCAGCAACTTTCTGGACTTCAAGATGGTAGATTTTAAAACCGTCTTAAGTCAAGTTCAGGAACTTCGAGCGATCATGCATGACATTCATGCTGAAGGTATGATTGTAAGTGAATCATTTTAAGTGGCTGCTTTCATTGAAAAGTTACCACCGTCCTAGAAAGATTTCAAGAATTATCTCAAACATAAGAGAAAGGAGTTATCACTTGAAGACCTAATTGTACGGTTGAGGATAGAGGAAGACAATAGGCTTTTTGAGAAGAAAGTTGACAGCAAACTGGAAGTTTCGAGGGCCAATGTTGTTGAAGAAGGATCAAAACCCAACAAGAAGAGGAAAAGGAATGGAGAGGGATCCACCCAAGGCCAGAAAAAGTTCAAAGGCAATTGCTATAATTGTGGAAAGTCTGGACATCGTGCCAAAGACTAGAGAGCCAAGAAAAGGAAGAAGACTCAGGCAAATGTGGTGGAAGAGATTTCCAGTGGTGTTGATGACATCAACCTTACTATTATGATATCCGAGTGCAACATGGTGGGAAACCCCAAAGAATGGTGGATTGACACTAGAGTAACTCGTCATATTTGCGCCAACAAATCGATGTTCTCATCTTACACATTTGTAGGGGGAGATGAAAAACTCTACATGGGTAATTCATCAACCTCTAAGGTTGAAGGTGTTGGAAAGGTTGCTCTGAAGATGACTTCTGGGAAAATAGTGACATTAACCAATGTGCTACATGTGCCGAACATACACAAGAACTTTGTGTCCGGATCTCTCCTAAGCAAGAATGGTTTCAAGTTGGTATTTGTATCTGATAAGTTTGTACTCTCCAAAAATAAGATGTATGTAGGAAAGGGCTATCTTAGTGATGGTCTTTTCAAATTAAATGTAATGACTGTTGTATCCAAGGATGATATTAATAATAATAAAGTTATTTTTGCTTTTATGCTTGAGTCTCTTGATTTATGGTATGCTAGATTTGGACACGTTAATTTTAAGTCAATAAAGAAATTAATGAACATGGAGTTATTGCCAAAATTTGACTGTCCAAATGAAAAATGCCAAGTGTGTGTTGAATCTAAATATTTTAAGCCTCCATTTCATTCTGTAGATAATAGAAATACAGAACCTTTAAATCTAATACACACAGACATATGTGATATGAAAACGATACCATCTAGGGGTGGTAAGAAGTATTTTATCACATTTATAGATGATTGTACAAGATATTGTTATGTTTACTTGCTTAGTAGTAAAGACGAGGCTGTGAAAACATTTAAAATTTATAAGTCTGAAGTTGAAACTCAATTAAATAAGAAAATAAAAATGATAAGAAGTGATAGATGAGGTGAATATGAATTCCCTTTTGAGGAAATTTGTTCTGAATTCGGTATCATTCACCAATCACCCCTCCTTATGCGCCACAATCTAATGGAGTGGCGGAAAGGAAAAAACCGGTCTTTAAAGGAAACAATGAATGCATTGTTGAATAGTTCCGGTTTACCACAAAATATGTGGGGGGAAGCTATTTTGACGGCCAATTATATCTTAAACAGAGTACCCTACAAAAAAACACAACAAATTCCGTACGAAAAGTGAAAAGGAAGAAAGCTTAATTTGAAATACCTTAAAGTGTGGGGGTGTTTGGCTAAGGTTGCAATTCCTAAATCTAAAAATGTTAAGATAGGACCAAAAACCATTGATTGTGTTTTTATTGGTTATTCTCTTAATAGGAATGCATATCAATTTCTTGTTCATAAGTCTGAGGTCCCAGATATACATGTTAATACGATCATTGAATCAAGGGATGCTTCGTTCTTTGAAAATATATTTCCGTATAACATGGTATATGAGCCAAATGATAATAATAAGAGGCCTCGGAATACTACATCTAGAAGCGATCCTATAGAGGATGAACCTAGACGTAGTAAAAGACAGAGGACTTCTACATCATTTGGACCTGATTTTCTAACATATGTGTTAGAAATTGAGCCTCGGACCTATAAGGAGGCTGTAACATCCCTAGAAGCCCCGTTCTGGAAAGAAGCTATTAATAGTGAAATTGAATCCATCTTGTCAAACCATACTTGGGAATTAGTTGACCTCCCTCCTAGTAATAAACCACTACAATGTAAGTGGATTTTCAAGAAGAAAATGAAAGCGGATGGTATTATTGATAAATATAAGGCTAGGCTTGTAGTAAAAGGCTACAAGCAACGAGAAGGTCTTGATTATTTTGATACCTATTCACCTGTTACAAGAATTACATCTATAAGGATGCTATTTGCCGTAACAGCATTGTATAGGGTTGAAATTCATCAAATGGATGTAAAAACGGCCTTCTTAAATGGGGATTTAGAAGAAGAAATATATTTGAAACAACCTGAAGGGCTCATTGTTCCAAGACAAGAGAAGAAAGTATGTCGACTTATCAAGTCTCTCTATGGCTTGAAACAAGCATCGAAACAATGGCATGCCAAATTCGATCAAGTCGTGTTATCAAATGGTTTTAAAATTAATGAGTGTGATAAATGTGTATATGTTAAGAACACTCATAATGGCTTTGTCATTTTGTGCTTGTATGTAGACGATATGCTTATAATGGGCAGCAATGATGAGGTTGTCAAGGCAACCAAATGCATGCTCACAAGTAAATTTGATATGAAAGAAATGGGAGTCGCAGATGTTATTTTGGGAATTAAAATCCATAAAACATCTGAAGGATTAGCACTATCACAGTCTCACTACATTGAAAAGATTCTTGGAAAGTGCAAGACTCTAGACATTGTACCAGTAAAGACCCCGATAGATGTTAATTTATATCTTTCAAAGAATACTGGTGAAAGCAAGGCTCACAAAGAGTATGCTAGTATACTAGGCAGTTTAATGTATGTCATGAACTGCACAAGGCCGGACATAGCTTGTGTTGTGAGCAAGTTAAGTCGATTTACAGTTAGTCCAAATGAAAACCATTGGAGAGCTATGAAACATGTATTGGGCTATTTGAAGCATACTCAAAATTATGCTTTGCATTACACAGAGTATCTAGTAGTGCTTGAAGGATACAGTGATGCAAATTGGATAACCAACACAAGAGACACAAAATCCACAAGTGGATATGTATTTACACTTGGGGGAGCAATCTCTTGAAAATCATCCAAACAAACCTATATTGCGAGGTCTACTATGGAAGCAGAATTTATTACTTTGGATAAGGCCGGTGAAGAAGCAGAGTGGCTTCGAAACTTCTTAGAGGACATTCCTAATTGGCCTAAACCAATGCCAGCTCTGTGTATTCATTGTGATAGTCAAGTAGCAATAGGCAGGGCAAGGAATGTCATGTATAATGGTAAGTCTCGACATATACGTCAAAGACACGATACCGTAAGACAACTACTCTCTAGTTGAATTATCACGATTGACTTTGTGAAGTCAAAAGATAATGTTGTGGATCCACTAACAAAAGGCCTAACTAGAGAGATGGTTGTAAAAACATCAAGGGGAATGGGTTTAAGGCCTAAAAAATAAGTCATCATAGCGGAAACCCTACCTAGTTGTCTGGACATCCCAAGATCTAGGTTCAAAGGGGCAACCAAGTTATGATGGCAGGATAGAGTACTGTGAATTCTCACCCATTCCTGTATTAAGACAGTACTAACATGTAGAGGCTAAGCATAAGCTTTTAATGATTCTGAATTGGGTATTTGGTATACCACACATTCAGAAATCACCTATGTGAGTGTGAAGTGAGGGCCGCCTCTGTGAGAATTTGAAAGGCCGAATTCTCTAAAGCACTCATGAAACCAGGTGGTATTCATGGCTAAAACGAACACAACAGTGAGAACCAACTTTGTTCGAGAGATAGCTGTGTGATTTCTATTGTCTAGGCTTACACCAAAGGTCAATGGTTCAAGGACATTAAGTCTACTGATTGACCGAGTAAGTTCGATAGGTCTCACTAGGGAAAGTTCAAAGTCTCAGGCTACTTCTACAGATGCAATAGTCTCTCATTGAATAATCGCACACTGCATCTCTTGCATTCACGAAGAGTCATGATAACTGAACTTCTCATTCATGTGGGGGATTATTGGGACTTTGGTCTCCAAATCCCATAAGAATGTGAATGAGAAGTGAGGGATGGAGCAAATCCCACATTGGAAATTTTTTCTTGTCCAAACAGACATGTTTGTCTTGAAATTTTTTCTTTGAACAAACATGTTCGTTTGAAAGATATCTGTTCGGATTCGTGACTCTTCATTCTTAACCGCTTCACTGCCTATAAATACAAACATTGACTGCCTCGATTCAATTTTCAATTTTTTTCGCATTCAGCATTTCTGTAATTTTGTCATTCTTTGTTTCTTCATCGTCATCATTTTGTGAGATTATTCTACAAAGTTAAGTTCGAAAGTTTTCTATTGGAGTAGTAACGCTTCATAGGAAAGGCAATCCGTTCTATCCTGGGAGGCAATTGTCCAAGGACCTTGGATACCAGTGGAGGGGACAAATTGTCTTAAGGACACAACGTGAATTCGTTGGGTTTGGATTATCCATCTGCATTCGGATTACTCACCTGCATTCAATTTCTGGTTTGTCTATCAACTCTCTTATGCATATACATACACATAGGTTCTAACATGTTCTGTATCATTTTCATTGCCTGGGAAATCGTCTTGCCAAAGGCCGCCAGGCGGGGTGATACTGGCTTGAAATGCCATGGTAACTAGCAATGTTGCTACCACCATTAGCGTCTTATGCATACTTTCTTGCGACTTTCTCTCCCTTTCCTTCTTGTTCACTTCCCATGCAGGTGGATGGAAGGCAGAGATCGTGTTATTCGCATTGCATGCTCGTCCGGATGGGTCGTGATTTCCAAAGTTTGAGGAACAGGAGCCATAATTTCTGAGGCTCTTCCCGCGCTCACCCCTTGTGCTAATAGGCTGAATGCTGTGAAACCTCTGGAGTTCGTAATGTACGGGCTTACTCCTTTTTTAATCAGGAAGTCTATAGTCTGTAGAGGAGTAACAACAGAATGTACCAATTGGGGTCAGGTTTGAATTACACAAGCCCATGCTATACTTATTTCAGGATTAACTTTGGTACGAGTGTTTTTTCAGTCCTGTAGTGTTTATGACTATTATTTGATGCCTTCACAAGGGAAACCCATCCCTTGTTGAATTTGGGTCTGCTATCTCTAGTTTTATGTTCCTTCTAATCTAGATAGAATTAGCATGAAAATAGCGTGAAGTGTAAAGTTGTAGTTAATTGTCTGGACGAGTTATTTTTTTTCCACATATCATAACCTTTAATGATTTACAAATGGATACTTTTTAGCTTTCGAAAATCTCTAAGACACTCGGATATCCTAAAAGGGAAAATAACAAAAATAGTCTTTTAACTTTGGCTGAACGTGCAATGTTATACTCGAACTTTTAATTCGTTCAATGTGGTCCTTGAACTGTTTCAAAATATTCAATTTAATCCCTAAGCTTTTAATTTGTTCAATCTAGCTCTCAATTTTCCGTAAATCAACAAAATTTGCTTATTTCAATCCATTTCCTAAATCAACAAAATATATGATTACCTTTTTATTATGTTTTCACCTTTTTGACATCAATAAATATTACGATAGTTTCATTTAAGCATATTTTCACTAATGATCTCTATAGTAGCAAAAGTATAACCTCATTTAAAGTTGTATCGGGTTTATATTCATGCTATTTTAATTTCCGAATTTGCAGATTTAACTTAATTTATTGAAAAAACACGAAACATAAAAATTTGAACTTTTAATCCATCTAAAAAAAATTAGGAACAAGGTTTAGATTAATATAACTACGAGAAATCTATAGATATACGAATATTGTTGTCAAATATTCTTATGAAAATACTTATTTAAAAGTTGAAAGAATTATGTATCTGATATAACTCTAACTTTTTTACTATTATAGAGATTATAAGTTAAAGACACTTAAATAGAACTATATAATATTTGAAAAGGTAAAAAGATAATAAAAATATTTTGTTGATTTAGAAAATTGATTGAAATGAAAGTATATTCTAAAATCTGAGCAATAGTGCAATTGTGAACAGTTGTAAATAATATCGAGTGACTTATTTGACTTTGTTACGGCAAGTTGAGAGACTAGATCAAACAAATTGAAATTTAAGGAGTAGATCGAACAGTTATGAATTGTTCAAGGATCACATCGAACAAATTAATAGACTAAAGATAACATTGCATATTGGGCCAAAGTTTAGTGACCATTTGTGTCATTTTCCTTATCCTAGAATGGTAAAATTACCAAAAAAATCCTAAACTAAACGTACTTCTACTAATTCAGTCGTAAACCTTTTAGTTGTGCCAATTGAGTCGTGAGCCTTTTTACAATCTATTGATTTAGTCTTTCTGGCCAATTTTGGCCAAAAACTACAAAGGTGGATCTTGGCCTTCCTACGTGGCATGACCGGTGTTGACGACAAAATTGATTTTTTTTAATTATTTCTTATTTTATTTTTTATTTTCCTTTTGCATTAGCCAGTTGCCAGGCCTCCACGATGGCTGGCGAGGGTTGCCTCTCGCTGGGATCTGGAGGGAGCAAGGCTCCATCTTGCTAGATCCCGACGAGCTAGAGCTCCCCCTTGCCAGAGCCTCAAACTACATCAGCTACGACCACGGCAAGCGCGACTCGAACGTCGGGAAGAAGGCTCCCGTCACCGTCCTCTTCGGCATACCCAAGTAAAACAACGAGCAGAGGTACCTGATCGAGCTCAGTAGTGGCGAGTTTGGGGTCACCTACCTATGATATGCATCAATTTGGGCTCGCAGGCGCTGCTCGCTTGCAAGAGCATCTCAAAGCAAAAGCTGAGGATGGGAGTGGACATCAAGGACGTGTGGTGGGAGGTGGCGAACATGAAGCATTGGTGGGCTCGACCTCGTCGGGATCTGGTGAGGTTGAACCTCACTCGATGCCAGCGAGTCGGCCCTCGCCTGTGGCCGATCGCCGGTGGTCATTGAGGTCCGGCCACCAGCAAGGAAAGAATGAAAAGAAAAGAAAAACAACATAATTGCTAAAAAGTTTCGAGGTCCTTTTATTTTTAAAATGGTAAAAATTATCTATATCGTTGCCGACCGTGCCATATAGGACGGTCGACCGATGTCCACATCAGCAATTTTCGGTCAAAATTGGTCGGAAGGACTAAATTGACAAATAGTCAAAAGGTTTAAGACTCAATTGGAATAATTGAAAAGTTTAGGATAAAATTGGCACAAGTGCAATTAGTTTAGGACTTTTTTGGTAATTTAATCTCCTCGAACCGCCTTTTTTGTTGATAAGCCCAAATTTGACTAGTACAGAGACTTGATTGTATGAACATGCCTTAAGTTGTCTATTTGCAGCAGCCAAATGCAAAATAGTGTCACCATAATCGTCCCTCGTGTTGATGAATTGAACATCGCCCCAGATATTCATCCAAAGCTTCAAGCTTCCAGTCTATTATGCTTCATGCACAAATGCAGGATCTACTGACCATGTTTTGCAACACTAAGGGCTGCAACAGGTCTTGCTCGAACCAAGAGTTCCAACACATGCACATGCCCTTCCATGGCCGCAATATGATATCTGTCGCGAAGGAAACATACTTCAGCTTCGGGGCTGACTCTTAACAAGCTTGCCACTATGTTAAGGCACCCTTTTGCTGTTGCGAGATGAAGAGGCGTCGACCTCTGAGAATCCTGCTTACTTGCCAGCTCAGCCTTCCGAGGTAGGACCTCTTCCACGAAATCCAAGTGTCCGAGCAAGGCTGCGATGTGTAGCGGAGTCTCTGTGTGATTCTCGGTCATGATTCGATCGAGAAGCCAGTTATCTTGTCCGAGCAACTCAAGCAAAGATGGCACTTTCCTTTCACGGTGGTTTCATAGAGCTCGGACTCCATGCTTGGCTCTCTAAAATGGAAGTTTCGGAATACTCACTGCTTCATTTGGGGACTTGAATATATATTGTTCACCAAGTCGACCTTCACGGTTGAACACCAGAAAAAACAAAAAACAAAAAACAAAACTTCACGGTAGGCTTGACAAAGATCGAAGAATAATTGGTGGATAATTAGAAAATGGTTACCAATAAGAATGGGCGGGCGCCTTCTCAGAAGCGATAAATTGTTCATCCTGTTTCTTTGTGAAATTTGGAATGAAATCTCATATATTGGGATTTCCTTTAATCCCTCTAAGGTTTCTTATATGTAAGTATAATAAAAATAAATAAGGGAAATGGTAAACTTGAAGAAAACCCACAAAACATCTATAACAATACAAAAATTATGACTAGTAGCCACTTGCGACCACCAATTGAGCTGCCATAACAGTAATCTTATGTCAAGCGGCCATGATCTCGAGCTTCGCAACTCATACTCTAGTGGTTGCGGCCGCCGCGACCATAGTTGCTGCAAGCTTAAAGCTTGATCTCGCGGCTTTGGCGGCTGTGATGGACCTTCATCTCTTTCTCAATTTTGCTTTCTCTTATATTGTTTGATGTGGTACCTTTTTGGCTCATAAAATTTTCAACGAATCATAATACGACACGCGTATTCCGGCGTGGCACATAAATTCGCTAGAGTCTATGTCATTAATTCTGCAATACATGTCAACAAAAATTGACCAGTAAGAGAAATAGTATAAAGAAATGACTATACATGAACATTTTCTAAAAAAGTTGAGGGACGATATTTGAACAAAAAAAGAACGAAAGAAGGACGGTTTTTACTTTCGAACAAAAATAAAGGAACAATGGTGATATTATTCCTTTAAACAGAACTTCCATTCCACGATTTTTGTCGTTTTTTTTATCTAGTTTCCTTATTTAATTAATTAAGGTTATCGAATATGATTAGATTCCAACAAAGTTGCCCATTCTTTTGAAATGAAAATTAGGGCCCACAACCACCGTCATCATCTTGGATAACGCATAACGGTGGCCCTTAGGCTAGCATCTCCCTTCGAGACCCAAATATGTGATTATTTTTCCTTGTTTGCCCTTTCTGCTACAATTGAAATAAATTTCCGATATCTTTCGAGTGCTGACTGCATTCCGAATGAAACCTGAAATGTTAGGAAATATTGAATTGACTCAGCGAGATTACAACCAATACTAACAATAATCTAAAAATGGTATTACGTAAGGACATCCATCCATTAGAGTTGACTTCTAACCTAATTCTGCTTTCTAAATTGCTACAATAATATAGTTATTGTGCTTTTACGTTAGCTATGCTAATTTAATCGAATAGCCAATTTCTCTATCACTATCCATAACCATGTCACTATCCGAAGGTTCCATCCGTATTACCTTGTTGAAAGATATAACAATGACCAAGACTTAGTCCATAATAAAAGGCACAGACAAATAATTAGTGACTAGTGAAGCAGGACTTATCGATTTTTCGTTTCCCGGCCCAATCAGACTTATTAGTTATCCTTGGCTTAGATCGATACATAGTGAAAGTCCGACACTATTTAATTATAATCAGCCAGCCAAAAAAAAAAAAAAAAAACTCTTACGATCCTTTAGAATTCATTAGCGAAAAAATGTAGTTGGCTCCAATAAATCTGTGACTATTTTTGAAAAGTCAAAGTCAATGGTTGTCGACTTAATTAAACATTTCCAAGACGCAAATATTTGATTATTATCCACGATATGTGATGGTGATATTAAAAGCATTCAGTGATTTGCTTATACTAAACAATCGGTGATATTAAAAAAGCATTCAGTGCATTTGCTTGTTAACTTAACTATAAATGATTTTTTAAAAAGGTAGGGCATAGTCAAGCACTCAAAGTTTGTCGCGTTATTACTTCATAGTAGGACGTTAAGTATTTGATATGTAAAATTTTATTCTAGTCTATTAGCGAGACTTTTAACAACGACATCGAAGATCCTTCACTCTCTCACTCTCTTTCCTTTTCCTTTGTATCCATTAGAAGGTACTGTACTTCTCTCTCCCTCTCCTCAATTCTCACGCATTCACGTACTCCCTCAGCCTTTACGACTCTCTCCCCTTCGCTCCGCTGGAAACATGGTGGTTTCCGGCGAACACCAACCTCTTAACGGCTCTCTCCCTCACGAGCTCACCTCCAAGACTCCCTTCCCCAGCCTCAAGCTCTAACGTCCTCATAGGAATCCTCAGCCTCTCCGCGCTCTTCATTTCTCTCTCCTAGAACACTTCAATAAATCAAAGTAATAAATAAAGAAATTGCTAGAAATGCGACTAACATAAATGCAAAGCACACCACAACCTTACTATGATTAATTCCCAAAATTTGACAAGTTTTTTGGATTTAATTGCACTATTTGAAAGTTTTAGTGTTAAGAATCGTACACCCATTCTAGAAAAATAATCCGAGCAAACAATCCACACTAGCAGAATATAATAATAAAAAGAACAGAAACAAAAGAACACAATAGAGAATCCATTGGTCTTCGAGAAAATAGGAATACAATTGATGATCTTTTCACAAGATCATGGCACAAAGAGATTAAGAACACTCATAAAGCCGTCACGGCCTCTCTTTTTCTTTTTCTCTCTATTCGCAACTTTGCGAATAGGCGCGAGTCGAAACCGAGATTCCGCGGATCCATATTGTGATTCGCGTTTCCTCGTCTACAAAAGAAGAGGGAGTGCGTGTGATTGTCGAGATGAGGAGGCTGGTGTTATAGTTTACTGGGGTTTTATAGAGGAGTTTTAAGGGGGATCGCCATGAGAGAGATCTTGAGAGAGTTCTAGATAAAAGTGCACTGTTCATGATGGGTTTGGAGATGCTTCGGTAATCTTCTGCAATTTACTAAAAAGATGACTAAATAGTGACATTAACTTTTTTAATGACCTGTAGTCCATTTAATTCATCTATATTAATCAATCTCATTTTCGTATCATAGTGCATACTCGAACATCAAATATAATTCGAAATTTGCCATCATTTTAGTAAATCCTTCAATAGGTAAGGTTTCTTTCCTTGGATCAAATACTGTAGAGAAGTATTTAAAATTTAGGTTTGAAATGGGGAAAATTGTTCAAAAAGTCCTAAACCTATTGCATTTTTGTTAATTCAGTCATAAATATTTTAATTATGCTAATTAAATCCTAAATCTTTCCGTGTTTTACCAATTGAGTCCATTCGACTAATTTTGGCCGGAAATCGCTGACGGCACTCTGACTGTCATACATGGCACCGCTGGTGCTGACATGGGCAATGTTTATTAATATTTTACTATTTTTTCAAAAAATTGAGTTATTTTTTAAAAAATTTCCTTTCTTTTCTTTTCTTTTCTTTTCATTCTTTCCTTGGCTTTATTGTGACTGAAGCCCTTGCCCAGGCCGTCATGGCAGCGACCCTCGCAGTAGCCGACAAGGGCTTTGCGGCCCTCGCCTAGTGGAATGCCCATGCAACTCTCGCTAATCATAGTAAAAAAAAAAGAAATAGAAAGAAGGAAAAGTGAAGAAAGAAAAAAAGGAAAAAGAAAAAAAAATATTTAGAAAAATATTCAAAAAAAAATCACGTGCCGACTGTACCAAGTAAAACAACCGGTGTCTACGTCAGCAATTTTCGGCCAAAATTGTGCTGATTGACTCAATTGGCAAAACGTGAAAAGGTATATAACTCAATTAATACAAATTAAAATGTTTATAAATGAATTGGTAAAAGTACATAAGTTTACAATTTTTTCTCCGTTTAAAACAATAGGGAGTTTTATATGGTAGCTGCGTAGTTTATTTTCAAAGGAAGAAGTTATCAATGATATAGTACCTCGAATTCAATTACTACTTATCTTAATGACTAGGGCTTGGAAGAAACTTATTTGTCGAAATTTTACTCAGAACAATGGCAAGAAAAGGAAAAGAACAAAGCCGATGCCCCATTTCCTTCCCCCCTCTCCTCTCTCCACCCTTCCCAAACTCTAGCCGCCGGTAACATTTCCTGATAGAGAGACTCTCTCTCCCTCTGCCTCACCCTTTTCTTTAGTTGTTTTGATCTTCTTTTTCCTTTTTCTTGCTTTCTTCCCTTTTGGGAGCTTTTCTCTTCCAATTTAGCCTAGATTTAAAAAAAATTCTCTCTCATTTTTGGGAGATTTGTATCCCGATCTAGTTTAGATTTAGAGTTTTCTGCGTATATGTTTTCGGGATTTCGCTCTCATCGAGTTTAAGTCCAATTTCGAAGGAGATCAGAGGAGCTTCGTGAAGGTTTCTCCCGTGTCAAATCTATGATCGTTCAACCTTTTTACTTTACTCGGTGATGATGTTGGGGACGCCAAACCTAGGCGCTCACCGCCGAAAGGCAAAGCCGTAGCAATAGATGGAGTTCTCGGTGTGTGCTCAGTACTGAAGACGGATTCGGTGATCGGCCACCGATTATGGTGTGAAGAAGTTATAGATGTGCTCTTTGAGCGTGTAACCCATAACCTTGTTCTAATGATTTCTCTTGTTATTTGGAGATTGTTTTGTTTTGAAGTTGTCTGGGATGTATTTTGGTTTGCAGTTGAACTGCGATATTTCTCTCTTGTATCCCGAGAAAGTGAATGAAATGAAATGTTACTTTTGACCCAAAAAAAAAAGTATGTATGTCAATGATCATTTCTAAACTTTGTTGGCAATTTACTAAAAATAATTATAAGTGAGATCATCGAGGATTAGCACTCACTCGATTTACTAGTTAGACGAGAAATTACTACTTTAGAGGTGCATAGAGATTGTTACTACTCTGAATGTAAGTTACTCGTATTGTGACATGAGAATGCGTACACTTAGTAATTTCCTTATAGCAAAGTGAATTACGTCAAACCGTCGTGAGTGATATATCACGTGTTAATTGACCTAAAGCCATGGTAAATTGGCTAAACTCCTCATAATCTGATTCTACAAATTGGATTAAGAAATAATCAAACTGTCGTGTTCTCAATTGCGCCTATAGCTAGTACTTTCTCTTATAGTGTAGATTTTAGCTATATAGTTCGTAGTAAGAAATTCTTATCACTCAGCTCAAGTGATTGTAATCTACCTTTGAAGAAAGTAAATTACCTCGAGTTATCAGAAGCTCGAAGGTCTTAATGATAGTAATTTCTCTTGCGAAATAGTAAGCAATCTGAAATCATTGTAACTTTCACTTGCCCTATTCTTAGAAAATTTACTTAACTGATCGCAAAATTTCTGGCAAGTTCGTAATCAATGGATCGTATCCATAAGTAATAATCCTTTTGACTATCGTGATTGATAGAATAATTAACTATTAAATCTCGCCTTCATCTAACAATTTAAGCTTCTAGAATAGTTGACAGTAGTGCTCCCACAAAAATCTCACATGATATGAGGTCCTGAGTTGCAGTGGTCCGTCCCACAAAATCTCATAGTGATTCCCTCTATTTAATAGTAAAACTTACAAATTCCACCGGAGAAAACTTCCTTGATTATCCATTATACATCTTAAACTCCATCTTTTACATAGATTCAACACGCTTAAAACATTTATTGTTTTCACTAGCACATACACACATGCTTGCATCTCCTCTTGCATGGCCTTAGGGGTCAGGGCGCTTCTTCTGGGACCAACTCATTTGCAACTCCGGCCTGCGTTCCGTCGAGGCTTTGCGGACGAATTTCAGGACTTTGCGTACCAATTTCAGGATTAAGCGAACAACGTGGCACAGGAAAAGAACAACCATCAATCCCACCCATGCCAGCATCGCACCTCCGATTGCATTGCTGAAAGTTTTCAGTTCGCTCGGCGGTGTGAAGACAAATATGGAGATGGCATAAGTCGCTGCCGTGAAGGTTATCGCAACCCACATGGTCAGCATCGCGATCCACGTGGTGATCCAACGCCGCTTTAGAGGAAGACTGCTTATGAGAAGCATAATGATGCTAAGTGATGCGACGAAGCTCATCGTATTACATGTCACGATGTACTTGCAATCGAACGGGTACTTATGTGCCATCACGGACTCGCCCGCAGTATGTGGTGCCGTACCATTGTCATCGCCGACGAAATTGTCCTGCCAAAGGCCGCCAGGCGGGGTGATACTGAAGGGATTTATCGCACACCGAATCAGAATGATCACGCAGAAATCAAAGAAAATTGGACGACGCACGAGATTACCCAGGTTCACCCCAGAATAGGGCTACGTCCTGCAAAGAGATTTCATTATATTTTCGGTTTACAGCCACTCAACTCGTTACAATGATCAGAAAAACGAGCAAAATATATATGCCCCAAACGGGCCCAAAACTTAAACCTATATGAAACCTCTTAATCCCACACTATACGGGCCAGCTTAAATAAAAGCCCAAACCCGTTGAGGTTTCGGGGGCGCTGCCCCCGAACCCCCGCCCGCTGACCGGGCAGCGGGGCACCCGTGTCGAGGGCGCTGCCCCCGCATTCCGCGTGCAGAGGTCACATGTCGTCGGATAACACTTCAATTTCCCTAAGCTCACGTGGGCGTTATCGATGTGAGAAACAAAGTCCCCAAAGTATTCGCCAACTCCAACAGATACTGGCTTGGAATGCCATGGTAGCTAGCAATGTCGCGACCACCATTAGCGTCTTATGCATACTATTTTGCCACTTTCTCTTTCTTGCCCTTTCAATCTCTTCCCCTACAGGTGGATGGAAGGCGGCGACCGTGTTATTCGCGTAGACTGGTCGTCCAGGTGGGTCGTGATTCTCTAAAGTTTGAGGAACAGAAACCTTAATCTCTGAAGCTCTTCCCGTGCTCTCGCCTTGTGCTAATAGGCTGCGTGCTGTGAAACCTCTGGAGTTCGTAATGTTCAGGTTTACTCCTTTATTAATCAGGAAGACTATAGTCTGCAGTGGAACAACAGTTGCATACATTTCAGGATTAACTTTGGTACCAGGGTTCTTTCAGTCATGTAGCGTTTGTGACTATTATTTGACGCCTTCACATGGGACTCGTTGAATCTCTTCTGCTATCTCATCCCTTGTTGAATCTCTTCTGCTATCTCTAGTTTTATGTTCCTTCTAATCCAGATAAAATAAGCATGAAATAGGGCCTAATTCCCTAAAAAAAAACCCTCAACTTTATATCCAGTCACAAATATACCTCGAACTTTTTTTGTCTCAGAAAAAACCCTCAACTTTCGGTCCAGTCCCAAATCTGCCCCGAACTTTTTTTTGTCTCAGAAAAAAACGTCAAACTTTATGTTCAATCCCAAATTTGCCCCAAACTCTTTTTTGTCTCAGAAAAAACCGCAAACTTTAGGTTCAGCCCAAAATCCGCCCAGATTTGTCTAAACAAATTCACAAAATTTCAATTTATTCTCAAAATTATCTCGTGGTCCAGTTTCAACTTGACGTGGCATTTCCACGTTGATAAAAAATCCACATCGGCAAAGTAATGAAGCGATATGTACGAACCAACATGGCATTTCCAAGTGAATAACAAATTCACCCCAATAAAAATTGTTGAAATTTTCCAAAATGAAACCGTTCTCAGATATTAAAGTTTAGGATGACTAACGACGATTTTTGAACATAGGGCTAATGGGGGTATATTTGAGATTAGAGTAAAAATTGGTGAATTTTCTCTTAGAAAAAAAAAATGTTCATGGTAGATTTGGGACTGAACCTAAAGTTTGCGGTATTTTCTGAGACAAAAAAAAGTTTGGGATAGATTTGGGACTAGATTGAAAGTTGAGGATTTTTTTTGAGATAAAAAAAAGTTCGGAATAGATTTGGGATTAGACATAAAGTTGAGGTTTTCTTCTGAGACAAAAAAAAAATTTTGAGGCAGATTTGGGACTGGACCTAAAACTGGGGGTTTTTAGGGAATTAGGCCAAGAAAATAGCGAGAAGTGTAAAGTTGTAGTTAATTATCTGGATCATAACCTTCGATGATTTATAAATGGATATCTTTTAACTTCCGAACATTTTTAGGACACTCAAATATTCTAGAAGGGAATATAATGCAAGATAGACTTTTAACTCGGGTCCAACGTGCAATGTCATCCTTGACCTTTAATTCGTTCAAAATGTTCATTGAACTATTCCTAAGTATTCGATTTAGTCCCTAAACTTTCAATTTGTCCAATCTAGTCTCTCAATTTTTCACAAAATAAGTCAAAAGTTTTCATAATTACACTATTGTTTGGAGTTTAGATTTTTTTTTATTTCTATCTTTTTATTACTTTTTCACCTTTTCGGCATATAAAAATATTGTCCAATCTAGTCTCGCAAATGGATTCACTCCACCTTCCTCAAAAACAAGAATTTCTAGGCTGCTACTCAACCGACGTTCTGTTCTTGGGCATGGAAGAAAATATTATTGCTCCACCCGGATTTTTTTATCACAGTCCCTCTGGCGTATTGGTGATGGGAGTTCGGTTTCTTTTTGGTTTGATCCATGGCACCCTAGAGGTAGGGACATTTACTGTTCTGGCATCCCGAGGAAGGCAACGGTTCGGGGGTTTTATTCATCGCTACCCCCACCGTCTCTTGTTAGGGACACCATGACCTCTTGGTCTGACACACCGCCTTCTATTACCCCCAAGTAGTTGCGATCGGTTTGTCTGGTTATACCACCCTTTGGGTGTCATTTCTATTTCATCTGCTTGGGAACTTATCAAGCGTTGAGGGGGGGTCGTCACGTGGCACCGTTTCATTTGGGATCGAGGCATTGCCCCCCGGCATGCTTTTCTTCTTTGGCTTATTACCCTTAATAGGCTCCCAACTCAGGTAATGTTGCTGAACTATCGCAGAATTTTGGATGGTGTTTGTGCTTTTTTCTAGTGTAGACCGGACTCCATCGACCACCTCTTCTTTGGATGCAATTTTACGGGTTCCCTTGCACTATTCTGGGCCGCCAAATGTAACTTGGCGTGGCATAATCGCTCGTGGCAGGAAAACCTAAGTTGGGCTTTACAACATATTAGTGGTTAGCAATTTCATCATTGTATTGCTCGTTATTCTTTCGCAGCCTTATGTCATATGATATGGACTGAACGGAATCATGTTATCTTTAGAAATCAGTACCGTACTGTTCTTGCTCTTAAGAACCATTTGGTTAAGGTTGTCCAAGATAATGCCTTGACCTTCAAAGATGTAGATGATACCTCCCGCAACATGAGGATGCAGGCTAGCTAGGGCAGTTCTTCTTCGGTTTTTGCCTAGTCTGGGGCTGTTGTACAATTTTTTTTCGGTCTTTTCTGGATCTCTTTTGGCCATTGTTTTGGCCCTGTCTTCTCGGTTTGTAGCTCCCGGGAGATCCTTCTCCCCTTGTTCCTTGTTGCCCGTGTTCCCCCGTCGCCCCTACACCTGTAGCGACATTAGTGTCGCTTCGTGTAGAAGGTTGCTTTGGTCGGGTTCTATCTTGTAACCGTGTGCTTTTGATTAGTCAATATACTTCTTACCTTTATCAAAAAAAAATATTGTGATAGTTTTATTTAAGCATATTTTAAATTATGATCTCTATAGTAGAAAAAGTAGAACTTCATTTAAATTTGTATCCGATCGATATTATTGCTATTTTAATTTCCTAATTTACAAATTAACTAAAATTATCAAGAAAACACGAAACACAAAAACTTGAACTTTTAATCTATCTGAAAAATTACGAATGAGATCTAGATTAATATAAGTATGAGGACTATATAGATATATGAATATCCTTGTTAAATATTCTCATGAAAATAATTATTTTAGAGTTGAAAGGATTATGTATCTGATATAACTCTAACTTTTTACTATCATATTCTAATACGCTTAAATGGGATCATTGTAATATTTGTAAAAATTAAAAAGGTTAAAAAGATAATAAAACATAAAATATCTTTTGTTGATTTAGGAAATTGATTGAAATGGAAAGATATTTTAATATATGGCAATGGTGCAATTGCGGAACCTATAACTAGTATCGAATGACTTGTCTGACTTTGTTATGGAAAGTTGAAAGAATAATCAATGCAAATTGAAAGTTTAATGACTAGATCGAACATGTATAAATTGTTCAAGGATCACATCGAACAAATTAAAAGTCAAAAAATGACATTATATATTAGGATAAAGTTTAAGACTATTTATATTATTTTTCTATCCAACCGCCTCTTTTGCTGCTAAGGTCTCCGCATTTGACTAGTACAAAAACTTGGTGAGATGAACATACGTTAGTTTTTTTATCTGGAGCAGCTAAATGCAAAATAGTGATGCCATATTCGTCCCTCGAGTTGATGAATTGACCATCGTCCAAGATATCCATCAAAAGTTTCAAAGCTTCTAGTCTGTTATGCTTCATGCACAAATGCAGGATCGTCTGGCCATGTTACATGACACTATGGGCTGCATCAGGTCTTGTTCGAATCAAGAGTTTCAACACATCCACATGGCCTTTCATGGCTGCCACATGAAGAGGGTTTCTTTCGTATTTTTCATGGACGAAACATATTTCAGGGCTGACTCTTAACAAGCTTGCCACAATGTTAAGGTACCCTTTTGCTGCCACGAGATGAAGAGGCGTCGATCTCTGAGAATCTTGCTCTCTTGCCAGCTCGGCCTTCCAAGCTAGGACCTCTTCCACGAATTTCATGTGTCCTAGCATGGCTGCGCTATGCAGAGGAGTTTCGGTGTGATTCCCAATCATGATTCTATCGAGAAGCAGCTTATCTTTTCCGAGCAACTCAAGCGAAGAAGACATGTTTCCTTTCACGGCGGCTTCGTAGAGCTCGGACTCCATGTTTGGCTCTCGAGAATGGGAGTTTTGGAATACTCACTACTCCATTTGGGGACTGGAATATAGATTGTCGCCAAGTCAACCTTCACGGTTCAAGACCCAAAGAAATAAAAAATTCACGGTAGGGTGGACGAAGACCCAAAAATGATTGGTGGATAATTAGAAAATAGTTACAAATAAAATAGTGCCATTAGCACATTAGGAATCGGTCTTCTTAACACGGTAAACCCCAGTGATTTCGAGCTTGCACATGGTTTAAGCTCAATGTGGAGGCATTGGCCTTGCTATGCCTCCAACAAATTCTACCAAAGAGAATTGATCTTCAGCTTCTACCTTTAGAATTTCAAAGATTAAAGCACCATAAGTTTCTGATTCAGATTGTATTTGATCAGTCATGAAAGACCTAAATGGTACAAGGCATGGAAATGAATTGCATGAAATAAGGAAAATATTTGGTAATTTCATAGTACCACGCCAACAGCTGAGCGACAAGCATTTATATACTCAAATCGAATCACAAATTGACACGTAGTCCGTTGATTTGGAAACAAACGAAAACAAAAAATGAAAGCAATTGCCCTCTTTTTTTCTCTCTTCCTTCTTCTCCGGTCACCGCCATCTCAAAGCCCAACATCTGTGCCTCCCCCGCTATCGCCAATGGTGGAGTCACCTTCATCGCGCCCAGGCCGACCAATAATGCGCGTCCAAGTCAAGCCACCCTTTGTCGTCTTTGTGGTTATCCTTGTTTTTTCTTTTTGAGCTCGTAGTCGTTCCGGATCATCCATGACCATTGGTGTCACGCCCCGAACCCCGGGCGCGCGACCATCCCTTCCAATCGTCAGGTAAAAGGATGATGTCCCAGGCAGATCATCGACCCATTTCTTTTATCTTATAATTAAGCACATGCGGAAGCAATAACAATCCCGGACAACAAACAACAGGGATAGAAAGATAGGAAATACAACAAACAACCTTTTATTCATAAACCTGATTAGTCCATAAGAAAAACATATATTACACAAGTCCTTCTTGAACCGATCCCCTTAGACCCACAAAAAGATACCGGGTCGGGTCGGGGCGTACTACAGCCGATACACTACTCCGATACTACCAGCTATATATAAGACAACCTCCAAAACTTCTCCACAGCTCCTCCGCAACCCTCGGGCTAACGACACCGGGTCAACCTGGCGCGCGGCCATCTCGCAGACCTAAAAGGCGATCAACCAAGCGCATGAGATATGAATCTCAACGGGTCAACGCCTAAGTCCGATTAGGACGTTGATTCACAGCCTAACAATTCTAGCGAACTAATCCCAACATCTAGGAAAACAACCACATGCAACGTACCTCGTCTTGAGCCATACGACAGATATATCATGCCAATAAATAAACAAACATCAGTCACTCAACCAGAACACTCAGCAATATTCATGCACTATGCAACACACGTGTTCCGGTCATCACAGCCAAGAGATACCCCACTCTCGCCACAGTACAGCCTCGCTGCTAGTACTCTTCCGGATTAACCAAGCGTCGTCCCACAACGTTTACGGCGACGGCATCCGATGGTTCCCTCAAATTCCCTAAGGCGAACACACCAAGAATAATTCCAGGAGGGACTACGGACCAACGCAAGTTGCGACCGGCATCTCATCAGCCGTATTATCAGGACTATACGTCGCCGGCACGGACTGACAGGCAACCAGCAAGCCATGGAATCCCAGACGGTACGTCGCCGACACACAAACTTATCAGGCAGCGACCCATGCCAACAAGGGTATTGCTCGTGCCCCCAATTACGTTAGGGTGACACAATTAAAACCATGCGTGACCTCGCATTTTCTTACCGGCTCACAAGCCAAATCTCATTTTGATGCAATCACACTCACATCATGCTCAAACCCGGCCCACGGCCAATTTCATGCTCAAAAATCACATTTGGTCACGCGAATAATCAATTTCAATTTAGCATGGCCTATCGACACTAGTGTGATCATTCAGCATTTAAGCGCAATCAACACTCAGTCCGATCCACGATCAGACGCCACAATTTACCGACACAATTCAACAGACAATTAATCATGGTAACTATTCCACCTAACCATGGTTAATCCAACTAACCACAGCAGTTAATTAATCTACCATAGTAACTATTTAATTTAACAATGGTAACTATTTAATCTAACCACAGTTAACTATCTAACCACTGTAACTATCTATTAACTGCGATAACTATCTAATTAATTACGGTAACTAACTAATTAACCTATTAAGTGCAATTAATGGCCTAATCAGGGATTAGGGGTTAACTCACTAATTAACTGGCGACGACGGTCGGTGGCGACCGGCGAAGGGCGGCGGCGGCTTCCGGCGGCGGTGGTCCCTACGGACTCGTCTCATCGATCCGAATGCAACCACGGTGTCGGTTTTCCAAGACGACACCCGGACGACGACGAACGGCGGCTGGACGACGGCCAAACGACGACAACGGAGCTCAACGAGCGAGCGGCAAGCTCGGCGGGGCGGCGCGGTTGCACCGGCGGCACGGCAGGGGCTTCAGCAGCTCGGTTGGATGGCGGCAGCAGCTGGACGGCGGTCGAACAGGGGCTGGACAGGGGCGGCTTGGACAGCGGGAGACTCGGCAAGGCGCGGCGACGGGCTAGGCGGGGCGCGGTGGACGGCTGCGACGCGAGCGACGGGCGGCAGGGGTCCACGGCGACTACGATGATGAAGATGGGATGATGAAGAATATGGTAATGGCAACGTGAAAAGCAAAGGGGAGGGGCTGCCGTGTGTGGAAAGAGAGAGAAGGAAGAGAGAGAGAGAGAGAGAGAGAGAGAGAGAGAGAGGAGAGAGAGGAGAGAGAAAAGGGAAGAGAGAGAAAGTGGTCTTAGGGGCATTTTGGTCTTTTCTAAGGTCAAATGGCAATTTGGTAAATAACCAAGGTCAAAAAGTAAGATTTGACTTGCCATTAATAAGGCGGGGCCCACGGTCATTCGGTATTAATTGTTTTTGGCGTATATGAATAATATCTGAGGGTATTTCGGTAATCTGACGATTTAGGACTGGTTCAGAATATTTGGTTCAGGGTTGGCGCGGGCGTGAAGGAATTCGGCGAAACTAAATTACGGCGCGACTAATCTAATCGAACTACAATTAACTACGCTTTAATCGACGATCGACGTCCTTCAGATTGAACGATTCCACGTCCGATAAATGTCACTAAAATCCAACTGTCCAATATTATTCATTTAATGGGCCTTGAAATTTCGAGACGTCACAACTCTTCCCCCTTGGGAAATTTTGTCCTCGAAATTAAAAAAATTACACCACCTCAAAAAGAAAAGGGTACCTACTCTTCATTGACTCTTCACTTTCCCACGTCGCTCCCTCGGTTCCATGGTGTTGCCAAACAACCTTCACCAACGGGGATTGTCTTGTTTCGCAGAACTTGCTCTTTCCTATCTTCGATCCTCACCGGACGTTTCACGTACGATACACGCTCGTCCACTTCGATCTCTTCAAAGCTCAAGACGTGAGCTGGATCAGGCTCGTACTTCCTTAACATAGATACATGGAATACGTCATGTACCTGAGCAAGCCTCGGTGGCAACGCGAGACGATAAGCCAGATTTCCAATCGGCTCTAAGATCTCGAACGGCCCAACATATCTCGGGCTTAACTTTCCCTTCTTGCCGAAACGAGATGTCCCTCTCATAGGCGATACCTTCAGAAAGACATGATCACCGACTTGAAACTCCAACGGTCTGCGTCGTTTGTCAGTATAACTCTTCTGACGGCTCTGAGCTGTCCTTAGCCTCTCTTTGATGATTTTCACCGTATCCAACGACTGCTGCACTAACTCAGGACCGGTGATTTTCCTCTCTCCAACTTCGTCCCAGCAGACCGGTGTTCTACAAGGCCTTCCATACAACGCTTCGAAAGGTGCCATCTTAATACTCTGCTGGTAGCTGTTGTTGTAGGCGAATTCAACCAAATGAAGCTGTCCTTCCCAGTTGCCTTTGAAATCCAATACACATGCCCACAACATGTCCTCAAGCGTCTGAATTGTCCTTCCAGATTGGCCATCCATTTGCGGATGATAAGCCGTACTGAACTGCAGCTTCGTTCCCAACGTAGTCTGCAAGCTTTTTCAAAAGGTAGACGTGAACCTGGGATCACGATCCGACGTGATCGTCACTGGTACACCATGTAGACGTACGATCAGACGTACATACAAATCTGCCAACCTGTCCAAAGCCAAGTCTTTTCTCATTGGAATGAAATGTGCTGACTTCATCAATCTGTTCACTATGACCCAAATTGAATCATTGCCCCTTTGGCTCCTCGACAAACTTGTCACGAAATCCATCGTCATGTGCTCCCACTTCCATTTCGGAATCTCAAGCGGCTGTAACAACCCTCCAGGCTTACAATGCTGCGCTTTGACCTGCTGGCACGTCAGACATCTCGCCACATGCTTGGCTATGTCCGTCTTCATGCCACTCCACCAAAAATACTGCTTCAGATTCTGGTACGTCTTCGTACTACCCGGATGAATACTGTAGCTGCTACGATGTGCCTCCGATAAGATTTGTTCCCTAAGACTCTAATTAGCTGGCACACACAAACGTCCTCTGAACTTCAATATTCCATCCTCAGCTACCTGAAAATCTTTTTTCCTCTTCTCTGAGCCCTCTTGAAGGACTTTCTAAATGGCAGGATCCGTCGATTGCAATATCTTGATCCTCGCTTGCACCTCCAGCTCGATCCTCAATGTAGCCATCAAACTCGATAGACGGCCTACCTCCAACTTAAACTCGGAGTCTCGCACCTCCTCCAGAAGACGCCACTCCCGGACCATCAACTGGGCAATTGCTGACTTCCGACTCAGCGCATCAGCAACTTTGTTAGCCTTTCCCGGATGATACAAGATCTCACAGTCGTAATCCTTAAGAAGTTCCATCCAACGGCGCTGCCTCATGTTCATCTCCTTCTGAGAGAACAGATACTTCAAACTTTGATGATTGGTGTAGACTTGGAACCTTTCTCCTACTATGTAGTGTCTCCAAATCTTAAGGGCAAGCACTATCGCTGCTAACTCCAGATTGTGCGACGGGTAATTCAACTCGTGCGGTCTCAACTGACGAGAAGCGTATGCAACTACTCTCGCATGTTGCATAAGCACGCAGCCTAGTCCTATGAAGGAAGCATCGCTGTAAATCTCATAACCTCCAGGACCAAACGGTATTGTCAAAACAGGAGCCATAGTTAGCTTTTGCTTAAGTTCTTGGAAACTACGCTCGCACTTGTCTATCCACTCAAATCTTTCGTCCTTCTTCAGCAGGCGTGTCAACGGCAAGGCTATCGCGGAGAACCTTTCCACGAAGCGTCTATAGTAGCCTGCTAAACCCAAGAAACTCCGCACTTCTATCACTGACGTCGGTCTCGGCCAATCCATGACCGCTTCAATCTTAGTCGGGTCTACAGATATCCCTTCTCTAGAAATTATGTGACCAAGGAAGGCTACGTGAGCTAGCCAGAACTCGGACTTGCTAAACTTAGCAAACAAGTGGTGTTTCCGAAGAGTCTCTAACATTGTCCTCAAGTGTTGCTCATGTTCCTCAAGGCTCTTAGAGTATACCAAGATATCGACGATAAACACTATGACGAATTTGTCCAAATACTCACTGAATACCCTATTCATCAAGTCCATGAAAATAGCTGGAGCATTTGTTAGACCAAACAGCATCACTGTGAATTCATAGTGACCATAACGCGTCCTAAAAGCCGTCTTCGGTACATCCTCCCTTTTGATCCTTAGCTGGTGGTATCTCGTCCTTAGGTCGATCTTGGAGAATACCGAAGCTCCTTGAAGTTGGTCAAACAGATTGTCAATCCTTGGCAGCGGATACTTGTTCTTGACTGTCACCTGGTTGAGCTGACGGTAGTCGATGCATAGATGAAGTGATCCATCCTTCTTCCTCACAAACAAAACGAGCGCTCCCCACGAAGATGCACTTGGACGGATATATCCTTTATCCAACAACTCCTGCATCTGTACCTTCAGTTCCTTAAGTTCCGACAATGCCATCCGATACGGTGCTTTTGAGATTGGCTCCGTACCATGGGGCTAACTCAACCACGAACTCTATCTCCCTTTCCGGAGGCAATCCAGGTAACTCCTTCAAAAAAACATCAGGAAACTCCCTTACTACAGCAATATCCTCCAGCCTTAACTCCTCAGCCAACACATCTACAACAGATGCCAAATAACCTTGGCAACCTCCATCCAACAACCGAGTCGCTTCCAACGACGAAACTAAGGGGATCGATGTTCCTCCTCTGTTTCCAACAAACTTAAAACTGACCTCATTCAATGGGTTAAACAGGATAGTCTTATTATGAAAAATCCAAAACAGCTCTTTGCTCAATGAGCTAGTCCATACCAACAATCAAATCGAAATCAAACATAGCTAGCACAATTAGATTTATCCTTCCCTCATGACCATCTACAAGCAGCCTACAATCAGGGCATCCTACTGCAGCCATAACATTATCCTTAAGCGGTGTAGATATCCTAACAATTGATTTCAACGATTCTGTACTCATGCCAACTAGCTTAACGAACTGAGCAGCAACAAAGGAGTGGGAAGCTCCTGAATCGAACAATGCATAAGCTACTTGGTTATGCAATATGACCATACCTGAAACGGTCGGCCAGTCCTTCGCCTCTTCCCAGGTGACAGCATACACCCTTCCTTGCACCGGCGGTCAGTTCTGAAAGTTCTGCGGAATATTCCCTCGCATCTGACCTCCCTGCTGCAACTGTCCTCCCATCTATCTCTGAGGACAATCTTTGATCTGGTGGCCATGCCTGCCACAACCAAAACAAGCACCTGACCTCCTTGGGCACAGGCCAGGCCCATGCTTCTGCCTACAAATCAAACATACCATGTCGGGGCAGAACGTCGACTTCCTAACAAAGTTCCTCATGTTAAGTGGGATGGGATTCCTATTACCCATCATCAGTCCTTTACCGAACCTTCGGTTAGTCCTCACAACAGGAGCGAACCGCGGTCCAGATGCGGTTGCCCTTTCAGCAATGTCCCTTTCCACCAGCTGAGCTTTCTCATACAACTCATTGTAGTTACTCAGGTTGAACGGCATTAACACACTTTTGATCTCGGGCTTCAACCCGTCTCTGAACCTCCTCGCCCTATCCTCAGGGTTCTCCACCATCCTTGGTGCATACTTGGACAACTCGGCAAACTTTGCCTCATATTGGTCCACCGATGACTGATTCTGGCGAAGTTGCAGAAACTCATCCATCTTCTGCTCTCGAGCACAATTTGAGAAGTACTTTCCGTTTAAGGCTTCCGCGAAGGCACCCTACTCCGGGATCGCACCCTCGGGAAACACACTTCCCTGCGTGGCCTTCCACCACGAGTTAGCGTTACCCTGCAGTTGGTAGACAGCCAGGGTTACCTTATCTTCCTCCGAGCATCCTAACATGGCAAAGGCCTTTTCCAAATCTTCCATCCATGAGGTGGCAGCTTCCGAGTCACCAGTTCCCGAAAATCTCGGCGGTTTAAGCTTCATAAACTGCTCCACCAATCTGTGAGCCTGCGGTCTGCGGATCCCGTCTTCAGCTAACGGACCCTCTTGTGGAATGGCAGCTGCAGCTTGGTTCCTCATCTGCTGCCCTCATCAGGTTCCCCATGGTTTCCAAAGCTTGCAGGATCCCGTCCACTCTAGGATCTGCATGCACTACCCCTTCTCTGGGTATTTTCGGTTCATCCACCCTACCCACTCTGGGTCTTCCTCGGGCAGCCCTTCCTCTGCCTCTGTGAGCTGTAGGAACGCGGTTCTCAACCACATCAGGAGCAACGGGAGCTACCCTTTCCATGGATACTCCCGGGACACGATCCCTTTCCATTTCGGGATCCACCTGAGTTTCCCTACCTCGGGGCGCTCTCTGACTACGGCTGCTCATCCTACAGGACCGTAAGAACTCCTGCTCGCCCAAAGCAACACGTAATGAGAACTTAGGTTTACTACTAAACAACAATCAAGCAGCAAACACAAGCATAGGGTTTAATTCCTACTAACTATCCCATACCCATCGCACCTTGTTACTCCGCAAACCATGCTCTGATACCAAAACGGGGATGTCACGCCTCGAACCCCGGGGGCGCGACCATCCCTTCTAATCGTCAGATCAAAGGATGATGTCCCAGGCAGATCATCGACCCATTTCTTTTATCTTATAATTAAGCACATGCGGAAGCGATAACAACCCCGGACAACAAACAACAGGGATAGAAAGATAGGAAATACAACAAACAACCTTTTATTCATAAACCTGATTAGTCCATAAGAAAAACATATATTACACAAGTCCTTCTTGGACCGATCCCCTTAGACCCACAAAAAGATACCGGGTTGAGTCGGGGCGCACTACAGCCGATGCACTACTCCTACACTACCAGCTATATACAAGACGACCTCCAAAAACTTCTCCTCAGCTCCTCCGCAACCCTCGGGCTAACCACACCGGGTCAACCTTGCGCGCGGCCATCTCGCAGACCTGAAAGGCGATCAACCAAGCACATGAGATATGAATCTCAACGGGTCAACGCCTAAGTCCGATTAGGACGTTGATTCACAGCCTAACAATTCTAGCGAACTAATCCCAACATCCAGGAAAACAACCACATGCAACGTACCTCGTCTTGAGCCATACGATAGATATATCATGCCAATTTATAAACAAACATCAGTCACTCAACCAGAACACTCAGCAATATTCATGCACTATGCAACACACGTGTTCCGGTCATCACGGCCAAGAGATACCCCACTCTCGCCACAGTACAGCCTCGCTGCTAGTACTCTTTCGAATTAATCAGGCGTCGTCCCGCAACGTTTACGGCGACGGCATCCGATGGCTCCCTCAAATTCCCTAAAACGAGCACACCAGGAATAATTCCAGGAGGAACTACGGACCGACACAAGTTGCGATCGGCATCTCATCAGCCGTGTTATCCGGACTATACGTCGCCGGCACGGATTGACAGGCAACCAATAAGCCGTGGAATCCCGGACGGTACGTCCCCGGCACACAGACTTATTAGGCAGCGACCCATGCCAACAAGGGTATCGCTCGTGCCCCCAGTTACGTTAGGGTAACACAATTAAAACCATGCGTAACCTCGCATTTTGTTACTAGCTCACAAGCCAAATCTCATTTTGATGCAATCACACTCACATCGTGCTCAAACCCAGCCCACGGTCAATTTCATGCTCAAAATCACATTTGGTCACGCGAATAATCAATTTCAATTTAGCATGGCCTATCGACACTAGTGTGATCATTCAGCATTTAAGCGCAATCAACACTCAGTCCGATCCACGATCAGACGCCATAATTTACCGACACAATTCAACAGGCAATTAACCATGGTAACTATTCCACCTAACCACGGTTAATCCAACTAACCACAGCAGTTAATTAATCTACCATAGTAACTATTTAATTTAACTATGGTAACTATTTAATCTAACCACAGTTAACTATCTAATCACGGTAACTATCTATTAACTGCAGTAACTATCAAATTAATTACGGCAACTAACTAATTGACCTATTAAGTGCAATTAACGGCCTAATCATGGATTAGGGGTTAACTCACTAATTAACTGGCGACAACGGTCGACGGCGGTCCCTACGAACTCGTCTCGTCGATCCGGACGCAACCACGGTGTCGGTTTTTCAAGTCGACACCCGGACGACGACGAACATCGGCTGGACAGCAGCTGGACGGCAGCCAAACGACGACAACGGAGCTCAACGAGCGGGCGGCGAGCTCGGCGGCGCGGCGCGGCTGCACCGGCGGCACGGCAGGGGCTCTGGCAACTCGGTTGGACGGCGGCAGCAGCTGGACGGCGGTCGAACAGGGGCTAGACAAGGGTGGCTTGGACGACGGGAGGCTCGGCAAGGCGCGGCCAAGCGGCGGAGGGCTAGGCGAAGCGCGATGGACGGCGGCGGAGCGAGCGACTGGTGGCGGCGGTCCACGGCGACGACGAAGATGAAGATGGGATGATGAAGAAGATGGTGATGGCAACGTGAAAAGCAAAGGGGAGGGGCTACCGTGCGTGGAAAGAGAGAGAAGGAAGAGAGAGAGAGAGAGAGAGAGGAGAGAGAAAAGGGAAGAGAGAGAAAGTGGTCTTAGGGGCATTTTGGTCTTTTCCAAGGTCAAATGGCTATTTGGTAAATAACCAAGGTCAAAAAGTAAGATTTGACTTGCCATTAATGAGGCAGGGCCCACGGTCATTCGGTATTAATTGTTTCTGGCGTATATGAATAATATCTGAGGGTATTTCGGTAATCTGACGATTTAGGACTGGTTCAGAATATTTGGTTCAGGGTTGGCGCGGGCGCGAAGGAATTCGGCGAAACTAAATTACGGCGCGACTAATCTAATCGAACTACAATTAACTACGCTTTAATCGACGATCGACGTCCTTCAGATTGAACGATTCCACGTCCGATAAATGTCACTAAAATCCAACTGTCCAATATTATTCATTTAATGGGCCTTGAAATTTCGGGACGTCACAATTGGGATCTCAACTTGGCCATCAAGGCTCGCGGCCATGTTCGAGCCGCCATCGCCAGATGTGTGGACGAGTTGCCTCGTGAGCCATGCACGAGCAAGGTTCGCAGCCATGGATGGCCCCAGATCTAAAGGCATGGCTACAGATCTGGACCAGCAGCGTCACCGGCCAAAATGGTTCTCGATGCCGCATCGAGTTTCGCCACCAGAGTCACCAATGCTGTGTCTAGGCCGACCATCGTTAAAAACGAGAAAATATGGTTAAATATACCTAATGAGAAAATATTTAATTTTTAAAGTATTTTAATTGTGCCTATCACGAGAGCAGTATTAACAATTGCAATGTTTTCGATCAACTCCATTAAATGCATTTTCGATATTTACTTGCTTCTAATTTTTAATTGAAAACTTATAAGCACCTACAATTAGACCATTTCGAAAGTAGATTGGCTCGTATTCAAAAAGGCCTTGTTAATTAGTGTCTTCGTAACGCTTGTTAATCATACTAAATAAGAACCAATTCAAATTCCAACTATCAATTGATGAATGCTATTTTGTAGGGATTGGAAGTCTGTTCCATGGATCCACCTAGGAATTGGACTGGACCGGCGGTTCTGGTTCCCCAGTGGATCCATGGAACCAAAGGGCGGTGTCCGATTCCAATTTTTCAGAACTGGTCTTTTTAGTGGGCAATTCCCGGTTCCACGGTGGGAACCGCCCACCCGGACCATACTCACCCTTAGTAAGCAATCTCTTTGACAATCTCAGCATCTTACGTCAGGTTGGCGACGCCATATTTCGCTGATTTAAGTTTGACCAACTTCCACGGACCTTATGTTAAAAATATGGGAGCCCAAAAAACATATTGAATTCATACGAAGGATGCTAGTGAAGTGTCTATTGCTCTCGAGAAGTTAATTTAAAGTGTCGATAACTCAAACGGAAATTCTTGTTGGAAGTCCACAACTCCACAATAAGGTCCGGGACACTTGCTTGTAAGCCGTAACCGGCGTATCTCCGTTGATTGATGATGTATACGCTAAAAAGGGTCAAGATTTCAACTCCCATGCTAAAATGACTTAAGCTTACGGATTAGTAACAAGCGAAATAATGATAAAAGTGTAAGATTCATCTTGCTCAAAATTGTAATTTTTTTGTCACATTAGCGAGTGCTTCAATACACTCTTAGGAGATGCTTGATATGGAATAGTCCAACAAACAAAGTGTTGATTACAAAAATCACACACATAACACGTAGGAGAAAAGTCAATACATGGCAAAAGATCTTTCGTGGAAGCAACCATTCTTTCGATCGTCCCTTCTCTCGAGTGCTTCAATAGCGACGATGTTCTTCCCTCAAACCACGACCAGACATTCCTGTCCTGTTCTTACGAATATGGACATACATCAAAGCGTGTACTTGACCTACGTAGACCAAATGCATAACAATGTCCCCACCAAATGGTCAACTTCCAAAAGCTCTTTTTATAGTCTTATTTGAGTGCGCACATTATCTTATGCTTCAGCTAAGATTATTCAACTGAGATTGAAGAAGATGCATGTGTTAGGAAGATGCTTGCAGTTTGTTAACTACGTAGAGAGCAAGCAAGTTGAGAAATTCACAGCTGTCCAAGATTGAAGAAGAGAATCAAAAGCTGAAGCTGGAAGTCAAAGGTGGGGCAAATTTCCAAATCAGGTGGAAATTTTTCTTTTTTTACCAGATCAGGTTGAAAAAAAAAAAATTTACCGCATCAGGTGCCGCTCGGCAGTCATAGTGCCGAGCGGGCTGCTGGGCCCACTCCAGCAGCCTCTCGGCAGTCATACTGCCGAGCGGACGGCTGGGCCGCCGTCTCCGACATCCCGCTCGGCAGTGTAACTGCCGAGCGAGCGGCTGGGCCCACTCCAGCAGTCCGCTCGGCAGTCATACTGCCGAGCGGATGGCTGGGCCGCCACCGCCGGCCCACGACCCGCTCGGCAGCCACTGCCGAGCCGGGCCCCAACTAGTTTTTTTTTTTTAATTTCGAAAAACTATTTTTTTATAATATTTATTTTATTTATAATTTTTTTCTTTTTAAGCTGATTTTTACAATATAATTATCAATATTTAATTTCTTAAGATATATAATTATAACATTACAATAAATTCACATATGTAATGTCGACATCGAACAGAAGAACTGAATAAATATCGCGCAATTGGGATTGTTGAATATGTCTTTGAATTTTATGTATCCAATTCGACACATATTTTGTGCAGCCCAAAAGAAGAGAAAAAGTAGAGGTTTAGTTCGCGAAGTCGGAGGGTTGGGCCTGTCGGCCCAACCCGGAGCTAGGGTTTTCATGTTTTATATAGAGAGAGTTTTTTCGTTTTATGTAATTGTCGCGAGCCGTGCGCTTTAGCGATTTTGTACTCGCTTTGATCATAGTGGAATTTCGTTTCGCCTCGCCCATGGACGTAGATCACCTCGATCGAACCACGTAAAATCCTGGTATTCTGTCTTTATTTTTCTGCGTTTCGTCATAACATGGATATTGTAAACTTACAAAAAATTCACACATCTAATATAAAAACCACGAAAAAATGAAATTAATAAATATGTTTCTTGAACGATATTATAACATTACAAAAATTTCATCATACTAATTTACATAATTGACACAACTGTGATCTATTCCTGGGCCGATCTGCATGCGCACGTTTGAATGTTGTGCCCTGATTCCCCCACAGATGGTGTGATGGTTATGCGAATCGCTAGACCTTTCGATCAACGTAGACAACCTCATTGCGGAACAGGAGGTCATATAGGAAGACAGCGTCATTAGTACATGTAACTGCAGTTAATTTGTTATCTATTATGAAAATCCCATGTTTTTTACAATATCCCAATTGCGCGATATTTATTCAGTTCTTCTGTTCGATGTCGACATTATATATGTGAATTTATTGTAATGTTATAATTATATATCTTAAGTAATTAAATATTGATAATTATATTATAAAAATCAGCTTAAAAAGAACAAAATTATAAATAAAATAAATATTATAAAAAATATTTTTTCGAAATTAAAAAAAAAACTAGTTGGGGCCCGGCTCGGCAGTGTGGCTGCCGAGCGGGTCGTGGGCCTGCGGCGGGGGCCCAGCCGTCCGCTCGGCAATATGACTGCCGAGCGGACTGCTAGAGTGGGCCCAGCAGCCCGCTCGACAGTGTAACTACCGAGCGGCACCTGATCCGGTAAAAAAAAAAAATTTCAACCTGATCCGGTAAATAATTTTTTTTTTTCCACCTGATTTGGAAATTTTTCCTCAAAGGTGGCTCAGCATCTTGAAGACTCTCACGCGGGCAACGAGCAATTTGAAGTAAAAGAAAAAATCTCACTTGTAATGGAGCGCGCAACAGAAGTCCGATACATTCGCCTTGAGAGAGAGTTCAAATCCATGCCCGTCAACATATCCAATTAGATCCACATTCACTCAAAGACTTAAGCCAATGAGTTATGGGCAAACTAGGTTATATTAACTGCTCTACACCATACCAGTTCTCCAATGTGGGATTTCTCTAACACAATTCACTCACTCGTGCATCCTAACAAGCTCAGTGTTAGGTCTATTCTCCCTTAATTCAGGTATCCTTCCGCATTAACTTATCTCAAGTTGAATATCTAGCAACGCCCAACTTCATCCCTATGGGCCCGCGTTGCTACACGACAAGGCCCACTTGCCCGAAAACCGCAACCATCGGTTCTAATATCAATTCAGCCATCGATTTTGCGGTGGTCAAGTAAAGGGAGAAAGTAAAAAACAGTGACTGCTTTCACTTGAATGTAGTAATGGGATGAGAAACCTTCCCTTTTATCATTTTCCTAAAAACAATCGCTTATGTCGCTTGTAAAAATGAATGGACAAACATTATTTTCATCGTCCGAGAAAGATTTAGACATAAATTGTTATCGGTAACGAAAATATTCTTCATTGGATAATTATTCCAAGTGATATAAGCGATCATTTTTCAAAAAATATTTTCCAAATCACTTATTTTTCGCAAAATAAATGGACCGTATTAATTGAACTTCCTTTGTGAAAGAGCATCATACCTTGGACCTCTTGGGATGATTCTCCCAATCGATGATGCAGATGCCAGCAGATAAGTTGGCTTCCTTGTATAAATTGGGGGAGAAAACTGAAAATTACATGTTTTTTTTTTTTGTCGAACTGAAAATTACATGTTAGAAAAGTCATTCAATGTAACTTCCAAGATGATGGACAAGAATAATTTGGATATTTCGGGGGTTAGCATCTACGTGTCGTTCTCTTCTCACGACCAAGAGTGAAAAGTTAATGGATGCCAATTAATAAAACACTTTCGAAAGCCAAATATACAATTATTTTGTTTGTTTGTTGGCCTTTTCTGTCACAATTGCAATAAATTTCCTCGTTCTTTCGACTGCTGGTTGCATTTCGGGAGAAACACTTTAAACATCAGAAAATATTAAACCGGCTCAGCAAGATTACACTTAATAATAATTATATTAATAACCTAATGATGGTGTTGTGTAAGTACATCCATACACTAAAGTTGTCTTCCTACCTAATTTTGTTCTTTAAATTGCAACAATAATATAGTTGTTTGTGCTTTCACGTTAGTTAATTTAATTAAATAGCCAATTCCTCTGTCATTATCCACAACCTATTTTTAAAGGGCAATTATTGATTCTTAACCTTCGGGAGAATGTCACTATCCGAAGGTTCCATCCGTGTTACCTTCCAGGAATATGTAATAACAATGACCAAGACTTACAACATAATAATGACAAAGACGAATAATTAGTAATCAGTGAGGCAGACTTACTGATTTTTCTTTTTCCGGCCAAATCAGACTTATTAGTTGTCCTCGGCCTAGATCATTACAAAGTGAAAGTCCGACACTATTTAATTATGATCAGCCAGCCAAAAAAAGAAAAAAAATCACTTATGGACCTTTAGAATTCATTAGGGAAATAGTCCAGTTGGCTCTAATAACTCCTCCCGCGGCTATTTTAATAAGTCAAACTCAAAAGTTGTCTACCAATTCAAAATGCAAGTATTTGCTTATTCTCGTCGTTTGCCCTTCTGTTACAATTTCATGACTATTTAGAAACTCTTAGCCAATAGGCACGTGGCTCTGTTGGTAAAGAGATTGGGGGATAGGGACGTTAGTATCATAGGTGCGGGATTCGATTCCCGCGCTATACAAAAAGGCAAAGTAAAAGTCAGCGAAAGAAGAGTTAGAGATAGAACAGACAAAGAAAAAAAAAAAGAAACTCTCGTTGAATTTTTATTTTAATTCTGAGCAGTAGCCATTCATCTTTCTAACCTTTTATGATGATGTCTAGTGTCGAACGAGGAAGCCTAGTTGCGACGAATTACCAATCCTTGAGGACGTCTTTTCAGTCTTATTTAAATGTAATAAACTTGTCGAAAAGAACAAATACAACTACATCAAATCTTTAAATAATGAGTGGCAAACTGCGTTTTATTTTTTTGACATATCGTTTAATAATGGCTCGAATTTCCTGAACGATTCTTAGATAGATATTTCATGAAGATGAATTGCCATTTTATTCACTAAAAAGACAAAATCGCAATCAATTATTTAATTGCAATTTAAAGTGATAGCCCAAACTTATTTACTTTCCTTTTTTTTTTTTAGTTTTTCTATTTCTATGTAGGATCTAATTGCCACAATTATGATATCACATGTTTTTCTTTTTCTTTTTTCTTTTGGGAATCTCAAGTATATTAAAGGTACTATGTTTTAAATTTATTGTTAGTTTTTACTCATATAGAGATTAGTTTGGTCGAAAGAGAAATTTTGAAATAAAATTTGTGGATTAATCAACCTTGTCTAACAAATTTGTGGATTAATCGACAAGTAAAACCTAGAAAAATTTTAACATCGACAATTTTTTAACATAATCACTTGTTTATAAATTACCTCAAGTTACCGTAAGCTCGAAAGTCTTAATGATCGTAACTTTCATTGAGAAATCTAAGCAACCTAAACTTTACTTTCTATTTCCCTATTCTTGGTAAATCCTCATGAATACTCCTTCAAATTCGTAATCAATGGATCGTATCCATAAGCAACGGCCCTTTTGATTGTCGTGATTTTCCTTAATTAATGGTAAAACTTACAATTCCACCAGAATAAACTTCCTTAATTGTCAATAAATTACCGCTTTAACATGTTTAGGCTACACTAATTAAAATTGATCCCATGGCTGAGACTTTTGGACTTTAAATTCAATCAAATTGAACGACCATCCATTATACATCTAAACTCCATCTTTTACATGGATTCAACACACATAAAACATTTATTGTTTTCGCTAGCACATACACACACGCATGAATACTCAAATGCATCGTAGCTAAGTTGTCTGATCGGCACCCTGAACAACACATACTGTTATAGCATCTCCTCTTGCATGGCTTTAGGGCTCGAACCCATTTGCAACTCCGGCCTGCGTTCTGTCCAGGCTTTGCGGACGAATTTCAGGACTTTTCGTACCAATTTCAATTTCAGGATTAAGCGAACAAGGTGGCATAGGAAAAGAAGAGCCATCAATCCAACCCATGCCAGCACCGCACCTCCAACTGTTCTATAAAAAGTCTTCAGTTCGCTCGCCGGTGTGAAGACATAAATGGAGATGGCATAAGTCGCCGCCGTGAAGGTTATCGCAACCCACATAGTCAGCATCGCAATCCACGTGGTGATCCGGCGCTGCCTTAGAGGAAGACCACTTATGAGAAGCATGATGATGCTAAGCGATGCGACGAACTTATCGTGTTACATGTTACGAATCCTTTGTAAAAGAACGGGTAATAGTCTGCCATTATGGACTCGCCCGCAGTATGGGGGTCTGTAATATCTTCTTTGTCTTCAGAATTGTCCTGCCAAAGGCCGCCAGGCGGGGTGATACTAGCTTGGAATGCCATGGTAGCTAGCAATGTCGCTACCACCATTAGCGTCTTATGCATACCGTTTTGCCACTTTCTCTTTTTTTCCCTTTCGTCCTCTTCTCTTACAGGTGGATGGAAGGCGGTGACCATGTTATTCGGGTAGACTGGTTGTCCAAATGGGTCGTGATTCCCCAAAGGTTGAGGAACAGAAACCTTAATCTCCGAAGCTCTTCCCGCGCTCTCGCCTTGTGCTAATAGGCTGAGTGCTGTGAAACCTCTGGAGTTCGTAATGTTCGGGTTTACTCCTTTATTATTCAGGTAGACTATAGTCTGCAGAGGAGTAACAACAGTTGCATACATTTCAGGATTTACTTTGGAGCCAATCCTGCAGTGTTTATGACTATTATTTGACGCCTTCAGAAGGGAAACCCATCCGTTGTTGAATTTCTTCTGCTATCTCTAGTTTCATATTCCTTATAATCTAGATAAAATTAGCATGAAAATAGCGAGAAGTGTAACATTGTAGTTAATTATCTGGACCAGTTACTTCTATTCCAATTATCATAACCTTCAATGATTTATACATGGATACCTTTTAGCGTCCAAATTTTTTTAGGATACTCGCATAGTCTAGACGGGAAAATAATAGTCTCTTATCTTTGGCCCAAAGTCCAGTGTCATTCTTGAACTTTTAATTCATTCAATATGATCCTTGAACTATTCCCAAATATTCAATTTAGTCCCCAAACTTTCAATCATGAAAGAAAGTCAAAAGTTTTCATAATTACACTATTGCTTGGATTTTAGAAAAAAAAAATCATTTCAATCCATTTCCTAAATCAACAAATATATGAATATCTTTTTATTACTTTTTTGCCTTTTTGACATGTATAAATACGAAAATACTTCTATTTAAACATATTTTAACTTATGATATCTATAATAGAAAAAGTAGAACCCCATTTAAAGTTGTATCGTGTTGATAGTCCTGTTATTTTTATTTCATTATACAGTTTTTACTAAATTTATTGAGAAAACACGAAGCTCAAAAACCTGAAATTTTTAATCTATCTAAAAAATTAGGAATGAGATTTATATTAATATAAGTACTAAAAATATATAGATATACAAGTTCTCTCATGAAATTGCTTATTTTAGAGTTGACAGGATTATGTATCGGATATAACTCTAACGTTTCTACTATTATAGATATCACAAGTTAAAATACACTTAAATGGAACTATAGTAATATTTGTAAAAACCAAAAAAGTAAATAGATATTTAAAGGATAAAAGCTATTTTGTTGATTTAAGAAATTTATTGACATGAATAGATCTTCTAAATCTGAGCAATGGTGCAGTTGTGAAAACTTGTAAATAGTGTCAAATGACTTATTTGACCTTGTTATGAAAAGTTGAGAGGCTGTATGGAATAAAATTGAAAGTTTAAGGATTAGATCGAACATTTAAGAATGGTTCAAGGACCGCATCGAACAAATTAAAAGTCCAAAGATGACATTGTATATTGAGCTAAAGTTTATGGACTAGTTACGTCATATTCCCACCCTGGAACCGCCTCTTTTATTGATAAGCTCATTGAATTTGACCAGTATAGAAGCTTGGTTGAATGAACATACCTTAGTTTGTCTATCTGCAGCAGCCAAATGCAAGATAGTGTCCCCATATTCATCCGTCGAGTTGATGAACTGATCATCGCCCAAGATATCAATCAAAAGCTTCAAAGCTTCCGGTCTGTTATGCTTCACGCACAAATGCAGGATCGTCTGGCCATGTTCGACGACGCTACGGGCTGCATCAGGTCTCGCTCGAACTAATAGTTCCAACACATCCACTTGCCCTTTCATTGCCGCGACATGAAGAGGGTTTCTTTCGTATTTGTCACGGACGAAACATATTTCAGGGCCGACTCTTAACAAGCTTACCACTATGTTAACATACCCTTTTGCTGCCGCGAGATGAAGAGGCGTTGAACTCCGAGAATCTTGCTCTCTTGCCAGCTCGGCCTTCCGAGCTAGGACCTCCTCCACGAATTCCGAGTGTCCGAGCATGGCTGCGATGTGCAGAGGAGTTTCTATGTGATTCCCAGTCATGATTCGGTCGAGAAGTAGCTTATCCTTTCCGAGCAACTCAAGCAAAGAAGGCACGTTTCCTTTCACGGCGGCTTCGTAGAGCTCGGACTCCATGTTTGGATCTCTAAAAAGAGAGTTTCGGAGTACTCACTCCTCCATTTGGGGTATATATATGTGGGTTGGTTGTGACAATTGCGAGACTTGAGATACAGACTTGAGCTATTTTTTTTTTTTGTTTGTCACAACCAATTCAACCTTCACGGTAGGCTTGACGAGACTCACTCGCCAGAAAATGGCCGACAGGCGATTCCCCACATATCCACGGTGAAGCTCCAAGAATCATCCTAGGACAATCGCGAGACTTGAGCTACATACTTGCAGTTAAGAGATATCTACCAATCCTTTTTCGGTCTTCGTCAAGCCTACCGTCAAGGTTGAATTGGTTGTGAACGGTAGGCTTGACCAGACTCACTCGCCAGAAAATGGCCGACAGGCGATTCCCCACATATCCACGGTGAAGCTACCAATCCTTTTTTGGTCTTCGTCAACCTTCAGGTTGATGTCAAAACATGTAAAGCAGCCACACTCTCTTCGCGAAAATTATCGTGGAATCACTTCATTCGCACAAATATGTATTTGTGCAAATTGATGTCCAATCACTTCATTCGCACAAATATGTATTTGTGCAAATTATTGTCGAATCACTTCATTCGCACAATATGTATTCACGAAAATTATTGTGGAATCACTTCGTTCGCACAAACTTGTACTCGTGCAAATTATTGTGGAGTCACTTCATTCGCACAAATATTTATATCACGTTGAAAGAACATGGATTCCATTGATATGCGAGAATTAAGTTTTGCACTAATGCTCGCTCATTCGGAATGAGCCGTAATCTAGACACTTTCGGAGAAACGGTTCTGCCATATTGGTGTGTTGGGAAGATAGCAGGAAATCAGCAATAGCATCATTAGCACATTAGGAGTCGGTCTTCTCGACACGGTAATCCCAAATGATTTCGAGCTTGCAAATACTTTCAGCTCAATGTGGAGGCATCAGCCTTGCTATGCCTCCAAAATTCCTCCAAAGAGAGTTGATCTTCTCTTTCTTCAATCAAAATTTCAAAGATTGGAAGTATCATAAATTTCTCATTGATTTGATCAGTTACGAAAGGCACACGTGGGTAAAGATTTAGATTTGCCGATTTGAGCGGCAAGAATGTTGAGCATATGAGTTTCCTATATCATATTTGAAGTTTTTTTAAGATTTATGTACTGTCAAAATAACATTTCATTCACTTTCTCGAAATACAAGAAACAAACATCCTAGCTCAACTTCAAACCAAGACAAATCCCAGACAACTTCAAAATAAAACAAGCTCGAGATAACAAGAGAAATCATCAGAATAAGTTTATAGGCCACACGCTCAAAGAGCATATATGTGACTTCTTCACACCAAAATTGGCAGCCAATCACCAAACCCGTTTTCAGTAATGAGTATACACCCAGATCTCCATCTGTTGCTATGGCTTTGCCTTTCGGCTGTGCGTACCTAGGTTTGGCGTCCCCAACACCATCACCAAACAGAGTAAAATGGTTAAACGAGCACAGATCTGACACCTATGAGAACGAAACCCTTACGAAGCTCCATTGATCTCCTTCGAAATTGGACTTATTCACCAACGAAACCCGAGAAAAACGAAAGTCCGAAAACATACACACACAAAACCCCAAATCTAAACTAGATCGGGATAGAAGTCTCCTCGAAAATGAGAGAGAAGCTTTTGGATTTAGACCAAATCGGAAGAGAAAAGCTCTCAAGCGGGAGGAAAGTAAGAAAAGGAAATAGAGAATCAAAACAGCTTGAGGAAAAAGGGCGGAGAGGGAGAGGTGTAGTTCAAACCCTCCCCTCCATGAAGGTTGAAGAAGAAAGTGTGTGACAATAAGAGGGAGAGAAAAGGAGAAAAGGAGAAAAGAGGAGAGAGAAAAACTAGGGCCGGCTCTATCTTCCTACGATGAAAAGTAGCATAGTGAAGAAAGATGAAATTTTTATGTACTGATATTAGATTGTCAATAGATAGATATAATGTCAAAGTCCCCGATGCCTTCACACAATGTTAGACATGATTGGCTAATCAATGGCCATAATTTTCTACGGTGCTTTCGCCAAGCAATCATAGATACATCAACATCATTCCTTTTCACACAATGTTAGACATGATTGGCTAAATCAATTACCATAATTTTCTACGGTGCTTTCGCCAAGCAATCAGAGATACATCAACATCATTCCTCTCCTTTTCTTTCGAATATGGACATTTATGAACGCGTGGACTTGACCTACATAGACCAACTGCAAACAGTGCCACCCCCAAATGGTCCACAAGATCAATTTACATTTGAAGGTATGATCAACAAAAAGAAATGATCATAAGTTGGAGAAGGGACAGCCAAGATTGTCCGAATCAATTTGACCTGTTAAGTTGCTTCCCAGGAAGAAAGAGCAAGAAAACCAAGTCATGTGACAAAATTAAGCGTGTTACATACTCGGATCACTGGCTCCACTGCATTCAGAAGACATGGCAACAGAATTCTTGAGAATGTTTCGATTCTTCCTCGCAGGACATATGTAAAAAAAATTGATGGCAAGTAATCTTTTTAATTTGGCTTTCATTTTTTTTTTTACAACAGAGGAGTTGAGCAATGTACATTAGCTGACGTGGAAATTTTCTTTAATTTTCTTTAATTTTCTAAATTTTTTATTGAATTTATTTTCCTTTTTTTATTTTCTTTTTCTTCTTTCTTTCCTTCTTTTTTTTTTTCAACTCGCCGGCCAGAGTTGTGATATATATAATGAATTGTGACATTTGTCCACGTCAGCGCCGGTTATGCCACGTAAGACGGTCGGCGTCCATGTTAGTAATTTCCTATCAAAATTGACCGATGAATTGAATTGGCAGAAATGCAAAAACTTTAAGACTAAATTAGTCCAATTTAAATGTTTATGATTGAATTAGTACCAATGTAATACGTTTAGGTTTTTTTTTTTTTGTACTTTTCCCTATACTCTATTCATGTAAAATGTTGTCAAAGCACTTCATTCTCACAAACATGTGTATTAATTTGACAGGACATGAAATTCATGAATGCGTGACCGAAATAATATTCCATTTGGAGACTTGAATATAGATTGTCACAACCAAGAACCTTCACGGTAGGCTTGACGAAGACCGAAAAATGATTGGTAGATGTTTCTCATCTGCAAGTATTTGGGTCGGACCGGTCGGTTACTGCAAATGTCCTTCGATGTCAGATAAGGTGATGATGATTCTTGAAACTTCATTATCGTGGGTATGTGGGGATTCGCCTGTCGGCCATTTTCTGCCAAGTCTCGTCTTCATTTGGTCCTATGTAGGTCAAGTTTTCACATGTAACATGTCCCCATTGAGCAATGACATCCTTGGATCACGTAAAGCATCCCCACCCCATTCATGCTTTTTGTTATGAAATCACTTCATGCGTACTTTAGAGAAAGTGCGCATTCGCATGTATTACTTTGAAAGAACATGTATTTCATCGACATGTGAGGAATAATTTTTGCACTAGTGATCGCTCAATCGGAATGAGCCATAACCTTGGCACTTTCAGAGAAATTATTCTACCATATGGGTGTGTTAGGAAGATAGTTACAAATGAACAATAGTATAATTTTTGCCTAGGATGTTTCTGTTGGAAACATGACTCGAGCTTGAGCCTAAAAAGTAAGGTTTCTTAATTCAAGTGGATTTCCTATTTTGAATAGGTTTCTTAGTTGATGGTTTCCTAGTTGGAGAAGGTTTCTTTTTTTAGATCCAATTCTCTATCACATATAAGAAGTGAAGGTTCTTTCCGAAGAAAATCAAAAAGGATCTTCTGCTTGTGAATTACATCCTTAGCGTTTGAAGCCGATTAAATCTTGTGATAAGATTTGTGAATTCCTTCGTGAGATTAAGAGGTTATTTCGTGAGGAGTTGTGAAGCTAAACATTGTGTGTTATTAGGTGTAATTGGGGGTTGAAAAACATGAGAGTGTTTGAGTGACTCAAGTGTGGTTGTAATCTCTATTGAATCGTTTGATCTATAGTAGAGTTTGTTAGTGCTCTCCCCGTGAACGTAGGTCATTCGACCTAATCACGTAGATCTGGTGTCCAATTTATTTTTTTGTTATGTCTATTTTATTGTTCAATCATTGGTTCCAAAACAATTGGTATCAGAGCTACGCTTGGTTGAGTTAAGGTGAATCGATAGCGATGGAAGAAGGAAATTTGATGGGAAGGATTTTGGTTTCTAGAAGATGCAGATTGAGGATTATCCGTATTAGAAGAATCTGCTCTTCCCTTATCTAGGGAGAAACCAGAGTCGATGAAGCAAACTCAATGGGAATTGCTAACTAGACAAGTGTTGGGTGCTATTCAACTAACGTTGGCTCGTAACGTCGCATTTAATATCATAAATGGGAAGACCACTTTGGAACTGAAAGCCCTATCGGATATGTACGAGAAACCCTCTGTGATCAACAAGGTCTACTTGATGCGATGTCTGTTTAACTTAAAGATGCGCGAGGGTACATCGGTTGCTGATCATATCAATAAATTCAATGTGATAATTAGTCAATTAAGTTCAATTGAAATTGACTTAGAATATGAGGTACGTGATTTGATTCTATTATCATTAGTTGGAATACTATTATTACTGCGGTTAGTAATTCATCTGGGCCAACAAGCTTCACATTTGATGGTGTTCGCGATTTGATTATGATTGAGGATATCCATAGAAGAGAATCTGGTTAACATATGTTGTAGCTAGCGTTTCCTGGAGGGGGTAAATAGGTGATTTTAAAACTTTTATAGAAATAATGCGGAATTAAAACAAGCAAGTTTAGAACTTAGTTCATAGTCTGATGAAGAACAAGATCTGAGGCGACCTAAGTGTCTGTTTGCTCGCAAATCTGCTATCAAGTATAATATAAAGAGAGTTTAAGGGATAGAGAATTTGCACACAAAGTTTATAGTAGTTCGGCTTTGATTAAGCCTATGTCCACTTCTTCACGCTAACAGCCAATCGACTAGATTCCGCTAGTGAATTGCTCAAAGGTTACAACTTGATGATTCTTGAGTCGATAGACTACTCTGTCTAACACTCAATCTCTCTGAATGTGAACCTCTAAGAACTGTGTTTGGATCAAGAATGAATAGAGAATGTTGAAACTTTCTTGAACTTTGAAATTTCAGATTCTTATCTTTCTCTTCTCTTCAACCTTGAGGTCTCCTTTTATACTCCTCCACCTTCAAACTAGCCGTTGAAAGTTCTTCAGATGATCATTTTCCAATCAACCCATTAGACAATATTTTATACAAAGGATTTCGTAGCCATTGAAAAATAAGAGTAGAATCTCTTATTGATCAAATCGTCCATACAATCAAGATATGGGTTTCCAAATATACAATTTTTCTTTAGATAATAAATCATCTACTTCCTCAATCAGTGTCTTTGATAACGCGATCTTCAGGAAGCAAAAACTAGAGGCGAAGATGACAGTGGAATCTGCTATAGCCATGCACAAAAACTTCAAAAATGGAACCCAAAGTGCAAAGATCCCACTCAAAACCCACAAGGCTCACCTGCAACTTGGCATCCTCCGGAACAGGCAGCCTCAAGTGGCATTGCGATGGCTCTCTTGTGGAAGGCTCCACTGAGGGCGCAATTGCTAGCGTTGGTCGAGATTCGTCAGGCCAGATCGTTGACGGAATTGCAAAATCCGTGAGGATAATGGAAAGCTTTATTCTCGACCCAAAAAAAAATTGTTGTTCTACGATTGTTTTACGAACCGGGTTTCTCCGGGTTCGGGGACTAGTTCTACTGAAAACGTCCATTGAGTATTTGTGTTAGTGACCATTTCTAAACCATGCTTTTGTAGATCATGATATTAATTTACCAATACGATGGTCCTTTGTAGGATAGGTATGAGTTGTGACGTAATGTCTGCAAAAGAATTTGAAGTTGAAAGCTAACTTACAGTTTGCTTCATAAGTTTATTGCAGTTTACTTTGATTCCAACAGTTAATTTATGAACTGTACGATAACTTTAACATTTATAAATACTTAGGAACGCAAAATAATCTAACGGCATCTAAAAAAGTTTTACAAACACAAAAATGAGACTTACGAACATCATTTTCATTTACGATGCAATAAGGTATGTTATTACGAGTAGATTTCGTTAGCGATTTACTAAGAATGAGTATGATTAAGATCATCAAGGATTAGCACTCACTTAATCTACTAATTACAAGGGCAATTACTACTTTAGAGGTGCATTGCATCTCATGGGGTGTTGGAATTAATTGATTAGAATTAATTAATTCGCCCATAATGGGCTAAAACCGAATGACGGTTACCGAAAAGCAGTTACCAAAAGGCGGTTACCAGATGGAGGTTACTGAAGGCGGTTATCGGAAGTTTCTAAAGAGAGGGTTATCTCTTTTGAATTAAAGATAACATAAAAGAAGAAGTTATGTACGTCAGTTTTTAAGAACGTCAGTTTGGCCTCTCTCCAAAACGCTCTCAAGAACAATCTCCCTCGTACTTCTCTCGCATTTGTTCGGACGACTGATTCTCGCAAGGCTGTTTGTCGGAGGCACTTAATCTGTGGACAGCGGGTACTTTCCCTCGTGTGATCGTACTCCGATCGGTGATACAAGTTAGTGAATCTTGGACATATTACAATATGTTTTTCCGCATGTTTATTCGTTTCGTTCATAGGAATTCGTTTCCTTCATTGGTATCAGAGCCTGTTTACTTGTTTTCCTGATCGTTATACTAGGTTTTGCACCAATTTTAACATGTTTGCGAACTGTGTTTCACGTTTTCGCAAAATGCCCTGTTTTGTGCAATACACTAGTACGTTTTATGGCGTTTTATGAAAAATTGGTTCGGTAAAACTGAAATTTGATTGCATATTCAGAATGTACTCGTCAATACGAGTCTGGAGAGTGGTTGACCACCTCCAGAGGCCACCGGTGACGGCCGCACGCGCCACACGCGCCGAGGGACGGCGGTGCGCGTGGGACTCACGCGCCCACGTGCGCAGCACGTGCGACGGTTAGTCGCGACGTGCGTGCTGACGTGGACGCTGACGTGGCAACCCGACCCGAGACTCGACCCGACCCGACCCGTGACCCGACCCGACCCGACCTGTGACCCGACCCGGATCTGACCCCGGTCAACGGTTGACCAGTCAACGCTGACCGTTGACCAGCACATGTTTAGCACGTGCAGCGCGTGAAGCCCACGCGCAGAGGCTTGTAGAGGCGCATGAGGGCGCGTGGAGTATCCAAATGATGCGATTTTGATACCGATGTGTTCGTATTGAAATTTCCTACAAGTTGGTATATTTTGTTTTACCAATTTATGCATCATGGATTATGTGTAATCCCTTTTTCATTATGCTGCATTCGTTGCAGGAACTATGGAACATATGGTGCGAACCCCAGTACTCCCAAGGACACAAGAGGAAAAATTGACACTTACAAGGCTGATTGGTGAATTAGATGTTTACCAATGGGATGGTGGTGTCGACATGATGACACACATCATGAGGGTCAATGAAATGATACAAGAAATCATTTGGAGGGGTCATGTCATGCTAGACTTTGAGAAAGTCAAAGCCCTGAGAAGCACTCTACCTATGGAATGGCATGAGGTCTATGATCACTTATGGAAAAAACGGCCCCTATTCCTATAAGGAACTTGGAATTAGTTTCCTAGTAGAGTTCATGAGGGTCGAAGTAAGGAAAACATCGACCCTTGCTATGAATGGGTCCTGGCGCAGACAGAATGCGCCCTGGCGAAGACAGAATTCTCTCTGGCATAAACCCAAGGGTTTCGCAAGAGCCATTATAGGGATGCCTTCTAGGGTCAAGAAGTTTCCTGACGAGTTTATTGAGTCTTTCCCTGTTTATGAGAAGCATTATTATATCTGATGTTGTTGATTTCTTATTGGCTTGTCACTTGTAAATATTTCCCTTTTATTTTATTACCATTCATATTATATGTAAATATTTTATGAAATATTTAGTTGTGAATGGATTATAGGAAATGTTTTATAATGCCTCAGTGGTATTATATGGTTGAGTGGGGAGTTCTAGAAAGTTTTAGTAACTTTAGTGAACTCAATTTTACATAAATGATTATGTTAATGATAATTTCAAGCGATGATTCTTAGACGATGATTGGGAACATAGTGAACTTTCGAATCTAAGACCTTATATGAAATTATTCATTAATATAATTAGTTAGTGTAAAATAGATGCATAAATGTAAGGCATTGATAATTCGTGAATACATGTCTATAGAACTTCGTGTTCAGATACAATGGCTATAGCTTCTTATAATATCGTAGCTGAGCTTGACAAAGGAGATATTTTTTGAACAGCAAGAATTATGAAATCTGGAATATGAAAATCCAGTGTGTGCTAGAAAAGCAAGAAACATTAAAAGCTCTAAGCCTAGTTATGAAAGAACCTAAAGGTGGAATAACCTCACGAAATAGAAGGAATACAGAGGCATTTGCTGCATGGAAAATGATGAACTCTATTGCTCACATTATGTTGCTGAGTAGCATGAAAAATGGTTTTATGTGTGAGTTCAGGCATTTATGAAAATGCCAAAGTCAAGTGGGAGGCATTAAAACAAAAACAAAAAGGAAGCTAAATTTTGGTTAGCTAATGATCACCAAGCCAAGACGGATCACTACAAGGTTTGACAATCATATGATGCCTCATGGGCAGAATATGTAACAACTTTTATGGTGTATGTCAAACTTGTTAAGTGAACTATAAGTTGCTGGCCACATTTTGACTGATGAGTAGCAAGTGCAAGCAGTAATCTGTTCTTTACCTCATAGCTGTGTGCATATGAAAATCCACTTGATCCACAATAAAAAGTAAAGACTTTTGAGGATGCTATGCGCCGTCTTGAACTAGAGGTGGACCGCTTTTTGGCGACTAAACCAGAAACCTACATTTATTATGCTGGTCCTAGCTCACATGGGGCTTCGTGCTCGAAGCGTAAGCGTCAATGTGGGTTCAAGAAGTGGAATGACAAGGGAACAGATTCTTCAGGATAGAAATCGAAGTTTAACCAACATGGGAAAGGAAAGTGTCCCTTCAAGAAAAACATCTCAAATGTGAAATGTTTTAACTGTGGCAAAAAAGGGTCACTTTACTCATGACTGTGGTGAGCCAAAGAAGTTCGAAACCCTTTGTGCACTCGATAGTGTTACTTATGCCTCTAGTTCAGTTTTCGTAATTGAATCTCATCCTTTGTGGATTGTAGACTTAGGAGCCACAGACCATGTTGCGAAGGACAGAAATGCCTTCGTCGAATTTTAACGAGTTTCACATGGAGTAAAGTGGATAAATGTGGGAAACAATTTCTGAGTAGAAGTTAAAGGGATTGGCACCTGCCAATTGAATATGCGCGGTGGTCGCACCCTGTTCCTACATGATATGTTATATGCTCCAAAAACTCGACGGAATTTTGTTTCCGTGTTAGCATTGGTTAAACTTGGTTTCAGTTTGAACTTTCATAACGATGGTGATGACTTGTTATTGGGAACAAGTTATTATGGTTCTGGATATTTTCTGGATGGTTTCATTGTGCTAATTGTTGAGTACAATAATATGAATGATAGTTATTCCCTATTTACATCTTCTTTAATGCTAAACTGGGTCTCATTGACCAACAGTGAAAGTTTTAGATAAGCCAAAGAGGGCTTATTAGGCAATATTTAAAAAGTCGATTTGCCTATTTGTGAGCATTGCCTGGAGGGAAAAATAATGAGGAAACCATTTGGAAAAGAAACAAGAGCTGAGTTTCCTTTGTAGTTGATCCATTCGGACACATGTGGTTCAATGAATGTGAAGCAAGGCATTGGGCTGTTTATTTCATCACATTTATAGATAATTGCACTCGATTCGAACATGCCGATTTGATTTCTCGTAAATCTGAGGCATGAGTTTTTTTAAGAAATTTGTGAGTTTGGTAGAAAATCAATTGGACATGAAAATAAAAGCATTGAGATCCAATCGAGGTCAAGAGTACTTACCTGATCCGTTCAGAGATTTATGTGATGAAAAAGGAATAGAAAAACAGTTGACTATTCCAGCGACTCCCCAAAAGAATGGAGTTGTAGAAAGAAGAAACATGTCCTATTGGAAATGGTTAGGTCTGTGATAGCATAAGTTAATTTGATGATCACCTTTTGTGGTGACACTTTGTTGACTATTGTCTATATACTTAACCGTGTGCCTTCTAAATCAGTTACTTCCACTCCATATAAGTTGTGGACAAGACGAAAATAAGTTTGACGTTTTTCTTAGACCTTGGGGATGTGTTGCCTATACACAAGAGTTATCCCACAAGTATGGAAAATAGGGCATGTGTTTATAGGTAAGCAAGAAAGTGGGAGTGTAACTGAATTTGAATCCCAAGATGTCACATTCTTAAAAAATGAATTTCCGAAAAAGGCCGAGATATGTGAAGACTATTCTCTGTTTGAAACCTTGGATAGTGATAATGATTTTATTAGGGCATATCATCCAAGTGGGAGCAATGTGAGAAGTGGGGAATTTGTTTCGAACCAGTCTCAATTGCAACCACTTGATGAGACGATGTTGTCGTTATCTAACCCGAGTGGGAACACAATAGAGCATGATGTACTAAGTGTACAAGTACTACGTATACAATCTCCTGCAAACAAGTTGCAAAAGTATTCCCCGTCAACGCTTTGAGATTGAAGGGGAAGCTTTCATGGTCGCTCCACAAGGAGAGGATGAGCCAAGAAATGAAAATGAGGCTCTATCTTGCCTTGATAAGGAAAAGTGGATGAAAGCAATGGAAGAAGAGATGGAGTCGATGAAATCAAACCAAGTTTGGGAACTGGTTGATCTTCCGAAAGGACGCAGAGCCATTGGGAACAAATGGTTTCTCAAAATAAAGCGTAAGGATGATGGCTCGAATGAGAAGTATAAGGCTGACCTTGTGGCAAAAGGGTATAATCGATAATAAGGAATTGATTATGAAGAGGCTTTTTTTTCCTGTGGTGAGATTTACCTCAATTCGCCTTATTCTGGCAATAGTGGCTAATATGGATATGAAATTATATCAAATGGATGAAAAGATTGCTTTTCTCAGTGGAGAATCAGAAAAAGACATTTTATATGGAATAACCCATTGGGTTTGTTACAAAAGGTCAAAAATAAAAAGTATGTCGACTTTTGAGATCGATATATGGCCTTGAGCAGTCTTCGAGATAATGATATATACATTTTTTTCATAATGCCGTAGTGACATATGATATTGTAACAATTGATATAGATCATTGTAGATATATCAAAAGATCCAAAGATCAATTTGTGATCTTATCATTATATGTTGATAATATATCAATTGCCGGAAGCTATATGGAGTTTGTCAATATAGTTAAGAACTGGTTTTGTGCCAATTTTTAAGATGTAGGATATGGGTGAAGCTGCATATATTTTTGGAATTAAGATTTCAAAATATCGTTCAAAGAGATCGTGATCTCTTTCACAAGAGACTTATATAGATAAAGTCCTTGAATGATTTTGCATGCAAAATTGTAAACCCATTGATACTCTTATTGCAAGAGGTGAAGGTCAGAGCCGCTTAATGTGTCTTGAGACTCCACAAGCAAATGAACAAATGGAAAGCGTTCCATGTCTTAGAGCTGTTGGAAGCTTAATGTGCGCTATGAGGTATACAAGACCTGATATTAGTTATGCAATTGGAATGGTTAGTAGATACCAATCCAGCACAGGTCAAGCACATTAGATTGCCGTAAAGAAAATTTTGAGGTATCTGAAGGGGTACTGCCGATTATTCGCTGAGTTATCAAGGTAATGATCTGCGCCTTGAAGGTTATACTGATATTGATTGAGGAAGAGGTTTAGATGTGAGAAATTTTACCTCTGGTTTTGCATTCTTACTTAACAATGGCGCCATATCATGGAGTAGTAAGAAGCAAACGTGTATAGCCTTATCCACGATAGAAGCTGAATTCGTGGCACTATTAGCAGCAGTACAAGAGAGTGTTTGGCTTAAGATATGTTTGGATCAAGAGGTGTTGCTAAGGATGCTGCAGGTTCAATTATTAGTTAATTGTGATAGCCAAGCAGCAATAGCTTACACTAAGGATCCATTGCAAGACTAAACAAATAGACATAAAGTATATATATATATATTGTAAAAGACATGGTTGTACGAAAAGATGTGAACGTACAGTACATATCTATGCAAAGAATGATAGCAGATCCTCTAACGAAGTCAATTCCTAAAGATGTTTTACCTGGTCATGTGTTGACAAAGGGAGTGCGTAGAAGTTAAAGTACTGGATATTTGTATTTTTCCCAAAGTTCACAGTTAATGGTATTTGTTATCATTATTGATGTCTATGAGTTTGTATGACATTTATGCATATAAATGCTTAGTGTATTATGTTGAGAAAGTATGTCGGACAGATAAGAGATTAGCCCACTCACACGGGTAATCGCCTCTATTTACAGTGTGATAAATAGAGATGAGTCAATTTTAAGCTCATTATCTAGGTGATAATTGAGAGCTCGAGCTTAAAGTATAAATGTCGCCTTAACAAAGTGCTAAGATGAGGTCATAATGTTTATTATGTCTGAAAGTGAAAAATAACCCACACGTTTCACTTTATCTGTCTTTATTGCCAGATGTGAGTTCTGATGGATACTTTTGAGCAGAGTAGTTACGTGAACTCAAGTTAGACATTGAGTGTGTCTAAACTATCATCTGTACGGTATTAAATGGATAGACATGCGCTCCATGGGGAAGGAGAAAAAATACCGTAATACGTATTTCATACTACGTATGCATGAGCCGACCAATAAGAGCTGGCGAAAATTTTGATCTCAACTTTCAAGCCGTGTGAGACTCTTGAGGATAAAAGTTCCTCAAATATGTCCCCTCACGACTCCGACTTATTCTCAAGATTTCTATTCAGTGTTTGCTATCTTAGGATGTTGCCAATGGTCATGAGATTGATTCGATCTAATGGGACATTTCTAGAAAAGCGAGCTGAACTGAGATTGAGAGGTTTAAGGGAAGAGGAAGATCGATTTAGATTTTGAGTCACATGATAGTTGTGTATTCACAGGCCGGTCAATTATGATTATTCTGTATGATCATAATTGTGAATACAATGAATCATCTGTAAAAGAGATCGAGAGAGATATAAATGTGACTGATCGATCTAGGGTACAACATACGAAAATCTACTCTTGATTATGTCCATTTAGAGCTGCTATATACTCCTAACAGATGTATGGCAACGAGCTCTCAGTGTATGCCGGTCGCACGGATTATTTGCCGATATGAAACTTGCAGAGAAAAGGGTATTGTGTATAGCCCATAATGTGCGAGTGGGAGATGTTGGAATTAATTGATTAGAATTAATTAATTCGCCCATAATGGGCTAAAACCGAATGACGGTTACCGAAGAGCAGTTACCAAAAGGCGGTTACCAGATGGAGGTTACTGAAGGCGGTTATCGGAAGTTTCTAAAGAGAGGGTTATCTCTTTTGAATTAAAGATAACATAAAAGAAGAAGTTATGTACGTCAGTTTTTAAGAACGTCAGTTTGGCCTCTCTCCAAAACGCTCTCAAGAACAATCTCCCTCGTACTTCTCTCGCATTTGTTCGGACGACTGATTCTCGCAAGGCTGTTTGTCGGAGGCACTTAATCTGTGGACAGCGGGTACTTTCCCTCGTGTGATCGTACTCCGATCGGTGATACAAGTTAGTGAATCTTGGACATATTACAATATGTTTTTCCGCATGTTTATTCGTTTCGTTCATAGGAATTCGTTTCCTTCATGGGGTAAATTACTACTTTGAATTACTTCCTGTACGACTTATTATTGTCTTAAGAGATGTCACGACGTTGAAGGTAAATTACTCATTTTGTCACATGAGAATGCTTACACTTAGCAATTTCCTTTGTACACCGTGAATTACCTCAACCATCGCAGGTTATATAATACTTGGTAATTGACCTGAAGTGATAGTAAATTGGCTAAACTCTAATTATCTCACCGCACTAATTGTGCATAAAGTTATATGAAAAAAAAACCCTAAACTGGTACACCTGTGATAAATTTATCCCAAATTGATTTTTTGACCACCAAAAACCCCAAACTGATACATTAGCAACAAATTTATCCTCCGTCAATTTTCATTAAATTTTACTATCAAATTGCTGAGTTAAATGACACGCGCCAAATGACGGGTGCACCAGTTTGGAATTTTGACCCTCCGTTTGTCACATAATTTGGTATTTTTTGTGGTATTACCCCGATATAACAGAGGGCAAACTTGTCACAAGTTTATCGATTTTGGATTTTTTGTGGTCAAAAAATTAGTTTTGGGCAAATTTGTTACATGTGTACCAGTTTGAGGTTTTTGGTGGTTAAATAAAACTTGGGGTAAATTTGTCACAGGTATACCAGTTTGGGCTTTTCATGGTATTAACCCAAGAAACAATCACATTCTTTTTACACTTCGTAAGTTGGGGATATAGTCACTAGTAAATATCCATTGATAATGTAATTTTCTTCAATTAGTTGTAATTGGCAGTTCATTATGGTTAATTTATTTCCATTGTAAATAGTAATTTCCCTTTATACTTCATGACTTGAAGATGATATTACCAAGTAATTGTCCTATCATAGTGCAACTTTACTCGACACATCATAACTCGTAGTTCCTAGCCCAAAAAAAGTCTTAAGCATATTGTATATTTGCAATTCAATCTTAAATCTTTTTATTGTGTCAATTGAGCCAATTCGGTTAATTTTTGGCCGAAAATCACTAACGTGAACGCTGATCGTCCTACTTGGTATGGCCAGTGATAACGTGAATAATTTCTTAATAATATTTTGATTATTTTGGTTTTTTTATTTTATTTTTTTGGGTTTTTTCTTTTATCTTTCATTTTCTTTACCTTTTAATTGTTTTTTGAAGTGAGGTTGGCGACCTTTGCCGGCCACAAGCAAGGGCATCGCGGCCCTCGCTTGATGCCAGCGAGGGCCACGACGCCCTTGCTTAGTACCGGTGAGGGTCACCGGCCTTCACTCCAAAAACAAAAACAAAAGTAAAGAAAAAAACCAAAATAATGCAAAAAAAAATACAAAAATGTCAATATCAGTGCCAGCCGTGCCACGTGTGGTGGCCGACGTCCACAGTAGTAATTCAGGCCAAAATTGTTGAATGTACTCAATTGACATAATTAAAAGGTTTAGGATTGAATTGGCAAAAGTGCAATAGGTTTATGACCCCTTTTTTTGTAATTTCCCCGTAATTTTTTTACTATTATTAGAACCCCCTTAGTAATTATACCTCCAACAATCGTAATAGGCCTGAAATCGCCGTGATCTCAATTGCACCTATAATTAGTACTTTCCTTTGTCGTGTGGTAATTTAGCTATATAGTTCGTAACAAGAAATTCCTATCACTTAGCTGGAGTGATATTAATCTACCTTTTGGAGACGGTAAATTGCCTTAATCGATCCAGCGTTCCTGTCAAGTTCGTAATCCACTAAGCCTATCACTAAGTAATAAACCTTGATTGTCGTAATCTTCCTTAATTAATCGCAAAACTCACAATTCTACTGGAAAAAACTTCCTTAATGTCAATTAATTACCACTTTAACAGGCTCAGTTCACAAAATTAATCACCACGTAACCGAAGACCTCGTTCCGGAAGTAGCTTCAATAGGTACGTTAAACCGTAATATATTGCTGGTGGGCTTGAGATGCTTGTACCTAATTTCTTGTGAGTTTCCAAGCAAATGCGTATGCCTTGAGGTCAAATTCTCTGATTTAGATAGTTCAACACCCCCACTTACGTGAAAATCGAATTATGAATGATACGTAACAATTGGAGTTGACGCATAGGTGCAATAAACTGGGACATAGCCTAAGTCCGATACCGCGTTAGAAAGTTCAACAAAAAAATTTATGTCAATAGATAAAGGGAGACCACATACATATAAAGAGCATATAAACATATAGTCAAGCGATGTACGATATTTCGATATATATATGTGTGCGTGTGCGCGCGCGCGCCTGCGCAAGTGTAGGTGTGTGTATTAAATATATCTCGAATCAAATTGATCCAGCAATTTGTACAAAGTTATAAGAAAGAAGAAGCAGGAAAAACTAACTGGCCAGTTGACTTAAGATACAAGTCAGTATAGCAACCGTGGATGAGGTCGTCCAACAAATTAGCAATGAGATTTTCAAAATGTTTTTGAGGGGAGTGTGGATTCTCTACGTCCGTTGACTCATTTGATGTGGACAAAAGCAGCTTCGATCTCGAAGGACCCGCCGTCTTAAATAATGAATTGAAGTGGTCACTTCGACTTAAATAAGAGCTTAAAGTGATAATTTAATCTCAAATAAAGGCCGGAGCTCGCGGGCCGGCTAAATTTTCGTCTGACGAGCCCATGATTTTTCCAAATGCACGGGTAGGGGCATTTTCTTCCGGAGAAAGTTTTTCTTTTCTTTTCTTCTCTATTCATACTCTTCTTCAACTGTGCATCCTCTTCGCCTTCGGAAACAAGGCCCGCACCTGCAGCCCTCTCGGCCACCCCAACTTTCGCGGACTTGTTTTCCACGAACTCCTCCACCGCGTCCAGCCAGAGCCGCGGTGGGTCGACCATCTCTGCAACGGCCACTGGGTCTCCACCCGCAGCAAGGTGCCGAGCAGTCCATCCTCTGCGTGAATGACTGCACCGACTCGGGCAATCCACAAGAGTCACTCGGGCTGGAATTGTTGAGTTAATGGTTGTTCTCTTGTAGATTTGGGATTGAATGACCTCTGTACTTGGCAGGTGGGGAATGGTTTGCTGACGAACTGTAACTGAAGCTAAAAAAAAAAGCCGTCGTGCTCATCGCATGAGCCGCCGCTATGGCCGACCTCAACAACCCCAGCCTGAGGATTGTCCAAGTCGTTGCGGTCACTGGCGCAGAGGATGGACTCCTTGGGGCGTTCTTGTGGGTGAAGATGCCTGTGGGTGGACGCGGTGGAGTTCCTGGAAGCCTGAACTAGGAAGAAGACGCACAGGGAAGAAGAGAACGAAAAAGAAATTCGAAAATCCTCTCTTCACGAAAATACCCCTCCCATGCTTTCGGAAAAAGCATGTGCTCACCGGCCGGTGAGCTCAGGTCCGTATTCTAGACTAAGTGGCCTCTTCAAGCCCTTGTTCGAAATAAAGTCCATTTTAAACTTCTTTTGAGAAAATGAATTCACTTAGTACCCGGTTTGAAATTTCCCCTTTTTACCACCACAAATCAAATCACGTAAAGCATTGGTCCATGATGCATGTAAATTCCATCTTTTTACATAGATTCAACACGCATAAAACACTTATGGTTTTCACTAGCACATACACACATGCATGCATACTCAACTGCATCGTGGCTAAGTTATCTAATCGGCACCCTGAACAACACAAACTGCACAGCATCTCCTCTTGCATGGCCTTAGGGCTCAGGGAACTTCCTTCTGGGACAAACACATTTGCGGCGATATACAGCCACTAAGCCATAAGACCCTCTGGCTTCCGTTTTGAGGAGGATTTGAGGACGAATTTCCGGACTTTGCGTACCGACTTCACGATTAAGCGAACAAGGTGGCACAAGAAAAGAAAAGCCATCAATCCAACCCATGCCAGCACCGTTTTGCTAACTGCAGAAATTATAGAACCCAGTTGCCCTGGTGTGAAGACATATACGGATATGGAATAAGTCGCCGCCGTGAAGGTTACTGCAACCCACATAGTCAGCATCGCAATCCACGTGGTGATCCGACTCCACTTTAGAGGAAGACCGCTTATGAGAAGCATAATGACGATAAGCGATGCGACGAAGCATATCGTGTTACATGTTATGAATTTTTTGTAATGGTGCGGGTACTTGTCTGCCATTATGGACTCGCCCGCATTATGTGGTTCTGTACCATTGTCATCGCCTGCCAAATCGTCCTGCCAAAGGCCGCCAGGCGGGGTGATAGTGGCTTCGAATGCCAAGGTAGCTAGCAATGTGGCTACCACCAAGAGCGTCTGATGCATGCTGTTGTAACGCTCTCTCTTTCTTTCCCTTTCGTCCTCTTCGCCTACCGGTGGATGGGAGGCGGCGACCTTGGGATTGGCGCAGACTGGTCGTCCAGATGGGTCCTGATTCTCTGAAGTTTGAGAATCATAACCCTTAATCTCTGAGGCTCTTTGCGCGCTTTCGCCCTGTGCTAATAGGCCGAGTGCTGTGAAACCTCTCGAGTTCGTAATGTTCGGGTTTACTCCTTTATTAACCAGGAAGAGTATAGTCTGCAGAGGAGTAACAACAGAATGTACCAATTGGGGTAAGGTTTGAACTAGACAAGCCCGTGTTATATTCATTTCAGGATTAGCTTTGGCACCGGTGTTTTTTCAGTCCCGTAGTGTTTGTGACTATTATTTTGACGCCTTCACATGGGAAACCCCATCCCTTGTTGGATCTCTTCTGCTATCTCTAGCTTTTTGTTCCTTCTAATCTATATAAAATTAGCATGAAAATAGCCGGAAGTGTACGGTCGTAGTTTATCTCAACCACTTACTTCTTTTCCAATTATCGTAACCTGTGATGATTTATAAATAGATGCCTTTTAGCTTCTGAAAATTTTCGAGGGCACTCAGATATCCAGAAAGAAAAATAATGCAAATAGTCCCCTAATTTTGGCCCAATGTGAAATGTCGTCCTTGAACTTTTAAAACGTTCAATATGATCCTTGAAGTACTCCTAAATGTTCAATTTAGTTCGAAAACTTTTAATTTGTTCGATTTAGTCTCCCAGTTTTCCATATATACAAAAAGTCAAATTTTTTCTTAATTACACCATTGCTTGGATTTAAAAAAAAAAATCATTTCAATCCATTTCATAAATCAACAAAAAAAATTATGACTATCTATTTATTACTTTTTTTTACCTTTTTGGCCTTTGTAAATATCACGATAGTTTTATTTAAACCTATTTTTACTTATAATCTCTATAGAAGCAAAAGTGGAACATCATTTATAGTTGTATCAGGTTAATATTCCTGCTATGTTAACTTTCTAATTACAAATTTAACTAAATTTAATTGAGAAAACACGAAACACAAAAACTTGAAATTTTAATCTATCTAAAAAACTAGGAATGCGGTTGAGATTAATATAAATATGAGAAATATCTTGATATAACTCTAACATTTCTACTATTATAGAGATCGCAAATTAAAATACACTTGAAGAGAACTATAGTGCTATTTGTAAAAATCAAAATGGTAAAAAGACAATAAAAAGATAAAGTATTTTTTATTTATGAAATTGATTGAAATGAAAAGATATTCTAAAATCTGTGCAATTGTAATAACTTGTGAATAGTACCAAAGGACTTATTTGACTTTGTTCCGGAAAGTTGACAAATAGGGGTTTGATCGAACATTTATGAATAGTTCAAGGGCCATATCTATTAAATAAAAAAACTAAAAAATGGCATTGCTTATCAGGCCAAAGTTTATGAACTATTTATTGTCATTTTCCCATCCTAGAACCGCATTTTTTGTGGATGAGATCACTAAATTTGACTAGTAGGGAGGCTTGGTTGTATGAACATACCTTAGTTTGTCTATCTGCAGCAGCCAAATGCAAAATCGTGTCGCCATATTCGTCCATCGAGTTGATGAACTGATCATTGCCCAAGATATCTATCAAAAGCTTCAAAGTTTCGAGTATGTTATGCTTCACGCATAAATGCAGGATCGTTTGGCCATTTTCGACCACACAACGGGCTGCATCAGGTCTCGTTTGAACCAAGAGTTCCAGCACATCAACATGGCCTTTCATGGCAGCCACATGAAGAGGGTTTCTCTCGTATTTGTCACGGACGAAACATATTTCAGGGCCGACTCTTAACAAGCTCGCCACTATGTTAAGGTACCCTTTTGCTGCCGCGAGATGAAGAGGCGTAGAGCTCTGAGAGTCTTGCTCTCTTGCTAGCTCGGCCTTCCGAGCTACGACCTCTTCCACGAATTCCAAGTGTCCGAGCATGGCTGCTATGTGCAGAGGAGTCTCAGTGTGATTCCCGGTCATGATTCGATCGAGAAGCAGCTTATCTTTTCCGAGCAACTCAAGCAAAGAAGCCACGTTTCCTTTCACGGCGGCTTCGTAGAGCTCGGACTCCATGTTTGGATATCTAAAAAGGGAGTCTCTGAGTACTCACTCCTCCATTTGGGAATTCGAATATATATATTGTCACAACCAATTCAACCTTCACAGTAGGCTTGACGAAGACCGAAAAAGGATTGGCAGATATCTCTTAACTGCAAGTATGTAGCTCAAAAGGATGATTCTTGGAGCTTTATCGCGGGTATGTGGGGAATAGCCTGTCGGCCATTTTCTGGCGAGTATCGTCTCCGTTTGGTCCTGTAGAGGTCAAGTTCGCAAATTGAACTTGTTCTGCTTGAGCCATGACATCCTTTGATCATGTAAAGGAGCCACACTTTTCGTGAAAATTGTAGTGGGGAATCACTTTATTTGCACAAAGATATTTTCGTGCAAATTGTTGTACAATCACTTTCTTCGCACAAACATGTATTCGTGCAAATTATTGTGGAATCACTTCATTCGCACAAACATTTATATCACTTTGAAAGAACATGATTCCATCAATTTGTGAGGAATAACTTTTGCACTAGCGCTTGCTCATTCAGAATGAGCCGTAATCCACACTTTCGGAGAAGCTATTCTGCCATATGGGTGTGTTGGGAAGATGGTAAGAAATGAGCAATGACATCATTAGCACAATAGGAGCCGGTCTTCTCAACACGGTAGTCGCAAATGATTTCGATCTTGCAAATAGTTTAAGCTCAATGTGGAGGCATCAGCCTTGCTATGCCTCCAAAATTCCTCCAAGATCTTCTCTTTCTTCAATCAGAATTTCAAAGACTGGAATTGTCATAAGTTTCTGATTGATTTGATCAGTCACGAAAGGCCTAAATGGTACAAATGGTTCGCACATTTAGATGAAGAAACCCGCAATCTCGCAATGCTTCACTGCGGCGATGTTCTTCCCTTAAACCACGACCATACATGTTTCTGAGAAAAGCAACTCTGTTTCTGAAAGTTTCTCTTTCAGAAAAGTTTTTGGAGTGATGAGGGCGACCATGAAACGTCGCCTGAGTTGCTCATTACAGCGACATGACATTACAAATCATCAATCATCTGCATTCTGCGTCACCCTTATTCTTATCCGCAAATATGTGGCCTGGCTCATCCAAAGGTCCTAGGGATGTCATGTAAGGGAACGGCTTTTCGAGTTCATGTGAGGATGCAATCTATACATAAGCAGATGCTGTTCCTTCATATGTTCAGGGGATTCAGTCACAGATATGGCTTCTGCCCCATGTATGTCTTTCTGCATGTTTGGGCACGTGTGTTAAAGCTTTAGATTGGCCGATTTGAGCGGCAAGAATGTTGAGCATATGAGTTTCCTACGTCAGAATTGAAGATTTTTGAAGAATTATGTACTGATATTAGACTCTTAATAGATAGTCATAGTGCCATAGTCCCCGAGGCCTTCACACAATGTTAGACATGATTGTGGCTGAGATCAACGACCATAATTCTCTATGGTGCTTTCACCGAGCAATCGGAGATATATCAACATCATTCCTTTCCTTTTCTTTCAAATATGGACATGTAGGAACGCGTGGCCTTGACCTACATAGACCAAATGCAAACTATGTCACCACCGGTCCGCTGGTGTGGTGTATCCCCGAAATCCCTAAACACAGCATGTCAACTTCAAACACTAAATCGACCAAAAAAAAAAAACTTCAACACTTCAGTATAGTCTTATCTGAACCTGCACATCACCTAGTTCTTGAGGAAGATGCTTGAAATGAGCAATAGTGTCATAAGTGCATTTACGATTCGTCTTCCTACCAAAATAGTCGCAAATGATTTCGATCTAGCATATAATTTAAACACAATGAGCAAGCAGCAGTCTTTCTTTACATTTGATTGCCCGTTTTTGTTCGAAAACCAATGTGCCTTTATGCTTGTCGAGGGTTACGCAAAGATCAATTTACATTTGAAGGTTTGATCAACAAAAAGAAATGATCCTATATTGGAGAAGGGAAAAGCCAAAATTGTCTGAACCAATTTGACCTGGTTAAGTTGCATTCCAGAAAGAAAGAGCAAGAAAACCAAGGCATGTGACAAAATTAAGCACGTTACATACTCGGATCACTGGCTCCACTGCATTCAGAAAACAAGGCAAAGAATTCTTGAGAATGTTTCGATTCTTCCTCGCATGACATCATATGTAAGAAATTTGTTGGCAAGTAATCTTTTTAGTTTTTCATTTTTTTAACAATGGAGGAGGTGAACAATGTACATTAGGGGGACGGAGAAACGCCGCACCCATCGGCGGGGATGTATTAGGGCGCGTTTGATTGGGCCACCCCATGATGTGGATTTTGATCCTATCCATCGTGTCGATGGCCGCAGTGAGGACTTCCCTGATGTCGCCGTGCTCGCAGCAGTGTATTAGCCCATCAGAGCACACATTTGAAGGCAGTAGGCTTTTGCCTTCTAATCTAGAGACCGCGAGCAGGTGCCCAGCTGCATTGGCCTCCTCGTGGATGCGTCCAAGTCCGGCACGGTCGGCTGCCGATCCTTTGGTCACGGAGAAGATGCAGATGAAGCCCTGCGCGGGGGAACAAGTCGGATCAATTCCTGCAAGAATGTCAGCTAATAAAATGTTGTTCTACGATTTTTTCATTGATTACCTCTTCGGTCCGTTTGATGTCCATTCCGAACCGGGTTTCTTCGGGTTCGGCGACTAGTTCTACTGAAACCTCCGCGATTCCTGGTAAAAACCATAATCTTATCCCATGAACCATTTGGACAGTCATTGTCTGGTTATGCTGCTTCCCCAAACTAATTTCTTTCCCTGTGGGGATATTCTTGCCCTTAGTGAAAAAAAAAAAAAGACAAATTAATTACTCGCCATGCCAGGAATTAAGCTATATTGACATGAAGGTGCTAAAATTATGAACAGACCTCAAGAGCTTGGCGAAGAATCTTAACGGAAGAGAAAATTTACCGACGTGACGATCTGTTCGGTTTGGATGTTCACAAAGATGAGGGGAATTCCTGAGGAAACTGCTGCAGAGAACCAGGCCATGGACCGGGTTGTAGTGGCCTCGACGGTGTGTTCACCTGGCAGGGGCATAAACAGAACGGAGCTAACTACCGGAGACCGTTGGTCAGGCAAGTATGTCCCAACTTTCGTCTTCCAGTCGTATCTCACTCCTTTCTTCTTGAATCCTCCGGCATCCACGTTCACCACCCGCCTGCTCATTTCTGCATCGACAGATGTAAAGTCCTGATCTTATCGCTTTGCACGACACACACACCCGCGCTTGTTCGAATGAATGTTCTACGAGGTTGTATATATATCTAGCAGCCCTGATTCCTAGCACGACAATTGCCAAGATAGATTTAGGAAGAAAGGCAAATATTACCTTGCAATTCAGTACATTGTTCCAGGGTTAAATCCCCTAGAACCACCACATGTCTATCGTCTGTGGCGGCTTTTATTGTGAGCTTCCTCTGGAGCATCGAGCCCTTCAGAGGCGCGATGCGCGCCCGGAGCTTAATCACGCGGTCGCCCCTCCTCACCTTCACCCAGAAAATCTCAGCCTGCTGGCTGATCTTGCCGAGCTGCGAGACAAATTCCGACCGGGCCTTGGTCGGCACGAACTCATCTATGTCATCCTCCGCGAACCCTTCAATGATGTCCCCAGGTAGCGGCATGCTCTCGTCCCAGTCCTCCGGCACCTCCTGCTTCACCCGTTTCACGCACAACACCGGCGTCTGAGCGCTGCCCATGTTGTCCCTCCTCCCGAAAGAGCGCCAGTACCTCTCCATGGAAACACTATTCACGCGGTTTTATATCCTAGGACAGGTTTCGCTGTCCATCCTAGAGCAATATACGACCGATGTACGAACACTCCGAGGTCTGTGTTTAGGACTTCACGTCCAGAGCATATTCTCTCAACAGCTTGGAGGCCCTTCCTATGCCATATTGTCACAGAGTTATGTACTAGATTAATTAGAGTCATGACAAGCGAACCGGCCGGCTAAGTTAGGTTGCAAGCTAAAATAATAAACTGACCAACTTGTACTGCGCCAACGGCCAAATAGACTGTACAGAATTTCACACAAAAAATGTTCTATACTCTTTGCAGGCTTAACAAGAAATTCTGATCACAGATTGAGTAAAAAGCAAGAACGAGTATCCGTCTCTCGTCCTCACTTCGCTCACAGCGCCGCCATACACAAAGAAAAATGTCCTGAAAGACGAGAATAAAAGACTCGTCAAGGTCTCAAAGTCTCCGCAATGTATGAATATCCGGCTTATTAAACATAGTACTACTCCGTTCTAGCAACTCCGTAGCGGATCTTGTCCAATTTCCGCTGCCATTCCTGGATTTCTGCTTGGGTGCGGCTCCTTTTCGGTTCATCTTCTCCCTTTAGCCGCTCCCTTAAATCCAAGATCTTTTTCTCCATACACTGAACCTGCAGAAAACCGAGATTTGGCTGAAATGGAAAATTCTGGAAGGCCAAATTCCAATGTGAGAACCGAGAGAAACAAATCGGAGCAACCTTTCTATAAGGCCACCGTCCCACTCCACCTTTCCGGCAAATTTTCTTGACAACAGTAGGACACAAACGCAATCTTTTAGACGCCTTTTCGATCGGAAGGTGAAAGTAACCTCCGACATCTGCCAGCGTCATCTTTCCCGCTCTTTCCCTCTGCACTAATCTCAGCAAATAAATACAGCCGTTTTAGAATAACGGGAGAAAAATATGAGTTCAAGGCAAGCGACATCCAATGAACAAGATCGTCATTCTATAGGCCAAGTCCTAGAGTGTAAAGGATTGACAGAGAGTAATGTATATTTCAACAGAATCCATGCAAAAACTTTTTGCGACGATAATTTGACAAAAACAGAACTCCGGATATCGGTCCCACTTCTATACAACAATCATAAGAGATGTTCATCGGAAAACTATGATTGTTTAATGTAGCATAAAAGGCTGTACAGGACACACACACACACACACAGTATATGATTCCAGAAAGTAATAACCTGTGCTGCAAGCCCGGTCTTAGGAGACTTTGCCTGTCGATTCTTAGGTGTTGGCTTCTCCGTTTGCCCTGGATTCTCTGCTTCAAGCAATGAAAAATAAGAAACAAAACGGATTCTACAACTTCCAGCCATTCAAAAGACTGACGGCAACTTGAATCTAATTCCATTTGTAAGGCTTTTAATGTTGTTAACTCGAAGAAGTTCGAATAGATATGCATCACCTGAAACAGTCGGAGTTGGAGTCGGAGTAGGAGTCGGAGTCGGAGTCGGAGTCGGAGTCAGAGGTTGTTGAAAGAAATAATCAGCGTTTACATTGCCATTGAAGTCTATTCCTACGCACACAGCTTCGTAGAACATAGCGAGCGGGTCCTGGTACATGATGTAGCCAGCCAGTCTCCTTCCCTCACAGTATTGCTGCAGAAAATCCTTCACATTCTGTATGCTTTTCTTGCAAAAACTGAAATGGAAGCAAGAAAGACAGGACTAGATTGTTGCACGATACATATTCAGAACTCCAATTTCCAAAAACCAACGTCATCTAATTGTTTAAGGGAAAAGATTGATTGAAGTTCTTACTCGAACATTTGATACCGATGGTCGCCGTCGGATGGTATCGCACCAGGATTGTGCTGAGTGTCCAGAATCGCGTGACTGACTATACCGACTCTTCCATGCAGTTCGAGCTTCGTTGTGTGATTGGTTTCCACTAAAATTTGCAAAGAACTTGTGTTAGAAAGTATCGATTCAATAGTAATTAGCAAATAACACTACATTCAAAAAACACACACTAAAAATGTCGTTACGAAAAAGTATTAGCAAATAGCAATCACCATCGGCGCGTGATCAATCACAGAACTTGTCGACAGTGTTCAACCATATCCGAACTCCTAACACAGACTAATCATCAAGAAAAGTTTCTACTGTATCGGAAGTAATATCGAACGCACCATGAGTATGAATGATCTCTCTAAGCACATGACAACAACTGCAATTGTACGGAAGCGGCGGCGCTGGCCAATCCGCAAGCGGCCTTGGCACGAAATAGTTCCAATCCTCCTGTTGTGGATAGTAGCAATCCACAGCGCCGCCATTGCTCGTCCCTGAGGGACCCGCATGGGACGAACCGGCCCCATTGTTCCCATTACCATGCTGTCCACTAAACATGTGCCAAACGGCAGGATCGTCAAATGGGTCCAGGTCCCCGATCCCATCGTCAGGCAGAGGGGTTTTCTCATCGGACTTCACGGCGAGTTGCAGATCAAGCGGCGGCAGATCATCCTCGAGGCTGGGGTTGGGGTCCAGGAGGAGATAATCGAGATAGTCGTCGCCATACAGGTCATTGTCGGAGTCGCTGCCCGGCGCTGCTGCCTGTGGATCCGCCATGCATGGAGTCTTTCCTCAAGCACCGTTTTGCGGGTGCTTGAGAGGATCGCTACGAAGAGAGACGTTCTGTTCTGTGTTTATAATGAGATAGAGCGATTGGGAGTTTATCTCCAATAGGTGCGAGGGGAATGGAAAAAGGGCGGGAAAGAGGCGGTTAACGACCGTTGAGACAAAGGCAGTTATTTTTTTCATTTTGGTCCGAAAGTCTTGAGTTTCGATCAGGTGGTTTGAGTCCCACGGTAGCAAGTCTTTGGATGATTACGAGGATTTGCTCCCCTTTTTGTATTTCACATTATTAATTAATAATTATGAAGTTTTTTTTTTGTCATACTTAATAATTATTAATTAATGATTATGAAGTTCAATATTTGTTATATTCTTATCAATTTGTGTCATCTTCGGATTTGTCCGCCCACGATAGAACTTGTTCACGTGAAAGTAAATTGGATGGGTAACTCTTGCTAGTGAAATTGAACCATCTTAGTTATTGTTCCGTCATGCCATTGAAGTTCATTTTGTCTTAAAGATTGCAAAGTGGATGAAAGTTAAAATATCTTGAAAATTCATTTTCAAGAAGAGAACTTATGATATTTAAAGGTAAAAAAGAAAGCATATCTTACCTTGAGAATAATGTATACGTTACTTCTCCTATTTATCATAGTAGGACATTAAGAAAAAAGAAGAAGTAACACGCCAGATATATGTCATAAATATGTAAGAAATACAAACTTATTGTTTAACTTCAAGTGTGGTGTGTCTCATCACATGAATAAAATTTCTTTTCATAAAGAAATTCACTTCATTTAGATATTATCATAGAATTGATCGTAGAGGCCATTAAAGAGATATATCCTATTTCATTAAAGTAAAATGGTAAAATCAAACAAACAAAAATATCTTGCTACTAGATATCGTTTATAATTTAAAGTGGCTTATCTCATTAATTGGGTTTCGAACTTAATGAATAAAGTCAGTTAATTTGAACAACAACAACAAGAAAAATAGTTTATTTTAAAACTATGACTTTTTAATAACCAATTTAATCTGCTTGATGCAAAATTTACAATTAAATTAAGAAATAAGGTATATCTCAAAAATAAGGGAAATTTTCAAATAAAGACCTGAAGTGGAGCTTGTTTTAAACAATGCCCTGAAGTGATCTCGTTGTTTCAAAAATTGGCATAACTACCGCATTTTCATCATTTTACCTTTTTTTGATTTTTTTCGCTGGCAACCGGTCTCAGGTAATGGCAAACCACCGGTGAGAGCTGAGCAAGGCCGCCCTCGATGGCCACAGGTGAGGCCTCTTTAGACAGCCGCGAGGGACGGACTTGCCTAGGCGAGCCCTCATCCAGATCTAGCAAGGGAGCGAGGTTGCCTCGCCTGGGCATGACCTCGCCAGATATGGATGAGGCAATCTCTATCGGGCTCTCGCCAACAACAACAAAGAAAAAAAATCAAAAAAGATAAATGACAAAAATGTCTTTGATCATGCCCTTCTTTCAAATAATGAGAGCATTTCAGGTCATTATTTAAAACAAGTTCTACTTCTCAACATTATTTGGAATTTTCCTTATTTTGTAAGATGGAAAACTCGTTGGAAGCGATGGAGGGAAGAAACGACAACCCGTTTTATCTCCCGAACGACACCGTACCCAAAGTCGTCTTCTTCTCCAATAATCAATGGACCAGAAAGCGAAGGTACAAAGGGAGACAAAAAGAGGAGCAGAGAAATGAAATCGTCAGCGTCACTCTCATCACTCCTCAGCTCCAAAGCCTCGCTCTCTCGCTCCACTTTCCTTCCAAAGCCTCTCTCCCGCTCTAGCTTTCTCATCGGCACCAGGATCGGCAGCCCGAATCGCGCCGCGAATCGCCATCTCAGGCTCCGAACCGGGACCTCCGGTTTCTCCGCCACCGCAATGGCCTCTTCCTTCAAGCCCGGGCAAGCTAGGGCTCCGCCTGCGCTCCCTCTTCCCTCTCCTCCTCTCACCAAGGCATGAGCTTGAACCCCCGACTTTGATCATTGGTGTGTGACCTCGAAATTTAATGCCTTTTTGGTGGTGGTTTCAGTTCAAGATTGGGCTGTGCCAACTTTCGGTGACGGCGGATAAGGAGAGGAACATTGCCCATGCTCGCAAGGCGATTCACGAGGCCGTGGACAAGGGCGCTCAGCTTGTTCTCTTGCCCGTGAGTCCCTCTGCATTACGTAGACTTATTATATGTTTAGGTGAATGTAGCATGTGTTGGATGAAAAGGTCATTGAGCATCTTCTGTGTAGCTGCGGAAAGTTTGGATGTGCCTCTTGATTGCAAAGATGGTAAATTTATGGCTTACAAGGACTTTATATACCATATCAAATGCCCTTTGTGAAGGCGTACGCTAGAAGGAAGAATGGATGAGAGCAACTTGAGCGTGCACGCGTTTGTTTCATCAGTTTTTGGTGACTTTCTGTGGCTAAGTTCTCGCGATGCTTATGTAATTGCTGTGTTTTTATACTGCAAGCTTTGCGTCTAGTAAAATCAGCTATAATTTGCAGTCGACGACGTTCTGAAAAAAGGAGGAAAAAAACACGCAGCTTCCCTCTTGATTTTGTGCACTCTGTACCAGGAAATATGGAACAGTCCCTATTCAAATGATAGCTTCCCTGTTTATGCTGAGGACATTGATGGAGGTTCATCTCCTTCAACTGCTATGTTATCTGAAGCTGCTAAGGCCTTGAAGGTTACCATAGTCGGTGGTTCAATCCCAGAAAGATGTGGTGATCGATTATATAACACTTGTTGTGTTTTTGGGTCTGACGGAGTGCTGAAAGCCAAGCACCGCAAGGTAACTTTTCTTTCCTTAAGTGACTACGTATGGAACATTTAGTTGCCTGAGCCTTCTGGTCTAGGAGGAAGTTGGATATATGATCCATCCAAAAGGTAGTCACCAGCTTAATTGGTCCTAATATTTGTATGGCTGTACTGTATAGAAATATAAAACATTCACTTGCCTGAATGTACAGTATATTGGATCGGGACTGTGGACCCTTGTTAGCATACATAGATCATGCAAAACTGACACCATTTAGGTAGAATAATTGAAGGGTTACACAAACAATCGAATTACGAAGTCATTTTTTGTCATTTTTGGAGTTGACCGGACTGTGATGCTTTGATGTCCTATGATCAAATTCTGCCGAATCTTGTATATGTTGTGGAAAACCATCTCGTTGCTGCTTGTTCCTTTTCTCTTTTTCTTTTCTTTTTCGCTTTACCAAAGCTTGCCACTAGTTCTTGAATCAAAATCGTGGACATGCTTATGGATGCAGATACATCTTTTTGATATTGATATTCCTGGGAAGATCACATTTATGGAGTCAAAGACTCTCACGGCAGGTGAAACTCCAACAATAGTGGACACAGGTAAAGCATGTCTTGAAATTTAATATGATAAAACGTTCCTTTGCCTATGAGTTCTGTCATGAAATTCTAGATATCATGTTTGTACTCATTATGGTTAGTGTATATTCATTTATATTACGGGAATTGTGAAGTTCTTCAAAGTTTGATCATGTAAATAAGTATATGAGAATAACTTATAAACTTGTAATTGTCAGATGCAAGGTCATTTCGTAAGTTATTCTCTATATATAAATCTATGTTCACATTATGAGTATGCTCAGTGCCACATTTCATGAACTCTCTTGTGATTAGTGAAGGGTTATATTTTCCCCAAAATACTAGGTGAACCATTGTGCATGATTGACTGATTATAGACCTTACATGAGATTTATCTTGCTGAATGCTAGCATACCGTTAGTGTGGCATCATCTACACTAATATGTAATGTAAATGCTGAATTTTGGAACTTGACTCTAAAGATTGGTAATGTTGCTGAAAGTGTATTAATAAATTGGATTATCTTCACTTTATTAGCTTGCCTGAATATGGAAATGAGCTCCTTCTTGTTTTTCGTTCTGAAGTAGGCCCAAATGTTTACACAGATCTATGTTTTATGGTTTTTGATTGCTCTATCTGTTGTTTGACTCTCTTTTTTTCTTATTTTTGGACATGCAGATGTTGGACGTATTGGTATAGGCATCTGTTATGATATTCGGTTTCAGGAATTGGCAATGATTTATGCTGCAAGAGGTAGGTTTTGTTTTCTCTTCATCTATCTTGCATTTCCTACAATGTTGACTGCATACTTGTGCTGGGGCTACCACTGGCCCAGTCTATGCAGTTTGAAATCAAGAAGATTTCTGGCAGTAAACAGATATGTCTTAAGTGATGGACCTTTGGATTGTTTTCCTTTCTGAGTTATTTTCATTCCTATCTCTGCCATTTCCTTTTAAGTTGAACAGCAGCAAACTAAGCCTTACACACAAGGGGGGCTTAGCTATATCAATGCTTTTATGACATTGCGATATATCCTCTCTCTTTTTTTGGAAGATATCTCTTTGCAATATAGAGTCCTACTTAGCTAGTTTTTGCCGCCTCCACTAGTAAATTGTTTTCAGTTCCTTTCCGAGATTAATGAGGCTTGCTATTGGTGTTGCTCTTTGGCCTTGTATTGACAATATCATTCTACTAAATATATTTGCACTGATCCATTGATAATCAAGTTATATGATGTTGAACTCCTGGAGTTTTCTTCTGCATAAATGGATCTAGGTTGTTATAAAATATCCCCATAGTGTGGGTATTCTAGTTTATAGCACATTCTGGAATTATCCTTCCTTCTTATATCATGTAGATGGGGTTCGGCAGTGATTTGAACTTTCCATACACTTGAATTCCGCTGTTACTTGTTTGCATCAGGTGCTCATTTGCTTTGCTATCCTGGGGCTTTTAATATGACCACGGGACCATTGCATTGGGAGCTACTCCAGAGAGCTAGGTAGTTATACATTTCACTCTCGCACCTCTTTTTCACTATATTCTGCTATTTGAAGTTGCTGTTATTGTGCCATTTTTATTAATTTTGTTTTTCTTTTATATGTTTTCTATGGTTTGTTACCCTGAATAGCCGGAAAATTTGTGTGGGAGATTGAAGAAATATTGCATGCTCAACAACATTTGGTTTTACCTGTGTTTTGAGATGATGCCAATGTTTAGTTTTGCATCCTTTTTATGCTATGATCTATTCATTGGCCATCATCTTTAGATGATACTTAGTTTCAATGATAGAAAAGGTGGGACAGTGACAAGACTTCCAACACATTATTAAATGCTTTGACTGTTGTAATATTAAATATTAACTTATTACGTATGATTTCACATTTGACAATGTGGTCCATGTCATGTGTAGCTTTACTATGACTATAGTGATCATTCTACTGATTTTCTTCTTTTTTTCATCATACGCAGGGCTGTAGATAATCAGGTACAGTAATGGGACTTGATCTTAGGTTTCTTGGCAATGAGCTTGATGGCATGGTTGCATATCTTACTAGTTCTTGGAATAAAAGCTCTATTGCTCATAAGTGACAACTTGCTCCCTGTTGGTGCATCGGATCAATTACCAGCTTAGTGGGAGTGATTCTGGATTGGAATGATCTGCTGTTGCTAGTGAGAAGCAATACAATAATGTCATATGCTATTTTTATATTTCAAATCAAGGTCATCGCATTCCCCTGGACCTTGGCAACGTTATCCATTGCCAGAGTGGGGGAGGTCTTTTAACCTGATTTCTTTTTGTTGTTCACTGAAAGATTTGCCTGTTTCATTTGAAAAGCATAAAATGTCCGTACTTGTCAATTGGCAGAGTTGATAGGTGTGATTTGTAAAATTCTCAGTATAGTGGTATGCATCTTTTTGTTATGTCTTGCTTTCATCCAGGTCATGTCTGTTCCTTGCTTTTTCCGAAAAAGAAATGATATGCCCATTTTTCATCCGGAAAGAATTCTCTTGCCATGGCATCACAAGTTCTTTCCCTATCTATGTATACATAAGATCTCAACAAAATATTCAGAGCATCAATGTCAATATGATGGGGAATATGTGATATGCAGTCTTATTTTAATTTGGATCTTCTAAAATAGAATATTTGATGTTCCTTGTCTCTTTCTGAATTTTGACCCAATCGTACTTTCGTCCCAATTAAAAATGCTTAGTCCTTTATTCAGGAGATTTCATCAAGGTTGTGACTTCTCAAAGTGATGCCGTCTTTTTCGTGTCTCTGGCAACTTGTAATCTGCTTCTTGTTTTACTAATACACTGATTGTCATTGAGTGCCATGTTTCTCAGAACTCCTAGTTCTGAATGTCGGTATGTTTCTCTATTGAATTTAGCGATGCCCAAGGAATGTCTTTAAGTTAACCAGTTATATCAATGAATGACAGATGTATGTTGCAACTTGTTCACCTGCTCGGGATGCTGGAGCTGGTTATGTGGCTTGGGGGCACTCCACTTTGATAGGACCGGTAAGTGTATACTTCTCGGTAGGGTTCAAGAAAGGGGGTTTAGCTATGAACCATCAATAGAAGCCACAAAAAGCTGACTGGGAAATTTTTCTTGTGATAGTTTGGAGAAGTTTTAGCGACAACAGAGCATGATGAGGCCATTATCACTGCGGATATCGATTATTCCATGATGGAGATGAGAAGGTGATCTTCTTTCTGTCCTTATTTTCGTATTGCTAGTTCATGACATTTTCCATTTAGAAGGAAAAAGGAACTGTCAAATGATATTGCTGATTGAAATGCACAGGACTAATCTGCCGTTGGAGAAGCAACGGCGAGGGGATCTTTACCAGTTGGTCGATGTCCAGAGATTGAGCTCCTAACAAGTTTCTCCAATACAAATGATCGGAAAATGGCAGTCCGGTATTGTAATTGTAATTGTAATTGAAACACTGTACCAAACAGCAATTCCCGAGGGGAATTCTTGCTTGGGAGATGTCCGAATTCGATCATTTTGCTAGCAGAAGGTACCCTGCAATGTCCAGCGCATTTGTTGTATTAAACCGAGATTTTTCTTTTCTGATGCACTATAAAGTCGATGGATGGAGTTAGCTAAGACCCTGTGCCATCTTATATACATTTCATGGCTAAATACAATGTCCTAGTGTTCGTTCCACTTTCATCGGGTGTCTCCAGAGAGTCTAAGGACAATGTTATGTAAGAATCCAATTGAGAAAAGAGCATTGAGGGAAGTAAAGGAGAAAAGGAGGAGCATGCAGTGCACGTGATGATGGTGACCCCAACTCCAAGAAAGCAGCCAACTTGGGCCTAAAATCCTAGTCCATGAAGTGCACGTGGCCTCACAGAAACATGAGACTGCCCCCCTTTGTCAGAGACTGTTTGCTTGCTTAGTCCTTGGAAAAAGGGTCAATAGTTCTATGGAGCCTTAGGAAGATGGTGCTTTATATCATCCTCTGTTTCTTCTTCTATCTACTTGTTTTTGTTGCTGCTGCTGCTGCTTTTCTTGGGAAGAGAGCTCCATGCTTTTCTCCCCTCAAGACATTACCTCGCCTACCCTTTTGCTTTGGGATCCCAATGCCACTCCCTCCATGTCTCTTTCAAAATATTCCCATTCCATCTTCTTTTTTTCATTCTTGAATTTGAGGCAAATTACCACTCTCGGTCATTTTAGGTATACAACATGTTTTCTTACAATGACAACGGTAAATTGTCCTCGCGGGTTTATATAATTTCTCGAGAAATCGTTTCCTGAAAAAATTACAAGCCGCTGGATCACAAATGAATAAATCTCGACCGTTACATCCAAGTGTTTGTTGTATATGCTATGGAGGGTCGATGGAGTTTGATCCCTTGAGGTTCTTTAGAGCATGAATGGTAATCATTCTCTTCCCGAGCTCTATTTCTAGTCAGAAATAGGATTTTCAAGTTTTATTCCATTGACGAGTTTCTAAATAGCGACACGCGTTTGATAACGATGTAATTTTTCTGTAGAAAATTGATTTGATAACAACATAAAAAAATTTACGGTTGGGCGACCGATGGACGGCAACCGATGGCGGGCGAACAGCAGCCTGGGACTGGAGACCGGTGGCCGATGGATGGAAAATGTCGACCAACGGTAGGGCAACGAGAGAGGCGACCGACAACGAACAACGATCAGCGGATGATGAACGGCAACCAGCAGAAGGGGCGCGAGAGATGCGACCGAGAGAGGGCGATCGGCGGCCGGGGACCTGTGACTAGCGGTGGGCAACCGATGGCCAGTGACCTGCCGCAGGCAACCGGTGGCCAGCGGATGGGGACTGGTGACAGGGACGCGAGAAAGGAGATCGCACGCTAGCGAAAGGGAGTAAGCAATGAGAAGAATTCTTATTTCTGTTCTAAACCTATTTATGAGCCAATAATTTGTCCCGAAAATAGAAAAATGAAATTGTGTTTCCAAATGGATTTCTATTCCAAACATGTTTTCCCGAACAGAAAAATAGAAAAACGGGCCCTAATGTCTTCTTTGTTTTGTTGAAGTGAAGTGAATGATGGACAACATCGCGCACGATCTTCTCACCGAATGCCGAATGGATCATGTACACCGGTCGGGTCGTGCCTCGTCGTATGCTTGTACATGTATGTTGGCATTGCGTTTGGGACAACCCCCACCCTCCTCCCCTTAACCGCACGTGCCAGAGGTTTCCGTCGTGGGGCTACAACAATAAATGAGTCACGTGCTGGTTTGAAGGGTGGTCCTCCCGGGAAGGGAACCCCCCAAAGACACTGTTGCGTGGATCCGATGGACGCGCGAGGCTCGCGGTTTTTGGCAAATCCTCGCATGTATCCGAGTCTAGAACCGAACCTTATCACAACCCTTACGTCGTGGCAAGACCACGGAGACTTGTTATCATCGACGGTCGTGAGTCGTCCCGATTTATGGTGAATCTAGCTCCTCAATCTCTTCTGGTTACATCACTTAAAGAGTCATCGTGCGTGATATTCAGGTATGTTCAAACCCGAGATAAGGTGTAATTAGAAATCCTTCAAATATCTTTCTGGTTTTAGAAACTCCCGTCACATGTTCGGTGCAATCCACTAATTGACCCCAAAAAAAAAAAAATTCCCTCCTGTTCGTCTCCTTCGCCGCCAGTTTCGCTAGATCATTGGCCATCTTCACCTCCAAACCGTGGTGCTTGCTCAGCTTCACTGTATCAAAGGCGATTCGAACAACGACGAAGACGAGCCTCGGGTCGTTGAGGGCGTCACCGAGCGACCGGTGAAGGTAGCAGCCGCGACAAACTGGTAGACGAGGTAGTGGTGGTTAATGTCACGTGCAAAGCTCAGTTGCTATTTGACGTTGAAGCTGACGACTTGGGGTAGAAAGGGACAGAGAGGAGTTGGACGGAGATCCACCCGTAGACAGCATTGGGGCAGCATTGGGGCAGCAAGTAACGAGGGCGAACACGCTTTAGTTGTGGCTGATGACCCCGAACGACGAGGTTCGAGTTCTTCGATGGTAATGATCATGTGACATATAACTTCTCCTTCACCCCCTCAGTCGTTGGAGTACGATCGGCTGGACGGCGACGGCGATGACGATCGACGGTGATCGGAGGCGATACGAAAACGAATGACCGCATGTGAGTAGTAACCCGGTTTGAATTATAAAAATTGGTCATTTTGAATGCTTCACTAATCTACTATTCTCTTCATGAGCTTCCTTTTTTTTTCCCCTTTTTTTTCTTTTTTTGGGTCACGGCTCCTGGTGAGCGTTTAAGAGAGTTGGGGATGATGCATGCATGATGAAGATGATGATTCGTGAGCTAGCAGTTGTCCTAACATGAATGCAATATGATGAAAAACATCATGTGATTCTTTGATAAGGACAACGTATGTAGGCAGGCAGAAACATGGCAGGACGTTTCATATCACAAAATAGAAGTAAAAATATTAATGGCGGTTGGTGGGAAAAAAAAAAAATTGAGTAAAATCATAAAAATTCCACTATCTGATAAAAGATATCGCGTGGTGTCTTGCTCGAATTCAACATATAGTACTATGCACAATGAGTGAAACCAATAACGATGCAATAGATTTGTCAGAATTTTATTTTATTGTGATTGAATTCAGCGATCATATTAAAAAAGACGACGATTCCTTGGAAACCTTCTCATTGTACCATATACATTATCTAAAGTGAGAGAAAATTATCAAAAAAATCATAAACCTATTGCAATTGTGCAAATTCAATCCTAAATCTTTTTTTTTATGCCAATTCAGTGCTAAGTCTTTTACATTTGTGTCAATTCAATCTTTCTAGCCAATGTTGGTCGGCTGATGCTGACGTGGCAATTTTTAATTATATTTAATATTAGCGGATAACTGCTGAAAGGAGTGAATTAGAACAAATGTAAAAGGTTTAGGACTAAATTGAAAAAAAAAAATAGAACTGAATTGACACAATTGCTATAAGTTTAGAAATTTTTTGGTAATTTTTTCTATAATGTGGAGAGGACATTTTCCTTTCTATAAAGGATTTCAATCAATTTTTTTTTTACAAATATTGTGTCCATGCTTCATGGAACAATCAAATTTGGAAAAGAGTCGGAACGAATGGAAATCGAGAGATCTGTGTTTCGGAATCCTAATTCATTTCGATTCTAAGTAGAAGAGCCTGCGTATGTTCGTAATGCTATATATCTTTCATATGTTTTAGCACACAATTTGCATACTACCCTATGAAGGTACAACAACCTTCAGAATCATAAATCTTGAAAATTTCTCCCTCTTTCTAACGATTTCTATTGTGATAATAACGCGGAAACGCTAACGGATCCTGCAAATAAATCAATACGAAATTACCAGAGAAATAAACGAGGAACAATAAAGAACACTAGAGATTTAGGGTGGGTTTAGTTCAACTTTGAAAATGGACTTTGGGGAAATGTAAATACTTTTAGCTTAAGAGGCTTTGGGGAAATGCAAATGGCATTTGGCAAAAAAACCCTTTGAAAAACAGCTTTGGGCTAACTAGTATTTGGCAAAACAAATTTGCAAAGGGACTTTCTACCATATTTATTTTTTAAATAAAAAAAGAAAATCCAAACCCTATGGTTACGGCTGCCGACGAGCCAGATCTAGCGTCGGCGGCCGTGGCCACCAGGGGTCAAGCGAACCTAGGCGAGGGCCGCCTAGGGTCGCGCGACCACCAAGCCACGCTAGCCCAGGCGAGGGGCGTGGCTCACGACCGAGGGCCGCGCCGCGCGACCTAGGCGAGGGCCGCCCTGGGGTCGCTCAACACCTGGCGGCCGTCGCCTAGGTCGCGCGACCTCAGGCGACCCCAAGCGACCGTCCCCTGGGTCGCGCGACCCCAGGCCCCACCCGTGGTAGCCTCAGTCTCCGGCCGCAGATCTGGCTGGCCGGCAGCCGTAACCTAGGGTTTGGATTTTTTTTTATTTAAAAAATAATATGACAAAAAAGATGAGGGTAAAATTGGAATTTGAAAAAATAAGTGAGGGTAGGTTTGGAAGAAAAAATTCAAGCTCAGCATTTGACCAAATGCTGGCCTAAAGCTAAACCAAACGCTTCAGCATTTTCCCAATGGGCTTTGAGGGCTGAAAAGCCCTTGAGAATGCTGAACCAAACCCACCATTACATGGTTCGGTCCGAATATCGGTACCTATATATCCAGGGGAGTGCCAAAATAATTCACTATAAACGGATAATTTATAATCTCTCATACACTCGAGTATTTCTTACATCTAGATTAAGCTCAAAGCAAATTCACGAATATTATTTCGCAATCTCTCACTGAGAATTCACTTAGAAAAACTCACAGAGAGAATGTGATAGTATTCTTGTTTGCTCTACGTACGGATGAAATCAACTATTACGGCTTCTAGGACCCAGTCCTTGTGAGGCGTGAAATTGGAGCATATATTCACATGTGATTCCCTTCTTATTTTGTTTCACCAATCAATGAGAGTCTCACAAAACTCAAAAAAAAAAAAAAAAAGTGGGCCCAAAAGAGATAAAGATAATCAAATAAGGACAAAAGAAAACATAATCTTCATGTGATATATTTCTCTATAGCTTCCGCCGATTGACTTTTGCCAAAATAAGATTGACTTCCTTATTACTGTAACAATCGGGAATCTCCTAATTTCCATTCAATCGGGTTCCGTAACAGGGTCAAACTCGACACATTAATTTAACAATTTCATTGCATAGCGTGTTTATACCAATAGTTTGTTCCCCTTATTATAAGTTATCCAAATATTCGGTGAGAAAGCGATTTTGCTCGAATTTTCATATCAATTTCTTGTACACAGATCAAGACAATTACTAAAAAAGTCGTAAACTTATTGTATTTGAGCCAATGTAGTCCAAAATCTTTAAATTTGACCAATTTAGCTCTAAACCTTTTAACAATTTGCCAATATAGTCCATCCGGTCAATTTTGACTGTAAATCACGAACGTGGATGTCAATCATCCTATGCAGTATGGTTAGACTAACGAGGACAATTTTTTCAATTTCTTAATATTATTTCTCATTTTTTCCATTTTTCTTTTCATTTCTTTCATTTTATTCTTTAACTAAGACTGACGACACTCGCGGCACCAGACGAGAGGCCATAAGCCCATGATACCCTCGCTAGATCTGGGCCATGCGAGGGTGTCACGGCCCTCACCCAGATCTGGTGAGGGCGTTCCAACCCTTGCCTATGGCCGGCAACCTCCGCTGGTAACCACCAAGGCCGCAGATTAGTGGAGGAAAATAAGAGAAAAAAAATGAGAATATTATTTAAAAATTTACGCAAATTTTCCATGTCGATCCGCCCGTGCCATGTATGATGGTCGGCATCCGTGTCAGCGATTTTCGGCTAAAATTAGCAAAAATGAATACATTGGCAAATTGTCAAATGATTTAGGATTGGCCAAAATGAAAGGTCTATGATTGAATTGGCACAAGTACAATAACTTTAAGATTTTTTTAGTAATTATCCCTACACAGATCATACGTGCTTTATTCTGCTTTTCCGACTTAAATTGTGTGAGAGTTGGATCATTCATTGCGTCTATCTTTAAACATTAAATGCCGTAAAATTAGAGGCAGTGTATACGTACACATTACATGATGAGAGTCTCAGATCTATACAAAGAAAACAATTTAATGTGGTTCAATGTAAAGATCAAAAGCCATGCCTGCATGTTATTCATCACTCGCTCCAACTCCTCCAAATTCATTGAGAGAGGCTACCAAAGAACGAGAGACAGAATTTATTCCAAGTAACATTTTCCCTAATTTGTTCCGTGATTTACTTACCGAAAAGAAAATTTATTTCGATTAAAACAAGCGATCGTTTTCAAAAACAAAAACAAAAAATTAAAATCATCCATTTTTCGCGAAATAAACGAAGTGTAGAGATACGATTTCTGTATAAGTTTTATCTCTGGACGATGTGAAATCCTTTGGTTATTTTTTATATCTTATAGCATTATTGTACATTTGCTCAACTACTGCCAGGAGATTGGGAGACCCGTCGACATGAATCGCTTTAATAGACCCTTACAAATAGTGATGTAGTTGGATGGTCCTAACTCCTAATAAAAGTTTATGATGTAGATGAACTCATTTACTCAAAAATAACGTGTAATACCCAAAATCCGAAAATAATGACCACTAAAAATTTCTCCAAGAAGCGAATCTGCTTGGGGTGACTTTTATTTCTAGTCCTTTATACTTTTGCGAACATGATAGCTAAATTACGCGAGATGGCCGCCACGAAACATGAGCGGGAATACATGATAAGGAGGGCAAATAAGGGTCTGAAAAAAATTTGAATTCGGGACATCCCATTCGATACCATGTAAAATCTTATGGGATCATTGTCAATTGTCCTAAAAGTTGTTAAATGAATTCATGATTTAATATTTACATATTTTTAACAATAATTAAGTTTGATTTGGATTCTAGGTGCGCCATCAATTTTGCCACTCGCACCTTTATTTTTGGTATGAGATGGTATGGACCTCCCATAAAATAAAAAGCATGGTTCCAACCAACATTAGGAAATTTAATTATTCCAACTAAAATCAGTTCATCTGGTCCTGTCCAAATACTTCGTCGCGTTCAAAGCTCCCACCTTTTTCGTTTTTATTTTTATTTTTGGTTTCTTTCCAAAAGAATGTGCACACGTTTTATTTTAATCTTAGGAAAAAATAAATAAATGCGGAGGGACATTAACTTTGTGCAAAGTGCCACCCCGAAAATATATACAAATTTGCTTATTTGCCATTGCGACAAGCACGCAATGACTACAAACCCTAAGTCGATGGAGTTGGGTGTCCGGGTCGAAAGAACCCGATTAGTTCCATCGGATCTACAAAAAAACTCCCCATCAGTTTGTGTTGTTGGATGATGTTACTTACATAGATCGAGTTATTTAGACATGCTAGGTGATATCAGATTCACAATGAATATCTAGATGACCGCAGATCGATCCGCATAACAACAAAGGGTTGTACTTTTCTCTGTTCATATGAAATGCAAATCCTTTTCAATTAGACCCATGATTAGTGAAATACAAATTTGCGCATTACCCACCTGTAAAATTAACTAAAAGATTACGTAGGTAAAATATTTAATGGAAATCGAACGGCTGGTCAAGAGAAGCTAGAGACGAAACCGCGGCGTTGTAGTACTATACAAGGAATGTAGAGACATGAAACTACGGAGACTTCGTTCGTTTCACGAAAAATAAAAAGTATATCATTTAAAGTAATTAGCCAAACAAAACTTTTTTCATTATCGACAACAATTTATGCCTAAATATTTTCGTGGACGATAAAAAAAATGTATTCATTTATGTTAACAACCCAAGCAATCATTTTTTAAAAATATATATTTTTCAAATAATTTATTTCCCGCAAAAGAAGCGTAAGACATTATTCATATTTATGAACAAACAGCGTATATTGTTCCTAAGCATGGTGCGGATTTGGGGCTAACATAAAGGGCAATGATGCGCCACGTCAACACATGCCGAAACTGTCCATTACACTTGCCGAAAATAAGGATTGGGCCACGCATCATGCACGCTTTATAAAGCCTCTTCCCCCGTTCACTTCTCTTCATCAGCCCCCATTCTCTCTCTCTCTCTCTCTCTTCTAAAGATGTACAGATTCGAGAGGGCACTGAAAGAAGAGAGGCATCTCCGGGAGATGAAGATGAAGAGCCACAGCCCGTCGTTCTCGTCCACGCTCCTCGACGAGATCTACAGATCCATCGACGGATGCGAGCCGAAGAGCGAACCGGAGCAGAGTCTCCGCAGAGAGACGCCGTCCAAGAAGCAGAGCACCCGCAGCGCTCAATTCACCCCGCAACCCACCTTCTCCGTCGAGAAGCGCGGAAGCGGCGAGGCCAATCCCGTGGCGCAAGCGAAAAGGGGTCATCTTTCGCAGGAGTTGCCCAGGAAGCCAAAGTACGAGCCCGACCTTGACAGCGATGCGTTGTACTTTAGCTCCACTTCCGTCTCTTCCGATTCGAGCTCGGGCGGGTTCTCGTTCTCGGACACCGAGTCCGTCAGGGGCGCGAAAACGACCACTTCGTCTTCTTGCTTCGCGCCGTTCAGGCTCAATCCCGTGAGGACGAGAGTAGCCGCCAAGAGGGACGAGAGACAGCGCACTCCGTTTGGCGAGCACAGAGAGAGCCAAGAAGACCAGGGCGGCGTCCTCAGATCCGCGGCGTCGCGGATCTACGCCAACCTGAAGAAGGTGAAGCAGCAGCAGCCGGTCTCGCCCGGGGGGAGGCTGGTGAGCTTCATCAGCTCCATCTTCAGCACGACGCCCAAGAGCGCGAAGAGGTCCGAATGCACCGAGGCGAACCTCGAGAGGAAGTTAAAGTCGGGCGAAGCTTCCTCTTCCACTGTTCCTTCGCTCTCGAGGCCGTGCCTGAGCAAGCGCACACCCTCGGCGCGAGAGCGGTTACGCAGCGGGGCCAAGAGGACGGTCCGTTTCTACCCGGTTAGCGTCATCGTCGATGAGGATTGTAGACCCTGCGGCCACAAATGCCTACATCAAGAAGGAGGAGGAGAAGAACAGAGCAGCTCTGTTTCTCTCTCGGTGCCAACAGCTTGGAGAATCGGGAAATCCCAGCCCAGAAAAAGCGACCTAGATTGGAGTTTGAATCTGAAAGATCTGTTGATGGAGAAGAGCAGGCGATTCGAAGAGAACGCGAGAGAGTTGCTGGGAGATTATGGCGAGAATCAGAAGCAGGGTTTTGAGTTGAATGGTCATTGTGAAAAAGAAGTAGAAGAAGAGGAAGAAGACGACGACGATGATGATGGTGGGGCGAGTTGCTCGAGCTCAGATCTGTTCGAGCTCGATCATCTTGCAGCGATTCACGATAAGTACAATGCAGAGCTTCCTGTGTACGAGACGACTTATTTCGATAAGTGTCGGGTCAGTTGCAAGGGATACAGAGTGTAGTGTAATTCTCTTCAGTTTAATCTCAAATTGGAGGATTTTGTTTTGTCCTTAGCTTCTTCTTCTTTACTCTTTATTGAATTCTCGCTCTTTTATCATTTCTCCGCTCGCATTGCGATTTCACCATTTCGAGATCACCACATTGTCAGGCTAAAATAAAACGAGATTGTATGGAAAACACTGTTGACAATTAACTTCACCATGAGATTATCTTCACATTTATTTCTTAATCAAGTTTTCATCTGCCCAAAGAAATTACTCAACTTTTGGTGAGAAACCGTAACGTGGGTGCACAAAATATATATATATATATATCTTGGAGGGACGAATGGAAGTGTCGGAGACAAGAGGCGACACCGCAGCTGCTAATGGCCAAGATTTTTCTGGTCCCGAAACAGGGATCCGACTAAAATCCAAATCAGACACAAGTTTCGGCGTTTCCTTCCGCGGCTGCTCTTGATTACGCTTGTCGTCTTCTTCTGTCTCCGTTCCTGCATCAGTTCTCTAAACAAAAGATGAACGCGGGTTCCAACTTCCAAGATATCGAGCGCCAAGAAAGATGAAAGATTTAAAAATCTCATTAAAAATTCTTGATATCAGTCTTGGGAGTACTATCAGATTTTGGTAAAAAAGAGAGAAAAAGAAGACAAGGGTGTTCTGTTGCGGATTGTTTTTCAGAGAAAGAGCATCTGGGGATGCGTTAATTCTTTGATCAAGATCTGGGGGAATTTTTTATTTTTTTTTTTGGGACAGAGATGGTGACAGTTTGGATTGAGCGAGGGCAAGAAAAGCAGAGGGAGAAAGAATTTTTTATAATAAAAAAAAAGATGGAAAAGGAAGGAAACATCAAAAGAATTGGGAGATTCCAGATTGCGATCACAAGCAAAAATTGGAGAGAGAGAGAGAGTTTGATTGGGAATGGAGAAAGCGAGGGGCTTTTGCTTTTCTTTCTAGACCCGTTGCTTCGCCATTTTGAGTTCGCATCGCTTCCCATTTTCTCAGTGCCCAAGAAAAAGAAGCTGTTTTTAGGGTTTCCTCGTCCCTCCAAAAATTCGAATTTTTTTTTTTATAATAAAAATGGGAAGGAAAGAACAAAAATTCAAAAAAAAAAAAACTATTCATGCGCTTGTTTGATGTGATAGGACTTCTGTAGATGTTCAAATACGATGCCAATAGACATGTGGCCCTGCTGGTAAATGAATTGAGTGGTAGAGACTCTAGTATTAGAGGTGCGGGGTTCGACTCCCGCGCTCTGCAAAGAGGCAGAGCAAAAGTCAGAAATATGAGAATTAGAGATAGGACAGATAAAATAAAATAAAAATTAAAACAAAAGTAGAGAAATGAGAGTTAGAGATAAGACAAAAAAAAAAATAGAACAAAAGTCAGATAAATGAGAGGTAGAGATAGGATAGACAATTGGATGGTAGAACTCATTTTCTTTTTTCCTAATACATTATGGATAAAATTGAGGTGATTTCATAAGTTGATTTTATATGAACTTAAAGGTCTTTTCATGAGAAAAATATTTATGAAGATATTAAGAAAGTATGGACAAGGACACGACAATATCCGAGTATGTTTCCTCACCTATGGCCCCCCAAAAAGAATACTTCTTTAATTAATTTTAACGAGGATTATTACAAAGGGGGCAGAACTGATTTAGCTTAGGCTTAGCTACTATAGGCTAATTATTAAAGTAGATATAATCATCATAAGATTAGTCAATGCACAAATGAGCATTACATGCTGAAGAAGTACATTGAGATGGCCCACTAGAAATGACAAACTCCACTTAGTCAAAATGTGGCATGATTAGAAACACTTGTTGCAAAGGGCCCCGCAAAAAGAAAAACTCTTTCCTAGGTTGCCGGTTGTGAAATCTTTCATTTGCAAGAAATATCTACGGAAAATTGTCAAGGAATCGATCAGATTAATGTGATGTCGAATTTAGTAGAAAAGTACTCTTGGTACGCTTGACAAAAAGTATTAAATATGCTCGAAAACAAAATTAAAATGTTCATTAAATGCTACATTTTCGTATGGAATAAGTTGTGATGCGTAGGGGATGCTGTAGTTTTATTTGTTGAGTATCTTGTAATCAAGGGTTATAGGACACTTTCGTTAACAGATGCGTCTGCTGATTTTCCTATTTGTAGTTTTAGTTTTTAGCCCTCGAAATACCTCATGCTTTTAGTGTAGGGGAAAAGTTTTAAAAAAAAAAGCCTTAAACCTATTGTGTTTGTACTAATTCAGTCAAAAACCTTTCAATGGACCAATTTAGTCATAAACCTTTTCACAGTGGTTCCAATTGAGTCCATCCGACCAATTTAGGCCGAAAATTGATTACATAGATGTCGACCGTCCTACGTGGCATGACTGACATTGACCTGGACATTTTTAATAATTATCTAATATTTTTTCTGAATTTCTTTCTTTCTTTTTAGTTTTCCATGGCCTACGCTAACACCGTCGAAGGCCATGAACGGCGTGGGCGAGGGGCGACGAGGCTGACCTTCGCCTGGCTCAGGGCGGCCTTGCCTAGGTGAGGGTTGACCTCGTCGAGCCTCGCCCTGGCCTAAAGGCGCTCGGCAAAGCCGCACTGGCCTGCTCAAAGGGTTGACTTGCCAAATCTGGCGAGGGCGGCCTCGGCGGCGCTTGCTTGTGGCAGCAAGGGCAACCCTTGCTGGCCATGGCTTGTGCCGGTATAAGCCATGGAGGAAAAAGAAATTTTTTTTTTTAAAAAAAATCAAAGTAAAAATGTTCACGTCAACGCCAACCATGCCATGTAGGACAAACGGTGTCTACGTCAGCAATTTTCAACCTAAATTGGCCAGATAGACTCAATTGATACCAATGCAAAAAGGTTTAGAACAAAATTGATTCAATTGAAAAGATTATGACTGAATTATTAAAAAATTTTATTGGAACGTAGTTTTTGATCCCTCAAAATTGACACGTCATTGTATATAATACCCACCTAAATGAACCAAAAGGGATCTTTATCAAGGGAATTTGGTATGTATATTCATAAAAATAAAAATAAAAACCAACTTTTGCTGGTGAAAGCATCATCTCTAATCTTCTTTCAGAGACATATTCCATTAAACTTAGATATTGCATGACAAGTTCAATCACCTCTCAAGGTTATTGTAAATTCTTTTCTATTTTCCAAGTAATTAGGGCGTGCATGGCAACACTTCTGCTTCAGTCTACTTCTACTCAGAAGCATAAGTTGATTTTTCTACTTCTGCTCCAGAAGTTAATTTCTTATCAGAGAAATTCGTTTGGTAACGGTTGAAAATTTCTACTCGTGAAACATTATTAATACAAAATCTTCTATGAAAAGTTATTGTCGGCAGCCGAAAAATTTCTGCTTCATTTTTAAACTTTTTAAATTTCTTTTAAAAATAATTTTTATTATTAAAAATATTATTTACTTTTTAAAAATTAAAAATTATATTTTATATTTTACTCCAGCGGCTGAAGATGGCGACTCGGCGGCGGCGGTCAGCCACGGTTAATGGCTGGCAGCTGCGGGCGGGGCGGTGGTCGACGGTTGGCGGCGGTGGTCGGCGGTTGGTAGTGGTCGTGGGCGGCGATGGTCACGGCCGGCGGAGGTCGGGGGTGGGTGGCGACCAACAGGGGTTTGTGGTGGGCGGCGGCGGGCAATGGTCGGTGGTGGTCGCAAGGTGCAATGGGTGGCGCCTGGCGGTGATCGGCGGTTGGCGGTAGGGGGCGGCGGGTGGCAGTGGTTGCGGGTGGCGGCGGAGGTCAGAGGAGGCAGGCGTGGTCGAAAAGATGGTGATGGCGTAATGAAAAGAGGATGAGGCGAGAAGTACTTCTTGAGTTGAGAAGAAATTTTTTTTAACTTCTCAAATTGGAGGAAAAACAACTTCAGAAGTGAAAATTAACTTCAGAAGTAGAAATTTCATTCAAAAGTAAAAAAATTTACCAAACGGATTTCTGCTCCAAAAACATCCACTTCCAGAAGTGTTACCACACGCACCCTTAACTTCCTCCATATTATGTTCTCTGCTCGAATAAAGCAATGGCGTTCTATCCAAATCTCATCTCCGTCCTAAGGTGAATAAGATGACAGCTCAGTGAATATTCTCACACGAATACCTCTAACTTATTCTCGTACAACTAATTATTTTTCCTAGGAATCTATTTCTTGGTAATTTTACAAGATTCTCGGATCGCAAGAATACACAGGCTTTGGTCCGGTCAATTTCAATTGGAAAGACCGCGTGAAAGAACATATGTCCACCCTCCTCCTATCATTCCCAAACAGCAATGGTCCACTTCAAGCCCTCCTTTATTTTTATTTTTATTTTTATTTTTTTCTTTTTAGTTGTTGCTTTTTCCCTTTTGCGAGTATAAGACAGATCAAGGTATATATTCGATTTCGGCGATCCCAAGATACATTTTCGCAAGAATATCTGTCCAGCTTTTTGCTTTGCATGGTAAAAATGAGAAATTGATGTGATGAGCATTGTGAAGCTGGTGTTTTGCTTGGCCTGCTAGGGTGCGCATGGTAATATTTTTGGAAGTGGATTTTTGCTCCAGAAGCGCTTCTGAAGCAGAAATCCGTTTAGTAAAAGCTTTTATTTTTGAAAGAAATTTCTACTTTTGAAGTGAATTTTCACTTCTGAAGTTGTTTTTTCCCCAATTTGAGAAGTTAAAAAAAAATTGCTTCTCAACTCAAGAAGTACTTCTCGCCTCACCCTATTTTCATTACGCCCTCACTCTCTTTTCGACCACGCCCGCCTCCGCCGCTGCCTACCGCTGACCACCGCCCACCGCCGCTTGCGACCACCGCTCCCTGCCGTCGACCACCGCCGGGCGCTGCCCATTGCACCCTGCGACCACCACCGATCATCGCCCATCGCCGCCCACCATAAACCTCCGTCGGCCGTCGCCCACCACCTCCCGCGACCACCGCCTCCCGGCGATCGCCCCCCACTGCCATCCACCACCCAACACCAACCTCCGCCGGCCGTGCCCATCGCCGCCGCCGACCACCGCCACCAACCGTCGACCACCGCCCCGCCCGCTGCCGCCAGTCGTTGACCGTCGCAGACCACCACCGCCACCGCCGAGTCGTCATCTCCGGCCACTGGAGTAAAAAATAAATTATAATTTTTTATTTTTAAAAAGAAAATAATATTTTTAATAATAAAAATTATTTTTAAAAGAAATTTAAAAAGTTTAAAAATGAAGTAGAAATTTTTCAGCCGCCAACAATAATTTTTAATAGAAGACTTTGTGTTAATAATATTTTAGGAGTAAAAATTTTCAACCGTTACCAAACGAATTTCTCTGATCAAAAATCAACTTCTGCTTCTGAGTAGAAGTAGAAAACTCAACTTCTGGCCAGAAGTTGATTTCTGAAGCAGAAGTGTTGCCATGCGTGCCCTTAACATGCAATATAATGCGACCAAAATTTAAAAAAAAAAAAACGAGAAAAATAAGGTGGGGTGGGGGGCCATGAGAAAAAATAGAGAAAAGAAAAGATGTGAAGATGAAACCCCACCACGAATTGTGTTGGTGTTTCAATTCGTGCTGATGTTCGTGATCGTGTTAACCTACTCTACGAAAAGTGCAGAACTAGTACGTATTTTTATTTTTTTTTCATTAGATTCTACGCGTGATCCTATTCGATACAAGTCCTCTCGCATCATTTTCTTTGGAGATCCCATGGAATATGCACATCAAGGTTGACCAAGTATAGTTTCAATTGTCTGTTTCCGAAACAAATGGTAAGCAAGAAGATTAAAGACATACCATGTCATGAGAGAAATAAGAAAGATTCGCCTCTCTTTTTGTCTTGTCCTATTTGTCTAATTTCGAGAGGAGCGAAAGGGGAAAGAAGATATATGTATATGGTTATCGGAGATAAAACTTAAAACTTCGATCACGTGGGCCCCACAATAGAGCCAACATGATTAACTTAACGGTTCGAATGATATTGGTCCATATATTGATAGATCATAATTTGGGGAAAATTATCAAAAAGTCATAAATCTATCGCATGGGTACCTATTCAATCCTAAATCTTTTTGCATTAGTACCAATTGAGTCAATCCTGTCAATTTTGGCCGGGAATCCTTAGCGTAGACGTTGACCGTTCTATGTGGCACGGCCGACCCTGACGTGAATATTTTTTAATAATATTTTAAATATTTATTGTAATTCTTTTGGTTCCTTGTTCTTCTTTTTTTCTTTTATGTGCTTTACTTTTTCTTTGTCATTTTTTGCTGTTGGCCGACAAGGGCCACCTGCCAACCCTCACCGGCCCTGGGCGAGGGCCCTTCACCCTTGCTGGCGACTAGGGTGAGGGCTCTCGCGACGGCCTTGCCATATCTGAGCCAGGCAAGGCCGCAACGCCCAGATCGGGGGCGAGGGCTTTGCGGCCCTCGCCTCGATCCGGCGAGGGCGACCCAACCCTTGCCCATGGCAGATGAGGGCGACCCTACCCTTGCCTGTGGCCGACAAGGGTTGGCTGGCCCCTCTTGCCGGCCTACATCAAAAAAAGAAGAAGAAGTAAAGCACAAAAAAAAAAAAAATAATCAAAAACATTATTAAAAATATCTATGTCAATGCCGGTGGTGCCACGTAGGACGGTCCGCGTCCACGTCAGCGATTTCATGCCAAAATTGGCCTGATGGATTCAATTAGTACCACTGCAAAAAGGTTTAGGATTAAGTTGATGCAATTAAAAGGTTTATAACTGAATTTGTACTAATATAATAAGTTTAAGAATTTTTTGAAATTGGAGAAGTTTCGAATCCCTGGATCAATTTTTCCTAATATGGATAATTGTTAAGGCTGTAGCCAGAAAGGAGATATATATTACACCTGTTTTTTTTTTTTTTTTTTTTTGTGCATTTTATGCTCTAAGGAAATCACCGCCTTAATTGTCATTTTCCTCAATCATATATATTATCGCCGAAAGCATGGATCTTTATGATACCTAGCTTGCAAGTTGGTATCTAGAATTTTGTCATCTGTCATCTCTGGTCTCATTGAACTCATCGAAGCAGTAAGTAAAAAATACCCTTTTCCTATTCTATAATCTTGTGGCAATAATCACTTCGTGAGAAACTGGCATACGAGATGACGTCATAAATGAACAAGATGCCTCAAGTGCGTGGAAAATAAGGAGTCGAAGGAGAAAAAGACAAGGGCGAGTGTCGTCGACACATAATTAAGTCCGCTTCGTGTCGTAGTTCCCAAAGCTAAAAGGAATTGAAAATATGTTAAACAAAAGATTGCTAAGCGATACAGTTTGTAAGCCCCATGGAACATAGCTTAGCGTTTCTCTCTTCTTGGTCCTACCCTAGCAACACTAGAACCAGGCAATCGAGAGTGGTAATACACGTAAGATGAACGGTGGAGGCGACGATCGCCGGATGTCCGCCGAGCCGTTCGCGTCCCGACCGCCTTGCGTGCAGAGTTCTCTGTCGAAACTAGGCAGCCTGGCTCCTCGTCGGCGATGGGGCGGGTTTTGCTGCAGGTTTGACGACTCCATCAGCATGGGCTCTCCAGTCTCCACTGGCCATCACCAGCAACGGCAAACATCTGTTTCTAGATTGGAGCGGCAGGTAAATTGGACGTGCCGTGATTTTTGTGAGACCACCGCCAACTCAATGAAAAAAATTCGAGCGAGCTCAAACATGAAAAACACGTTTATGGTCGAAGCAAAGTAACATAACCATTGACTTTTATTTTTGTTTGTTTTCAAAACAAGACTAAAAGAATGTTTTAATGATATTTCTGGTGAAATGACTTTGCTCAGTTCGATTTTTGAATCAAAGGTGGAGGAATTAGAGAAGGAAGTCCAGAAGGAGAGGGAGCTACAGACAGTGTACAAGAAGAGAATGGAGAGAACCCAGGATTACCTCCGGTACTGCCTTCAGACAGCCAAAGACAACGGCTTTCTTCAGCTAATTGTCCGGCAAATGCATGACGACGACGACGACGAACACAGCAGCAGTAACAACAACAATAATTCCAGCGATAACAGTAACATTAGCAATAACAATTCTAACCTAGGAGAAGAGGTCCTTCTGTCTCCTCAACTCTCCAATGGCAATGGCAGTCCCCAGTTTCCCACTAGAACTTTGGTGCAACCTGACTCTGATGTTTCAACCGTGGCTGATCAGGCCAGGATGAATGGTTGGCTCATTGAGCCGCATGAGGTGAGTTCTTCCTTGAATTATGGTAAATCATAAGTTTAGGAAAAAGTACCAAAAAAATCATAAACCTGTTTGTTGTATTGCTACCAATTCAGTCATAAACATTTCAATTGAACCAATTTTTTTTTTTTTGTTGAATAACCAATTTAGTTCTAAACGTTTTTGCATTGATATCAATTCAGTCCATCCGATCAATTTAGACTGGAAATCGCGATATAGACACCAGTCGTCCTATGTGGCACAGCAAGCGCTGACGTAGACTTTTTTAATATTTTTTTTGAATTTTTCTTTTTTTCGTTTCTTTTTTTTTTTTTATTGTCCTTTTCTTTTTGCCGGTGGCCAGGGTGGTCTCGCCTGGGCAAGGGTCGGCCTCCCCAACTCAAGGCAGGCCCTTGCCCAGGAGGGGCCCGGCGAGGCCAGCCGGTCACTGGCAAAAAGAAAGGGGAAAAATAAAATAAAAAAGTCAAAAAAAATTAAAAAATTATATTAAAAAATGTCCACGTCAGCGATTCCAGCCTAAATTGGCCGGGTAGACTAAATCGGTATTAGTAAAAAAATATTTATAACTAAATTGATCCAATTGAAAGGTTTATGATTAAATTGGTATAAATACAATAGGTTTATGACTTTTTTGATAATTTTTTCTAAATTTAGTGGACATGGTTTTGGTTACAAGCAATTGGGGCTGACGAAAATAGTGAACTTGCTAATCGATTCGAATCGACTTGATTGGTGTGTATTCCTAATCATATAGCCAAATTCGGTTTATATTGACCCGCCGTTTTATAACCTCGTCCCAGATCGAGCTGCGAGAGAAGATAGCACGGGGGACCACCGCGGAGATATACAGGGCCGCGTGGCGGGGCCTCGATGTGGCGGTCAAGTGCATCTTCCCCGACTTCTTCCACACAAAGCCGAGCGGCACCGCATTCTTCGCGCAGGAGCTCGAGACCCTGTCGCGGCAGCGGCACCGGTTCGTGCTGCAGCTGATGGGCGCGTGCATCGACCCGCCCGAGCGCGCGTGGATAGTGACCGAGTTCCTGGGCTCGACGCTCAAGGAGTGGCTCCACGGGCCCGGGAGCCGGAGGGTGGGGGAGAGGGCGGGGCCGTTGCCTCCTCTCGGGGAGCGGCTGAGCCTGGCCTTGGAGATAGCCCAGGCGATGCAGTATCTGCACGAGCAGAAGCCCAGGGTGATTCACAGAGACTTGAAGCCCAGCAACATCTTCCTGGACGACGCGATGCATGTGAGGGTCGCTGACTTTGGGCATGCCCGGTTCCTGGGAGATGAAGAGCTGGCATTAACCGGCGAAACAGGTAATTCCAGGAACTATCTTTTCTCGTAAATCCTTTCATTTCGATGTCGATGTATCGGAATAGCGAAACAACATCCGTCGCTTTCTCGCGGCTCCAGGGACTTATGTGTACATGGCGCCGGAAGTGATACTGTGCGAGCCTTACGACGAGAAATGCGACGTGTACAGCTTCGGGGTCGTACTCAACGAGCTCGTCACCGGCGAACACCCTTACATCGAGACCGATTTCGGCCCTGCCCAGGTACCACGTTTCATGGTTCAATGTAGTAAAAAATTTCCCCAATTTCGAACGTAGTAGCTATTGTCTATTGTGGACGTTTTGACATTGTGTTATGCAAACAGATTGCAGTGGGAGTAGCAGAAGGCAGGCTCAGGCCTGCGCTTCCGGAGAACGAAAATGGCCAACTTGAAGAGCTTGCCCAACTCATATGCCTCTCTTGGGACCAAGACCCTTCAATTAGACCGCCCTTTTCCGCAATTACTCGCAATTTGAGAGTAATTAAGCAGACGCACGCCGAAAGTGTTTCGATTTTAGAGAGGGATTAACGCGAACTGCGATTCCACCCGGGGGTGTTTAGTCATACGAAAAATTACGTAACGCGCAGCGTTTTTGAGTTGTGTGTAATAGGGACGGATGTTCCCGTCGATTTTACGCATTTCCTGGCATTGTTACCATTGCAATTTAGACATTGTTAGTATGCTTAGCAAAGAAAAGAGGAGGTGATCTTGAGTAGCCACGAAATATTTTGTAGTAAAAATTAATTGATCCAAATAAAATATTGAGTCAGCATATACGCCCATTGAAAATCATGAATGACATGCTAGCTTGGAAGCACGGACACTCTCCGGGAGCCTTCGTGTCGTGTCGGACACCAACACGTGCTCAACAGGTGTCAAACATCCGACACGTGGTCAGCGCTCCGAACACGCCAGCGACACCCGAGTCCAGCATTCTCACACGCCATGTCGAAACGAACGGGGTCAATTTTAAACATTCTCAATAAATTATGGGTCAAAATATAAATCTATCAAAAATATATTTACTTAAGTCATATACCCAGTCGTGCCAAAATTAATATACCCACCCAGCCAAAAAAAAAACTAATCGTGAATCCCTAACAGAAGAAGAAGAAGAAGAAACTCACCACTAGTATTTTTATATATAAATGATAATTTATTATAAATATACATATAATATACAACGTGTCCCAACGTGTTGAAATTCTTTATTTTTTGAAAAGTGGCATTTCGGCATTTCGTGTCGCGTGTCGGTATGGTGCTACTTAGCATGCTAGTGCATATACTTGATTATAGAAAGATGGGATAATAACACAAATGGTCCTTGAATTTCGGTCAAATGCGTAAAGTGATAATTGAACTTTATTCCAATATGCAATGTCAACCCTGAACTTTTAATTTGTTCAATGTGATCCGTAAACTTTTGATTTATGTTCAATCTAGTTTCCAAATTATATGAAATTATTCAATATTGTCCTTGAACTTGAATTAATGGAACGACAGTTTTGAACATTTTCATATAGTTTAGGGACTAAATTGAACATGTATAAAAAGTTCGGCGAATATAAATTGAACAAATTTAAAGTTTAGGGACGACAATGCACATTCGACTAAAGTTCAGGGACCGTATTGAATAAATTAAAAATTTGAGAACCACATTGCACATTGAGCAAAAGTTCATGAACCATTTGTTTCAATTTTTTTTTAGAAAGATCACCATAAATCTTATTGAAGAAATTCAATATAGCTCTGCCTTTTTCCCTAGGGCATCTTATATGGGGTGCCGTTTGGACTATATCCAACGTGGTGAAAAAGGTATTCGCCATAAGTACTCAATTGACTTCTTTTTCAAAATGTCTGAAAAAAGTAATAGTACCATTTGAAAGGCTTAAATCACACTAGGGAGGCAAAACGCACTACTACCTTCGATGCACCTTTCCCGTGGATGAGCTATTCTCCATTTCCCTTTTCTTCTTTTCAATACTTCGGGGTCACGAGCACAAGGATTTGACTACGTGAAAGATCATGAAACACGCTGCGATCATGAACCACTTACGTCCAGATTTTTTACCTGTGCAATCAGGTCTTGCCCCAGAGGAGTTTGCACGCGATTAGTGAAAAATTAAATAGGTCACATCCGGTTCCTGAACCTAAAAATTCTTTGACGTTCCGAATAACTGCGCCAATCGTAATTAGTAAGAATTCTTACTTTCGAGAGAAAAGAAAATGATCGGTGAAGGTAAAAGAATTCCGTTATTCATTACTTTCCCTTAAAAATATTTAAAAGGGATATATTTACTAGAAGTTCTAAAAGTTATCACGAAAGTGCAGTTAAATCGTAAAACTTACAAAAAGTGCAATCGATTCCGAAAACATGTCAAATTGGTACAATCAAGTCTTTCTGTTAACTCCGTCCAATTTGACTAACAGAAAATGCTGACATGGATTTTTTTTAACATTTTCTCTACCCTACGCGGAGATGACATGACTAAAACGACGTCATTTTGGTTCAAATTTGATTTTTAGAATAATTTTTATTTAAATTATTTTAAGAATAAGGTAAATTGTAGCCCTCGCCGCCACCGCCCCATCACCTTCGAGAAGGGCTAGTGATGATGGGGAAGTGGTCGGCGAGTAGTTGGCGAGGGTCACGGCCCTCGCTGACCCTTTCCCCACCATCGCCGACTCTTTGGGGGGGAAACGGCAGCGGCGGCGACGGGGCTACAAGCCCTCGCCGCTAGTTCTGATTTGGTTCTTTTTTCTTTTTAAAATCTACCTAATTTTTAAATCAATTTAGATAATAAAAAAACATATTAAAAATCAGATTTGGACTAAACGACGTCGTTTTAGTCACGTCATAGCCAAGTAGGAGAAAGAAAATAGTTTAGAAAAAACACGTCAATATTTTTCGTTAGTCAAAGTGGACGGAGTTAATGGAAGGACTCGATTACACTTTCGTGATAAGTTTCAGGATTTCTAATGAACATGTTCTTATTTAAAATGGCAAAGTATAGAATTCCAAATGTAAGAAGACATGATATCGAGAAGGCTCTGCTCAAATGAAGTGAAGTCATCCTTCACCATGCAAAAAATAAAGAGGCAAATGCTTCGTGGGGTGGCCGAAGTGACGTTTGGCGTCACCTCTCGACCTCTCGTTTTCAAGTCTCCCTCCAAATGCGCAGCACCAAATCTGTTGTCGTTTTTGCTGCTCAGCTATGGATCGACACCAGACATGGCCCCATCCATCAATAATTGAACGATCCACGTTGATTCATTTCGCCTTTTCAGATGAGATCGATCCCACCTTCGATGAAAGAAGGAAGATGAGAGACGCGACCAAGACGTTGCGCACCACCTGGCCGTGGAAAAATGGTCCAAAAAGCCCTGAATTTATTTGGCCAATTTAATTTTGAACCTTTTTAATTGTGTCAACATAATCTTAAAATTTTTGACGATTTGTCAATATAATCATTTTAATCAAATTTAACTGGAAATTAATGACATGAACGTCGACCGTCTTACGTAGCACGGCCGACGCCAGCGTGAATAGCTTTTCTGATTTTTGTGATTTTTTTTTTGGCCGGACCTTAATAGTAAAAAAAGGAAAAAAGAAAAAAAGAAAAGAATAATAGATAAAAAAATCATTAATTAAAAAAATTAAAAAAATTATTGCATCATCGTCGGTTGTGAGCCTATGACACGTAGGACGGTTAGTGTTCACTCTAGTAATTTTTGGCTAAAGTGGCCGAAACTACTATATTGACAAATCGTCAAAATATTTAAAATTAAATTAGCATAATTAGAAAGTTATGCATGGCAGTCGCCGGTCGGTCGTGACGTCCTCACATATCCCGCCATATGTGCGCCGCTCGTATGGTACTATGTCCTGTTGAGGACAATCAACGTATCGCAAGAAGACAAGCTTACAAAAGTTCTTTTTCTTTTTCCGTTTTGCCCATGTTGGAATGTCTAATAATCACACTCTCCTTTATGAGACGTGGATAGCACTAGTTGAAAGAAGTTCATGTGATTGTGACCCAACATAATTTGCAATTGGTATTAGAATGGACGTGAACAGTCGATTATTATCGATGACGTAATTTGCTCGAATTCACCAAATCGAGATTGAATAACCGTTCCGGCTAATCAGACAGTTTATTCATGAGCTAAATACGGGCAGTATAAGAAATGTGAGTTAATCGGGTATATTTTATCTTGCGAGTCGTTGATCGATTTTGAGTTTGACAACATTCGAATGGTGATCAAATTGTTCGACTTTGGTTACCCTTTCCGAATATTCAACGACATAAAAGATTTCAGGTCGGGGACATACTCGACGACCATAAACACTCTTGTAAAGACTTATAGTGCGGTCGGACTTAGACAGATGTATTCCATCGGTCAAGGAAAGGAGGAAAGGAAAGATGAACAAGAACTCTCGCGCTTGCGTGCATCACGTTCACAGGCACCTGTGTATAACTAAAGGTTTCTTAGATTTTCTTTTTTTTGCTTTCTGTATACTATTTTTTTAAGTAGACCTTGCTAACAAAAGTCCCATGAATTTTTAATTACAGATCAGTTGAAGAGTTTTATATGTTTTCATACATTGATTGTCGAAATCAAAACTTTAGAGATTAAATTATTCAAAGATAGCACGCCGTCCAAGTTTCAACATGATTGAAATCTCGAGGAGAACAACAAAGAAAAGAAGAATTATAGCAAGCTGAACTACCCATCTCACCGTCCAAGTTTCAATGAAACGTGCCTTTATTGGGTCTTTGTGCTTATGTTTTGTTTCTAGTTTCAGTTATAGGGATTATTAAATATTGATATGTGAAAAATAAGCTTAATATCCTAAAACACCTCCGATTTTAGTTTTTGTCCCAATTTTCCCCTTTGTCTCATACAAAAACCTCTAACTTTAGGTCCAGTCTTAATTCTACCCTAAATTTTTTTTGGTCATATGAAAAACTCACAACTTTAGGTCTTATCGCAACTTTACCGTACAATACTAACAAGGAATCACAAACTTTTACTTAAGTCACAAATTTGTCCCATTAACCCTCCATCCAAAATTTCTCGTTGACAATCGAGATGGAGGGTTAATGGGGCAGATGGGCAAATTAGTTGGATGGAACATTTCCAAACACGAGATATTGAAGACCGAGCACAAAATTACTAAGGGCGATTTTGAAAGAGGATTAATGGAGGCAGATTTAAAATTTAAGTAAAAGTTAGTAATCTTTTATGAGACCAAAAAAAAAAAAAAACTAGGGTAAAATTAAAACTGGACTTAAAGCTAAGATTTTTTTATGAGTTAAAAAAATGTTTAGGGTAGAATTGATACGGCACCTAAAGTTAAGGATTTTCTACGAGACAAAAAAGCTTAGGGTAAAATTAAGACTGAACCTAAAATTGTAATTTTTTAATGAGATAAAAGGTAAAATTGGGATAAGAGCCAAAGTTAAAAGGTTTTTTTTAGAGTATTAGGCCATGAAAAATATGACAAATGTGAGACTGCTAGAGTGGACTAAGCAAGTCGTGGACACATCTAAATCAATTAATAAATTTAGCGAGACTAATCTCTGTAAATTTATTTGCTGCGCCACAAAAAGAGAATATAAGAATGAATGAATAGAAAGGTCAAGCTTTGAGTTTACCTCACCGCCTTTTTCCATCACAGACTTGCTTTTCTTGTTATCATCAGCGCTGTTCTTCGAAAGCCGTGCATGGATTATCATTTTAAATACGCTCTAGCACTGCCTGAACAAAATTTTCAATTAACAAAGTACGAGGGTTTTGTCTCCCACGGATTGAACCAGCTTTCTCAGCAGCCATTGATGCTCCTCACTGTCTTTTGGGTTTTAGCTTCTTGCTCTGTTCTTGGCGAAGTGAAGCTCCACGGGACGGCTGACAAGCCCGCGCTACTCTTTGTTAAGGTACACGGTTTTCTTGATCCCTTTTTCGATTTTTTTCAAGTTTAAACTTTACCCATTTTGAGCATCCACCAGATCACTTGACTGTTTCATTTCTTGATCGAGAACCCTCCGCTGCATAATCTGTACCTCTTCCTTTATGTGTCCTGAGTTGGTGATTGCTGATTAGAAGTGCAATTTGTTGGAAAGGGCTAAACTTTTTCTCTGACTCGAGTACTAGAGTCAGTCCACGAGCTCAGTCTATCGTGCGTATTTTGTTGGCCTGTTGCTGTCTGTGTGAACGCATTCCAGTGGAATTAGATCTGCACTTGAGTTCTCTCTTTTTGTTTACTCTTGTGTTGGCCAGAGTTTCAGCTTGAATTGAAGCCTTGTTAGCGGTAAAGTTTTGAACTTTCCGGACGTGTCCTGAATCGTGAATGGATTCTAAAGGGGAACCTCTAAAAGGCCGCGAAATCGCCATGTCGGAGAAAAAGAATGTCAATGGAGATGAAGTAATTGTGACCATCTCGACTGAAGGGGATGCGGAAGCTGTCACTGAGGGCAAGAGCCTAAAAGGTTCGTCTCCCAAGGAATTGGAAACTGCCGCCCCGATACAAACACGGGTGGATTCACCCCTCCAGGCATCGACCGAATCGAGCACCGGAGTCGCAAAATCAGCGCCGGTGAGCTGCCCGTCTCCCGAAATCGCAAGCTTCAGCCCTAGCCGGAATAAGCCGCCTAAAGCTCCCAATGCTAGCGGAGCTCTTGCTAGGAAAAGGACTCTCAACAGGTCGGTGTACTCGAAACCGAAGTCGAGGTTTGGGGAGCAACAATATCCGATTGATCCCAGTATTTTTGAAGAAGAGCACAATGCATCGTTGCTAGAACAGGTCGGTGGGCACTCTCCTTTCGGAGGCTCATTTAGTCGGGCATCGCCTAATAACAGACCGATGTGTGCGGCCAGGAATGTTCCCGTCACTCCGAAGACTCCGCTCATGGCATCTCCGGGACCAGCTGGAGGAGGAGGAGGTGGAGAGGAGGATGACGAAGAGATCTACAAAAAAGTCACTCTTGAATTGAGCAAAGCAAGGAATAAGAGGATGAAGACCAAGGCTTTGGTTGAATGGACCGTGTTTTTTCTCATTCTGGGGTGCTTGGTGGCTAGTTTAACGGTTGATCAATTGGAAGCATCTAAGCTATGGGGTTTAGAGATGTGGAAGTGGTGTGTACTTGTAATGGTGCTATTCTCTGGCATGTTGGTTACCAATTGGGTCATGCATTTCATTGTTTTCTTGATAGAGAGGAACTTTTTACTTCGGAAAAAGGTACTCTATTTTGTTCATGGTTTGAAGAAGAGCGTGCAAGTTTTCACTTGGTTGGCCTTCGTTCTTCTCACATGGGTACTGTTATTCAATAGAGGTGTTAAGAGGTCGAAGATTGCCACTAAGGTTTTGGATTACATAACCTGGACTCTTGTCTCGATTCTTATTGGTTCATTCCTATGGTTCTTAAAGACTTTACTGCTGAAGATATTAGCATCGAGTTTCCACGTCGCTGCATTCTTTGATCGAATTCAAGAATCGATCTTCCATCACTACGTTTTGCAAACATTATCTGGGCCGCCTCTTATAGAGGAGGCTGAGAGGGTGGGGAAAGAACCTAGTGTCGGCCAGTTTAGTTTCAGAACTATGAGGAAAGGTAAAATGGGAAAGGAGAAGAAGGTAATTGACATGGTGAAGATTCATAAGATGAAGCAAGAAAAGGTTTCGGCTTGGACGATGAAGATGTTGGTTGACGCAGTGACAAATTCGGGCCTATCTACCCTATCGAATACACTGGATGAAAGCGCCGATGATGGAGGAGTTGAGCAAGCAGATAAGGAGATAACGAACGAGATGGAAGCGATGGCTGCTGCATATCACATTTTCAGAAACGTCGCTCAGCAGGGTTGCAAGTGAGAAAATGAAACGGTTCAGCAGATTAACTGATTGTTTGGTCTTGTGGTGACCATATTGTATTTTGTGTAGGTACTTCGACGAAGACGATCTTCAAAGATTCATGATCAAGGAAGAGGTGGATCTTGTCTTCCCACTGCTTGAAGGATCAGAAACTGGACAAATCGACATAAAATCTTTGACAAACTGGGTGGTCAGTGCATTTATGCCGATTCATTGTAACTTTGTCTTGCTGCCCTTTCAATGTAAAGCGCAGTTTTGTGGCCCCGCCCTCTTCCTCTTCATTCCAGTGATCCGTCTTTTTAACATGTGAATTTCACTGTGAGATATCCTTTTGCAGGTGAAGGTTTATCAAGGCCGTAAAGCGCTGATACATGCTTTAACCGACACGAAAACTGCAGTAAGGCAATTGAACAAGATTGTGATGGGAATATTGATCGTTATTACCATCATCATATGGCTTCTTTTGGTGGAAATTGCTACGACCAAAGTACTAGTCCTGCTTTCGTCACAGCTTGTCGTGGCAGCTTTCATTTTCGGCAACACATGCAAGACAATATTTGAGGCTATCATCTTTGTATTCGTTATGCATCCATATGATGTTGGCGATCGTTGTGTTATCGATGGTGTTCAGGTAACTCCCAAGAGAACCCATTCCACTTTTTTGTCGAGATGAGTCCAACTTATAGGAATTCATATTTCTCATGACAGTTAATGGTGGAGGAGATGAATATCTTGAACACCATCTTCTTGAAGCTCGATAACGAAAAAATCTACTATCCAAATTCGGTTTTGGCTACGAAACCTATAAGCAATTACCACAGAAGCCCTGACATGGGTGACAAAGTGGAGTTCTCGATTGATTATATGACTCCATTGGAAAGAATCGGAGCAATGAAAGAGAAAATAAAGAGGTAAGTCGATGGAGTTGCTACAATTTCCTTATTTCTTATTACAAATGTACTGGCCGGTAGAGACTTTTTCGCTGCAGGACCGTAGGAATGATTTTCTAAAGCCATTTCTTCTAATTATTCTTGTCAGGTACTTGGAGAAAAATCCGCTACATTGGCATCCGAACCACAATGTTTTTGTGAGCGAGATCGAGAATGTGAACAACATTAAGATTGGGCTCTACGTCAATCACATGATGAACTTCCAAGATTATGCAGAGAAGAACAGGCGGAGGACTGAACTAGTCATCGAGTTAAAAAGAATTTTTGAAGACTTGAATATCAGATATAATCTCCTTCCTCAAGAGGTCCATCTGTACCAGATTGAGAATAAGAAACAGGCGTGAAGGGCAGGCGATGATTGCATTTGGCTGTTGAAATCTCGGGCTATCTGGTGAAATCTCGGGCTATCTGGTGAAGGCCTACAGAAGACGGTCGCATTGCCTTACGCATGTGAGGCATGTCAAGACAATCAAAAGACCAACTGATAACGATAACTGGGGATCGCAAAGCATACCTAAAGCTTGTTCATTGCTTTGGACGTTCTGCGATCCGTTTTTGATATTTTGGCTTGGTGACTGTCTGAAACGTTGAGGACGGCAGGTATGAACGATGTCGATGAATGTAATCTACCTTTTATTTACCTCAAGAGTATTAGTTATTGCTCAGCCAAATATGTGTAATCCACCATAAGCTGCGGTGGAATGAATGCATACCATGAACATGTTTGCCCATGAACGCACGTTCAGAAGTGCCTTTCCGTGTGCATGCGTCCGGAAAAGTTCAGGTTCCAGCTAAAAACCTGTTTGTCTGTGCACGTGAACGATAGAAATTGGAGGTTATGATGTTAGGCTGCATTCTGCATTATCGATGATCGTAGGCGTTGTGCCGATCCAGTAATTTGACTGAAGTGGGTGCATGGCATGAGTACTACATCTAGGTAAATCTGTGAAGTTCCAAGCTCTCTTCTATGCAATATGCAATCAACTGCGATCCGGTCGACTCGAATATGTGTGGTATCTCGTCTGAGCTCGAATAAGGGAAGGAATAACATTGAATATGCCAAGAGAAGTCCATTCAGAAAGATACAAACCTCAACATTAATGACAACAAGCCTGCGAATAACAGAGGCATGTACAGAACAGAATCATGATTCTTTTTCCCGGAGTCATTTTGTAAGTTCCAAGGTTTTGAACCATCTTATTCTCTTTTAGAAATCCAACAATCTTGTAAGCAAACGATGGTTTTGAAATTTTGCATCAACCGGGGCAAGCACTACTTACTAGGTGACTATTCATCATTTTGGATAACAACTGAAGAAATCTTCCAGCCAAATCATGTAAAGCAGAAATCTCCACCAAAATTCGTAGCATAATCTAAGAGAACTAAGCAATGTCGTGAGCTATGAGAAAGTTACATCGAGGCATACAGCACTGAAAGAACAAAACATCATGCTGAGGTTATGACATGATCGGAACTGCTGGAATCTCGATGTTGGTGGTCAGAACCGGTGGAATATATTCCTCCTCTTCCTTCGGGGGATGAATAGTCACCAGATCAGGCAATGGGGTCATTGGTCCTTGCTTGCCCTTGGGATCCCAGTCAAGCATGATCTTGACCTTGATGCCAAGCACGCCCTGATCGATTCGAGCGAAAAAGGAATAAGGTGTTAGCCTTGGCAAGATGGAGCAATTACCAACTTGCACATGATTCTTAAGAAATAAAAAGTGAGGAAGGGTGTGGTGCGGATTTGAAGGAGGACGTCTTACCTGTCTCAGCAGAACATGCCTGACAGCAGAGTCAATATACTCATTGACAGGTTGACCAGAGGAAATCATGTACCCATCCTTGAACTTCATCGATTTAGCACGTTGAGCGCGTAGCTTCCCACTCACAATGACCTGCACGAGCACCCAAATCTCTGAACTTCCTGAAGCTTTAGTACCAAGAAAAATTGTTGGGGAAGGCAAAAAAAGGTAGATATCATGATCATTTCCATCATCAAACATACCTCACATCCCTTGGCACCACTCTCCATCACAAATCGCAGAACACCATAGCAAGCCCTACATAATAATCAACAAAATTAATTCTCACTAAATGGTCAAGCATCAACGAATCTGCTTGTCCCAAATGATTCTCTGAGGAAGACGAAGTAAAAAAATGGCCAAGTATAATGGGTGTCGCCGACGGTTTACAAGTAAGATTTGCCCCATTGCAACAACGTGAAGAAAACCTGAAGATGGTTTCCAAGCTTTAAAACGTTTAGATGTATAAGACTCCCACTACAAGCACTCAATAAGAAAATAACATCATCACATTGAGAATAAGTCCCTGAGAACCGGACAACAAATGATCTATGCATAGAATAACACCTGTTGGGCGACTAACAGATGCAAAAGTATATGCAGCGGAGAATTTTTTACAGGTAAAAAATAAGTTGCACACCAATCTATGCATGTTTCTCCGATCAAATAACAAAATGAACTATCAGGCAACGGTAAAACTAAATGATTCCACGAGATGGCTGAATAAAAGAACCCTCTACTTTCAGCCATTCAGATTCCCCTTCAGCCCTAGAGGGGCTAACTTAATGAAGAAATATGACCCATATTCAACACTAAAGTTCTTTCAAGACAAGAAAATAGAAGCAGGAGCGACTAGGCTCACATATCATTACTTCAGGTACATACCTTAAATCTCACAACAGAAGTTTCATGCTGACAATATTGTATCACTGATGCTCAAATAAGCAGTGCCAGCAGTGAGGCTAACATCCACATGCTTTTCTCATAAATAACTTTTGCAAGTGATGAAACCAAAATTCCCACAAAATAAAAGGGAACTATAAAACTTGACTGTCCTCAGACATGAGAAAGGTACTTAGATAGCAACCAACTCACCCTAAAGATGGTCCAGAAGAAGAAAACAGGAAGGTCCCAGGATAGTATTCTCAAAATTCATTATGAAGACAATCAAGTCAATATTCAGCAGCAGTGAATGAAATGCACTAAAATAGAGAAGACCAAACACCACAATGAACAATGCCTAAAATTAAGTAAAATATCCACAACAAAAAACTCAGGGCAAATAGAAGTGTAGTCAGCACAAAGAAAAAGAAGGTGATGATTTATTGTTGGCAATCATATAAGTGGGGTGCCATTTAGAGCTGCGTCATGTACCTCCGAACAGCCAGGCCTCCCAGGAGCTTGTACCGCAGAGACTCTGCCTGAGCAATAGCACAGAGGCCCCTGTTGTTAACTTTCTCGGCATATAACTCCACACCATTTTCAGGGAACTTGAAACGTTTCTGGACAACAGAAGTCAGTTCCCGAATCCTTCTCCCCTTCTCTCCTGTTAGAACAAGAATTACGCAACTATTCACTAACATCAATCCAAACAAAGTGCTCAACCTTGAATTTGTTTGGTACTCTGTCAGTATTAATATAAAAGATACACAATGGGGTCATATTGCCGTTATCTATTTTCGCTTATTCCAAAAGTAATAGGCCTATCAGTAAATGGAAGGAGGCATAAAAAGTCATGCAGAGGTAGAAACGGAAAAGAGGCAGGACAAGGTCATGCTCAGGAAGAACTTGAGAAGCAGGCCCAAGATTATTCAGTTGAACTCCACCCAGGAAGAGAAGCAGCTGAAGATACTTCAATTCGGACATAGGAAAAGTCTCACTATTTTCTTTTGAATATGCATTTCAAAATCCTTAATTGGAGTACTGTCACAATTGTATTTATAAATGGAACTGTTGGCAACCTTCTGACTCTCATAGTTAACATAATCAAAATGCTAAAAATACTAGTTGCGAATCTCCTCGCGTCTATCCCATTAACTTCTTTTCCAAGGAAAAAGCGAACGCACTGAGGATACAATCATTCAAGTAGAACTTTTACCGAGCACATTTTGAGTGCGAGTGGCTCTAATGATGATCTCAGTCCGCATGGGGGTAACCCTCACTTCGACCCCAGAGTATCCATCTTCAGCAAGCTCTCTGGTGAGAACCTCATTAAGTTCTGCGAAGAAGACACCATCCGCCACAAACTGGTGGAACACAATATAATGGACAGTCCATCAGAAATACGACGGAAATGGAGACAATAGCCTCCAATCTAAAGACACACAGACCCCCGTTCAAATTTACCCAAAAACAACAATTTACACATCCATCTGTTAATTTACTGGCAAAACCAAACAAATTGAAACTGAAACTTATGTTCCCAATTCTGGAAGTCTTCAAAAAGCTAACTTGTGACAGCACCAGAAACCACAACCAATAACTCCCCACGATCATCAATGAACATGAGGTGAGAAAACAACACTTGCGTATCCCAATCCACACATTAATAAAGGACTTCAGCTGGACTTCCCAAGAAATCATGGCGCACAACCGTGTGGATAATGAATAAAAAAAAGCTCAATACTTCATTTCCACGACCAAGGAACGTGAGAGTAAACAGGGGAAAGAACCTTTCTTTTCTTGCTGATTTGAGTCGCCATGCCTTTTTCTGCAGGGATCGAACACACTCGAGCTCTCCCTCGGCGATTAGCAGCTACAGTTGCGACCACTGGTCTTCTTCCTCCGCCAAACCCTAATCTTGATTCTCGATCAATCGATTGATTCAGGAATGACATGTCGAGTATTGGGCCTTAACCCATCAGGCCCAGCCCAATGGGAATAATGGTGAGAACTTACGAGCATACCCCTCGAGTCAAGCCTGCCTGTTCGGGGAAAGTATCATCATTGCTTCTGCTAACTTAAACGAAGATTTACTTACTTTATTTGATTTTTATTTTTATTTTAAAATTATATATACCTATTTGAAGTGAAGTGAAATGAAATTTTTTTTGACAAAAAAATACATTAAATGAGAATTCGTCCCAATTTTTTTTTATATCGTGGACGAAATATATCTCGTTAATTTTAAAAAATCACATGTGATATTATTAAGCACAATTTCCATTAATTAGGATTTTAGTAAATATTGGCACTTACTTGAGAAAAATAAAATAAAAAAGATGATAAATGATATTTGCCGAAATGCTTCTATTATAATGCCAATTTTCGCAAATGAATAAATTTTCTGTAGTGATGCATCGAATTAATTTTGAAAACTTTGAATGAAACTTAATAAAGTTCTATGATGTTGTTTTTGCAACAAAAATAAAAAAAATGAAGGCCCACCATAAAAAAAACCAACACAATTACTAAGTAATGTTTTCACATATACTTTTACAAACTTCAAGTGTGAAATTAAAATCGTCCAATTTCCCTTCCATGTTTTAAATTCAAATTTGGACATCCGATCGGTCTCCGTGTACTTCCATATTTTCGTCTATCTATATCAGGTACCTATGCATCCATACTAATAATAAAGCAAATATCCAGACTTAGCGTCTATCTTGATCATCACAAAAATGTTCTTGATTTTCATACCAATTTATTAATTTGTTGAAATACAGATCAGACTCTTTATTGCTTGTCCAAAAGATCAAATTATTGCATGTCACTGATACACAAAGCCAAAAGATGACGGCCAACCGCGATTTTTGGATCCATTCGTTATAATGACTGCTCATAGCTCGGACATCTTATCATCAGCTTTTTACTTAACGGCATCTGTAATAAGCTTTATAAATTCTTTTAATGTAAAGCGCGAAAAGTTTTCATGGTCGGGCATGCTCACTTTGATTGCTCACATTCCCACGTACGCATTTTTCGGACGTCGACATATACTAAAAACGATTTTATTACACAAAAATAAAAATAAAAATAAATATGAAAAACAGTGGCACACGCGCGTGGTTTCGGTCTCCTCCGGATGAGGAAAAACTAAATCTCGCCGGGTCACGTGGATGGGCCCGAGTCCGAATCCATCCAAAAAGCGGCCGAAAACACAAAAATAAATAAAATAAGCGAAGTATAAATACCCTCGAAACCAATATTCCATTCGTATTCACGCTTCGGCTTCTTCCTGGTACCTCTCTCTCTCTACGTGCTAAAACCTCTCTGAAACCTTCGCATCGTCCTCCTTCGATCGCGCGAAATCTCCATGATCTCAAGCTGCTCTTGAGGTTCTTCGCTTGCAGGTGCTTCGGCGATGGCGATCAGGTTCAAGTTCAGGAGCTCGGCGAACTTCGACTCGGTCCACATCGACGACGACCGGCCTTGTATTTCAGTCGGTGATCTCAAGACCAGGATTCGCCGCCTGAAGAACCTTAACATTTGCTCCGGTTCCGATCTTCGCATCTCCGACGCCGTTACCGGCGAAGGTACGAGCCTTTTACGTCGGTTTGTTTTTTTCCGTAGGATCGCGTAGCTCGGCTTAGCGCAAGCGCTTTCAAATGGAACGGCGTCCAAAGTTGAAATGAGAATTGGTGGCGGGGCTGGTTGGATTTATGGAGGAATTACGTATGAATGGACGAGATAGTAGCGGTCTTGTGAATTAGGTAGGGGTCTGTCGTCGAAACCGTGGCCTAGGCATTGATTGACCGGTATTAGTCTATGATGAAATAGGGTGCGCTTTTATCTTGTATGCGGTGCATGGAATTGCTGTCGGCTACAGTGAGAGAGGCGATCACTTAATCTCAACCAGTAACGGCGATTAGTTCTTTTGGAATCGGTTGTGGTAAATTATAGATGCCAGAGTGTACCTGGTATTTCCATTAAGACTAGCAACATTTTGCATGCCCTACTCGAAATGCCGTGGTTCCCAAGTCTGGTGTACTTGAAGTTGTTTTTTGTTTTACGTAACGGTTTAGCGAAATTAATTTCATGTTGATCTACTATATATTTGCAGAGTACAGAGACGACAATGTTCAAATTCCAAGTGGTTCGAGTGTGATTATCAAGAGAGTACCTGCTGGATCTGCGTCGCCTCTTGCCATGTAAGATCAGGAGTTGCAAAATTACTCTCTGTAGTTCCCTAATTAGCCAGTCTCTGTCAGCTTAGTGATTCACGTCTATATTTTTACCGAATTGTTGGCACTCTCGCTATCACCTCATTATTTTCCATATCGATTTATATGGTTGGACTGAGGGCAATTAATAACATTTGATGAAATAGGAAAACAAAAAAAGATGATCAACTGGTGTTTCGCCCTCCTCGAATCCATTGTCCCGCCCTTCGTTTTAGCATAATTGGTATTCCATTCTAGTATGAATAGCTATTAGCGGACTCTCTTCTGCCTTTTATTTGTTTGATCACCATTATTACGCCGCTGTTTTCTGTTTATTCTTTGTATGCGTATCTTTTTTTCGCTTGATCATTTACTTTTCACACATAATTCCTTCTAATGTCAAATCTACGTATTTGTAGCCATACCAATGATGTTATTGAGAATTTGGGGATCAACGATATTAGTCCCGGCGTCATCTCTACCCTGGATGATAAGGACAGGACTTTGAAGAAACCTTCTCTTAGAGTGGTATGTCATAACTATCGGCTTTGATAACATTTAAGTTTTCGTTAATTTTTTACCAAGCGTTGGGAGGGTATTTACTAGGAAATAAGCGAGATTGTTCTCAGACATTTTGATTGACCCATCTGCACACTCTAACCCAATTTGCAAATCATGTAAATCGCCTTCTTAACTTTCCCTGAACCTGTTAATTATGAAGGGTATCCTTGGTTTATTATCTGACATAGCAATGAATCTTTTCTTACTCACTAGTACAAATCTTTTGCATCTAATTGCCTTTTCATTCTCCATTTTTTCTTCTTCATAAAAAGCTTATATAAGATCATGGTTTGTTCAATTCCAATATTAGTTTGCTGTTTTCTCGCATAGAAAGAGGACATCATTGACTTTGATGACTTCGGGGATGATGTGTGTCCTGTTCTCGAGAGAATGGTTGATGACTCCAGCTTCAATGTCGAGAAAAAGTGCAGTATTAGCAGTGAAAGCCCCAAAATTGGTGCTGCAAGGTGGTTTTGATCTGAACCTGCTTAATCAGATTCAGTATTTTCCCCTTACTGGGCTTTGGTGCTAATTGTGTTTACTTTTCTTGTGTTCTCAGATGTAATAAGCTAACAACAGAATTAGGTCGGAGATTGGATGATAGTGATTGCAATGAGGCTGTTTCAAGAGGTAACTCGCATTCCATATATTGTGTACTTCTCTCAATTCTCCTGCCATATATTCCACCTTATGTGAACTTTCTTCCAGGTCCCTTGGCAATGGGGATTGGAAGGGACAAGTTTCCGGTTGAAGGAAAAACTAAAACAGAAGAACCTTCAAAATTGCAAAAGTAAATCATAAGTTACTTTGTTTTAGTATGTGTTGTCATTTGTCCGAAGAGTCCGACTCTTATGCTTTCTCGGAAATTACAGGGCCATCAATGCCTCTTTTATAGCTACTCAAAACGCTGACCTGCCGTCAGAGCTCAAATGCTCTCTCTGCAATGCACCTTATGATGAAGCAGTGATGATCCCTTGTTGCTGGAATAGTTATTGTGAGCGATGTAAGTTTTTATTGATGTGTTTTCTATGAAGTTTATTTAGTAGTAGCCTGTTATTTAAAATTCTCAGAAGATTGGCAAACATCTACTCAGATGAGCTATCAGGATAGGAGAGTCTTAGTAGCTGCCAGAAAGGCTCTTATTATCTTGGGCTGAAGCATGTTTTGTATGATCTTCACTACTGAGGAGTTGGGATTTTATATAAGAAGATTAGGTTCTCCAGCTAGCCAAATTATGTAAAATGTATTGATCTCCTAGCTGTCCTAAAGAATTGAGTTTAAACTTTCTATACTTTGCATATGCCTAAATGTCCATGATATTTATACTCAGCTGCCATCACATGGAATTTCTTATCAAACTGCACACCACTACAAAGATGTGAAGTGCATCCTTATGGATCTGCAGTAAAGCTAGCATGTTCTGTTCTTTGATTTGTCATTTGTGGATCAAGTAGATCTCAGTTATTCTCCTCAAATGTTTATTTTACTGGCTTCCCGTGGGGAAATGATTAAAAAAAAGCACACCTGTGTTTTTTGTCTTGTTTTTCACGACCAATGATTTGGCAGGACCGTTTAGTTTTTTTGTACTGTTACTCTGACAACGTCGCTTTGTTTATTTGGTGCATAGGTATTCGTGCAGTGCTAAATGAGAAGTCATGCTGTCCAAATTGTTCTGCGAAATGCAGAGCTGCAGATTTGCTACCTAATGTATCTCTCAGGCATGCTGTTGAGATTTTTCTTAGATCCCAGGTTTTTGCTGGTGGTGTGGAGGATGTCCATCATGATGCACCCGGTAAGGATACTTTCTTGGGTTGTTATTAACAGGGGATTTTGTTGTTTTCTTTATTCATGCTTCATGCTTTTTGATGAACGTCAGATGGGGAATCTGGCATTCAAGGACAAGAAGCATCTGGTGATTTGACCACTGCTAAGAGGGGCTCCGAGTTTTGGCAACCTTCCAAAATAACTGGGAAAGGACCTGGCCATCTCATATCAGAATCTGCCCTAGATTGGAAGTCCAGGAACAAGGCAGTGACGGCTGGTTGCTGTTCTAACATAGATGCGACAGAGAGGGCAAGACAGATGTATGAAGAAGAAGTGGACTCTAGTTGTCCTGTAGATCTGAAACGAGGAAATTTGGTGGTGTTTCCTGATTCTAAAGTGAAAAGCCAGTCCATGCCAGAGCAAGGTACATCTTATATGACTAGGCTTTTCGACACCCCTCTTTGGGGTAGTCCCGTCATTCACTCATTTTCCACTGCTCTTCTTTCAGTTATCCTCTCTTGTTGAGTCTGCAACTGTGGTGGCCTAACTAGCTCTACAACCCTGTTTTGTTTTCTAATAAGTCAAATTGGGGGTCTTATGCCTATTCTAACCTTTATGATGTTGCTTGCTGTTGCTCAAACTCAGCCGAGAGGCATTACTGGTTTGCCTTCTTGGGAAAATTTCTCTTGCCGAGAAGCAATTTTTCAAGTGGAGTAGATTCTTTTTGTGCCAGTATATGTTTTCTTGACATACTAACAGAATAGAAGACTCCATATTTTCCTGAGGCCTGGTATTTTTGTTAGCGAACTACTATCTTGTACTGTTCGCCTCTTTTGCCTTTTGACTCTATGGTTTTTCCTTGTCTGTCTTCTTTCTGTCATTCCAGCTGATTCTTTCGTAAAGACGAGGAATGGATTGATCAACTCCACAGGTTTGATGCATATTTGAATATTCGAAGGTATAGTGACATTGGTCTGTTCTTCAATCTAACTGTTGTGAAATTTCAGGGGGGGATGTGAATTTATTGGATACTGGAAGAGATAGAAAGGTAATGCATCTTGGGAGTGCTCATCATGGGTCTTTTTGTGGAGTTGATAATAAATTTTACCAAATAAGGTCGAATAATCATGTGGTGTCTGGATTGCTGGTGCTCATTGACATGAATCTGCAATTTGAGTTCATGTGATAGATTTGAGTGACTAAAGTTTCTTATCTGACCCGTAGATGCTCTCTTTTAAGAGCGTACTGGTAGTTTTCTGCCTTTTTACCAGGATTAAGTTGGTTGAATTAATTTCCTTTTTTGATGTTTGATCTGTTATTTTTAGTAGACTGAAATTGGACTTGATAGACCTGCTTTTCTATGTACCATTTGATGCTAAAAGTTCAATGACGTTTTTGTGATTTGAGAAGTCATTTGTTGTCACTCGAAACTGCTGGCTTAGCTTGTTCTTTCTACCTGTACTTTGTTATTGCCTTTTAACTCGATTCAGATATTTTGTTCCTGTTCTTTTTACATCAATACTTTCCCAATCTGATCCTATGCCACCTTTTGCGGATGCAGGGGTGCCGAGCCTGTTACATGTGCGGCTCTTTGCATCATTTGATAAGGAATTGTCCACATGCTTGCACACCGCGTCCTATGCCTCAGAGAGGTAATATCTGGTGTCCCTGTCTATAACCATGTGCAGCCATATCCGAGAAGCTTGTGTCTGATGATTGAACTTTGGGTTCCAGGAAATGCTTTCTTTCCAGATAGTATCTCTCCATTTGGGAATGCTACTCCTCTGCTCCATGCTAGGCCTTTTGTGGATCAAGGTGTTAATTTTGGGATGATGCCCCTCAATACAGCTGTTATTCCTGCTGCCCCTTTATCTGTTCCAATGTATATGCCTACGATTTATGGTGGATTGCCCGCCTATGGGTAAGTCCGTTCCAATTTCCACTTCTTTAGGGTTAAAAGTTCCTTAAGGCACTTCGTTTAGATTTAAAATTAGCTGAGCACGATCTCATCATATTTTGATGCACCATGTTGCAGTGGCTTTACGAGGTTGGGAGGCATGGCTCCTGTGGTGGGAGTTGGTACAGGCCCTAACCATAGCTTTCAAGAGCTAAATGATCTTCATAATCGTGAAAAGCAATGGGAACTGGCCAAGAAGTATACGACGAGGTAATTTTTGTTCCCTATTAGCAGTCTGTGATGTGTTGCTGTCCCACTAGCTAGATAGTTGAGTATTTCATAAGTTGTACAGCTGATTATTCACATTAAGAGAATGGAACATGCTGGCATTTTGCTTGAACAAGCAAGAGAGCTGCACATCATGTTCTATGCTTTTGGACATCTTGTTCCATCTGCACCGTAGTCATTACATGGAGCAAGTTATTTATTTAGCTAATTTTGCCTTACGATTTAATTGAATATGTGCTCATCTGTGGTTTTTTTAGGAGTGGTATGATTTGTTAATGTATCTCAAAATGTTGATTTAAGGATTGCTAAAATCATCAAGGAGCCCCTTCAGTATTTCATCAAATGAATTCTAGTGCTTTTAACCCTTTACCTTTGAAGTGGATAATTAGTGTTTTGGAAATTCTTGTTCCAACTATATTGTACCTCACGTAAAAGGAGTATTAGTATAATTTCTCTACTTCTGCAAGATCAATTTCTAAATGGCAATAATCCTTTCTTTATCTTGACTATTGACAAGACTAATTTGTCGGTTCTTCAGGGATACATCTACTGATTTTGGAGTTGATGATGGTTTTATTAAGAGATGTCGTCTTGTTGATGTGGAAAGATGTGAGAAGGAAGATGGTTTAAGCTATTCTGATGACAGCTTTTCCCAGAAGCCACAGAGAAATCATCGGCATGGACATAATCTAGACTCAGACACCCTCTGGACTGATGAAAGGCATGAGAAGACTTCTCACTCATCAACTTCAGCTAGAGATGGAAGATTATACCATCGTGAAGGAATATCTTCTCCAGACGCAGCAGATATTCCAAGTTGCTATAGTAGGCGAGCCAAAGAGAGGCACTATTACCGAAATAAAGAGTCTAAAATGCGCAAAGAGAACATGGCACAGTTTTCGAGTGATTCAAGTTGGAGTCACTGTCAGGCTGACAAAAGAATAGATGTCAAGAGAAAAAGAGAGGAATCTAATGTCAAAAGGCATGACAGAAAACCTTGTTCTTCGGAACTTGATTGTGCACATAAGTCTCCCAGTGACGAGGAAAATAGGATGAGAGACAAGAAGTTCAGTCATAGGCCAAGGGAGTCTAGACACGATGGGAGGTCAATGAATGATGACCTTATTCACAACAGATGGAAGATGGTCAGTGGGTGTGATGAGTATAGTGGAGGCAGACCGCGACATTACAAGCGCAATAAAGTTCGGTAGAAGAACTAATATACCTGATTAGTGAGGTAAACCATAGATGTATACATAATCATGCTAGGTGATCTATCTGGATTCCTTTTTGTGTTAAAGACTTTGGATTAGCTATAGTTTTGCTTTACAATTGTTTTAACATCTATAGAAACTAGGATTACTGGATTTAATGGACAGCTCCCTTGGATACATGTAGGTTTTGTCTATATTGTTAGAATTTTCTATTTGTCGACTCCTGTCTTATTGATGAGTCAGCTTATGGATAATTTTCAATTGGTTGTATTTTGTGATAACTGCTTACTAATGTTTTGACCTTTTTAGCTTCAGTTTGGCAGCTAGGAAAGAACAATTAAAGAAGAGGAGATGGTTTATTTACTTAGACTTGTCATGGCCTTAAGCTGTGTGCAACTTCTTTTTGCTTATTGAACTGAAGCCGGTCGAGGTCTTCTGTTCTTTACGAGAGAGAAAGAAAAGGAAAACAAGCAATGCCAACAAAATGCTATCGGTGTTATTCTTTCCATTCCCACTCCTTGCCTTCAGAATGCCAAATGACCTTTGGTAAGTGCAAGTCTTTGTGCTTGAAAAAGTTTCAATGATGATCAGTTGTGTTTATAACTGCTTTTATGTCTCTGTTAAGAAAAGGAGGGTGAGAGAGACGGGGAACTTTTTTCTCAAGGACCAATTCAACCAAACTTTTCTTAGACATTGAGATTAGGATTTGGAGTCTGGATTCGTTTTATTTTTGCCTTGTAGTGAAACCACAACGTATCCGAAATTCTCTTTTTGCCAGGAGGGTTTCTCCCTCAAACCTCAGATTCAGTGATCATTCGCACCCAAAATATGCAAGCATACAAGCATAATACATCCATAGAAATACATGTACATATGTTTACACGTGTATTTCTACGCACATGCGTACATATGTATTTACATATGTACAAAACATGCATACATACATGCAGGCAGATCACTTGATTTTCCAGGAAACTGGCGAATCCCTATTACTCGACATGTTTACCCAAAAAAAGGAAAATTCTATTTTCCAGATGGTGGCAACACACAGTGCTCATCATTTTCTTCGCGAAGCATATGATGCTGCGACCTTTGCATTTTTCTTGACGCATTAACTTCACATTGGCTTACTCTATGTGATGCTCTTGCATATAATGTGATATTTGCCGACATAATGTTTGTCGTTGTGATCCATGTTTGTTCATTGCAGGTAACACGTTGGGCATATCATCCTTTTTGGCTCTTAAAACTTTTTTTTTTTTTATCAAACTCAGTTTTCTTTTTGGAAGTGCTTTTGGGTTTAATCCTTTTCAATGAGAAAAATTTTCGTCCTCGTGTTTTATGTCCTAGTTATATGTTTTAGCATGAAAAATATTAACAAATTTCAGTTTTCTTCTTATTTTCAGGTTGAAGATATTGACAACAAATAATATCCAGAAAATATTCTGGTCTGCATTTCTAACAGTTCTACTTTTTGTAGAAAATGAAACGGGATACGTGAAGAGTTTTCCCTTAACCGAAGGCATCTTGAGATTTTTCAGGGACATGATGTGCGGAGGCTCTTGGGCTCTTGGTCCCTCGGTCAGCACAGTGGACAAGGGCAGCTATAAAAAGTGATGATAACGGGATCTTTAGGTGGGAGATTCGAAGATTCGGGAGTCGCGTCACCAATAAGATGGGAAAAAATCAAGGAAAAAAAAATATGAAAAATCGACTTCAAATTTACTTCCCATACTTCAAGTTAATATAATTCATCAAATTAATATCTCATTTCGTAGGCTAACTCTACCCTAAAATAATCCAACAACACACTCGCCCTGCTCCCGGGAGGTTTGCTCGGTCTGATAACCCCCCTACCACATCTCCCCTCTCCACCGGACGCTCCACGGTTCCTCCCTTGGGAGCCGTGGCGGACCCTAAATATGAGGACAACAATGGTTGCTGCACCAGCTTAAGGCTAGATCAAGATGGTGGCCATGGTTGAGCTCGGCTGTAGAGCTTGCGTGTCTCACGAGGGTGCTTGTTGTGTGGTTCTCTTAACTCGAGGCTGACCTCGCACAACCTTGGTGACCGCAATTGGCGGGCTCAAATGGAGCTCTCTTGGCCTCGCTGTCAGCCTTGGACAATCTTGCCACAGATAAAGACAGGTGTGGGGGGAGTGGCATGAGCGGCAGGCGAGGGAGACAGTCTCATGGTTGGGTTGTGGTGTCGAGCGGCAGCTTGATGCTATGAGGGTTGTTCTCGGGTGTTGCCGTACTGTGCTGCTGTGTAGGAGGAGAGCGGGGACTAGAGAAAGGGCGTGGAGGTATGGGTTTGAGGAGGTTATTTGATATGTAGAGAGCAAAGGTAAAGGTAAAATGGGCTTTTGCAACTATTCCCCAAAAAAGGAAAAATAAAAGAAAGAACATAAAAGACGATACCCAATCTAATATAGTAGTTGGACAAAAAAAGAAATCTAATATGGTAAGGCTTTGGGTTGTCGGCCCAGTAGTCACGGGAAGGCATGGGGATTGGGACGTTGGTTTTTGGGCTTGGGTTTTCGTTTTGGGCAACGAAGACCAAAAAACCAAAAGGAGTCATGCAAATACCTTGAAACCTTGTCAGGGTTTCAGGGAACAAGCTCTACCGAGTTGGTTATTAAGTTGAACTACGTGGGGTGCATTCGAATATGTCAAGCTTAGGAAATGATCCTGGAAGCATGATTGGGAGAGCTGCATTGTGAGCATTTCGATATTTAGGGAAAACATAAGGACAATAGAAAATTCAGTTCACTACTTAAACTTAAATAACAAGAGAGATCCAAATTTTTTGGAAGGTTTTTCATGTTTTATTCATCTTCAGATCAATGATTAAAATCAACGCCGAAGTCGATGGACAACAGGTTAATCAGACAATAAAAACATAGATTGAGCTCATATAGGGAAAATGTAGACACGGTGGGAGATTGGTTAAATCGAAAGCAGATTTTGTGGACTTGGTGTGAAAAACATGTGGATGACTCTTATCGCGCTCATGAACGTTGGACAAAAGCTAAGGACGTCGAAGGCATTACGACTTTTATCAAAATGTCGTTCATGGGGGCGATTGAAAAGATGACTGTCCCTCCATATGTATAAAAGTGAGATAGACTTAAGACTTTGCAAAATCGTGGACAAAAGCATATATGATTTTGCAGGTCAATATATGAATATTTTGGAATATTTTGGGTACGCTGCACGATTTGTAATAACCAAAAGGTGGGAAGTAAATCACCCGTATTAGAAAGTTCACCCCGAAATCTTCAACACCTCCTTTCACGTGCAAGCTGGTTTAGGAGCGACACATGGGGGTGGACTCGAGATAGCACTGCATCTGATACTATATTAGAAAGTTTAACCCAATAACTTAAACTAATAGGTGAAGGGAGATCGTATGAATATAAAGAGCATTTGGTACCCGTTGTCAAGCGATGTGAGACAAAATTTCAACAACCCACATCCATATGTTATAAAGTAGAAATAGGTCACAAAACATGAAAAAATAAACTATACTTCCTCTTTGGACCCCAAAAAAAAAAAAAAAAAAAAAACCTATGCTGCATCAGAAACGTGAGGCAACTTAATTGAGGCATCTTTGAATCACGATGGCAACATCAATGTTTTAGACATCAACGGAGGAGCCAAATCGTTTGTTGATTGCTTCACATGCACGTTTCCTGATCGCATTATGAATCTATCAATGTGTGAAAATGTGACTTTTTCATGTGATATTAGAGTTTGTAATATTTATGTGATGTGAAGACGCGACGGTCCAACCAGTGCCCCTAAAGCAAGGACGGCTTTCGAAGCTGACAAAGGTATGTACATCGAGCAATAGGCGAATGACGTGAAGGTGTTGTACGGGTTTGTATTTTTCTGGGCGATGTGAAGTGTGTGATGATACCCGTGAAATGTGGAATGAGGTCTATTGTCGTGAACAAGCACATACTTCTAGAAACTCTTGTTGCTAACTGATGGCGTTATTATTGTCCAAAAAGTTCTAAACTTACGGTACGGCAACTAATTCAGTCATAAACTTTTCAATTGTGCCAATTTAATCCTAAACTTTTTGACGATTCGCCAATTTAGTCATAAACCTATCAATTATGCCAATTTAGTCCTAAACTTTTTAAATTTTTGCCAATTTTAATCCTAAAATTATTTGATAAGTTATCCAAAAGGACTACGTTGACAAATCGTCAAAAGGTTTCGGACTAAATTGGAAAACCGTCAAAAGGGCTTATGACTAAATGTGCACAATTAAAAGGTGTAGGACTAATTGGCAAATCGTCAAAAAGTTTAGGACTAAACTGGCACAATTGAAAGAGTTAAGACTAAATTAACTGCTATACAATATGTTTATGACTTTTTGGACAATTTTTCTTAATGGTTCATATTTACTTTGAGCACATACCAATCTTATTGAAAGTTCTCAAATGATGAGCTTCGGTCCTAAGAAAACAGTTGCAACTTGGAATATTTCTTGATTTTCTTTCCCTCTGATCAAATCATCTTCAAGCAGCCGGGGAGTGTTCTGGACGGTGCATTTGCCCCTAACTAGTTCCTTTCATGGTGAGATCAATGGAGAATCTCCTCTTATTTTTCAAACGTATCATCATATGATGATCTGCTTTCTTTTCGTGATTTCTTTCCAAAGGGGAGGGGAATTCTGCATCTTCTTTTTTTCGAGACGTTAACAGGTGATGTCTTCATCGTATCTGTCCTTCCTCCGCCATGGAAACATCCAAATGCACCTCGATTGAAAGTTAGGTGGCTTCCGTAAATAACTATTAGATTGCGAATTACTCTAGAGAAAAGTCGCATGCACTAACAGAAGTCGTTCATTGTAATTGAATTCGCTAGCCCCTAGGGATTAATCGAGCAGTCAACGATGGCACGTGGTGTCGGCAGAGCCACAATTTCTACGGCTTAATTCATACTTGGGACAAGCTCTTGGAGTTAGGTTATAAGAAAGTAATTCCTTTTGTGAAATCTTTCAATTCGCAAGTCGATGGTTAGCCTTCTAACTCAATCCTCGCGATGTGTTAGGATTAGTTGTACAATCATAACGAAATAAAGAGTAAATATGAGAAATAGAAATCAAGACGCAATATTTTATCATGGTTCACCCTTAAACTAGGGTTACATCCGGTAGATGATTTCATTATAATTAGCACCCCACACCTCTCTAGTACAACTCCCAATTATAAGTGAAAGAGATTATATATATTCATGGGCGCAAACCCAAACTATCTATAAAATACGAACTCAAATTATAAAAATCCTATGGCGTCCAGGGGGCGCTGCCCTCTTGAAACCCTGCCGGGGCGTATGAACCACACCCTCAGCAAGATGGGGATTTGAGAGTATGAACCACACCCCAACACGATGGACTTTAGTCTGATTTGGGAAAATCGACTCAGGATATCGTTTAATGCCACGTCTTTAAAACGTTGAAACTGATCAAGTTGCATTACATGCAGCGATCCCTATATAATCTCAAGGAGAAAAACTATAGTGGACGGCTACTATAGTCACCACTTAATCCCCTCTTGGACCGTAAGTAACGTTGGCCTCAAAATATCTTTCCTTCAAACGGTGACTGTTTCAACCACTAGAAAACACACCCCACGTTCTCGTCGCGTGCTATGGTCTAATCCTACTATTTCTTCTCCCAACTAGTTTTTTTAAAGCTCCTCTCTTTTCGCTACCATCAATTCTTCTCGCAAGTAGTGTCGAGCTTTCGGACTGTTTCAGAAAAACCTTATCTTTTGGCAGAACTATCAATCCTTTTCCAATTATTATTGGGCAATTGGCATAGTGGGGGAAAGAAAGGTGACCCTCATTGAAATGACTTAGAAGCAGCCGACTCCTATTTTATTCACCATCAACTCATGGGAACCATAGATCTAGGTTGCATCTGAAGTAATTTAATAGAAAGCTGTTAGCCTGACAGTACTGTCAGTTATTTCTGACTATATGATCTTTCAATTAATGAGTAATTTATGTAAAACACGCGGTGATAGTATGTGAGTCCACGGTTGAAATTATACAGTCCTTTGTCATCTAGATGTCTTGACGCCTCCATTTAATCGTTAGGCGGATGACTGCCCCCATTCCATTGCTGGTAAATAGTGAGTTGGACCTAGCTGAACTTCTTTGTCTATTTCTGGAACTGATATAGATGGAGGGAGCATGTGGATTGGCTTCCTTTCTCTTTCTCAGCCAGTCGACTGAAGATAGCGGGAGAGGGATTGTTGGCAGTACATTGACTTCGGGAATCGAGATCAGAAGCGAATTGTGCAAAGGCTTCTAATTCTGCGAATTGCGCTAATTCCAATTTTAATTTTCCACCTACTTGTTTCATGGCTTTAATTTGAGCCGACAGGAAAACATTTCCCAATTTAATATGTGCCTTCCTTTTTGTTTTTTATTTTTGAGGTCGCTTTACGTGCGATTTCGTAACTCTTGCGATTGATGTCGATGTGTTAGACTCGATGCCCAACCTCAGGCTCATTGGTTGGGAATTGGAGGAACAGGACCCACTTCAAATTTATTTTTAGGGTTCCATGCTCTTAACTTGTAAAGGTTTCTTTCAATCACATTCCTCCCAATTCTTTCTTTCACCTTCTCCATTCAGATCATGAGTTAGTAGAGAAAGGGTACCAACCAGCTGGTCTTGATCTTATTTTCTTGATAATCACCTTACCTCACTAGCAAAAAACAAGAATTCAAGATGTTTTCTGCTCTTTTTAGGACATCTGCCTGAACTAGTCCAAGACATGGTGAGAAGTTCTGTAATTCTTCGTGGCTACACAGGTAAGAACAGCGACATGATTTGTGGTAAATTTGGCAGTGAGTTGGATGGGATCGTTTCGACTCCAAGAACGCCCTTCATGATCGCAATTGCAATCATTCTATTTACAAGGAAAAGGGGAAAAAAAAAAAAAAAACCAGTACCAGAGACAGTAGCCCTGGCCACTGACTAGTTGAATCTAAGTTGTTGGTCGCGTCTGCAATAATTCATTTTGGTACAATTTCCCTAACAAGTTGAATCCTCCATAGGACAGAGTAGCAACGGATGGTCGATAAATCAAACAGCTCCGCTTCTCTGTAAATATAAGAAGGGAAGAGAGCTTTCAATTGCTCGACAACATAGATTTCCTCGTCAAAATCCGAATGTGATATGAGTAATTCAAAGCTGACGAGGGGTCGGCATACTTTTATTCATCTTTTACAAGACGATTTTTTGTTTTAACCGCGTTATAAAATATGATAAGGATATGGATATGGATGCGCGAATAAATCTTTCGTTTGCTCTACAACACTAGACCCATCAACAAGAGCAAGCAAGCGAGTCACCGGGGAGGAAAAGGGCCGGTAATTCTTCTCACGACACGAATAATCTTAAAAGATGCGAATCGAATCTCACTTACTCAAAACTGACAAAATCTAAATGTTTCTATGAACCGAAGAGCATCTTGAATCACGTTAAAAAATATCGGTAATGATGTACGCACACCCTTGATCGCAGAAGCCGTACAGGTAATCATGACTCAACTTTCTAATCTCATGCGAGTGAAGGTGAATTATAAGACAAAAGTCTACGATTTCCATCGAGTTCTCTTCAGCAATGATCATTGACCGTAACCCAAATTTTGGGCCACATCTCCCAGTCATTTCTTTGAAGAGGATGATGAAGTTCTCCATCTTGACAAGGCCTTTGTAGCAGTAGTTAGGTTTGTCGAGATGTTGACGTTATTTATGCCAGATTTGTCAAACGAAGATCTGCTTGATTATTCGAAACGTAATGCGGGAAGAGTAGAATGTTTCGTGACATTCCTTCTCTCCTTTCAAGGCAATACGATGGGAAGGTGGGAACTTGAACACGACATTCAGCTTATTGAACCGCAAATTAGGTGGACTAAAATTCCCCAAAGAGCTTGTTGCTAAAGAAAACTAAAGTTATGCATCCAATGGGATAATTGTCCAAAAAGTCTTAAACCTATTGTAGGGTGGCCAATTCAGCCGTAAACCTTTCAATTTTGCCAATTTAGTCTTAAACCTTTCAATTGTGTCAACTTAGTCATAAACCTTTTGAAGTTTTGCCAATTTAGTCATAAACCTTTTGAACTTTTGCCAATTTAGCCCCAAGCCTATATTGACAGAAAGGACTATATAGGTAAATTATAGGACTAACTTGGCATAATTGAAATATTTAGTACTGGATTGGCAAATCATCAAAAGATTTAGAACTACATTGGCACAATTGAAAGGTTTGGGATTGAATTGGCATCCCTACAATAGGTTTAAGACTTTTTGGACAATTATCCCCGCATCCAGAACATGCATTTGATTTCCAGATAAATTTGTGTACTATGGAATTTAGATAAAATTGTAGTAATATGGAGTCATAAGTAAGAACCTTAAAAAGAACGTTGTGAAAATTTGGGAGAGACGTTCTTCGAGATACGTTCTTCAATGTACATGAATGACTCCAGATCAAGTGGCGTACATTCATTCCTGTTTCTCGGTATGTTTTCAATATATGTCCTATGAGGGGTTCATTAGGGGACATTTTTACCTAATGTTGAACTGATGGGACAATTCGCCATGATATAACTAAGTAATATGTTGAAGTATGATAGTATTTATGTAATTTGAGTTCCAATTGCAATGTGAGCGCCAGCCCTAGTTAGGGAATGAGTATTGGACAGTAGTTTGTGTTATACTGGCACTAGTGAGAAAATTGTCCAGAAAGTCTTAACACTTTGACAATTTTCCAATGTAATCCTCCATGCCAATTGTGACTGGAATTCATTAACGTGAACGCCGGTCGTCCTACATGGCACGGACAGCGTCGTAGGATGGCCGACACTGATATTGATTATCTTTGCAGTATTTCTTCAATAATGATTTTTTCTTTTTCCTTTTTCCTTTATTCATGTGGCCATCTCAGCGATGGTCGGCGACCGACCAGCGGTGAGGGTTGGGAAAACCCTCACCTAGAAAATTTTGTCCCCAAAAAGAAACGATAAGACATACATTTGTGAGGACGATTAATCCTGCGTGAATTACCATATTCACTGTGAACTTGTGGAATCAATATATTAGCGATGAACTCGTATATCGATTAAGTTCCTATTGAAGAAAGATTTGTTCGTCATCCTCACTGCAAAAATGTAGATAATCAAGCTGTAACATTATGTTTGTTTCGAATTGACCTAATTTCTGTTGCATGAAATTGACCTAATTCTTCTCTTGCAGCACGTAGTTGGTCTTTCCTTACGTGGCTTCATCTCGTCATTTAAATCCTCTACACGCGTGTCGCTCTGCGTATCCGTACGTGAAATTCAGGAAAGTGATTTTTAGAATAATTTAGTTATATTACCCAATAAATCAACTCACCGTTGCAACTGCGACTAAGATATTTATTACTAAGTATGGCTAATCCACTAACGAAAGTTTCATAAGTTGACAGCATATAAACCGGTTTCGCATTTGATGAGATTCTTCTCTCTGGCCCCCCCATCAAAAGGAAGACCCGACTTAATGAATTTCCTCATTAGCTAGACTAATCACTTGGGTTTATATTATTAATTTTTTTGTAACTCAAGGGTACAACTATAATTAGTCGATGAAGGTCCCAATGCCGTGGCGCCCCACTTGAAATGGATTAGTGAATTATTCTTATCACAGAGTCTATCTCAAAATATACGAGTTCATATTCTTTTTTCCGCTGCGGGTTGAAACGGGTTTTTTTTTTTGGGGGGGGGGGGGGGGGGCGGTGTTGAAAAATGGAACTTCTAAGATCAGTTTCGTGCAAGGTGGCTAATACTTCCATATTCGTATCTTTGTTTAGTGGGATTACTGTCAACTGTTTTAAAAGTTTTTAAATGAAGGCGTGGAGGTAAATAGAGGTCTTGAAGCTCTGATAGCATGTGATATTTCATGAGATCACTGTCAACTGTTATAAAAGTTTAAACTACTAAATGAAGATGTGATCTGATATTAAATATTCTAACAATAATAAACGTTCTCGAGAGCCTATTGAGAATAATTCTAGCGATTGCGGACCATGATTTTTAAAGTTTGAGTTTGGTTTAAATCAATATTTGGGTAGGCTTAAGTTCCCGCCTAATGGTCCATTGTACATGGGAGGATTTCTCTTGCCACCTACCACAACATCGAAATCTCAGAAGGCAAGTCTGCTCGTCCTCACCCACGATTCAAAGTTGGAAAACGTTAAAAATGTACTATTTGACTCGATCATCAATTAGTCGATGGAGGTCCCAACGCCATGATGCCCCAATTAAATCTGAGTTTCACGGGGGCAGGAATCGAACTCACAATCATGGAGTTGTGAGTCAAAAGTACAGGAATGATCTTATCACCGAGTCAATCTCAAAATATGCGAATTTACACTGTTCTTTTTCCGTTCTGGGTTGAGATGAATTTAACGTTTTTGAAAGATGGAACTTCTATGATCAGTTTCGTACAAGGTGGCTAATATTTCCAAATCCGTCTCTTTGTATTTAAGATGTTTGACAATAATAAGCGTTCATAAGAGCTTATTGAGAATAATCCAAGAGATTGTGGACCATGATCATTAAAGTTTGAGTTTGGTTTTAATCAATATTTGGGTAGGCTAAGTGCCCCATCTAATGGTCCATTTACATGGGAAGATTTCTCTGGCCACCTACTACCACATCAAAAGCTAAGAATGTAAATCTGCTCATCCTCACCAATGATTCAAAGTTGGAAACATAAAATGTACTAATTGACTCGATCAATTAATGATCTAAGGAACCCTACTAGATCCAAAAAAAAAGAAAAAGAAAAAGAAAAAGAAACTACGAGAAATTATGTTACTTAGAAAATTGATATATTGTGGATCAGCCTCAATATCATCATGGTATACACCCCACCCCCTTCCTTTTTAATTTGCGATAAGATAATACCTTATCATGCACAATTTGCGGAAATGTATTATAAGATGCGCAATTTTAATTTTGGTCAAGATTGTAAAGGAAAATCTAGCTGGTTCATCTTTGACTAAACTAATTTTCCATAGAAGGATTTCAATTCATCCGTAGGTACCCATTCTAAATTATGACTTACATATATATACACACACACCGCACAGTTGGCAAGCTATAAGGCCTTCTGGTCCCACTGGTCACCATTCCACATTTTCAAACCCTGACAAGGACTCATGGACGAGCCAATACCGTTTGTACCACCACGTGAAATTTTTAAACTTCTCAGCTCTAGTTTTGGTCTCCCGACTGCCACATGTTTGTGAGGTGACATGATGGGAGGAAACAAGGCTAACGAATTTGATCAATGGCGAAAGTCACATGTATTTTATTTCTTGGGTATTTTCTTTTTTGTGAATTTGTGTTGAATAGTCCAAGATAAGTAGGTGTAGTTTCTAGGACTCTAGTGAATGTGATTAGAAATGTGCGGCTTGATTCTTGATTCACTTATAGGTCACCAGCTAACCCGATTTCTCGAGACTATTAATGTCCATCTTGAAACCAAAAGCTATAGGTGTGATTAACATGCACACTGGAATCGACTTTATGATAAGCACCTTCTCGGAAAAATGGAAAGAAGAAGCTCATCATCTACCATTTGCATTCGTTAAGTAGATATACGTAACTCCAAAGTATGTTAGGTTAATTTCTCCTAGCCAGGGAAACAAAAAAGATGAAAATAAAGGGAAAGGACACTTTCGAAACCGTAATTTGAAGGGACATGCGACAATATTCCATGTGACTGGTGAGCCCTAGAGAGCAAAAGCAAACAAGGGTGTAGGCAGCTAGTGACCAGTGAGCTCATTGTAGTAACATGTGATGCCCAAAGAGCACGAGACAATAAGATTTTTGTTAGTGGCAAACAAGCCCACTTTATGTTATTATTTTGTACAAACTTCCATACAAAATTCTCGAAGTCCCATGTTGCTCCAGTGACGATGATTTGGACATCTCTTATGTCATAGGTTATTTTTTTTTTTCCAATGCTCCCTCTTCATGGCCAATCCTCGGAATTAAGCAGGAATGCCAAGGAATCAAGATCCAAGGCGTCTTTTTCTCCAACACAAACACTTGCTGTCCAGTTCTCCAACGTTTCTCGTTCCACGGTCAAAGGCTGGTCGGCGTACATGACGTCGCCCGGGTTAAACTCATTACCATAGCCGAAGTTGAGAAGTCCAAAATCTCCAACGCAGTTCTCTTGAAGGCGGTCATCATGAGTGCCGCAGTGAACATGCTGAGTTCTTGGGTTTTCTGAATCTTGCCCCGGTTGACCGGTGCTTCCACTTGGCCAACAATTGGCTTGAAGATACGGTGAATATCCTGGGGTTCCTGAGTAGAGGGATTGGTTTTTGCTTGGAAGTGACGAGCCTGGTGAGGCTAGGGCCATGGCGCACTCCAAGGGCTTGTATCTGGTGACTCGGGGCCGAGTCGCTTTCGCGGGGAACGAGCAGCTCGACTTGGCGACCGGTCTCTTGGATATTGATTTGGATGAGGGACGATTGATGATGCCTTTAGATGACGGTGGAGAGGAAGGTGAGCGATCAGCTTTAGCGAGTTTCTTGCCGAGGGTGGTGTTCCAGTAGTTCTTGATTTCATTGTCTGTTCGCCCAGGTAGCCTGCCGGCTATGAGAGACCATCTGCGTTCGATCGAGAAGCAATATTTATGGACATGAAACTCCGGAAACTGTGCTATAAAGTATAAAAGAACAAATTCTTTAAGAGAGAGGGAGAGAGACCTGTTGCCAAGAAGCTTGTGGAGCCTGATGATGAGTTCTTCTTCATCAAGAGAGATGTTACCTCTCTTGATGTCTGGTTTGAGATAATTCAGCCATCTCAGTCTGCAACTCTTGCCACACCTCTTCAATCCTGCACCATTTTTCATTTTTCTTTCGTGGGTGTTTAATATTTATGAAATAGAGAAGAAGCACACAAAACCAGTGTTGTGAAAAGGGTTCATGATAATTAGGTCAAGAAAGCTGAGACCACACAGTACAGATGATGATAGTGACGGAAATGAGGAGTACCAGCTCGTTTGGGGAGGTTCCTCCATTTGCCTTCGCCATGGGCTTTGAGGTAGGAAGTAAGGATCCTGTCTTCCATGGCAGTCCATGCTCCTCTGTTCAGCCCTTCCTTGGAGCAGCATGGACTCCTCCCCATTGCTGCTAACTCTCTCTCTTCTCTCTCTCCTCTCTCTCTGTGATGTGTGTGCCTGTGTGGCATGTAGAAGGCAAAGGACGACCAATGACCTTTTTATAGACCACCCAGGGCCAAGATTACGACAACTCAAATGAAAAAACAAGGAAGTCACTTTCATGGGCATCATGTATGGCATATAGCCTTTATATCGGCCTTTATATCCTCATTATGACATCCATTGGGTTTGATATTACTGCATATGGCTTTTTTTGTTCATATTAGTCGATCCTCGGATACGATCTTCCGAATTGGGCGAAGTACTTTAGTCGGGAAAAAGCAAGCTAGAAGTTTCGAATATTTCGTACGCCGCCCTATTTAAGGGCACTAAATTTTGATCTCTCATTTAAGTTCCTTAACGATGAACCTACTCCTACGTGGGGTTTTTAGTTAATGCCGTGTCAGGTTTCCAGACGAGCAAGTGGTCGATGTGACTCAAATGGAAGATATTTGAACGTTAAGGAATTTTGATGAGCGACTGAAAAGGTGTAGCAGTAAACCTAGTGCCATACGAAATATCTGGAACTTCTAGTGTGCTTTTGATACGAGGTTTGTCAAAGCTGGTCGCCTTTCCCTTTCCTTTATATATGAACGAACAAGGTGATTAAATTGAATTCTATGCCCTTTTCCATGTAAAACTTTGGATGTCTGTGTGTTTTGATCTGTAGTTAAGGTAATTGTGGAAATTGAGAATGGTTTGCATCTATCTCTCCTGCCACTCAATTTTCAACTTAAATGCAGATGAACTTCAGTTTGTGTGTCCAAAAGAGAACAAGGACCTTTGCTTTTCAGAGAGTGAATAGAGCCAGATTGATCATCAAGCTTGTCATGATTTGGACTTTGCATGACATGATCCATCCCCAGCAAAAAACTTTATGCAGTCACCAAGTGACCCATCACAATTTCAACAATATCATTAATAACGCGATATATCAAAATTACTTTGTAAAATCGCTATGTCAAGTGACGGGATAAACCCTAAATCGAGCTTCGAATAAGACCTACCTATTCAGACGCTCCGTTTTCAAAACAGATCGAACTTATTGTCCCTAATGTCGGTCTATTCAAACTTGTGGAGCAGGACGCTCTTAGCATGTAGTTTTTACTGGTAAAGGCGTGATTACAACGTCTCAATGGCCTCTTCAATGTGCCAAGGGCTGGCCTAGTTTGTTTAATATTGCCCAAATGACACCATGCTTTGATTTAATTTATGTTGTGATTAAACGAGCTCAATTTCAATTTGCTCCGCACCATGTGTGAATGCTTTGACTGTGAGAAGTTGGATCCTGTGCAGATGAAGATTCTAGCATTGACATGGACCCCAAGTAAGATGAGCTCCTCTGAAACATAGGCTCCCCACACGTAAGGGACAGTAGCTTTCCAAGGCTAATTTCACCTTCACCTGCTCCAACTTCTCCTCTCACTTTCAAGCATTTTGGTTCCGTGTGCTGCCGAAATAGTTTGTTATCTACATATAGTTGCGAGAAAAAGATTGAATTGGACATGAAAAGAAGTGATTATTGACGTAAAAAAAAATTATGGTTAATCATGAAAAGTGACGATGGTTTCACAATAACTTTCTCTTCTTCGTATTGGCATCCGGTTCACTCTTATTCTCCTTTCCGATACAAGTTTGACGGTATATTCATGGCGAAATTCCAAGAAGGAAAGTGAGCAATGGCCGAACTCATTTCTCCGCGACTTTTGGTGTATATCCTAGATGTATATTCGCTCTAAACCCGACATCAATAATAATGGAGGCAAATAATACCTTAGCATCAAATTTTCTCCACACGTGTATGGACCAAGTGGTAGCTAAACCCTTCCTTCAAGGACTAATATGAAAATGTGGAAGTACCGAATGAAAATGTAACCCGACTTGTTTTAAGTTCCCTCCCAAATTGCAATTAAAAGGTATTTCTTTGTAGGGCCATAAGTGAAACACTTGGTTGAACTGTCCCTCTTAACCCGACTTGTTTCTGCTTTTGCGCCACGATCCAATCAGCTAAGTCGCCGGTCTACTCGTTCTTTTGAAGGGTTTCTAGGGATATACTTTCACTAACAGTTAAAGTAACACTGGGAAGCAAGCGGACCGACCAAACATTAGTGAATTGGAGAGATTGACGTTATTGAATAAGCGATTGAACATGGATTTAATTAAAATGTAGCTTTCGAATGAGGGAAAAAAAAAAACGAATTCTGCACCAGGAAGCGCAAACGAAGCAAGTTCCCATTTGCAGGGGAATCCTTAAGCCTGTGTTTTAAAATGAGTACCGTCGGCAATAGGCTAATCCTAGAATATTGGAAAATTTTCCAAAAAAATCTTAAACTTATTGTATTTGTGTCAATTCAGTCATAAATCTTTTAATTGGGTCAATCAGTCCTAAACCTTTTGCGCATGTGCCAATTGAGTTAATCTGGCCAATTTGGCCAGAAATCGGAAACGTGGATATCGACTGCCTTATATGGCGTGGCCGGCACTGACGTGGACATTTTAAAGAATTGTTTTAAAAAGAAATTGAATTTTTAAATTTATTTTCTTTCGATTTTTTTTTTCATTCATTTTGGCCCGGTGAGGGTTGTTGGCAACCCTCGCCGGCCACTAGGCAAGGGAGTGGGCCTTTGCCGCCTTGCCCACGGCCGACAAGGCCGCAAAGGCCCTCGCTCAGGGCCTTCGCCCCCCCACCCGTCGAGGGCGAGGAGGCCCTCATCTAGATCTGGCGAGAGCCAGCGACACTCGCCAGCCAGGATGAAATGAAAATAAGAAGGAAAAAAGAAAAAAATAATTAAAGATTTAATTTTGTAATTTTTTATAAAAATTTCCATGTCAGCGCTGGCCGCACCGCGCAGGATGACCGGAGTCTACGTCAGCTATTTTTTGTTAAAATTATTTGGATGGACTCAATTAGCATAAATGCAAAAGGTTTAGGACTGAATTGACTTAATTAAAAGGTTCAGGATTGAATTGACACCAATGCAATAGGTTTAAAAATTTTTTGGTACTTTTTCCGTACTTTTTCCCTAGAATATTAGTTCGAAAAAAAAAATCCCCTTAGAATCGTAAGAGAGGAAATAGTCTAAGTTGAAGACATAAGGAAAAAAACACCTATCGAAACGTTTACCAAATAAATAAATAAATAAAATAGTTTCATGTTCATAGCTGTGTTCCAATCACACGACATATTATCTTTGAGAAGCAAGTGTAGAACACATTTCGGACGATTAACTATTGCCAAGTTGCTTAGGGATGTGATTAAATTAAGCGGGCTTTAGGAGCATAAAACTCTCTCCATGTCATAGTGATGGAAATGCCGATCCAAAAGTACTTGGACAGAACCTTACATGCATATAATTTTCTGATAGAGCCCGTAAACAAGTGAAGGTGGTGGCATAATAACAAGAACAAAAGATTGAAATAGATGGAATTGCAACATACTCTCATCTACATGATATTCTCCAAAACTTTCTGAGTAACGTAGGTTTTAGGGCCAATTGTCAGAAAGAAGCATGAACTTACACATGATGTACAAACTAATACATAAATTAAGAAGGGGGAAATTACTAAAAAAAAAAAATCCTAAATCTATTGCAATTGTGCCAATTTAGTTCTAAACTTTTTTTTGCCAATTTAGCCATAAACCTTTTGCATTTGTGCCAATTCAGTTCATCCGGTCAATTATGACGAAAAATTGCCGATGTGGATGCTAAGAATCTTATGTGACATAACCAGTATTGACGTGGACAACTTTAATAGTTTTTTAAAAATTTCATTAAAGTTTTATCTTTGTTTTGTTTTGTTTTGTTTTTTTCCTTTTTTATTTTATGTTTTTTTCATTATGGCCGGTGAGGTCGGCCTCGCCAGGGTGGGGCTGGCGATGGTCGAGCTTGCCTAGCCCTTGGCGATGCTTTAGTCGTCGCCAGAGCCGCCAGTTCAAACCTTGTGGCCTCTGGCGAGGGTTAGACCCTCGTGGCCTGGGTGAGGCCGACCTTGCCGGCCACAAAAAAAAAAAACGTAAAATAAAAAGGAAAAAAGAGAATAGTAATAGTAATAATGCCAATAATAATCATAAAACTTTAGAAAATTTTGAAATTGTCCACCTCAGCGCTGGTGACGCCATGTAGGATTGCCGGCATCAACGTCAGCCATCCCGGTCAAAACTAGTCGGATGGACTGAGCACAAATGCAAAAACTTTAGGACTAAATTGACAAAAAAAAAAAGGTTTAGGACTGAATTGGTATAATTGCAATAGATTTAGGACTTTTTTTTGAAAACTCTCCAATTAAGAATTTGTGCATGTTTTGATCCTTTTACAAATTCCAACCTTATGCTTTAAAGTCGAAAAGAAGAAGAAGAGCTAATTACTTTGAAACAGGCTCCAAGAAAACCGAGTTGGATGCTTCCCATTTCATATGAACCAAGGTAAGCCAGAAACCAGAGAAAGGACAAAGAGCACATGTCGTCCAATATCCAACCCTAATAAAGAATACTTATAGTAGTGAAAGAAATTTAGATATAATCTTATTTTCTACCTCATCTATGATTCCAAACCTGTTTCACATCCCAATGAATCCTCCACAGTGAAATTCAATACTGGGGTCAGCAATATTGAAATTTGACTTTTATTCTTCATTATTGCCGGTAGAATAAAAAATATTTCCTCAAGGTGAATCCCCATGCAATTAAGAGATCATTTAGACCCGGCAAAGGAATCTGTCTCGGTAGAATCTTCACCTTGATTTGTCAACTCCTCGATTTTGAGAGAGTCGGGAAAAAAAAAGGCAGGCAAATTATTTGTGCAAATTTTGGCTTGTCCATCTCTTTAATCGCACAAAGCCCACAAAGCCCACAAAGCTGCGCACTAGCTAAACTTGTTATCATCATTGCAAGTCCACTAAGGTTCATTGACTATCGGGAATTTTACCATTGTAAATAAATTTATTCAGCCAAGTTGTGAATATCTTACTTTTTTGTAAGCAACTATAAGTCATGGAAATATTAACGGTTGGAGATCCATCGATGAAGACAAAATTGTTTCGTATGTAAAATGTACGAGTAGCTTGTTGGGGTATGGTTCACACTCCCTATCGACATGAAAGCACGGGAGTTGCGGGGACAGCGCCCCTGAATCGTTAGAGGGCTTTTATAGTTTGAGCTAGGCATGGCCACGGTTCGGAACCGTCGATTCCGGTTCATGAACCGGCAGTTCCGATTCGTGGCCATGGGGGAACCGGCGGTTCCGGACCAGTTTCGGGCCCGATTCCGGTTCAAAACCGAAAATGGAACCGCCGGTTTCTGTTCCTGTTTCGGTTACGATTTTTGAATTTAAAAATTAAATTGTAATAAATTTGTAATAAATTTGTAATCAAATTATCAAATAATGAATTATGAAATAAAATAAAATAATGAATTATGAAATTATGAAATAAAGAATTATCAAATACAAATTGTAATCAAATTTGGGGGTTTTTTTAATTTTTTTTTGGGCCCGGATTTTCAGGTTCGGACCCCCCTCGGAATTGCCGGTTCCGGGCCGGTTCAGTCGTGGGAGGAACCGTAACCGGGCCTGTATGGCACAGGCTGGTTTCGATTTGGAACCGCCGGCCCGGTTACGGGTTTGACCCGGGCCGGTTCCGGATCCAAACCGGCTCGTGGCCATGCCTAGTTTGAGCTAATATTTTTTCATTTGTAGTTTGGGTTTGAGCTCATAAATAACTACTGCTATATATTATCTCTTTCTCTTGTAATTAAAAGATGTAACTAGAGGTGTGAGGTGCTAATTATAGTGGAATCCTCTGCTGGACGTAACCTTAGTTTAACGGTGAATCATGATAAAACCTTGTGTCTCAATTTTCTCTTTCTCGCTTTTACACTTTTACTTCGTTGTGATTGTGCGCCGAATCCTAACATAGCTTGTGTTGCTTAGCTCATTGGTGCTGTGGAAATTGAAAAAGGGAGGAAATAGGAGTAACTGAAGAGAAGCAAAATTGATTGATTTGGTCTTCGGGGGTATAGCTTACCTCCACGGGAAAGCTGAAATCACGAAATGAAAATCAAATATCACTGAAAAATGAAGGAAAAATAAAATATCACTTCATGCAAATTTAACTAATAATAAACCTAAGTAATATCCATGATTATAATGCATCGATCAAAATATTGTATTTTCTCCAACCAATAATGGAGGAAAATATGATTTTTACGGAAACTTTAGTTGGGCCAAATCAATGATAAACTTGATAGGAATGACAAGGTCGGCGTGAATTGAGTTTCAATTAGCCCATTCTATAGAGTGGTATAATCAGATTCCTAAATTCGAATTACAATACCTCTTTTAGATCAATGTTTAGAGAACTCCATAAAGATTGGGGCGGATTTGAGAAATATTAGTTGGTAGGTATCCCAACCCAGATATTGCTTACTCACATTACTAAGATATGTAACTCTTCAAAAGCGCCTTAAGCCATAATCTAACTTTCTTTGTATTAAAGTCCATAAACATCCAAAGATCAAAAGTAATTCTGTTTCGAGTTTAAACGTATGAGGGCCAGAGGTGATCAATGAGTGGGTGACCGGCTCGGCCAGCCAGGCCCGAGAGGTAAATGGAGGGACTTTGGCAAAGCTCTTACATGAGAAACTTGGTCCCATCTGTTGTGTCTAGCAATATCACCTAGAGGGGGGATAAATAGGTGATTCTGAACAATTTTGAAACTAAAAAGCGAAATTAGAACAATTTTTGTCACAAACAACGTAAAACTCAGAATCACAACCCGAACACGAATGTGCAATAAACTAAACACAGAATAAAGAGTTCAAAGTTGAGAGAAATTGCACACAAAGCTTATAGTGGTTCGGCTTAGATAAGCCTACGTCCACTCTTCTACGCTGACAGCCGAGAGACTGGATTCCACTATATGAATCGTTGAAAGGTTACAAGTGTCAAGTGATGACACACTTTCACACTAATACAGAACCTCTCAAAGATAGAAAATTTTGCTCTCAAGAACAAGTGTTTCAATGTGAATAACTCGAGCACTCTAGAATTGTAAGTTCTGATCTCATATCCAACAGTCACCATTGATATCTTTTTATACTCCTTCGACCTTGAACTAGCCGTTGCAAAGGCCCTCCAAAGGATTGATCTTCAATCGCTAATTGGACGTCATCAATCTTGATTGAAAGATGCTGTATCTAGAAAGATTTGGTAGCCGTTGGTGGAGAGTGTAAACTTTTTAGATTCAGTCGCCCATACAACTAAATCTTTAGTTTCCATAAGCAGAGTTAGTTCAAATAAGAAAGTCTTCTTGTCTAGTGGAAGGTAATTTCCAATCAAGAATACTCTATCAATCAATTTATAGAATAATCTTGTCAATCAAAGATTACAGACTTCCATAAATAACGTAGCCGAACCGGAAACCTGCCAAACGTGGGTTTTCAGAATCTGGCCAAAAAGATACTACAGAATCTGAACATAATTCAGAGGCAGTCTTTCGAAGTAAAAGAATCCCTTGAATTTGAACAATCTTGAACAGTGAATATGAGCTTCGATAATATCCTTGTTGATGTTTCACATAAGTCTTCTCTAAGGATTGAATCTACAGAAGTAATAACCCACTTCATCTGAATAACCATATTCAACATATTCAGAAGCAAATATGTGACGACTTCATCTTAAGTCTGAACACCAAGTTTGGAACAGTATAAGCTTTTTCATTCACGTGTACCTGCAATAAAGTATTTAGAGCATTAACCAGATTTTTTCTAAACAAGGATAGTTTTGTCAAAATCAAAATATTCAGAAATTCTCAACACCATCTTGTGAGGACAAGTTTGAGGTTTCATTCAACAATCCGTCTCCGACTTAGAAACTGGTTTGGGTTGTTCTAAAGACTTCATGTTGCCATTCGTGGAACCTGATTCCTCGGTCGCTTTGTCATCGACCTTTCAGAGGATCTCATTTGCCAAATTCTATGGGCAATACCCTCGAACCAACTTAAAAATCGCAATCAACACATATTTTTGGTCAAGTGCGATCCACCGAAATTCGAATTTGCTACAAAAACATCACGATTTCTAGTTCCAACCATCGACAACTTTTCTTGTTCTCGTCCACGAATGGGAAGAGTAGTGCAATCACAAAATTCTTTGGCTGGTTTTACCTCAGATAAAGAAGGGGAGAAAAAGGACTTTATCACGGGACATATGATTAAAGCAACTGAAAAGACAAGAAATAAATAGACAAAAAGAAAAAATTAGACCCTTAGAGATATTATATTTACATAAGGAATACCACTCTGAAAGTAATAATAAAAAGAACTGTTCAAAATTTCAAGGTAACTTGAAATATCTCGCATTAATTGACTACGAGATTTATAAGCTTTTTATATACGTGCGATCTTCCCCAATCTATTAGCTTACACTTTTTTCGGGTTGGACTTTCTAATGAGTAAAGTACCGCACGTGAAAAGTTTTGTCCGGCGAGCTTAGAAGTTCGAAGCGCGAGCGCCCCGGAAGAATTTGCTATTCTGGATTTGCTCGCTCGCTCCGGCTCTAGTGCTTGCTCTATTTAGTCGAGCGTGGCTTCTCTACTACTTCAGCACTCGGCTTATCTGAAAGTAATTTTGTGATCAACTGATATCTCTTTTGCAGATCTTCTCTCTCGATCTAAATCCAGAGTTAGATTTAGATTTGTGTGCTTTTCTATCCTGATCTAGAAATAGATTTGGGATTTACAAGTCGGTTTCTATGCTCTTTCAGCCCGTTAGAGTTGTTGTTATCTCTATATGGTGATGGTATAGGGAACGTCGAACCTAGGCGCGCATCACCTTATGGCAAAGTCGTAGCTACTAAAGAGGGAAAGGGAAATCTCGGTGTGTGCTCATCATTGATGCGAGATTCGGTGATCGGCCGCTGGATGTGCTTTGATGTTACTACAGACCCGACATTGTGAAATGAGCAAGTCTTTGCAAGCTGTATTAAATTGATTTATCTTTCAGATTTACTTGCTTTGCTTGATTTGTATATTTATCTTGAAGTTATGTACCTCTTCTTTATAACCCAACTTGATTAGAAAAAGGGCAATCGAAATTTTACGAACCCTAAAAACTATCCAATTTGTGTGCTTTCACCAACTAACCTTCCGTGATTTCCAACTCTTTTTCTAAGTTCTGGGTTCGTTAGGTGACCTTACGATCACGCTTCGATAAGTCTTCTCCTCCACTAATGACCCATCCCACAAAAGTGATGCATTGATTAGTAGTTAGCAAATTCCATGCTGCAATTGATTATGTCTTGACCCGATCATCTCTCTTCCAACCATACTCCAATGTCATTTTCACATAGCGCTTAGCATAATCATTTTTCCACTACATTGACTAGTAAAATCTTGATTAGATTATCAGCATTATGAAGCTATTGAGTGGGTTGAGAGACTCATCATCTACTAGATGGAGCTGAAACTATTTAAATAATGCTGCAATGTCCTCTATGCCCAAAAATAAAATAAAAAAACGTCAACAGGCGTAGTTCAATCAATCACACTAAAATTGCATCATGAGATGACCCTCCATTATATGAAACCTCGGACGATCGAGACTGATATAACCTAAGCCCGTGTTTGGCCAGTTCATATGTTCTTGACCTACCTCAGATTTGTCCCCAACACCTTCTGCTTCAAGAAACAGATATAATATGTGAGGAGCAGATTCCCTATCACTCTTATAAAATCAGGTCTTACAATTATAAAAATATATAGGACATCGAGGTCACCTCCGGCCGATGAGACAAATAAGATTTATTTTGTAAACTTGAATTGAGATACTAGCGACCTTCTTTGTGCTGTCAAAAGTTTCCGAGCTATCAAATGATAAATTGGGTTATAGTTTTCATCTCATTACATTTTTGCGAAGAAATCACCACCTCTCTTTCTTTCTCTAGATCCTTCTAGATTAGTTCTACACGTATCTTGACTATTCGTGTTTCAATGTCTAGTTAATGTTTTGTGACTGTTTGTGTTTCGATGTCTAATCCATGTTTTGTAAAATTCCTAGGAATTTATCTTTTTGGAATACTATACATATTTATGAGTCATTTAAGAGATATGCAACATGTCTATATAAAGGCAAGGATTGTGCTCATTTTTATGGTAGGGATGAAACAATATTTGTCTCATTCTCTTTCTTAAGTAGTGAGAGTGTTTTGTATTTTAAAGAAAAAGGATAATCTATGTGGAGACTCAAGCAAGGTATCGCAGATAAAATGTTTCATCAATCACTTCACATAATGCAAGGTCATAATATTAAGATATGCTTGACCTTTCATCCAGGAAGAATGATGTCAGAAAGCATAGGACCTTTTACAAAATGCTCACAAAAATATTCTTATGAGAACATCTCTTTGTAAATACCATGATTAACACATTCAACAATCCCTCATCAGCCAGATCCATTCGCAACATCGTAAATCTTGTGACTGACTATTCGTTTTGGCGTTTCGTTGTCATTTTGTTCCTCGTGTCAATCTATGTAGCTCTAAAATATATCGATTTTAATTCTAAATGTCAAATTAGTGAATCACGATGGGAACGCGTTAATTCGTATCAATTCGCTTCAACATATTAAAGTTAAGCTTGTCGTGCCATATTCAAATTCTTTCTCTATAATTCGTGTTTTAGTTTGTCATATTTGAATCGGGCAAGCCGACATTGTCGGCCTTACTTAGCAATGACGTTCATCAGCAGCATATTATCTCGACTTGTCTTTCTTTTCTTCTTTTTCATTAACAGTCAATACTTTCTTACACACTACAATCTATGTCAAAAAAAGAAGTGACTTCCGGGGAAAGCTGAAACTTCAGACCGATAGAAGCAACAATAGAGCGGATAGGCACGTGATTGAAAATGATCAAATCACATAGTCAACCTTGCCTCGGGAATATTGCCCACAAAGCCCTAAACCTATTACACTTTTGCCAATTGAGTCCTAAACATTTTCATTTTTTTAATTGAGTCAATCCGGCCACTTTTGGTCGAAAATCGCTGACATGGACGTCGGCCATCCTACGTGACACTGCAGACACTGACGTAGATAATTTTTAATAATATTTTAATATATATTATTTATTTTTTTATTTTCTTTGACCCCCGCTGGTCACTTTAAGAAAAAAAACAAAGAAAAGAAAAGATGAAAAAATAATAAAAAAACCCAAAAATTAAAATATTATTAAAAATTATTCACATCAGCGCCGAACTTGCTACGTAGGACGGTCAACATCCACGTCAGCTATTTTCGGTCAAAATTGACTCAATTGGCAAAACGTGAAAATGTTTAGGACTCAATTGACAAAGTTAAAATATTTAGAACTGAATTGGAAAAAGTATAATAAGTTTAAGATTTTTTGGACAATTTTTTCTCGTCACCTCAGTTGCTAAAAAATTCAATGAAGACAGAATTAGGGCTGTTCTTGATCAGATCAAACAGTCGTTTTTGGCCACCCATCAAGCCGAAAAAAGAGAGGTAAACGACAGAAAAATTTGCATGCGTGCCTCATATTTTGTCATTATATATGCGCAAGCTTTCATTCATGGAGGAATCAAAGTAAGAGAATGGATTCAGGCTGTCTGAGGTTAATGGAGGAGGAAACCGAAATCGCATCGCGGATTTTTCAAGCGCCAAAAATGGGAAATCATCTCTCAGTAGACCTATCAAAATTGGTCCAAAATCCATTTAATATAACTCACAAACATTTAAATGGGTCATAACAAACTTAGCAGACCAGCATATAAGGGCATGCATGGCGACTATTCTGGTTCTCTGATTCTGTTCTCTAGAACAAAAAAAGATGAGAATCATGTTTGGTAACGTAAATGATTCTGATTCTGATTCTGTTCCCGGGAACAGTTTTGGAGCAAAAACAAGAACAAAAAAAAAAAAGTTGATCTGGAAAAAAAAATCACTTTTGAGAATAACAAAATAGAATGAAGCCAAGATCGCTCACTTTTCCCTTTCAGTTCTCTCATCACTTGTCTCTCGACTTAAAACAGAATGAAGTCTCATTTTTAAAGAAAAATACTTAAGATAATAAAATAAAATAAAAAAAAAAAATTGAAAAAAAATTGGAAAAAATTGGAAAAAATTTCATAAAATCCATAGAAATAGAAGAAGCTTAGATTAGGCTAGTTTGGCATCATTTTCATAAATTTGGGCATACATTCTCCAGATTTCATAGATTTTGTTCTTTTTTAGGAAAATCATAAATACCTTGGAAATTAAACCCGAACCACATTTCTTTGAGTCCTTAGGGCTTCTTTAGGGTTTTATGAGGCGATTTATTAATGCCATGATTCCTTGATTGCGCACTTGATTTCATTAGTTGTGATTTGCCTAGGTTTAGGTACTTTAGACTTAGTCTAGTTTTAGAAAATTTGGAAAAAGACAAAAACAACCTGTGTGAACACTTAGCATTGGCTTACCTCATAGGTTTAAAAATGAATTGAAAATTTGCATGAAACACGTTTAGAAAACACTCAACTTCGGTGCCGAAAAGGCGTCGGTGGAAACACCGACGTAACCAAGTTCCCGGACCGTAGATTTCTCTAGTTGCGTAGAATCGAATAGTTTCTCCCGACTGTTCGATAAGGTTTTCGATGTAGCTTCCTCAAAGACTGATGACGACTCCATTTGCATGTACACATACACATGCCATCGATCACACTAAGATCGAATTTGATATTCCCTTGTTGCCATTTGGTATAGACCTTGGATGGCCCGAGCTAATCTGAAATCACACACTAACCCAACGTAATCTCTCCTTTTTTAAGCTTAAAATGACTCGTTTTGACACTGCAATTAGACGGAATAGTACGAAAAAATGTTATATGCAATATGTTATATAAGAGAATCAATATGAATTAATCTTCAATTAATTCGAAATATAGGATAAAATTTCACAAAGTAACTACGTAATTATTTGACTTAAATGACATAAATTGGGAAGAGAAATTATTTCCGGGAACAAAAGTTTTGGGCAGTTACCAAACGCGTTTCTGTTTCAAGAACAGAAATTTTGTGTAGTTATCAAACACGTTATGATTCTCTAAAACTCATCCAGGGAACAAAATCAGAAAAAATCATTCTAATCAGAATCAATTTTTAGGATCAGAATGGTTGTCATGCAGGGCCCTAAGACAACCCATTTAAGAAGTCAAAATAAGTAGGTTATAAATGGGTTCATTGCGAACCCATTTACAACCCACTTAGGACAATCCACTTAGGCTGCGTTTGGTCGTTAAGACATAAGCCAAGATATGATATGTTTTATTCTATCATGTGTTTGGCAGCTGTTCATGATAGGATAAATTGGGGATATAGCCAGCATAAAAAAATCAATGAGGAGAGGGTGGGATAGACCATGATAGGATTTTTCAAGAAAGCAGATACGAGGAGAACCATATTTTTCCTACAACCACCGTCTCTCCTCCGTATTGGGCAGCCTCTCCGGCGGCGGAGACCGTCAAGTGTGGCCGCCTCTCCGGCTACGCCAGACTGGGGTCTCCGGTCGCAAAATTGGGAATCTCCACGACCTTGTTCTTTAATCGATTGTTTGGCATGATATGAGATCATGTTCCTCGTTCTTTAACCGCTTGAACATTTCAAACATTCGAAAGGGGTCTCGACATGTTATAAAGAACTCGAGGTTGATCATCAACTTTCAAAAGGGGTCTCGACATTTGAAAGGGCTATCTTGGATGACCTACATGAGTGCATCTTCAACTTGCGAAAAGAGGCCGAATAATTAAATTGCTCAACACTTGTTTAGTCACTCGACAAAATAACGAACAAGGTCAGCGGGTCATTCTCAAAGAATTCGACTCCAAATCAAAACCGTCGATTCTTAGGGGTCTACCCCTTCAATATTGTGCCCAAATTCAGATGACAAAACCCTTTACTCAAGAATAACTCATTCATCAAAACTCATCATTGAATAATTTTTAAAGCATCTTGATGTTTCAGCAAAATAGAGTCTATCTCAGCCGCACCTTGCCTGTGCTTATCTGACTTTAAATCCGTAGTTCACTAAACAATAGATATGATATGATAAAATCCTTGAATTTTTGATCATATTTTATCCATTTCTATCCTGACTAGAAATCCGGACGATCAAACGCAGCCTTAAAGGCTTCTACCGTTTCTTTTTACTTTTTTTTCTTTTACTTTTTGTTTTCGCCTGAACGTGGAACTCTGAGGAGAATGTGTTCACTTGCTCTGCCTCCTCTCGGAGACGGCCGCAACGGCCGCGACAAGGAGGCGCTCCGATGGGCTGCCCTCGAGCGACTCCCCACCTAATAAAAGGTGAACTAGCCAAAGGAAACATAAGTGTTGCACGATCGCGATATCAAGTGTGGAGTCTAGACACACGACTAGCTACGTGAACTCCACAGTAGAGCCCAGCCATGGCGGTTATGGCCAAGGGAGCTCTATGGTAGAGCTCAGTTTTAGTGGCCATGGACACGAGAGCTCTGCCACAAAGCTCGGGCATCATCGCGAAAGAAGAAGCAGAAAAAGGGAATGAAGAAAAGTTGCAGATGAAGATGAGAGAGAGAGAGAGAGAGAGAGAGAGAGAGAGAGAGAGAGAGAGAGAGAGAGAGTGTGTGTGTGTGTGTGTGTGTGTGTGTGTGTGTGTGTGTGTGTGTGTCTTCGCAATGAAAAGGACAGAGGAGACAGAGACGTCCAGCTCTTCTATTATTTTCACGTGGAGATAACAATCATGCCGCGGTAAACCACGGGAGCAAAGCAGGTTAAATCGGGTAAAAGTCATAAAAAAATCGGATTTTCAAAAGAAATAAAAAAATCATATTTTTCCAAAATTATGAATAAATAAAAAAAATATGAAAATTGTCCACAATGAATTAGTAATATAATTTTTTTATATAAATTTATGAGAAATAAGTTTCTTAGATTGAATTAAATATAGAAATATTTTGGTAATATAGGTCGGGTTGGGTACGAATCAAGAAATTTGCACTACGCATAAATGGGTCATAAACGGATTAACTGATCAATTTGGGTTGGACTATTTATAATCCAACCCGACCCACCCGTTTGACAAGCCTATCTCTCAGTAAGTGAAGAGTCACATGACCTTCTGTTATCATAGAATCCAATATGCACACACTTTTGACATATGAAATAGTTTTCCAAGTGTTTGCAGCATAATACTTGTATTTTGTGTCCGAAAATATGGATCTTTTTCCCGTGTTAATACACTTTAGTAAGTGTTGGCGAGTGTCACGGTAAAAAAAAAAGGTTGTTAATAACGTTAAAAATCTCATATTGGCATCCCATTACACATGTACTCCACAGTAATTTTTGTCTCACGAAAACTCTCAAATCGGTGCCCTCATGACACATTTTACGTCATACTAACTGCTGTCTCACAAAAAATCCAAATCGGTACCCTCGACCCGAATTTGTGTATATAAGTTCGTAAAAGTAAACACAACTTGCTTATACACGTATAATTCCCCAAGTGTAAATATATATACATTCTACATGATTTCATTATTAGTTTGTGATTATCCCACAAGTTCATTTGTTACCAAAGTTCTCCTTCGGTTAAGCTCATAAAGAGAATTTATGTTGGGCCCAAGAAATGGCATAGAAGAGCTGGACCAGAAAGAAGTTCTTCATCTTTGGGCTACACAGTCCAAAAGCCACCCACTAAATAGAGTTCCATTAGGTTTGATTAGGGGTGAGCATAATGGACCGACCGGACTGGGAATCGCTCGAACCGGATTGGACCAGTAGGTTTGGCCCGGTTCGGAGGAAGCTTCGGTCTGGTTCCCGGTTCCTAAAAATGGAACCGGCGTCTAGGCAGTCCGATTCTCGGTTCCAGGAGCGGACTCGGACCGATGGACCGCCCGCCCGGACCGATAATTTATTTTTAAAAAAATATTAAACTAAATAGTGTAAATAGATGATAAAATATTATAAATAGGTAGCCACAGGTGTGATAGCCTGAATTTCGTTAGTTTTTTTAGCGAGTAAAGTGGGTTATGTAATGAAGTTTACGTTGGAATTATAAGATTATCGAATGCTAAATGAAGTATGGATTTAATGCTCGATGTTCGGTTTGAATTTTGAACGTCAGTGTGAGAATTTGATCCGGTTGAGTTAGTCCCGGAAGTGGAGCCTGAATGGAACACACCCCGCTCCCCTTGCCCCCTATATAAATCCTCTCTCTCTCTCTCTCTCTCTCTCTCTCTCTCATTTTTGCCCTCCCCTTCGTGGACACCCCCCCGAGAGCTCTCTCCCTCTCTTCCTCGTTCACTTCGCTTGACCATGCCGCGACGCCCTCCCCCTCTGCTTGTTCGAGCTCGCCCCGACGGCCACGGCAGTGGCTCTCATCCCCTCAAGGCCACCCCGTCGACCTCTCTCTCGTCCCCTAGCCGCGACGCCGCTTGAAGCCCTGCCATTTCCCCTCGGTCGCGTGACGCCCAAAGGAGGAAGAGGGCGACCTGAGCTCATTTCTTCGTCGTTTTTGCTACCATTTCTTCCTATACTCTCCGAGGCAAGTAAAGTTTCTAACTTCTCCGCTTGCCTGTCGATTCGTCGCTTGATTGGTTGTGATGCGATGATTTGAGTTGTGGTTATGTTTGAGTGAAATTTGGCGTGCATGTCATCTGAAACGGGTTTGCATATTAGATCTATTGCTAGGATAGGAGTCCTTTGAGCTTGGGCAAGATGAATCTGTGGGTTGATCGTGTTGATTTTCATCGAAAGGGAGTGAATTTGGTGTCGTTTTCTTGTCGGTCTTTGGCCGTGTGCTTTATTGTGTGCGAGTGAGCTTTGGTCGTGTGCCTTGATTGTGCGTGAGGATGGTTGGCTGTGTGCTTTGATTGTGAGTGAGAATGGTGGAAATGAGCTTTGGTTGAGTGCCTTGAGTTGGCGTGGGAAACATGATGTCTCTTAGTCGTGGAATGTCCTATTGAAGTATCGGATTGCATTGCATCTAAGTATCCAAGCACGAGTTGTGTCTTTGCACTGAGAAAGTGGGTGGTCATGTACTTATGGTCGACTCGTATTGTCTGATGCGTATGGAGTTTGAAATTCGTATGTTTGGTGTCTTGACTGCATCTGAAGATGAGAACATGTAATGAAACGGGATCCCGTTGGCCTGTGTCCCGAGGAGGACGATTGATATCCGCATGTGTCCGGATGACGCCCCGTGGGAGCCGGAGGGAAATTTGGAAGTCCACGGCCTGTCTCCCGTTAGAATACCTAAGGTTTGTGTCCCTCGGAAGCCTTGGAGTAAGGGAGTTACTCATGGCCAATGTTCCATAGACGAAAAGCTGAGGTGTTTATCCCTCAGAATCGAGGCCTGTGTCACTCGGAGACAAAATTGAGGCATGTGTCCCTCAAGAAACCACGGCCTGTGTCCCATGAAAAACTAGTAATGAAGTGGAAACGGAATAGTTGACATGTGGTCGTCTACATGTTCATGCGTGTGTAAGATTGAAATGTGTTACGTGTGGAATTGTTAAAGAGTCTCATATTGCTTGTCGTTGATGTCGAGTCCTTCTTGATTGAGTGATGAATTTATGGTTGGCTGTTAAGTTAGTTGTTTTACTGGCTAAGCTATTAGCTCACTCTTGTGGTTAAACTGTTTTATAGACTAGCTAGGTATGTCGATTCCTCTCGCCATTCCCACCGGTGCGCTAGTTGACTTTGTTCACTTGTGGGAAGACTACCATGTCCCCGAGTTTCCATTGGAACATTTTCGTGTGTTAGTTTCAATTCTGTGGGCAGATGTAGGTTTTTCGGAGATATTGATTCCGCTACGTTTCGTGTCACTGTTTATGAGAGACGTGTCTGGCCATCTGACAGGACCGCTACCTTTTATGCCTTCTGACGATGACAGCGACGGTGATACTAGCGCGGAGTAGTATCTGTGTTTAAGGGTTGCTGGTGATTAGAGTACATGTAGGATTTTGAAAAGGAAGTACTATTGTTACTTTTTGGGGAAGCGCCGTAGTAGCGTTTTGTTTTGGATGGGAGTGGTGGCGACAGAGGATAATAGGGTTGTAGTGTGGAGGAGTAGTTATATTTGTTTTCTTCCCTGCTGTTTGTCTAAGACATGATGTACGACCCAACGTTATAGTTTGTATATGTATATAAGCAGACATGGCCACGGGCTGGTTTGGGCCCGGAACCGGGCCCACGGTTCCAAATCGAAATCAGCCCGTGGCTTTCTGGCCCGGTTTCGATTTCTTGAAACCTTGAACTGATTCCGGGCCAGTTCCAAACGGCCAAAAATGGGGATTAAAAAAAAAACCGTTGCAAGCAAAATCACTTTTCTCTTTAGAGCAAATTCCAAAGGTGACCGTTGCTAACGGTCACCCTTATTATTATTATTATTATTATTATTATTTTACTAATTTCTAACCTATAATATATTATAAATACCACTTCCCATCTTTCATTTTTTTTCACACAAATCCTCTCTTCATCTCAATTCTCTCAAATTCTCTCTAACTCTCAATTATTCACAACATCCAATTTATTATTTTCTTTTCTTCAATTACGTTTTCTAATTCCTTATTTTATTTATTTATTTATTTATTTATTTCTTTAAATAATTTCCTATTTCAAATTCTTTTGTCATACCCTATATTTTTTGCATTATACCATATATTTTTTCTATATATAAAAAAATGGTAAATGGAAGTAGAATTAGTGGCAAAGGCAAGAGTAGGGAGGGGGAATCCGATTATCCTTGGGGACTTGATTTCGAAGTTGATATAGATGATTAAATCAATATTATTCCTAATATGGAGCAAGTCCAAACGTAAGAGAGTCTTCATCCTCCTACCGGTATCGAAAAAATGTCAACAATAAAGGAGCGTGAGTTTACATCCGACGTATGGGACCACTTTACGAAGATTGAAAGATTTGATATGGCTCCAAAAAGGTATGATGTAGTTTGTAAACATTGTGGGGTAAAATACAAATATATCTGTGGAACTGGATATGGAACATTTACACGGCATCTTAAGGCGAAACATCCAACTAAAGTGGGAATTGACACCAAGCAACAATAAATTTCCGGGTACGCCAATCCTAACACTCCTCCTTTATTTCGTTATAATGAAAAAACTTATAAAGAAGAATTAGGTAAATTTGTTTCCGTTGAACATTTATCATTTAGTTTTGGTGAAAGATTTGGTTTTGATCAATTTATACAAAATGCACGTGCTCCACAAGCAAAACGTGTTCCTAGAAATACACTTAAATGCATTATTAAAGATCTTTATAGAAAAGGAAAAAAAGATTTACAAATTTTTTTTATGAATTTTAATGGACGTGTGCATATAGATAACGATATTTGGAGTGATCATTGGCAAGTTAATTCTTATATAGGTATAACATGTCATTGGATAGATGATAGTTGCAATATTCAAAAAAGAGTTATTGTATTTAGAGTCTTTGATGATAGGCACACGGTAAATAATATTTATAGATTAATTAGGCAAATTTTAGAAGAATATTATTTGCTTAATAAAAAATTTTCAATTAGTTTTGATAATGCCACGACAAATACCGCTTCAATTATTGAACTAGAAAAGATTTGTAAATCCGTTTTTGGTGGATAATTTTTTCACGTTAGATGTACTTGTCATGTTTTAAATTTATGTGTACAAGATGGTTTAAAAACTCTTGATATTTTTCTCGACCCAATAAAAATGGCAATTCAATTTTTTTGGAAACATTTCCAAAAAGTGAAAGAATAGTCAAAATTTTGTAGAGCAAGTGGAAAAAAAATCAAAAAGATTTCCAAAAGATGTTCCAAATCGTTGGAATTCTACTTACGAGTAGCTTAATGAATATTTTGCATATAAAGATTTATTATGTGCATTTACTTCAAATAATATAACTCAAATTAATTTATACCCACAAGAATGAGATATTTGTAAAAAAAAAATATAGATATTTTAAACGTTTTTGATGATTTAACTTTTATTTTGCGATGTTTATTATCCTACTACGCATTTATTTTTAATAGAATGTATTAATATTGTTGGATTTTTTGAAGAAAAAGAAAATGATGATTTATTAAGTGACGCTATTAAAACAATGCGAACAAAATGGCTACATCATTATAGGGAAATTCCTATTACTTATTTAGTTGCTTTTGTTTTTTATCCACGTTGTAAATTAGATGGTTTAGGTGATTATTTGAATGCGTATTGTGAATATTTACATTTAATTGATGAGGTAAATATTAGAAATATACAAACAACGGTTAAAAACGCAATAATAGAATTATATCATGAATTTTGTAGTACATATAATCTAGGTGATAGTGGATCTTCTCAATCTAGTGACATACAAAATGGGAACATAGGTAAAATTAGTAGAGGGTACCAACTTCTGTTGCATAGGCAAAAAAAGAAAAATGGAGCAATATGAAGTAATTCTGAAATAGAGAGCTATCTAACCGTTTCTTTTGAGTTTGATAAATCTGAAGGAAGCACAAATTTCACAATATTGGATTGGTGGAAGAGGCATTCCACCCAATTTTCAATTCTTGTTCTAATTGCAAAATAAATTTTAGCAACCACTTGTTCGACAGTTGCGGTAGAACAAGCATTTAGCACTGGAGGCAATATTTTGGACGAACGACGTTCAAGATTAGTTCCCGATTCGGTGAAGGCTCAAACTTGTGTTGATAATTGGACAAAGGCTCAATATAGACAACAAGAGATAGATCACAATAATGAAGTCGAATTCTTTGATGACGGAGATACCACCACCACCGGTATCGGAACGGGTAGCGACGATTGACGATGTGGTAAGTATTTGGTTATCAAAGGTAAGAGAACTACATGGGCTTTGATTCTTCTATCTCAAGAAAATATGTAGGCGTTTAATGATAATTCATTAAGTTTAAGGCCCCCCTCCCTTTTTTCCCCTCCAAATTTGATTACAATTTGTATTTGATAATTCATTATTTCATAATTCATAATTTTCTTTTATTTCATAATTTGATTATAATTTTATTACAAATTCATTACAATTTAATTTTTAAACTAAAAAATCGTAACCGAAACCGGCAGTTCCATTTTCGGTTCGGAACCGAAACTGGGCCCGGAACCGCCACTTAAGGTTCCGGTTCTGGTTCCCCGAAAAATTGAATCGGAACCGCCGATTCATGAACTGTGGCCATGTCTAGATATAAGTGCGTGAAATATGGTGTTATTGGATGCGTGTCTTGGATAATGATACGGCCTGACATGTATATGTCGTAAAGCCCCTAAGGTTATATCTTAAAACGTGCGTGCTAGGTTTTCTCTATTGATTTATTGTCTGGTGAAGTATCTCCATTGCGTTTCCCGCACGTGCCTCTGGTTTATAATATTAATATCACATAAAAGCAGAGCTCGTTAGTAAAGTGACGGCCTGGGACGTCACAACGGGACACACCCATCCCTCAGATGAAGACTCGGCGCACATTTGTCTGTTCAAGATGATTTTTTTAACTTCTATCCAAAGAAAACTAGGGACTTTGTGTTGAGAAAACCTTCCTTCTGAATATTTTGATTCTGACAAAACTTACATTGTTTAGAAAGAATCTAGTTAATGCAAATAAACCTTTATTGCAGGAATGAACACGTAAACAGAAGCTTGTATTGTTCTAAATCTGGTGTTCAGACTCAAGGTGTAGTTGTCATATATTTTCTTCTGAGATATTTGAAGTCTTTTATTCAGACGGAGGAAGGTGTTACCTCTGAAGACTAAATCTCGCGAAAACTTATGTGATACGTTAGCAAGGATTTTACTGAAGCTAAGAGCCACTATTCTAATCTGTTCAGATTCAGAGAGTCTCTTTGTACTTCTGAAGACTGCTTCTGAATTATGTTCAGATTCTGTAGTATCTTTTTGGCTAGATTCTGAATACCCACATTTGACAGATTTTTGATTTGGCCGCGTTATTTATGGAAGTCTGTAAGATTTGATTGACATGATTATTTTTCAATCAAATTAGGAGAATATCCGATATCACCTTCTAGGAACAGGATATCTTGGAGATTTTGGATTAACTCTACTTATGGAAACTAAGGATTTTGTTGTATGGGCGACTGAATTTGAAGGGTTCAGACTCTACTCCAACGGCTACTAAATCTTCCTAAATACAGTCTCATTCAATCAGGACCGGTGGCGTTCAATCAGCGATTGAGAAGCGATCCTTTGAAGAACCTTGGTAACGGCTAGTTCGAGGGAAAAAGAATATAAAGGGAGATCAATGGTGACTGTCACGAGAGAGATCAAGAACTTATAATTCTAAAGTGCTGAGTTATTCAGATTCACATTCTCTTGTTCTCGAGAGCTGAAAATTTCATCTTTGAGAGGTTATTTGTAAGAGTGATAAGTGCAATATCTCTTGTAACCTTTCAATGATTCATTTAGTGAAATCCAGCCAATCGGCTATTATCGTGGGAGTATGGACGTAGGCTTGCTAAAGCCGAACCACTATAATCTTGGCATGCAATTCTTTCTTACGCTAAACTCTCTCTCTCTCTGTCTCTCTCTTTGTCTCTGTCTCTGTCTCTGTCTCTGTCTCTTGTATTTAGAATTCTGCACGTTCTGCTACTAAACTTATTCTGTTCATACTTTGAATTCGTTTAAATTTCACAATTAGAATCGAAATTGGTTCAGAATCGCCTATTCACCCCTGTCACGCCTCGATCCTCGGGCACGCAACAATACCAAACACCTCGGGTCATTTAAGGGCAATGTCCCAAGCATGTCGTCGACCCATTCATTTTACCTTTAAATTACGCCCATGAGAAAATGAAACACTACCTAGACAAACATAAAGACAGTGATAGATAGTAGGAGACCAACAACAAGCATACAGCAAAAGCTCATTTTACTTATCTACCGTTAACCCTGGCAAGCTGGTATCTACAAGCCCTATCTCAGGGCCACTTCCTGTAACTCTCAAAAAGATTCCAGGTCGGGGTTGGAGATTAACACTACTCCAAGCTACTTAAAAAGAGGTCGACTCCCACGTCCACCTCAGAGTGCTCTCCACCGCTAGGGTCTTGAAAATGGTTAACAACAACGAGTAAGATATAAAATTTTAGTAAGTCAACGCCCTAAGCTCGAGTAGGGTGCTGATTCGCTCAGGGAGGCCTAAATATGCAGGTTGAAGTCGATGACAGATCAATAGCGTGCGACTCTCACAATGCTCTGGCTACCACATGATTAGGCACATAACTCAACAATCAATCATCATTCACATGCAAACTTTGTCCGCCTTGGCCCACACATTGCACCATATAATCATGGCATCCAAACCACACATAGACCAAGGCACACAACCAGAAAACTCATTATAATTTCTCATGCGCAATGCATCACACGTGTTCCAATTATTAGTGGCCACTCGGCCCCAGCACATTAGACAGTTGGTGCTCAGCACACTAGGCGGTTGGTGCTCTTCCGATATGACAGAGATTCGTCCCGCCCCGTCGGGCACGACAACTGATAGTCCCCTAGGTACCCCTAGGCTAGACATATCAGGTATTCCTGTAGGGAGCATCGATCAGGCACAAGCCGTGATCGGCATCCGACCAGCCTGGCGATACAGACTGTCGTACAATCGATAAGTAGTGTGATTTCGATTGGCACGACACGAACATATTAGGCTTATCCATCATATGACCACACAAGCACACCAGGCAATTATGCCAATTCATATCTTCGCATTTAGCCCAATGCAAACATGGTCGTGCTCACAATCCAACTTACTGCAATTATTCACACATAATAATGCAAAAAAAATATTCACACGTGATCACAGCGACACACAATTATTGCCAAACTTGGTATTCCTTACTTTAATACCGTATTGAATTTTTCAAACACGAAAACATAATATTCTGGTGCTATCTCATAGTACGTCCTTAATTACGCGCCCAACAATTCATTTTTCGATATAACAATTTAATTTCAAATATGGGTGAGTATAGTCTATACACATGCATTCAAGGGCACAAGACAATCACCAAATAATAACCAATTAATTATAATTATTATTTATTCCGATCACGGTTAATTAATCCGATTACAGTTAATTAATTCGTTCACGGTTAACTATCCCACCTTCAGTTAATTAATCCAACTACGATTAACAAAAGTAACTGTAGTTTATTAACCTGACCATGGTTAACGAAAAGTAACTATAATTTAATAAAGTAACTACGGTTAATTAAAGTAACCATGATTAACCAAAAGTAACTATAGTTAATATAAAGTAACTATGATTAATTAACCTAACCAAGGTTAACTAACCCAACCATGGTCAACCAATTAACCTAACCAAGGTTAATTAATATAAACTAACCATGCTTAGCACTAACCAACCATAATTAACACTAATTAACCATAATTACCACTAATCTAATCTAACCCTAAACGCAATTAAAAACCTAATAAAGGATTAGGGGGTTAACTCACAAACTAACGCAACGGCGACGACGGCGACACGGGCGCACGAGCGGCGAACGATGGTGACAGAGCTTGAATCGCACCAGACGATCCACGGGTCTCCACCGACCAGCCTCTGTGCAGCTCAATTCCACGAAAATCCACCAAATTTCTGGACAATCAGCCCTCAGATATGAGTTTCCCTCGATCTTACGGTTGCATAGGAAAAAACGGAGCTCAATTTGCCTTTCGGACGAGCTCAAACAGATGATTTTTTGCCGGGTGCGCGCAGAAAATCGAGAAGACAAGCTCTCGGGTTGGGTGTTCGCGGCGGCGGTTCGGCTCGGCAGACGGTGGCTCGGGCGGTGGTGGTGGTGTGCGGGTGCGGCGGTTCAACATGGTGTGGCACGGCGGACAACAACGAACGGCGGTGGACGACGTGCGGCGGAACTTGGGCGGCACAAAAATGGAGATGAAGAGGGAGAGATGGTGCACGGCCGAAAATGGGGAAGAAAGAGAGAGGGGTTCAGGAAAAAATGGGGAGGGGAAAGAGAGAGAGAGAGAGAGAGAGAGAGAGAGAGAGAGAGTGTGTGGGGCCCAAGGTCATTAATGCCCATAATGACTTTTGTCTTATATCCATTAATGCAAGGGGCAATTTGGTAATTTCACAACAAGGGGTAGGTTAGTCATTTGGCATAAAGGTTGAGGGTATTTTGGTCATTTGGTATCAAGGGTAAAATGGTAATTTCAAGAAAAAGAGCAAAACGGTAAATTTACCTTTAGGGGCAAAATGGTAAATTCACTTTCAAAGGTCCGCTAGGACTAGGCTCGGGCTCAAACGGTCTCAATGCTTCGATTTGACGGCTCGATAATCTCGGCACGCGAAATTCTACTCGAATACTCTCTTAAAAATAATAATTCATCGTTCAAATATTGTCCCTTAAATCTCGAAAATACAATATTATTTATCAAAATAGAATTCATGGATAAAAATCTACCGAATTCTATTATCTTACAAATGTCGAAATTTTGGGATGCCACGACCCCCCTCTAGGTGATATTGCTAGAGTCAACACTTTGTATGTCGTTTGTACTCTGTTTCGATTTGTATTTGTACTGCTTCTGCTATAACGTTAGTTTGTGATGTTAATGAGTCCTTGTGTTCTGTTGTGGTGTTAATGAGGCAAATGATTGTTGTTGAGTTTACCGTTTCCATTGGACCGCCCAGGAATCGGACCGGACTGGTCGGCCCCGTTCGCGAGACCGTTGGTTCGGTCCCCGGTTCCGAAAATTGAGAACCGAGGCCTCCTGTCCAGTTCCCGATTCTTGAGGGGAATCGGACCGGACCGGGAACCGATCACCCCTAGGTTTGATGCTTTTGAGTGTGAAACAGCCTAAGAAGAAACGAGTTATGAATGATTAGATTAGCAAAGCACTATTTTCGCGGCTATTAATTGTTGAGAAAATCCTCTTCTGGATATTTTGATTTTGACAAAACTATCATTCTTTAGAAAGAATTTGGTTAATGCTCTAAAAAACTCTATTGCAGGTACCACACGTGAATGAAAAAGCTTATACTGTTCCAAACCTGGTATTTAGACTCAAGACGAAGTCGGCACATATTTGCTTCTGAATTAGTTAAATCATATTATTCAGATGGAGTGGGATCTCACATCTAAAGATTCAATTTTTATCTTTGGAGAAAACTTATGTGAAACATCAACAAGGACTTTATCAAGCTCATATTCATTGTTCTAGTCTGTTCAAATTCAAGAGACTCTTCTACTTCTGAAGACTGCTTCCGAATTATGTTCAGATTCTGTAATATACTCTTTTCAGATTCTGAAGACCTACGATGGCAGGTTTCTATTTTTGGCTGTGTTATTTATGGAAGTTTGTAATCTTTAATTGACAGGATTACTCTACAACCAGATTGGTAGAATATCCTTAATTGGAAATTACCTTCCATGGGACAAGAAAACTTCCATATTTGAACAATTCTGATTATGGAAACTGAAGATTTAGTTGTATGGGCGACTGAATCTGAAGGGTTCAGATTCTACTTCCAACGGCTACCAAATCTCTTTAGATACAGTCTCTTCTAATCAAGATTGTTGACGTCCAATCAGCGATTGAAGAGCGATTCTTCGGAGGACCTTTGCAACAGCTAGTTCAAGGTCGAAGGAGTATAAAAGGGGATCCATGGCGATTGTTGCGAAGAGCGATCAGAACTAAAAAGTCCAAAGTGCTTGAGTTATTCAGATTCATGTACTTGTTCTTGAGAGCGAAATACTTTGTCTTTGAGAGGTTTTGTAAGAGTGTGAAAGTGTGATATCACTTGTAACCTTTCATTGATTCATCTATTGGAATCCAGCCAATCGGTTGTCAGTGTGGGAAAGTGGACGCAGGCTTATCTAAGCCGAACCACCATAATCTTCGTGTGCAATTTCTCTTATCCATAAACTCTTTATTTATTGCATACGATTGTTCAGAATCTCTTTCTGAAAGTCATTCAGATTCTGAATTTGTGATTCATTTGATTTATTTTTTTTAACTCCACGATTTAGAGTAAAATTTGTTCAGAATCACCTGTTCACCCCCACTAGGTGATATTGCTAGATACAACATTAATAACACGAAAACTATCCGTCTTATTAGTTTGGTTCTGTCTGTGAGATGTTCAAAAATCAATTCCGTTGGGTTTCATGTTTGTCAAAATTTGGAACCGAATCAACGGACCGCGGAAGCGAAAATAATCTCGAGATTTCTTCGGATTATCGACTTAATTTCGATTGGTCTTCAACGTATGGTAATTTGGCCTCTATATTGCCTAAGCCAATTGTCAGATCCACTCACACCATGGCCCATTATTAGCATCTCCCGGAACACCAATTTTTTGATCTGGTTAGGTCTGGTGTCATTGTTTTTGCAATAGATCATTCTATGATTACGATTCTACCGTATATATGTCTTTCTATTCCATGGATATGACAATGTAGACGCTTATAACCTCCCCTCCATGCCGTACGAAATCAAAAGGTCAATGAATTGTACGCATCCTACTACGATATTATCTCAACACCTAAATCAACTTAAACTATTAATCCCATATTCAACTACCCAGAGCTCCCGCCATGATTCAAGTGGAGTCATCCGAGAAGATCCACGAAATCGAAATGATCTCGAATCTCATTTGATTAAATGCACAATCCAAACAATGATTTTAAAAAAGAAGTGGGTCAACTCCAGCCTCCATTTGGTCATAACCAAAGAGCTAGTTTAATAATGGAACACTAACTAAACAAATAAGAATTAGCTGGTCCTTAATAAAATAAAGTCTTTAAGTTAGGTGCGTATTGCCTGGCTTAGAACCTTTTGTTATTGTCACCAATCTAAGGGAATATATTAACACAGAGATACGTCAGCTAAGGGAAATCTCCATAATTTATAAATTAAGCCAAATAATTAATTTGTGACATGCTGCAGTCCCGAGTATTATTATCTTTTATTTATATATTAGAGCTAATAAAGCAGTAGTTAACAATGGGCATGCGGCCCTACTGGTAAAGTGATTAGGGGGTAGGGAGGCTAGTATCATAGATGCGAGGTTCGATTCCACGCTTTACAAAGAGGCCGTATAGCTAAAATATCTTATCTCTCATTGTTTATAGTGAATAAATAATTCTTGGTGAACGATACTATGCTTTTGGATTTTTTTTTCCCGGGGACTATACTTTTGGAATTTGAATATGCACTAATAATGACTAATATATTTCTAAACCAAGTGGGGTAGAACTCATGTGCTCAAAGGCTAGCAAAACCCTTTTGTTGATCTTTCTTTTGGTAGGATCGAGAGGAGAATCGGGCCCATGTGCATGAGTTTTAGCACAAAGAACAGTAGTAGGTTAACGGGTGGTCAGTGCCTAAATGCTTTAAAAAAATGATAACAAAAAATGACATTTTAGTAGAATTTATTATCCTTCTTAATAGATGTTGCTGGAAAAGACTGCTGCTCCATCTTGCATTTAATAAACTATTTTTATCTTTTAATTTCTTCATGAATAGTTAAGAAGCATTTGTTAACTAGACAAATGCTTGTGTAGTTTTAATATTAACAAAAGAGTCGTAACTATGCCTTCCTGATTTTTATATTGTGTATAAGGCTACCATGATTTAGTATTTACAAAAGTGAAAAAAACTATATTGAAATTTCACGTAAAGATTTAAATTGATAAAGTTAACGGGTATACCAGTTTAGGATTTTTACCTTTCATTTGTCATAGTTGTACTAATTTGAGATTTTTCGTGGTATTAATTCAATTTAACTGAAAGTAACGGAGGGTAAATTTGTTACATGTGCACTGATTTGGGATTTTTAGTGATTAAAAAATTAGTTTGGGATAAATTTTTCACAGGTATATCAATTTGGAGTTTTTGGTAGTCAAAAAATTTATTTGAGATAAATTTGTCACGTGCGTACCAATTTGAGATTTTTCGTGGCATTAACCCTATTCAAAAGAATCGTAACTATGCCTTCCCGATTTTTATGTTATGTAAAACTTAATCATTATTTAATATTAACAGAAATGGAAAGACTATATTAAAATTTCACGTAAACATTTAGAGTTAAAGTGTTAAAACTAAATTCCGTACGGTAAGTTTAGAATTAATCGGGTCATTTTTCAATCACTAATGGAATATATGACTGTAGGGACCACGACGAATTGAAGACCACGTGTTTGGTAATAGACCACTGACTAGAATGACAAGGAAAATGGACCGATGAGACTGAACACATTTATTATTGACGGTGATGGTTGGTGCCCTAATCAGGACGAGCAGCCCAAGTAGCTCAATTTTGGCAATTTTATATGTCGCTTCTGCCCTTTTGATTTGTCAAAGTAGAAGATGACAATGTCTTTTACCTTTCTCCGGCCAACAATTTGAAGATGACAAGTTGATTTCATCGCTTTTAATTTAGTCGGCAACCACGCCGGACGTCCCGTGTTAAAATATTCTTAGATCCCACGTCGCGGATAGCGTAAAAAGATCTGGACTAGATACATTGCTCTTGATGTAATTATGATAGATAATAAACTAATTAAATCATCGAAAAGATCAATATGAAGGACATTGAGCATAATCCAGTCATTTCGATCTGCTTAACTCAATGACAGATAATATGTTATTGTTGTTAGAAAATTTATTGTTATTATTCATGCAATGACATTGGATTTATACCGCATCCACGAAAGTTTACTCAAACTTGTTTCAGTAAAAAAAAAAAAAATTCTTGAACATTTAACTTTCGAAGTAAAATCCAAGTCAAATAACAACAAAATCCATGTTTTCCTTTCTTCACTGGCTCTCAATATGCACAGATCTAGAACTATTTCCTTCTTTTGTGTTCTTTGATGTTAGAGGCGCCAGCGCAAGCAGCAACCACAACCACTCGTGGTTGACTTAGATCTGCCGGCATTTTCCATGCATTTTTTTTTTCACCAACTTTCTCTTTCAGAATATAGGAAGCTGCTAACCTGACAGCCTGACAGTACTGTCAGTTATTTCTGACCACACGATCTCTCAATCAATGAGTGCTTTATGCAAAACCCGCGGTGATAGTGTGTGGATCTATGATTGAGATTGTACATTCCCTAACAGTACTGTCAGGGAAGCATTTTCCCAAAATATACTCCCCTTTCATTAATTATTTCTAAGTATATTTCTCACAATGATATCCATAAAAAAGAATCTATAAATTTCTCACATTGTGTGTGTGTGTCTTTTTCATCTCTGTTTGCAAAAAGATCTCCTCCATGTCCTGGTTCCTAGACGGAAGCCCATCAACCATTATGAATCGACTCCATATCGAGATCCATGTTGCTTTAGTTTATAGTTTATACTCCATCACGAAGAAATTTGCTATGGCAGAAACGCTTTTTCTCCTGTCTTTTAATATATCGTTTGTTATGATCATGGGATACTTTTTTAGCTTTTATGAACCAAATTAAGTCATAATTTTCAGAAAATTGGACGTATTTGAGTCGATGAAAATACGATGTAGAATACGAGGGCCTAGAGAAAATGGTCGAAAATTATTAAAAAAAGAATGGAGAAGCAGGATAGCAAGGAGTAGGAGAGAGTCGGAGAAACAAAAATAAAAATAAAAAAAACAGATATTTTTTCTGTGTAAATCGCAAACCTACTTTCCTGATGAAATGAACATCAGAAAAGTAAAAGTCATCACCCGAAATTCTAGTCAATTGATAACGTATCCTGAATATAAGAAAGTTGAATTAAAGTGTAATCCGAACGTAAAAATTCTGCATCGATAAGGGAAAGTCCAGAGGCAAGAACATTAGTAATCCTGCAATAATTAGACGGAATTTGGTCTACTAAGGTAGCTGCAGTAATACTAATCATAATAGTAAGAAGAAGAAGAAGAAGAAGAAGAAGAAGAAGAAGAAGAAGAAGAAGAAGAAGCAGAAGAAGAAGAAGAAGAAGCAGCAGCAGCAGCAGCAATGTTGTCAAGTGTGAAAACTAGATAGGATGGTCAATTACTTTGCATCAAAAACAAGAATTTCAAAAGGATATGGCTCTCTTAGCGCCTTACCTGCATAGTTATGGTGCACCACACTTCCATTCAAATCTCTCGCCCAAGCATCTCGACTAGCATGTAATGTATGTGCTGGTCAAAAACCCACGTGCCATATATATTTATTTCACCTAGGAATATATATATATATATATATATATATATTATGGAAAAAATGAATTATATACATATATGTATATATTCCGCTGATTGTGAGAACGATTGGTACTATGCGGACTGTGGAGGATCACAAATTTCCGCTTGACGAATAGGGCCTTCTTTGAGGATTTTCTTCCATTTTTGAAACGCTGAATTTGATTAAGCGTGTGGTTAATGTAGCACGTCACAAGAATACCAGATAAATAGAAGTACCCTTTCACATGAATTTGAAAGCACAACAAGTATATGACAGATACTGGTATGTCGGGGAAATGGAGAAAATTACCAGAAAAGTCCTAAACTTATTGTGATTGTACAAATTCAGTCATAAACTTTTTCATAATTTGCCAATTGAGTCCGCCACGCCAATTTTAGCCAGAAAACGCTGACGGGGATGCCGGCCGTCTACGTTAGGAAAATGATCAAGGGTCTGACTATGACAAGGTGAAATCAGTTTGACTTTGACCCGGATAATACAATCCTCCTCTTGTAGATCAGAATTACAACCCCTATCATTGTGTCTCATTAGAATGGAGCTGTGATTAATACACTTTTGTGACACATCCTTTCTCGTTAATTAAGTGCGATTCAGGAAAAATGTTAGACCATGATGATCACTTCTCGAATGAGATATAGCTTGTGGGTCGATAACACTTGTTAAGTAAAGCTCGAATTCTCAAATGATTATTGACCAGAGTATGTTACTGTTTTTGGAGGATTTAGCTCGCCCTTTCTCTCTATTCGGTTATTTCATCTTCACAATGGCATTGTAACATCAACCGGACGGTCTCTCCCTTAGACTTTGATTTTTCAATTTCATTAGGAAAGAGTTGTTTAGTGATTTTGGTAGAGGTTCAACTTTCACCACACTCTCTTCCTTTTCTTACTATTCCTTGGAATTGACCGCTCGGGTCGACCACAGTTTCCTCTCTGCAAAAGAACAAAAAGTTAATATCATGATAACATAGTCCTAAGTTTTCCACTTACCACCATGATTACATTGCACCACCATGATTTATGGCCTCATCATAAACTTCACTAACCCGTTTTTTGTAGAGAGGAAACACCAAACCCTAACAAGGACACCAAAAAGACGGATTCAAATCAGATCGCAAAGGAATGAATGGACAGGGTAGAGAAACGAGACCCCCCATGATACCGATCTTGACCAAGTGAAAAAAAAAACGAGACATATTATTCAATTGGGATAATGACTTGTGTACTTGGTACTTTATTATTCTAGCGGAAAGGACAATGATTAAACATATCTGTCTCCTTTAACTCCCGGGTAGTTTGTCTTTTACTCAGCCCCAACCAACTTTCAAGTTTCTAGACGACCCTTGTGCGGGAAAGTTAGTTTGCGGAAACCCTAGAAAATCGCTGCGAAAGTTAAATGCATGTCGTGCTTATTTTATGATTCCCACTTTAGGAAAAAAAAACATCATAAGACTAACATAATCATGGCGTACCCAGTGCTTGAGCACGTAGCGAAGCACTCAGAGCCATAATTAGTACCACGTAATGTCAGAGAGGGGGACACGTGTCCGGCCCAAAATGGGCCGTAGCTGTCACGTGGTGCTTTGGGGAGGGTCACGGCCCAAAATGGGTTTTTCCAAGAGGGGGAGCGTCTTGAGGGCAGACTGGGTTATGAACTCATCAGCATGCACGTGCACGTCAAGCACCAATGCGAGTTGTTTATTTCTTAATTTTATCCTTTTCGAGAGACGTCGAGTTGTCAGATCTGAATGGGGCTCTTACCAGATTTTTTGTATTCCTTTTTCTTAAATTTACACAAGTGTTATTGAGTTGAGACTTTGAGAGAGAGGGAGAGGGGGGGCATCTATAAAGAACGCAGTTGGATCTTCCCATGTAAGAGGGCAAAAATGGTTTACTCTTTGTAGAAAAGTTGCCACAAAACGAAGACACGAGCGATCACAAGCTCTCACAAAAACACAGAGGGAGGGAGGGAGAGAGGGAGAGAGAGTTGCAGCAATGGGAAGGAGTCCATGCTGCTCAAAAGAGGAAGGGTTGAACAGAGGGGCTTGGACTGCTCACGAAGATAAGATCCTCACAGACTACATCAAGCTTCACGGAGAGGGGAAGTGGAGGAGCATTCCCAAAAAAGCAGGTTAGTCTCAATACGAGTCCTGATCTTGGTTAAGCGTGCTCTGTTTTTTTGGGATTTTGTTTTTTCTCTGTTGAGTTTCTGAGAAAGTGGAGAGGCAGTGTTTAGGGTTCTGTTGGATGATGGTGGTGCCTGATTGATTGATCTTCGGTTGGGTCATCGTCTTCTTCCGTGCAGGTCTGAAGAGATGTGGGAAAAGTTGCAGGCTGAGGTGGTTGAATTATCTGAGGCCTGACATCAAGAGAGGAAACATCGCCAGCGATGAAGCAGACCTCATCACCAGGCTTCACAAACTCTTGGGCAACAGGTTGTTTATATAGTCATTTTTCATATTTCCCCTGCTTTAGTTCACTGAGTAATTCATGGGGAAGAGAAACTAGAAATTCTTCTTGTTGTTTGAGGTGGAATTTGCAATCGGATATCTTGTTTAAATTTGTGTTATCGATAAGCGATTTGGTGAAGTATTGTCTTGTTGTATAATATAAAATAAAGCACATCGCCTTTCTTTCTTAATCATTAAATGCTTTCGGCAAATGCATATTAAAATATAATAATTTGTCACAAACGTAGATCAAGAGAATTTAATTTCCAGGTTAAAGTTGTCGTATCTTTTAGGGTGATGCCTTGGCGCTTAATTGATCAAGTGCTTCTTGTTTGCATATGTTCATGCATGCACGTGCATGACATCACATCATCTTCTTGTGTTTTTTGCTTTAATTAATGACACAGAAAGTTAATTATCTGTGTAGATGGTCTCTCATTGCGGGAAGACTTCCAGGGCGAACAGACAATGAAATCAAAAACTACTGGAACTCCAATTTAGCCAAGAGGGAACATGGAGGGAAGAAGCCAAACCCCTCCACAACTGAGAAGACCAACCCGATGGCCACCTCCGCTATAATGCGGGACGAGACTCGGAACCTGGTGCTGGCCGGAGACTCCACGCTCCACCATGCGGAACTGCCGCCAGGAACCGGCGAGACGGCGAAGAGCAGGCAATCTTCGGAATACGAGCCGAGCGACGTCTCGTCGCCGGCTTCCACGTCTAGGGAAGAGCCCAACTTGGACCAGCTCATGGTGGACTGCACCGTCGGCGAGTTGGACCTCGTGGAGATTCTTGATGGTTCTGATTTTAGGCTCAATGAGTTTGGGAATACTTCTCAAGTGATGAGCACAGTTGAGAACGAGGGAACGAGCCAGGACAACAACGTTGGAGGTGCTTCTCCTGGACAGGCACATAATTGGTGGAGCGAGGGATTGGTGATGGATAATTGGGTCTCCGACCTCGCCGAGACGAGCTCGGGTTTGGGACCTTTCGCTTCGATCCTACACGGTGCCGAAGATTGGATCCTATAGATTGAACGCTGCTTTTTGTGAGAATAATTTGAAGTTTCTGCAAAAGGGGTTTCCTCAAAGTGTGCGTCGATTCAAAGTATATCTAAACATTAATCGTTGAAATAATCTTGAGCTGTTGTCTAGTGTGGAGTGATCACGTAGATCATGTGGATGGTAATGTTCTTGGTTCTGTCCAAACGTAACATTTTCTATGTTCAGCATGCTTTGTAAACTATGTACTTGTAAAATGCATGTGTTTTTTTTTATAATTTAAGTGGGATTTAAGGATTATTATGACTCACTTAAAAGAAGAAGGACATGGAATCGAGGTACTTCGTGCGGATTTCTGTCTTAGAGTTCTACGTTCCGGTTGTGCTCATTTATTCCTTTGTCTGGAAACTTTTATTATTCAGGTATGGGCCACATTAATGTCCCCTCCGCTTCAAGAGACAATCTTGGCCATGAGAGGAGAAAATGGATATTATCGTTGTCGACAATGAAAGTATTTTTCATGGGCTAATTATTTCAGGCGAAACTAACGGAGTATTATTCGATAATAAAAAAAACGGAGTATTAATTCTTCCTTCTTTGTTTCTTTGTTCCCCATTCTCTCCTTTCTTAGTTTCCAATGCTGCCCTTTCTCTATCCCATGAGCTACTGTGTTCTGCACACTACGCGCTTAGGCGTCGTCGCTACAAAACTTTGTCTGAGCCAGGCGACCCTCGCATCACAGTGGCTCCCCCACGGGACATTGAAACAGGACGACGGCGCGACAAGTGAGGGAAGCAGCATGCAATGGCGGTCGAGCGAGCCACGACGAGGTGTGGCGCAGGGCACGGCAGTGGCTGAGGCAAAGGGAGGGAGGGAGGGGCGTACATTAAGTTAAGCTAAGCGCTCAGTCTAAGGTCCATCCTAAGACTAATCAAAATACTACTTTGGTCATCTGATCATGACACCAACATACCAAACACCAGTCGGCCGCCAATATTAATTACGCTCACGGTCTAATTAATACTCTTTGTTAGACTTTCTTACAGTTTCTATGCTTATAATTAGGAACATAATTCTGCTCTCGAAGACTATTAATAATGTCCTCGTCAGTCCTGTCCTTTTCTTCATAATACACATCCACGCCTTACTTTAAGAAAGGGTCTACCCTAACTAGTAAATTTATAGCTGGTATACTTCATTTTTTTCACAAATAGATAAACGCTCCAATGTGCTCCAGCATTATATACACAACTGAGGCAATATTATTCTTTTTTTTTCTTTGGTCATAACTTATATATAGATGTACTTATGAGAAAAAAGCCAAATTATGCCTAAAGTTTTTAACATAATTTTTAGAGTTAATACCACGAAAAAGCACAAACAGATATACCTGTGAAAAATTTACCACAAACTAAATTTTGACTACCAAAGACCCTAAACTGGTAACAAATTTACCCTTCTTTAGCTTACGTTAAAATTTACCGTTAAATTGCTGAGTTAGATTGCATTTGGCAGTTGACGGGCGTACAAATTTGGGGTTTTTACCATCCGTTTGTCACAAGTGTACCCGTTTGAGATTTTTCGTAGTCTAACGAAGGGTAACTTTTTCACATGTGTACTGGTTTAGGGCCTTTGGTGGTCAAAAATTAGTTTAGGGTTGGTGGCAAAAAATTTAGTTTGTGGTAAATTTGTCACACGTGTACCAGTTTGAGATTTTTCGTGGTTTTAATCCTAATTGAAATGTGAATGAACAGAATTTGCACCGATACTTGGATGATAGCAATAACTATACTTTGTTTTTCTCAAAATTTGTGAATTACCAATTATATACTTTATTGTCTTATATTTGTTAAGACTCCAACATCGCTTGATAACGTGAATAGTAGTAGAAAGGAATCTATAGGTATGGGGGTTAGTAGGAAAGTTGAAGAGGCAAAAGAAGAAAAGATGCAAGGGTCACTCATTTTGTGGAATGGTGGTGGCTCTGGCATTACACGTGCTCTCCAATGATCCACGAACGATAGTCTTTTTAGAGTCCTACACATGTGCAAGACCTTGAATTAGGTCAAGATTGATGGGTGGTAAAGGTCAAATCTGAACAATAATTCAAGATCAAATTCGATGCATCGATTCCAGCAAACTATGTAGTTAGGAACGGCGTAAATCCGTCAAATTTAGATGCTTTTTTTAATAGGGAATTCAATTTTCAAGAGAAACCCAGCTCCTAAATCCATGCTTCAGCTCAAACTTTATTTGGAAAAAAGGCAAGGGGAAACTTATAAACCCTATAACCACTCCAATTTTTGTGCTTTTCACCAACTCACCTTTTTGTGATTTCAACTCTTTTTTCTATGTTAGGGTTCGTTAGGGTACCACCATCACGTTTCAATGTGTCTCTTTGCCTCCACCAAGGACCCATTTCACAAAAGTAATATATTTATCGGTAAAAGGAGACCAGAAGTATCGAAACTTATGTACGATGCACACTTTAGTGCCAAAATTCTTTTTTGAATCACTTAAGTACCAAAATTGGAGACAAACAATCACTTAAGTGCCAAATCGAAGAAATTCCGATTAAACATATTACACGACATTTATAATTAAATTTTAATATGACGTGGCAAATTGTTTTAAAAATTCAGTCCACGTGAATTTCTAAACTTAAAAATAAGCTAAAAATTTGAAAATAAATCAATTAAATTTAAAATCAAGCTAAAGAATTAAATAAAAAATACAAAACAGAAAGGGCTTGGACAGCCGGTGAGGGTGAGGGAAGGCCAGCGTGGGTCGTCGAGCCTCGTCTAGTGGCTGTTGCTGGCCATCCCCCAACCTCGCCGCCTATGAAACCCTTTTTAAAAAAAAATTAGCTTAGTTTTAGCTTCTTCTTTTTTTTAATCTAATAAATTTGTATTTTTTTTAATCTTTTTATTGCTGACTGAACCTCCAGCGAGGCACGTCGACTTTAGATATCAATAAATAAAAAAAAAGGCCACATAGGATTTCTGGCCAAGCACGTAGGAGTTGACACTTAAGTGATCGTTTTTAAAAAAAGTTGGCACTTAAGTAATCCGAAAAAAGGTTTGGCATTAAAGTGAGTGTCGTACACAAGTTTTGACATTTCCGGTGTCCTTTTGCCTATATTAATCGGTGACCAGCATTTACCAAACATGTTGCATTTCATTATGTCTCGACTTGATCAGCTGTCTTCCAACTACACTTCCATGTCATTTTCACATAGTGCTTAGTACGATCATTCTTCAATAGATTAACTAGTAAAACTAAATTAATCAGCAGCATTTAAAGGGCTATTGAGTAGGTTGGGAGACTCATCATCTACTATGATAGGGTTGGAACAATTTAATAAAATGGTGCAATGTCCTCCATGGCTACAAACAATAGGAAAGAGAAAGGAAAAATGTCGACAGCTATACCAACTTGTATCGTGAACCACCACCACCACACCCCCCCCCCCCCCCCCCCGGGCGCATTTGAAACCTCCAACATGTTTTTCTCCAAGAAACAGGTATAATTTCTCCTGAGTAAATAGATTCCTGGTCACTCTCGTGTACAAGTCGAGTCTTACATTGAAAAGATGGGTATGAAGAATTTAATCAAGGAAGCTGCTAGCCTGACAGCCTGATAGTACTATCAATTATTTCTGATCACAAGATCTTTTAATTAATGAGCGTTTTATGCAAAACACGCGGTGACAGTGTGTGAATCTATGGTTGAGATTATACCGTCCCTGACAGTATCTGTCAATGAAGCATTTCCTTTTAACCAACGACGAATTGATTTTGCATTGTGTTTTCGGGCATATTTTTTTAACATAGCGATTGCTCAAGTCGTTTTTATATTTGACCAGAAGAAAACTTACATAAACAATTTCTGTCGCAGCCCACGCAAGGCTCTATCCTCAAAAAGAATAATGTGTACGTAGTCTCGAGCTAGCTATTGGGCATAAAATATTCTATCAATCACGTCACATGATGTTGTGATGCTGTGAAACTAGTAGCTTTATGATAATTATATAAGTATTGTGAGATTTTGTGAGACCGCTGCGAACTGTTTGAACATATTTAATTGGTGAGGCAAATGAGGCCTAGAAAGATTTGAACTCAGGACCTCCTGCTTTGATACAATGTGAGATTTTGTAGGACCACTACCAACTGTTCGAAAAGTTTAAGCTTTTAGATGAAGACGTGGTCTAATATTTATTTATTCTATCATGTATGACCTTCATTATATATGCTATGACCTTTCATTATATATGCTGTGAAAAGTGTAAATTCTTATCAATTCATGTCAACATATAAATTTAGGCATGTCGTATTGTGTCGTGTTCAGAATTTCTCTCCATTCGTGTTTTAGCTCGCGTCATGTTCATATTGTGAACCCTAAAATTGTCGACCTTACTTGTAATTATGCTCATCAAAAGCATATTATCCTAACATGTCTTCCTTTTCTTTTTTCTCATTAATAGTCACTGTTTTCTTACACGGTAAAATCTAGGGATAGTTGCCAAAAAAGTCATAAACCTATTGCAATTATGTCAATTCAGTCCTAAACTTTTTTTTTTTGCCAATTCAATCCTAAATTTTTTGCATTTGTGACAATTCATTCATTTCAACCAATTTTGGCCTGAAATGGCTGACATGGCGTGGCCGGCGTTAACGTGGCAATTTTTAATAATATTTTTATATTTTTCAATTTTTTATTCATTTTATTTATTTATTTTCTTTTCTTTCTCTTTCTCTTTTTTTTCTTCCCCTCTTCCTCCAGTCGGTTACCGAGTCCAGCGACCGGCCAAAGACGAGGTTGGGCAACCGAATGGAGGAAGAGGGGAAGAATAAATAAATAAATAAATAATAAATCAACAAAGTATTATTAAAAATTGACACGTCAGCACCGGCTGCGTCGTGTTAGTGATTTTCAGCTAAAGTTGGCCGGAAAAATTGAATTGGCTCAAATGCAAAAGGTTTATGACTGAATTAGCAAAAAAAAAAAAAGATTGAGGACTAAATTGACACAATTGTAATTGGTTTAGGACTTTTTTTGTCAATTATTCCGTAAAATCTATGTTGATTAAACAACAAAACGTAACTATTGGGGAAACTGAGACTTCAGACCCAAAAAATAAAAATAAAAAACAGTAGTGTGGACTATGGGTGAGCAAAAAAATCATGATCCACCCAAACCGGACCGGACTATACCCAACCGGTTGATTTTGGATGGAACCAGCGAGTACCGGTCCGGTTCCAGGGTTCCAATTTTCTGGAACCAGCGGGTATCGGTTCGGTTTGCGATTTCGGGTGGGAACCATCCAATCGGCCCAACCGAACCGGTCCCTTTGTATAATACAAATGTATATTCTTTTAACTGAAGCCATCTCCCTCAAAGGCCCTGCTTTGCCCTTGAATTTTGAAATCTCTCACTTCCGATTAACTTGCTTTTCGACACCACATGTTATTGACGACTGGCATAATCTCCATGCAACATACTTTCCTAGTGCAAGTATCCAACTACTGACTACTCTCTAATTCTTTTTCAGTTCGCCAGTACCTCAAACGGAATGCTTTTGTGGCATGGTTCTCGTCTTACAAACTGGACCGTATAACTTGCTTTTGTGGCATGGTTCTCCTCCTTCAATTGCTAGGGATTGATTCCATTTTCTTTTTTAATTGATGCTGGTGCTCGGTAGGACCGTAACTGGGATCCAATTGGGAACCGGACCGGACCGGTGGTTTGGTTCTCGGGTGGATCCATGGAACGAGCGGGTGGTTCACGATTCCCATTTTGCAGAACTGGTCCTTAGCGGCGGTTCTCGGTTCTCGGTTCTAGGGTGGGAACCACCCATCCCGGAACAGGTCACCCCTAGTGTGGACAAGCATGCGATTGAAATTAATTAAATAACATAGTCAACCTTGCCGTATTGGCTAACATAGTCAACCAGCTATGATCACCAATTTCTCTGCTTTTCCAAGGCCCTTTCCTATCCTGTTCTCTTGTTCAACAAAGATTGAATTAGGGATGCTCTTGCTCAGATTAGACAGTCTTTTGGGCCACCCATCAAGCAGACAAAAAAACAAAATGCATATGTACAGCTTTTATTCATGGGAAAAGAGAAATATTCTCTCTTTTTCAGGAATTTGGACTAAGACAAGATGGATTCAGATTCTCCGAGTTCAGAGGAGGAACCCGACAAGTGTATTTGTTTAAAGTTCTCCTTTGCTTGAGCTGATAAAAAGAACTTATGTTGTTGGGTCCAAAAATTAGGGGTGGGCATGGTCATAGGCGAGATCCTGGAACCTGGGACCTAGAACCGAACCGATCGGGAATTGGTCGGGTTTCAGGTTTCAAGGTATGCATGGTAGGTTTTAGGTTCCAAAAAATTGGGAATCTGTTCCGGCGGATAGGTTCCGGGTTCCAGGTAGGTGGAATCTGAAACCTAGAACCTGTAATCTGTAACAGGTTTTTGTGTTTTCTTTTTTGTATATGCCTTCATGGGATCTTGCAATATCCCATGGCGTCCGATGATGAGTGTGTAATCTAGAACTACTAATTTGAACTTTCATTTCCAGCGATATCTATGACTGAGACTCATGTTAATGTTTTATATTTATTCTTGTGTCTAAATATGAATTGTGGTCAGTGTATTGTAGCAATAAATGGTGGTCATTAGAGGTAATGGTTCACTGTAATCGTTCAATTAAGAATACATGTAGAACATGAAATCGACCCTAGAACCTATGACATGGTAGGTTTCAGGTTTCAAAAACTGAGGAACCTGTTTCGATGAATAGGGTCTAGGTGGAATCTGGACGAAATCTGAAACCCCTCACCCCTATAAAAAATGGCATAAAAGAGTTGGACCAGAAAGAAGTTCTTTGTCCAAAAGGCACTCACTAAATTTAATTCCACTAGGTTTGATAAGTTTTGAGTGTGAAAACAGCCTAAAACGAAGCAATCTACGATCAGAAAAGCAAAGCAACTATATCCGTGGCAATAGATTACACAAAAACGATCCATCTTGTTAGTTTGGTTTTGTATCTCAAAAAGATCGAAATTCCATTTCGATTGGTTTCATGTTTGCCTTTGAAAGTGAATCAACAGACTGCGGAAGTGAAAAGTAAACTCTATTTCCGTAAGATCACTTTGTTCAATTATCGGCTTAATTTTGATTTGTCTAGAACACATGGTAATTAGGCCTCTATGTTGCTTAAACCAATTATGTGAACCACCCACACGATGGCCCATGATTAGCATCTACTGTAGCACCGGGTAGTGGACATGGGCTCGCAATTAAGGGTGTGCGGTCCGATTCCCGATTCCTAGGGAGGAACTGGACCAAACCGGCCCCAGAATATATTAATTATGAGAGTAATCTATTTTTTACTAGTAATTTCCTTATAATTAGTAATTCCATCCCACACTAAAGTAACTTTCAATATATTTAGAAACTTTTTGTTAGGATTCGGCGCACAATCATAACGAAGCAAAGTGTAGCGAGAAAGAGAAAATCGAGATATAAGATTTTATCATGGTTCACTCTTAAACTAGGGCTACATCCAGCAGAGGATTCCACTATAATTAGCACATTGCACCTCTCGTTACGTCACTCAATTATAAGCGAAAAAGAGTATATATAATAGTAGTTATTTATGGACCCAAATCCAAACTACTAATGAAAAAATATGGGCTTCAATCGTAGAAGTCCTCTGGTGTCCAGGGGGCACTGCCCCCTTGAGACCCCCGCTGGGGTGGCTCCCCCGAACCCCCGCTCGCTCAATGTGGAGCCGGACTCACGTGCTTTCCTGTCGTTGGAGAGTATGAACCACACCCCGACACTTTTGAGAAAGAAAATAAAACATGTACGAAAAAATAAAAAAACATCGCACCCGAGATCGAACCAGGACCAGCCGGTTCAGTCCAATTTGGTTCCAATGTGAGCAGGGTCGGTTTCCAATTTCATAGACGGGGAACCAACTCTGTTTGGTCTGGTTCTCGATTCAAGAGTGGGAACTGACTTACCCTGAAACCGATCATCCTACTCACAATAATCAACGTTATAATATAGGACTAATACTGGAGGTTTTTTTTTTTTCCATCAGAATCTAACACTAGAGGTGTGCAAACCGAGATAGTAGAAAAGAATAAAAAGATGACAACTAGAGGGTGTCTTAGGGTGCGTTTGTTTTCGGCAATGCTATTTTAGGAAAATGCTTTGGGATTTTTTATGTGTTTGGACAAGTGAAAATGAACTGATTATCACAAAATCTTTTCTGATGAGCGAAACCCTCAAGGCTAAATCCCAACTGCACAACTATGATCTTTACTGTTTTTTTTTTCTTTTGCTGATCTTCAAAACTACGGTCATAATTTGTTATTTTTTCTTTTGAAATCGTTTTACTGATCTTCATAATAATGACCGTTATTTTTTTAATCGTTGTCTTTTGATTTTCTATTTTGACCTTCAAAATATAAAACATGTTCGTACCCGAGTCAAATTTTTATAAAGTTGTTGAGCTATTAACGTTCATTACTAACACGTAAATATGACTGATTTGGACTCGCAGTTTCTAATAAGAATCTGTAAAAGCGTTTGTCTTTACTTTGTAAAAAAATTTGGCTATCTATTCTGATCGGTGAATAAGCACGTAAAACATTTTCTCGAACTGCGTCATCAGCGAAACCAAGCACAAGAAAACAATTCGTTTTCTAGGAAAACTATTTATCAGGAAAATACTTTTCAACAATAATGAATTTTTAGCAAAATAAACGAACCTTTGGTCTATAATATGGAGAATTAACGTAATGCATGCATTCAGAAGTCCACATATCTCTGCCATTATTCATTTATGACAAGCTTGATGCAATCTTTCTTAATAAAAAAGTAGATAAATCAAGAAGGTCAGTGGAAAATCAACATGAACTATGAATCTCATATACAATTGCCCACAGCTCATGTCATGTGTGAAGTTGATTAAAAAAAGATGTACGAAATTGAAACGATCTCGAATATTTCTTGCTCAGATGCACAATCCAAACATTGATTTAAAAAAGTCAGTCAACTCTAGCCTCCATCTGGTCATCGCCCATAGTTAGGTTAACAATGGAACTAAACCCTAACTAAGCAATTAAGAACTAGCTGGTCCTTACTAAAATAAAGTCTTAGGGTGTGTTTGATTCACGGAAAACTCAAAATTTGAACAACATTTTTTGAAAAATAAACACTTGTATCTTTTACAAAAAAGAATGAATGCGAAATATTTCCATCACCCACGAAAATAGTTAGGCATAAATTGTTACCGATAATGAAATTATTTTTCGAAACTAACTTTTCTAAGAGATATAACCAATAACTAATCATTTCTCGAAAAATGTTCTCCAAATTTTGAGTTTCTCGGGAAACAAACGCATCCTTAACTTACGTATTGTTTCTGCTGCTAATCTGAGAATATATTACCATAGAGAGACGTTAATTAAGACAGATCTGTATAGTTTATAGTTGGAAAGCTACTAACCTAACAGTCTGACAGTACTGTCAGTTATTTCTGACTACGCGATCTCCCAATCAATGAGTATTTTATGCAAAACACGAGGTGATGGTGTGTGGATTTGCAGTTGAGATTGTACCGTCCCTGACAGTATTGTCAGGGCAGCATTTCCCTTTATAGATTGAGCCAAATAGTTAATTCAGGACATGCTGCGAATGATTCCAGGAGTTAATGCAAGAAGTTTTGACTACTTGTGCTCGAAGGCTAACAAAACCCTTTTGTCCATTTTCCTCCGGGGATCGAGAGGAGAAATTTAATTGGCCCATGTGCAATGTGCGTTAGTTTCAGTACGAAAAACTAGTGGCAGGTTGAAACATGTTGTCAGTGCCAAAATGATCTGAAAAATGAAGCATATGATACTTAGGATAATTTAAAATCCTTTTTGATAGATGTTACTCGAAAAGAGTGACGATCCATTTTACAATTTGTAAGCTACATGGATGTATACTTTTTTATTTTTCAGATTAATTTATTATTAACAGAAGAGTCATAGCTATACCTACATGATTTTTTTTATATTAAATAAAACCTAATCATGGTCTAATCGCACAATATTTGAAATCACAACACGATATCTTCCAAATATGGAAGTATGAGTGTATGGACCAGGATGAATTGAAGACGACGTCCTTGTCACTAGTGTATGGACACTGACTAGAGGCAAGCAACAATAGAAAATGGACCAATGGCAAACGACTCTATTATTATTAACAGTCATGGTAAGAGCTCTCGCGTTCAAATATTCTCGAACCCCCCGTTCGAATATAATGTCTTCAACTTATATTGATAAGGAATTAATATGAAAATAGGATTCTCGAGGCGTAGTAACTGCTAATTCTTATAAGCTCAAAAGAGGTTTAAAAAAAATAGTCAGATCGGTATGTGAAAGCATGCACCTATTCTGCCTAATGACTTCATCTTATGCACTTCTTTAACGATGTAAATATTTTCAAAAATTACATAGAGCTCGACATAGTCTTTGAGCTCATCGTGCACTGAAATGCTATCCTGTTGCGGAGGATGCTAAAGATCGAGACCTAATATATTGCTCTTGATGCAATCATGATACAGACTAAACTACTTAAGTTATCCGAAAGATCAACGTCAAGCACATCAAGCATAGTCTGGTCATTCCGATCGAGTTAATTTAACGACATACGGTATATTGTCATCGGAAAATTTACTAGTATCTACGTAGTTGACATCGAATTCATGACGCGTCTACAAAGGATTACTCAAACCTATTTCAATACACACTTATCATCACCAACATCTTTTCTTTTATAACAATAGTTTTTCACATTCTAGAATGTTATTTTATAGGCTTTATTACAAGTTTAAGTACCCAGCATCATCTCGAAACCTATCTAAAATTTAGGATTTCCGGTTGAAGAAGAAGAGGCGGTTTTTGGTGAGCATATTTTAGTGTATAAATTATCAGATATGCCCCATTAAATTTCCGAAAAAATTGTTTGAAAAGTCCTAAACCTATTGTACGGCATATAATTCAATCATAAACCTTTCAATTGATTTAGTCCTAAATATTTTGACGATTTGCTAATCTAATCCTAAAATCTATCAATTGTGCCAATTTAATCGTAAACATTTTGACGATTTGTCTATATAGTCTTAAAATTTTGACAAATTGCCAATATAGTCATTCCGGCAAATTTTGGGTGGAAATATTTGACACGACGCCGGTCTGCTTACGTGGCACTGTTGGCGTTAATGTGGACCATTTTTGCAAGTTTTTTTATATTTCTTGAATTTTTTTCATTTTTTCTCTTTTTCTTTCCAATGGCCCCCGCCGGCCTTAACAGTGGAAAGAAAAAGAAAAGAAATATTAATTAAAAATCATAAAATATAAAAAAATTACAAAAAAAATTCATTTCATTGCGGGCCATACCACGTGGGACGACTAGCGTCCAAGTCAACGATTTTTGGTCAAAATAGAAAGGAATGACTAAATTGGTAAATCGTCAAATTATTCAGAACCAAACTGGCAAATCTTCAAAAAGGTTTAAGATTAAATCAACACAATTGAAAGGTTTAGAACTCAATTGGAAAATCATCAAAATATTTAGGACTAAATTAGTATAATTGAAAGGTTTAAGATTAAATTGGCCGCCGTACAATAGGTTTAGTGCTTTTTGGACAATTATCCCTTATATATCCTATCCAGCAAAAGTGAAATGTTTAATTTGTGAAGATGTATGGAAAATTCAAGGTGCCTCTAAATGTTATATTTAATGTGCTGCAGAAATTTTGGGTCTTTCAAATGTAAAAAAAAAAAGCTCCGACTTTTAACTTTTCTAAGTAAATTAAAAGGCGAAAATTCAAGGTGCTTCTAAATGTTATATTTAATGTGCTTGCAGAAATTTTGGGCCTTTCAAATGTAAAAAAGAAGAAGAAAAAAGCTCCAACGATTAACTTTTCTAAGTAAATTAAAAGGCGAAAATTCAAGTCAAATAACAGCAAACTCAATGGTTTCCTTTCCTAGATTGTTGCAAGTGTGAAACTCATCATCAACGTATGATAAACTTGTCAAAAAGGATGATATATGTGTGTGTTGCACTAGCCGGCTAATATCTCTCCGCTGCTTGTAAAATAGTTATACATGAGAATGAGGGAAATGAACCTATTTCTAGGTGAGCAAAATAATCAGATTAAATCGGAAACCGCCCGAACCGGATCAAACTAGCCGATTCTAGGCAGTTCCCGATTCCAATTTATTGAAAGCGATGAATATCGATTCAATTCTCAATTTTGGGTGTGGACCCACCCACCCATAGAATTTTATGTTTCAAAATTCTAATTAAAGTGTTTCTTCGGGCCTTTTCTAATCCATAATTCAATTAAAAAGATGAGATTTTTTCTTTGGAAGAAGGAGAAAGAAAACGTGAGGAAAGCAGAGAAGCAAGAAAGGAAAGTGCGATCAAGATCACGAAACACGGGGAGATCCGTCCGCAGAATCTGTCCCTCTCGTTCTCCAACTCCTCATTCTTCAATCCAAGATCAAACATAAATAATTGCTACACGTGATTTGCGATGCTGGGCATCGAGATCAGCAATAGGAACACTGGATTTGTGATACTTAGCATGGGGAGCAAACGACCTTCTGCTTCAACGGCGGAGGACCTTCGAGCTCAGGATTTATTGTCACGTTGGTATCATTTCGTTAAACAGTGCCTTGCGATGTAACGTCACTAAATAGAAAGGATGACATCCTACGTCGTTTGCTTACTGTTTCTTCTTTGAATTTGGTGAGTCAGTCTCTCATTTTCTTTCCTATTTTTTTTGTCTTTCTTTGGCCATTTCTTGCTTTTTACTCAAATGGTCAGTTCCATGAATCCACCCGAGAACCGGATCGGACCGGTGATCCGATTTCCGGGTGGATCCAAAAATCAGCATGCAATTCTCGAAACTAGAGTGGGAACCAGCCCCGATCGCCCCTAATTTCTGTTTGTGTCGTTATCCATAGGCATCTTTCTTTACTGGCTCTCATTAATGTCGACTTGCAAAAATTTAGAACCATTCGTTTCTTTTGTATTCTTTAATGTTAGAGGCACATGGACAACCACTCGTGGTTGACTTAGATCTGCCCACATTTTCCATGCATCCTTTTTCTTTTTCTTTTCACCAGCTGTCTCCTTCAGAATATATTCCCTTTAGTTAATGGTTTCTAAGTATATTCTCACAATAATATCCCTTAAAAAAACACTGATTTCCAACAGTTTCTGTACATTGAAAAACAGGAGGGAAAGCCCGTCCTTCACGGATCTCGATACGGAGACATGGAGCGGATCGTTTGCACACAGCGAGAAAAAAGATATAGAAATATTAAAAATGCTTTTCTTTTTCTTGTTTACAGGATGAAAGTTTCGATGCATTTATGATGGATATTATTATTATGTAGTGATGACATAATTTTTACGAGGGGCAGATCATATTTTCTGTCAAGCACGTCTTTTTAGACAGACCGTGTGTTATGTACACATTCAAAAATCTAAGTATCAAAGCATAATTAAAGGCTGACTAGAAACGTGTAATAATACCGATAATTATAGTGTAATCGGCAAACCTAAGTTCCTGATCAGATAACATTAGAAAAGTGGACGTTGATATACTAATTGTAAGAAAGTTGAATGACAGTGTCATCTGAATGGAAGTATTCTGCATCAATATGGGAAAAACGAGAGGCATGAACACTAATAAAAATTAGAAGGAATTTGGTCTATTAAGGTGGCTGGAGTGGTTAATTAGGAAGATATGCACATAATAATAATAATAATAATAATAATAATAATAATAAACAAAAGACATTCCAAGATACAATGTTGTCAAGTGTGAAAACTAGATTGAATGGTCAATCAATATGTATCAGAACAAGACTTTAATTTCCAGCGGTCCCAAAAGGATATTGTTCTTACATGCATAGTTATGAGACCCGTATGGTGCACCACACTTCCATTCAAATCCCTCGCCCAAGGCCCTAGACTAGCATGTGTGTGCTGGTCAAAAACCCATGTGCCATATATTTATTTCACCAAGGATATAAGTTGTCTTTAAAAAAAAGATATAAAAAGGGAAATTGCGTTATTGGGAAAATGGGAAGCTGATTGAGAGAACGATTGGTATTATGTAGAGGATAGCAATTCAGCTTGAGGAGTTAGGACCTTCTTTGAAGGTTTTTTTCTTTCCCTATTTTTTGCAACGTTGGAGATGTTTAAGTGTGCAATAATCTAGCAAGTTACAAGAATAGTAAATAAATAGAAACCCTTTTCCAAGAATTTGAAAGCACTACAACTATACGGTGTATCGAGTATCTCGAGAAATGTGGCAACACGTCAATCTCACATTATATGGGTCTAGGGAGAGAGCCTATAACTTGAAATTTGAGTAAAGACCCTAAACGATTCTTATGTTGACTAATATAGGAATTTGGTGCACGTGAATCATGACCAATGTAGATGATCTAAGTAGTAAATATCAGAAGACAAAAAACGGAATTAGTTAACGAAAATGATCGAAAGTCTGATTATTACAAGCTAAAATCAATCTGATTATGACCCAGATTAAAAAAAACGGTCTTATTGATCATAATTACAGCCAATATCATTGTGATTTATCAGGAGTTTCGGAATGCACATTTGTGACATAATATTGCTCATTAATTAAGAGTGACATGGGAAAAAAACTTAGACCATGAGAGCCATCTCTTAAAATTTTATAAAACTCTTCTAGCATAGAGTGCAATATGCGGTGGTCACTTCTCAAACGAGATATAGCTTGTAGGTTGATAGCACTTATTAAGTAAAGTTATGATTCCCAAATAGTATTGACAAGAGTACTTACTCTTTTTTGGGGATTTAGCCTCACGTAAATTGAGTCGATCGGGTCATTAGTCGACGTACACTCATTGGTATTTTCCTTATGTCATTATTATAGAAAAAAACCCTCTCTGTTTCCCCCCTTCCTCTCTTCTCAGTTATTTCATTTCATAATGAAATAATTAGTATCAATAGGATAGTCTCTCTCTCAGATTTCGATGTTTATTTCATTAGAAAATAGTTGTGTGAGTAGTGATTTTGGTAGAGGTTCATATTTCAACATGCACTCCTCCTTTTCTTACTATTCCTTGGAATTGACAACTCGGGTCGATCATAATTTTTTCCAAAAAAAAAAACCTTGCAAACACGCGATTACATAAAATAGACAATGGAAGTACAAGTTCATATTCTTATTAGCGTGATTTACTAGATATAATAGGCTAAATAAGTGTAAGTAACCGATGAAATTTGTAGTAGTAGTCCACGCATAGATTGAGCTCTTTACAAGAGTTCATTCAAATGCAGAAATGATAGTCAAAGTTTTCCACTAACTACCACGATTATATTACGCCATCGTGATTTATGGCATTATTATAAACTTTACTAAACACCAAACCCTAACAAGGACAAAACGAAAGATTTTAATCCGATCACAAAGGGATAGAAAGATCGAGTAGAGAAGGAGCCCCTCTATGATACCACTATTATTGACCAAGAAAACAAAAACAAAAAACAAGATCCTTCAATCCACGTAATGACTTGGTACTTTTGTAATCTAGCAAAAAAGACAATGATTGAATATGTCGGTCTGCTTTCAATCCGGGTGGTTGCTTTTTGGGTCCAATTTCCCTGGCCCAGCTAACTTTCAAGTGTCTAGAGACCTTGCGAGGGAATAGTCTGCGGAAACCCTGAAAAGTCCAGAAAATTTTAAATAAGGATTTGAAATACTCTCATTTTTTCAACTAAAGACTTGAAATGGATTCTATTTTAAATAAAGGCTTAAAATACCCTCATTTGACCTGAAGCGAACATTATTTTAATAAAAAATTTCGAATAAGGGTCTGAAGTGACTTCATTTTTTCAAATTAGGGCCTGAAGTGAATCTTGTTCCAAATAAAGGCTTGAAGTGCCATATTTTCTCAAATAAGGACTTGAAGTGAACCTTGTTTCAAATAAGGGCCCGAAAAGGCACTTTTGTAATTTCACTTTTTTATTTGTTTCTTTTTTCTTTATTTTTTCCTTTTCCTATTTTTTTAATTGAAAAAAATTATATAAAAAACACACACAGATAGGCAGGAGGGCTGGCTAAGGCTGGCGGGCTAGCCGGCGCCTTGCCGAGGGCCGGCGACCCCATCGACCAGAGGCAAGGGTCAGGCCCTCTCTCGGATTTGGGCGCGGTCAGCGACCCCCGCCCAATCGTGCGTGAGGGTCGACGACGCTCGCTCTAGTCAAGGGCGGGGGCTGGCGACCCCCACTCGATCCAAGGCGAGGGTTGACGACGCTCGCCCAGATCCGAAAGAGGGCCCGACCCTCCTTGTTCTGCCAAGGGCCTGCTAGCCCTCATTGAGGCGCCGACGACCCTTCAACTAATATATTTTTTAATTTAAAAAAATAGAAAAAGGAAAAAAAATCAAAAAATGAGAATTGATGAAAATGCCCTTTAGGCCAAGCTCTTTTTTGAGACTCTATGGCCACTACAGGCCCTTATTTGAAATTGTTATGCCACTTCAGACCTTTATTTGAAATAACGTTCACTCTATGTCCTTATTTGAGAAAATGAGAGCACTTCGGGCACTTATGTGAAATTTTTTCTTGTTTTAAATAAGAGTCTAAAGTGACCATATCAGTCAAAAAAGATAGCCCGAACTCACTGACTGAAGGGCATTTTCGTCCTTTAAGTTTTTTTATTTTATTTTTCATATTTTTACTTTTTTTTTTTTTAAAAACTCAAAGTTAAAAAAAAATTGCAGGCAGACGGGCGCCTATATTTCTTTTTTTAACTTTTAGTTTTATTTTAATTTAATTTTATTGAAAATTAAGTTAGAATTGTCTTTTAATGAAAATGCCCTTGACCGGGGGAATATTTAGCCCACCAGCTAGCCGGCAAGGTGAGGTCCTTATTTGAAACAGTTATGATCACTTCAATCCCTTATATGAGAAAACAATGGCACTTCGGTCCCTTATGTGAAATAGTCGTGATCACTTCAAATCCTTATTTGAGAAACGATGACATTTCGGGTCTTTATTTGTAATTTTCCCTCGAAGTCACTACAAAAGTTAGATGAAGATCGTGATTATTTCATAATTCCCACTTACATTCATCGTACGACAACAAAATCACGCCTTACCAAATGCTTAAGCGTATAACAGCGCAGCATTGAGAACCCCACGTATGTTTGAAGCTAGGGGGACACGTGTCCGGTCCAAAATGGACCGTAGCTATCACGTGGTTATTGGGAGGGGCACGTGGGACATATCACGATAGTGAAATTTCATTAGAGTCAAAAGAGAATAGATCCGTAGAGAAAGAAAACAGCTTCACATAATGTTATGATATTACGAAACGCGAAACAGGCCGATTCTAATTGGGTTGTCGGATCTGAATGGGGATCTGATCCAGAATTTTTTTACTTTTTATATGTACAGATATTGTTGAGTTTGACTTGAGAGCGAGAGAGAGAGAGAGAGAGAGAGAGAGAGAGGCATCTATAAAGAACCCAGCTGGATCTCTCCATGAAATAGGTGGAAAACTGGGTTACCTTCTGTAGAAAAGTTGCCGCAAAACGAAGAGACGAGAGATCACAAACTCTCACAAAGACACAGAACACAGAAAGAGAGAGAGTTGCAGCAATGGGAAGGAGTCCATGCTGCTCAAAAGAGGAAGGGTTTAACAGAGGGGCTTGGACTGCTCACGAAGACAAGATGCTCACAGACTACATCAAACTTCACGGAGAGGGGAAGTGGAGGAACATTTCCAGAAAAGCAGGTAGGCCTTATTATGAGTCCCTGATCTTCAGTTAAGTGGAGAGGCAGTGTCTAGAGTTTTGTTGAATGACAGTGATGCGTGGTCGATTGATCTTTGGTTGGGTCATCATCTTCTTCTGTGCAGGTCTGAAGAGATGTGGGAAAAGTTGCAGGCTGAGGTGGTTGAATTATCTGAGGCCTGACATCAAGAGAGGCAACATCACCGGTGATGAAGAAGACCTCATCATCAGGCTCCACAAACTCTTGGGCAACAGGTTGTTTATTTAGTCATATTTCATGCTTACAGAAGCTAGAAATTCTTTTTTTCTTTTAGGTAGAATTTGCAATCATATATTTTATTACAATTTACTTGACTAGTAAGCGATTTGTGAAGCATTGTCTTGTTGCATGTATGTTCATGCATGCACGTGCATGACATCTCATCATCTTCATGTGTAGGGCTAATTAAGGACCTTTTTTTGCTGAATAAATAATAATTAAAGTTAATTATCTGTGTAGATGGACTCTCATTGCGGGAAGACTTCCAGGGCGAACAGACAATGAAATCAAAAACTACTGGAACTCCAAATTAGCCAAGAAGGAACATGGAGGGAAGAAGCCTAACCCATCCAAATCTGAGAAGATCAAACCGATCGCCGCCTCCGCAGTGATGCAGGACGAGACTCAGAACCTGGTGCTAGTCGGAGACTCCGCGCTCCGCAATGCAGGAATCGTTGCCCCGGCACCGCCACTGGCAAATTGCGAGACGGCAAAGAGCGGGCAACGGTTTGGATGCGAATCCAGCAACGTCTCATCGCCGGCTTCGATGTCTAGGGAAGAGCTGAACTTGGAGCTGCTCATGGTGGACTGCACCATCATGGAGCTGGACCTCCCGGAGATTCTTGATGGTTCTGATTTTAGGTTCAATGAGTTTGAAAACATTTCTCCAGTGATGAACACAGTTGAGAACGAGGGAATGATCAAGGACAACAATGCTGGAGGTGCTTCCCCAGGACAGACACATAACTGGTTGAGCGAAGGATTGAAGATGGATAATTGGATCGCCGACCTCGCTGAGATGAGTTCGGGTTTGGAATCTCTCGCTTCGATCCTGCACGATGCCGAAGACTGGATCCTATAGATTAGAATGCTTCGTTTTTGCGAGAATAATTTCAGTTTCTGAAAGCGAGGGTCTCTCAGAGTGTGCATCAACACAATGTATACGTAATATTAATCGTTGAAGTAATCTTGGACTGCTGTCTAGTGGGAAGTGATCACTTAGATCATGTGGATGGTGATGTTCTTGATTGTGTACACATATAAGATTTTCCATATTCCGCATGCATGTGTAAACTATGTACTTGCATAGTGCACGTGTTTTTTGGTAATTAACTAGGGTCAAGTGATGATTATAACTAAGAAGAACGACGTATAATTGGAGCAATTCATGCGGATTTCTGTCTTGAAGTTCTGTTAGGAGATGTTCGGGTAAGTGAATTAATATTCTGAATTCTGGTTGCTCTCATTTACTTCGTCATCCGTGAATTTAGCTTTTCTTTATTTGCCTCTGGGCACATTCATGTCCCTCTAAGGGTGATCAGTTCCAGGGTGGGCAGTTCGCACCCTGGAATCGAGAACCGCCCACTAAAGGCTGGTTCCGCAAAATGGCAACCGAGAAGTGCCCATTAATTTCTGGGCCCACTAGAGAACCGACCACTGGTCTGATCCGATTTTTGGATGGGTTTATGGAACCAGATGTTAGGGTTTTTAAAACATAAAAATTTAAAATTTAACATGTACATATATGTGTGTGTACCAGTCAAGTCCCGATGAGCAGTCCACACCTCAAACCGGAAACTGGACCGGCACTCACCGGTTCTCATTTATTGGAATCAGGAACTGCCCAGAGCCTGCCAAATTGGTTCGGTTCGGACGGTTCTTGATTCTTTTGAACATCCCATGTCCCTTCACATCCAGAGACAACCTTGGATAAAGATATTGTAAAATATTACACAACGATGAAAATAATAAATGAAAAGATCTTTATGTTACAGGAGGGTCAATCTCTTAATCTTAGTATCTTTGAGAATTTGCTTGTGATTTTAATTGATATCTCCAAATTCTTCTCCCTTGATTTGATAAATCAGCGCCTTTAAGTAGTTTGTGAGACATTACAGTGAGAATATAATTAAGATAAAGAAAACGTTCATATAATTTGATCGGCTTAACTTACGTTTAAGGAGAGAGATGAATAAAAATCCACTACTTTATCTAGACCTTTGGCCAAAATTTTTAGCTCTTTTCTATGCCGATAAAGCTTGTTTCCGGTAGGTGCGACATGCCATTACATGGGATCCGCTTGAAGTATACTCAACTTCAATCGGACTTCATTGAAAAATCGTTATCAATTACTACAAAGTCATCGAGACGCAACAAGATGATGGCGACAATTGATAAAAACACTTCTATCCCGATTTCTCGGAAAAAAAAAAAAAAAGAACACTTATATCCTAACAATGGATCCTTGTGCTGGACAAAAAATTTAAATGACTTACAATCGCTCGGTCCGATTCACGACATCACTTCTTATGACGAGAAAGTCCGCCTTATATGGTCACGATATACTATTAAATGGGCTTATCAAGAAGAGTACTCAAGTTCCAGCAGACTTCAACTAGCTCAACTTCTGAAGTAGTTCAGCAACCAAATTTAGATCATTCCATTCCATTTTAGTCCCAAGTTTTGAGTTTAGGCTTGCACTGTAGTTTTTCGTAGTCTTGTTTTTGTGAGCGAACAAGTTCATTTTTCTCTTTGTTTTGGATAATTGGAACAAAATTTGATATTTTATATACTATCTTAATCAAGATTGGGACCCTCTAACTTTAGGAGGCAAAGTTACATCTTCAATCTACCCTTTGCAGTTTGCACAGGTCGACATATTACAACAACGGAGTTTGGGATGCCCAAAGTACTTTCTTCACTATGTTCTGCACACTATGCACGTAGGCGTCCTCTGCCGCCGTCGCTACAATAATTTGTCTGAACGAGGCAACCCCCACCGACCATCGCATCACAGTCCCGCCCCCACAGAACATTGAGATGGGACAACAGCGCGATAGGCGAAGGGAGCAACATGCAATGCCGTTCGAGCAAGCCACCACGAGGCGTGGCGCAGGGCACGGCAGTGGCTGAGGCTGAGGCATAGGGAGGGAGGGAGGGAGAGGCGTACATTAAGTACAATCGTAAGGCTAAGGCGCACATTAGACAAGAATGCGAGTGTTGGTCAAGATCTTAAATAGCAAGGTAAGCAAAGCCCTCGGTCTAAGGTCCATCGTTAGACTGATCAAAATGCTAACTCGGTCATCTGATCATGACACCACCATAACAAACATCAGTCGGTCGTGGGGAAATTATCGCAAACGGTCTGACACCTTTTAATTGTGCCAATTTAGTTTTAACCATTTTAGCTATTTGTCAATATCGTCCTAAACCTTTTGACGATTTAACAATTTAGTCCTTCCGGCCAATTTTGGCAATAAAACGCTTACGTGGTGGTTTAGTCGGTGTTGGTCGTCCTACATAATACCATCGGCGCTAACGTGGACAATTATTATTATTTTTAATTTCTGAATTTGTTTAAAAAGATTTCTGTCTTGGCCAGCAACGGCCGCAATGCCCTCACCCAAACCAAATGAGGGTAGCTGGTCCTCACCTGTGATCGATGATGGAAAAAAAAACGGAAAAGAAAACAGAAACGAAGAAAAAAAGAATAGAATGTAGAAAATAATTGAAAAACTAAAAAAAATTAAAAATTTGCAAGAATTATCCACGTTAACGTCAGTGCCACGTAGGGTGTCCGACGCTAACTAGACTACTACATCAGCGTTTTTTGGCCAAAATTGACCGGCAAGACTAAATTGGCACAATTGAAAGATTTAAAACTAAATTGGTGTTGACACCTAAATTTTGATTTTTCTTAAAATATTCATTTTGCATAAAAAAAAATGAGAACTAGCTTTAGTTCTCGCCAAAAAAATAATTAATTAAGTTTTCATGCATAGCATATTTCTTACTCATGCATTGCATTTGCATTATTTGGAACGGCGGCGAGGGAATTGAGCTTAGTTTATCAGGCGACTGAACTTAAATTGACAATAAAATTTTCTCCAATCGAGGGGAGTTTGTGCCAAGGTCTTGAGGCCTAATCTGAGGTTAAATCAGCCCATTTAATGTTTAATTTGAAAAAAAAAAAAGAAGAAGTCTTTTAATTAAAAATGCCCATTAATTAAGAAAAAGGTTTTATGGACAGAATATTTTGTCTCCGGATCAAATTGCGACTATCCGAAGTTGATGGACTATTTTGCAAATAAAGAAAATAAGGCGAAACCCTAGCTCACTATTATAAATAGATGCGTTAGGGTTCACATCATGGAGGCCAATCAAAATTCAATACACGGCCATTAGAGAGAGAACACGCTCTTCGTACAAGGGAGCTCGACCACAATTCTGCATGGCAGAAAAAAGGTGAGGAGAGGGAAGCACTGGGAAGGTCCATCGCTCACGAGGACGCCTTGATCCCGAGAAGCCTTGGAGGAATTTTTCTCTTTTTCCTTGCAGGTGACACACGACCAGAATTGGGAGGCAGGCCCCGAGCGGTGGTATTTGGGGTCTTCAAGATCTGCACACACAAGAAAAGCCAAACGAGAAAGTCAAAAAGGATGATTCATGTTAGAAAATTGATTGCTTTTGTCTTTGCCTTTTATCCACCAATTATTGTAGGCAAAGGAAGACAAGTTCTTCACACTGGAGATGCAAGCGTCCTGAGACTTGGAGAAGCGTCCACAATCTTTGCTTGAAGCCACACAATTGATAAAGACGGCATGCAGAGAATATACGATCATCATCTCAAGAGGGAACGGTGTGAGATTGGGTAAAAAAAAAGGGAGAATTAAAGTGGCGATTTTGTCTTCTTCCCGGAGGGTTTGCGTGTGTAATTTGTTCGTGCCCGGATCAGCTCGGCGACCACCAGACCTCTCCCCGACGCTACAATTCCCTCAGACGATCAAGCAGTCAGTTGTGAGCTTCAACAACGATCATTTTGCTGATTTGCTCCAACCCAGTCGAGACAAATCCATGTGAGATTGAAGGAAGGGACCCAAGCGGTGGGGTCTAAATTGCAGTTCTCGATCAACACATGGGCGGCGCAACAATGCATCCAGCGAGCTCTCAGTCAAAGCCGATACACTTTTGACATTGTCTCTGCAGGTTCTTTGGTGTTCCTCATCTTGCGAATGATCCCTTGGTTGCGAAGGATAAAATCTTGGGTGAGAAGCTAAAGTCCAAGTGGTGGGGATAGGCTCGGTCAAAAGTGTGATTGGGAGCTAACCAAAATATCATCTGTTGATCAACCCATGAACCGCCCGAGGATCGCAGGTCACAAGGACACACGTCCAGGAGGAGATGCGCACAAGGTCCTTCATGCAGAAATATCAGAAAAAGAAGTACACGATCCGAACGAGTGAAGTCAATTGTTGGATTTTGTCTTTTTCTTTGTCTTAATCAACTGAGATTAGCACCTAATTCTCTGGTTGATTAACTCAAGTCCAGCATACTCATTAAAGTGATTTAGTGAAGCTGCAGGGAGGAGCCTTCAAAGGAAAAATTAGTTTCTTTTCTCTCTTTGCAGGTTACACTTATTCCACCAAAAGTCCCACCATGAACCGCTGTGAAGCCATCGTGCCGAAGGCACTGAGGAGTCCCGCCGATCCATAATCTGCTAGGGTAATCCACAAGGCGACACGAGGTTTGAATTTGGCAATCAAGTCTGCAAATTAGGTAAGACCCTATCCGGAAATTATTCTGAATATTTGTTGCCTATTTTTGAAACATTCGGATTATCTTGTGATTTTCGGAAGAGTTCTGAGCATATCTTATTATCTTATGGATAATTTTTTATCTGAATAACTATCTCTGGCACATCAATTGGTTGGATTACCTTATCTTGTGAATCTTCTGGTGGATATTTGATTTACGAATAAGCTTTGAATTCGATTGGATAATTGTCTGATTTTTTTCGAGGATTATCTAAATTATTTTGCAAATCTTAAGGATAGTCTTTTCTCAAATTGAACATTGAATCTCAAGAGGAAAGGTGGCCCCACTTGAATATTTCGGCCATTCCCCTGAAATTTTCGAAAATTTAAATAACATGGTCCATAATTGCTTTTCATTTGTCATGTTTGTTTGATTGTTATAAAGTTTGCACATTTATAAACAAACATGCCCATAATGTATGCTTCCCTGTATCTTGTGCCTTCAATAAAATAAATCACTTGACTTAGCCACGATCTTGTGGAATGGGATGGTGATTTGTATGGGATTTCGTGGTCTGTCCTTTGTCAAAAGAGGTGATGCTATTCCATACCCTCCAATTCGCTTCCTGACTCGAATCTAAGAGTACGTTGCGAATAAAATTCTACTCCGACCCTAAACTTTGGGTACGAGAGAATTAATCGGAAAAATTCGAAAATTAAAGATACATTATGGGCATTTTTGTTTATTTTTGTTCATCCTTTTTGTTTGCTTTATTTTGTTCAATTTTTCGAAAATAAAAAACCGAAAAAGGAAAATCATTTTCGAGTATCACATAGTCCATCCATTTTCCTAAGTCACTAAATCCACAGTCATTCAATTAAAAGGATTTTTCATGAAATCTGGTACCGAAAGGGCATTAATTTTTTCAAATTAACGTAATCAAGTCTCCGGACTCATTTTCTCTAGTTCGTAGGGATAAAATAGTTCTCCCGCTATTTTTTATAGGTTTCTAATCAACCTACCGTAAATGATTAGTGGCGGCTCCAATTGAATTAATTTTGCATGAAATCATACCTAAGTTGCGATTCGATAGGACTTGGGAGAGTCTGAATTAGGTTAGTTAATTAACCTGATAATCCGTTAGCCTGAATCTGATTTTTAGGTCGCGACAATTGGCAAATCGTCAAAAATTTTAGGACTAAATTGATCAAATGAAAGATTTAGGATTGACATGGCATAAGTTGGATAGATTTAGAAACATTCTTTTATAAGTATCTAGTTGACTGCCTAACGCCCACGTTGTAATTAATACTCTTCAGACTTTCTTACACTTTTCTACGCTTTGAATTAGGAACACTAATTGACCAAAAACCAAAATTAGGAACACAGTTCGACCCCAAAAAAAAAAAAATTAGGAACAGAGTTCTGCTCTCAAAGATTATTAATAATGTCCTTATCAGTCCTGTCCTTTTCTTTATATTTACATCTATACCTTACTTTATGAAAGGGTTTAAGGGTCTACCCTAGCTAGTAAATTCATAGCTGGTATGCTTCATTTAGATATTCGCTCCAATGTGCTCCAGCAGTATACCTTAACTGAGACAATCTTATTCTTTTATATTCTTTGATTCTAGCTTTAAAGAAAAAAAGTTGTACATATGAGCAAAAGGCCAAATTATCATACCAGGTACCTGAAGTCTTTCGACTTATTATTGCATACAATAATCTGAATGTGATTGAACAGTATTTGCACCGATATGACTAGATGTACGTAGTATTTGGGGCAAAAAATACACAAACAGCTAACTTCAGGTATATAATCTGAGTCATTGGTAGATACATTGATGATAGCAATAGCGGGAAAATTATCCAAAAAATCCTAAACCTATTATACGGAGGCCAATTCAGTCTTCAACCTTTAAATTCTATCAAATTAGACCTAAACCTTTTGACGATTTGCAATTTAATAGTATACCTTTTGATGATTTGACAATGTAGTCCTTCCGGTCAAATATCGAAATAATAGGTTTATGACTAAATTGGCAAATCATCAAAAGGTTAGAACTGAATTGACACGAAAAAAAATGTTTAGGCCTAAACTAACAAATCATCAAAAGGTCTAAGACTAATAGACACAATTGAAAGGTTTAAGACTGAATTGACTACCGTACAATAGGTTTAGGACTTTTTGGACAATTATCTATAGCAATAGCGTTTCTTATTTATATCATTTAAAATATCAATGTCTATACTTTGTTTCCTCAAAACTTATAAATTGTCGATTATATACTTCGCAGTCTTATATTTATTGAGACTCCAACATTGCATAAATATGGAGTACCGGTACATAACAACACTATTCTCTCGTGTTAAATAATTTGAGTTTTTAGGGTTGAATTTGATTAGGTGAATAGTAGTAGAAAGGACTCTATGGCTATGGGGGTTAGCAATGGGGGTGGCTCTTGTTAGGATCTGCGCACAATAGCACGAAGTAAAGTGTAAAAGCAGCGAAAAATAGAAATCAAGACTCGAGATTTTATCCTGATTCACCCTTAAACTAGGGTTACGTCCAGCAGAGGATTCTACTATAATTAGCACCTCGTACCTCTCGTTACATCCCTCAATTACAAGAGAAAAAGAGTATATATAATAGCAGTTATTCATGAGCCCAAGCTCAAACTACTAATGAAAAAATATGGTCTTAAATCGTAAAAACCATCTGGTGTCCAGAGGACATTGCCCCCTTGAAACCCCCGCCGGAACGGGACCCACGTACTTTCCTATCGCAGGGGAGTATAAACCACACCCCACCGTTCTCTCACTTGGTGAATACTTCCCATGCTTCTTTAGACCCAACACAGTTGTACGCCATTCAAACTTTTCTACACTCACTTCCTTGGTAAAAAAATATGCACTATTCACCCGTGTGTCAACTTTTTCCAGCACTACAACTTTCTGTTCTACTTTCTCTGGATGAAGTGATATTGTATGTCGATGTGCTTTGTTCTTACATAAAATGTAGGATTCTTAGTCAAGAATTCAGTACTCTGGCTATCACACCCAATCTTCACTTCTCCTTGTGTAAAGCCAAGCTCTTTACACATTCTACGCATCCAGATCACTTCCTTAGTAGCATGAGTAAGAGCCATATACTCTACCTCAGTAGTAGATAAAGCAACCGTGCTCTATCACTTGCTCATCCAACTCATAGCTCCGTCGAATAAGGAAATAACATAACCACTGGTCGACCTCCTGCTATAAATGTCACCTCCCCAATCAGCATCAACAAAACACTTCAATTCTAACGCTTACTGCCTCTTTGAGCTTTTCATGCCTTCATAACATAACTCAAAGTTAGATGTACCACGAAGATAACGAAGCACCCTATTTGCAGCTATCCAATGCTCTTTTTCCGAATTGGACATATATCTGCTCAATACTCCCACTGTTTGAGCAATATCTGGACGAGTACACATCATGACAAATATTAAGCTCCCAACTACACTTGCATATGGAACCGCTGCCATCTCTTCAGCTTCCTCTTCAGTCTTGGGATACTGGAGCGCTGATAACTTGAAACTTGTGGACATAGGGGTCTTCACAGGTTTACAGCCCGTCATGTTGAACTTTTTCAACATACTTTCAACATACTTCTTCTTATTTAGCCACAACTTCCCATTCTCACGCTCCTTTTTTATCTGCATGCCCAAGATGAAGTTTGACAGGCCTAAATCTTTCATCTCAAACTGTTTTGCCAATAGACCTTTTACAGTGCTGATCATTCCCATACTATTCTCAACTAGCAGCATATCATCAATAAATAAGGTTAAAATAAGAAAATCATCATCTAACCTCTTCACATAAACACAATGATTAGCATCATAGTGAACAAAGCCAAGTTTCAAGGCATATGAGTCGAACTTCTGGTACCACATCCTTAGAGATTGTTTTAGGCCATATAAAGACTTGTTCAGTTTGCAAACAAAATCTTCTTTTCTTTTGACCACAAACCCATCTGGTTGCTTCATATAAATATCCCCCTCCAAGTCACCATGTAGGAAAGTTGTTTTTACATCAAGCTGCTCTACCTCCAGATTGTATGCAGCTGCTACAAATAACACAAGTCTTATGGAATTTAATTTTGTAATAGGAGAAAAAATCTCACCATAATCGACTTCCTCTTTTTGCGAATATCCTTTCACAACCAAATGAGCTTTATATCGTTCTATCTCTCCATCTGCAGATATCTTCTTCTCGAACACCCATTTACAACTAATTGCCTTCCGATCTGCAGGTAGTTTTACCAGACTCCGTGTTCTGTTTTTATCCAACGAGTCCATCTCATCTTTCATGGCTTTCTCCCACTATTTGGCATCTTCCACGCTTCTTGCTTCCTTAACAGTATTTGGATCATCACCTGTAACAGTTAGAGCACAATTTTTATTACTAGCAAATAGGGTATACCACTCAGGTGGTCTTCTTTGCCGTGTGGACCTCCTTAAGGTCGGTTCAGGTGATGCTTCATCTTCAAACTCACTATCAGAATCTACTAAATCATCCTCCACATCAGCTCATCAGCTTCAGAATCTGAATTTTCTGTTTTAGCTTGTGTAGCCTCTGTCTCTCCCTATAAACCAACATCTAACTCAACCGTCTGTGGTTCTTCAGGAGCTTGTGAAACAATCTGATTTATCATAGATTCTCTGAACACCATATCCCTGCTGTAAATAATACGTGTAGTATCAGGATTCCACAACTTATACCATTTGATACCATCCTTGTACCCAATTAAGATACACTTCTCTAACTTGCTCTCGAGCTTATTCCTCTTTTCCTTTAGCACATGCACATATGCTTCGCAGCTAAACACTCTGACATGGGATATGTCTAGCTTCTTCCCGAACAATGCCTCAAACGGTGTTTGATCCTTCAAAGCTGATGTGGGATACCTGTTCTTCAAATAGCACGTTGTGGCCACTGCTTCCGCCCAAAACTCACTTGCTAAGCCTGCACCACTTAACATACTCCTTGCCTTGTCCATGAGAGACCGATTAAGCCTCTCTACCACCCCCATTCTGCTGAGGTGAATATGGCATTGTTTTCTGCCTTACTATGCCACTGGTCGCACAGAATTGATCAAATTTCGCTGAACAGAATTCTCTTCTGTTGTCAGTCCGCAAAACTTTAATCTTTCTATCAAACTGATTTTCTACTAAAGCTTTGAACTCACGAAATTTTTCAAACACATCGTCTTTTCTCTGTAAGAAATATATCCACACATATCTGGAATAATCATCAGTAAAAGAAACATAATACCTTGATTTTCCAAACGATGCTACAGGTGTAGGACCGAAGACGTCACTGTGGATTAAATCCAGAATCCCTTTTGTTCTCCCTCCTACGGATTCAAAAGATACCCGATTCTGTTTTCCATGTAGACAATATTCACAAAATCTAAAACCCATAGAACAGCTTGGGATTCCATCCACCATCTTCTTTGAAGTAAGGGTCAACAGCCATTTCTCACCGATATGACCCAATCTCCTATGCCATAGCATCGCGGGATCTTCTACCTACTCCGTGATATAGCTCTCACCACTGATCACTATGCTTCCTAGTAATTTCCACAGCTTTCCACACCGTTCGCCTCTAGCAATTGCCATAGATCCACGGGTTAGCTTGCATGAATACTTGTCGCTGGTGAAAGTAATACCAGCATCTGTCATAGTTCCCACAAAAATAAGATTCCTAGTAACACTAGGAATATGCATCACATCCAGAAGATTCTTGACTGTCCCATCTTTCATCTTCAGCTCCACCTTTTCGCGACCGACAATATCAAGCGTCGTATCATCTCCCATCCGCACTATATCTCCCTGATGTGGCTCACAATAGCAGACCAATCTCTATGAGGCATCATGCGGAAAGACTCTCCGGTATCAATTATCCACGCACAGCGGTCAACCTGAGATGAGTTGTAGACGACATACATGTCTCCCGCACTACTGTCATCATCCTTCTTTGTACTAGACGATGGTGCCTCATCTCGCTTCTCTGGACCCACACTTATGCTTCTGCAATCCTTCTTCAAGTGTCCAGTTTTTCCGCACTTCCAACACTTTATTTCGGATCGATCATGGCTTTTAGATATTCCTCTGGACTTATTCCTGCCAACAAATTTGGATTTGGATCGTTCACTATTCCTTCCTCTTACGAAAAGAGCCTTATTCGTTTCACTATCAGAACATGCTATCCTCATCTCCTCTGACAATAACGCAGATACAACATTCTCAAAAGATAACGCATTAACACCAGTGCCGATTGAAACAATTATATGTTCCCACGAATTCGGTAGTGAACATAGCAAAGTACATGCTTTATCTTCCTCATCCAGATTAACATCAATAGACGCAAGCTGCCCACAGATAGTATTAAACTCGTTTAAGTGTGCAGAAAATGAATCACCTTCACTCATCCGACAGTTGTACAGTCTCTTCCGCAGAAACAACCTATTCACGAGCGATTTGCTCTGATAAAGGCTTCCCAGCTTAGTCCAGAGATCCTTTGCCGTCTTCACAGAGGTCACGTTCACCAAGACATTATCAGCAAGACATAGCCAGATCAGGCTTCACGCCTTCCGATCGTTGTTGATCAACGCCTTCAATTAATTGGATGCAGAAGCAATCTCCTCCTCCTTCGCCTTCTCCTTGGTAATCAGTTCAGGTTTATCTTCTTCGATCACATGCCACAGATCTCTGTCCACGAGCAAAGCCTCCATCTTCAACTTCCATAACTCGAAACCATTTCCTCTGAACTTCTCTACTTCAATCCATGATTGACCAGCCGACATCTTTCCAAGATTCAATTTTTTGGATCTCTTTTCATCAAGAAAACCCTAACCTCAAACCTCGCTCTGATACCAGATGTTAGGATAGGCGTACAATAACACGAAATAAAGCATAAAAACGGCGAGAAATAGAAATCGAGACACGAGATTTATCATGGTTCACCCTTAAACTAGGGCTACGTTCAGTAGATGATTCCACTATAATTAGCACCTCGCACCTCTCGTTACATCCCTCAATTACAAGAGAAAAAGAGTATATATAGTAGGAGCTATTCATTATCCCAAGCCAAAACTACTAATGAAAAAATATAGGCTTAAATCGTAAAAATCCTATGGTGTCCAGGGGGCGCTGCCCCTTTGGGACCCCCGTCGGAGCAGGACTCACGTGCTTTTCTATCGGGGAATATGAATAACACCTCAACAACTCTGGCTATAAGCTAGAGAAGAGACTATGCATTACACATGCTCTCGAATGATCTACGAACGATAGTCTTTTTAGAGTCCTACACATGTGCAAGACCTTGAATTACGTCAAGATTGATGGGTGGTAAAGGTCAAATCTGAACAATAATTCAAGATCAAATTCGATGCGTCGATTCCAGCAAACTATGTAGTTACGAATATTTTGTTATGAATTTTAATTTTCAAGAAGAAACCAGCTCCTAAAATCCATGCTTCAACTGAAAACTTTCGCGAAGCTTGCATCCGAACGTGTGGATAAACCTAGTCGCAGTCAAAATCTTGTATCTTAGGGACGAAAGAACCCTGCGTAATTAAGGCAATCTTGATCTATTTATCTGATTAGATCATCGTTCGTCTAGTGAAAAACAACGTTGTTGGGTCAAAGGTCCAAAATTTTTGCCCGCCAATTCAAGAACCTAACCAAAGAACTTTCAATAGTTATTGTTGGATTCGGACACTAGGGTCGTGCTACACAGTAAGATCCTCTCGCACGGCACGTCGACCACCCAACCCAACAACATTTGACGATTTCATAATCATATCTCAACTATCAAGGTACGTGCTTTCATTCTTTTCTCTTTTTCTTGAAATAAATTATCCAAAAATTCATATAATTATTGCATTATTACCGATTCAATCCTAAAACTTTTAATTGTGCGAATTAAGTTCTAAACATTTTCACGTTTTGCCAATTGAGTCCGTCCAATTAATTTTAGCAGAAAATCTCTGACGTGGACGCCGCCCGTTCTCATGACTCGACAAACACTACGTGAAGAATTATTTTAATTTTTAATTTTTAATTTTTCTAATTATTTATATTATTTCTTTTCTTTTTTTCTTTGTTTTCTTTTCCTTCTTTTTTTTTAATGTGGTTGGTGAGGGTTGCCGGGACCTCGCCAACCACTAGGCAACGGTTGTCGGTCGTTCTACGTAACTCAACAGACGATGACGTGGAGAATTATTTTAATTCATTAATTTTTAAAATATTTATTTAATTATTGATTTTTTTTTAATGTGGTTGGCAAGGGACGTCGGGCAACTAGCAAGGTTGTCGGCCATGGGCGAGGCTGCCTGGCCTAGATAGGGGCGAGGCTGGCCTCATCCGTAGCCGTGATAGCCTCGCCTAGTGGCCTGCGATGGCCCGACAACCCTCATTGGCCATAGTAAAAAAAAAAAAAAAAAAGAGAAGAAAATAAGGAAAATAAAAAAATTAAATAATTCAAAAAAATATTTTATAAAAAATATCCACGTCAACGCCGGTTGTGTCATGTAGAATGGTCGGCATCCACGTCAGTGATTTTCGGCCAAAATTGGCGGAATGGACTTAATTGACAAAACATAAAAATATTTAGGACTCAATTACATAATTAAAAATTTTAAAATTGAATTGACAAAAGTGCAACAATTTTAACATTTTTAAAGCAATTTTGCCCATGTTCTTCCTCATTTATTTCCCCCGAGATCCCGTAATCTTCTCCTAAGAAACAGCAAATGTGAACAATGCCATGATTCGAGACCCAATCCCTTCTTTTGCTTGACAAGACAAATTGATGATTTTCGAGGAACTCCACGGCATTCTTGGCTTATGTTATTTTTAACAGCCAATTGTCACAGACTGACACTATCCTTGGCCGCAGAACAGCCCATGGGGCGCCTGGCGAGTCGTTCACGACAGGCCAGCCCTTTTTCCTTTCGTTATCCCATAGAACACTTATGCGAATGTCTTTCCCGTATCGGATCATACCACGCCCAGTTTAGCTTGGGCATCCTTGATATCGAGCGAGAACATATTACTTTAGGCACAACGACTGGTTTCGGCCTGTCATGGCCTCATCATGAGAATAGCATCAGTTCCCGACCAGTTTGTACACTGAAGGCCAACCCCGCCTTTAGAGCTCCTAAGAGATGTATTCTATCTAATCCTAGAACTCTTAGCACAAACCGTCCTAACACCACTCCCACAGACCCAGTTTCTTTTTACCCTCTGCATCGCTCATTTACCATGTTGACACCAACAAGCACCACTTCAAGTTTATACGAGTGTGGAAGGACCCGGGGACACAAGTTATTCGATCCCCCGCATCGTACGAGGGACACGGAACAACCGGCCCGTGTCATTCTCCCCACTCATTTTCGCAACGCCCTCGTTGCGATTTGCTCTGTCTCTTCCTTGCGCCTTTTCCTACCATCAACGCCGCTTATTTGGGACTTATATAGATGGAGGCGTGCACTCGCCCAACAGAACTATTTTTCTCTATCGGTAGCTTCTTTTTTATTTTAAAGGTCGTTCGGGTTTTCTTTGGTCACTCATGCGTTTCAGTGTGGCACTTTAGCCAACTGCGTTTATCTCACAGCACCGTTTTATAGTCACTGTCGCTTTCAAAGTGTGGCACTTTGACCAACCGCACTAACCTAGCGGCACCTTTCTTTTTCCCTAATAAGCACTTCTTTGTATTAGCTAACCAATTGAGGTTTTTCCTTGTTTAAAATGTGGTAGAGGATCCATCTTGAGATTCGCCGAATTGAGGACGTTTCCCATTTCAGTGAGGAACTTGTTTCTTTCTATGCCCCCATTAGCATCCCAGAAGTAAGTCGAGAGCCGCACTTTGTCTGAGCCTTTTCTCTTTTTTTTTTTTTTTTTTAGCTCCGGCGATTCACTCTCCGCACTTGTAGGACTGGGTAGACCATAGGTTTTCTTCCGATTCACACACCTACTGGAGGGATCCTGCTCTGATACCACTTGTCACGGGCCGGCACTTTCCGTGGCCGCAGAACAGCCTGTGGGGCGCCTGGCGAGTCGTTCACGCCAGGCCAACCCTTTTTCCTTTAGTTGTCCAATAGAACACTCAGGCGAATGTATTTCCCATATCGGATCATACCATGCCCAGCTTAGCTCGGGCTTCCTTTATATCGAGCGAGAACATATTACTTTAGGCACAACAATTGATTTCGGTCTGCCATGGCCTCATCAGGAGAACGGCATCAGTTCCCGACCAATTTGTACACAAGAAACCAATCCGCCTTTAGAGCTCATAATGGATGTTTTCTATCTAATCCTAGAACTCCTAGCACAAACCGTCCTAACATCACTCCCACAGACCTAGTTGCTTTTTACCCTCTGCATCGCTCATTTACCATATTGACACCAACAAGCACCACTTCAAGATTATAGAAGTGTGGGAGGACCCGGGGACACAAGTTGTTCGATCCCCCGCATCGTACGAGGGACACGGAACAACCGGCCCGTGTCACAATCATATTTTAAGATTCGGGTGCACTCACTCACCGATTTGGAGCATGAAAGGGATGCTATAATTCGATTGTCATTATCTCATTTGCTGTAGAAGTGCTATGCGACAAATCATGCCTGGCCAATTCGACAGTAATTTTGCTTAGATAGAATAAAAAAATATTAAACCTATTATAATTGTGCCAATTCAATTCTAAACATTTTTTGGCCAACTGAACCCTAAACTTTTAGCAATTGTGCCAACTCAATCCACTTTACCAGCCGTCACTGACGTGGGCAATATTTGATAATTTTTTAAAAAAAATTTTAAAAATTTTCTTTTTTTCCTTACTTTTTTCACTTTTATCTCTTTCTTTTTTTCCCTTTCTACTGCTACTGCGGTCGGTGACCTCTGGTGAGGGTCATCGAAGCTCGCTGGCCACTGGAAGAGGGCTTCGGGGACCCCAACCGGCCTCGTCGGGTCTCCCCCAAGAATCGACCGCGGGGGAAGGCGGCCTCGCCCACGGCTGGCAAGGGTTTCGTGAGGCGAGGCCTGGCCACAGTAGCAATAGAAAGGGGAAAAAGGAAAGAGAAAAAAAAGAAAAAGGTAAGAAAAAAAATTATTAAAAATTGTTCACGTCAGCGTCGGTTGGTAAAGTGGACTGAATTTGCACAATTGCAAAAGATTTAAGACTCAACTAGCAAAAAAAAATTTAGGACTGAATTGACATAATTGCAATAAATATAAGACTTTTTTTGTAATCTTCCCATTTTGGTTATCTGTTCGAAAATTCATTTGACTTGGTGCGATGGGAAATGAGAATAAGTATCCATTTGAATAGATAAATAACAATGTCTTTTCTAGGGGTGGTCCCTATTATTGATCGATAGTACGATAATTTATACGGGTATTCTCTTTGTAAAGGGTGCTTTTCTTGCACCCCAACTCATTTTGCTAACCTAACTAGTAACTATTACCTGAGACAAGAATAGCAAGAATGTCATAACTTTCGTACGACACTAACTTCAGTGTTATAACTTTATTTTTCGCTCACTTATGTGCCATAAATTTGAAAAAATCGATCAATTAAATGCTATCGGTGATTTGCCTCGCCTTTTTTTATTAATATTATATTAATATTTATTTTTATCTCTCTCTTTTCTTTCTTTTTCTAGGTCGGCGACCCTCGCCGTAGCAAAGGCTCAAGCAGACTGCGCGAGGGCCACCTCACCAGTGGCCGGCGGGCTGCGAAGGCCCTAGGCAAGGCCATCGCGGCCTCGCCAGCTACGAGCGAGGCAGCCTTGCCTTGATTTAGCAAGGGCCTTCGCCCCCTCACCCTCTGCCAGCTAGGCCTTGATGTCTCCGGCAAGGCGTTCGTGACCCTGCCAGCCGTGGCGAGGCAATCCTCACCCAGTCTCGCGTGGGCCTTCGCAGCCGACAATGGTCGGTGGCATACAAAACAAAAAGAAAACGAAAGGAAAAGAAAATTGACAATTAAAAAATAGCAAAAAAATCCACATGGAAATGGGAATTAAATAAAAATATATATTAATTCAATGTATTAATATGTTGTCGTATTTTCACTAAAATATTTCATGCTCCATTTCAATCATATCTTTTGTACGAAAAATCCACGCGACGCGGATGAATGTCTTGTTATTTATACTACACTTGACCTCCAAAATTTCCGAGCAATATGCATTTCTTTCTTTCCAATGTAATGAGAAAGTACAAGAGTCCTTTTGGTTGGTGGTAAATATTAGGCCTTAAAATCCAGAATTTTCGCCTTGTGTCAACTCATACTTTGGAAACACAAGAACATCCAAGCCCGTGATGAAACTATATGAATGAGCACCAATTAGATTAAGCTCTCTACGAGCATTAGTGAATTAAGTTCTCATTTAATGATCGGAAAAAAATATCTATTTCTCAATTTTCTTTTCTCCTCCATATCCTTGGAAGTCAGTGAATTTAGTAACCATTTATGACCTTCACTCCGCAACTCCACGTTTCATGCCCCATCACCTCATAACTATACAAGATTTGAAAAAGACCATAAAAATCAATGTGACAGTCCAAGTGGTTCTTCCAACATTTAATCCACAGTAAACCAATGCGCCCTTCCAACTGTACAAGTAACTTCTGTGAGGAAAATCGTTTTAACGATGGTGGCATTCGTTTTTTTTTTTTTATATATATGTTTTACCGATTAAGCTAACCTAGCGTCATTGGCCGGAGAGACTAGGCGGATCCCAATTCATCTACGTTCGTTCTTGTTCTCTCCTTGAGATTTTGTGGAACCACTGCCAACCGTTCTAAAAATTTAAGTTGGTTTATTATTTACATATTCAAATGCTTTGCCCTCACACATAGGCTGGACTTTACCTTAAAAATAACCGTCTATATATGTAATAAGGGAGGCAAATATAGAGTCTGGAAAAATTTGAACTCGAAATCTTCTATTTTGGTAACGTGAAAGATATCGTGAGATGCTACCAATTGTTCTAAAAATTTAAGTTATTTGATGACGGTGATAATTAATATTTAAATAGTCTATCACTCTCCCATAAATTCATACCGACACCTTTTTGTTGTACTTTGTTAATAAGCAGAGTATATTAGTTAAGGCATTTTCTAGACATAATAAGATGATTTTTACATCGTAAATTTTGTTGTAGTGCACAAGTTCATTACTGCATTTTTCCCCATTTTCCATGTCTTCAAACTATATACTTGTTACGACCAAAAAAAAATAAACTATATACTTGTCAATTATCACGTAATTGGCATAATTTGAGTTTACGGATACACGGTTAACAAAAAAAAATCAGCTTGTTTTTTAAAAAAAATAGTCGGAAAGCACTTTTCCTAAAGATGACCGCTTATATCGTTTACAAAAATGAATGAACAAAAGATATTTTCATCGTCCACGAAAATGTCTAGACATAATTGTTAACGATGATGAAAATATTTTTCATTGACTAACTATTTCAAGCGATCATTTTTAGGAATTTTTTTAAAATTATTTATTTATTCGCGAAACAAACGGAGTAATAAGTTTTTTTTTTTTTTTTTTTTTTTTTTTGCGTGATAAGGTGCCCCGTCCAATCCGCCCATAATCTGTTTCCGTGTGTATTTATTCACTGTCACGTCTTTTGGTGTGTGAATTAAATTGCCAGAAGATACAAAGAGTGAGTGAGTTATGAATTATGAAATATGTATATATGTGTATATATATATGAATGGAGGAGTCTTGGCCAGGTGAACATCCTATACTGCAAGAGAAGTAAAATCATTGCAGCATCATTGGGTGAGAGATCGTTGGATCTACACCTGACAACTTTTACTGACATTTGGTTAAATTGCAAGCTGCCGAATTAGTTACCACCATTTCGACCAAAAAAAAAAATTAATTACCACCAATACTATTCAGAGGACAAAGTTTGAATCATCGTCGCCATTTCACCTCAGTCATCTTGCTAATATCCAAAAATCTTGACCCCACGTTGTTTTATATGCTAATGGAGAAGGACCTGCCTTCTTAAACTAAAAACGTAGTCCGGAGTCCGGACTGGTACTCCACTGCCCAAAAAATAAAGAAAGAAAACCCATGATTCAATGCAGCGCCTGTTAATTTTTTCATTGCATTTTCCCAAGGCGAACATAAACTAGGACGCTCTTGATGGACGCAATCGAGCATAGAATAACAACATATTCATATGGATAAGAGAGAAACGTGTCCGAAACCGAGATCGGTGCGCCCGAACGCAGCGCTAGGGTTTCTGGGGAACTCTTGAAATCCATCGATTCGTGATCCGGGTTTCATGTTATCTTGACCAGAAACTCATGTCTGCCCCAAGGAAATAAAAAAAAATGAAAAAAAAAAAGACAAAATGGAAAAAAAAAATCAAAAAAGGGAATTGACGAAAACGCCCTTTAGGCTAAGCCCTTTTTTTTAAGACTCTATGGCCACTTCGGATCCTTATTTGAAATAACGTTCACTTAAAGCCCTTATTTGAGAAAATGAGAGCACTTCGAGCGCTTATTTAAAAAATTTTCTTGTTTTAAATAAGGGCCTAAAGTGACCATATCAGTCTAAAAAAGGAGCCTGAACTCACTGGCTAAAGGGCATTTTAGTCCTTGAGGTTTTTGAAATTTTTTCTTTGTTTTTTCATTTTAAAAAAATAAAAATAAAAAAGCTCAAAGTTAAAAAAAAAAATGCAGGCAGGCGAGCGCCTATATTTCTTTTTTCTTTTTTTTTAAAGCTTTTAGTTTGTTTTTAATTTAATTTAACTACAAATTAAGTTAGAATTGTCTTTTAACGAAAATGCCCTTGATCGATCGGAATATTTAGCCCGTCAGCCGGCCGGCAAGATGAGGCCCTTATTGAACAGTCATGACCAGTTCAAACCTTTATTTAAGAAAACGATGGCACTTCGAGCCCTTATTTGAAATTTTCCCTGAAAGTCACTGTAGAAGTTAGATGAATGTCGTGATTATTTCATAATTCCCACTTACATTCAACGTGTGACAACAAAATCATGTCTTACCAAATGCTTAAGCATATAACAGCGAAGCATTGAGAACCCTAATCAGTCCACGTATGTATGAAGCTGGGGGATACGTGTCCGGTCCAAAATGGACAGTTATGAACTCAGCATGCAAATACAACTCAAGCACTAGTGGAAGTTGTTTCTTTTCATATATGCTTTCTTAAAGTGAAGAAAAAGAAGATAGTTTCATATAATGTTTTTTTTTTTTTTGCAAGGTAGTTTCATATAATGTTATGATATTGCGAAACGCGAAACGGGCCTATTCTAAGGGTGCGCATGATAACCATTTCATTTCTGAAATTATTTTTTGGCTAGAAATAGATTTTTCTATTTCTAGTTTCTGGATGAGTTTTTGAGCAAAAAAATGCGTTTGATAACGACATAAAATTTCTGTTCCTAGAACATAGGTTCGTTTGATAACGGTTGAAAATTTCTACTTCTGAAATATTATTAACACAAAATCTTCTACGAAAAATTTCTACTTCATTTTTAATTTTTTTTAAATTCATTTAAAAAAATAATTTTTATTATTAGAAAATATTATTTACTGTTTAAAAATAAAAAATCATTATTTATTTGTTGCTCCGACTGCAGCGGTGGTGGCCGGCAGAGGTCGGCGATGGTTAGCAGCGGCGAACGATAGGTGGCGGCGGATGGCGGCCGGCAGCAGGCAGTGGTCGGCGGCGGCCGGCTGTGGTCGCGGCGATGGGTTGTGGGCGACGGCTGTCGGCGGTAGGTGGCTGCAGGCGGCGGTGGGCGGCAGCAGGGTCGTTGGTTGGCGGTAGCCGACAATGGTCATGACAGTGGTTGCGGCGGCAACAACCGACAATGGTTGCTTTGGCGGTCGGCGACTGGCGGCGGGAGTCGACGACAGTCTGCGATGGGCGGAGGTCGGCTGGGGACGGCCGTTGGCGGCGGTGGGCGGCGACCGACAAAGGAAGGGCGACAGACAGAGTGCGACGAGGACTTGTGAAAAAAAAAACGAAGGGTTTTGGTAGGTTATTTCTCATTTATGTTTCTGGAACAGAGAAGCTACAATTTTTAACTTCTCATTTCTCTTTCAAATCTATTTCTGAAATAAAAATTTGTTCCAAAAAAGAAAAAATAGAATTGCATTACCAAACGAATTTCTGTTCCAAACCTGTTCCAGAAACATGTTTGGAACAGAAACAGAGAAATAGAATGATTATAATATGCGTCCTAATTGGGTTGTCGGATCTGAACGGGGATCTGATCCAGATTTTTTTCTTCCTTTTTGTATAAACAAATATTATTGAATTTGACTAGATAGAGAGGGGGGGGGTGGCGGCGGTGGCGGTGGCGGCGGCACACGGGGGCATCTATAAAGAACCCAGTTGGAACTCCCCATGAAATAGGTGGGGAGGAGTTGCCACAAAACGAAGAGACGAGCGATTACAAACTCTCACAAAAACACAGAACAGAGAGAGAGAGAGAGAGAGAGAGAGAGAGAGTTGCAGCAATGGGAAGGAGTCCATGCTGCTCAAAAGAGGAAGGGTTGAACAGAGGGGCTTGGACTGCTCACGAAGACAAGATGCTCACAGACTACATCAAGAGTGTCTAGGGTTTTGTTGGATGATGGTGGTGCCTGATTGATTGATCTTCGGTTGGGTCATCGTCTTCTTCCGTGCAGGTCTGAAGAGATGTGGGAAAAGTTGCAGGCTGAGGTGGTTGAATTACCTGAGGCCTGCCATCAAGAGAGGCAACATCGCCAGCGATGAAGAAGACCTCATCATCAGGCTTCACAAACTCTTGGGCAACAGGTTGTTTATTCAGTCATTTTTCATATTTACAGAAGCTAGAAATTCTTTTTTTCTTTTAGGTAGAATTTGCAATCATATATTTTATTACAATTTATTTGACTAGTAAGCGATTTGTGAAGCATTGTCTTGTTGCGTGTATGTTCATGCATGCACGTGCATGACATCACATCATCTTCATGTGTAGCGGACCCTTTTTACTGAATAAATAATAATTAAAGTTAATTTTCTGTGTAGATGGGCTCTCATTGCGGGAAGACTTCCAGGGCGAACAGACAATGAAATCAAAAACTACTGGAACTCCAAATTAGCCAAGAAGGAACATGGAGGGAAGAAGCCAAACCCATCCAAAACTGAGAAGACCAAACCGATCACCGCCTCCGCAGTGATGCAGGACGAGACTCAGAACCTGGTGCTAGTCGGAGACTCCGTGCTCCGCAACACGGGAATCGTTGCCCCGGCACCGCCGCCGGCAAATTGCAAGACGACAAAGAGCGGGCAACTGTTTGAATGCGAATCCAGCAACGTCTCATCGCCGGCTTCCATGTCAAGGGAAGAGCCGAACTTGGAGCCGCTCATGGTGGACTGCACCGTCGTGGAGCTGGACATCCCGGTGATTCTTGATGGTTCTGATTTTAGGTTCAATGAGTTTGAAAACATTTCTCCAGTGATGAACACGGTTGAGAACGAGGGAATGAGCAAGGACAACAATGCTGGAGGTGCTTCCCCAGGACAGACACATAACTGGTTGAGCGAAGGATTGGAGATGGATAATTGGGTCGCCGACCTCGCTGAGATGAGCTCGGGTTTGGAATCTCTCGCTTCGATCCTGCACGATGCCGAAGACTGGATCCTATAGATTAGAACGCTTCGTTTTTGCGAGAATAATTTGAGTTTCTGAAAGCGAGGGTCTCTCAGAGTGTGCATCAACACAATGTATACGTCATATTAATCGTTGAAGTAATCTTGGACTGTTGTCTAGTGGGGAGTGATCACTTAGATCATGTGGATGGTGATGTTCTTGATTGTGTACACATATAAGATTTTCCATATTCCGCATGCATGTGTAAACTATGTACTTGCATAGTGCAAGTGTTTTTTGGTAATTAACTAGGGTCAAGTGATGATTATAACTAAGAAGAACGACGTAGAATTGAAGCAATTCATGCGGATTTCTGTCTTGAAGTTCTGTTAGGAGATGTTCAGGCAAGTGAATTAATATTCTGAACTCCAGTTGCTCATTCACTTCTTCATCATATGAATTTAGCTTTTAGTTATTTGCGTCTGGGCACATTCATGAAGGGCCGGCTCCACAAAATGAGAACTGAGAACGACCCACAGATTCTAGGGCCCACCAAAAAACCGGACCACCGGTCCGGTCCGATTCCTAGATTGGGTAGGGTTTTTAAAACATAAATATTTAACTTTTAGAATATATATTTGTGTACCAGTCCGATCCGAGTGGTCCGGGTGAACGGTTACACACTTGAAACTGGAAATCGGACCGGTACTCATCTGTTCTCCGTTATTGGAACCGAAGACTATCTAGAACCGGCCGATTCAACGCGGTTCAGGCAGTCGATTGTTTTGCACCTCTGATATCCCTCCACGTTCAGAGACAAACCTTGGCCATAAAGAGAAGTCTCTGCGGACCACACCCGTGGGCAGACATTTCTTGCTCTCATGAGTTTTGCCCGTTTGGAATTTCGTAATATGCGTAGGGATTTTTATGCGGAGAGGCTTGGTACATAAGTTAAGTAGTAAAAAGAAGAACGATTTTTTGTTGTTAATCTCAATGTACAATTTGTTGAGATAATTTTCACTATATAGAGGTATGTATTACAAAATATTACGCTTCTTAAAGAAACACCACAACAGTGGAAATAATTACTGAAAAAGATCCTTATATTACTAGAGCTGTCAATCTTTTGATTTTAATAAAGAGTTAAGTCGATCGGTCCGATTCATGACATCATTTCTTATGACGAGAAAGTCAGCCTTATACGGTCACGATATACAATTAAATGGGCTCATCAAGAAGAGTGCTCGAGTACCGAAGCTTATCCTTCACTGTGTTCTGCACACTATGCATGCTGCCCCCGTCGCTACAAAACTTTATCTGAGCCAGGCGACCCCCACCGATCATCGCATCACAGTCCCGCCCACTGCGAATATCGAGACGGGACAACATCGCGATAGGTGAAGGGAGCAACATGCAATGCCGGTCGAGCAAGCCACCACGAGGCGCGGTGCAAGGCACAGCAGCGGCCACAGCCGAGGTGAAGGGAGGGAGGGAGAGGCGTACATTAAGTACACTTGTAAGGCTAAGGCGCACATTGCACAAGAATGCGAGTGCAGGTCAGGATCTTCAACAGCAAAGTTAAGCAAAGCGCTCAGTCTAAGCTCCCTCCTTAGACTAATCAAAATACTAATTTGGTCATCTGATCATGACACCAACATAACAAACATCAGTCCGCCATCCGAGAAATTACCAAAAAATTCATAAATATATTGCACTTGTGTCCAATTCAATCTGACGCTTTTCAATTGTGTCGATTTAATCTTAAATATTTTAACGATTTGCCAATTCAGTCCTTCCGTTTAATTTTGTCAATAAACCGCTAAGCGCGGTGGTCTAGTCGGTGCCGGTTGTCCTACGTGGCACCGCCAACGCTGACGTGGACAATTTTTGCAATTTAAAAAAAAAATCTCATTTATGCATTTTCTTTTCTTTTTTGGCGCCCTCATCCAGACCAAGCAAGGTTAGCTGGACCTTCGCCTGTGGCCGGCGACCTCACCAACCAAGGATTGGGAAAAAAGAAGAAGAAAAGAAAACAAAGACGAAGATAAATATAAAAAATAAATAATAAAAAAAGTAAAAATTTGCCAGAGTTATCCACGTTAACGTCGGTCGTGCCACGTAATACATCCGGCGCTAACAAGAATGTCACGTCAGTTTTTTCCAGGAAAAATTGATCGGAAAGACTAAATTGGCAAATCGTTAAAAGGTTTAGAATTAAATTGGCACAATTGAAAGGTTTATGGCTAAATTAGCATATCGTCAAAATTTTTAGGTCTAAATTGATTAAATTGAAAGGTTTTATGGCTAAATTCACACAAGTGTAACAAGTTTAGGGAATTTTCTGATAATTTTCCAATCAACCGCCAATATAGCGCACGTTGTAATACTCTTTAAGACTTTCTTACATTTTTCAATGCTTTGAATTACGAACACAGTTATGGTCTCAAAGATTATTAATAATGTCCTCATGAGTCCTGTCCTTTTTATTGTATTTCCATCTACACATTACTTTAAGAAAGGGTCTACCCTAGATAGTAAACGTATAGCTGGTATGCTTCATTATTTTAGCACTAGATATTCGCTCCAATGTGCCCCAGCACAGCAGTATACTCTACTGAGACAATCTTATTGCTTTTTATTCTTTGGTTATAGCTTAAACAAAGATGTACTTATGAGCAAAAGGCCAAATTATTATACCGGATAACTGAATTCTTATACTGCATATAGTACTTTGAATGTAATGAACAGTTTGCACCGATATAACTAGATGTACGTAGCATTTGGGCTAAAAATAAACATAAAGAGCTAACTTTAGGCACGTAGATTGAGTCGTTGGTAGATACGTGGATGATAGCAATAACGGAAAAATTATCCAAAAAGTTCTAAACCTTGTTATGGAGGCCATTCGGTCATAAACATTTCAATTGTGCCAATTTGGTCAAAACGTTTTGACGATTTGTCAATTTAATCCTAAACCTTTAATTGTGCCAATTTAGTCCTAAACCTTTTGGCAATTTGTCAACGTAGTTCTTACACACAATTATCCAAATAATATATTTATGATTAAATTGGTAAAACTTTAAAAGGTTTAGGATTAAATTTACACAGTTGAAAGATTTAGGACTGAAAAATTGGGTTTAGGACTAAATGACACAATTGAAAGGTTTATGACTGAATTAACCGCTATATAATATAGAGGTGAGCAAACTGGACCGGACAGGCCGAGTTGGTTCGGTCCTTGAGGGGGGCGGTCCGGTCCCTGGTTCCATGGTGGATGGGACCAGATTGGACCGCCCGAAATATATATATAATTATATTTATATGTATACAATTAAAAAAAATTGAAGAACTAGTTAACCTAATTTTTCTATCTTCTGCTCGACACTCACTCATCTCCTCTCGCTCGACGCTCGCGTCTTACCTTTGGAACACAGCCTTTGATCATGTTTGTCGATATGTAGTCTCCGATCGTGTTTTGTTTTGACTCAATCTATGTTTTGTCTTGACTATATTATGCAAACTCATTATTTTGTTCACACTTGGATTTAGTGAAGTACAAGTATAATCCCACTTTGAGTTTGATTCTTTTCAACTCGAGGAAAATGATGCAAGTGCATAATCCTATTTTAGTTATTTTAAGTGTTTTTTTCCTAATTTACTTTTTTCTCATTATTTTAGGATTATAAGTACTTATGTGATGGTTGTACAATGGTCATGTGTATGTGTTTATTAGGTTGGATGATTGAGATTGGAAATTGTTAGATTAAATCGGTTATATTTCTATAAGCAGCTGGTGTTAGCGGTCCCATTGGGACCGGACCCAACCGTAGGTCCCGGGCCGATCCGGTCCCTAAAATTTGGAAACCGGGACTACCGGCCCAATCCCCGATTCCATACCAAGACCTAGGCATGGCCACAGTTCATGAACCGACGGTTCCGGTTCAAATTTCGAGGGAACCGAAACCGAAACCTTAAGTGGCGATTCCGGTTTCGGGCCCGGTTCTGATTCAAAACAGAAAATGGAACTGCCTATTTCGGTTCCGATTTTGGTTACGATTTTTGAATTTAAAAATTAAATTGTAATGAATTTGTAATAAAATTGTAATAAAATTATGAAATAAAAGAAAATAATGAATTATGAAATTATGAAATAATGAATTATCAATTACAAATTGTAATGAAATTGTAAATTGTAATCAAATTTGGGGGGAAAAGGGGGAGGGGAGGGAGCTTGAACTTAATGAATTATCATTAAGCGCCTGCATATCTTCTTAGGGATAGAATAATCAAAGTCCGTGTAGTTCTCTTACTTTTGATAACCCTATACTTACCTCATCCTCAATCGTCGCTACCCGTTCTGGTACTAATGCCGGTGGTATCTCCGTCATCAAAGAATTCGGCTTTATTATTGCGATCTATCTCTTGTTGTCTATATTGAGCATTTGTCCAATCATTAACAAAAGCTTAAGCCTCCACCAAATCGGGAGCTAATCTTGAACGTCATTTGTCAAAAGTATTGCCTCCAACGCTAAATGCTTATTCTACCGCAACTGTCGAACAAGGAGTTGCTAAAATTTATTTTGCAATTAGAGCAAGAATTGGGTATTGGGTGGAATGCCTATTTCCCAATCCAATATTGTGAAATTTGTGCTGCCTTCAGATTCATCAAACTAAAAAAAAATGGTTAGATAGCTCTCTATTTCAGAATTACTTCCTATTGCTCCCTTTGCTTTTTTGGCTATGCAACAAAATTTGGTACCATCTACTAATTTTACTTATGTTCCCACTTTGTATGTCGCTAGATTGAGAAGATCCACTATCACCTAAATTATATGTACTACAAAATTCATGATATAATTCTATTATTGCGTTTTTAACCATTGTTGGTATATTTCTAATATTTACCTCATCAATTAAATGTAAATATTCATAATACGTATTCAAATAATCACCTAAACCATCTAATTTACGATATAAAAAAAGCAATTAAATAAATAATAGGAATTTCCCTATAATAATGTAGTCATTTTGTTCACATTGTTCTAATAGTGTCACTTAATAAATCATCATTTTTATTTTCTTCAAAAACTCCAACAATATTAATACATTCTATTAAAAATAAATGCGTAGTAGGATAATAAACACCGGATAAAGTATAAGTTGCATCATTAAAAACTTTTAAAATATCTATAAAAAAATTTGCAAATATCTTATTCTTGTGGGTATAAATTAACTTGAGTTATATTATCTGAAATAAATGCACATAATAAATCTTTATATGCAAAAGATTCATTAAGCAACTCATAAGTAGAATTTCAATGATTTGGAACATCTCTTGAAAAAAAAATTATTTTTTTCCACTTGTTTTACAAAATTTTGACCATTCTTTCATTTTTTGGGAATGTTTCCATAAAAATTGAATTGCCATTTTTATTGGGTCAAGAAAAATATCAAGATTTTTTAAACCATCTTGTACACATAAATTCAAAACATGACAATCACATCTAACGTGAAAAAATTATCCACCAAAAATGGGTTTACAAATCTTTTCTAGTTCAACAATTGAAGCGGTATTTGCTGCGGCATTATCAAAACCAATTGAAAAAATTTTATTAAGCAAATAATATTCTTCTAAAATTTGCCTAATTAATCTATAAATATTATTTGACGTATGCCTATCATCAAAAACTCGAAATACAATAACTCTTTTTTTAATATTCCAACTATCATCTATTCAATGACATGTTATACCCATATAAGAATTAACTTGCCAATGATCACTCTAAATATCGCTACCTGTATGCACACGTCCATTAAAATTCATAAAAAAAATTATAAATATTTTTTTCCTTTTTATAAAGATCTTTAATAATGCGTTTAAGTGTAATTCTAGGAATACGTTTTCCTTGTGGAGCACATGCATTTTGTATAAATTGATTAAAACCAAATCTTTCACCAAAACTAAATGATAAATGTTCAACGGAAAAAAATTTACCTATTCTTCTTTATAAGTTTTTTCATTATAACGAAATAAAGAAGAAGTGGTTAAATGTTCCATATCCGGCTCCACCGATATATTTGTATTTTGTCTGACAATGTTTACAAACTACATCATACCTTTTTGGAGCTATATCAAATCTTTCAGTCTTCTTGAAGTGGTCTCATACATCGGATGTAAACTTCTGCTCCTTTGTTGTTGACATTTCTTCGATACCGGTAGGAGGATGAAGACTCTCTGGCATTTGGACTTGCTCCATGTTAGGAATAATGTTGATTTCATCATCTACATCAACTTCGAAATCGAGTCCCCAAGGATAATCGGATTCCCCCTCCCTGCTCTTACCTTTGCCACTAGTTCTACTTCCACTTGTCATTTTTTTTTTATATAGAAAAAATATATGGTATAATGCAAAAAATATAGGGTATGAAAAAAATTTGAAATATGAAATTATTAAAGGAGATAATAAATAAAGAAAATAAGGAATTAGAGAACGTAATTGAAGAAAAGAAAATAACAAATTGGATGTTGTGAATAATTGAGAGTTAGAGTGAATTTGAGAGAATTGAGATGAAGAGAGAATTTGTGTGAAAAAAATGAGAGATGAGAAGGGGTATTTATAATAAATCATAGGTTAGAAAATAGTATAAAAAAAAAGTGACATTTGCCAACGGTCGCCTTTGGCTTTGGGGCTAAAGAGAAAAGACCCGTTGCTTGCAACGGTTCTTTTTTTTTTTTACTTAATCCCCATTTTTGGCAGTTCGAAACCGGCGGTTCTGGGCCCGGTTCAAGGTTTGCAGAAACCGGAACCGGACTCGGGTTTGACCCAGGCGGGTTCCGGGCTCAAACCGGCCCGTGGCCATGTCTACCGGGACCGAACTAGCCCGGATCATGCACACCCCTAATATAATAGGTTTAAGATTTTTGGACAATTATTCTCAGTACACACAAACATTATTTTCTCGTGTGAATAATTTAATTGTAGGGTTGAATAGTAGTAGAACGGACTCTACAGATATGGGGGTTAGCACGAAAGTTGACACTTCAACCAAAACGAAAAGGAAAAGGCGAAGGAAGAAAAGGCGCATGGTCACTCATTTCGCGGAATGGGGGTGGCTCTGGCTATAAGCTAGAGAATAGACTATACACTACACGTGCTCTGAAATTATCCACGAACCATCGTCTTTCTAGATTCCTACACATGTGCAAGACCTTGAATTAGGTCAAGACTCATGGGTGGTAAATGACAAAAGTGAACAGCAATGCAAGATCAAATTCGATGCATAGATTCCAGCAAACTATGTAGCTACGAACGGTGTAAATCCAACAATTTAGGTTCCTTTCGTTTCACGAAAAATAATTTTTAAAAAAATATTTTCTGAATCTTTCAGCATTCGGTTCACAAAAAATAAATAAATCAAGGAATACATTTTCCCCTCATGGAAAAGCACCTTCAAAAATGGAGAAAATGATTTTTTCTTTTTAAGAAGAGGGAAACATTTTCCCTCATCTTTTCTCCTCCCACTCCTTCGCATTTGTTTTAATTTTTTAATTTTTCTATTATTTTTTTATTTTCTTTCTTCCTTTGCCGATCACAAACCACGGCGACGGTAACCGACTGAAGAAGAAGGGAACAGAAAAAAAATAAAAGAGAAAAGAGAAAAGAATAAAAATTCAAAGTTTTTAGGACATAAAAAAATATAATAAAATAAAAAATTATTGAAAGGAGTGCACGAAGGAAAATTCATATCCGATTTTCTATGCCGAACAGCAAAAAATATTTTTCAGTTCATCTTCAGATTTTAGTTGAACACCGAAAAATATTGTCATTTTCCGAGAAATTCTTCCCAAAAAATATTTTCCAGAAAAATTTCATTTTTTGCAAAACGAACTAAGCTTTAAATGCTTTTATTTTTTATAGGAATTTTAATTTTTTAGAAAAACCCATCTCCTATATCTATGCTTCGACTCAAACTTAAAGGATGCTCGCACCCGAACGTGCGGATAAACCTAGGGACGAAAATCCTTAGGTAATTAAGGCAATCTTGACCTATTTATTTCGATTGGATTATCGTTCCTCTAGTAAAAAATAACGTTGTCGAGTCAAAGGTCCAAAATTTTGCCTGCCAAATCTAGGGTTTCTCGAAAATTGAAAGGTCCGATTTGCACGCGAATTCAAGAACCTAACCAAAGAACTTTGAATAGTTATTGTTGGATTCGAACACTATGGTCGTGCTAGACAGTAAGATCCCGCACGGCACGTCGACCACCCAACCCAACAACTTTTTTTTTTTTTTTTAACCAAAACCCAACAACAGTTGACGATTTCATATTCGTGTATCAACTATCAAGGCACGGGCTTTCACTTTTTCTTGAAAAAATTGTCCAAAAAAATTCTAAACATATTGCACTTTTGCCAATTCAGTTATAAACTTTTTAATCGTGTCAATTGAATCCTAAATATTTTCACGTTTTACCAATTGAGTCCATCTGATCAATTTTAGCTGGAAATCGCTAACGTGGATGATGGCCGTTCTACGAGACTCGGTCAACGTTGACGTGAAGAATAATTTTAACTTTTTATTAATTTTTAATTTATTTATTTATTTATTTATTTATTTCTTTTTTCTTTTTTCTTTTTTTTTTTCCTTCTTTTTTTCAATGTGGCCAGCGAGGGCTGCCAACCGTGGGCGAGGCCACCTGACCCAGATCTGGGTGAGGCTGGCCACGCGCGCGGCCGCGATGGCCTCGCCTAGTGGCCGATGAGGGTCCGACCACCCTCGTTGGTCATAATAAAGAAAAAAAAAAGAAAAAAAAGAGAAGAAATAAAGAAAAAAAATTAAATAATTAAATAATTTAGAAAATATTTTAAAAAAAATTTCACGTCAGTACCGGTCATGTCGAGAACAGTCGGCATATAAATGAGCATTTCCGGCCAAAATTGGCGAGATATTGACAAAATTCGAAAAGATTTAAGATTTATTACTAAATTAATAAAAGTATAATAAATTTAAGATTTTTCCAATAATTTTGCCCATGGTCTTCCTCATGTATTTCCCCCACGATCCCGCAATCTTCTCCTAAGAAACAGCAATGTGAACTACGCCACGATTCGAGAACCAATCCCTTCTTTTGCGTGACGAGACAAAACGATGATTTTCGAGGAACTCCACGGCGTTCTTCTTGGCTTATGTTAATTCTGACAGCCAATCATATTGTAAGATTCGGGTGTACTCACTCACCGATTTGGAACGTGAATGGGATGCAATAATTCGATTGTCATTATCTCATTTGCCGTCGAAGTGCTATGCGACAAATCATGCCTGGCAACTTATAGAAAATATCTGCCAAATCGACAGTAATTTTTCTAATCTATTCGAAAATTTTATTTGACTTGGTGCAATGGGAATTGAGAATAAATATCCATTTAAATAGATATTATTTACGATGTCTTTTCTTAGGGTTGTCCCTATTATTGACACATAGGAACTCTAATTTGTACGGGTTTTCTTTGTAAAGAGTGCTTTTCTTGCACCCCCTCCTCATTTTGGTACCTAATAATTACCCTTATCCCTCACCTCTCTCTTGGTTATTTCTTTCATCTAATTGCAAGTTTTTTGTATTAAAGAAGTTCCTTTTGCATATAGATGATATTTTATACTAGCATGCAAATATGACGTAAATTACGTGCACTCGAGGCATTATAAAGAACAGAAAAAACATGGCGGGTAACAACATCACGTTAAACATAGGGGTAAGCATTGTTCCAGAGTTGAATCTGGAACCGAACCGGTGGGGAACCTGTATAGTTATGCAGGGTGGGTTCTAGATTCCAAAAATTGGGGAACCTGTTCTGACAGGTAGGTTTCACGTTCCAGGTAGGTGGAACCCAAAACCTAAAACCTGTAACAGGTTTTTGCGTTTTTCTTGGTATATATTCTCGCGCAATCCTGCGGTATTCAACGGCGTCCGATGATGACTATGTAATCTGTAACCACTAATCTGAGCTTTTATTTCTGGCAATATTTATGATTGAAACTTTTACTTTATTAGTGTTTCATATTTATTCTTTTGTCTAAATATGAGTTGTGGTCCGTGGATTGTAGCAGCAAGTGGTGATCATTAAATGTGATAATTCACTGCAATAGTTAATTGAAAAATATAGGTGGAACATGGGAAGGCCTTGGAACCGACCTTGGAACCTGTGATAGGGTGGGTGCTAGGTTCCAAAAAATTAGGAACTTGTTCTGATTGGTAGGTTTCAGGTTCTAGGCGGAACCGGTACGAAACTTGGAACCATTCACCCATAGTTAAGCATTCCATTATACAAGTTGCTCAAAATTAAAGGTGAGCATGGTTCAAGGGTAGAACTGAGAATCGAAAAATCAGACAAGTGAGAACCGATCTAGTTCTAGGTTCTAAGGTATGCAGGGTAGGTTTCAGCTTCCAAAAATTGAAGAATATGTTCCAACGGGTAGGTCTAGGTGGACCTGGAATCTAGAACAAATCTTTGTGTTTTTCTTATTTTATGTTTTCGCACGATCCTGCGGTATTTTATGACATCCGATTATGAGTGTGTAGTTTGAAACAACCAGTCTAAGCTTCTCAGCGATATCCATGGCTGAGACTTTGACTTTGTTAACGTTTCTTATTCTTCTCGTGTCTAAAAATGAGTTGTGGTCAGTAGATTGTAGCAGCAAATGGTAGTCATTAAAAGTGATATTCACTGCAGGTGAAACCTTGATAGACCTTGAAACCGATCCTGTAACCTGTAACAATGTATGTTATAGGTTCCAAAAATTGAAGAAGTGGTTCCAACGGGCAGGTTTCATATGGAACTTGGATCGATCTTGAAACCGCTAACCCCTACTCAAAATGTTAAAAATATCATTTAATAAAAGAAGTATGCTTAACTATTTATTTATCAGTTTTGCTATAAATTTGCACAATAAAAATTTTCTTTAATCGTTGTTTCTAAATGAGCCACCTAGGAGTATAGATTGCTAGAATTGGACTCTCCTCGTTGCAAGAAAAGGTTTTGATGTTTTCTCCACAAACGCAGCAAAATGGATACGCACTAAGTTATTGCCCATCATCCTTTTCCTTTCTCTTGATAATTTTACTATTCAATTGTAACTCATTTGTGTTTACAAGATATGTTGTATTTGAGCATAATTACACAATTTGTCCCCCTATTAATTAGTTGACAAAAGCTTCTAGTTTCTATATGCATTTCAGAGACAGTATAACCTTCGCGACGTATTATGTTTCGTATTATGTTTGCAGATTTTTATTTTCATATTAATTAGATGCTTTGTACTTTTATAATTCAGTCTAATGATATGTTAATATAATGTTGTATTTACACTAAAGTATTTCATGCTATATTTCAATTATCGGAAAAAAAAAAAAAGTTATTCCCATCACGAGTCAGAGGAATGCATCTGGTTGGCTCTTTCTATTTTTTAACTTTTTTTATTCTCCTCCATATCCTTGGAAGTCAGTGAATTTAGTAACCATTTATGACCTTCACTCCGCAACTCCACGTTTCATGCCCCATCACCTCATAAGTCATAACTATACAAGATTTTAAGAAGACCATAAAAATCAATGTGACAGTCCAAGTGGCTCTTCCAACGTTTTATCTACCGTAAATCATCAATGCGCCCTCCCAACTATACAAGTAACTTTTGTGAGGAAATCATTTTAACGATAGTTGCATTCTTTTCTTTTTATTGATGTTTTACCGATTAAGCTAACCTAGGGTGGTCGGCCGGAGAGACTGGGTGGACAATGAATGGCCCTTGCGCCGTGGCCATTCCAATTCCTTGAGATGCGCGTAGGCTGGACTTTGGACTTTAGCTTAAAAACAAGCGTGGAAATGTCTACTAGGGAAGGCAAATATGGAGTCTGGAAAGCCTTGAATTCGAGACCTCTTGTTCTAGTATTGCGAAAGATATTGCGAGGGGCTATCAATTGTTCTAAAGATTTAAGTTATTTGATGATGGTATTATTTAATATCTAAATATTCTACCACTCTCCTCATGAATTCATATCAACATCTTCTTCTTCTTTTTATTAAGCGAGTATATCAGTTAAGGCATTTTCCAGACATAATAAGATGATTCTTACATTTTTATTTTCTTTTAGTGCACGAGTTCATTACTGCATTTTTCCCCCATTTTCCATGTCTTCAAATAATGTACTTGTCAGCTATCACATAATTGGCATAATTTGAGTTTACGGATACACGTTGACAATTTTTTTTTTCACTTTTTAAGAAAAATTTAATTGAAAAATAGTATAACTAAAAATGATCGCTTATAAAAATAAATGAATAAAAATTATTTTCATCGTTTACGTGAATATTTAGACATAAATAGTTATTGATGATAAAAATATTTTTTATTAATTAATTATTTTAAGTAATCATTTTAAAAAATATATATTTTAAATTACTTATTTCTTCGCGAAATAAACGGAGACATAACTTCAATTTGTTTGCGGGGTAAGGTGTCCCATCCAATCCGCCCATAATCTGTTTCCGTGTGTATTTATTCACTGTCACGTCTTCTGGTGTGTGAGTTAAATTGCCAGAAGATTCAAAGAGCGAGTGAGCTATGAACTATGAATACGAATGTGTGTGTGTGTGTATATATATATATATATTATGAATGGAGGAGTCTTGGACAGGTGAACATCTTACTGCAAGAGAAGTAAAATCAATGCGGCATTATTGGGGGAGAGATGGTTGGATCTACACCTGACAACTTTTACTGACATTTGGTAAAATTGCGAGCTGCCGAATTCATTACCACCATTATTATTCAGAGGACAAAGTTTGAATCATCGTCACCATTTCACCTCAGTCTTCTTGCTAACATCCAAAAATCTTGACCCCACATTGTTTTATATGCTAATGGAAAAGGACCTGCCTTCTTAAACTAAAAACTTAGTCAGGACTGTCTCGTACTCCACTGCCCAAAAAATAAACAAAAGAAAGAAAGAAAACCCCATGATTCAATGCAGCGTCTGTTAATTTTTTTCATTGCATTTTCCCAAGGCGAACATAAACTAGGACGCTCTTGATGAACGCGGTCGAGCATAGAATAACAACATATTCATATGGATAAGAGAGAAACGTGTCCGAAACCGAGAACGGTGCGCCCGCACACAGCGCTAGGGTTTCTGGGGAACTCTTGAAATCCATCGATTCATGATCCGGGTTTCATGTTATCTTGACCAGAAACTCACGTATGCCCAAGGAAATGCCTTGATCTTCGGACACCAAAGGTACTAAAATATAGAGCATCGGTCCGATATTCTGGCATTTCTTGCTGGCCACTTGCCCATGTAATCAGCTAGAGGAAGAAGCTTCCTTACCCTCTTCCTGCATCGCAACTGAATTCTTGTTTTCTTTTCTTTTTTCTCTCTTTGCATTCTTGGTTTGAGTAGGGAGAACTGTAGAGGGGAACAAGAACCGGGTCAGGGTTAATAATAGTTTGACAGTGTACTGCAAAAGAAACAAAAAGATAACACTCGGTAGCAATTGGACCACGCGTGCCCTAGCCATCGGGTGGGTACGGGACAATAATACACCCATCAATCCTATCCTACGAAACTCGCCCCACATTTTAGATGACACAATTGTAAAAAAAAAAAAATCTTAAATCTATTATACAGATATCAGTTCAGTCATAAATATTTTAATTTGACCAATATAATCCTAAATTTTTTGATAATTTACATGGATACTAGCCGTATGGCACAGAACAACCGGCGTTGATGTGGGTAGTTTTTACAATTTTTTTTTGAAAGAATCAAACTTTTGGTGCGATATACAGTTGCATTTAAAAAAACGATGGAAATTAACAGACACCGTTATGGGCGAAATGATCTTTTGGCTTCTTTTATATGATATCCTCTAGAGAATCCAAATTAATGAGTGTTATATGTTCAATATTGAGAATCCGAATGAAATTCCGTTTTACATCGCTAGTGGACCTAATTATATCCCCGTGAAAAGGCGGAAAAAAAAATCGAGAAGTCTTAAGTACAACGATAGTAGGCGTTGGCTTATTGAAATAACTGTGAGAGTCGACGATGCAAATTAGCGGTCGTAGGAAATCCAAGTTTTTGTTCAAGCCAAAAGAAGAGGAGACTAAGTTTTGACGAGTCAATAGGAGCAAGTAGGATTCCCTAAGCATGTATTATCTCGCTAATTATTGGACGGGCGTTGACAAAGGCTCTCTTGTTGGACTTACGTGCGTACAGTCTGAGAAGTCAGTAAGGACGACCAACCAAAAAAGTTTTGGCACAAGAAAATGATTATGTGACAAAGACCTAATGCCAAATCGACGCAAGCAGGACACGGTAAATCTCAACCACGTTACTGCGAAGTAGATGTGTCAAAGTGTGGATCAGGTCGAAAATGATCGATCCAAATAGACTCATTTAATCCTTTCGATCCATTTTCATGCAATACAAATCTAGTGACTCATGTCCAATCCGATCCATATCCAACACATATCAGATTCGATTCATATTCCATATTAATAAAATACTTCCATATTTGATTAAGAAATGGATTTATGATCTATTTTGACATGTCTGCTGCGAAGGCACGGGTTCTAGAGAAAATCATGTAGCACGTTCTCGTTCACACTACCTATAAGCCAAGTTTTTCACACGTAATAAATCAAATGAGAGAGAGAGAGATTTAGTATTTGCTCGCCCAGAAAATATTTACTAGGCACATGTAAGCAGATTCCAAAGGATGCATATATATAAATATATATATATATTGGTCAGACTAAAGACAAGTTTGACTATCTTATAATCCCACTTGGAGAAAATATCATTAGTTACACTTAAACTTAATTCAGAGCTGATCCATCCATTCAACTCTCTCTCTCTCTCTCTCTCTCTCTCTCTCTATCTGTATATATGTAAGGCACATGCAGGGCTTGGATAACCCCTCCAATAGGAACTTCTTCCTCCTTCACTTCCCAGGGAGACAAAAAGAAACCTAAAACCTTCCCGAATGAGCTTTTAGTGGAGACACGCCCAAGAAAAGAGAAAGCAAAACAGCTTTCCAAGTCCACCATTATCAAGAAAAGGAAAAGAAAAGGAAGAAAGGGAGGGGAAAAAAATGGGAAGAAGCCCTTGTTGCACCAAGGAGGGACTGAACAGAGGGGCTTGGACAGCTCTCGAGGACCAGATCCTCACAGATCACATCAAAGCTCGCGGTGAAGGCAAGTGGAGGAACATCCCTAGGGAATCTGGTGAGCGAAAGCTTCTCTCTCTTTTTCCTGTTTTTTTTTCTGGGTTTGTTGAGCGAGAGCAGAATGAAAGTTTCTGTGTGATTTTTCTGGAAGATAATCTGTTGTTTCTTGCTGTGTTCTAGGGCTGAAGAGATGTGGGAAGAGTTGCAGGCTGAGATGGTTGAATTATCTGAGGCCTGACATCAAGAGAGGCAACATCGCGCCTGAGGAAGAAGATCTCATCATCAGGCTTCACAAGCTTCTTGGCAACAGGTTCTTCCACCAATACTCTTTCTCGTTAAAGAAAAAGCAAGCAAACATTTAAGTGAGTCCAGAAAAAGAGATTGTTAATGGAGAAAATTCAATCAAAAAATCATTGCGAGAGCCACTTTTTTGTGATCACTGCCTCAACTTTCTGGGGACTTGATCCCTTTCAAAAGTTTTTGGATCCTCTTCAAGTCTTTTACTTCTTTCTGAAAGAATAAAAAGTTAACTTTCCATGAGCAATGAATATTATATGTATCCTTTTCTTTTACCAAGCACAAAAGACAAGACGAAACTTGGATCCGATGGTGAAAGTACACTGGGATTCTTTAAGTTTTCGTCTTTAACTCCAAGCATTTGACAATAGAATAACAACATAGAAGTTGCACAGAAGTGAGGTTTTAGCACATGAACAAGAGTCTTACTAAGAGTACTTTCAATGGCATGATAAGCTCGAAGCTTAATGTTTGATTTACTTATAATGATGCTGATCGTTGCTGGGTTAATGCTGTAGATGGTCTTTGATAGCCGGAAGACTTCCAGGGCGAACAGACAATGAAATCAAGAACTACTGGAACACGACCTTAGGAAAGAGGGTGAAAGGAGAAGAACCAAAGCAACCAAAGAAGGATGAGACCAAAAAGCCCAAGACTAGACAGCCCAACAAAAACCCGACACCAACATCGGCAGCTAACATCTACCCGAACGCTGTTCGGCCCCAGCCGGCAAAGTGCAACAAGATAATTGCCTATCCAGAGCCACAGCCACAAGCATCGGCAACAGATTTCTCCTCGGTTCAAGATCTGGCGGGGGATCACCCATATCCGGTGCCGAAATCCGGCAAGGGATCGCCATCGATCTTGTCGGAGGAAGAGGACTTCGGGAATATGCCGATGGACTTCGGTCTGAGTGAGCTCTTGCCGTCTGATGTGCCTGAGTCCGAGTTCTGGAAGCTGTGCCAGTTTGATGATACTTTGGATCAGCCACTCCTCTTCTCAGAAGAGATGATGAAGAGTTGGGCCATTGAGGGTGGTTTCTGATCCAAAGCTTGACTGATTTGCCAGTTCGAATCTACTTGCTTACTTTCTGATTGAATCTGTTAACCATTTTGTGCTAGAGTGATTTAACTCTGGGGCTGAACCCATCAAAGAACTTATGCTCAAGTTTGACTGGTCCTTGAGTCATTAACGCCTCTGGTCTTCCATCAGCCAGCGTTTTGGAGAAGTGTTTGACAAGCTAGTCGTTTATTTTTGTGTTTCTTTTCTTGTCCAAAGCATTGGTGTTTATATTGTGGCAATAAGTGACGATTTAAATCTGAATAAACCTATGTATATCATCATCTTTGCAATGCATAGCAAGAGTGAGGAGGCGAAGAGATCGACTCATTCAAACTCCCGAAAACCCCAAATATGACACAATTCAAAAGAAGAAGAAGAAAATACTGGGATTAACGGCTCCGTTTGTTTTGTAAAAAATGAATCATTAAGAAAGCATTTTCCCTGAAAATGACTTACTATGTCGCTTAAAATAATTAGTCAATGAAAAATTCTTCATTACCGACAATAATTTATATTGAGACATTTTCATATAGGATGAAAATTCGTTCGTTCATATTTGTAAGCTATATAAGTGATTATTTTTTGGAAAATATTTTTTAAATTGCTCAGAGACTTCGTATGTTTCTTTAATTTTGAAAAAACGAAGAAGACTAATACAATATAAACAAACTTTCTTCTCGAGCCATAATAATTATAGTGCAACTATCATAATTATGGAGAAGATGGTGACTTCATTGATCACTTTTCAAGCCCGCACGACATTTTTCCCTTGTTGACCTTTTGATCCGGACTAAGAAAAATGGGATTTCAATTGAGAGTCAATAAGGGCAGCTCGTTGATCATGAAGAAAACTCTTCGGTCTTGAAGTTTATTTATTTAGCTTCTTGGATTACATCTTCCCTAGTTTTGTCCAAGGTGAAATTGAATCAAATCCAATGTCCCAATGAAACGTACAAGGCGGTTTGAATATCTAGAAACCTGTGAATTATAATTCAAATGGTCTCTGAACTCTAACCCAATGTGCAATATGATCCCTTGACTTTTGAATTTTTCAATGTGGTCCCCGAACTATTGGCAAATGTTTAATGCAATCATTCCGTTTGCTCAAACGACAAATTATACTTGATTTGAAGACGTGGACTATCATATGCTGAGTAATATTATTAAAAATGATAAATCAGCGTGTCCATCTTTTATACGTCAACTTTAGAAAGGCTAATAAAAATTAGGGTGTTTAACATATCCATCGTTAGTTGGTGACGTGAATTATCATAACACGATTTTAGATGAATACCTTACGTGGATAATCCATGCGTAACTTTTTTTGTCTTTTCCACCGTTCAAACTCAAGGTATTAGTAGCCACATCAGTAGATTACATTGACTTGAATATAACGAACGGGTGACATTGAACATTTGCATATAGTATAGGGACTAAATTGAACAGTCCATGTATCGCATTGAACAAATTCAAAGTTCATGAACGACGTTGCACGTTGGACCAAAGCTTAAGAACCATCCGTATTATTTCCCAATTACGGATTACTAACCTGGAAGTGATGTAATATTGATAATTCCATATTATTCAATAAATTAGACCGCTTGATTAGTGTCGGTGGATGGTGCATCATGCTCGCAATCAAAATATTGATATTGCAGATGGGCTATATACCTATCAAGATGAATGAGCTCGTCACTTTCCCTTTCCTTGCACCGACTATAAAATAACATATATAGTAATTTTATGTTATTTTATTTTTGATGTCAATAGGGCCATTTGACTTTGGAAAGATGGCCTCCAGACAATGACCTTAGCTAGCAGAATCTCTCAAATTCGGCCCCGGATGTATTTGTCCAGTTATCCTTGCACCTTCCTAAATTGAGGGGAATCTTTTCCGCCATGAATTTTGCGGTCTAATTCTCCTTTCTTTAAAAAAGAAGAGGAAGAAGAAGAAGTGAATTTACAAGTTTAGCCCGATTTCAGCATGAACTTTCATTCGTCTTGTGAATAACACAAGCATAACTTTGGGCTTCGTGGTTGGGACTTAACTTCGCATTTTGAGTTTAAAGTGCAACATAACTATCGAGAAGGAAATCGCTCTGCTGACGGGCTTGCAAATCATGTAATGGACAAGCACTTGATACTAGTTTCTTAAAAGAGCGCAAACTTCTTATCGGGGTCCTAGTCTGATAGCCAAAGCTACAGTCCGAATCCAGCACCAGAAAGTCGAGTCATGCGTCAACACTTAGATCAAACGAGAATGAACATAGAGGATCAAAACGATTACATATTCGGAGTCTAATTTCTTCAAAACCGAAATCCCATGCCATTCACTCTCGTTTTGCAGTGTTGTGTAGTTTCATTTCAGATGTTCAGTCTTGTCAAAGTTTATTCAACGAAGGAAAAAATGCGAAACTTTTTGGGCCGGACTTAGATCGCTAAGGATCACCAGTGATCTAAGTTGGGAACAGATGGGTCACGAGCCCGCCCGCTCGCTCGCTCGCGTCTCTTCCATGTCGAGTCCGCCGACCCTTTGGCCGGTGATTTGCTCTATGTACGAGAAGATCACCGCCTCTCTGGCCGAAGCCAGGGCTCGCTCGCGCGCTCTGGCCGCCGCCTCGCTCTCGCGCTTCTCCGCCTCTTCGCGCCTCCACGCCTCTTCTCGCTCTTCCCTCTCTCGGTCCATCTTCTCGACCGCCTCCAGGAACTCCCTCTGGAAGCCCTCCAGGTGTTTGACCAATTGCCTCGTCAGCCCCTCGAAGAACCCGCTCATGGATCTCGATCCAACCCTCGCTTTTCTCTTCCTCTTCCTCTTCCTCTTCGGGGCCCTCCTACCCCGGGACGCAGCTTCTTTTGCCTTCCGGGTCGAGCTCTCTGACGCATGGCCACCACCTGTTGGACGATTTGCCTCCTCGTTCGGATGCTGCGTGCTGCTCGGGGGTTTTGGGAGCGAGGCTTCCGGGGGTGGGCATTGGCTGGTGAGAGCCGAGGGGGGGCTCATTTTGACTGGTCTGGCGGATCTTTGTGAGGCCACAAATCGCCTCAAGCTCAAGCTCCAGACGTTTTATTGCGAGTTTCTATCTCCTCAGTGTTTTGACTTCGATGATTGTAATGTTCCTTGTTGTCGTTCAACGGTTCACTGTGGAGTGGCTTCCTCCATTAACCAGATAAGACACCATCGTTGCCAGAAAGTCTTACCATAAAAGGCATTAAATTGGATCTCGAGGTGGCCGAATGTTCTTGATGAAGCCAGGAAGAAAGGGTCATCACAAGAGAGTGTGGGCCAAAATCTTCACATAACTATTAAAATGAATTATCTTGTTGTCTTCAACCCAAACAATCGTCTTGTTACGATATCATAGGTCTCCTTAAACAGAGACTCATTATCTCTAGAAATGCGAAGATTGGTCTCCTAAAAGAGAACATAATGCTTTAAACAGAATATACGCGTGGATCATGGTCGTCTTATCGATGCAACCCGAGTAGCAAGAGAAAGCAAGAGAGGAGGTGTTGCCGGTTTGTGAAGAAACGGACTCCCGATATTGATGAGATTAATCACATAAAATTTGTGAGGCCTTTTTCGTTCGATTTCTCAATAAGTAGTAGTCATTATTTACTAAGTTCCTAGTGAGAATCCCCCAAAAAGATGCAGTAAACTTTCACTATGGGAAATTTTCTCGGTAACTATGTAGCGTAAGCAAGTCAGTAACACTGGCTTAAGTGATTCTTCCGCAGATGCTGATGATATTACACGAAGTCATGAGACTACATGCACCTGTGACCGCCCTTTACCGACACACTCGTGAAATACTACTTTAGGAGGAATGTCGACCCCGCCGGGGTGGACATCCTACTTCCGACTCCGCTGCTTCATTCTGACCCCAAGCTTTGGGGCGACAATCCGGATGAATTCAGACCAGAGAGATTTGCCGACGGCGTTTCAAATGCTTCAAAGCATCAGTTGGCTATCTATCCCCTTGGGTGGGGACCTAGAATATGCCTAGGCCAGAACTTCTCAACAATCAACGCGAAGATGGCCCAAGCAATGATATTGCAGAACTATGAGTTGCAGCTCTCTCCTGCCTCATGTCGACGCCACGCATACCCCAACCACAGCATGGAGCTCCAATAATATTGCCCCGGGTTCAACGTTTTAAGTAATTGTGAAAGTACATCAATAAGTAAGGTATGTCAAGATTAGTTCTTTCATGTCCAAGATTTGAGACTTTCGAAGCTCAAATCTCTATTGTTTGTGTCCTTCCGCGAATTGCTATATCTAGTGCAGAAATAAAGAATCTTGACTACTGGTTCAGCTTGCCTCTGCTACACAAATTTGCCAAAATTTTCAGACATGGCTATATGGTAACAAAAAGACATGTCCTTTACCTGGGTAAATGTATCAAGCTAAGGCATAATATGTAGCATTTCTCTTCTTTCTACAGATGACCTTTCCGGCAATCCTTCTCATCACGCAAGCTCACATGCTAGATTTATGCAAAAGAGAATATATGCTTTATCAGTTTGTCGGATATTAGCTCAAAGGGGAAAATGAAAGACATTGGAATGGCAAGAACATGGTCCGGAATCGATCCGTCCCGTAATTTTTGTCTAGTATGTGGATTCTGCTTTAACTCTCAGCCTTGTCTCGTTAGGTCCCGTTTGAAAACGACGAAAAAATCTCGCGCTTATGGAGACACACCAATGGGGTCGGATTTTTTTCTGTTCAGCAGAGACATTTGATTGAGCTAAAGCACCTAGTCATGGGCAAAACAAAGACTGAGGTTGCAGATAACATATATAAGGTCATTGTGTTCTGAAGAAGAAGAAAAAAAGACCGTCCATGTAGGTGGGTGTCGCCGCTCGGGCTCCTGAGTTTTTGTTTTTGTTTTTGGTCCAAACGAAGAGCTTTCATTCAACTAGGAAAAACGGAAGGGCCAATAAATCAAGATTATTCGCGCCCCTGAGTTAAAAGAAACAAAAATTCATCCATATTGGCATAAGCTTGTTTAAATCTCTGGACCCTTCTGTTATTGTGATTTACCCACAGATCAAGATTCTTCTTTTTCACTCCTTTCATTGTTTCATTTCGGAATCTGTGTCTCAAATAATGAGACCGAGTGACCTTTCCCAATCTTGATGATTGCTTTCTGTATCTTGACAACATCTTTTGAGGAGAGGGAGCTTTTTCTCTCTGTTCACGGATTGAACGTCTCTGAATCTGTGTCTCCAATAATGAGGCTGAGTGGCCTTTTCCCAAGTTTGATGATTGCTTTCTGCAGCTGGACAAACATCTTTTGAGTGAGATTTTTCTCTCTGTTAATGGATGAAGATGGAGCCGGACGGCCGTACAAATTTTGGCCAGAATCTACACGAGGCTCGGCTAGAATTGGTTTTTAAGGTGATGACAACAATAATTGTCTGCTTTTGATGATTAGGACTAAAACCATTGATGAAGTCTTTGTATTTTTCTTCTGTCTTGTGAGACTTGCTGGTTCATGTAAAACTGGACCATCCCATCTGACTCATACGAGGTTTTACTTGATAGTTACAGTGCAAATCCGACATAAACTAGTCCACAGGCAAGATCACAAGGTCATCTCAATCATGGAAACACTGGACAATTAAGAAAATAGCACATGGTTGTCGACCTTGGTTAAAGATCGACACTTTACGATAGACTAATACTGGTGCAGTTTACAGTTGAGCTAGCTTCTGGGAGAACACTGGCACATCGATTATGCCGATTGGCACGTTTTATTGATACTTTTGGGTCTTCAAAGGATTAACATATGCCAATACAATATGATGTCATATTCTAGAGCAAGAAGTTCTACCAAAAGATAAGAAGTGATCCAACCTTAGACGTGTTGAACACCAAGTTGGAGTAAATATGCACGATTTGCCAATGTGTATCAGCAAAAGAGAAACCATTCCTGGCAATTTCCCCAGAAATTCCTCCAAAAACTATCATTCCCTGCCTGAAAGGTACTATTCCAATATGGGGTGGTAGAATCTAGATGCTGGACTTCCCAATCATTGCTCATCATAAATCGGAAGGTAAAGAAGAAAGTCTACGGTTTAAAGCGAATCAAAACCAACTCTCATCCATTTCCAAGAATCTGCTCATCCACTCCAAGTTGAGAGGACCCTCGTTGAAGCTATCAAGGAATTCATCCCTAGAGAAGTCAGTTTTCATCTCTTCCTCTCTCCTTGAGGTCCCTCTGTCGTTGCCCGCCACACTATGCGCTGCCGCCGCATTATTTCTCGGGTCCTGAGACTGATGCGGCTCGAGGAATTTGCTTTGGTTCTCCTTTTGCTTTATCTTTTTGCTCAAACGACAGTTCCAGTAGTTCTTGATCTCGTTATCCGTCCGGCCCGGCAGCCTTCCGGCGATTAAGGACCACCTGAAATAGTTTGCGACAGAAAGAAAAGACAAATTCAATTCAACCAGTCATTAGATTCCAGCCAGGTGGGTAATCAACCGTGTTGCAAGAAAATAGTGATTCTGGTGGGAAAGTTCACCTGTTTCCTAGGAGTTTGTGAAGCCTGAGAATCAAGTCCTCTTCTTGGTCTGAGATATTGCCTCTCTTGATATTGGGTCTCAGATAATTCAGCCATCTTAATCTGCAACTCTTCCCACATCTATTCAGGCCTACACCGAAAAACAGAAAAACACAATTCAAACTCGCATCGGTCCTAATTACCTCAGAAAGAAAAGATCTAGAGTCGGTTGTGGATGTAATGGGACATTGCATTAAACATGGTTGACCAAATCTATATACCTGCTTTAGCTGCAACTAGCTTCCACCTTCTTGGGCCATGGGTTTCTATAACTTGAGCTAGCTTTTGGTCTTCTTCTGAAGTCCAAGCTCCTCTGTTCGCATCTCTCTTCGAGTACCGGCTTCTCGACGGTGTGGTCGGCATGCTTGGCCTGCGCAGGCAACCCCAGCTCAAGCACCGAATGTGAGGCCTTGTGTTTGTGTCTGAGAGAGATAGAGAGAGAGAGAGATTTAGGTTGCAAGTGATTGTTGTGCCCGTTGCAGAGTGGAGAGAAATGGGGGTCCCCTGTATCTATCTAGCTACCTTTCTTCAGAGACTCCAACTAACCATTTATAGATAAGTTTGGGACTGTATGTGTGAGGCTTCCCAGCCAGCAAGTGATTTCCACATTTTCTTTTCCTTTCTCTGTAAATTATGATTGAGAAAGAGAAAGAAAACAAAGGGAGAGAGAATCTTGTGCAGGACTTTGTCTTTTTGCTGGAGCTCACATTCCCCTGTTCTTTTCTTCTTTTTTCCACTTTCAGCTGCCTGAGTTTTGCTGCATTGTGTAGGTTTCTTATGGGGTGTGGCGCCCCAATGGGAAAGAGAGAAAGAGAGAGAGAGAGACTGTAATAAATAAAAAAATGTGACAGACAATTGGAAGAGCTAGTCACTCTTTTATGGCTTAGTCAGCAAAACCCCGTTGAATCCAACCAAGTTGCAGACTGGTTAGCCAAAGCCAAGCGAAAGAAGCCCATCCGCAAAATTGGATTTTGTCGATGCCTTTGCCACTTTGGGATCTCTCGTGTTCGGAAACTCATAATCTCTGTTATCCCTTTGAGGTTTGATGGACGAAATGATACGTTGTCGAACCCCACCCAAAAAAACAAAAAAACAAAAAAAAGCAAACGCCAAATGTTCCTACATTTCCTCTGAATACTTGGTTGGTGAACTGAAATGGAATTTCAAGTGATAGTGTCATTTTACCTTGACCCAATGCGCACAAGATTAGAAAAAGAAGAAGAAAAAAAAAAGGTGCTATTTTTACATACCATGTTTTAGCGTAAACATAGAATGAGAAAATACAGTCGAAATCGCAATTATATCATGATTAGATTGAGAACTGATATAGTTCAAGCTGGGTTCCAAAGAAACCAATGCATTCTGCTGATCAGATTCTAAAGCAACAGCGATTTCCGTACGCGAACTTCTACTTGGAAGCAAAATCCAATCGAGTAATACAAGACCAGGTGCATGTGAGGTGAACTCATATTGTTCCGATACAAAGTGGGTACCCAGCATGTTGGGATTATCCCAAACCGATTATGCAATTGGCTTGTGGTCAATTCATAAATGCGAGGAAAAATCTCATTTTTCAAGCTAGCTTTTGAGGTCAGAGAGGCTAAGACCGCCCAACAGTGTTTTACCAGAACCTAGCTTACCCTGGACCCAACAATCACTTGGAGAGGGTTAATGCTGATCCGACTTAAGTTCGATGTGCGAAGGACTTATCCCACATTAGAAAGTTTCATCTTTTGATCTAGCTTTTCGGGCGGGAGAGACCCAAGACCGGCAAATAAAGTAGGACCCACCAAAGTGTCATGATGAGATCAAGAAGCAAAGGGGGGCATGGCAATGCGCCAGCAGAGGACAGCGAGAGAACCAAATTACAGTTCAAAGCAAAGAGTCAAAATTCATCATCAAATCCAGCGAAGCCCGAATGACGCAGCATGTGAGCTCTGCCGAGGGAATAACTCGAGTATATCGAAATGGCAAGAGAAGAAGGCAAAAGGGGTTTGAGGGGAGCATGGAATCGTCATCGATGGCGTGATTCGTCTCTCGCAGAGGAGACTTGGCTTGATTGCTGATGACGATGATGGTGGTGGGATTCTATTTTATCCTGCGCTTTTGTCCATAAGCATAAGAGCGCACAAAAACCGGGTCAGGCTTCGTAATTATTGTTTCTCCATTGTGCTTTCCTGCCTGAGGTCAGAGGAACCCACTTGGGATTTCTGACGCTGGTTGGGAGAATGGGGGCTCGAATCCTGATCTCGGTCCATCAATCCGTAGCTGTCGAAGGAATTCTCAATTGCACACCAACACAAATTAGATCGTGACATGAACAATTCGGCAAAGAATAATGAATCAACCCTTATAAGGTGGCCTGAATGTACACATGAACAAGTCAGACTAGCGAAGTATCACCCGGATTGCCCTATTGGGAAGGCGGCATGTGTCAACCTTGTATAACGTAGCAACAACATTCGGCCCAATCAAATGATTTTAAGTCGGCGTCACGGCGACTACAGTTGCGTTCGTTTCGTATAAAAATAAATGATTTAGAAAGCATTTTTTAGCCAATTTCCAACTAATGGTCGTTTGAATCTTTTACAAAAATGAATAAACGAACATAAGATATTTTCATTGCTCACGAAAACATTCGAACATAAGTCGATATCGAAAATGACATCATTTTCACTTAGCTAATTATTTCAAGCGATACGAGTAATCATTTTCAAGAAAATATTTTCCCAACTATTTATTTTTTGCGAAAGGAATGGAGCTTAAGTATCTGATTTAGCCACTACGCAGTAAGAATCATTACCTAGTACATCTTAGACTAAGATCGAATGCACGTTTCGAGGTATATTTCTCTATTATTAGGGCATGTGTGGTGTTGGCAAGTGGATCTTTCTCGTAACTTGGGAAGACAATCGGTCTAGGCATTTGAAAAAACCAAAATGATTTCTGCCTGATCGTCTTCTCTTCAGAAGGCTTCCGTACCCTACCCTGTTAATGACATTATGGATAATTTCATGCCTGAAAAGATCATCACCAGAACTGCTCTAGCCAAATCTTGTGTAGAACACGAAGAAATAGAAATCCCTTGTCGCATCGTGTGATGGTGAAGAAGATACAACATTGCACATTCTTTTGAACTTTGTCATCTAGCTATGGCGGTTTGAGCTACCCTGAAGGCGTCAAGATTTGATGCAACGGGCCTCGATGCGCGGAGGACCTGATTTGGTTGATGGTCGATCAAGGAACGATGCTATAGCACGGACACATCCTACCACCCTTCTTCAAGGAATGAGGTTTACTACGGAGTTACCTGTGAGATGTTGCTCTGTTTTAACCAGCATGAAGCAGTTTCACATGAGAAACACCGAGTAAATGTTCCAACACAGAAAGCTCGAGCTAAGAACCTCTCATCTGCCATGATATGAATTTCATCTAGAATGGTACACCGAAATACCATGAAACCGAGGAACTCCCGATATCCTAATCTGGATAATTCGGCGGATATTTGGATGTCCATGTCTCCTGGGATCCTATATGGATCTGCTGCAGCCTTGCCTTTGTCCAACACGTCGTGGGTAACACTTTGGAGGAGACTGTAAATGGAAGAACTGAAAGTTTAGAATTAACCATTTAAATACGTACTAATCAGAACACTCAAAAATAAACCGTCGCTAGCAAGGAGATAACAAGTTTCCAGAGACAAAAGGCTTCAACCCTGATTTTCCACTCTTAGGATATAGAAATCTTTTCCCAAATGAAGCTTTGCCTTTACACATTGCAAGCAAGAAAAGTTTAAGGAGTAATGGATAAGTGAAGAAGGTACCAGTCGAATTTGTATTGAGGATATGAAGATGCTATTTTTCTACATTTATCATTTCACTGGAAAGAGAATGCGGTTGCATTACGCTGGCTTAGGTGCATCGTTTGCAACCCACAAAAGAATTTCATATCCCCAGAATTTTTAGATTTCTATCTTCTTTAATCTACGTCAAGACAATCATTACAGCAAAAAATCTGTCAATGACCTGTTAGAAAATTCACAATAATAACCATCTCCTGAATAGACTGGATATGATGCTGTCAAGCAAGCAAACGCGTTCCAAAATAATCTCTAACAAGCAAGCTCAACACATCCTAAAATAAAAACAAGTATGAACTCACTGGTAAACAGCTTTGACTTCAACATTACAGTCAAAACAGCAGGGACATTACGTTAACTCAACTCAAATTGAAAATATATATGGCCAAAGTTTCAAATGGAGTACCCGAGACATTCATCAACACTGTTGAGAGCAGCATTACCATTCTCATTGTCCGAAGCATATTGTGCCACCTATAGTTCCGAAGAAAATTTCCAAAGATATAGAAAGTCAATGCATGCAAAACTGCCAAGAAGCAAATGGAAAACGAGCATGAAAAACAATGCTAACATAACAGTCATTAGTCTGAGATAAACACTCACTTAAGTGTTTCGTCAAATTAGATACAAAAATGAGAGTCAAAAGAAATAGTAACACAACACAAACTGATACGTAGTTAGAAAGTGTGAAGGAACAATTTGGATAAGCAATTGGACAATGGACACCAATCAACCAAATATTGATTAAACACAACTTGATAGTCGCTAGACCTAGTATATCCAACAACACACTCCACCCCACTTCATCGGTTCTCTCAAAAGAGTTGTTCAATATGCTGGTTATATGTCTTAGTCAAATTAAATAAATGAAAAAACAATTCCTTCGGACGAACTTGCCAATGGTCAAAAGATTGATTTGCTGGTGGTACTTAGAAGTATAGGTTAAAAGCCAGAAAGAAAGCAAGAAATTAGTGCATGCACAGACGAGATCAGCCAAGACCTCAGAAGATCCTCAACTTACCACTCGAAGAGATCCTGCTGGGCCAGAGCATAAAAGTGATCGACACGTATTAAACTCAGGCTTCTCACCTCCCAGAGTTTTCTAGGCAATATTGGCATTGCTAAGTGAGGACCAATCTAGCTAATTTGACTAAAAAAGCCTAGTTCTATTACCGAAGAAAATAAAAGTAAGGCAGCTGAATAAGATGAAAAAGGAAACTATTGGTGATGTACGTAACTAGGGATGCTGTCGGGTATCGACAAAAGGGGAAAACTTATGCAAAGGAAAAGGAGATTACCTAAATCCTTAATCTACAGCTGACTTGATATTGCAGCTGGCAGGTAAGCTCTCTCTACTGGGTCAAGCCCTTTCCTAATCATTGTATGTTAAGAAGGATCAATATCAAACTCTAGCACCCAATAACAAGGTGACAAAGAACAACCCTTGAGAGTTCACCAACTGACTTCTTCACATATTTTATCCCAAAAGCTGCCTGCAATAGCATCTGCATCCAACAAAGGGAAAACGAAATTGGAACTAACCGTCAACAGAGCAACTTCTAAATGCACGGTATTAATCACCATAAACACCAACGATCGCATCAAACAAAGGATTTGCTCTTGATTCCCACTACAACTTACATCACATTATAACAACGAGGCGAAACAACAACTTTTACAAGAAACCAATTGTTGAAACTTAGCCCAGAAGAAAGGTCTCAACCCCCACTAAGATTATCATCACCTTTTCCTTTTTGTTTCAGCAATCTCCACTGTGTTACCACCAAACGGCTAAAAAGAACTAGTGGAAATCACCATCCGCAATGACTCACACAAAGGAATCTGAAAACACTTCAAAAGTCAAAAGGCTATCATAACAATGACAATTCGATCCATGAATTTCAATCCATGACAATGACTATTCGATGCCCCCAAATGCTTTTGAATTCGGCTCCAGTACCATGAAAACCGAATCGGCCACGGATCACCTGAAAAAACTTAAGCTATTCCGAAACGATACGCCGAGACGCCATAAGGCAACGAGTCCTGAGTTCCTTCGTCGTGTTAGGCACCAAATCCACGAAATGCCAGATCTAGTTTAAGCCTGACTTCGCTAAGTTACGAACCATCTGAGACTAAGCTCAGCAGGTACGATCGACGAACTTCGAAGCGAAATGGTATAGAGTCTGAAGATGAAGAGTGCGTACGGTCGGGGACGACGATCAGGTGAGCGAGCAGGAGAGAGAAGGAGAGCGATCTCCTGCTTTCCCGCCATTCCCCGTGCGCACCTCGAGCAGGAGAGCCATGGGGTCGATTTCGGCGCCGTCGCGCGTCGACGAAGAGAGCGAGGCATGAAGCGGCTGTGCTAACATGCGCGTGGGGTTGACATTTGATTGGCGTCGCCATTGATATTGGTCGGAGTGGGGAGGTGCGAGCGAGGTCTTATCCGTTGGTTTCTACGTCGACACTGTTACTCCGCATCTCCTGTGAATTGACGTTTTTACCCTCGCATGCGTATGTGTTCCTACTCTTTTGCCACTTTAGTCTCTTTTTTTTTTTTTTTTGGGGGGGGGACGGGGGATATAATTAATAGAAATTTACCGAGTGGGAATAAAAGACCTTTCACCAAAGGTCTGCTAAAAAACTGGCATGGGACTTGGGCATGATTGCTATAGGAAAATAAAAGGGTGTGCATGATAACACTTCTGCTATAGAAATCAATTTCTGATCGAAAGTTAATTTCTTTACTTACGGAGAAAAATAAAAATTATATAAAACTTGCGAAACCAAACGAATTCCTATTTCAGAAATTGAGTTACCAAACGAATTTTTACTCTAGAAGTGTGGTCATGCGGGCATCCTAAGGATCTTATAAAAATCTAAGATTTTCCTCTTCCATTAGTCTTAATAGATTTGCCGTTCAACGATTCTCCTGTAACCAAGTTATTTAACTCATTGTATGCATACAGTGGCCTTCTTCTAAATTCACTGTAATCTAATATTGATGGAATTATAATAATATTTATTGACAGACATATTCACCCATCATGTCTATTTAGTAGAACCATAGTGAAATATGAAACTACGACATCATCTCGAATCACTCAACTGAACCGATTGATACCTCTCTCATTTTTTATGTTTTACAAATCGGGATTTGATGGTATTAGCAACATCGAAGAAATGAATGTGCGGTAGAAACTGTGGTATGAAAAACAAGTAATAGTGGACAAATTTGATTTTTTTTTTTTGGTCAAAAAAAGTAGAGCACCATTATTTAATGTAAATATCTCTCAGAAGAAGGGCATTTTGGTAAGTGCGACCCCATCCGACCCGTAGGACTCGGGCTGGGACCCGAAGACCCGTTTAAGGTGGCTGGTCACAGACAGTCGAGCCATGAGTTGTTAAAGCACGAGACCAGACCAGATCGAAGTTGACGTCTCACTCGAACTCATCGCTGAGCAGAAACCCAAATCTCGACCTCTGTGTTATTTCATCTCTCTCTCACCGACAATGTCTAGGCTCCCATGGCTTCTGTCGCTCTCTCTCCTCTTCACCATTTCGGTTTCTGCCGACGTCCAACGTAAGTCTTTCCCTGCGCTGTCGCTCTTCGCATCTCTCCGCCCCGCCTGCATTCCCGCGGATCTTTTGTCTGTAGCTTGGAATGTGGGGGTGTGCGGCCTCTGAGCCCCGGCGACGGACAGCTCGGCGATTCAACACGTTTGATCTGCTTGAGATATATCTAGAGTCTCTGCTTTCATTCTAAACATAGCTCTGTGATCAACTGCTTTGAAAAACTTTCGCTCGAAGCTGTGATGTCGGGCGTAATGTGGATTATGTACACTGGTTCGAGCGCATTCTTTTGTTTATTCGGTCTCGTCGTTTGTTCACGTTGCTGGCGTTGGGTCCTCTTGTCCGAGATCTGAAGCTTCGGTTTGAGTTCGTTCCGTGATTCGAAAATGTCTGTGCTGGTCCTTTGGGATTGAGCTGCCGACAGGTTCAAACGGAGGTCAGTTGGATCTTCTAGGAAATAAGAGCCTACCCAAGAACGGATCTTGCAATTGAAAGCCGGTTTGATATCCTAATTTTAGTAACAGGAGATTTAGATTGGCCTCCGTTTTGGGACTTAAAAGATGGTCTAGATGTGGGGAACAGTGAAGAGGAATATAGCATGAGCAACACTATTTGGGCATGGAGATGATATTCGAGAGGCCTCCCATATGGTGTCAAGCTGCCTTTTCTAGTATTCCTCTGCTTTTCTAAAGTCAAGCTAAGGAGTGAAGGGAGGAAAAAGTGACTAGAGCATTTCGAGGTAGGGAAATCTTTGTTCTTCGCCGGGAGTTACTGAGGAAACTAGAAAGAGGTGGAAGAAAGAGAAAGGGCCAAGGGCTTGAAATTTGATCACCACTAGGTGCTGTTGTTTCCGCTCTCCTTGGCTTAGTGAAATGCATCGCCTGCGTTGGTCTCATAAAAAACACTATTGTAGTAAGTGAAACCTTGTAATAACTAGTAAGAAAGAAAGATTCTAACAGTGGATAAATTGTTGTTAAGGTAGTGGTTAAGTCTGGATTGAGGAGGGTTGGTAGAGCAGAAATGTTTAGTCGGTGGCTACATAAACTGCTCAAGGTCAGTTGTTTTCCTCTTACCGTGCGAGGATACATGAAGTCTGGTTTTTCTTTCCTCCTATAGACCACGGTAGACGGAGAAGAGTTCATCTGAGTACATCATATTAGAAATTCAATGGTGATGGCGATTGGTGTCTGTTAGATGGATGATGTGCGAGGATTAGTTCTTGTTTTGTGTCAAGACTCTAGCCAGAAAGTTACTATAAGAAATGGCATATTATTGCGAGTGCTTTTTCTATTCGTTCGAAGTGTATACCTAAACTTTCATGTGGACAATCACACACCAATACTAACAGTACAGCTAAATGCAAGCAGATATTCCATATGCGGAATTTTGACTTTGGTGATGGAACCAAATTTTGCAGTAAATGGGCTAATGCATGTCTACTTGCATGATATTATGCACTTCTACATCATAGTCAAGCTCATTGCCTGTTGTTTGTTGGGGTTGCCAATTCTAACATATATAGTTTTGATATTTCACCATCCCTCCTGCATCTTAAAGGCAGCCAATAGTGAAAACGGTGCATTTCGATATACTTGTCACTCAGCATGTCATCTGAATTTCATATCATAGTTATCTTATTTATCAACTTTAGATAAAGTAAACAAAGTAAAAGCATCAGCAGGGTGCTCTCTTCCTCCCTCTTCCACATTCAAGTAGATTCTGCGTGTATGATTATGCCTAAGAAGCAATTTTATGATCCTGCTTGCAGTAAAAGTAACCAATAACCCTGCGGACCAGTTGGTGGATGTAGTTAACAGCAATAGAACTGCAAGCAAAAGATCTTCCCTCCATGACAACCCCGGGCTAGCGTGCATTGCTCTGCAGTACATTAAGGCATACCAAGGTGATTGCGGTGCCGTAGGAGGAGCCAATGCTAAGAAACCCCCTGAAGCTGACTTCGCCGAGATTTTTGCCCCCAACTGTGGTGTCCAGACCTCGACGCTTTCCCCTATCACCGGTCGTTTACTTGGGTGCGAGACCAAGTATGTGTCTCCTTCTGCAGCGTTCTCAGAAATCTTGATGCAGAACGAAAAGAGCATAGAAATTCTCACCGACAAAAACCATACTGAAGTGGGAGCTGCAGTCAGTGGCAGTGATGGTGGATCGCCTTACTTCTGGTGCGTCTTGTTCAGCAATGGCACATCCAACGGTAGCTTTGTTCTAGAGGGGGGTGTGGCCAAGATTAGTAGACCCGGATGCTTTAGTGGCGCCAACGATGACTGCAATAGCGCATATCCTTCTCAGGTGCATCACCTGTGGCCATTCGTTGCCTCAAGTTTGGTTGCACTGTGGTTTGCGTTTGGCTTATGATCAAGTCTCAAGGCTGTTCGGTATTTAATTTCCTGGCTCTCTGTATTTTTCTACTCAATTCCTTTGCCACTGTAATTTGTTCTCTGTATCTTGGTCATTTTGCCCCCACAATATACAGTCCGCAAAGTAATCTCTTTATTTTGTACTTAATTTACGTTGACGAGTTAGTCGCTAGCGCGATCTACTCACATGGAATGCAGAATTCGGAGTGCTTTCTTCACCGTTGCTTTTACTTTTAACGCTTCAGCCGATTGACCGGTCTACTCAACATAATTCTGGCCGAGAAGTGTAAACCAGAAATTGGCAAACTCCCTCCATTTACTTAAATTTGGAAGAACAGCTTCATCTCCCGTCTTCTGAAATTACTGCCTGCTCACGACTGCTCTGTTTCTTTTGTTAGAAACATTAGCTAATAGTTGTTCTGTTTTTGTTCGCAATAAGGAAATATTTGGACGACAAAGAGCAAGTTTGTTCTCAACGATGTTTTTTTAAAGCATGGTATGGAGAAGACTTAAGCTAAGCAAGCAGAAAAAAGATGAAACTTTGGGATACTCTTTCATAATTGATTTCACAAAACGCCCTCAATCTCCACATAGATTGCACAGAGAGTGAAACGTACTTTCGCGTTCCTCCTCTCTCTCAAGCTTTCCACTTCAATATAAGAGCACGAACAACGAGAATGAAGATAATACCACCCGAAGAACCTCCCGCTCTATGAATCCAGTAAGGATCGAACCTCGCGAAGCTTGTGTCCAGGAGAGGCGACAAGGCAATCGCGAAGATCAGCATGAAGAGCAGCAGCGGCAGCCAAGCAGCGAAGTTGATAAATTCAGCTTCGTCGTCGTCCTCGTTCGCGGGTCTCCGGTCGATGAATAGCGGCGAGGCCACGGCCACAATTACCAGTCCTATGGCCACCAGCCTCTCATAGGACGAGAACCTGCTCCTCCGGGAAGAAACAGTCGATCCTTCCTCCATGGAAGAGACAAGCAGAGAGGTTTCTTAGGAACTAACTTGGTTTCTTTCTTCCTTGATACAACATATAGGGGGTACACCAGAGAAGGGTTTTTACAGGAATCTTTGCTTTGCTGGATAAGGGAACAAAGTTGGTCTGCCCAAACTAATGAGGTTATAAGCTGACTGGAATCTTTTCTTCTTTTACATAGATGCCCTGTTTGGAATAGTTACATTGCGGATTGTTCTAGTGCTGTTGTTGCGTCCAAAATCGTCGCGCTTCGATCATTGGTGGCCGTTGGAATTTAAGAATTCATGTAACTATCCAGTTCGATCTGCTGACTGTATGCATTGCCCTTCCCCGGAAAAGTTAACTCCCTGCGATCTGTCAATCTCGAAGATTCTTCAGCTCACAGAGAGAAAATGGTGGGAATCTTCCCTTATTCAAGCAACTACTGTCTCAGGACAATAATTGAGGAACTTTGCAATCCCGCACCATCTGTCTGAGCCTTCAGGAAAAGAATCTTCTTTACCTTTAACAGTTCATCTTTGCCAAGGAATCATTGAAGACCTAGAAGAACCCTGGATTATTTCAGAAAAACTTGCAGTTGGCAGCTTCAACAGGAAGCTTAAATTTCCATGTTGCTTAAGATTTTGAGAATCGTCCATAGTGGAAACAGGACGGATTCTGCAGAATCCGATTCTTACTGGAAATTCTCTGTAGAACTCTGCGATCAGAGTCTGAAACCATAAGCAATACTTGCAAAAGGAAAATCTAACAAGGCCCTTGGACCTATTTATTTTGACCATAACTTGTGAATCGAAAGCACAAACGAACTACTCAATATGAACCCGGTGCATTCAATAAGACCTCTACATATAATTAGAGGCTGTGCCATGCAGTCACAAGAAAATTCTGCGCTTCAATTGATAAGGAAAATAGGGGGGGAAAGAGCTGTCTATGCAGTCGCAATATGCTCAACTTGAAGGGGCCAAAAGTTGAATCTTGTGCTTGAATAGTGAAAAACTAAAGCAAAGTGAGCATTGTTATCTAGAGAATAACATGATTATAGCATACTTAGCTTTCCGTGTCTATGGATACAAAAAGAATATCAAAGAGCACAAACAGTGACCGACTGAAAAATTGGCCTAAAAAGGATTCGCCGTGCTCTTTTGCTTGTGCCCACGCACCCGTCTCATCCATTTCTTCTGGGAAGTCGTTGCGGAGCTGATGCAAGATGCAGCATTTTCTTGAGATGCTAACGTTGGAGGAAGCTCCGCAGGAAGAGCTGCGGCAGTACTGGTGAAGACATTTAGGACGATAAATGCCAGGATCGGAGACAAGTCTAAAGTCCCTCCGAGCGGCGGTATGATTCCACGGAATATGTTCAAGTACGGGTCGCACAAGGTGCTGAGACAAAGCATCAAAGATTGCAAATCAATGACCTAAATAGATGATGCAAAGTCAATCTTCCTAATTAAACCTCACGTAACCAGGATGATTATGATGTTCTATGACAGAATTTGATGCTGTGATGCTAGAAGACGAACCTGAGAGGGCTGACAATGGCTGGAGGAGCATTCGGGAACCAAGTCAAGACGAGCCTGACAACCAACAGGGTGTTGTAGATATTCAGGAAATTCGATATGCCATTGGCCACCACAAGCCCCGCCACCGAGTCACCACCGGGCAAAACCACGGCGAAGTTGTGACCTGACAGAGAGATCACATTCCTAGAGTTCCTGCAGTGAATCTGAAGTGAAGTTCAAAATCACAGTCATGCGCACCATAAGAATAAGAGACATTACCAATTCAAGAAATCAGGAACAACATGACCGAGCTCGAACTACCAATAATACAATATCTTAATGGACATTACCGCCGGACAAACTCGCATAGAATACCCAAGTGGTGAATTACTAAAATTCATAATGTTCCAAGAATCAAGGGTGACAGTTCAAAGAAGAGCAACAAACATAGAGCGACCAAGTCTGATTACCTGTCGGCAGATACTGCGGAAGTCGGAGTGCAAGGAGAGGACTTTCCTGACGAGCGGGCTCCGCGAAGCGAAGGCGTGGAGGAACCTGAGGCACCCGTCGGCCGTGGAGGTGAGCGACTTTCGGAGGGCGTCGAGGTTGAGGAGATGGTCGTGGCGGTGGTGGGGCTTGATCGCGGGTCTGAACGACAAGGGAAGCGTGAGCGGGGTTTGGATGTTCGACGCCGAGAGGAAGACGCGCTTGGGCGAGTGATTTTGCTGGGTCTCTTCAGCGGAGGGCTCTGATGGCGAAGCCATTTGCTCTGCGGCGAAGCTCACAGGCTCAGCCTGACGAGAGAAAGCGAGAGAGAGAGGGGGGGGGGGGGAGGCGGGGAAGCGAAGCTGAGGAAGAAGATAAACCGGATAGTTTACGAGAGAGAAAGCTGTCGTATGGTTGGTTGCTCGGATTGACTGCCCACGTGGCACGCAAGTGTCCGTTGATGATGCATTGGGCTTGGCCCAAGGTTTCTATGTTCACCATCCGACCCGACCCGATCTCGAAGGTAGGTTGGGCCGTGCTTCGGTGACACGTGCGAAATTCGTGTGCGGGACTGTAATATCGTCGTGCCAGCCTGGCATCTCCGTGGCCAGTAGAATCTCCGCCCCCGCTTTGACCACAAATTCGTTGACCCCCACTTTCAACTGCAGCTCCAGCTCCCGGCAGCCTTTCGGATAAAAGCTTTCCCGCGTGTCGCCTCCTCATTGGTCACCACCTATGACAATCAACCGCCATCTCCAACTTCTTCTTCTTCGTGTCCGGCCATATTCATCCATCTCTCGCTCTCTCTCTCTCTCTCGATCTCTCTCCGATGACTTCAGACCTACTGAAACTCTCGTACTCTCTCTCGTCTCATCAAACGCTCCGCGTCACCAATGGAGACGACCGGAGCCTTCTCCTCCGCAACCAACGCCGGCACCTCCTCCCCCCCCGGCGGCGCCGCCACCTGCTCCCGCTGCATTTCGGCCCCCGAGCTCCCCGCCTCACCCTCTCCAACACTCTCGAAGCGAGCCGCCCGGCTTCGGCTCCTCCGGAGAAGAAGCCCGAGCGGGGCGACACGTCGGTCCTCCTCGACGTCTCCGGCATGATGTGCGGCGGCTGCGTCTCCCGGGTCAAATCGGTCCTCTCCGCCGACGCGCGGGTGGAGTCCGTCGTGGTCAACATGTTGACCCAGGCCGCGGCGGTCAAGCTGAGTCCGCGGGCGCTGGGCGGCGGCGGCGACTCTGCGGCCGGAGTCGCGGAGAGCCTCGCCGCGAGGTTGACTGAGTGCGGCTTCCCGGCGAAGAGGAGGTCGTCGGAGATCGGAGTGGCGGAGAACGTGAAGAAGTGGGATGACATGGCGAAGAAGAAGGAGGAGTTACTCACTAAGAGCAGGAATCGCGTGGCGTTTGCTTGGACATTGGTGGCGCTGTGTTGCGGATCGCATGCCTCGCACATACTGCATTCTCTTGGGATTCATATTGCTCATGGTGAGTATATCAAGCTTTTCGCATCTTGGTAATGAATCGATCTCACCTCGCTGGTTGTGTTAAGTGAAATCTGCATTTGAATTGAGTTTTTTGTTTGTGATCGTCGACTTAGGATCACTTTGGGAGTTTCTGCATAATTCGTATGTTAAGGGGGGCTTGGCTTTGGGGGCTCTTCTTGGACCAGGAAGAGGTTAGTTGACAATTCCCTTCTCTTTTATTCCCATAATCGTTAAATTCCTGAACAAAAATCGAATGATATCCGATGCCTTTGTAAAGCCTAATAGGTGAGTGAGTCATTGTCCAAAAGTAGATGGTTTGCAGAGTGAATCATGCAGCTCTAGATTTTAAGAATAAGATCTTGTGCAGACTTGCTCTTCGACGGTCTGAAGGCTTTCAAGAAGGGATCTCCGAATATGAACTCACTCGTTGGATTTGGATCACTTGCGGCCTTTTTAATCAGTGCGGTGAGGCTTTTGGTAGATAGGTCTTGGAGTTTCCCCTGTTTTTCTGGTTCTGTGGCTTTCTTGAAAATTAAATTGTCGAGTTATTTGTCCCGTAGGTCTCCCTTCTGAACCCTGGGCTTGACTGGGATGCATCTTTCTTCGATGAGCCGGTGATTTGCTATCTTTTATGAGTTTCCGCTGCTTCCTTTCCATGTTTATACCTTGAGTCACACGGCTTGCGAGAAGCTACTCATATTGGATGCATGTTATGGCCACTCAACTTTTACTGTTTAGTTTGAATGGTTTGGTTATGTCATTTCTAAAAGCCATAGACCTGATTAAGAATAATCTCAAAATCTCGATGAGGATCTTTGCAGCAAGCCTATTTAAGCTGCACTAAGATATACTGTTTCACGCTCACATAAATGACATGTTTCTCTAGACAAAAGATAATAGATAAATGTCTCACACATGGCTATTTATTTTTAGCATGCAGGTCATGCTTCTTGGCTTTGTGCTCCTGGGACGTTCCCTAGAAGAGAAGGCAAGAGTCAGTGCATCTAGTGATATGAATGAACTTCTAGTAAGTCAAAATCTTCCCTATATCTTTTTGAATTTTAAACAGGATGCACTTTGAGATCAGGTGATGTTAAACTACACTTTAGTCTAGGTTGGTACGTGCAAGGAATCTTCAAAGTGAACATCACAAATTTGATTAAGCCCACAAACATACTTTAACATCATGTTTTATTTTGATCTGTCAATCAAATTATAGAACTACCAAATTAAACTTTTTGGCTTGTTGTTGTATTTGTTGATTTCACCTTAACTGTATGACAAGAATTTCCTTATTTAAAACATAATGGACTAATGCGGTATCCTCAGGCTAAATGTTCCACTTGCTCCTCCTTGTTGATCTTTCCACTAGTTTTTATGCCTCGGTGAAACAAGGAATCTGGCTGGGCAGTTGCAGGCTCATAATATGGAGTTTCCTGATGGACTTTATCCAGTTTTGCGTATATGCACAAGAGGCAATTCAGCAGCACCTTTTGACTGGGCATGTATCATCTATCCTAGGTTTACACCTAGCGCCTATCTATGGGCACAAATATTTAATTGCTTCCAGAAGTTAGATAAGCACTTGGGCTGTAATGGTTATCCCATCCTGATTAATGTCAACTGTTTTCCAGAGTTTTCTTTTAACCTCGACTATACATCACTGTGATCTTTTTATGTCCTGGGTATTATTTCACAGACTAGTTGTTTAAAGACATATAATCACTTCGAGTTAAGTTTTATACATGGTATATACATGGTTTAAGCACTTTGAAGCCTTTTGGGAAATATTTCGCCCATCCTGAATATCCTTAAATCCTACTACTCTAAGACTGATTGATGCTGGTAATTTGCAGTCATTGATATCCACTCAGTCTCGACTGGTCATTACTTCCTCAGAAAGTGATCTCTCTGCTGATAGTGTACTTTGCCCTGACGCATTATGCATTGAGGTTCCAACAGATGATATTCGAGCTGGTGATTCTGTGCTGGTATTGCCTGGGGAGACCATTCCTGTGGATGTGAGTGTCTAATAACCTCATGACGTTAAGATTTACACTAATACGCCACATGGGCAAAAGATGCTGCAATAGTCTTTACCTTAGTATGAGAGTACCTTTATACTGGCAAATATTTTGATTCAACTTATTCATCCTGCTTCTGTTGAATAACCTTTGCTGTAGTCATCTAGTACATCGAGATTTTCAATTTGCTTTGGTGAAGTATCTTTCACAAATGTTCAATCGTTATGAAGGACTGTGGTTGTAGTGGCCCTTTAAATTGCTTTGCTCTCCGGTTTGAACTTTTAGTATGGTGCTACATTACTCGTGTAAATGTACTTACATTGAACCAGCAAACCAGTGATCCACGCATAGTCGGTGTTACACTTTTAAGCAGTAGATTTTGTAGCATATCTCATACTGCATTTCTTAGCTCAAGTCCGGTGCTTGCTTTACAGGGGAAAGTTCTTGCCGGAAGAAGTGTTGTTGATGAATCCATGCTTACTGGAGAATCACTTCCTGTTTTCAAGGAAAAAGATCTCAAGGTCTCAGCAGGAACTATAAACTGGGTAAAGTTTTGCATTCATAGCTTATTCCTCATTTTAACTCTAACAACAAGAAACTAGATTTGCACTTATAAGTACCCGGAGACAAACAGTCTGCCTTAGGTGCTTGACTAACAAAGGAATTATGCAGTGATATTTCAGGCAATTCTTTTGTATTGAGCTTCTTCAGAGGACTTGCCATTTATGGTTGACCTTTAATGTTCTTAATGATGGACATTTCTTCTGTACTTATTCTCAGGATGGTCCTTTGAGAATTGAAGCCACTACAACTGGTTCCAATTCAACAATATCCAAGATATTTCGCATGGTTAGTAAAAGATTAGTAAAAGACTCTCTTTGTTGATGCTAGGATATTCTGACATTTAACTTTACCTGAAATCTGGATTTTGACTCTCTTTATCCTTATAATGCATGTGTGGCTGTGACATGGGTGACATCCAGCTTTACCTTTCGACCCTGGGCATTAGCATATTATCAGCACGGTTTTAGTGAAAGTAATACAATTGGCATCATACAAGCGTGGATTTTTTCCTTATATAGTTGTCCAGGATCTTTAAAAGTGGGTGAAGAAAAAGTAGAGTTCAATTAAAAAGGGAGAGGAACAGATGGAGTTACAAACAAATATGCATGATGACTAGTAATGCAAGGGCGAAGCAGAATGGGCAAATGAAGAAAGACAAGGTAGATAGATTGAAGCAGGAGCAGGTAAAGGTCTGGATTAAAGAAACTGAGGGGATGTGATGCATGCCAATGTGAATCAAATGATAGAAGCAGTTAGGAAAATGAGTTCATCAGATTTCACGTGTCAATCAAGCTACATAATAATGCCTGAAGTTGCTGTTGTGATCTTGTTTGCATCCATTGAAGGCGACAGATGAACCTTGTTTATATTTCACTTTGGTGCTCTGCCTCACTCTTCTCATTCTGTTCCTTTTTTTCCCCTTTTTGACTGTCAATAGTTTTCTTTTTGGGGTCAACGTTATTTCTACAATATATTATGTCAGCGTCACGATTCACCCAAATCTTTAATCATGGAGCTAAAAACAGACGTCAGAATTCAACGATTATGGCTTTTGACAATGCGTTACAAAAATTTCTAAAACAAAGTTAAGAGTTAACAAAAATTTCTAAAATGAAGTTAGAAGGAATTGGTGAAAAAGCAAGGATGATCTGATAATTTTGTCGATTACGCTATACAGATGAATAAATTTAAGCTACATCATGTGCAATGTTTTGGGAATATTTTAAGCTTACGCTGCCGGGTATACAGACAGAGAGACAATAATGCACTAAAGGTGTTGCTTTCAAGCTTTTAGGTTGAGGATGCTCAAGCTCGGGAAGCACCCATACAAAGAGTTGCAGATGCAATAGCTGGACCATTTGTGTACAGTATAATGACCCTATCAGCAGCAACATTTGCTTTCTGGTAGGTTCGCTTATTAAAATTTTTCCATCACCAGACATGCTACATACATTGTGAGAACTGTTATTGGGGATTCTGGCCTATGATATCCCTCCTGAATATGGGTCACGATATAATGCGTCGAATTCCATCTTAAAGTTTTCTGAGTGAAATACACTGTGACTAGTATTGTCTATCCTTTGTAAAGAGGAGCTAATCAATAACCTATATAATGTGTTTACCTTCTTTTTAAGGTACTACATCGGGGCACACATTTTTCCTGACGTCTTGCTCAATGATATTGCTGGTCCAGATGGAGATCCCTTGCTCTTAAGTTTGAAGCTTTCTGTGGATGTCCTGGTGAGTAATAGTCTATAAAACCATGTCACATTCTATTTTCGGTGGAGTTCAAATTGTGTTTATTTGAACAAATTTAATACTATCACAATCCATGTTCGGAAGCAAGATAATATATTTACCATGGGTAAGATTTTCATGAGTTTCTTCTTCCAGGGTTGTAATGATCTGCTTCGTTCCTCAATACCAGAACTTAGCCAGCTAAACGTATAAGAATAACTAGTGCTGTGTACTGCATGACAATTGGCAGTCTCCGTGTGATGCAGCTCACAGAACTCCTAATGCTTAATCTATCCTCTTAGTTGGATTTATACACTCCAGTGAAGAATGCAAACCTTTACACTTAAGTTTCTTCCATCAATATTCCTGTGCTCTGAAATTCTTTTCTTTTGCGTGTTTTTCCAGGTGGTCTCCTGCCCATGCGCATTGGGGCTTGCAACGCCAACTGCAATCTTGGTTGGCACATCTCTTGGTAATCATTTTACTTTTGTGATTGATCACATATATGAAAGAGTCATACACTCACAAGAAAGTAAATAGCGCTGCTAATTTTGATGCTTTCTTTTTCGCTTTACTTTTATTTCTAGAAGGTTGCCCTTTGGATGTTTGGGTAGGATCTGGTATAGTTGATGATATATTTGAAGGTGCTGCACATAATGCCACTCTCTTCTGGTCTTTATCACTGCACAGTTGGAGTTTTTACAAGCATCTCCTTCGAAAGTGTGCTTTTTTAAGAGCTTATCATAAGTCTTTTTAAGAGCTTATCACAAATCTTCATATTGCGGTACAATTTACACAATTTGTTTCAAAAGTTTATACTTCTGCGTATTGTGGGGAGAGATCTATCCCTTATGGGAAACTGAATGAATAAGACGTATTCGGCTTGGGTTGATCTTGTCTTCTCTATTAGATCTTTCTACATATGCAGGTTTATTTTCACCAAAAAGGAAAAGCAAGGTTTACAATGGGTTTCCCAACAGTGGATGGACATTAACTTTTGGTAGATCTAATTTCCCTTTGTCATGCTGAAAAATGAGCAGGAGCCAGAAAGGGGCTACTTGTTAGAGGAGGAGATGTATTGGAACGCTTAGCTGGTGTTGATTATGTTGCTTTCGACAAGGTACCCCTGATCTGCAGTATCTTATCTCGTTTAACGTAGCATTCTGCTTTTAAGTTCAAATACATGTGACAAAATTGCAGAGACTTATTTTGTTATTATTAACCATCAGACAGGAACACTTACTGAGGGAAAACCAACTGTTTCTGCGGTGGCCTCGATGTCTTATAGTGAGTCAGAACTTCTTCAGATGGCTTACGCAGTAGAGAGAACAGCGTTGCATCCAGTTGCAAAAGCTATTGTGAACAAAGCAGAAGCAATGAATCTGTCCTCGCCAGTTACTAGTGGACAACTCTCAGAACCTGGCTATGGGACATTAGCAGAAGTAGAGGGGCATCTGGTGGCAGTTGGTTCATTAGACTGGGTTCATGAACGATTCCATAGAAGATCAGACCTATCTGACCTTTTGAACCTCGAAAGGGCTGTGATGCATCAATTATCTAAACGGGTGTCACTGTCAAAAGATTCGCAAACAGTGGTTTATGTTGGACGAGAAGGTGAAGGCATAATCGGTGCAATTGCCATATCAGACAGTCTGCGCCAGGATGCCAAGTCTACAGTAACCAGGTTAGTTTCTGTCTGTCTGAGATATACTCATGGTAGCGATGGCATACGCAAAAAGGAAAGTCCCCACATTTCCCATTTGGAAATTAAGATTTAAACTGAAGTTGGCTGGTCTCATTCCTCTAGTGTAGCTCGCTTGGACGCATTACCCGATGCTCCATTGCTGTGCCTCCGGCAGCAGATCAAAAGAAATTATCATTCAATATGTCCACTCTGAGTTTTTTTCCCCTTTTCCCTCTTTTTTGCCCTCAGTCTATGTTAGCTCTTTATGTTAGGAATTTTTTCAAAAAACCACGAAAACTTAAGCAAATAATTATAGTATAACACGATGCTCATCTATTGGACCTATCTTATTGTAGCAAACATGAACTCGTCTTGTACAAATGGTGGCATGAAACAGCTAAGAAAACACCCGAATAAGCATCGGTATAGAATAACTCTACTTTTCACCATTCTATTTTTGTGTTAAAAGTCTATAATCTGATTTCTTCTTGCTTTTACTGTTATCTGTAGGCTCCAAGAGAAGGGAATCAAGACTATCCTCTTGTCAGGAGATAGGGAAGAGGCAGTTGCAAATATAGCGCAGACAGTTGGAATAGGACGTGAAAGTATCAATGCTTCCTTGACTCCCCAACAAAAATCCGATGTCATATCGGCTCTTCAAGCTGCAGGACACCGTGTTGCAATGGTACGTTTTTCCATTCAATTTGGATGATCTGGTGAAGTTAGTCTTAAAGTATTGCCACTCGTTTAATCTAACTGTCGCATCTTTGAAAAAGTCTGCAAGGAAGCACTGAACTTGACTTATTGGCCACCTGGGTGTTTGGCATTTGTGTGACCTTGAACATACCTGTGATAACTCCACGCAAAGCATTTAAGTTCACCAACCTGATCAACAAGAGCATACGAGATCAGTTTCAATATGGTTAGCTGATGGGCAAAGAGTGGTTTAGAGGGCAAGCACAACCATCTCTGGGCTGTTTCGTGTGATCTGTCATTTTAAATACACATGTACGCTCCACTTTGGTGATGAAAATAAGCCATATTCTGGGATAATATACTCATGAAACCAACTCAATGTTCTGTCACGTGCATTGCTTGTTTTTAGCATGGAACTTGATTACTAGGAAGTCAACGGTACCTGACATGCTTGTTCTTTGCAGGTTGGAGATGGCATAAATGATGCACCCTCTTTGGCTCGTGCTGATGTTGGGATTGCTTTGCCAATTGAGGCACAAGAAACTGCTGCTTCTGACGCAGCATCCATAATACTACTCCATAGCAAACTTTCACAGGTATGTGGTACCTGGTCAAATATTGTTCAGAGTGTTGATTGATTGATTGATTCATGGAGCTGTATCTAATGTTTTCTCCTGTTTCTTTAATCTGCCTTATTTCATCCGGGCCAGGTTGTCGAGGCACTTGATCTTGCACAGGCAACAATGGGTAAAGTGTATCAAAATTTATCATGGGCGGTAGCATACAATGTCGTCGCTGTTCCCATTGCTGCAGGAGTCCTCCTTCCCCAGTTTGATATTGCCATGACACCCTCTCTGTCAGGTACCTTTATGTAATATCCATGGAGCTGTAATTCGAAAGAAAACACTCTCGCACCGACTGACCTCACCTGTGTGGGTTCCATTGCACAAGGGCATGAAATTGTTTTCCATTACCCTCTGCAACTCTAATTGTTCGTTCAACAGGTGGACTGATGGCGTTGAGCTCAATTTTTGTGGTGACCAACTCATTACTTCTACGACTCCACGGATCGCGAGGGAACAGAGAGGAGTAACCATTTCCTAGTAAAGATAGGGCCTCATGGATATATGCACTTCACAGCAAAAACTAGGATAACAAAAATGAGGAGAGAAACTCTTCGCTGTATCTTCGGCTACCCCCGAGTTTAGTCTGTTAGTTTTTTCCTCCTCCCAATCCTTTCATGTGGAGATTTTTGTATTCTATAAACTGATCATAGAGTTAACAACATTCGCCGCAATCCAGTGTGAGGACAGGGATAGTCCTGTGCAGTGGACCAGTGAGACAAGCTCTTGACAGGTGAAGCATGTATAAAAAAGAACGTACTTACTTTTCTCAGGGGACTCTTAGACATAGCATGATCATAGCATCTTCCTTGGTACTACGCTGCCTTGGATAAACGGGTCTTCCGGAGTAAGATTGATTGGCCATATCTCTCTCTCTCTCTCTCTCTCTCATCAAAAAGGTGAAAAATTGTGTAGAAAGTTCGCGAAACCCATTGTACGGTGGCCAATTGGACCATAAACCTTTCAATTATGCTGATTTAGTCCTTCTAACTGATTTGGCAAGAACATCCACAAAGCTCGCTGGTAAATACAAGACCGATCGTCTCTTACTCAGCTACCGTCTGCCTGCGACCTCCATCAATCTCCCTTGAGCACCATTGCCATAAGCTTTTACTAAACAGCTCTGGTCATGGAACGACTCCTCAATTTTCATTGCTGTCCATTCGCCATTCATAGCCGCAGACCAGAGAAATGTAAGATAGATGATCGACACATCAAGGCGTATGGATGCTCTTGAGAATAGGCTTGATTCCATACCATTTCTCACGGGTAATCAATAAATAAAAAATATATACATAACCAAAGCAGCAGGCGCAGCAACAACCGATGAGAGAAAAAAAAAATGAGACGTTAAGATTTCCATTTCAACCATGACAAAATACGAATGGAATCGAGTCTATGGGTTAACAAAATGGTTATTCTACACTGAGACGTCCTTAGATTATGTGAAAATATGAATAGCTATGTCTGAGGAACATTTCAGCACACAGTTTGCGTGCACGAAGGAATTGAATGGGGTCATGACATTGAAGCTGTGTTTTCAGTGTGAGAACCGCAAAGCCGTGACAAAATCATCAAATTACAGCCTAGAAAATTAGTGATTTTCACATGAGTTGCGTGAACGTGATTCATTCACGCGTCTTTCCAAAACAGGGCATCGAAATTTTTCTGAAGGCTCCTAATTTTCTCCTATATTGCCTTTGGACAAGATGAGCAATTTTCATTGGCTCACCTGTACATCTGTTTTACAAGCTCCCATTAGCAGTCTATTAACTGCTTACTTCCAATTAAGGGAAAGTTAAAGAGAAACGTTGAAGCAAAATTAGCAACCTCTGTTTCTGCCTACCTATCGTAGCCCTTGGCAGAGAACCCACGTTTCTTCTTATCAAATACGGCCGAGTGGTCCCGTTGACTCCTGTAGTGAAATAAATGTACGTGGGACAAGCGAATCGGGTAGGAAAATGATAACCTGTTTGTTTGAACTTGCAAATTCCTCTGACACCGTCCACTTTTTATATTTAATTTTTAATCATTTTATTTTAAAAAAATATTTAAAAATCAATAAAATTTCATAAAATTCAAAAATTAACTTTGAACCCTTGTTACGTCTAAGGAATCCATTTTAACCAAAAAATAATATTTTTTTGGATATTTTCAAATTTTCTTTACATTTAAAAATAATCGAAAAATTGATAAAAATACCAAAAATGGTCAGAAAAATATTTAAAAAAATAATCACTAATTTTATTTAAATTTAAATTTCATTTTGGCCACTTTAGTTTTGTAAAAATTTGATTAGGATCATAATTTTTTCCAAATTACGGGAATTTGAGCACTAATCAAACAAATAAAAAATCCAAATTGAATCCCTTCTGGTCATTTTCTTACTTTGAAGTCAGTTATGACATTTGATTTAAGGACCTTAATTTCACTTTGGTCGAATCAATTTGGAAAGTAAAAAAGAAAACTGTTAGCCTGACACTCTGACAATACTGTCAGTTTTTTCTGATCACTCGATCTCCCAATCAATAAGTGTTTTATGCAAAACACGCGATGATGGTGTGTGGATCTACAATTGAGATTGTATTGTCCCTAACAGTACTGTCAAAAAAAACATTTCCTATTTAAAAATCCAAACTATTAGATCAATCGCAGGAGCACGATTGAAATCCCAAATAAGCCCAAGGGAAAATTTCAAAAAAGGACCCGAAGTGCCTTCATTTTCTCAAAAAAAAAAAAGCCTGAAATTGATCTTGTTTCAAATAAGGGCATGAAGTGCTCTCATTGTCTCAAATAAGGGCCTGAAGTAGATTTATTTCAAATAAGGGCCTGAAATGACCTTATCAATCTAAAAAAAGGGATTGACTCACCAGTTAATAGGGGCATTTTGGCCATTTAATTTTTTTATTATTTTATTATTTATTTTTCCTTTTTTGAGTTTTTCAAAAAAAAATAAAAACTAAAACTGAAAAATAAAAAAATAAAAAGAAGAAAACACAGGTGAGAGGGCAACCTCTCGCCTGTGGCCGTTGCCCTAACGCCGATGGGGGCCTGCTCTGGCGAGGGCCAGCAGGGCCTCGCCTCTGGTGGTCGGGTCGTCGGCGACCCCGCCGGCCATCGCCGCCACCCCACCGGCATTGGGGTGGCGGCGGCTCCCGCCTGTGTTTTCTTCTTTTTTTTTGTTTTAGTTGTTATTTTAATTTTTAATTTAATTTAACTAAAAATTTGGTTAAAAGTGTATTTTGACAAAAAGTTCTCCGTTCTAAAAAGGAAGCAAACGGAAGCAAACGGAGGCTCTCGGTTCTGAGAGCTTAAAAGAAAGAGAGAGCGAGGGAGAGACGAAGAGGGGAACAAAATAGAGGGGGGTTTGAACGGAGAGAGCTCTCGGTGAGCGAGCTCTGTTCAACTGGAAAAGGAAGGGCTCGACTGAGAGAACTCGTACACCAGAGGAGGAGGGAAACACTGAGACAGCTCTCAAAGGGAGCTCACACGGATAGAGAGCAAAACCGAGGAGAGCAGATCTGGTTTTGGAAAGAAAGAAAATTGAGTCTGGTTCTTCATTCAGAAAAACCCACAAGAGGAAACAGCAAAACCAGCTCTCTTTACAAGGGAGAGCTCGAGTGAGAGGGAACTCCGGAGCCGTCCAGGAGCGGGCGGACCGAGCCGCCGTGCGTCGATCGCCGTTTGCTTTGTGACCGAGACACATTACCCCACACACCTACACCCGGTCGCCTCTGCCATCGCCGCCCGAGATCGAGAGCCGGCAGTGAGCGAGACAAATTCAGAGAGCTCGTTTGAACAGAGCTGGGAGAGTCTCGCCCTGCCCGGCCGGTCACCTCCTTGGCCCCGTCGGACTAGTCGGCCGGGCCACCACCAACGCCGGACGACCGCTGGACCAGCACATCCCGCCTCTGACCAGGTAAGCCCGAACCCCCTGTCGCCCCTGTTTTGCTTGAAATGACGGACTGAGTTACGCTGTCGTCGGCTCGGGTTTGTTTGGCTTTGTACTGTTGTTTTCTAGCGTGTTTGTTGTTTGCTGTGAGTCTCGGTGCGAGACCGAGCCCCGGAGGGAGTCATGCCCCTCGTTGGTCGACGTACGCCGCCTGATAAAATGCTTTAACGAGCTTGCCTTCAACTCTTTTGTTGTCGACTCTCCCTGTGTGCGGGTCCCGTTCGAACCAATGAGTGCGAGTCGACTGGCGGCGGTCGGTGGTGGCGGATCGACGTTAGTGATGTCGTCGGTGTCCAGCGGGTGTGGCTGCCGAGCGAAGCCAGCGTTGTGTTCACGGTGTCCGGGCCGCGACTTGGAAGAGCTTAATTTGTAAAATTCAACACAATTTGATGAATTGTCCTTGGGTCACCTTTTTCCTAAATGCATCTAACCACGACTGGAGGAAGCTTTCTCAAACTACTCTTTTATGGTTCGTGACTTATGGACATAATCAACACGCGGAATTTAGCTAAATCTATAATTTAGCCATGAATGAAAGAAAATATGAATCTTCCTAAGAAAATCATATTACTCATTAAGCATTTGACCATTTTGATTCTTACATTACTGTTCTTCTTCTTGACATCTCGCGTGTCGTCTATTTATCCAGATATATACGATGGGTAACATGTTATGCTGCATTCAAGTTGACCAGTCCACGGTCGCTTTCAAGGAGAGATTTGGCAAGTTAGATGAAGTATTGGAACCCGGGTGCCATTTTGTTCCTTGGATTCTTGGATATCAGCTCGCTGGCAATCTCTCACTCCGATTGCAGCAATTGGATGTGAAATGCGAAACCAAGACCAAGGTTTGTTCATTCCCCGTGGATTTGCCCTGCAAAGTTTATCTTTTTTCATTGTCATCACAGTGGGAAATGAGAATGTTTAAATTAGCAATCCTATGTTCAAACCATCATGAGAACCGCATTTTCGCAATTAAACTAGCTTTCGTGGGTTTTGTCGAGACGTATTAGTGCGGGTGGATTGATGTATTTCAAATAATTTGTGAATTTAAAGTTGAATGTTGATGAGTTTGTCAATTTCCCTTTCTCGTTTCAGTTCTATGATATGTTAGCTTGTCACTTGCTACAAATTGACATGTAAATGCTTGAATAGGTAATGACCTCACGTGATTATTATTTTTCACAGGACAATGTGCTTGTTAATGTTGTTGCATCTGTGCAATTCCGAGCCCTTGCAGACAAAGCAATTGATGCCTTTTACAAGCTCAGCAACCCGAGAAGTCAGATCCAAGCCTATGTGACTGATGGTACATGCCAAATGAATTTTACCACATCATTACAAGTATAGTACTGGAACAGATTTGTACAATTTTCATGTGCAAGTAACATAATGTAGTCCTTCAATTAACACTTCGAGTAAGCAACAACTGCTGCATCCCTGATTTTGTTGTTTCAATCGTTCCAGTGATCAGAGCTAGTGTTGCAAAGCTAAACTTGGATGACGCTTTTGGGAGGAATATTGCCAAAGCTGTCGAAGACGAACTCGCAGAGGTAGTCAGTCCACTCTAGACTTGTTGATATTATTATGAGAGATAATCTGAACCGGAGTTTTCTGAATTTTGCAGGTTATGTCGACCTATGGATACGAGATTGTGCGAACTCTGATTGTCGGCGTCATGCCAGATGAGCGTGTTAAGCGAGCTATGAATGAAATCTATGCCGGTAACCTTGAAATTTCAATTGCCACTTGATTCTAGATAGTTGTTCAACATGGTAAAATTTTTAAATGGTTAGTGATACATGACATCATGTCATTTGCAGCTCTAAGAGGTCATATGTTAAAGGTTTAAATTTAAAATGAGCGTACTTGATTGTAGATACGGTCCATGGCCAATAAACAGTATATACTATTTTGAATGTAGTGGGTGTGCACTTACTCTAATTGCACTAGTCACGCCAGCTGAAAGCTGTGATAAATTTGATATGTGGTCTCCTTTCTTGGCCAGCTCTACCATTTAGACAACTTATAAGACTAAATTTCATGTTTATGGATGAAAAAAAAAAGGAATTCGGAAAATGCTCAACTATTGTAACATTATTTCACCTGCATCAGACGAGAAATTAGACTTTATTTGGTGCTTAAAAGCTACTTCAAAGTATATTTTGGTCTGCATCATACTTGAGTTTACTGAAAGTTTTGTTTTTGTTTTGGACTGTGGGTCGCAGCAAAATGGAAGGCTAAAGCCGAGGCTGAGTCCAAGTTCCTTTCTGGGTTGGGTACTGCAATTCAGCGTCAGGTCATTGAAAATAGTGTGCTTGGCTTCTCAGAGAATGTCCCAGGCACGACTGTAAAGGACATCATGGACATGGTTCTCACGGCTCAATACCTTGATACCATGAAGGAAATAGGTGCAACATCAAAAGCTTCTGTCATATTCATTCCCCATGGTCCTGGTGTAGTTCGTGATGTGGGCACCCAGATCCGTTATACTCTTCTTCAAGCGTCGGCAAGCCAGTGATTGTGTTATGGTCTTCTTCAAGCGTCAACAAGCCAGTGATTGTGTCCGAGCGTTCAAACTGGACTATAGTATGTCTTCTATTACTTCATCACTCGTGAGGAAGAAATTTCTCCTCTGAAGAGTCTTAACATGACGGTGGTTTATAGTCTGTCCTGATTTGCTGTCACATGTCGTACGAAGTGATATGAATGACTTAGTTTGTACTTGTAATTATTCTCTATGCTATGATTGTGCTTCCGCTCCCGTGCCATCGTAACCTCCTCTGTTGATTGAGTGCACTTGCTTTCTTAAAAGTTGTTTTTCTTCTGAAAATTTGGCTGGGGTCGCCCTTCTGCAATCTAAGATCTAGTTTGCCACCGAGAAAGTAGCAATGGACAAGCCAACTGAATGAATGTCATTATATCTTGTTCTTGAGGATGATGCTCTTATTGTGGCTAAATCTGAGACATATCACGAGAGCAAATCATCCCAAGAAAGAATGCTAAAACAGCTGTAATGATAAATCCAGTTGTTCCTATTAAGCATCTTCATTCGAAGTAAATGCATTGTTGTCTTTCACCGGTCTTTCTCCGCTGACCGTTACCTGATCGGTGCTACTGGTCTAAATCTTGATTTCTTCTTTCTCGAAATAAATACTGTTTTGAGTGAGAGAGGAAAATTAGATCAAAACCCAGCATCAGAGTAGTCTTTCTGATGCTTTTCGAGATTGACTCAAAACTTCTTTGTGTTATCTGATGGCATTACGCCTTAGTTTATTTATTACATTAAAAAAAACTCATTGGCGCCAAGCGTGAGGGAATGCTAGACGTTTGGTAATGCGTGTACCGTAGGCTTAGCGGAGCTCTTGCAGAGTGAAACAGTGCAGACACGAGATATATCTTGTGCCCATACTTTATGTATGTTGAGATTCTTCCTTGGAATCGAATTACTCATCAATAGCCTTTGACTTTGGAGGAAAGCTTAGAATTAAGTCCGTATGTGCTAGGAAACCACATAAAGTAGATACAAAGCTATATTTATCATGCACTATCTCCAAAAGAAAAAATTAAACCGTTGAGATATTCTAAATACAACTCCTAGAATTGCAAACAAACAATTTTGGGTCAGGTCACTTGCACAAGTTAAATGTCTGGATTTAATTGATTCATGAGACTTGCAGGATATTTGTCGCGACCCTCTCAAAAATTTTAAATGAGTCTTAATGGATTGCCAGGATCTCGTCCGCTCGATAGGACGGTGAGGGTGAGATCAAGGCGCAGGCCCTCCCATGCCCATACCAAATCGTGTCAGGGAGGAATTTCATTAAAACGTGATCGACCTTAGTGTGGTCGGGTGACATGTGATAAGTGTGCATGCCATCGGAGTCGCCACCAAACTTTTTTGGAGAGTAGATCGGAAACCCTACTGAGCGGTTAGGAGAGATCGTTCGATTCTGCGACAACCAGAGAAGACGGTCCGGAGACTTAGTTACGCCGACGTTGCAGTCGACGCCCTTTCGGCACCTAAGTTGAGTGAATTTCCTAACTAGAGATTTCATACAGATGTCTCGAGGTGAGGTAAGCTCTAACACTTAAAAGGGTTCATGCAGATGGGGAATGACTATCCTAACAGTCACAATCAGTAAATGAAAGTACGCAAATCAAAGAACCAAGACGTGCAGATAAATCGTATCAAAAATAAGTCATGGCATGCCTAGTAGAGCCCTAAAGGCTTAGAGAATGCACCATTGAGGTTCAGGGGTAGTTTCGGGGACAAAGTGTCTAGAAGGGCAAAACGGTCATTTTCGAGAGTTCGGGAACCAAAATCGACAAAAACGGGTCAGACCAGTTGAATGTGGTCACTTCCCATTTTTTTGTGATTTTTGGGAATTTTTTGAAATTTTTCCGAGGTGATTTACCCATAATGGGCAAAACCGTCATTTAGGAAGAAAGAGGGGGCAAAACTGTCAAAAATAGGATTGGCCAATTAATTTGAACTGTTTCCAAATTTTTGAGATTTTTCTGAATTTTTTAGAATTTTCTGGGATTTTTCCAATTTTTTAGAATTTTTTATGATTTTTTCCAATTTTTTGGATTTTTCTGAATTTTTTTATTTTCTGGACTGGGTCAGTTCGAACCGGCCCACCCCTCGCTGGTGCCCGGCCCGGACCATACCGATCTAGACCAAAACGACGTCGCATTGATTTTTTTAAATATTTTTTTGAATATTTTTCGAATTTTGTAATTTTTTATTGATTTTCTGATGATTTTTTATTTAATATCTAATCCTATGCTCCAGATCAGGACACGTGGCTAATCCACGGACGTCCGATCACCTATTCAAAATCTACGGCCACGATCAAACGACGCGGCTAATCCGTAACCGTTCGATCAAAATCTATTTTTAATTTCGAAAAATGATTTTTTATTATTAGAAAATCTATTTTAATTTCCGAAAAATTCCAGATCACGACACATGGCGAAGCACGACCGTCGTATCTGGCGCTTATTACTTTTTAGGAAAATTTGATTATGAAACTCGGGCACTGACGTGGCTACCACGTGGCACCACGTCGGCGCCACCTCGGCCGTTGATCGGTCATCGAACGTTGACCGGTCAAGGTTGAAGACAACCTTCAACAGCTGGGAACTCTCCGGCGAGATCCAACTGTGAAATCTCAACCAATTTGGCTGATCTTGATGTCTATCCACTCGTTTCAACCTCTAGATTAACATACTCAAATCCTAGCTAAATCTAACAGTGGAATCAACAGAAACGAAGCTCGAAAGCTCACGGCCATGGCGGATCCAAACGAGCAACACAGAGCAAATCCAGACCTAAAACTCGCAAAGCAAGTGCATACGAAGTTGAGAAGCCTTACCTGAGGTCCCGATCTAGTCCTAGATCGCCAGTTTTGGCTAGGGAGGCTTCTATGGGTTTGGCTACGGCGAAGACTCGGTCCGACGTTCCAGCGCAAAACCGACATAAAAGAGAAGCATAAACGAGATCAGTGATGCATTTCTAGATGTTTGGAACTGGTTTCAAGGAAAATGATCGAGCGATCGGAGATCCGCCATTGACGGACCTCCGAAGCTCCAAGAATGGCGCTCACCTTGTTTCTTGATTAAACGTGAACGGATGGATTCTGGACGTTCGTATGGATCTCACGAAGCTTCCGGATCAAGTCTTGAAGCTTGATTCGCCCTAAATCTCCTTGGCCGAAGCTTCACAGTCGCGACCCGAGGAAGCTCCAATGGCGGCGACGGGAGCTCTCGGGAGCTTTTTTCTCCCTCCCTTTCCTTCTCTAGTATGTTGTGAATCTTTTCAACCGAATGAGGTCTTCTGTTTTGATCCAAACCGCGTTGAATCCTTTATACCCGAGCTCAAAATTTTCTTGAGCGGGAGGGATGCACCGACTCTAATCGTGCCCGACGCCCAAAACACGTGCCATTAGGCACGTCGGCGTCGGGCCAACTCCGGTTGCTTGATCGGAGCTTCGGTGGGCACGAAAACGGCGTGAAAAACGGCTTCGCCCATTTGGTCTTCTCCTGTGCGCGAGTCTGCAGGTTCTGGGGAAGATGGGTAGCAGTTGGGTTGTCGAGTCGAATCCTGTCGGACCCGACTGACCCGACTCGCAAAAATCGCCAAATTGGCCTGCAAAAATTCATAATTTTTCAAATTTAACCCCAAAATTGGGTTCCATGACATAAATTCCATCTAAAGACGCGTTTTTTGTGAAAGATAGGCTCGAAATTGTGCAAAAGCCTCAAATTTTGGGTTTTATCCAAAAATGAATTTTGAGAAATCCAAACCTTAAACGGCCAAATTGGACCAAACCACCCCCACCGATCGGTTCATCAGGTTGAAAACTACAAGGTGACGGCCTTAGAATTTCAAGATTGCCCTTGGAAAATTTTTAATTTCACTTTGATCAAAACCCATGGACTAAATTAAAAAATCCAAGTTCAATTAGGTCCTTTTTACCTAAATTGAGTAATTCCTTGAACAATTGGACTGAATTGTAATTTTCGATGATAGAGTGGAACGTCACGACTCCAAAAATGTGAAAAATTGGGAATTTACAAGTCTAAAATGTAATTTTTGGCTCAATTCGGGATAATGCCCAATGAAGAAACCTATAATCCCAAATTGAATTTTTCAAATTTTAATTGGCTAAAATGAAAAGGGAATTAAAATAAAAAGTATTTACTATTTTTGTGTATTTTTGCAGCCTCAAATGCTATTTTTCTTGATTTTTCAAGCATTTTTCTATTTTCCGAAAATATTAAAAAAATGCGAAAAATTTGAAAAATTATTTTTGGTTCAAAAATGGTTCCTTAGGCTTGGCCAAGGCTTCCAAAGTTGATATTTTAATTTTATGAATTTTTATGAATTTTTTATAAATTTTCTAAAAATGAAATGACCAAAAATCAGGTGTCCACAATATTTCAATGGTCTTAGTAGCAATATCCACATAGAAGCAATTGACGAACTTCGTTTTTTTATAAATCAACCCATTATGGACACTAATTAGAGTAAAATTGGAATAAGTTTGGAAATTTGGAGAAAAGAAAATGCAAAATCTTTTACATTTTTTTTACCACACTCATCACATGGCAATTAGTTATTTGTTTTCTTTGTTGAAAATAATGTGACTATTTTGTCTGTTTTTTTACCTTGTCTGATCAGTAAGAATTAGTGTTCTCCACATGACACGCAAATATCAATTAAAAACTATGCCATGGACATTATATCAGTAGATCCTTTGCATTTTGAAAATATTGGATTCTATAATTCCATTTCACGTATATAAAGTGTCTGATTACCGATGTAGCTGGTGACATGAACTTTTTCACTCAAGGCTCGTTAAAAAAAGAAGGTCTTTCATTTCTTATCTCATGACAAGAATTTCCACCTCAATTGACCATTCTGCCTTATATTTAAGGGGTGCATGATAACCTTCCAGGAACAGAATTTCTATTCCAAGCCTATTCCAGAAATAGGTTTGGAACAGAAACTCGTTTGGCAACGTAATTCTATTTTTCTATTTCTTGAACAAAAAATTGTTCCAGAAATAGAATTCAATCAACTTTGAGAAACAAAAAATTTTAGTTTCCGGGAGAAATAGAAATAGAATTTCTGTTCCAAGCTGCCGGCCACCACCGGCCGCCGCCGCCGGTCGCCGGCCGCCGCCTACTTTTATTCTAGAAGTAAAAAATTTCAACTGTTGTCAAACGAATTTCTGTTCCAGGATGAGAAATTTATGTCTTTATAAACCGTATTTTTTTGGCTCAAAAATTCATCCAGAACTAGAAATAGAAAAATCTATTTCTGTTCCAGAAACCTATTTCTGGAACAGAATGATTTTCATTCACCCCTTAGTGTAGAGAAGTTTGATGAAGCACTGAGTTAAGCACCTTGCTATTTGGGATCAATTTATCAACTGGAAGCAGAAAGTTAATTTCTAATATTCATTAGGAGTAGCATGGAGTAGTAATTCCCCTGCTTGGATAATGTTCATGAGCATGTAAAAGTACAATTTGCTTTGTTTGATGTGGTTTTGCAGGATGAGAACTGGAACTAGACCTTGACGATTTTCTTTTTTTCAGGGAAGGACTTTTTCCACGGCCTTTATGATTACGAACTTGCCTTAAAACTCTTCTTAGTTCACGCCACTTCCACAACTCGTGTTTATTAATATTTTCATATAGGCCATACATCTCTTGCATTACACTTCTTCCTAGTGGATCTTTGTTGAGTATGTCTTGAATTCTTTATAAGCTTGGGCCAACATTAAGGTTTGGGGTAGTAGTATAAATATTGATCTTTCTCAAGCTATTACAATAAGAAGCAGAGACAGAGTCTTTTGTTTTTTAGAGCCACTTTTCTAATCTTTGATTCTATAGTGGATTTTGCTTCTCCTCTCCCTGTAATTTTTTACCGCAAGGGTTCCCACGTAAATATTTGTGTTCGTTTCTTCTTCTTAGTTTTAATTTCGCTATTGTTTCCGCATTAGTCATAACAATCTGGTATCAGAGCCTCATGGTTTTTTCGATCTTCTGGTTATGGCTTTAAGTTCAACAACGAAATTGATATTGAGAAGTTTGATGGGAGCGACAGTTTCAACCTATGGCAAGTTCGTATGTTAGCTGTTCTTACACAACATGATTTAACGAAAACTCTGTTTGATAAAGGGAAGAAACCGGAAACCACGTCGGATAAAATGTGAGAAGAATTGGATGAAAAAGCTTTGTCCATTATCGAGTTGTGCCTCACGAATGAAGTTTTGCAATCTAAAAAAAAAAAGACTACAAAAATTGTCTACAACGGCGTGCCGTTTGCTTCAACGATTTGTTGTTCAAAATTAACCGGAAAAGATTAAATTGGCACAATTAAAAGGTTTAAGACTGAATTGATCGTCGTACAATAGGTTTATGAGTTTTTTTTTTTTTTTTTTTGGAGACAGTTATCCAATCAAAAGCAGGTCATGGACAAGTAGCAGGCCTGATGGGCCTAGCAAAACATTGGCTTTTTTTTCAGGGGCCCAAATGACTTGGAATTCGTTGAATTTTTTTTTTTTCCCATGGGAAAATCGCACATGAGAGACCCGCCCCCGAGTGATGGGGGACATGGAGCGGTACGGTACGCCTTCACGCAGCCTGTCAAGCCCCGATTTCAGAACCATCGCCAGAGTCGCACATGGGATCCCGCGAAAGGTACTCGTCCTTCGTTTCCTTCTTCGGTCTTGCGCGTGGGCCCCCCCCCCCCCCCCGCATCTGCTCAACTGGCCAACGAGCTGGCGCCACGTGCGCGTCCCATCGCCCTGCTCTGCTGCCTGCTCAAGCTACGCGATTCCCCTAAAATCTACTCACCGAGCCAGCAGCAGCGGAGGCATTAATTTGGCATCAATGGCTTCCAATGACGCCATGTCGTATGTATGCATCTCGTCATTTTAAGTGGTGGTGAGTGTATTAAAAATTCTAACCCTGTTGTAAAAGTAAAATTGAGTCTTACAAATTTTACAAAAAAGTGCAATTAAATCCTGAAATTTGTCAAATTGATTCGATCGAGTCTGACCGTTTAACTCTAACCAACTTAAGTAACGGAAAATGTTGATATAATTTTTTTAATATTTTCTCTCTGCTACGTAACGATGACGCTACTAAATCATAAAACATAAAGCCAAAACACCATCGTTGTGGGTTTAAATCTGATCTTTAATACAAAATTTACTTAAATAATATTCAAAAAGTAAGCAAAAAAAATAAAATTGAGAAACCAGGCAATGAAGGCTACAATCACTCATCGACTGTACGTGAGGGCCGCCATTGGCGATCGACCCTGTCAATAGCGCCCAACCCTTGCCGACCCTTCCCGGCGATAGTGCAGCGGCGCTGGCAAGGGGGCCCCTCGCCGCCTGGTTTCTCCTTTCTCCTTTTTTTTTTATTTTCTATTAATTTAGCTTAATTTTTAAACTTAATTTAAATAAAAATAAGATTTAGATTTGAATGATCTTGTTTTAACCACGTCATCACCACGTAGGATAAAGAAAATAAAAAGATCACGTCAGCATTTTTCGTTAGCCAAATTGGACGAATTTAACGGAAGAATTTGATAGAACAAATATGACAAGTTTTAGAATTTAATTGCATTTTTTACAAGTTTTAGGAAAAATTCCAAAAAAGGGCCCGAAGTCCTCTCATTTTCTCAAATAAGGGCCCCAAATGAACATTATTTCAAATAAGGGCCTGAAGTAGTTATAAAGTTTCAAAAAAGGGCATGAGCTAAAGGGCATTTTCGCCATTTCTCATTTTTATTTATATTTTCCATATTTTTTTTCCTTTTTATGTTTTTTAAAAATTTTAAAACAATAAAAATAAAAAATAAAAAAAACGCCCCACAGGCGGGAGGGTTGCCCCCTCTCGCCTGTGGCCGCTGGCCCACCGCAGGTGGGGGGACTGCTGGGGCGGCGAAGGTCAGCGAGGGCTAGAGGCCCTCGCCTCTGGTCGGCGGGGTCGCCGGCCTTCGCCGCCCCCGCAGAGGGGCAGCCCTCCCGCCTCTGCAAGTGTTGTCTTTTTTTTTTTTAAATAAAAAATTTGTTAATTTTTAAGGAAACAGAAAAAAAATTTTAAAAAAAAATCAAATAAGGAAAATGACGAAAATGCCCTTGAAATCAGGCCTTTTTTTTAGATTTCATGGTCACTTCAGGCTCTTATTTGAAACAACGTTCACTTCAGACCCTTATTTGAGAAAATGAGGGCACTTCAGGCCCTTATTTGAATCAAGGTACACTTGGGGCCCTTATTTGTAAATATGAGAGGACTTGAGGCTTTTTTTTTGGAATTTTTCCCAAGTTTTATGATTCCATTGCACTTTCGTAATAAATTTTAGGACTTTTAGAGCATTTATCCCTTTTAAGTATGTGATTGTATGGATGGGCCAAGCCCAATTATCAAGCATTGAAATACTTTTAGTCCATGATATAATAATGATGGGTTTTCAATAAAGTAATGGGTTTGAACTTTAGGTCCCAAATTTCTTGTCCTTCTATTTTATTGTATTTTATCAAATTGAAAGATTGGCCGCCAATGCGATGCCACCAATTTGACCCATTTCGACGTTTTCCTTTATGCTGCCGCCTTTTCCATGATCCCATCGTTAAATACATAATCAGTCGCGATTCGATTGGATTTGGTTTTGATGAGTTAGCAATAAACGCTGACTTTCCAACATCATTAAATTATTAATTATTTTTTTGGGTCGAAAATTAATTAATTAATTAAATGGACAAAGAAGTAGGAGTGTGCAACCGCATCGGGTTTACCCGAAACCCTGATCGGACCACCCAAAAGACAGGTCCGGGAATTGGTTCCCATTCCAACTGGTCTGGGAATTGGTTCCCATTCTAACTGGTCCGGGAACTGGTTCTAAATTTTGGGAGCCGGTTGAAACCGGGCCGATTCTCGGTTCCAAGTACCTAGGAATCGGATCAATTTTGGAACCGATTTTTAATAACTGTTAAAAAAAACCCTAATCTTGCTCGTTTCACCTTCTCTATTTTTTGTGGATTGTAATTTCTATTGCTCGTATTAGGGATTGTTGCTTTTAATAGATAGCGAGTTTTATTATTCATCTTTTACTTTGAATCATTTTATTGCTACTAATATTATTTTGTTGGAAAGAATGAAATAAAAAGAAAAAAGAAAAATAGGTTCTCGGGTAGACCTTGGAACCGGACCGAAAAAATATGGTAGGTTCCAAAACAGGTTCCAGAACAAATAGGGTAGGTTCCATGTTCTAAAAATTTGAAACTGATCATAACAGGGTCGGTTCAGGGTCTAGGTCCGGAACCTACCCACCCGGCACATGCTTACCCCTACAAAGAAATGAGGATATTTCACTTCCCAAATATCCCGGTGGCCACCTTTCTCACTTGGGATGGGGGAGTTCGATTCCCCATCTTCTCATGGAGTTAGGGGTGTGAATGCTTGAGCGAGAGAGTAAGGTTTCGCAACCTGCACATAGCACTTAGTATAATCAGTGTGGCGTGTAAAATAGAATAAAATAAGATAGAATTAAAAGAAATATATATATTCTCAATTTTTGGGAAAAGAACAAGATTTGTCGGAGGGTACAAAAGTGGGCCCCATCGATACTTAAATAATCGCATTGAATCAGCACGTGATTTTGGGAACAATTGGGGTTGGTTGAGACAAGGCCAATTCCCATTTCATGCGCCAACGCTTCGCATGTGATCTCTTGTCCCTACCTCCCACCTTTTTTCTTTTTTCTTTTTTTTGGGTTCTTTCGCTCATTGCCTTCGCTTTGTTACCACGTTTGGCAAGAAGTTCGAAATCATGTGTGCGCTCGAATTTGGTCGAGTCAATACATGTGATTCTCGACCCATGGCTCATCATCTATGCCCAATCGTGCCCCGCGTGTCGAGAGCGCGGAATGTTCATTCGATGCGAAGTCATTCGCATGAGGATTCCTTTTTATCTTCTTCTCGTGATTACGTTTCCGTCTTGCCATTTGACGGTAAGTTTATATGCTCTTTTTGTATACGCAGGATTCTCCTCTATTTATCAGTTTGGAAGATTTTAGATCAGACTCTAGCATCGTACTTGGCAATTGTAAGACTTTTTAGGGATTGTATTCAATTTGAAGGAAGGTGAGAGATGGGGGTGACAAAAAAAAAAATCGTCCGGACTAAACTGAACCGGTCGGTTCACGGCAATTCTTAGGGGCACCAGCCCGGTTCCCAGTTTCATGTGTGAAACCACCCACCCAAACCTGTCGGGCCGGATCAATTTTCTTTTTCATTTATTACAGATCAATGAAAAAGACATAATCTTTCACAAACCCTCCTATCGCGATTGCTATCCTCGGCTTGGACCCTACATCCACAAGCTCCAATCACTCACGCTCGCTCTTTCTTGCATTATCCGTAAAGAATGAAGCTCAAAGATTTCCTATCTCGTTTCAACTTTGTTCATTATATTTTCCAATAACCCATATGAATTCCCACGAGGGGTCTAGCGTCATTCTCATAAAGATCTTGCAGTAGATTAAGGATTATATATTTAAAATAACAATAAATAAAAAAAAGCAGAACATGCCACCAGTTCCATTGCCCCATCTAAAAATCGGACCAGACCACGCGGTTCAGTTCCAGGACCAAATGGGCCGTTTCCCGATTCCTGGGTGGGAATTGGATCACTCGGAAATCGATCACCCCTAGCGAGAGAAGTGGACGTGACGCCGACATGGGCAACCCTCGGAGGGCCGAGGACGAGTTAGCCAAAATAGGATGGTACTCAAAAGTTATCTCATGGGTGTAGGATAGGTTGCCGCGCTACAGAGCGCTGACGAGGCTATACGATGAGCTGGGGTGCTTTGCGTTCCTATGTCTGGTCATCTTCCGATCGCTTTTGGAGAGCTTATTAATCTCCACTGGGCTCGGCGAGTTTCGCGTGTAGTCTAGCATTCTCAACAATAATATCGGATGGTTCACACCGAAAGTCAATATAAGGTCCGCACCGGAATCATTATAATTTGAAGTCCGTTGAGGGCACATTTCGTACCGTGCCAAGGGAGATCGGACCGCGAAGCCATCACGAACGATCCGACGGCCGATCTCGACGCTCCTTAATCCGACGATCTCGATCCAACAAAATGCTCAACAGTCGATATCTTCGATTCGATGATTGCGAGCTTCGAACGATAGGCCCCGACGTCGACGTGCATTAACAATCGGGGCAACGGAGCCACGTCCATTCGTTACGCATGGTCCGTCCACTCGCGATGGCCCGATGAGCAGAAAGTCGGGAAAAATTATCCCCCAGGGGAGCCACGTGGAGCCGGGCCCATAAGTGGGGCCCCGTGGAGAGAGACATGTTGCTTAAATTGGGACATCCTCGAAGTTAAACATTACAGCACGTTTCATTAAACGAAACAAAGGATAGATTTGGCAGTTCATTTAACAGTTATTAGTTATCATCCGCCACCTAAAACCACCCAAGACCATAAAATAGAGTAACAAACAAAACCCACCAAAAAAAAGAAAAACAAAAAACACAAGGTTAATGTAACAAAAAAATCTGATAGTAATCACGACTAATTTATTTTGAATTAATTTTTATAATTACACAAACTTTCGAACCGGCACATTTGTATCACATTTATCCAAACTAATCACAAATTGATCTATTTATGTCACATTTACATGAAATTAACGTATCAATACCACATTTATCCCAAAAAAAACTCACAAACATATATTGATTTAGGATAAATGTGGCTAAGATCTACCGATTTAAAAAAAATTAATGAATGTTAGATAGATCTACCGATTTAAAGATTTTTTTCTTTCTCGTGAAATTAGCCCAAACGATATTCTATGAGATATAAATGAATTTACATTCAGAGTCTGAAGGAGATGAGGAGAGAAGCAGCAGCGAAAGAGACGAATTGACGGTGGTGATTCTGAAAGCTTTAAACGGCGTCGGTCCCGTCGAGTTAGCGGGGACAGGCCTTCCGGGCCGTATGTGGGCCCACGCGCGTCGTCAGGCGCGTCAGAGAGAAGGAGAAGGACGGGACAAGTGGGCTTCCAGTTCCCGAGGTTAAAAAGAGGAGGAGAGAGAGATTTCTTTACTGCGCTTTGATCAGATCAATCCAATCAGAGTTAACAGATACGGGCTTCGTGTGGGCCCCATCCTCCATCCCCCACCCCCCCCCCCCCCCCCCCTACTTTGCAGATCCCCTCGGCGTCGCTTTCTCGTCGCCAAGTATTTGCTCCTTCGATCTATCGAAACGACCGGGGACCTCCTTCCTGCAATTCCTTCTCCTCTTAGCCACGGGATTAATTATTGAAAACGGTAAGGGCGCGCGTGGTAACACTTCTCACGCAGGATTTCTACTCCAGGAATATTTTTGGAGCAGAATTCGTTTTGGTAATGTAACTTTTGAAGTAGAAATTCGTTTGGTAAAAAATTTTACTTCTGAAAGAAATTTCTACTTCTGAAGTTATTTTTCCCTCAATTTGAAAAGTTAAAAAAAAATCCATTCTCAATTTAAGAAGTACTTCTCGTCTTACCCTCTTTTCATTACACACTCACACTCTTTTCGACCACACTTGCCTCCGCTTACCACCGCCACCATCGCCAACCGCCGCTCATCGCCGCCTACGACCACTGCCGACCATTGCTCGCCGCCGCCCACCGCAGATCTCCCCCTGCCGCTGCCCATCATTGCCCCCCGGTACCCGCCTCCCGTCGCCAACCACCGCGGACCTCCGACCATCGGCCCCCCGTTGCCAACCGACCACCGCCAGTCGCGCGAAGTAAAAAATAAATAATAATTTTTTTATTTTTAAAAAGTAAATAATAATTTTTAATAATAAAATTATTTTTTAAAGAAATTTAAAAAGTTCAAAATAAAGTATAAATTTTTTGGCCACCGACAATAATTTTTTCATAAAAGATTTTGTGTTAATAATATTTTAGAAGTAGAAATTTTCAACCGTTACCAAACGAATTTCTCTGATCAGAAATTAACTTTTGAAGCAAAAGTAGAAAAATCAACTTCTGCTTCTGAGTAGAAGTAGAAAAATCAACTTATGGCCAGAAGTTGATTTCTGAAGCTGAAGTGTTGCCATGCGCGCCCTAAGTGACACGAATCTTCGACCCTCCCCCCCCAAAAAAAGTGACACGAATCCCCCAACTTCAGGCTCGGCCTCAACGTGTAACATGATCCCCGAATTTTAAATTTGTTTAGTGTGGTCCATTAACTTTACCTCAGTGTGCAACATCATCCCTGCATTTTTAATTTGTTCAATGTGATCTCTGAACTTTTAATGCATATTTAGTTTAGTTCTTGATCTGTACAAAAATGGGGCTGTATGAAAGTTCATAGACGATATTGAACATTTTCATAGTATATGGACTAAGTTGAACATGTACCAAAAGTTCAGAGACAATATTGAAGAAATTAAAAGTTCACGGATCGCATAACACGTTGAGCTAAAGTTTAAGGATCACGTTGAATAATTTTAAAATTTATGGACTGTATATTACACATTGAACTCAAAAATTCTGAAATTTTTTGTGTCATTATCCCTGAAAACGACCCGAGGACCTCCTTGCAATTCCTCTTCTTCTTTTTTCCTGTATGCTCGAAAGGGTGTCTATGTTTTTGTGTTCTGAGTACGGTTGTGTATCCACCTGAATCAACAAAAGATCCGATGGGGTTTTTTTTTTCTTTCTTTCTTTTGTATGATCTAATTGGATCCATCAATTCAATAACATGTGTAGATGTGATCGCGCATTTGATTGATTTATGTGATAACACCTCGCGGACCATGTACATCCACTCAAATTTGAAATTCTTCCTATTATTACCACTTTGTGAAGATTTTTCGAGCTTAAATTCTGTATTTCTTATTCTTAAAAATTAGGTCGGGCAGATCCGAACCACTTAAGCCCGGATCTCTCCCTAATAGAGCAGTTGATATAGCCAAATCACGGACTTAGAGGCCATCTCTTCATTGGTTAGCCAATTACACCAAGGAGATTAGATACTAATTTACAAGCCGTAAAAGCTCCACAGATTTAAATGTATAAATAAAAAAAATATTGTAGTTTCAGGAATATATACACGTAGTGGGCATTTTGTAATCAAGACTCCATTTGTCTGGCGAAAAATGAGCGATTTTAAAAATATTTTTAAAAAACAATTGCTTATATTGCTTACAAAAATGAACGCTCAAAAGATATTTTCATCATCTACACAAATATTTAGACACAATTTGTTATTGGTGATGGAACTATTTTTCATTGACTAATTTATCTTCAACAATTGAAGCTATGTTTTCAAGAAAATATTTTTCAAATCACTCGTCTTTCGCGAAATAAATGGAGCCCAAATAATCGCCTAGTTATGATCTTCCTCACTAGGCATGGCCACGGGCCGGTTTGGACCAGGAACCGGCCGGTGCCATACGAGCCCGGTTATGGTTCCTCCCACGACTGAACAGGAAAATCTGGGCAAAAAAAAAATAAATTAAAAAGGGAAATTTTATTACAAATTCACTATTTCAAAATTTCATAATTTCATAATTTTATTTTATTTTATTTTATAATTCATTATTTAATAATTTGATTACAATTTTATTACAAATTCATTACAATTTAATTTTTAAATTCAAAAACCGTAACCGGAACCGAAACAGAAACCAGCGGTTCCATTTTCGATTTTGAACCGGAACCGTCCGAACTATGGCCATAATTCTCACGCTTTGCTCCAATGGTAAAATTCTTTGAGGGCCACCCCCCACGTTCCTAATGCTAACAAGGATCAAGAACGAGGCTGAAGATGGAACCAATTCATAGGAGCTTCTTGCAGCATGCACACCAAAACAGGAGCAAGATGCAGGGGGTGTTTCCGAAGATCAAAATTGAGAATGATGATGAGACGAGAGGCCTCGGTGCGAGCATGCAGTTAATTCTGCTCTGGAAGAGAGAGAGGGGAGAGGCGAAAGGAGTCGTCCTTTTCAACCCTGGAATGAATCGCCATTTACAATTTACCCCATCTCTGCAACAATGCTCCACAAGCAAAAAAACCGAAAAGCGAAAGCGACCCTCTATTCATTACGGCATGTATATAAGCAATCCCGACATTCAAGAAAGAGGGAGAAATAATGGGGGAGAAAATGTAGAGAGAGAAATTTCACCACCAAGAGTCATAGCGCAGAGAGAGAGAGAGAGAAGTGTTGCAGGTGTTGTTGCAGAGCTGTGGCAGATGGTATTTTAACCTTTTCTCTCGAAATAATTCGCCCTCTCTCTCCCCTCCCATCTCTATCTCTCCTTATTACAGTTCTATTCTGGGGGCTCTTCGCTTGCGAGCAGCGAGCATTATATGCTCATCAAAGAAAAGAAAACACAAAATGAAAAGAAGAAATGCAGTGTACCCCGTCTTTCTCTGCAGAGAGAGAGAGAGAGGGCTGTGTGCCAGAACGATGTGATGGAACGAGTAAAAGGAAGCTAATCTCAGACTTGAAGCGGTCATAACATTCCAGACGAAAAGAAAGCTCAAAAATTTTCTTGTTGTTTTTCGAAATGGCCATCAAAGATCCCCAACAAACAAACGCTGCTCTTTCTTCAGTCCCTCCTTCCTCCTCGGTCTGCTCTTAACACGTCGGTGAGCTTCACGTAGGCTCCTCCGACCAAAGCAAGCTTTGCTTCCGAAGCATTTGCTCGTACCCCGAGTTCAAAGTTCGCTCCTTTGGCCTAGAATGGTGTTCTTTGCCGCGAATTTTGGAATTTGAAAAGTTCAGTTTCGCTGGGGAAAACGGTCATGGCATGTCGGCTCGTGCTTGTGGTCGCGGTCTCTCTGGTTTGCCTCAGCTCTGGTTTGGTAAACTGCGACGATGGTAAGTCTTAACCTTTTTTTTTGTTTTTGTTTTCCCTATTGTTCTCTTTGGTTTCTCAGAATTTAAAACTGGAAGGAGAAAGTTCGCATTTTTTTATGTGTAATATGGGTTAACTTGATTTGTTTTTAGTGGGTGGAACATTCTTAGGACAATTTTATAATCTTAGAGACTGACTGGTTTGAATATTTATTCTATAGACTTAAGTGCTAACCTTCAAAAGTTCAGTTTTTTTTTCATTTGTTAATGTTTAATGTTTCACCTTTCTTGTTATATATATGTATGCTGAAGTTCATTCTTGAATTTCCCTGTTCTCTGGGAATGACAACAGAAACGGGCTTGTCCGGTGATGGTTGGATGCGGACACTGTTTTCCCATGGACATAGATGTTTGTGTTTACATGCCTTTGTCATGTCTGCGAAATTTGTGAAATGCTTAATTTGCATTCGTGCTCGTTTTTGCATGATTCGAAGGAGCCACACTGTTGGAGGTCAAGAAGTCGTTTAGGGACGTGGACAATGTTCTTTACGATTGGACAGATTCACCATCCTCTGATTATTGTGTGTGGAGAGGGGTCTCTTGCGACAATGTCACCTTCGATGTGGTAGCGCTGTAAGCGGTCTTCGTGGATTTATTTAATTTTGTCGGAGTTTTCTTGTTTACAACATTGTTTAGTTCATAAGTTTATGATTGGTGTTTTCATGATGTAGCAATTTGACAGGTCTAAATCTGGATGGCGAAATCTCCCCCTCCATTGGAGATCTTAAAGGCCTTCTCTCACTGTAATGTCCTCTCTGTGCATTCTCTATATTTGCAACTATTCTCGTCGCCCTCATTTGAATACTTTTGAGTGCTTCAAAACGAGGAAAATTAAGTTTAGTGGTGTGAAGCAGTTTGTCATATAACCCGAAATGAAATTAAGGGATCGAAGCAAGCTCCCATTGTGGAAGTACGGCACTAAGCTAGTAATATGCATTTTTCTGGATGACTAGACCAAGTCTGATTAAATAGTGAATACTTGGATTGCCCAACTGTTATTTGTATCTTCTGGACAGTTGGTTATGGGTGACTGATTGCATTGCTTTGCCCATGTTCTTTTGAAATTAACTATTGCCCACTTCTCTGGATTTGGTACAATTGAGTAGTGATTTGAGTAGAAACCGGCTCACGGGGCAGATTCCAGATGAGATTGGGGATTGTTCTTCTCTGAGGAGCCTGTAAGTTCAGTTTGTCTTGAATAAGTCCAGCTTTACGAGTGAATCTGAATACCTTGGAATCACAATACCCCTTATCAATTTTGTGCATGCCTTTTTTGTTTGCCATTAACCATGCTGATCTAACTCTCAGGGATTTGTCATTTAATGCGTTATATGGGGACATCCCGTTCTCAATATCAAAGTTGAAGCAGCTGGAGTTCCTGTAAGCCTTTTTGGCCGGCATCTGTCAATGCAGCTTTGAAGAGAATGAGCTCGACTTTTTTACACTAAGTTCTTTCTAAAATCTTTAGGGTATTGAAGAACAATCAGCTTATTGGACCGATTCCTTCAACCCTTTCTCAGATTCCAAATTTGAAGATTCTGTATGTTCAGATTCACGTACTGCACTTACTCTTTGTGATCAAGTAAGCTTCGCGCGCGAAATGAGTGACTGTGGATTTTGTCCAGGGATTTAGCTCAAAATAACTTGAGTGGGGAGATACCCAGATTACTGTATTGGAATGAAGTTTTACAGTATCTGTGAGTACGCTGATCCTGTTAACTTGTTGTTTTCTGCTAATTTATGCATCAAGTAGTTAACGCCTAACTAATTTTTTCGATTTCATCCAACTATTTTAGTGGATTGCGAGGGAATAATTTGGTGGGCGCACTCTCCCCCGACATATGTCAGTTAACTGGTTTATGGTACTTGTAAGTCTTCTTTAGTAATCTACCTTTCCCTTCTCCTTTTGACCACAAGCCTGTTGAAAATTTCCGTTAAATTAAATCTTTTGAACATTTTTGTCCTTCTGACGTGCAGTGATGTTAGAAACAATAGTTTGACCGGAAGTATTCCTCCCAGTATAGGCAACTGCACAGCCTTCCAGGTCTTGTATGTATTCATCAAACTAAGCCTAATCACTATTGCATTCTGTTATTTTACAATCACAAAATCTTCATCTTTTATTGGTAGGGACTTGTCCTATAATCAGTTAACAGGGGAAATTCCATTCAACATTGGGTTCCTGCAAGTGGCCACCTTGTATGTGCTTGCAACTTCTGTAGAGTGTTTCAAATATTTTGCATTTGATCTATCAAAGCTTTCCCTAATTGCTTTTGTAATCTGTCTGCGTACTAGGTCATTGCAAGGTAATCAGCTTTCAGGGCAAATTCCGTCTGTGATTGGTCTCATGCAGGCCCTTGCAGTCTTGTGAGTTGAAAAATCTCATATTCTCCTATTTTAAGGTCCGCATACTTGTTTTTCAACACTTGTTTAACATCTTGTTTCTCTTAATCGTCTAGAGATCTGAGCTGTAACATGTTAACTGGACCCATCCCTCCTATTTTGGGAAATTTGACCTACACGGAGAAACTGTACGTTTTCCTCCATACTTGCTATCATTTGTTTACACTTCTTGTGTTTAATTTTAGGGTTCACGTTGGCATCTTTCTTGTGCTGGATTAAGCTTGACCGGGGTGTGACACATGTTGTAGGTACTTGCATGGCAACAAACTGACCGGACAAATCCCTCCGGAGCTCGGAAATATGTCAAAGCTTCATTATTTGTATGCTTAGTTTCTCTTATATTGGACTGTCTTGAAGCTTTGCATGTGATTTCATCTGCACGGGGAATCCCTTTTCTGCAACTTTTTTACTGATGAGGATCTTTAGAACTGTCACATTCTCCTCTTCTATCTAATTTTTCCAAGTCCGTTCTCATGATATTCTGGCATCTCCATAAGCTTCAATAAGCATCAATAAGAATACAGTCTGCATGTTTCAGGCCATTTAATATCTTCTTCTCGCCCCAGCTCAATGTTGTATGTTCCTTTCGGCAGATTACCTCTCTCAGAAGTGATTAATAAGGTGCAAAGTTCTTCTGTAACAGGGAGTTAAATGATAATCATCTCACAGGGAGTATCCCGCCTGAACTTGGGAAGCTTACCGAGTTATATGACCTGTATGTTCATCCTCCATGATTCCTCATTTCCGGAGCTTAAAATTCTTATTTAAATTATATACGCAGATTGTTTGTCCAACCTTTTACTTCACTAGAAACTGATTCTTTCATTTTCTCAGGAATGTTGCCAACAATAATCTCGAAGGGCCGATTCCTGATAATATCAGCTCCTGTACAAATCTCAACAGCCTGTAAGCAGTTTATCGTAATTTTAATATCCTTTTTATGGAAAGTTGATATCTTGACTCTTTATGTCGTGCAGCAATGTGCATGGGAACAAATTGAATGGGACCATTCCCCCTTCTTTGCGGAGACTAGAGATAATGACAAAACTGTAAGTAGCATTACTAGAATTCCTTTCAATCATTGTCTGTCACGGTGCTTCTTTCATTGCTAGAAGAGTCCGGGGAATTCCTTGGTGACAGACATTATCCCTTCACTTAATCCTTTTCCACCATTATGATTGCTCCTCTGTGTAGGAATGTTTCGGCAAACAATATTAAGGGTTCCATTCCAATTGAGCTTTCCCGCATTGGGAATTTGGATGTCCTGTAAGTTTAGAGTTCTTTAGTTTCTTTAATGCCCATGGTCAACACGTTTGGATTGATGCTTATTTCTACTCTTACACAGGGATCTTTCCAATAATAAGCTCAGTGGTTCTATCCCTTCTTCTCTTGGCGACTTAGAACATCTGCTAAAGCTGTGAGTGTAGTAAACTAGAAAACAATGGTCCCATGGAGATGGGAGGTCCTGATCTTGTCCTGATTTCTCTGTTTGTTCTCTTTGCAGGAATCTGAGCAGAAATCACTTGACAGGATTTATTCCTGCTGAGTTTGGCAATTTGAGAAGCATCATGGATATGTATAAAACCTATCATCTCATGCTACTAGCTGAAATTTACTTTTGAAGACTGAGGAATTCCTGAGTATCTAATTTAACTCTCTACGTTGCAGAGATCTTTCAAATAATCATCTATCAGGCTTGGTCCCTGAAGAACTTAGTCAACTGCAAAATATGTTCTCATTGTAAGCATACTCCCTTTGATAGGCCTTCGATGGTTTTCATAATATTCGTAAACTTGGATATATTTGCTGCTTGAGATTGTTCTTCACAAATTGTTTGTTTTTTGAGCTTATTCATTTATCTTAGCTGTCTAATCCCTGACCCAACTAGTTGAGGAACATGAATGTCAGTTGCTTATCGATGTTCTAAGCTCTTCTTACATGTTTGTGTTTTTTCCCTAGTCGACAGTGATAGACCCACCCAGTGACCTATACCTATGCAGTAATGCCTCAAACCCCCATACTGTTAGACCGAATGCCTGATGGCTACATGTTGGTTATGTTGGTCACTGTTAAGTTACTCGAAACATGTGCTAGCTCACCTTGCAATTGCTATTGTAGTTCTGAGTGGTTCATGTCACCTTTTGCTGTGTTGTCATGTTGGTGTCGGGTGTGGTTATCACAACTTGTATGGCTTGTGATGTTACTCCTTGGTTAACTTTATTAGGTTTTGGTATTGTATCGTTTTCACGCATCAAATGTGGATAATGTTATGCTTAACTTTACAGGAGGCTGGACCATAATAATTTATCTGGAGATGTGATTTCACTGATGAACTGCCTTAGTCTGACTATTCTGTAAGTTCATTGTTGTCCCAATCCTGTCCCCAATGCTCCATAGATTATAATGGTACAATATTTTCTTAAATTTTGTAGAAACGTATCGTACAACAACTTGGTTGGGGAAATACCCACAAACGACAATTTCTCCCGGTTTTCACCAGACAGGCAAGCAAACTAAATACTAAGCTTCATGAATGAGTAATTCTGATCATCTCCACTTGCACACCAGCCCTTATGTTATTTTTTCAAATTCTCAATAATCGTCGGTGCAGTTTTGTTGGGAATCCTCGACTCTGTGGCTATTGGCTAAATTCTCCTTGTGGCAATTCTCACCTGACTGAGCGAGGTAAACATGAATCTAAAGCATGTTTTGTGGTAGCAAAATACATGCTTTTGATCATAAAGAACAGCAACACATGCTTCAGATTTCAAAGAAAAGAGGGAAATTTGGTTTCTTGCATGTTCTGTCCACCTAAATCTATTTTTTCTGAGACCTTAAATATGAAGAACGTCCAACCATACAGAATAGCAGCGGGTAGAGTTTTGGGGTGATATGTTTATTTTAGCTTTTGGATGCACGGTTACATACTATATGGTTGCGTAAGTGATTTTGGTGTTCTTACTATTCAAATTTGCAGTTACAATTTCTAAAGCTGCCATATTGGGAATTGCTCTTGGTGCACTTGCTATCCTTCTCATGATTCTGGTGGCAGCATGCCGACCTCAGAATTCTAAACCATTCATTGATGGATCCCTTGATAAACCAGGTATCAGGCATCTTTAGTAACATATTTGCTTTGTGCGTCATAGTATGGAGATATTTTCTTTAAACAACTATATAATCTCATGCTTGTGAACTTATCAGTTTAACTTTAGGGACTGTACTTCTACCATTAGCAGAATTGCCTTGATATGTTTGCCTTGCCTCATGACTTTTTTTATGCCCTCGTTATGATACACAAGCATATGTTGGCACCAAAATAAGATTCTTGCTTCAGACAATGAGCTCTTTTGAAAATTCCGTGCAACAGTTTTTGCCTGTAGTGAGATCATTGAGCTAATCTTGCGTTTTAACTCCTATGTTATTGCTCGATAGCTGTTTACTACTCATCACCAAAGCTCGTAATTCTACACATGAACATGGCCCTGCATGTCTACGAGGATATCATGAGGATGACTGAGAATTTAAGTGAGAAGTATATAATTGGTTATGGGGCTTCAAGCACAGTATACAAATGCGTTCTGAAAAATTGCAAGCCGGTCGCCATCAAGAGACTCTACTCTCAGTATCCGCAGTGCTTGAAGGAGTTCGAGACAGAGCTTGAGACCGTCGGAAGTATCAAGCATCGGAATCTCGTCTGCCTCCAAGGATACTCTCTGTCCCCTCACGGCAACCTTCTATTTTACGATTACATGGAAAATGGCAGCCTCTGGGATCTTCTCCACGGTGAGTGAAGTTTCTCTTTAATGACATGGTTGTCCTGTTCAAGAGTTTTTGAGGTAGATGCACATGTAGAACTTTTCCCACCATATATGAGAACTAGATTAAGCAAGCATGAAAGAGTAAGAAATCTAAAGTGGCTTTGAGTGCACTCATTTCACTCTTCTGCTAAATTTTCTTCAGTTCATGGATATCGAAATCATCTGAGTTACGCCGGTCTTAGCTTCCGATTATATCAGGATTCTTCCGACAATTGATCTTCACAAATTAATGATTTCTGTAGGCCCTGCAAAGAAAAATAAGCTTGACTGGGATACTCGTCTGAAGATAGCACTGGGTGCTGCTGAGGGGCTTGCATATCTACACCATGACTGTAGTCCACGCATCATCCACAGGGATGTGAAATCGTCAAACATTCTACTTGATAAAGAATTTGAGGCGCATCTCACTGATTTCGGGATTGCAAAGAGCCTGTGCACAACGAAGTCCCATACTTCTACGTACATAATGGGGACCATTGGATACATAGACCCAGAATACGCCCGCACTTCTCGCCTCACAGAGAAGTCGGATGTCTACAGCTATGGAATTGTTTTACTCGAGTTGCTGACTGGCAGGAAGGCAGTGGACAACGAATCTAATCTCCATCACCTGGTTTGTCTTTCGTCCAAAATGCTCGAATACGTCTCATTTTCCTCTTAGTTCATGACTCTTACGAGAACAAGTCTCTTGTGAGTAGTGCATTGCATAATATCAGCAGTTTAGTTGCCCGACTGAATGATTTTAGATCGGTCATGGTATGAAACATGTTCTTTGCACGCTCTGTGTGAGCTTTTGAAAGGCAAGGTTGTCATACCCTGATTGGGATTCTAGGATTCTGCATGTCTTTTCATTGTTCACTATAATGACTACTTGCATTATACAAAATTAAATACACGTGACGATTTCTCTTATATGAATTACTTTGGATTCTCGTTAGATCTTATCCAAAACTGCAAGCGATGCTGTAATGGAAACAGTTGATCCTGATGTCACTGCCACATGTAAAGATCTCGGAGCTGTGAAGAAGGTTTTCCAACTTGCTCTCTTGTGCACTAAGAGGCAACCATCGGATCGGCCTACCATGCACGAAGTGGCTAGAGTTCTTGGGAGCCTTGTGCCATCCACTACCCCACCGAAGCAAATATCTGCAGTAGGGTCTGCTCCGCTCCCGTGCACAAAGATTGCTAGTTACATGGACGAGTATGCAAACTTGAAGACTCCGCACTTGGTAAATTGCTCGGCCATGAGCACCTCGGATGCCCAACTCTTCCTGAAGTTTGGTGAGGTGATCTCCCAGAACAGCGACTTGGACCCCGAAAGGTCGGCTTAAGGATTGGTAGGCTTTTGGGTGGATGGAGGCAACAGGGAAAATGTGTATAAATATATGTGGTCCTTCACGTCCTTCACGTTCTCTTCTTAGCAAGTTTTATTTCACTTTCTCTAGTTAGCATCAGTTTCTAGTGAAGTGAAAAGGTCGAACAAACTCACCGATACTGATAGGCCAATGGGGTTGTGCCCAGGTTCTACCATGAGCGTTGTACCGTGTTGAAGTATGAATTTTTGCACACGGTGACCGCCGTCACGGCTGTTTTGTCCTGTCCGGAAAATGTCCAGCGGTTCTATCAAGTAAGAGCCTTCGATGTAGTCAGGTCCGTGGAGGGCAATGTATGTCATTGAGTACTCGTTCTGATGGTAGAAAAGCACTAATGAATAGATCCAGTGGGAAATACATCAAGACTATTTGCCAAATGATTCTTGTACGTAGTGCAATGTACCGTAGCTGATTATAGATGGAAGTCTAATCTCCTGACCAAAGATGGCTCAGTTCAGTCTGATTTTTTCCTGCATCAGGAGGCGTATTGTTGAGCTTGTGTTAGAAGAAATCTTGTTTATACACCTAATTCATCCTTTTCACAGTTTTTGGACGGTCCATTTCTGCTAAACATAGATTGACCCGTAAATAAAAAATCAGAATCTTTCATATTTTGACAGTAAAAGTCCTAAAGGTTAAGATTTGGCAGAAAACACATGAACATTGCAGATAGGATTCACTTTCTATGATGCAAATGAACATATATACAAGCTTCCAGTCCATCGCCCCGCGAAATACAAGGGCAATCAATGGCCTTGAACCTCAGATGTTGAGTAACCCTGCCCACCTCGTAGTTTTGCAATGTCCTGATACCCTCATAGAGAAATAAATTAGTACAAGTGGAAGATGTATCCAAAACCTCACTAAAAACCATACAACCCCCAAAAGCGAATGAACTGCGTGGGAACAAAATCGAACTGAGCCGAGCACAATCTACAGATCTCAAGCTAATTCCTCGGGGTCAGCTTTTTCAGTAATCGAGTCATAAAGGACTGAGCTCGATGGGTTAGAACACTGCTGCAGATCAGCCAAGGAGTATGACCGCCAAGGCGAGAAATTCCGTTGAGGAGAAGCTATCTGGTTATGAGAACCCTTTCCTCGTGGATGAAGAGGTGGAAGCCGAGGAGGAGATCGTGAAACCGAGCTCGTACTAGAGTCTTCACTTGTGGAACTAAAACTCTCTGAGTTGCACATAACGACCGCCAAGGCCAATGTACTCTTGCTAGAGCTGAGCGGTCTCTTAGATATCCCCGCTATGTTGCTTCTAAGGGGGAAATTGCGGCTTCTGTCCCACAAGTGGCTGGACGCGAGGATATTTCTGCGCTTTCTGCTGTAGGCATTTTCGGGTTTCACGATCTCTTTAACAGATGAAGAAGAAGCATCTGCTAAGCTCGTGAAAGATTTCGACTTGCCATCATAGAACTTCGATATGCCCCTCCTGCAAATATTCAAAAGCAACCATAATCAATGGCACATAAGAGACGGTATATCTTCGCAGATAATGAAGGACCATTTCAATTCAAACTTTCCCTCCCGTGTTTGAGAAAATCGACTCAAGCCACAATTTTTCAGGTAGAGCAACGATTTTGACATCCAGTATGCAAAAGCAGCCACTTATCTCAGCTCTAGCTCAAGACAAACTAACCATTACCCCAACTTGCGAGGAAAAGAGCAACCAAATCTTGATAATCCCATGATATGGGGAACTTGAAAGACATTATACCGATGAACAAACTCATAATCGCTACTACTGTCTGAAAAACAAAATTAAGGCCCATCAAAGCTGTTTGTCATCCAAAACCTGAACGAGTTTTCCTGCTAGACACCTGAAAATAAAATTGTAATGCTACCTCCGGATTCAAGGCAAGCCAGCACATCGTCCCGACTTAGTTTTCTTTTCCAGAAGATCTCTACTCTAACCCTAGTTCATGCAACGATCGACCAAAATTTGCTTCGATCAGATCAACGTGAAAATCTAAAGACACAGATCCTAGCATATCACATCAACGAGCATCTAGTCAATCAATTGATAAGAACCTTTATAACCCAATACCAAATCAAAGTGGATACAGACGGACAATCTACAAAACATTATTCCAACACCCACCAACGAGATTCTCCTGTAAAGCTCAGTGAGAGAGAACCCCAAAGAGATCAATTAAATCGACGGGCTTGATTGATTACCTCATTGGCAAAACCTCCTCCAACGCTTCCATCATCTCCAGAGGCCCCTTGTAAGAGCTCTGCACTTCGTTCTCGTCGCCGTCCTCCCCTCCCGACGACCGGACCCCGGTGTCGTCGCTGTTCTTTCCGATCGAAGACGACTCCGACGAGCTCTGCGCCGGCGTCGCTGTCGGCGCCGGCGTCCCCCCCTCGCCGCCGGAGGAATCGAGCTCCGGCGAATCGAAGATCGAGGGCCGGGCGGCGCCGCTCGAGAACCCAGGAGGCTCGATTTCGACCCTCCTGTTACTATGCAACGCGACAGACATAGTTCGCCGCAATTCCGCACAACGCCCTCTCGATTCACACAGCACGGACGAGGACCAGGGAGCCTTCCGATTCTTCGCGATTGGACCAAAAATGGCGATCGGATCGCGTCTCGCTGTGTGAGTGAGAGAAATGAAGCAGCGACAGAGACGAGAGAGATTGGAGAAAGAGCGAAGGGGGTCTAGGTTATATATTTCGGCTCATTTCCGGTTTCAAGTTTCGATTTTTTTATTTTCTGTAAAGGAGGTGGGGACAAGGAGATAAAGATTAGGAGGAATTGTTCTTATCCTTATCCGTTGTCGGAATATTACAACATCATTTTCGTTAATAATAATAACAACATTAATTTCGAGCTGTTTTTTTTTTTTTGCAATGGTTTTACCTGATAATCACCAAACAGGTCATAAATAATTGCTCTCGAAGTTTCTATAATTATTTCATTTTTAAAAGAAAGCTTCTATAATTATTCAGACAGAGTTTATCGAGCTCTGGATAGCCGTTATCCCCGCAATCGAATTGGAATATCCATTTCCCATGATTAATGAATATTTACTTCTGAATTATCCCTTCAATGGTTAATTATAAATGATCAGATTTTTCTTTCTACGCTGTTTTGCCAAACATGGAAGTTAAAGGAAAAAAAAAACAGAAATCCATGATGGGAAACAAATGAAAATTCAAATGAAAAAAGCGAGACTCGAGTTTGAATCGAGAAAATTACGTCGTATTAATTCGTTTTCGTGCGAAAATTTAGTTTAATTGTTACGTTTTTTTTTAATCATCAATTTGTCCGATTAACTGCTTTATCGTACTTTATTTGACGCTGGCCCTTGGTAGAGATGGAAATATTTTTATTACAGAAGATGGTCGTGGGGATTAGCAAATGTTGTTAGGATATATATATATTTTTTTTGTCAAAAGGATATTTCATTAGTTAAATTAAAAGCATTTCTCAATTTTAAGTGGGGGAGACCACGTGAACCGCGACACACCCGATCCTGGCTACGACCAAAGCAAAGCGAGATAAAGGTGTATTCCCCCTCGGGGAAGCTGCCCGAGCCTGCCCGGGGAGACGCTGACCGCGTCGATTGAATTTTTGGGGATGTGGTCGGTCGGAGGATCAGCGCGATGACGTGGCGCAGGTGGCTCGGCTTCGAGCAAGGGCAAGCCTTATCCACAAACGGGGGGCGTGGGGGACGGTGAGGGGGGATGGGGCCCACGCGCACACAGCAACCGCACAGAACACGCGGCGCACGTGTCTTTGGGATAGAACATCTTCCCCAAAACACGCGCTCATCGTTTCATTAAAATCTGCCGGCTCCATGCGCGATGAAGTGGGTTTGTCCACGTTTCAAAAAATTATTTATTTTCGGAGAACTACAAACACACAACAAAAAATATATTAAAACATATATATATAAAGATACATTTGGTTATGTACAGAATATCACATTTATCTCTCTCGTCGTAAATCTCAACTAGGTATCGATGCTATCGTTGTTATCCGAGGAAGTGCCGCGTCGCTCCCGTTCCTTCGCCAAGTCCGCCGCTTCGGTTGCTGTTCGAGACTCTTTCGCTGCTTGTTCGGAAAATAACCGCCGCCGGATTCGCTGTCCTCAGGCAAGTCAGATCAATTCGTCGTAAACGGCAGACGGTCTCATATCATGTCCAATTCTATCTTGACTAGAAATTCAGACGACCAAACACAGCTTAGGTGCAAAGAGAGTGATAGGTGTTCCTATCCAAAAGTATCAAGTGGCACAATGAGAGTAGCTAAAATGCGATATTTTGATTGGAGAGAGAGAGCTTCTTCGGCCAAGTGAAGTGCATGAATGAGTCATCAAAAGCGTTAATTTGCTAAAGTTAAAAGAAAGTTAAAAGAGGTGATGTAATATATGATATCATGGTTAGGGGCATGTGGTTTAATGAGAAGTTTTCAAATCAAAAAGTGACAAATGGCTCAACTATCTGTAGGGGTGTGCATGGTCCGGGCCGGTTCGGTCTCGGTATGGAACCGGGGACCAGACCGGTAGTCCCGATCCCCAAATTTTCGGGACCACGGACCGGACAGGACTGGGACCGGCGGTTCGGTCCGATCCCAATGGGATCGCTAACCCCAGTTGCTTATAGAAATCTAACCTTGGAATACATGCATGGGTAATGAGTATGATGATCCACGACTAATTATGCTAATGAAAAACTCTTCTTTTGGACAAACTCTAACATCGGAGCACAAGGGGATACCTCCATTAAAACTTAGCCGTTTCAATGGTATTCAAGCTCGAGAGGGATTTGGACCTAAAAAAAAAGTCGAGAGGAGAGGAAGCGACCATGTTGGGACCACATGATTAGGAGTTCTCAGTTGAGAGAACTCGTGGATAATTAGAATAGAGGGACTGAGGGATTGATCACCTGGGGTTTTTACCTGAAATCGAAGCGATCAAGCGAGGATGGAGACGAGGAGAGGAAGCGGCGAGAGGAGCGAAGAGTTGACGACGCTAGTGGCTGCGAAACGCGAGGTGAGCGACGATGCCAACAAGCGACAGGCGAGACTGCGAGAGAAGCGAGTGAAGAGGCGAAGGCAAGACACGAATGGAGAGGTGAAGGCGAAACGCAAGTAGAGATCGAGAGGAGAGGACTCAGAGGAGTGAGTGTCGTGGGGATTCTGGGGAAATTACAAATTAGGTTAACTAGTTCAGTAGTTAACTGGTTCTTTTATTTATTTATTATTGTACTGTTTTGTTTAAAGTCAAACATTTCTAATTCTTTTATATATATATACAAGTATACATATTGGGTGGTCCGGTCCGGGCCCATCTACCATGGGACTGGGGATCGACTGCCCGGTCATCGGTCCCATTTATTGGGACCGTGGACCGGACCTCCCCCCTTGAGGACCGGACCAACCTGGCCGATCCGGTCCCAGGCCGGTTTGGTCCAGTTTGCACACCCCTAACTATCTGCCCTTTTTGACAAAAATAAAAAAAAACTATATGGCTTTCAAAGTGGATATTTTGTTAGGTTACTAAAATATCTAGTAAATCAGTAAGTAAACAAGAAAATCGGTATACGTTCCAAGCATTGATAAACAAATAAAAAAAATTATTTGAACTCACTGAAATCATTTTTGAATTTGATTTTATCTTTAAAAAGTTCACAAAACCTCCATAGATCTACAAATATCTCACCCTTGCCTTTATGACGATAAGGGCCTATTTGGTTTAGCATTTGGTCAAGGGACTTTGGGAAAATGCAAATACCTTTGAGCTAAAGGGATTTGGTGAAATGCAAGTACTATTTGGTAAACTGTAATTGAAAAGTGCATTTGGATACAACTTTGGGGAAAATGATGTTTGGTAAACTTTTAATATTTAGTGTCCCAATTTGAAATTTTTTAACTTTAATTTGTTTAAAATTAGGGGAAAAAAAACAATCGCCGGCGACCGGTGGCGGCGGCCGGTGGGGGAGGAAGGAGGAAGGAGGAGAAAAAAGAGAAAAGAAAATAAAAAATTGTAGTTGCATTTCCGAAATGCAACTTCCCAAAATACCTCCGAAGGTACTTTGGGCTAAAGGCCTTTGAAGAGCATTTGAGATGCAATTGCATCTCCCCAAAGTGAGTCAAAAAAGTGGTCAAACAACATTTGCATTTGCCCAAGGGACTTTAGAGCTCCAAAGCCCATTTGAAATGCTGAACCAAACAGGGCCTAAGATAACGGGTAGGGGGTAAATGTGAATGGCCCGTTACTATTCCATCTTTTCACCTTCTACAATTTTGGTCATTAGCCCTTTTCTTTTCCTTAGGTATAAAGCAAGGCCAGGCCCATGACGTTCGAAGTATTAACATAATCGGCAAAAGAATCCCTATGGCTACACATACTCCATCACTAATCCGCTGTTCCTCACCCTCACCATGTTCCTAATTCTGCACCATGTCTGATCCGAAAACCGCGCATTGTCTGGCGGGTGACTAGCAACTGGTCGGACTCAAGGAGCCGCTCGGCGTATCAATTCTAACTCGGGTTCGATCTCGCTTGACCTGCTACGAACCAACGTGAGGGGCACGAGCAAACTATTTGAATCAAAAGTTGGACCCAACGTTGAGAGCCTACTTGGGAGCTTGCTTAGATCTCATAAAAGTTGGATCACGCGGACGAACTGCTCGGCCAATGCATGCAAGGCTGAGGATTACATAGAGGTTCGAGTTTGGTCGGGCGGAGCGATGGACGATGAGATGAACGGCGGCGGCACGCCACTGGCGGGGGTGAAATGCCGAGGTTTAAGGATTTAACGCGAGATGATTGGTAAACACAACAAAGAGAAAATATAATCACCACTGAAACCGCCCCAATTCAAAGGCGCAATCAATTAGCTATTCAAAGTTACGTAAGAATAAAATCTACATCGATAATTCGCCGCCATCGACCTTTTTGCATGTGGGGGCCGTATCAATGAATACTTTGGTGCATGAACAAATCAACCAACGTGTCTATGGTACGTGTCTTTGATTATGCATGGCGCACGGCGAGCTTCGCGAGAGAGCCGATGGCGAGGGAATTGACGTAGGTGCAAGGCTCGGTCATGGAGGACATCCAGCGTTTGTCCTCGAAGAGGTCGTTGCGGTCGGGCCCGCCCATGATGGCTCCGGTGAGCTCGTTGGGGTTGGGGACGTCCGGGGAAAGCCATTTCGCGAAGCTCATGGGGCAGTTCACCACCTCGTTGGGGGTTAATATGGGCACGGACGAGCCTCGGTGATGGGGTTGGGTCGGCGGGTTGTTGCCGAAGCCGACCATGTACGATCTTCCTAGCGGGTTATTCCCTAGTAGGTAATCCATCTGCAGGCAACACAAGGCGGAAGTAAGCAAAATCCCCATTTTCATGGCAGTTTCGTCGAGATGATTTGTTTTGCGGCTCCAGGTTTGTTCAGGGTATTGACTGATCTTGGGTGGGTGCGATTTGTATTGGCAATTGGATGAACCAGCAATCCATGGGAGGTCAATCTCTAGCTCAACACTTAGGTAGATGGAACATTGATTGTAAGGAAAGAGAGTAGGCATGGCTGAATCGGTAGGTACCTGTCGCTTGGCGAAAGCCTGGAGGTGCGTGGAGTCGAACTGCTTGTCTCCGCAGACGACTTTCTGGTTGTGTTTGGCCAACGTATCGGCGTAGATATCGAACAAGAAGGATGTTCCGGTCACATACTGTGTGTTCGCCCCACTCCTCAAATACAGCATGCCCCCTGAAATCGAAGCCCAAAAACTCGTTACTACGTCGCCATATTGCACTTTGCGGCGAAGTCCTAATGAAGACACCCTAGAAGAAGTCGGTGTAATCAACCACATTCATAGAAATCGTGCTGAACTTATCGCATGCGAGCGAGAGAGAGAGAGAGAGAGAGAGAGAGAGAGAGAGAGAGTTGCACCTGGGGTGAGGTAAACCTGGTGGTAGGGGCTATCAGGAAGGATTGAGCAGATAAAGCTGTCAGCTTGTGTTTTGAAGTTCTCTAAGGCCTGGTCTCCTTGGAAGTATAGCTGCATTTACAGTGGCCAACGCTCAATAAAGAAGAAGAGCTGAAGTTTTCTCAGTTCCACAGGAAGAAAAGGAAGCTTTCGGATTGATTCATGGGATGATGATACCTCTGAGAGAAGAACCTGTGCCCCGGCATACTTGAGGTCCCAGCTAAATTCAGTGACACTAGAAGAGATCGACTCGTACTTGATGTAGTCGAGGTACACACTTCTCCTCGTGGCCATGTATAGCCAAGATGCTGCCCACAGAAGCTCATCCTGCAATTTTTCCAGCTCCGGGTTAATCGTCAATTCACTCGTGTTTAATGTCGTTTTAAAGCGGAGGAAGAGAGAAAGAGAGGAAATTTCTCGATCACACTCATGCCATGGATAGAACCGGTCGCTAAGCAAATGGCGAGAGGGACCTATGGAAGTAATTCAGGGTTCTGATCAAGGTCGCGCCATTTGAGGTTTGAGTGCATTTGGCTAATCTGAGGTCGGCGATTGATTGAGATTAACTAACAAGCTATTGGGACAGAGAGAACGCGAGCGGGCGAGCTTACATTGTAGCCGGAGAACGAGCAGTAGAAGGGGCACTCTCCATCGAAACTTCCTTTGTGAGACTTGGCGAATTGGAATAGCTGCAGATACATAAAACATACAATATGATCGGATCAAAAAGTGATCAATTGGACATTCACTCCCTGCAAGAAGTTTGCACCTAGCACAATCTGAGAAGATTAGAACAGCAAATGTGCATTGATGTACCAGTTTGGCTTTATTGAGGAGGCGGCGAGCGTAGGCACGGTCCAAGCGTCTAAAAACCATGGAAGAAGCGGCCATTGCGGCCGCAGTTTCGGCGGCAATTTCTGTTCCTGGAGCGCTCTCGTCGATCTTCAGGACTGTCCTAGGAGTCTGCATATTTTCTGGTCTTACCCAACACTGGTGATCCGGTACTGGGTCTCCGACCTTCATTGGCCAAACACAACCATCATTGCTTATTCAGCGAGAAATGCGCGGTCAACCACTGCTTGTAAACTTGATAGAAACGGCAACTTTAACATTTAGAACAAGCAGACATCTTTCTCTAAGCCGACAGACTACGCATTATATTTCGAAGAAAGAAACAAGTCGGACATGTTGCAGACGTTTAAACACGCCGCATTCTTTTATGATGTTAAACTTTTCCGGTGGCAGGCTTTTCCATGGGAGGAGGGAAGCTAAAAGGTTCTGATGCATACTCAAATTTAAAGCGAACGAACCTGCACATATAAACGATTTCTCCTAGAACTGGCCTTGAGGAAATAATCGGTTCCCCATTTGATGGCGGAGCGAACATGCTCCAATTCCCCGGTTGCTTGAAGCTCTTTCTGATAAAATAGAGCAGCCCAAGACAGGGTGGTGACTGTAAATGCCATGGGCAGTCCGAACTTTATGTTGTCGCCGGCATCGTAATACCCTCCAACAAGGTCCACCTATACAAAGAACAAATTTGAGCGACTAAAATCAGATGAACTTCAAATTTGCACGTCCGTTCTCAATTGACAGGCTTGGAGAGGCAACAGAAACATTGGTTACAGGAACCAATCAATGCTCAAGGAATGTTCAAACGAATATCGAAATGCCTAACTATCGGCCAAAAAGGAAAAAGATTAGAGACCCACATTTGCTTCTTTTCCATCGTCAAGCGCAGAATCTCCTCTCCAGGAGGGCCTGTGATTTGGAGGGAGCTTTCCAGATCTCTGAGCCTCCAGGAATATGAGGGACTTGGAGAGAGCGTCTTTGTAATCGAAAGCCGCGTCGACGGCAACGAGAGCCACTTGGAAGAGGACGAGCCACGCCACCGAAACGGCAGCCAATGTTCTTACAGGTACCCCCATGAACAAGAGAAACCTATGCAGAGAAAACTATGAACGGAAAAGAGAAGGGTATCGCGAGAACGTCCTTGAGGAGGGATTTCTTCTTCTTCTTCTTGTCGTTGTTGCTAAGTAATGCAGAGGAAGAGAGAGAGAGAGAGAGAGGCGGTTTTCGGGACAACCATCCGGCTGTGTCGTTTAAGGTTTGGAGGTTTGGTTTCTGGTGGAGGGGAAACAGAGGAAGGAGTCAGTTATTTTCTGTTTGCATTGGAGAATATGGAGTGCTTGAATGTGGGGTCACAACAGCTGCTGACTCATTTTGACTAACCGTAATTAGGTTCCCCTCAATTTTTTTTTTTGTTTCCTATGGTTGGTGCATATTCAGAGGGTTCCAAACCTGCTCCAATCTTCCAGAGATTTGGAGGAAACAGAGAGGAAACAGGGAAACCCCTTAAACGTTTCTGTGTATTCTTATCTGGGCATCAAGATTCAAATTGCTCCGTGATGGACATAATCTCAAAATGAAAAAATTCTCAGTAAACAACTTCCCCCCTCCATGTTTTCCATTTGATCTTCTTCAAGACACATCGAATCTGTGTGGCCGCTCTCGATCACGGTTCGCGCCAGAATATCGCCCCATTGGACGTACTGGCACTAATAATCAAACACATTTGTTGATCGACATGTTTTGTTCGTCGATTCTCACCTAGCATATTCGATTGCGATACCCCAATAGTACTCAAAAGGAAAAGCTTTTCTATATGGTCTTGTTAGTCGAAAGCTTTATATTCCGTTCTGTCCTCTGTCAAACAAAGAGAACCGCATCGATTTGAATTGGAAATCGACTGTGAAGAATCGGGAAAAGGACACTTTTAGTGACAAAAGTTGTGTACGGAGATCACTTTGGTGTCAAAAGTTTCAATCGGATCACTTAATTGCCAATTTTTTTTTAAAACGATCACTTTGATGCCAAGTCCGATTTGTTCCGCCGGAAATCTGACGTGGTACTTTTTTTATTAATATATGATGCTGACATGGCTCGCCGGAGGTCCACAGTGGCATTTCTTTTTTAAAATTTGAATTTTTATTTAAAACAATTTGACAAATAAGCTGAAAAATAAAAAATAAAAGCTAATTTTTTTTTTAAAAAAAAAGATTACAGATCAGGGGGCGAAGGCTTGCTGTAACCCTCGTCACCGCCACCCCACCATCGCCGGCGAGGGTGGGGCATGGCCAGCAGGGGTCACCGAGCCCCGGCCAGGGGCTGGCGACCCCCGCCGGCCGCAGGCTAGAGCCTGGCGGCCCTCATCCAGCCTCGCCCAAATTTGGGTGAGGGTTGCGGCTCTCACCCAAATCGGGCGAGGGCCGCCACTAGCGGCCGACCCCCGCTGGTGGCGGCCCTCGGCCAGACCTGGGCGAGGGCCGCCAGGCTCTAGCCTGCGGTCGGCGGGGGTCGTCGGCCCTTGGTCAGGACTCGGCGACCTTCGCTGGCCATGCCCCACTCTTGCTGCCTGCTTTTTTTTTTTTTTTTTTTTATATAGTTTTTTTGCTAATTTTTTAGTTTATTTCAATGTATTTTAAATAAATTTTTTATTTTAAAAAATTTCTGCTAATTTTTCTTTTTTAAAAATCTTATTTTATTTTTTAAATTTTTTTCTCAATTTTAAAGTCCACGTGGAACCAACGTGGAGTTCATTTTTTTTTTAAAAAATGCCAATTAAAATTCAAAAAATAATTAAAAATGCCACGTATTAAGAATAGTCGGAATTTTTTGCCAGTAGTACCAAAGTGATCCTTTTGTCTCCGACTTGGCACTAAAGTGATCCGATTAAAACTTTTGACACCAAAGTGATCTCCGCACACAACTTTTAACACTAAAAATGTCCTTTTCCCCTTTCCAGCAGTTACAGTAGCAAGAAGCTTGGATTTCTGAAGTAACGCAATGCATTTCGTCTATCAAAGAAGGAAGGTAACCGGAAGAGACTTGCATGATACACGCGGCTGTCTATGCTCAGGCACTACGATCCAAGCATCATTTTCAGCAGAGTGAAAAGGCAAGAGCCAAAAAATTTGAACTTTATAATCAATTTACACCCTGCATCCGACAGTCTTCCACCCGCCCTTTCTCCCCCATGCGCCGTGAAAATTTATAGGGGAGATTGTATCCCCGAACAACCATCCTAGTCTAAGATCCATATTACATGGGACGAACGAGGTAGAATCGTCTTTCCCAAGTCACAAGACGTTGCTTCATCGATTCCTATCACTGATACAGAAAGGAAAATAAAGGGCGGCGTAGAACCCGTATGCGTAATAGAGGTCCCCAGTCCTGGCACACTGGCCCCAATTTGGCGGGGAAAACGAAATGGCCGAATTTCTGAACCAGCTCAGCATCTCATTATGATACCAGCAACATTTTTACCAATCTCTTCTTTTGCTAATTCAGACACTGGGAGATCTCCAATGTACATGTCGAAGAAAGCCCCTGCAAGTGTACACATGGTTCGTAGACTTATTTATACTATTCAACAACAGGCGCTACTTTGCATCCTCATTTATAGAGCATGACAACTAAGTCACTTGAAATAACTGGATCAAAGAGAGTTCCACTTACTGCACAACTCCCTGCTCTGGACAGTTCCAATCTTGTTGTCTCCAACTGCAAATACAACACCAATTAAACCTTGGAATTGCAAAACTAAACCTAAGCAATGGAAGAAACTTGTTCAATGAAACCACCACAACCATAAGGACCAACTAAAGGGCAAATAATATTACAATGGCACAATTAAGAGAGAGATAGTGAAAAATATAAAAAAGTTTTGCTTGACAAATATTGCAGCTATTGCCACGGGGAACGGAGTTTATCGACTTCAACTTTAGCACTTCAACATTGCTATGAAGTACAACCCCTATTCAGAGCAAAAAATGCAGGTACCGGCATCGAACTTTTTACATTGTTAGTCCTCAATGAATGGTTACTTACTTTCGGTTATTAGATTTCCATCAGCTGTTCGGTGAAAGTCAATAGTTGTTCCCTGCAAAATCCCGCAACTCGATGATACCCCTTTGACATATTGATATTATACCGTGTATGTATAAAGATGTACATTTTGTGAGTGCACATGCATGCGTGTGTGCTCCCACGTGCGCGCGCGCGCGCGCGCGAGAGAGAGAGAGAGAGAGAGATTTACCATAGGCAATGGAATATCGCGAGAGAAGATTGATCCAAATTTACTTAGACAATGATAGTCAGTGTTTGGATTTGTCTAAACAAAATGAGATAAAATAGAAGTGTTAGCAATTGTATCATGTGAAGGGCACGGAGGGGGAAAATCATTCTTTCGCTGGTACCTTTAATAACCGGGCTCGAAGAGACTTCTCAAAGGCACTGCAGAAATTTACAATAAGAATAGATTAATCGATGTGGATTTGTTTCAGATAGGAGTTTTGACAAGCAGTGCCTAAATAAATTGCGTGTGATGATAACCATGTCAGCATGAATGGTTTAATATTAAAAATTGTAATATTACTCTAAGGTTCTAATGACACAAAACAATCCAAACTATTTAATGAAGATTACTATTGACCGTCCCGAGTCCACCATCTTATTTGCAGGGGAAAGGATGATGCTTCTAAGTTTACATGTAACATGCAGATCCTCGCTAATTAATTAGGCAAAGAAAAGTCGAACCATTAGGCAGATAAACTCGGAAAGTGTGACTAAGGTGCAAGTGAATGTATATTTTGACAAGAACAGTTCACATGGTCATTAACATATATGTTGAAAATAATGTAACTTACTCTCTCACAGTGTTGATTTTCATTCCATTGCAATTAACCACAAGCCTCACTGTCATATTAATGTCTTCCCTGCATCAGCTCATGAGGAAAAAAATTTAGAAACCAATCAAAGTATTCACATATATGATTCTATCTATGTAGTCCTATTCACACATATGCCCTCACAGTTCATGCAGCTGGCATTGTAAACTAGACATCTAATTACACGGCCATTCATATTCTACCTGAGAAGATCCTCATAAAAAGTCTGGCATTTATTGACCTCGCTGATTGGCATAGACGCATATTTTGCACCCAGCTTCTTGCAGACAGAGTAAGGATGTATATCTGGGGGAAGTAAAGTATGCAGAGTAGCATATCAACCAAAAACAACATATACATCCATAAACACACAAGTAAGGATGAAGTGAAAACTGCAAATACTTACAAAAACCAAATGCATACACCTTCAAAGACTTAATCTTGATTATTTTCATAGATCTGGATCCAGTTCCTACAAGAATCTGAAATGCAAGCAGACCATAAACTGTACAAATAAGCATATGGAAGCACACTTCAGAAGGAAAAGAACTGCAGAAACTTGGTCAGTATAAAATAAGCTTGACATCAAGGATGTATTGTAATAATAAGACAATGAACTCCAAGAGGACTTTCATCTGACAAGAATGAGAACTTTCTATGAGGAGAAGAAGGTATTTCAGGCTCTAGAAACAGCTCAAATGGCCTAAAGACAAAATGCCTCAAGCTCGTAGGCTAAGAACATGAATCTAGGTGGCATATGGTTCTGAAATCGGATCTAAAGTAGAAAGTAAACCCCACATGTATTGGATACAAATTTTGGATCTCTTATCAGAGCAGAGATAAGGATCTGAGGAAAACTAAAGGCTTCTCACTCTACTAAAAAACCATTTGTCCTGCGAAAGCATTTCGATCCCAATCTGGGCATTGCATTGCATGATAACCCAAAGCCCACAGCCCCTCCTTCCTCCATTTTTCCAATCTCCTCCATTTTCTGCAATGCTACTTTGTGTTATATAAAATAGCAATAGTTTGCGAGCGTTATATACACAATTGCCAAGGAAGATCAAGCCCCAAGCAGCTCCTGGGTAAAGCCATCCATTTCTGAAAAAATTATCCTGCTGCTTGGTCCGGAATCTTTTATGGTTACATCTATAGGACGAGCTCCTAATGTACCAATTACCTATTCTATCTGCTTCACTGCCAATACCCACATTCATTGAATTGCTATCAGGTCTATCTATTCCATCACGGCCTCACTCTAACAAGTAAGCAAGTCAACTACTTTACGACTGTTCTTTAATCCATTATTTAATTTTTCGCCTAATAGTAGCCTGAACCTGTAACTTTAGCAACTGCTATAGTCATAGACCATCTTCAATCCCATTGTTTGTACCCCTTCCAATCTCAAATACACTCAAAGAATCATTCTCCATCTCTAACAACTGACAATCAATGAATAATTGCATCCAGTGCTCTCTAGGAATCAGGGGAAAACAGTTTTTCACAATCAAGGAACCTCCAAGTCACATCATCCAAAACCGAGTTTCTTTTTGCCAGCTAGAATCAGGAAGATAGAGCAATTTAACTTCTTTCATACAAATAAAAAGTGCAATGAGTTAGGATGCTCATCAGAATGCTTAGTCGAGACTCGCAGCCTATGATTTGATGCGAATACAGAATGCCAGCTGCCAGCGAAAAAGCTTAGTAGTTAGTACTGACCTTTGAAGTCAAATTGCAATTTCTCTCTCCAGCAAGTATACTATCCAGAATCATAGGGAACTCAATGCCGGTTCTAGGTTCAACTGCATGTTCTTTCCAGTATAAGTCTGGAACAGAGAGCCCGGAACATCCTCGATTCTCGACCTCGCAGGGTCTTTGATCTGGGCAAATATGACTTCTCACATCAGCACTCCCCGGAAGGACATCAAGTACCTTGGAAGATCTGTAAAAGGCCAATGGAATTGGCAGCCATCTTTTAGAAAGAGGGAGTATTGCAAATGCAACTCCGCCTACAGGTAAAGTGCATAAATGACTTACAAGTTGCCAAATGGTGGCACAAGTACTGCAGCTATCGAGAGCATAGGAAACGATCGGAGCTTGTCTGTCTCTTTGGAAAGGTGTCTCAGGATAAAACTAGCAATTCTGTTAAAGAGCTCAGGGCTAACAAATTCTTTATTTGATGCACTAGAAGAAATTTGTCTAACTAGCCTAGCAAATCTATAACTTCCACTTTCTGAAGCAGGTAAATTCCCCACAATCCTCTGACCCAAATTTGAAGCGCTTCCACTTGCAAACCAATAGACAATAGCATTGGTGACCCTGGAGATGCTATGAAAAGTTTCTTGAAGAGCGACACTTCCGGGGACATGCAGACTTCTTGTCTGATGCGGCGAGTTATCAACAAGAGAACTAATTTGAGAACATATATGACTTCCTAAACTATGCAATAGAAAGGGCTCAGTTGGCAAGATATATGGCGATCCTCCGTTTAAATCTTTGAAAGATAACCGATTATTCCTCATACTCTGATCTATTTTACTAAACTCTGCACTTGGATGCCTCAAACTTTCATCTGTTCACCTGCATGAACAGACAATCGGATCAAAGAAATATAAGTATTTTCTTGCACAAATTTCTATTGTGGCAGATACAGGAGCAAATTGTCCAATTGGCACAGCTAACTTGTTACACTTGCAAAGTTCTAGGGCCATGCTATGATCACGGCACTAAAGCACATTAAGCAAAGAAGTAGATCGCAATATCACATAACAATTGTAGTTTAGCAAAAGAAAATATTCCAAGAAAACCTGTAAAAGTAAGTTCTTTTAGCAATTCTAGATGGCATTCACAACAAGGCGTGCTGAATCTCAACAGCAGATCAGAACGCGGCTCCATCACAGTGATCACAATTGAACCCCAAATGAAGCTCGATGCGAGCGAAACACGACGTAAAGAAACAGAGCAAAAAGCAGTCTGTTCCTTCCCCTTCCAAGAATCAAGAAAGCCAAGAAAAAGAACACCTTCATTTGCACACAAATCAAAAGCGATCTGTGCTCTTTCACGAATCTCTCGAGTGGCATTCACATGACATCGATTTACCAGGAAAATGGGAAAGCAGAGCCAATCAAGACCTGAACCGCCAGACGACCCACGTGGGTAGACGAGAGAATCATATTAGGTTTTGGTTGCATGAGATCGACAGGTCTTGGTCCGTGCTTGAAGCAAACACGCGGCAGAGAGAGAGAGAGAGGAATATGCTTCGAATATGGAACAGGGGCAAGTTAAAAAAAGCGATTCCAAGCTTTTTCGATGGAGAAAGGCTGGAACTTGGAAAAAGAAATCGACTTTTCTTAACTGAATTTTGATGGGTTTCCTTCAATTTTGGTTTTTTGCTGTCTGAGTCACGCCTTTTGCCGCTTGCCAAATCGTTGACGGCGGAAGACGACGAGACGAGACAGCGCCTCTGGCGGTCTCTGTTATACTCTCTCTCTCTCTCCCTCCCGACTTTCTTTGATTTCAAGCCCGTCGATGCGATGCCACGTGGCAAATCAGTTGACAGGTCATTTGATTTCTTCGGACTGCCCAAAATGTATTACGTATCGTCGTATCTGATTTCTTTGGAAATAGACTTGTAGGTTTACATCTGCTGCTCTTGCAGGTTCAAAGGTGTTTATATCTCGCAGGTTTTGGGACTCATATTTCCAGGTTTTTAAACCATCCTTATTTCCAGGTTTAAATACTTCCGGTGGGGTTTGGGAAGTTTTGGAAGGCATGGCCGATTTCATTTGCACACCCGATGATCCGGTTCCCGGGTTGGTCTAGAAACCAATGGGTGGTTCCCGATTATCAATTTGTGGGACCGTCCCTTTGTGGGTGGTCTTCGGTTCCAAAATGGGAAACAGCCCACCTTGAAACCGATCATCTTTAATTTATACGTGGATGGAGGTTCTTACATATTTATTATTATTTCATACGGAATGAACCCCCATCCGTCTACTTGTTACTGGAATGATATTACAAAAGTTCGATTAATTGCATTAGATTAGAAGCTTATTATTTGACATTACTAATAGCCGGGAAATGTCAATGTACCTGGACGACATGTGCATTCGAACCTTCCCGTGTACAATGTGCCTTATGTGGTCACTATTCATCGTTATAATATTTGGGTAGTGGTCCTGCGACATGAGTTCTATTTGTCTTTTTTTTTTGTCAGTTTGTGACATGAATTCAATCGGACATATTTTGGGGTAAAATTACCAAAAAAAATCCTAAATATCTTGCAATTGTGCCAATTCAATCTTAAACTTTATTTTTTTGCCAATTGAGCACTAAACCTTTAGCAATTGTGCCAATTCAATCCATTTGACCGGCCAGCACTGACAAAATTTTAGTAATATCTCAATATTTATCTAATTTTCAATTATTTTTGATAATTTTTTCCCGTCTTTTTTGTTCTTTTTTAATTGATGAGGGCCGACGGCTTCCTGCCGGCCAGTGGACGAGGGCCTGTGAGGGTCGCGGCTAGGCGAGGGCTTGCAGGCCCTCACCCAGGGGCTATCGACCTAACCAAAAGAAAAGAAAATGAAAAAAGGCATAAAGAATCTACACAATTGCAAAAGGTTAAGACTCAATTGGTAAAAAAGAAGAAGTTTAAGACTGAATTGACATAATTGCAATAGATTTAGAGTTTTTTTGGTAATTTTTTTTTCCATATTTTGGTATTACATGCATTGAGGGAATGGCAAAAATTTAGGCAACGCATTTTAAAAAATTCTCAAATTATTTCCCAGAGAAACTCAGCCACTACTAGCTAGATCTAGCCGCCAGTCGGCCTCGCCTGAGGTCGCGCCAGAGAAACTCAGCCGCTGCTAGCTAGATCTAGCTGCCGATCAACCTCGCCTAAGGTTGCGCGACCTCAAGCGTGGCTGGCCTATGCCAGACTGGCTTGCCAGAAGCCAGATCTGGTCTCGTCGGAGGCCCGAACCATTGCCGGTGAGGTAATGTGAAGTGGGGACATCTCCATAATTATGACAGTTGAGCGCGGACAAAGTTGGAAGAAAAAAATTGCATTTGCATTCTAGAAATGCTCAAAACACCTCCAGACATGCCTTGGACTAAAGGCCTTAAGAGACATTTGGAAATGCAATTGTATTTCCCCAAAACTCTCCAAAAGTTCGTCAAAGGCTATTTGCATTTGTCTAAGAGACTTTGGAGCCCTAAAAGGTGGGCTTTGACAAAGTCGAATCAAACGCAACATCTATCCCCTTTCATTTATTGCGTGCATAGCATGACTTTAGTAGTTCTTATTAAGGAGATTTGGGCTGTCAATGGATGGTTATCTTAATTTCTTGACACCCAAATCTTGATTGGATTTTCGGATTTCAAGTTACGACATAGGATACGAGGCAAACCTGACCAAAAGGGCCGACGACCCTATGCCCAATCGGCTAGTAAGGCATAATGGGCAAGTCGGAACAAGCAATTTTCTTAATGGGTCGGGCTCGCTCGTCCCAATTTTAATAATGAATTTTTAAGGTTGGGCGTAGGGTTGGTACTTAGGCCCGATCCTAGGCCCGGCGGGTCCATTGATCTAAGTCTAGGTTGGTGTTTTCTTAGAATGCTGGAGAATACGACTTGGGAAAGAGTTTCCTAAAACCACATCACATCACCTAACAGAAGTTGCAAACATTCTCTGTTCTATCCCAACCAATCTCTTGAGTAACATCGACAACGACATGCGATACGCGACGCGACGCGACACGACACGCTGACATATCATTTCTAAAAAAATAAAGAATTCCCAAACATTCTCTGCTCTGATCCCAACCAATCTCCTAAATAGCACTGACAAGCGACACGCGGCAAGACACGACACACACACTGATACGACATTTCTAAAAAAATAGAGAATTTCGACACGTTATATATTAAATATATATTTTTATATAATTATCATGTATGTATAAAAATATCAATGGTGAGTTTCTTCTTCTTCTTTTATTAGAGATTAAGGATTAGGTTTTTTTGGGGTTGGCTGGGTATATTAATTTTGGAGTGGTTGTATATATGACTTAAGTATATATATTTTGATTGATTTACATCTTGACCACTAATTTATTGAAAATGGTTAAAATTGACCATGTGTGTGTCAGGATGCTGGACTCGCGTGTCGCCGCGTATCTGAAGCGCTAACCACGTGTCGATCGCATGTTAGGGAATGTCGACATGGAGGCTCATGAAGAGTGCCATTGTTTTCTAGCCAATCTCATGTTGGATCTCGCACGAACAATGTCGTTTGCTGCACAAAAGTGACCGAGTTTCCGTGTTATTACCTGGCATCCAATGTGTTTCCACGAAAGAGACGGTCAAAAGATTAGATTCCTCTGTAACTGATGCACAATGGCAAAATCTATTCGCGAATTCAGAAACGGACAATTTGATGGAGGCCGGCAGGTTTTGGCGCCGTCGTCTGATCATGACGTCTAGCAAGCAAGCTCTTTTGGCTTAAAATAAGAAGCGGGCCTGGCCTACCTTCAAAAGTAGTCAATAACCAGGACACCGGCACTGCAGAACGGCAAAGCCAAGACCTCCCGGGGTTGATTCCTGGAATCTTGGAATTGGACTTGACAGGACTTTTCCTGAGCATGGTGGCTAAGTGTTCATTCACTAAATCACTTCTCAGTCCTGAAAAATTTCATGGATGATGTGCATGATGGCGAGCGAAGAAGCATTTCGAAGTCTTCGAAACGAAGTTGGACAACTTGAATTTCGAGTCTGGTATACGATCGGTTTCCCTTTTACAAGCGAAGCAAAACCGTCCCGGTGTTACTGGTATGATTTGCTGTAATGATGTGAAGACGTCGAACTACCATTCAAACCTTAAACAAAGAGGCAATATGTGTGTATATGCAAGTAAGGAGCATCCCATTGGTAGTCTCCTGTGGTTTCCCATTGACCCACTTCGTTTTCATCTGCTCCCGGGGCCCAAGGAAGAGCTGTTTGTATTATATATGATTATATGATCCTTCTATGTAGCTACATGCTCATCTCAAGAATTAACCTATAAATGCTCTCGCTTCGCTTCGCTTCACCAGAGAATCAAGTTTGAGTCTCCTTTTGTAGGATAGGCCGTGCGCGATGATGACACCGAAGAACATAACCTGGAAATCTATGATCTTTAGCTGCTACAAGAACAGGAGTTCTCGGCCCAAAAGGGACGAACCAGCCACAGAGCAGGGCCACATCGACCGGGTATCCCTTGCGGATGTTTGTAATCCTAGCTTGCAGGTCTCCGTCCATAATCTCTCGGTATGTCTCGTCAGCTCCAATCTTCGAGTATTCACGCTGGCGGAGCTGAGAGCAGCGACCAGTGACTTCTCGTGGAGCAGCTTTCTTGGCGAGGGCGGGTTCGGCCGAGTGCACAAAGGGTTCGTCGCTGACACGCTTAGGCCTGGACCGGAGGCTCGAGCTGTGGCCGTGAAGCTGCTGAACTTGACCGGGTGCCAAGGCCACAAGGAGTGGCTGGTTTGACACTGCAATTAACTCTCCTTTGCCTTGCACAAATGAATGTTCTAGGTGATCATGAACTCCCTTCTCATTTGGCCAAGCTTGTGCTGTCACAGGCGGAAATAATTTTCCTTGGACAACTCCGGCATCCGCATCTCGTCAAATTGATCGGGTGTTGTTGCGAGGACAAGCACCGACTCCTAGTCTACGAGTACATGGAGCAAGGGAGCTTAGAAAATCTCCTCTTCAGTAGTACGTCGCCTTAACAAAAGTCCTGTCTCGGCTTTTGTTTAACCCGCAAAATGACCACAATCGATAATGTAGCACATAAAACTGCGTATGCTTATACTGTGATTCAATTCCGACCAACCCGTGATTAATTTACATTCTTTTTTTCTTGGTCGGTACGAAGATTGTTTCCCGGCCCTGCCGTGGTCAGTCAGGATGAAAATTGCTCTAGGAGCTGCCAAAGGCCTGGCTTTCCTTCACGAAGCAGATAGACCGGTTATATACCGGGATTTCAAAGCTTCAAATATATTGTTAGACTTGGTAAGCATCTCTCTTAGTCCCCTCAATGAACTTAAAACTGCATTTTTCATAAGAACAAAGTTACAACTTACAAGTAGATTCCCGTTATTGCAAGATAATGGGAGTTCTGTTGATATAACTGCATAACACTAAATAAACTTGAGCTTCTATCTGTTCAAAGGACTACACGGCTAAATTGTTGGACTTTGGCCTGGCGAAGGATGGTCCGGAAGGAGACGACACGCACGTCTCGACACGAATCATGGGCACACCGGGCTATGCAGCCCCCGAGTACATCCGGACAGGTGCGCCTCGTATTCTATTCCGACCCAACTTTTCTCCCACAGTATAACATGGCTATACCCTACAAACTTAGATTTCCGGCGGCTGCATAATGTGGAGCTTCTTCCTCAGTGCCTGCGCGAAACTGCTAATTGAACCCACTTGCAGGTCACTTGACAACGATGAGCGACGTGTACGGCTTCGGGGTGGTCCTGCTGGAGCTCCTCACGGGCAAGATGGCGATGGACAAGACGCGTCCCCGGCGAGAGCAGGACCTCGCGGAGTGGGCGAGGCCGATGCTGAAGGATCTGAGCAAGCACGAACACGCCGTCATGGACCCGAGGCTGGAGGGGCAGTTCTGCACCAAGGGGGCTCGGGTGGTGGCTATGTTGGCCTTCAAGTGCCTGAGCCACGACTCAAGCAAGAGGCCCAGGATGAGTCAGCTGGTCAGAGTCCTGGAACTTCTTCAAGCAGAGTAAAACAAACAAAAGGAGGGATCGAATTGCACGAAATCTTGTAGTCAATTATTTAAGAGTACAAGGTGTTATCTGATGGTCTCCGACATGTATGAACACACGGGATCCAACAATCATCAGATTGTTTCAGACATGTTGCAGTCCAAGCCGATGTCTTTCACTTTCTGAGTTTTCAACAGAAAGTTTGCATTTTTTTTTTTCCAGGTTATGGTCATTCACATTCTCATTTACGGATTGTAAGTCTTATTTTCTGAATAAATCTGCAATCTTTATTCAGAAAAATGGCGGAGTACATTACCATGCATTTCTTATCGGATACGACGACGCATCGTCTGTTGTCTTTAAACAGTAACTTGATAAATATCCGTTTCTTAACCTCTTGAGAAATCAAGAGAGATCACTTGCCTTTTCTTCTTGATGGGCCAGCTCATGAAAGGGCAATTCATTTTTATTTTTTCTCGTTGTCTTTATTTTAGTGTCTGTTGCTACAGAAAACTTAGTTCTTAAGGCAAACTGGAAAGCATGGATAAACTAATCAAGGGACAAACATTTTCAATTGTAAAGATGGTGAAATGTGTGGACATTGCTGACCGGATCTATAATGAAATGATTTTTCATTCTTGACTTTTTTATTTGTAACTTTCTTCGACTTTTTCGTTCATACAACTTAGCTAAAAATACGAAAAATTCCAAATAAATGCCTGAAGTGGTCTTATGCCTAAAGTGGCCATGGCTGTTTCAAATAAGGACCTGACCATATTCCTGCCCGTCAAGGACATTTTCGTCAAAATACAATTTTAACCTAATTTTTAGTTAAATTAAATTAAATATTAAAAAAAGTGGAAAAAAAAAAAGGAAACACAGGCCCTCGACTTCTTCTTCTTCTTTTTTTGACACTTTTAGTTTAAAAATAGAAAAAGGAAAAAACAAAGAAAAAATAAAAAAGTAAATGACGAAAATGCCCCTAATCAACCTGTGAGTTAGGCCCTCTTTTTATACTGATATGGCCACTTCAATGTCCACTTCAATGTCTTATTTAAGATAATGATGGCACTTTAGGCCCTTATTTGAAACAAGATAAACTTCAAGCTTTTATTTGAGAAAATGATGATATTTCGAGCTCTTATTTGAAATTTTTCCTTAAAAATATTTTAAAATTTACAAAGACCGACTAGCAAACCATATATAAATTTTGTTTTGAATTATTTTCGAGGTTTCAGAGAGAAAAATGTGATGGTCGAATCAGATCATCCTCCGACCAAAAAAAATAAAAAATCGAATCATCTTCACAAGAATATTCTTTATTATTACACAAGAACAAATTTTATGAAAAATCTAAACTAATTTAGGAGCCCAACTTATTCAACCATTGTCGAGATACTTCCTTTTAGGAAAATAACTAATTTCCTTTTTACCAGAAAATTAATTTTCTGAGAGCAATCAAAACTCGAGCCCCCCCCTCCGGTTCGACACTCTGTCTCGTTTTCCCGGAAACCCAAGTACCGGGAAATAGAAAATCCACGAGATCACTGATCGGAGAGAGAGAGAGAGAGAGAGAGATGGTGAGCGCAGGGCAAGTGGCGACCGGGAATCTGAGCCTACACGATCGCGAAATCCTGACCTCGGTGAATGCGGTTGCGTCGAGCTTTTCGCTTCTGGGCTCGGGCTTCATTGTGCTCTGCTACGTCCTCTTCAAAGAGCTCCGCAAGTTCTCCTTCAAGCTCGTCTTCTATCTCGCGCTCTCCGTAAGCCGTTTGCTTCATTCGCCATCTTTTTGTCCTTCTTTTCCGCCGTCCGTGCTTTTTTGGAGAACTTGAGGCTTTTCCATTTTCATGTCAAAATTCCTCCGGTTTGTTTCGATTGGGAGGGTTCGCGCGTAACTGAATTCAGGTTCGAACCTGATTTTTGTCGTCTTGTCGCTGAGTGAGGGGGACCGAAGTGGTGATATTCCGGTTAGATCTCACGAGCTAGCTAATGAGCATTTGCCTTTTGTTTTCAAGTTTGTTAGCGATTGAGTACGAGTTCGATGAGGGAGGAACGCCTGTGTGTCATTTGGGGCTTTGTGGAAAGACAGTCTTGTGAGCGTAATGATTGGATTTTCGGTGTGGCGGAGGTTTATGTGCTTGTAGCATTCTGACTTGTGAATTTTCTCTTGTTCGTGACTCTGAGCTTTGACATCATTTTAAGGTTCGTGTTCCTGCGGCACTACCGTGTCCTTCAATATTTGACACCACAATTTACAAACAGCCGAGCTCAATTTTGTGTGATTTGACTTTGTAGTTTGGTATGTAACTAGAAAGGCAATAAATGCTATTTCTTGAATAGGATGCAGGTAGATGCAAGAAATTTTGGTGTCCGTCAGCTATAGATGTGTCTGTGGTGATTATCTTTGTGACATTGAACTTGATGGCTCAGAGGTATTGGAGAGGCCACCCCACCTTGGATTCGATAATTACAATCTGCTTTTCCTTGACTGAATGCAAGTAATATCTCCTTTGCTGAGTCTATTTTGTGAGGGAGCCAAGCCAACTGAAGTGTGATTACTCCACGAAAATGTGCTCCTGCTTTGATCCGATGTCACCTGCTATGCCCTCACTTCTATATACTTGTCTGTGGAAGATATGATAAACTCTTGTGTGTGTTTCCAGTAAGAGAGTAGGGAAAATTTACAGTGAAATCTATTTTTCATTTCATCATGATTTGAAAGCAATAAGTGCTCACATGTTCTAACATATACCATGATGTTTTGTGCCCAGGATATGCTTTGCAGTTTCTTCAACATAATTGGGTGAGCTACACATGTTTACCTATTTAAATTTTCATTTGTTTTTATCTAGTGCATCACATTAGATGTTGTGGTTTTATTGCAGTGATCCATCCAAAGGATTCTTCTGTTATGCTCAGGGCTATACCACCCACTTCTTTTGTGTGGCATCCTTTCTTTGGACAACAGTAATTGCATTTACTCTTCACCGAACAGTTGTTAGACACAAAACGGATGTTGAAGATTTGGAGGCTATGTTTCACTTGTATGTATGGGGTACGGAATTGTTAGCTCCAATGTTCAGACTTAGATATTTTAAGTGGCTTGCTGAGACATATTTGGCCAGAAACTGTGACTATATTTCTTAGCACATATGTTTGCACTATGGTGTTTCTTAGAAAAGGTACAAATTTTGTCGAAAAGATCTTTTTTCTCTGTCTTCAGCATGAAGAAGACTGATTGTCTGCTATCTAATTCTTCTATTCTATATTCATAGTAATTGGTGTATTGCCCCTAGAAGCATTTACAGGATTTGGCAGGACCGTTTACTATTTTAATTTCAGTTTGGGAGTGCCTGACATATTCCTTAACTTCCTGGAGACAATGTTTTTGACATTTTAATTGGAATGGAGAGGAGATGAGAAAACATTTTTTGTAGAAAATCTTAGCTTAGGTGCTTTTGGTGGTTCTCCTATATCCTCTTTGATGACCTATGCCATGTAGAAGTGATGCGATCTGACCACCGATTGCATAGAGCCCTGCAGTAGCCACTAACGACAGAATTGGGGAAAGTATAGGGAAAGGTCTCCTCAAACTTAGTCTGGTTCATTTTGGGGGGAAAGATGCTTGGAGGAAGGAAAGTTATAAGAATTGAGTAACTGAGTTGGGTTGCCATGTCAAGTAGTTGTGCTTTGTGTTGTAAGTCAAATTCTATGACTTACAGTTAGAAGTAGCTTAATATTGATGCCGACTTTCCCTGTCTAGAAAAGTGGGCTCCACAAAGCTGATTTCTATGATAGATTATTTCATTGATGTTGAGGTAGCATATAATTTGTACAATGGCGTTGCTGCAGTGAAGCTCAGCTTCCAGTTAACCTACCATATTTTCAATAATGAGTGTATGGCATGGCTCAAATAAGTACCAGTGAGACTCTAGATGAAGGTTGAACAAAGAAATTAATGGATGGAGCGGAATATGAGTGGATGATGTAGTTCATCTAACTGGTCTGCAACTCTACTGCAGCACATTAGTGAAGCTTCAAGTAAGAAATTGGAAGAAAGGAATAGATTGATGTGATTCTAGTAGAGTGAAGACATACTTGGACTTCTCTCAGTCTTGGCTGCTGCGATGAGCCTGCATTGGAGCTCATATGTCTGTTCGTTTCCTTGTGTCAGGCACATCCCTGGTTATGACCGTCATACGCTCTATTGGCAATGATCACAGAGATTTAGGTGCATGGTGTTGGTCACAAACGGGGCGCACAGGAAAGGCAAGCTTTCAAAGACATTAATAAGTTCTGCCACAGTATCACTTTTTTATTTTTTATTTTTCCCTTGCCTCGTAAATACAACCACTCAGTTGCCCAAATGATTGTTTACTGGAGGGGCTCCCTGTCCCGTATGAAGATAAAGCGAAGAATGCTAGATTCAATTTGACTGTCTTACTGGTTTTGGAAACAGCAGTCCTGGGTCTTTATTATCTACAGATATAGCAAATGGGCACTAAAAGCTAGGAATTCGAGCAAATGCATTTGAAGCTCTATCTTTCTCCTCTGTTGTTGCAGTTGTCCTTGAAAAGTTGAAATCATTGTCATCTGGTAGATAAGGCATACTCTCATCTATGCAGAGACAGATTTTAAGATACACTTAATATGTTTCAGTTAATCAGCAGTAATATGTATGAATTGAGACTTGCGGTATTTAGCATGAGATTTTTTAGGCATCTGTTAGAATGAAGATGCCTAAGAGTGTATGTATTCCTTCATAATGTTAGTGTTGTATACATTTGACATCCTTCCTCTTTTGGCTGCAGGCAGTCCACTTCATAACGTTTTACGCGCCACTCTGGGGAGCAATCCTTTATAATGGTTTTTCATACTTTCAAGTGATACGCATGTTGAACAATGCCACACGTGTATGTACATATGTGTACATATCTTATTTAAGAAAGTAGCACCATTTAGTTCAGAACATGCTAATGTTCCTTTTGAAATACGTAGATGGCAGTTGGCATGTCAGATCGAGCATACCACTCAGATGCAAGACCTGATATGAAGGTATGCTGTACATGGCAAGTTAAACGTACATGCTTGGCAGGGTTTAAACAGTCTAAAGGAAGAATGTGCTAACAGACAATTATGCTTAGACCATTCTTTGTACATTAGATATATGAGATCTCACTTAGTCTTATGTCTTTAAAAGTGTTCCCAAACCATGTGGATTGGTTTGTTACCGATTCTCTGGCTAGGAACATGAGTGGCTTCTACCTGTACTTAGATTCTAGAGAGCTCAGTTGCTTTACCTGTTCTTTGCCAATTTGGACATTGTTGATGAGAATAAAAAGAACTGTAAAGAAATGGTCATTGCAAATGAACTCTTTGCTTGACGTTTTCCCTACCTTAAACTTTTGTTTGTGATGATTGTTTTATGTTTATCCCGCAATCATTTGATTAAATGGAAATTGATGTGCCCCATATGTCTTCTGCATCATGCTTCTTGTACTTCACAGGCTTTGAACAGGTGGGGATACTATCCGCTCATTCTGATAGGATCGTGGACCTTTGGTACAATCAATCGCATACATGACTTCACTGAACCTGGACATAAGATCTTTTGGCTGTCTCTTCTTGATGTTGGCACCGCTGCTCTGATGGTAATCCTCATTGGCCTTGGGCTTTACTCCACTTGCTGTTTGAATCGATATTTAGTAGGATATATGGGGAAGTACTCTTCTCGTAATTTCTTGTCTATCTGCAATCTGTGGGGGTTCATTTAAGGTTTTGGGACAAGGCTGCTCATAAGAAGTTCCTTTATCTATTTAATGGACTTTTTAACCTTGTATGAAATCTGGGAATGCATGACTGAAAAGACTTCTGCAATATGAGAGAGCTAAATTAAGATGTACATTCCATATTAAACTGGGCATTCGTAGGCATGATCATAACAAGATGTTTATGAGATGGAGTGCTCAGATGATCAAGATGTAGTTACTTCCAAGTGTAAAACCTTGTTTTGCATCTCAAAGCAGTGTATTGTTGATAACATTAACAGAATGGCCTGCCTCTAAAGTGGAACTCGTCTTTTGATCAACAGCAAAATGAATCAGTGCTTTTTTCCTTTTCATTTAGGGTCTGTTCAACTCAATAGCATATGGCCTGAATTCTTCGGTGCGACGGGCGATTCGCGAGAGATTGGATCTGTAAGTCCTTGTCACTTATTTTGTCAGAAATAAGTTATATCTCCTGCTTTCTAATCGTAACATTATTTCTTGACGGACTTCACAATGCTTTTCTAAACCAGCATGGGAGCTGATCTTTGGAATATGGCTCATGCCTATGAAATTTACAAAAGAATTACCACAAAGCAATTGATCTTTGGTTAAACTCAACCGTTAGTCTAATATCAGTAGTGAGAACACAAAAGGGGGTCCATCGACAATTCATAAATGAGGTGATTTATCTTCTAATGGAAATCGGTGGGCCGGGGTAATTTGATCTCCATGTTTGCATGGACAAGGTACTTTGGAAATCTATGGTTTAAATCCTATTTTTAACGATACTCTTTCGTCGATACTATAACTACAGCGTTTGCTGATTGTCTTTGTTTGTTTCTATTCTCAATGCCAACAAATCTTTATTTTCTATACTTGTGTTTACACTGTTTCGTTAGTGGTAAGATATTTAATTCCTATATATGGTTGTATTTCCATTTTCAGAGTAATCTGGCCAGAGAGGATTAGGCCATGGTTGCCTAACAGTTCAAGGATCAGAAACCAACAGCAAGAGAGCGAACTAGTGTCACTGAAAATCCAAGATCCGCACTGACGATTTCAAGACTATTCCCATTTTCTTCGACAAGTGATTGAGTAAGCCATGGAGCTACCACCTTTGATACCCTCATCAGACTGATCCGAAGTTCCAGCAGATGTTCACGTGTTCACGAGACGGACCCCCCCTTTTTTTTTTCAATCAAAGACCTAGTAATTTTTTGTGACGAAGGGGTAGCGTCGGCTATCAGCAACCGGTTAGCTGCAATATTGTACATTAGGAAGGTACAAGCCCCCTTTTGCGATTGTGATTCCTTCCGCTGGGGACTCGGGTTTCGGTGCCTGTTTTGTAGGTCGATTTGTACAGCAATCTCTCGTCTCTCACCATCTGTTCCGATCATATTCTTTCCACAACAGACTGATCCCTGACTAGAGCAACTTCTTCCGAATCCCTGTCTAATGACCGTAGTTTCTGCCGCACTCCCATGTTCTTTTTTTCCCCTTATTTCTCTCTCTTTTGGCTTTTGGAGATAGCAGTTCGATTGCTACCAATTCATCTTCCCCGAGAATCGGAATCACTTAATTACCATCATCGTAGTACGTGAACGAATCTCGTTGTCGTTACGTGTTTTTCTGATATTCCTCTCTTCTGTGAAGAGCTGGGTAAGAAGATGCTCTTCTTGTATCGTGAACATAGATTGTGGCTTTGTCGTGCGGAGTTATATCACGAACCTTGGGACTCCACTCCAGCTTTTCCTTTTTGTATATTTTTGTTTATAGCTAAAGCTCAAATTCCCATTGTGGATGGGGGAGGGGGAAGCGGCAGAATCGATGAGAATTAACAGACAAGAGGACGTTGCTTCCTACTTTAGCTTAAAAGATAGAAAGCCACCGATCTGGGCCGTCGCATTTAATTAATCGGAGTGGAGCAAAATCCCAGAACTGACAATCCATCAATGCTCGTCTCGAATTTCCCGTTCCAGGCTTTCTTCACCCCAACAGAAAATTGAAGTCTTGGAGCATGGGAATCCTCAACTGGGTAAAAACCTTCTCCAGCTCCCAAGACTTCCGTCGTTTCCATGGCAAATAAATACGGCAAAAACTGGAAAAAGAAAAGAAAAGAAAAGAAAGAAGAGATAATTCTGCAGAAAAAAAAAAAAATTGTCCCAAAGCGAACGGGAGCATCCTGTATAAAGTCAAAGATGGACACAACCAAAACGAGAAAGAAGGAAACAACAGAAAATTCGGAACTTTCAGTTGAGCCTCGGTTCACTTTTCAGGCAAAGCCCCATAACACTTACAATTTGCCACGAAGGCCCTCATCGGAAGATCCGACGCCAATCACCAACCCCCCCAAAAAAAAAGGAATTAAAATCGAATATACAGGGGGAGAAGAAAGAGAGAGAGACAGAGAGAGAGAACCTGTTCCGATTCATCGTCTTCATGATTTACATGGTGATGTTACCTTATCAAATAAGAAAAGCTTAAGCTTAAGCCTAGGCACAAGCGCAGGGATTATCAGCGACGGCCCTCACCGTCGTCACGGCGTCGTCGCTCCCGCTCCGGAACACCAGATACCCAACGCCGAGCCCGCACACCACGCTCAGAAACACCCCTCCGTTGAACGACATCACCGCCAGCATCAGCAGGTACCCGATCGCCGCGTTCACCCCGAACAGCACCCCCTCTCCCACCCGGGCCGCCGTCCACCTCTTCCCACCGGCCGACGCCGACACCTTCGAGAGGAGGAACGGCGTCTCGAGCGGGGCCTCCGAGGCGGCGTCGGCCGCTGAGGAGGGGGGCTTGGCGGCGGCCTCGGCGGAGGAGGCGAGCTTGAGGCGGACGCGGCGGTCCTCCATGAACTGGTAGAAGGCGGAGGCTAGGAAGCAGGCGAGGAGGGTGAAGGCGTAGCTGGTCCACGTGGTGGTCTGCCACGACTCCACCAGGAGGGTCACCTCCTTGCTCCAGTAAAACGTCATGTGCATCATCTTTTTCTTCCTCTCTTTACAAGCTTTTCTCACAGAGGTTTCGACCCAGAAGAAGAAGCAGAAGCTTTTAGAGAGAGAGAGAGAGAGGGAGCGTTTGCCTTAAAGAGGAATTTGCTTTCGCTTTGGAGGACGACAATGGTGGTGAAGATGAAGAAGAAAGAACAACAAGAAAGCAATGGGGTCGTATGTTTTTGTTGGCGTAGTACTGTTTTTTTTTTTTTTTTTTTCCTCTCTTCTTCCCCGACTGGTCACAGGAGGAAAATGAAAAAAATGGGGGTTTTCTTTCCGACAATGATGGGGGTGGATTGGGTTATATTTACAATTTGACCCCTGACGTCGGTCGTTATTTACGGTTCCGCCCGCTCGTAAGGAGGAGGGCCTGTAGGGGCTGGGAGGGAAATTAACCAAATTACGAGGGTGGGCCCGGCTCATTCAATTGTTAAAAGAATTTGGTGGTACTAACGAGGGCGGGAGGGTCTTTTCCGTCTTCTTGGTGGGTTGGACTTGGACCAGCTGTTGGGGAGTGAAAATATATAAAATAAAAATAAAGAAGAAGCAAAAATAATAAACAAATTAGAAGGATCATGTCGAATATGGTACGTCGTAGCTTTTCGCACAATCCTACGTTGCTCTACATTTTTTATCCTACGTGTCATTTATGAGATAAAAAGTTAATTTATCTGAATTTTCAGTCTGGGTGTCTTGAGCTAAGCCTTTGCGTCACATTCTAGGAGCGGGCAAGCCAGATTTGGCGCCAGACAGCCTCGCCTGAGGTCTTCGAGCGCCAGCAATGGCCTCGACAACGACATTCAGATTTTGCCTAGCCAGTGAAGTTGCACAATGACGGCATTTTCGAAATTTCAAAAGTTTAGCGATGGCCAAGTTGGAAAAAAGAAAAAGTACATCAGCACAACCGAAATGCTAAAGCCCAAAGTTGCTGCGGACCTATCTTGGGTAAAAATACTTCAAAAATGCAATGCAATTCCCTAAAAACTCTCCAAAATAAAATAATAATAATAATAATAATCGCCGAATGACTTGACTTTTGCTTAAGGTTATGTTAGGCTTTCGTTTGGTGTAAACCATCAACGAGGATTTGCCTCCAAATGATGTCCGGCGGATGGCACTGCGGTAATAACAAGGGAATTGTGGGGGCAATTTTAGAGAGTGAATCATTAGAAGGTCGTTCGGAATTTGAAGTACACATTTTCGCCCGAGTAAGTAGAAATGGAAGTACACTACACGCAAAATCGTACAAGAGAGAGAGAGAGAGAGAGAGAGAGAGAGAGAGGTGTCTTCTCTCCGGTGAGGTTTGTGCATGCATCGTTTTTTTCTTACTTTCCTTTATTTTTTTAATCACTTCCCATGTGTTATATCTCGAAAATGAAGCAAAAATAGGAGAATAAGAGTGCGAATGACAATCATTCTGTGTTTTTTTTTTGTTCCAGTGAATAGGTTTGGAATAAAAATCCGTTTAGTAAGGGAATTTTTATTTTTTATTTTCGGGATAATTTTTTTAACCCAAAAATAAATTTGGAAAAGAAATAAGAAGTAGAAATTTTCTAAGTTTCTAATCCTGGTAGAAACAGAAATAAAAACTATTCTCGTCTTCAGTCCCCGATCACCGGTCGCCGATCGCCGTCCTCTGGATGCCGATCTCCGACCATCGTGCGCTAGCCACTGGCCTTCGATCGCCGGTCACCGTAGATATTGTATGATGTTTTCAAACTAATGACTATTCCGAAAATAGAAATTTTGCGTCGTTATCAAGCACGTCTCTCTGCTCAGAAATTCGTCCGAGAAACGGAAATAGAAAAATCAATTTCTGCCCAGAAATTATTCCTAGGGACAGAATAGCTATCATTCAAGCTAGAGGTGGCCACGGGTCGATTTGGGCCCGGAACCGACCCAAGTCAAACCCATAACCATACCCGTTGATTGGGCCCGCCGGTTCCCAATCGGAACCGGCCCTTGCCATAAGAGCCGGTTATGGGTCCAACAAAAGTTGAACAGGCAAACTAGCCATTCCAAAAAAAAAAAAAAAGGGGGAAGAGCCTTTCCTTGTCGCTCACCCCCTCACATCACCACCCACCCCCCTCTCACATCACTCTCTCTCTCTCTTACTTTTTCTCTCTCCCCCCCTTCTCTCTTTCACGTTTCCCTCCCCTTGAACCCGACGGCTTCTTCTTCTCCCTCCCTCACCCGTGCGAGCACCACCAGCCACCACCCTCACCCATCGCCGCTCACCGCCCCAGCCAGCCACCTCCGTCCGTTGTCCACCCCGTCGCCATCAAGCAGCCGCGCCACCGCTATCCTCGCCGAACCCGCGAGCAAGCCGAGCTTGGCCCGGCTGTGACATCCTCAAATTCGACCATATTCTGGATGTAATAAAACGTTGATTTTAATCGATGCACTGTTAGTAATTCTCACTCTGAATTGATCACTCGTGAGAGACTAACCAAAGGGGAAAGGCTATTAAGGAATAAAGTACGCACGATCTGAGAACTCAACCACGGATTGATAGTTCGACCATAAAGATTGATGAGGGACAGTTGTGAGCCAGTATGGACCGATCGAGAAACGGTTATAGAATGTTTCGTCAATAGTATACAATTGGATCGCGGGTGAATCCGCTTGACCGTTGTATGGATTGCGAACAATCCGAAACCAATTCCTAATGATCGTGTACGTTGGAACTAGTAATTGATCCCTCGCAATTACATGACAACCGAGATCGTCCATGGTTCGAGAAAGCTTAGACGTGGATTGATGTCGAATCAACCACGGGTCGAATACGCGTAACTCCTAAAAGCCGCCCGTTAGTTTGAGATATTCTAAAGTTGCAATCGATTGATCTTGATCATGAATTAGAATCCGAATTTGGGTATCAAATCTTCGAGGATCTCAAGACTAAAATATTGGACATCGCCTTATTGAGCGACCTATTTATCGATTTGCTCGAGACTCTCGGAAAAGGATTATTGGACCGAGATTTGAAGCTCGCGAGGAAGTCGGGGCCGGGGCGAATACCCATTGGGCCTCAAGCCCATTAGTATTCAGCCAAGTGGGCCCAAGACCAATCCAAATGGGCCCAAGTACGCCCATCTTTAACATTTGAGCCCATTCAAGCCCATTAAGCTTTACTAAAGCACATTTCTATTTTTCAAGCCCAAGTTAGATGTATATGGACCCGTACAAATACTAGCACATATACGCGTATCGTATTTTTATACTATGTATATAAACGCATATAGTACTTTATACTATGCTTTGTGAAATTACCGAATTGCCCTTGGATGAGAAATTACCAAACTACCATTCTAGCATTTATGTGCTTGAGACAAAAAGCTATCATGGAAGAGGAATTTGGAGGCTTGGCATTAATGAGGAATTTTTATGTCTTGGCTTGTTGACGAAGATTCCAAGAGAGAAATATCACTCATTTGGATCTCTCTCTTTCTCTCTGCTCTCTCTTTCTCACGTGAACTCTCTCTCCCTCCCTCTCTCACGTTTTTCCTCTTGCCCAGCCCTCAACCAACACCATTTCAGCTCTTTAGAGGTTGTTTTACCGGTTAGAATCGTCACCAAGCACCACCGAGACCTCTCGTTGCCGTACGCTACTCATTTGAGCCGTTTTCGCCGCCAAACCGAGCCGAACGGCGCCAAAACAGCCCCTGTCGGTTCTGTGTAGCTATTGTCCAGTCGTTGGAAGTTGTCTCACGTTGTTTTTAAGGCAAGCCACGCGTAGCCCTCGCCGCCACCGACACGCCTGTGTCTTCGGTTTCGCTAACGGGTGAGTTTTCGCCCTAATCCATTGCTTAGTATGTTAAACTTGATTAGGATGTGATTAGATTAGAATAATTATGTTTTGTGCTAATTAAGTAAGGATTAGTTGATAAGCTATCATGGTTTGAGCGATAGGCTATCGAAGTTTGGGCGATAAGCTATCGAGGTTTGAGCGATAGGTTATCAAAGTTTGGATGATAAGCTATCGATATATAGGCGATAAGCTATCGGTTTATTATATATTTAATATTTTCTTATTAAATAATTAGATTTTCGAAAATTAAATATTAATGCTTTATTAATATTTTCGGATAGTCCTAATAGTAATTCGTGTTAGTTTATGCTCGAATTCATTATGCCGACATTGAGAATTGCTGTATTAATTGAATTGCATAGCTAATTAAATTGAATGGCTATTTTAGATAAATGAATGGTGCATGTGATTCAGTTATTGCATATTGAGCATGAGAGTTGCATTAGTGTGAGAGTTGCCAGGATAAGCCGGAAGACCCTCATAGAGAGACGGGCGTGCCCTTGATCGGCCGTAATTGATCGAAAGGATAACTGCCCGGATAAGCCGGAAGACCCTCGTAGAAAGACGGGCGTGCCCTCGATCGGCCGTAATTGATTAAATAAGTAATACCTGGTTAAGCCAGAAGACCCCCGTACAGGAAAGGGCGTGCCTATGATCGATCGTAATTGATCGAACGAATAATGCCCGGTTGAGCCGGAAGACCCCCGTGTGAGTACGGGCATGCCCTCGATCGGCCGTAATTGATCGAATGAATGCCTGAGAGGCCGTAATGATTGAAAGACGTCTGAGTGCACTGACTGGTGAGAAGCTGACGGGTGTTCAGTCTGTGTTGTGTACATATTGCATACCATGGTTTAAGACGTGTCGGCTGTGTGCCGAGGCAAGGTTCAATTGCCTATAATTGTATGATGATATGCTTGTGAGTATTGTATGATGCATGCTTTAGGTGCATCCGAGCTAAGTTGACCTCCTAATCGAGACTTAGGTCGTAGACTCGCTGAGATTTTATCTCATTTGTTGTTGTTAACCATTTTTCAGGACCCTAACGATGGAGAGCACTCTGAGGTAGACGCGCGAGTCGACCTCCTTTTGAGTCGCTTGGAGTAATGTTAACCCCACCCATTTGTTGTATGCGGGGTCTGCTAGGAAGTGGCCTTGTGATAGGCTTGTATGTTGTAATCTTCTTAGGGTTAACAGTAATTAATATAAAATGAGCTTGGCTGTTGATATTGGTTGTTTCTCTTTCTGACTATCCCTGTTGTTATGTTTGTCTGGGGGAAGTATATTGTTTCCGCATGCGTTTAATTGAAAGATAAAAATAATAGATCGGTGACGAGTCCTGGACGTCACAACTTATCGACCGAGAAGGGATGTTGGCGTGCCGATGGGTGCGGGGCGTGACACCGGCCCTCACACCCGAGCCCCTCCACCTCTCCCTCTTGGTTCCCCGACGCCACCAGCCACCACCACTCCTCACCGTCGCTCCATCCACCAGACCGCCGCCCTCAACTCGAGCCGCCAAGTTCCATGCCGCTCGTTGTCCAATCGCGGAACCTGAGCCCCCGAACCCACGACCTCGTCACCCCGTGCCGCGAGACCCACCCGTGAGCCGAACCAAAGCCCGAGAGCCCGGAACCGGAACCTGGCCCGAAACCGTCGGTTCCCCTTGGCCACGAACCGAAACCGGCCGGTTCCAGCCCGTGGCCATGACTAATTCAAGCCATAAAAATTTAGGTGAGAGATTAAAAAAAGATTTAAAAAAATTGTGATAAGAAGAGTAGATAAGTTTTGAGCATTCGTGGATGCACGTATCATTTTCTGCAAAATATATATATATATATATATATATATATATATATATATATATATATATATATATATATATATATATATATAGAAAAAGAAAAAAGTTTGACATTGTGCAATAAATATAATTAAAACATACTTCATGTCTCTGCTTTGAACCAATATTGTCTTCAATTTTTATGTTGTCTAATTATTGTTGAAACGTAGAGGATTGGGCAGGGCTAAACAGGTTTACACTAGCCCAGCCCAAAGTTCATTACTTTCGATTGGAAATTGTTCTTTTCCCACCTAAATTGGTGTCTGCACCATCAAAATGACTGCAATAGTGGTGGTGATGGTGAAGATGAAGAAGAAAGAACAACAACAAGAAAGAAATGGTGTCGTATGTTTTTGTTGGTGTAGTACTGTTTTTTTTTTTTTTTTTCTCTTTTCTTCCCCGACTGGTCACAGGAGGAAAAAAAAAAAAAAGGGTATTCTTTCCGACGATGATGGGGGTGGATTGGGTTATATTTACAATTTGACCCCTGACGTCGGTCGTTATTTACGGTTCCGCCCGCTCGTAAGGAGGAGGGCCTGTAGGGGCTGGGAGGGAAATTAACCAAATTACGAGGGTGGACCCGGCTCATTCAATTGTTAAAAGAATTTGGTGGTACTAACGAGGGCGGGAGGGTCTTTTCCGTCTTCTCGGTGGGTTGGGCTTGGACCAGCTGTTGGGGAGTGAAAATAAAAATAAAAATAAAAAAAGAGTAAAGAAGAAGCAAAAATAATAATAAAAAATTAAAAGGATAATGTCGAATATCGTGCGTAGTTCGAACTAACGGGAAATCACATTGAGTCCCCCTTAAAAGAGGCATAGCTTTTCGCACAATCCTACGTGTCATTTATGAAAGTTAATTTATCTAAATTTTCAATATGAGTATATTGAACTAAGCCGTCGCGTCACATTTTAGGAGCGGGCAAGCCAGATTTGGCGCCAGACAGCCTCGCCTGAGGTCGTCGGGCGCCAGATATGGCCTCGACGGTAATCAGATTTAGCCTTGCCGATGACGTTGCGTGATGAGGGCATTTTCGAAATTTCGAAAGTTTAGCGAGCGCAAAGTTGGAAGAAGAAGAAGAAATACATCAGCACAACGAAAATGCTAAAGCCCGAGGTTGCTGCGGACCTATCTTGGGTGAAAATACTCAAAAAAATGCAATGCATTTTCCTAAAACTCTCCAAAATAAAAATAAATAAAAAATAAAATCGCCAAATGACTTGACTTTTGCTTAAAGGTTATGTTAAGCTTTTGTTTGGTGTAACAATCAACAAGGATTTGCCTCCAAATTGATGTCCGGCGAATGGCATTGTGGTAATAACATGGGAATTATGGGGGCAATTTTAGAGAGAGAATCATTTGAAGGTCGTTCGGAATTTGAAGTACACATTTTGGCCGAGTACAAAAAGGTAGAAATGGAAGTACACGACACCCAAAATCGTACGAGAGAGAGAGAGAGAGAGGTGTTTTCTCTGTGGTGAGGTTTGTGCATGCTTCTTTTTTCCTTGCTTTTGCTTCATTTTTTAATCATTTCTCATGTGTTATATCTCGAAAATAAAGGAAAAATGGAGGACAAGAAGTAAATGATAAGCATTCTATTTTTTTTTGTTTTTTTTATTTTCCTATTTTCGATAACAAGCTTGAAAAAGAAATCCGTTTGGAATGGCAATTTTATTTTTCTATTTTGCGAGACAAATTTTTAGCCTAAAAATAGGTTTAGAACAGAAACAAGAAGTATAAATTTTATACTTTTCCAATCCTGGAACAAAAAGAGAAATAAAAAATCTTCTCATCTTCGGCCCCCGACCGCCGTTCGCCAGTCGCCGGTTGCCGGTCCCCAGGCGTCGGTCTCCGGCCACCAGTCTCCAATCGCCGATCGACGGTCATCGTAGAGATGTTATCAAATGAATTTCTGTTCTAAATTCAGAAATTTTGTGTCGTTATTAAACGCGTCTCTCTGCTTAGAAACACGTTCAGGGTATGAAGTAGAATCTTCCCAGAAATTATTTCGAGGAACAGAATGGCTATCAGTCACGCTTTAAAAACTTAGGTGAGAGATGAAAAAAAAAAAGTTTTTGTGATAAGAAGAGTAGAGAAGTCTTGAGAATTCGTGGATGCAGTTATCATTTTCTTTTAATAAAAAAAATTGACATTGTGCAATAAATATCATTAAAACATACTTCATTTCTCTGCTTTGAACCAAAATATTCTTCAATTTTTAAGTTGTCTAATCATTGTTGAAACGTACAGGACTGGTCAGGGCTTAACAGGTTTACACTAGCCCAGCCCAAAGTTCATTACCTTAGTTGTCCAATTGTTCTTTTCCCACCTAAATTGGTGTCTGCCCCATCAAATGACATCAATAGGCCTTAAAAGAAGAATTAGACACAAAATTAGGCAATGAAGATATCTTTCCTTCGTTTATTTTTTAAGCAAAATAAGCTAGCATTCTTAAGAAAATATCTTCCAAGTCATTCATTTTCTTCACAACAAACGGAGAAAATAAAGGATTTGAAAAAAAAATTCCCAAAAATGATGCTCGCATCTAAAAAAGAATATTACATTATCAACAACAATTTATGCTTGAACATTTTCATTAACAACGAAAACATTTTTCATTTATTCAGCTTTGTAAGTGATGCAACCTATCACTTTTGAGAAATTATTTTTTCAATCATCCATTCGTCGCGAAACAAACGAAGCCTTAGTTTGACGAAATCCCGACCAATGCATCAATTACGAGCAAATCGGAAATTTAGGGCACCAAGCAATGTGAAATCTAAAGCTAAGTGGTCTTAATGCAAGCTACCCTTTCAACTTTATGCATCAAAGATGTCATCTTTGCTCCGATATCCATGGAAAGAATTTCGAAGCTCAAAGAGACACAGCCTCAATCATGGCATTCCTAGCGCATTGGACTCCAGTATCGCATATAAGAAGGGAAGCCTCCTTAAAATTAAATACTGGATATACAATATCATGCAAGCGCCTAGGATAAAAGTTAAATTAAGTCGATATATATATATCACAAACGCGATTAATGTAGGTGAAGGTGAGAGTAACATTCTAAGTTACCATCACTTATGTTTGGTCCCTAAATTGTCAACCCACCAATTTCAGGCTCCGTTTGTTTCGCGAATTGGGCATACATTCGTAAAAAATGATCGGTCGTATCGCATATATGAATGAATGAACGCAAAATATAAGCGGCCTGCCATTCTGAACCCATCCCACAAAAGTCACTTAACCAAAACTTTAACCCGATTTAAGCTCAGTGCTCCTCCTCGGCGATGTCCACGACTAACATGCTACGGCCACCTGCTGCCCCGAGCTGAGCTGTCCAGTCTTTGCCGATAGCCGCCTCGGCCGAGCTCGCCTCTCCCTCCATTCTCTCTCTCTCTCTCCCTCCCCGACGTGGGTGATGGGTCAACGCTGGATCTGGCAAGCTCAACCAGATCTGTGGTCGAGCTCAAACCTAGATATGGTCGAGCTCGACGCTGGCGAGAGATCCGTGGAGGGCGTTGGCAACGACTGACCGTGGAGAAGAAGATGCATAGAGAAACAAGGCGAAGGGGAGAGACAGAGTGACATAGGGGGGCCGATCTTGATATAGTTGTCAAAGTTGTGGATGATTTTTGAAATTATCCCAAAAAAGTTCGTTTCTAAAAATCGTAAGTGCCCTTTCCATACGCAAATAATCTCACCCATATGAATCGCGCAAGATCCACCCTCTTGATAATAGATGTGACCCTCGAGATTGCCTTACCGACTAAGTGTCCTCGTGTCAAAGAATCTAAATGCCGCGCGTCTCGTAATCCTTTTCTTTTTCCTATACATCGAATAGTGATCAGAGGTACATGTGCACTACGTGCTGGCTTTTGATCGCCGGAGAAAACCACTAGACCGATCAGATGTAAGGCGAGACATTCATTACTTCCTTTCGGGCTTGTGCCAAAAAAGTTAGCGCCGGACAGGAATCGAAACCCGAACTCTCACGTCCCGAAGCCATGCTCGTCGACCCGCGATAGCAACTGGGCCGGTCGGAACACGACACCTGTCGAATTATCGAGGGTGGTTAGGAAACATTAGCTGGCCCGTTGACCAAAAATGGTCGCAATTGATGCTCGTGCAACCGAACTGATTTAGTGATACATCCTTGTCAAATTTTTCTTTGTATGAGCATGAATTTTCTCTCTTTGTTCTGACCGGTGACCACACACATAATGGGCCAGCCATGGCCCTGACCTCTTTCCTCTTGCGGTACCGTTTGGTGGACGAAACCAATCTCTAACCAACGAAGACCCGCCATGCCTAACGAAAGACACGCAACATCTTGTCGCTCGTGAATGGCATAATCAGTGGGTCCTTTCTTAATCATAAAGCTTTGTAATTTTTCTACAGGAAAAGTAAATTAATTGAAAAAAAGTATCAAAAAAGTCCTAAACGTATTTCATTGGTTCCAATTCAGTCATAAACTTTTCAATTGGACTAATTTAGTCATAAATATTTTCACATTGGTACTAATTCAGTTCATCCGGCCAATTTAGGCTAAAAATCGCTAACGTAGACACTGATCATCCTACATAGCATGATCGACGCTGACATTGACATTTTTTTGAAAAAAATTTGAACTTTTTTCTTTTTAATTTTTTCCTTTATTTACTTTTTTTTTCTGTCCCTTTTCTTTTTGTTGGTGGCCCAGGCGAGGCTTGGCGAGGCTACCCTAGCCTGAAAAGAGGGTTGGCCTCACCATATTCAGCGAGGGGGGCCTCACCGGCACTCGCCCTCGCCCTGGCAAGGCTGCCTTGGCCTGAACAAGGGTTGGCCCCGCCATATCTAGCTAGGGGGGCCTCATCGGCACTCGCCTGTGGCCAAGTCGGCCAGCGAAAAGAGAAGGGAAAGGAAAAAAACAAAAAAAATCCAAAAAATGTCTATGTCAGCAATTTTCAGCCTAAATTGGCGGGATAGACTAAATTTGTATCAATTTTATTAAATTGATCCAATTGAAATGTTTCGGACTAAATTGGTACCATTACAATGGGATTATGGCTTTTCGTTACTTTTCCCTAGATAATTTTGAAGTAAATTACAACACTCAAGACATTAAAAGAATCCCAGAAGTGTATGTCACGAATTATCTTATTTTGGTTTAGAACTTGGAAAGAAGTCTGATCGACACCTAGTCAGATCCAAGGTATTGATCAGCTCAGGATACATTTTCTTAGGGTAGGAAAGGGTTGTTGCACAAAAGTACTAATTAGTCGGTCACGGTAGTTTCTTTTAACCGAAAGCCTCATATCTCAATTTCATTTCGCGATACTTTACCAAGTCTTTTCGAGATATGGAGTCAAGATCCAATCCCGTGCCCGTCTCACACCCGATTGAGTGGAAACTGGAAAAAATCAATTTGCATATTGACGCATCGACGTGATGACGGGATTTGGAACAGAGCATCGTTACCGAAATGATGCGAACGGGGTAGGAAGAGACCGAGAGGGCATAATTAGTCACGACGACCTTCTTTTGGCATTGTTGATTTTAGGATTCGAGCCTCACAAAATTTAATATGACAAGAACATAATTTCTTAAATAATAAGGCTTTAAACCAAATGAAATAATAATCATTTGGTATTATTGCGTATTATGTTATGCAAATAAAGTAAAGGAGGTGAGGAATCATAGTACTCAAAAGGTAAACGAGAGAGAGAACCCCCTTGGGGAAAGTTGGGGTTGGTAAACTGCCTCTTATTACATATTTCATTTTCACAAAGATGAAGACAATTATTTTTTTTTAATTGTCTTTATCTTTTTTTCTTTTCTTTTTTTTTGATTGGCCGCATAAAGATGGAGACAACTTCAAAATTATCTTCCGATGTATTAACATCCTCCTCGTCCAACCCGGTGGAAGGAATATCCAATTCTCCCGTCACGTGGAACATTCAGAGGTTTGTCTCTAGTAGGGTCCAAGGCATGTGATGTAGGCAAAAATGTGTGGAAGCATCATAAATCTTTTGACTTCGATTAGCCAGATTAGACCTTAATTGAATCATTTTTGCAGTCCAGTTAGTACATACTATATTTAAGTAATTCACACGCCCCATCCGAATACAACGTCTCCAATTATCGGAACGAATGGCGCATCGTGTGAGAGGAAACTAGTGAATTTTCTGGCGAATGAATTTAACGTGTCGGACCTCGTGAATGGATCGTGTACACGACATCAAGTGAGATCCAATAGTGTCGGCCGGTAAATTCTTTTTCACAAACAAGTTTACATAAAAAAGGGTCTGTTTAGGTGATCGTCGTCTCTGATCGCCGCCGTATCTTTTTTTTTTTTTTCAAGACATGAATGATGCCAGGTTGCTAACCTCGGTTGTTTGTTGGTTCCCCGGAATGAACTTGACATGATATGGTCCCATTGCTTCCGGTTCACTCAATACCACAATGCTAGGATATGATTCCCTCTTTTCTTAAACCACGACATTGCCTCGCCAAGACCTCATTCCAGTGGGGGCTCAAGCCTGCACCAGAGCCTGGACCCGCAACCATTAGGGCAGATCATTTTCTCGGCCCTCCTCGCCACCAGTTCCTGTCATGGAGAGCAAACGCAGCAACACATGCATCAGGAAAGAATACCCCCCCTAGCTTCCACCGTTCCATGGAAACGATGAATCCCACGCGGGTCTCACGTGGATTTCGCTCCAAGTCTTTCTCGAATCTGAGCGCTGCATCCGGGGATATGATCAAATGTTTAGAAAAAGCTTTTGACTGTACTCTGACTCTCTCTGTTTTTTTGCTAGTTTCCTGACAAAGTAGAGATATTCAAGAACAGAGGAACTTGTTTTCCAAGAACAAACAGGGGAACTCTGAACACTTTCGCAGTTTCTACCAACATTCCACTGTCCACGCACAGAGCAGCAGCAGCCCGTGGGCTACCCTTGGTTATAAAAAAAAAGAAAAGTGCAGACCTTTTCGGACCCTTTCTAAAGCAGCCAATGATGGTGGCAGATTCGAGCGCTGTTCAATCTTTTTGGCTGTATTACCGAATCCAAAAAAGGTGCTTAATCAGAGAAAACCATGTGCAAAACAACTCGAGAATTTGCTAAAAGCAGCTCAGTTTTCACAGCTGTGCCACAGACAAGGACAGCGTTCAAGCGTACATGCATGTATGTATCTGCATCTCTGTATCCAAAATCGTCTGCAGAATGATCATTAGGCATAGTTATATTTGAATGGAAAGGGAAGATTCCGTCAACCTTTCTCTGTGTAACGTGTCAGTGATGATCAAGGTCGGGATTAGACGGATATTAGCCATGAGAGATGTAGGAATTGCGATGATTTGGGAAAGCATTAAACTGGATTAAGAGCTCAACAAATCCTACGTCAACCTAAGCTGAAAAGATCTAACTCGTACCCTGAAATCGTGTTATTCTTCATCGGTTCTAGTTTCTCTACCTCTCTGATCCCCAGGAATCCTGAGGCGAAACGGTCATTCCGATAATGCCGAGAAGCAGCTCTTGGATCGCACCATCATTGGCCGGCACACTGAACCCGGCTTCCTGGGAGAGTCCAGGGTCCGCCTCAGGAGCTGCTTCACGGCCGATATCAAGTCCTCCGTCGGGTTGGCCGGCGGGCTCGACGACCGGAACTGCTCATAGAACTTCATGTGCCGGCCCAGCGCCTCCTCGCCGTCGATGCCCCCCTCCGACCGGACTGCCTCGTCCTTCACCGCCTCCGTGCAGAGCCCGCATATCCACCGCCCGCCGAACCGCTCCCGCACGCGACCGATGTACTCGAGCGTGCACTCCTCCTCGAGGCCGCAGCAGTCGCACTCGGCGAACTCGAGCTCCGGCAGGGGGATCGTGTTGTGGCCGTTCCGAAGAGGCTGCGATTGGGAGTCCATTGCGGCGGTCGCGGAGATCATCGCCTTAGCGTCGGACCTAGCAGTCGTGGTAGCGCTAGCCATCGGAGAATCACACCTCGAAGAAACCTCCCTGATGGACTAATAACAGAAAACAGAGCGTCGGGATCAGAATCAGGATCAGGGTCGGAAATCACAATCGAACTCTGTCAACCAACAGAAATCTTAGTCCGGAAAAAGCTCAGGCAAAGGAAGGATTTTTACGGATGGCAATTGAAGATGATCGAAATTCTCGAAACTCGATCGTCGCGTAGGAGAATCCAGAGTCTGTCTTATCAATCTCTGCATCTCCCCAACATCGCCCTCTTCAACTGTATCGCCGATCGCGTGAGGCAGTCCAGGCGGGAAACAAACATCTCAGAGGAAGAGACAGACACCCGCTTACTCTCTACGCATGAAGAGAGAGAAAGTTGGAGTCCATGTCAATGGCTGTTCGGACTTCCGGAGTCGCGAGATGGAGGGAGGGACAGAGAGAGAGAGAGAGAGAGAGAGTTTGGGGGTTATTTATGTACGAGGAGGATTCGAATGGTGTCCGACCCGAGTCGAGAAGGGAGAGACGAAATGCGGGCCCCACCCCCCCAATCATTGGCGCCTCGGGAGCGCTGTTATTGCTGCCACGTCACCCCTTTCTCTCTCCTCCCCACCCCGGCTACCGCAGTCAGATTTGAAGCGTGGAATCCCCAGTCGTGTAACGTCAAAGTTATAGGATAATCAATCAGCTTTTTAAATTCCTTTATTAATTACTTCCTTTTTTATAATTAAAAACGGAAATAATATTTGTAAATACGCAAGCCGATTGTCTGAATCGCGTGGATCTAACGAGGTTCATCGAGTAACTTTTATTGATCGACGGAACACACAAAAAAATTCGAGAGATTTACAATGAGCATTTTAGCTAGAGATTTAATGATTCGTTCGTGTACTATTTCGTGGCGGTAGACGTGATTGTCTGGATGCAATTTTAGTCGAGTTTCGACGGTTGAATTGAGATTCAATGGTCGACGCGTCGTTCTAATTTGGCATAGTTTTTCTATTTTCAATTGGTTCTTGTGGTCAAATTATTAAACACGTCCAATGATAAATTATTTAGAACGTGCTCAATTCGATGAAAAGTTTGAAATTCAACAATCAGATTTGATAAGCCAAGAAAATAAGGCTGTGTTTGATCGTCTAGATTTGGATTGGTCTAGATTTGGATTGGGATTTGATTGGATAATATAGGATTGGAAATCCACTAAATATCCTCCGGATTGGAGAAAATCTCATCATATATTTGGTACAATAAAAAATAAAATAAACAATGTTTCAAGATATTTTTCTAATCTTACTTGCCCAACGCAATCTCATGCAATATTAAGAGCTCACCACTTGTGCTCCTGTTCTTTTCAACTCCCTCCGATTCTTCTCCTTCACCGCCAATTTGGCTAGATCCATTGCCATCTCCACCTTCAAACCGTAGTCCTCGCTCACTTCACCGTATTAGAGGCGAATCGGACAATGACGAAGACGGGCCTCGGGTTGTCGAGGGCGATGCCGAGCAAACAGGGGAGGTAGCAGCCACCAGATCTGGTAGAGAGGCAGCGATGTGAGGGTGGCGACAGGGTAGTGGACGCCACAAGCGAAGCTCAGGTGCCACTTGTCGTCGAAGCCAACGACCTAGGGTAGTGAGGGGTAGTGGGAGGTGGCCGAAGATCCATCATGGACAGCACTGGGGCAACGAGTAATGAGAGCAGACCCGCCTTTGTCGTGGATGACAATAAGATTCGAGTTCTTCGATGGTGATGCCTGATGGCCATGTGAGTAGATATGTTGACGCCAATAACAACTGGCGATGGTCGGTGACGATTGAACAGTGATCGCCATAATGGATGTGCGCGGTGGTCGTCACTTCATCATGGGAAGAAAATTGTTACTTATTTTAACAAAAAATAATTATTCAATTCGGATTTATCCCACTCCTAATCATCTTTAAAGTGCGATCTAATTTATTTCATCTCGAAATAATTAGATTTATTTCCTATCTTTCCCCTAAAAAATAGAGATTTTATTTGGAACATATCGAAACGGGATTACGACTATCGTTGACCAAATGTGACCACGTGGCAGGTAAAAAATAAGCCTAAAATATATATTTAAGAATGACCCGAGGGCAAATTCTTCCGGCGAATAATGTGATTCCACGTGTCCAAGCGTATAAATGGAGTGGGAATGGTATTTTTAATGGGAAATTAATAATTAATCATCTTTTGTCTTTTTTTTGGTCGTTGGTCGATGCCTTGAAGGGCAATTCGCTAGTCATAATTAATTCCACTTTTTTTAATGACGTAATTTTGCCAGCTGTCAAGACGATTTACCCGCCGTGCATGTTGTCCAAGTCCACGGCCAACCTGATGGACGAGTACGCGTTGACCAAGCGCGTGCGATGACGCAGCCTTCGTTTTTTTTTTTTCTTTCGAAAACAGAGTAAAAATTGTTAATTATTCGTGTAGTTTCTTCTTATTTGATATTTTTGTGTAAACTTGTTGCTTGGAAAATGGAAAATACGACCTAGTCATGTGAGAATGAATTAGAGAGTTCCTCATTGAACTCTAATCGAATTAATTGTATACGAAGAATCGGTTATTATTATTATTTTCGATTGAATCGCTCTCATTCATATTATTGACGTCGATATATCGTGTGATCGTGCACGTACACGTGTCACATCAGTCCACGGTTTCGGGTATAATCGTAACTGAGCGGAGCCGATACACTATTGAGTTTGAAGTTCTACTCAAGCTCGATTAAGGATTAACTTTCATGTTTGAGCTCAACTCGACTAAAGAATGAATATCCTCGAGCTCATCTTGACTTAATTACAATTAATTTATGAACAGGCTCAAGCTCAAGCTCGTGGTTAATAAGGCTGAACACTCAAAATATTATCAGAAGTATAATGAAAACTTGACTAGGCTCGGAGAACTTACTGAACTTACTATGAATAAAGCTTTAGCTCGATTGGATAGGGTATTCGAATAGCTCAAACTTGACTAAACTCAAATTCATCTATAAGTTCCTCTCATTGTTAACCTTCAATAAGCTATCTACGCTATTCCTTTTCTCTCAAATTGAGAAACATATAGTCAATGAAATTGGAAAATTCATCTTATATACAAGAGTATAAAGTTAAATCGGTAATATTGGACACGATTCATTTACAAGCTTAAACATTATACAATAGAAAAATGTAAAAAAGTATCCCTTAAACACTTACAAGTCTCGTTGAATGTGTCTCGACAATTTAAAATTTGAATTGTTAAAATGTGGAATTCTTCCAATTTTTAGTTAACTTAATTAGTGCTCTAAAAGGGATGTTTTTTTTTCTCTAAACAATACCATATGCAATAAGACAATGGGTACATTAACATAATCAAAGTGCTTTCGTCCTAAGTCAATTATTCCCCCAATCAAAGCTACGATGCTTTGTGCCTACACCGACAGATGTGAATGACAACTTCAACTAACAAGAATTGGTAGTGCTAGTTCAAAGCTACTGTAGAAACAGACTATTGACTTAAGTTTTGGAAAAACGACAAAAATAGTTTTTGAACTTCGATCAAATATACAGTGTGGTTTCTGGACTTTCAATTTGTCTAATGTGCTCCATGAACTATTGGTAAACATTAAATGTAGTCCTACCATTTGCTCAAACGACAAATCATATGTTATTTTGATGACATGGATTATTATATCTCAAGTTGGAATTTTACAAAAATGACGAGTCAATACGTTTGTCCTTTTATCCATCTACTTTAGTCAAGGAAAAAGAAAAATTAGGCCTTAACACTTCTATCGTTGTTTGATGATACGGATTACTGTATCTTGATTTGAGATGCATATCTCACGTGGATAATTCAAGTATAACTTCTTATTTGTGTCCACCGTTCAAACTTATTAAAGGGTTGGAAGCTACGTCAGCAGATTTCGTTAACTTGAATTAACGAAAAAACGACATTGAACATTTGTATAAATCGAAGGACTACCGGATTAAACATTTATCGATACTCAGGAACCGTATCGAACAAATTAAAAGTTCAGGGACGCGTTGCACGTTGAATTAAAATTTATGGATCAGAACTATATACCTTTATTTCGCTCTTATGAGTCTCAACTACAAATTTTAAATGGTCATTAATTCTCTCTTGTATTATTCATGAACTTAAGCATTAATTAACTGAAAAATAGAAATTGGAGAGAGAGAGAGAGGGGGGGGGGGGGGGTCAAATCGAGTGGAGCAAGGGTGGGGCGTGCTCTTTATTATTATTTTTGTGGTGGTGGTGATATAAATATAATAGCTAAGGTGGGCTGTTTTCAATTTTTTTTATTATAAAATATATTATATGTCTATTTTCCGAAAATAAAAATAAAAAGGATATTGCAAAAACACCCAACACCGAAACAAAAACAAAAACGAAGCAGCCAGAGAGAGATAGAGAGAGAAACACACACCCACACACAGAGAAGGGGGGGGGGGAGAGAGAGAAAAAAAGTGGCCTCATAGCTGAGAATGAGATAATACTCTTTAAGCTCGAAAACCCAGAATTTTAATCATCACTTCTTCTCATCCTTCCCCTCTATCTCTCTCTCTCTCTTGAATATCTTCCTCTGATCCCCCCTTTGACCTTCAGCCGATGCTTCGATTCAGCTTCTTCCGCAAAGGTATATGATTGATTCCCACCCACCAGATCTCTTCCAGCCTTTCCGATTTCTTTATTGCTATCGTTGTTGGAATTGTTTGCTTGTGTGGATTTCTTCTCTTATGGGGCTTGATGGTTTCGAATTGGTTGAGGCCTGCGGTTGTCGATTTTGTGGATAATGTGGTTGCTGTCGCCTTTATGTTGGTTCTACATGGATTTAGTGGAGTTTTGGGGGGGGGGGGGGGTGAGGATTTTGGATTTGGTGAGTTAAAGTTAGGGTTTTGATTGGTGGGGGTTCCGATTTTGGCAATTTCGCCTGTTGGGTTTTGTTCTCCCTGGGGAATTCTTATGCTGGTTGAATTTTAGGGTTTTAAGTTCAAGGTGTTGTTTTTTTTTTTTTAAGGAAGTTAGGCCTAGGTAGTTTCTATATCTAGGATATAATGGTTATCTGATCGTTTATTACTTGCTTTTTCTCTGTTCAACCGGCACACATATTTAATAGACGTGCCGTCGATCAACTTCGTTCATTTGTTGAGCACATGTTTCCTCTTGTCGAGTGTCGTTTGGTCAAAGTGTTTTCAGGGCAGGTCAACCGCAATTTTTAAAAAGCTGGATTCGAGTGTTGATCATTCCTCTTTCGAAATTGTTTAGAATCTTGTAAGTTGAAGCTACAGTTGTATGTAAAGATGTGCGTTGTTTAGCTCTTAATTGTCAGTTACTGATGTTGCATGAGACCTGAGTGTCTGGGCTACTGGCAGATTAATTTTTGGCGGGCTACTTCATAAATCGAGGCACTCACAGTTCAGACCTTTTTTTTTGCAGGTTTTGGTTGAAGATTGCAGGATTTTCTTTGATTTCTGACAGTGTGTTAGTTTCTGAATGTAGATATTTTGTTTCAACTTCCATAAAGAATGAGCTTATCCAAGAAAGGATTACAAACAAGTGAGACGAAGCTAGGTTCCTCGAGTAAAGCCACCGCATTGAATCCTAATGCGGCGGAGTTTGTTCCTTTCTCTCTTAGATCACCATCCTCTGTAAACACCGGTAACACTCATGCAACAGCAAGGTTTTTGTCTTCTGGTTCTTCAGGTAAACCAGGTATAAATAGATCAGAATCATCTGTTTCAAATAACTCTGATGATGAAGCCCACCAGTTTTGGCGTCGCCAGCTCCCTGATGATATTACTCCCGACTTCAAGTTCTCGGGGGATGATGAGTCTCAGGGTCTTGGAGGGCTGTCTTTAGCGGGCTTGTCCTTGCATGATGATAGTGAAGCAGCAAGATACTCCGCTTCTGCAGGCAGTGGATATGTGTTGAATGACCTTCAGGAATTAGCTCCTCATCAGCTCAATGGCAATAGTTTCACTGAAAAGCTCAGATTTACTGGTTCTTCCTTGGTACATAATACTCATTCACCTGGTTTTCTGTCTATGCCAACCAAGCCTTGGGACAAGCAAGTTGTTAATGATGACCAGCTTTTTGGGAGTAGCAGGGAAATGACTTCTTATAATGGGACTTCCAGGAATACTTTCGTAAATGATGTTTTTGCAGAGCACGGCATTGTTGATGATATGGATACAAGTCCTTTAGATTTTTTGGCTTTGCATTTTCCTGGTTTTGCTGCTGATAGTCTTACCGAAGTGTACTATGCCAATGGATGTGATCTGAGCATGACCATTGAAATGCTCACTCAGCTTGAGGTATATCGAACTTCGAGACAACCTTATCTATGAGGGTATTGCGTGCGCTGTGTTATAAGTCTGCATGTGAGGAGGGATCTCTCTTCTACAGTTTTTTCTTTGGGGTTAATTTACATAAATAATAGGATGGATGTGAAGATGACACAAATTCGTAAAATGGTTGATTGCTAGTATGAAAGATTGTTTCTTAAAGAAGCTTAGCAATTACGGATTGGTTAAGATGCACTTTGTAAGATCAAAACGTACTCTCTCTCTCACATGCGCTCTGGCATGTGTCTGCAGACATATCCGATATGTGTTTTTCTGTTTTTCTTCCATCTGGCTCATTATGTGTAGATGGTGGGCAATTGATTATGTCTAGATTAAATTATGCCATGGATATCATGGATGATTTGAATACTCGGATGCCAAACACGGGAGACTCTCTTTTATGCCTTCTCTTGGCGAGGGAGAGCTGGCTAATTATTATTTCTTGAGATAGTCTTGGCTTTAAGCCCTATCCATATCCTCAGTTCTGAGTCTCGTCCTCTGGTACCGGGCGCTATCAATTTGTATGGGACGGCTTCAGATATTCTTTGATCTTTTTATGTTTGTTCTGTTGTTTTGTTTACTTTTCTCCATAAGCATTTTGGATATTAGGAGGAACAATGTGTACTCACATTGTGAGCAAGTATTTAGGAACCCTGTGTGATTGAATATATGACCTTCATTTCATTTTTGCTTTAAGTGCTCCTGGTTTAGTTCTTTAAGCTGAGCGAAACCATGTTGGTACTTTTTTTTTCGTGAAATGTAGCTTCAAATTGATGGTGCTTTTACTCCAAACTTGAACTCAAAGAACTTATCGGCTCCAAATCTTAGTGCAATGGACTTCCCCGCACTTTCCTCGTCAGAAAGTCAGAGTGTTCAACAAAAATATGCTGGAGATGATGTCCATCAGAGTGGCATGCCTTATCAATCTACTGACAAGGACAACCTTCTTCTGTTCAAGTCCAGTTCTTCCTTTCCATCTAGAGGTGCTATTGATTTTGCTTCAGCAGTCAAGAAAATGCCATCTCAAGATTCCAATATTTGGAAATACGATAGGAATGGTTCGGCCAATTCCAACATTGGTTCTAGTAGAAATTCCCAAGGGTTGGCTGGTGCTTATAATAGTGGGCATGGAAGAGGCATCTATGGTGACAGGTTGCAGAGTCGTGCTTCTGTCCGGTCATCTCCTGTGTGGCTTGAAACTGGAGAGGCAGTGGGTAATATTCTTAAGTTTAACAAATGTCATTTGCATTATTTACTAGTGGGATAAATGCCTTCTGCATATATCTATTTGGCTTAACAATTTTGAGATGGCAGCTAATATGTATTCTGAACTACGGGAAGAAGCTCGTGACCATGCACGATTACGCAATGTGTACCTCGAACAGGTTTGCTTTCAATTATGTTGTTTACTCCTTACACCAAAGTTCTTCTGATCATAATTTGCTGCTAGTACAGATGTGATTCCTTAATTCATTAGTTGAGAGTATCAATCTGAGGTTCTCTTTTATATTCTAAAAGAAAGAGTATAAATCTGAGGTAAGATAGAGCTTCATCAAGCAGCGCAGAAAGCTGTGTTGTAGTGTCTTAGCATTGTTAGCCTTTTCAAGTTGATACTATTACTAGGTGACAATTCTTAGGAGCAAATTCCAGACTCACACCTTGCCAGAATGTTCCTTTCACATATCTGATGCCTGTGTCTACCGTAGCATATTTGATGCTTGTATTCACTGTAGTCATTGGCTAGGTTGCGAGCAAACATTGTCAGCCGTTTCTTCTAACTGCTGAGCTGATCCCATAGATATTTGATTTGCCGCGAATTGCTAGTTTTATTCTTTAAGGTGTGCATTTCTACTTTTTGTCTCCAAGGGGTCCCTATTGGTTCTTATGATACTCTTGCACAATGTACATCAACTAAAACAGGCTCGACAAGCATACTTCATTGGTAATAAAGCACTTGCGAAAGAGCTTAGCGTGAAAGGGCAATTACACGGCATGCATATGAAGGCAGCTCATGGAAAAGCTCAAGAGTCGATTTACCGTCAGAGGTATGTAACACCTGTTATTATTGCCTGGCGTGCAAAGTAATATGCTTTTCTGGCAGTTGATAATCCTGTCAGTGTTAATGGTCATGAGATGATCCTCCCTATTCGAATAGGAATTTTTATTTGGTAGGTTTGGAATCTGTGTAATTCAACAGCTTCTCTGTAGCAATGCAACTCGGAAGTTGGTCAATTTGCTTGGAAAAAAAAAACCACATCACCTCATGTTGTAAGCTTCACGGTGGCTTGTGGTCTTTCTCTCTCCTCTTACATTGGGTGTCTGAAGCAGGGTTTCTAATAACCATTGTAACTCACAATAGGGGCAATATGCATCATCAAAAGGCGAAAATATAGTTTGATTACCAGGCATTTAGGCTCACTCAGAACACAGAAAGGGCCTTTTCCCTTACCAGTAAGGGGAGAATTGATGCGAATTATTGACCTTTTTTCTACTTTGAAAGCGTAACAACTTTTCTCTTTAGGAATCCTGTTCCCATGGAGCTGCAGGGTGATGGGAGAGGGAAGGAGCGGATGATAGATCTACATGGTCTTCATGTGAGCGAAGCCATTCATGTGCTGAAGAATGAGTTAAGCGTGTTGAGAACTGCAGCTCGGGCAGCAGATCAGCGATTGCAGGTTTATATCTGCGTCGGGACGGGTCACCACACTCGTGGATCCCGCACTCCCGCCCGACTCCCGGTGGCTGTGCAGCGTTACCTGCTTGAAGAAGAGGGCCTCGAGTATAGTGAGCCACAAGCAGGGCTGCTTCGCGTGGTGATTTACTGAGCACCTAGAGTGCGAGGTATAGGAGGTTTTCTGACATGGCGAAAGCCATCAAAGTCGATAGTCATTGTAGTCATTCTTGTATCTGTAAATGTGGAGATGGAAGAGAATGTAGTCAAGTTGGAAAAAAATGGGGGAAAAACAAAAAGGTAAAAAAAAAAGGAAACAAGACGAACTTAAGTAAAGACAACAGCAAAAAAAAGCTGGAGGAGGGAGAAAAAAAGGTGAAAAAAAAGGAGCTGTATGTAGGCAGGTTGCAAGGATGTTGCATTTTGGTAGCTGGCGGGAAGACTAGGATCAGCCGGTCTTTAGCAACTCTTTTTTTTTTTTTTGGGGTTAACTTTGTACCTTTATTGTATTTCTTTCTTTATATTCCTTTTTCCCTTTATTCTCAGATGTAACTGATAGAATTTGATTTACAAGATAGCTGGAGCTTCCCAAAATTTGTCCTGTCATATCTTGCCGTAAAAGGGAGTCTTGAAAGTCTTACTGATCAGTCTGTTGTGGCTGAGTATTTGGCTCCGGCGCACATAATTATGTCTCAGCCGCGTCTCGCCCGGGATTGTTGGGATATGTTCGATTGAAGGGTGTGATTTCCCTTTTCATGTACTACGTATCCGAGCCATAAAAGTATGGACTTGGGAGCGCGTTCGACATTGCAACTCATTTTTTGGTTGCCGCTCTCAAGGTATAGCGAATCGCAATTGCGAATGGGTTGTCCTCACTCAGTACATTATAAGTTCTTGTACATCTAGAGAAATGAAAGTCATAGATCACAAATGGCCATTGCCTGTCAATCCTTTACAATTTTCATTCCACTGTCACGTTCTTTCCCTCGTCTTCTTCCTACCTTTCAGGGAACAACATGCACCACCAAAGAATTTACCATTGCGGAACCAATGATTTCCAAGTATAATACAACCCACGCGATAAGAGAAGGAAAAAAGAGGAAAATGAAATCCACAACAAGATCAGTAACAGAACCAAAATCAGGAATTCCTATCTGGGAAAAGAACCTATGAATATACAACTTTATGTGATTACCCTGCACACCAAGTGTCGAGTAAATTAAAGTATTGTCTTATTCATCTCTTCAAAATAGAATTTGCGCTAAGCAAGCCGGGGTTGTTCGATCAGCTAAGCACTATATCTCCCTCTTAAATCAAATCAGCTAAGTGCTGACTTTCCAATATACAGGACACGGTTCAAGATCCGATGCAGTCATTCCTATGCTCTAACCAACAGTTCATATACGTTGCTGTTGTTGTCCCCGTTGACCCGCTTTAGCATTTCAAAGCTCCTGCGGCTACCCAAGAAGTCGATCCTTTTGAACGCCACAAATCCACAATCAGCAGTTTCTTTACTACAGTACACTGATCTAAGCCGGTCAGCATGCCTTGAATCTGTGTGAATGGCAACCTCTATTTCCTGAGCTGACATGTTCTCCTGCAAAATGGCATCAGAAACTTCAAACATATGCCAGATGAACCAGCCGTCTTATTGTTGCTTTGCAAGATCAACATAACGCACGTGGGTCTGTGAAAGATTCAGCATCTGCTGAATATATTCCACATACAACGCTAACAGGAAATGGACTTACGTCCTTGGTACACTATTTATCATGCGATGACTGATTAAGCACTCTTCGTGTGTATCATACATAAATACCTAACCCGATAACAGTGGCCTGATGGTAAAGCTGACATGAACTTACCATACATTTTATTGCAGTCTAGGGGGGATAATTTACTCAACCATGTAATAATCAAAGACTCCTATGACTTTACATTCAAGCAACTTGTGAAAAAGAATGAAAAAGTATACCTGATAAAAAGCATAAATATGATCCAACACCTGAAAGCACGTAAAACCTTTGTCACTGAACAATGTCCTTGAAGATGGCCCCATTTCAGCAAAGCGGTCAACCGGGAACAGAATAGTGAGAAAGTGATCTTTGAAAATCAACTCTTTCTTCGCACTGCAATACACAAATATAGATGTTTGATTGAAAGGTCCAACTCACCAAAATTTTTGAGCATTCAGAGCTGAACCAGATTGAATGAAAGACATGACGCCAATCTGCCCCAACACACACACACACAGATATCAACCTTTCAGTGAGTGGCCTCGTTAAGTTTGCAAAAGAAGCTTCTGAATCCTTGCAATCGCCTTTTGCATCAAAGAACACGCGTGGATGATTCTCACGGCCATCATCAGAACTAAACGAATCCGTATATATGGAAGCAGTTGAAGTTGGCTCAGATATAGACCAGCAAATGGAATCCATAAGACTGCTTGGGGTTATCGGCCGTATTGGGGTCTGGCACGTCTATTGAAATTAAAAAAAGACAAAATCATACTGCATGTTGTGTTAAGACAACCAAGGAAATAACGATTGTGGGTAATTATGCAAAAAAAAAGAAATGACAAATCATCTGTAAAGAGATCTCAGAGTGATGTAAAATTCAAATTCCATTAATCTAGTTTCCTACAATCACCTATGGTATGTTCTCCAGTCCGAGAGAGCAAATCACCCCACCCTGAACTTTTCTGCTGATTTCTAACCCAAGTAATGGTCCATTTGTTTGAAGGAAAACTGTTTCTGGGAAGTTGATTTCCAACTTTCCGATGCTTGGATGACAGAAAACTAATCTATGTACAAAAAAACGTTTTCCATGGACTAAAAACAACAAGCTTAGATTGGGGGAAAACGACTTCCCCTTCTGGCAAAAAGGAAATCATTTTCCCTAAACCACCAAACAAAAAACCTAAAATTTTCAAGGAAAATATTTTTCTTTATCATAAAGTTTTCAGTGAAACAAAAACACAGTAAATTAAGATAAAAAGTTATCTAGCCCTATTCCAACTCAATAAGGTTTGGAAACCCTAAAACTCAAAAGTGGCTAAAGATGCGACCATCTACCTGCATTTTGCGACAACGGCGATTTCTCACCCCGCTCTTAGCAATATTTACAATTTTTTGTCTTTCTTCAAGACTGGCTTTACAGCTCAGCCCTTCGAAGACAACGTCATTCTTCTTTGTTTCCTGGCAAAAACAACATACCCACATGTTAGGATGCAAAAGAACAATAAAAAGCTTCTGAAAAGAGTATTGAAAATACAGTTAGCATAGGTAAAGGCATGACACTCTTTAAGGACTTAATAACAATCGGCTTTGAAAAATTTTCCGCTTTCCGAAAGGAAAGGAATATGCACTTAATGACAACACAAATTTTTCTGGTAGAACGTTTCGTTTCAACACACTACAACTTTTCATATCACAATACCAGTCTAGTTTCTTGACGCTTCAAGTGCTCTTTCAATTCTAGACATTGTTAGACCAATTTTAGTATTTCACAAGACAGGCAGCAATTACAACTAAGGCACGAATAAGGCAAAATATTAGTAGCACTCAGTGGGAAAAGTTAATGTCCTCTGTCTGAAAGACTCAGCAAAATATAACCTTCAGTAACCTTTTGCAACCACGAGACTTATCGGTGTCAATCTTAAGCACAAACTTTAATTCTCAACAAGTCAAACGAGATTACCTCCTTCAAAGGACCATTATGATAATTATCAAGCATCATTCCCAGCTGCCTGGCCAAATCAGCAGACAGGTGAACGAGCCTCTGGAGATGTTGCTCTTTTGCTGTCTTCAAAAGCCACAGTGGCTGAGCCACATCATTTATGAAAAGAATATTAGAGCATAAAACACAAGATTTGCAAGCACAAAAGCTCAATTAACAGGAATATCCAAAAAGTCTAAGCATCGAGGATATTTCTTTTCCCAAAAACATGCATAATTAATCCAAACATTCAAATGCAATGAAAGAACACTCACAGTGACGAGATTGTTACAATGGCCAAGATATCTGCTGATGGAAGTCCCTTCGCAGACAACATGACTCGCATTGCTACCAATGTACCACTTATCTACAACTGAGGCTCCTTCTCTAGTAGCTGCATCAATCACCTGCCCAGAATGTAGACATGTTCACACTACATGAGCAGCGAGCAACATATCAAATGAAGAGAAGATTTCTCTATTCCATGAAATTCTATACAAAGACGAAGGATGAACTTTCAAGAATAATTCCTAACTCTATATATAAGTAGCAAACCAATTATTCGTATCTTAGATTAAAAGTCTCACAGAAAAATAAAGACAAAAGTATCGTATTCCCAAAATATAGTAGAGCTAACCTTGTTCTGTAGTCCAGCCGAAATGTCTGAATCTAAGTAGACAGACTGACCAGATAAAGTCATCAAATCAACACTCCTTTGAGATTCTCTTCCAGAAGACAAAAGGCGCGACTCTTCAGTCCTTTCAAGTTTCTTGGCCTCATGAATGGCAGGAAGACAAGAATTCTCAGCACCAGTAATCCCACGAGCCCGATGCAACTCTTCTATTCGACCTCCGCTATCTCCAACACTCTTAACACTGTATAATGTCTCACTCAACCTCACTGCATGATGAAAAAGAACAGATGAAATATTAATTTTAAGCCCCTTCACTCCACCAATCTATTCGGACAATGTTTGCAGGTATATTTTCGAAGACATTGATTTAAACTTTAAGGTACTCAAACACCTATCTCCTAATATGATATCAAAATGAATCTTATCATAGCTGCAGTGAAACGGATTCAGTTTGAAACTCAAAACTAAACAAAAAGGAGCACATCAGGAAATGCGATTCCTAAAGTAATTGGACATCTTAAGTCAGATGGACTAAATCAAGAGATTACCTACATAGCAGGTAGTTGATTTATCGTGAGTATGTTTACAAAACCTAATTGAATGCAAGCCTGGCAAACAAACTCTTTGTTCACTTCTTGCGAGGGGTAGATGCCAATGGACCTAACTTATTTGACATAACATCACCGCATCAAACTGCCCAGACACGTATTTTAGTGCATATGTCTGCATTTTATTTTTTTGCATTCTGGAAGCACAGCCAGAGAGAAGATGATCAATGGTAAAGAGCCAAGTGATAACTTGAACATAGCTCACCTAGGTAGCTTTCTCCATGACAGGTTTTCAACATTACAAAATGACCAATTTATAAACCCAACTCTCGTGTGTTACAAATGAACATAAACTCAGGATGAAAAGCAAAGTAGATTCATCACATGTAGTCTATCAAGTCAAATAACATATCCTATCTGACACATGTCACTGGAATGTACAACACAGCGGTCAGCCTCCGTACCATTCCTCTTGACGCTCTCCACAAACCATCCCAGCGTAACGATGAAGAGACCATTTTTGGGTCCATGCTTCAACGCATGCTCAAACTTCCGTCCACCAAAACTGTAGCCACCATTAAGGTTCACACAAACAATGAAGATTACTGTCATGAACTCCACAAAAAGCGGAGGGTACTGGAAAGTTCACAACAGCCAGACATCACCATCAAGTATCCTCATAAATACTGATCTAGTCATCGAATGAAAAAAAACATCTAATTAAAAGCTGAAACGAGTTAAATAAAAGGATATCTGGACGATTAAATGGGTACACTGAGGATGTAAATCGGGGCTATATTTGCCACCTAATCTCTCTGTTGCATCCATGACTTGTTTCCTTGCTTCTGCAGTACACATTTAAACACATCTGAAAGAGCCACGAATATGAGGAAAAACGCCTAAACCTCAAACAATCACATTCACTATCAAAAGCCACAAAAAGAAGGCTACAAAGCAGAATGATAAGAGGGTAGCATCTCAAATGCAGATTGGACATAGTAAAGGAGAATTGACAAGCTCTTACCTTTAGAGAGACCAGTGACACATATTACAAGCCCTGAAAATGGACCACTCAATCGTGTGCCTGGCTGAGACCCGGCCGACGACGGAGCAGGAGACATGGTTGGCTCCAACGATTGCAGGCCTCTAAAAGACGGCAATGAAGCCGAGAGCCCAACCACTAATTTCGAACACCCTTTGCTACTGATCACCTCCACTCTTCCACTTCCCATAATCACCACCGACGCTCACACTCCCCTCATCTCAAAAACTCGCTTCTCTGAAACACCTGCATCTCTCAACTCTTACTCCATGAGCAAATGGGCAAGAAAGCACTCATTTTCATCGCGCGGACACCGAAATGGTTGCCTAATCTCAAAAGGGTCATCGAAAAAGACGTCCAGAAATCATTTCCGAACAAGAATCGATCCCGGGTCACTTACAAAAACCAACAAGGGTCGTTTTACGATGACGCGGAAATGAATGACGAGAGAAGTTTTCCGAATTGGTCAACTTCAACGCATGAAGAAGCAAGCTCTGAGAAAGAAAGGGAGAGCGTGAATATGCATCACTTAATTCCAACGAGAAAGGAGGACGAAGAATCAGACAAATCAAGAATTTTGAACAATCTCTCTCTCTCTTTGGCATATGCACAAAAGGGTATATGCATAAAAAGGCGGAGATTTTTTGAATCTAGCGCTCGGTCATCGCCCGTCAGTTCTTGTGCATTCGAGAGCTTTTGCCGGCTTCGCTTTAATTTCTCATGCTTTTAAAGCTTCAAAAGGGAAAACGGGAATCACATCGCCCACACCAAAATTCAACCGCCAGAGTCGGGCACGGGGATGGTTCTTGCTTTACACATTGCCTTTTTCTCTGGACTCCTCACTTCGCGTTCAAAAGCTCGCTGAACAAACGGGCATGTTTTCCCGCGGAATTACGGTGTTGCCACTGGACATGTCCACATTCCTTGTTCCTTTTTCTTAGGTCCTTGAACTGTCATCTAGTTCTCACGTCCGGACCGAGAATTATACAACTTTGGCAGTCTGGTCTGATCATTGGCTTCTTGTCCCAAAACTGTTTTTTCTTGGGTGCGTGTTCTCCAACCTGAATGTAGATTTCATTGAGCAAAAAGCTTTTCGAGCAAACCCAAACCGAGCTTTATAACCCGAAAAACCAAACGAAAACCGAAAGGCATTTAGTTAAATGAATTGCAGTGTAATGAAATCAACGATAAGCAAGAGAAATATGTAGCATTGCAAAAGAACATTTAGGTTGTAAGGTTTTGTTTTTCAGAGATCATAAATTTTCTTTTTTTCATTTCGTGTATGGCTTTATGGTAGAGCAATTTGGTTCAGCTTTGTCCCCGAAGCAATCATAAAACTAACATTGTAATGTCGACTTACTCGGATTGTCGCCTTCAAATTAAGTACAGCCAAACCCTCTTCAATCTTCTATCCCCTATGGCAACAAAGCATTGGGATTTGTAATTTGACTCAATGCAACTTCAAGGACCAGCTGTGTAATCAAATTTGTGAGGAAGCTTTGCAAAATGAGAAGTGGGGAGGTGAGAACAGGGGCAATGAAGCCCCATCCTGCAAGCAAGCTGAAAGTTAGTGAAGAGGGAAACATGGGCCATGCAGGACGGTCCACCAAGAACACCGCAAGGGGCAAATCGGTAAATACGGCCAGCTCATTCCCTTTGCTCGGTCAATTAGGACAGGGTGGAGGGAGAGTTTTAATTTTATTGGGAACACCAACTTCAACCATCATCATCATTTCCTCTTTGAAAGGACAGATTGGAAGCTACTTGACATGATCTTTTCTCACTTTGTTCTCGTGGGAATTGCCAATTGAGAACTTGAGTCAATCTACTAGTCTCGGATTGGCTGAATGTCTAAAAATTGAACGTGTAGCAGTATGACACGTGTTCGGTTCATCATATTATCGAGATCGACTAATTCGATATTTGCATCACACCCAGATGAGATTTGATCCGTGTTTTACCTGGTTACGGCAATGTCGGACTTTAATGTAATACTGGTTTTCTCTTTAACATGAATAAAAAGGCATCTAAATTTACTCACATTAAATAAAAAAGATAGGCATCTTTTTCTTTACTAGTAAGTCAATAAATGTGCAATCAGGGGTCGAATTTTGAACCGAACGTGGCAACTCTAGTTTATACCGTCTGCACCTTCCTCATACCTATATATAGAGACAAAACCAAACTCAATATCCAAAAACAAAAAGAGAAAATCAATGCGGCAGAAAACAAATTGATCAATAAACAGTGAGGAAACTCATAAATAGGATTAGGATAGATTGAGATGCTTGGTGATAAACAACCGAGGCAGACGAACGAAAGGGAAGTACCATCCTCCTTAAATTGATTCTTTGGACTCTTGTTAACGCACGTACTCTCTTCACATCAATAATCAATGGCATAGCTCGATATAGCCGAAATCTCTCGAATTCGAACGATAACACTCACGCGAAATGTACCATCCCGAGGCGTAAAATGGGTCGGCTAATCATACTCTGATCTTCACAGCGACTTTGGCCCACAAGTCGTCTCGGCTCGACCTCTTTCTCTAATGGCGTAATTCGAAAGCATCTAATTCGTCTTTTGCTTTTTCTTTTTTGGTTGGTGTCATTCATCTTTCTCACGGGGTAGATGCCAACATCCTAGTAGCTACTCAGACGTTGACCTGAACAGTTGATCAGCCCCTACACACACCACCCCAGAAGAACCATTATCGTTGACTTGATGTCCACATCTTGGCATATCATTCTGCACTAACTCTGCACTTGCACGGGATGGTTATACCGGTCGAAGATGAGCATCGCTTGCGCACTCAGTCATGTGCTGGAGGGAGAAGAATGCTGAGGTTGCATGCTCGGTTGGTCCAGCAAACTACTGATATATTATAATGCTACAGCAACCGCTAGCGTTGGGGATCTGCCGAAGACATTGTGAGTAGTTTATTAAGCTTATGAAAAGCGGCACTTTGGAGTCGTGTGGGGACTAGGAATGCCTTTTGCTTTGGCAGGAATATGGAAGAGGGTGAAAAAGTTTTTCACAGGAGGAAAAACAGAGGCCATACGCAGACACCAAAATGAGGAGGAAGAGTCTGGATGGAGATGTCGGCCTCCGACGATGGAAACAGAGCAGGCACATGGGGTGAAGGCAGCCCCTTTCGATTTGGCCAACTGATGGGTCGAAGACAGCGACTTATATGATAACCCGATCTTCAATCACGAAGTTGTAATAATATACCGCAACCTGTCGCTTTGATGCATAGTTAAAGGTGACTAGGAAGAGAGAGTAGGCGGAAGATAAGAACAAAGAGATGGGGTTTTGTCAATTTCTGTCATAACAGATTGTCATCCCTAGCATCCATGAGTAGTGAATAAATAGAGTCAAAAGGTTCCTTGGAGGCCACAGGATCGTCAATAACATCAAATTCCTAGACCGCGTAAAATAGCACATTGACTACGCCTCAATACTATCTGAAATAAGGAGTATACCCCTGAAGCAAGTTATATTCTCCCGATGAGCTGCGAACAAGATTATGGAAATATCAGGATAAGCAGTTGAATGTGAACTATGATTGGAAAGTTCGCTCTGAGATGCTTATTACTGTCGAAAGCTCATCAGCAAAAACACGAGGAAGATTAGCTAATTTGTATGCATGAAACGCTTGTTGTAGGCAGACAGCAAGTCCTCTGGAAGCAGTGAAGCTTACAAACAAAATAAGAAAGCTTGATCTGAAACCAGAGCCAGAGAACATTTGTTGTGCAATCAATAATCAAGCACATATCCCCAGAGAAAACCAAAAACGTGTTGTTTTGCTAACATAAACTGCAAGAGACCAGGAAAAAAAAATAAAACCAAAAATTTTTCTCGTCTCTCCCGTTCAAGGGTAGTGGTTCACAAAGAACGGCGAAATATTCTATCGCACCTGGGCCTTTACTGGGAGACGGAGCGTTAACCATTCCTGTTACAGAAGGACAGAGGTACGCCAGAAGAAGAGCAATACCAAATGCCAACACTTGCATTTGGTTTCTATCAATCATTCTTCTTAGCATTTAGGAATTTTGCAGCAATGCAAGACTTAAATTTGCATCCAAAGGAGAGAGCTTCCAGGACTATTGCATCGATTTCTTGTTCCTTCTTCTCATACACCAAGAAAGCTATGAAGGCGACAGGAACCCCTGCAGTGAGATTTTAGACAGGCATTACTTTTGATTTGAAGTGAGTCCCAGAGCCAATGCAGCAAGATATGCGGAGTTAGCACATAGTTGCTTCCATGCAAAACACTGAAATGAGAAACATCGAGACAGAAAATTATTAAAATGTCCCAACATGTAGTTGGAGAGTTGTCCCTCATAGAATATCCAAGCCATATAGCATTTCCATTTTGATGGACTGGAGAGAATCACTCCATTTTCTTTTTTCCAGTATAAAGAGAAAAATCAAGGGACTTTCTTGAGTCCATCAAAGTGGATACAAATTGCCTAGTAATTCAACTCTCACCAAAGAGCTTGAGCTGAAAAAGAAAACCAAAAACTGAGCCAAAAAAATCACGATAGAGAAATATAGACAAATGGGCTCGTCATATTTGGAATAAAGGCACTAAAGACAGTCGATGTCACGAAATTTCTCTTTTTCATGTCGACTTAACAACAATGACAATCAACTACAACATTGTAGTGGCAACACTGGGACATTTCAAAGATGCCCCATTTCATTTTACCTGTGAGTATTAGCATCGATTTGACTAGCGAGAGTAAACAGGAAGAGCATTGCATCCAAATTGGCTAGCATTAACAGCGATATCTCGCACATCAAGTACAGAGGAAATTCTTGTCTTTTTGTGAAAGGGCCCATCCAACAATCACAGAAGACAAAAACAATCAATACTAAAAACAACCAAGCATTCATGATTCTCCCACTCTTCAACATAGCATCATAGCCATTTGATATTCAATAAATAATGACATGTCTAAGCAAATAACAAAAACATTACATTTTCCAAATCAACTTAACCAAATTTTCCTCAACTTAATTAAGCATCAGTGCAGTGTCAACTTCAGAAACATTATACCTCAAATCTTTCTCATGTCCGACACAATCAAACTTCTTCACATTAGGGCATTTATTACGCATGAGCAAATGAGTGGCAGAAGAAATACCGATATACCTCTTTGTCCACATACTTTGTGTAAAATATGAGTACAGCATGTTCATGCATGGCTACATGTACATTTGTGTGCGGGCAAGAGAGAGAGATCTAACCTATCGCAAATAAACTCTGCACAGGGATGGCTCCGATGATGCTAACAATTAGTAGCACGCTGATGACCTGTTTCAATTAAAAGGCAGAGTTTTTTTTTGGTCAGAAAAAGGCAGAGTTCATTAGCAAAAACTGGCTATTGGAACAAGTTTTTCACTCTTAGGTACCATGATGACTATAAAACGAAGAATTGCACAATCAACATTCAAAGCCACGTCCAGGATCTAGATACAGCTCCCACAAATAATTTATTACGATGATAGGTTGGTGGATGTGCAGCAGCTCTGCTATGGATTAGATAATCCTTATCTTCCGTCTTTTTTGCAGAGTGCGACATGATGACCCCAATCGGTGATCAAATTTACAGCCATAATAAGCAAGCGACTATGAGAAATGAGGAACATTCTTTTCTAATTGTGCGAGAACTTCAGGTGATATACTAACATTGTAAGAATGTGTCTTTCACTGGGGGATGGTAATTGAATTTAGGACTTCATCCCGGAAAGTAACAACAGGTCATCACCAATTCCGGCTAGTTTTGCTTGTTGGAAGAGTGATATTATTTGAAAAGATATTTACACTTAACTATTAGTTTTAAGAACTTGATTGTGCTATTGCACGCATGCCACGTGTCCATTCACTTCATTAGCATCTTTAAATGCAAGAGAATAAAAACCATGAGAAGGAAGTGGAAGCAAGCAATTAAATAAAATCAATCAGAGTTGAAGTACCTTAAGAAAAAGTATCCAATCATTACCCATGGATAGGGTTGCCAAAATTTTTACAGCATTATTCCATGATGATGCCACTAACAAAACAAAACTTTGAGATTTCTCTTCTGATATGTAAAAACTTGATGGGGAGATTTTCTCGATCTTTAATCCCAATCTGCACAAGCATAAAATTCCACTAACAGTCAGATTTGGCTTCCCTCAAGTATGAAGGTAGGGATCTCCTCACTCTCATATTAAACTAGGCCGAGAATTAATCAAAATCTGACATAGAATGAGTTTCTTCCTGTTTTCCTGTGTAGATGAAAAACTGAACTCAAATCACTCTAACAACTCTTAGCTCACAGCATTTCAGTTACTGCTAAATGACTTCAGTAAATCAAGACAATTTGAAGTAACACAATCAACTGTATATTGTGATCTGGTTACATTGATACTACTGCTTTCCGAATAAAAAATGGGCAGAACCAAAAAGCATGTACATAAAGGTAGAACAATGTGTTCATAGGGTAGAAATGAAAAGCAAAACAGAAATGGCTTACATCTTCGCTGGTAAGATACCATGAACAAACAAGAATATGGATGCCACGATAAGGAACTTTGAAAGAGAAGTGATGATAGTTGACCCCGAAGCAATAAAGTTGTAGTAGATTGCAGCCAAAACTACTAGTGTGGTTAATGTCTTTTTCTTGTCCTTCCAGAGCAATGTGTCAGCAACTGCAAAACAAGATATTACAGCTGTCTTACACAAAAATGTCCCAGGGGCAATAAGCCTTGTAGCAAACAATTACATAACCCAACAATAATGACAATCATTACACCAATTCATGACACCGGATCCTCATGCCCACAGCAATTTGGTCCAAAAAATTGCATCCTTTTAAGAAAAATACTCTAATATTATGCACCAAGGAGAGGCAAAAATGCACAGAAGGCAAATTAAAGATAAAAGACAAGTACCATGGTAGTTCCTATCAGACTTTGCTTTCAGCGAAACCAAAATGTTAGATTCTATAGCCATGCATCTCACATATGTATAGATTGCAATAAAGTTAAACCTCCTGCTCTTAAATCTCTTGTCTCAATGCATGCAGTTTATACCCTGAATTGGGATGCAGTTTTATGGACTTCCATCACCAAAAACTGACGGTAAAAGGCTTGGATAAATATTGAACAGAGTTATCCAAACAAATTAACTAAAATGCTATTTCGGATACTCTGTATCCTTCCTCAAACAGCATCCCGTGTCATTAATAAATTTTTACTCCTGGTATTAGCTGCACACTTCAAAGTCTTTAACATGTTAAGACCAGCTAAAAAGTCATTTTTTTTGCTAAAAGGTCCCATGGATGTTGAGGAAAAAGTATGCTTCAGATAAAACCAAATTAATGCTGCCGGTAACTCTCTCATTGATTCATGCATTCTAGATGTTCCTTATCAATCAGTCATATCAAGATCATCATGACCCTTTACTACTTTCAACGGTAAAGAGAAAGAATCTAAGCAATAAAAATTAGTAAAAGATATATTGTGCAATTGACCACAACATAAATATTCTCCATAAGCACCACATACACTCATGTTCAATAAAATATCCCAGCCAATGACATCCCAAAAGCACCTAATCTAAGGAAAGGTGAAACCAGGACAGATACAGCTACATACCCCTTCCATTTCCAAGATATATGGACGCTTTAGATGGCCCTTCTCTTCTAGACTGATTGGCAGCCCTGAGGTGTGCGTATGACTCTATTGTTCGCTTTATACCCTCCTGCAAGAGATCTATGAGTCCAATCACATCACACAAGTAAACAACTTGGTGTATGTACCAGAGATAACCACTCCAAAACTTCGTCATGCAGAGAAGTTCATTTCATCATCTACGACGCAAGAACATTAATGAATTTTGAAGTACTAGGAAATTATTGGTCTATTCTCATGTAAGTTATCCTGTAGTATTGACACAATATGTTTATTAAAACTACAATAAGAACCTCAGTACATAGATGGACAAGATCTGACTTATTTAAACTTGGTACAGCGGCACTTCACATCTTCATCATGCAACAAAAAGAGGACAGTTTAAGAAGCGAAAAAATTACCATATTGCACTCAAACAGTGCCTTAGTTAAAGTAAATGCAAGTGACTCTTAACCTATCTGATAGAAGAATGAAAACCTGAAGAGGTACAATGGGTGTGTAGCCAAGTCGATCCGTTGCTTTCGAACAGTTAAATGATCTGCTGCAGGAGAGGAGTCTAATGCGCGAAGGTGTAAACTGTGGAATCGGCATCCCGTACTGGCCCAAAAGTCTATAAGTTAACTCCACCATATGTGCAATTGGCATTATAGCAGCAGCAGGAATCTTTATCCGTGGCCTGAAAATCATTACAAGCTCTGAAAAACTAGTATAGCGTACAATGTACATTAGATTTGAAGTCAAAATTATAAACCAATTGACAACAGAGGGACAAGAACTCTGATTGTTCGTTGTTTTTTTCAACTTAGATGGAGACCTGTGATATTAAGTGCTTAACCTAAATTGCCCCAACGACAATCTGGACTAAAATGTGAGACAAAAAAGTAGTAGAAATATTCTGAACAACGAGCTCTCAATAAAATGCTCCCAGGTTTCCTTGAAAGCATTTCCAGTGAACATATCCTTTAGAAGTTCGACGAGTAGAACCTAGTTCCTGATTTGTATAAGGTTAAAGACACGAAATCAGTCAGCGTTGTTGACAACAGTTATCCATTAATTGCAACTGATCAGTCCATGAGAAGCAGAAATAAAAACAACAAATTCGCAGAAGTATTTCACAAAAAATAATCGAGTCACAGTTTGGAACGGTAGCCTCGTCGCTGTTTTTAAATTATGATTAGCTTGTAAACTCAGGATATGCTCTGGATACTAGATTTGATGTTTCATGCATCACATCAGCAGCGTCATTATTACTGGTGTTGTCAAGAAAATTGAAACAATCTACAAGACAACTCAAAATCTGGGCTTCTGCTAGAGCAGCAAGATTTGTTTATCCAAAATCATAGTATCAAGGATGGTCACAACTTCTTTCACCAAGAAACAACAAGAAGTTTCTGTAAACTTCAGCAAGAAAAAATCTTAGGGACGAATGAGAGAATAAAAAAAAAGTACCTTTCATAGCCAAGACCATCAAGAATTAATGAGACAAACTCCCAAAACGTGATTGGCTCCATATTAGTTATAAAATACGCCTGCAGAAACCAATTCTTTTATTTAGAGAATGCCCAAATCAGAATCATCTCCTAGCTAGAGACGGCTTGTATATTATCCAGTACGACTGCTATGTCACCTGATGATTTCGAAAAGAAGGTAATGCAGGTATATCCTTGGGAAACAGATTTCTCAATTTCCTCTATTAACAATAATCAAAGCAGCAATTAAACTCTATCTCAACATTGCCATGGCCAAGAATAGCAGCCATGGCTTCAAGAGAAGCGCAAGCATCTGCTTCGTTGAAAGGACACTCAGTTTGCATGCATCCAGCCTGTAGATAAGGCAACTAACTGGCTCATGTTTAAAACAAATTATCTTTGCCCAAACTAATCTTTATAAATTCAGATTTCAGCCTTCCTCTACAATCCTTCGTTTAAGGTAGTACAGCACCTGTTACCAACTAATAATCGAGAACAGACTATTAATGCAAGCAGCAGGATCTGGACATAAAAACCCTCGGTGCACTTGAGACACTACCATTCCAATGCAGGTCCACAATACAGACACGAAAGAGCAGCAACATCATACATAGTTCAAATCCTGGTGTTTTCTTTTCTTTCCTTGTCTTTAACACGAGACTAAGTGAAGATGGATTTTGATGAGAAGCAGACTGAGTTGATTCAGGCTCAGCCAATTAAGAAAAAAACCTTTCGGCCAGTAATATGCAAAATATAGAGAAGATTAAATGCACCTGCCCTGAAGCCTTTCCTGATACATCACCTCCTGATGCTAGTGCTCTTTCAGCACATATATGGGCATGAGCTACATTTTCAACAAAAGTGAAGTCGTATAGATTGCTGCCATCACCTATAATGAACTGGTCATTTACAAAACAAGCAAATAAGTACGTAAAGAAATAACTCAGTTCATAATCAGCTGGTCATAAGATATTTCTAAAGCAATTACATCAGTTTCTACAAATATCGTTTCTGTATTCAGCTGACAGAAACACTATAAGACTTTTGCAACAGTCGGACATGAAAAAGATTGAGCATAGAGACTAGAGAATAGAGATGAAACCACAAAGAGGGCAACAGTATGAGGACTAGCAATTAGAAGTTTGTGGTAAACAGGGGGAGAAATTGCAAATAAACCGGGAGAACTGCCAGGACAACTTTTTCAAGAAAGTAATGGTATGACGGTGCTAATGATGGACTGGAGGTACAATGAGATAAACTAGAGGATGACATAGATGTTTTATCGCCACGACATCACGTTTGAGACACTAAACAGAGTTTAGCATGACTCAAGTTCATTTATTCAGCCATGTTTGGAATGCAACATAAAGATAAACAAATTACCTTTAATTTTCCCGCTCTGGCAGCATCCACTAAAGAAGGAACCAACAACTTATCACCAGGACCAAAAATGCTGCTAGGACGTATGCAGCATGTCAGGAGCCCATCCCTACCGTTAGACTTAATCACCAAGGCTTCTCCTTCAGCTTTAGTCGCTGAATATGAATCATTGTGCTAAAAGTTCAAAAAGTATGTATTCAAAGTCAAAAGATGATATAAAAGGCAAAAGCTAGCTAAAGGTTCTACATACAGACACATGCATAAGTCGGTATGTACATACATATTACATGCTACTTTTCTTCTAGAAACTAACATTAGAAGCCAAATTACTTTCCTTCATGCAATAAAATGTATAGGCAAGCATTTACTTGTGATAGGGTAGTTTTCAATACTATGAACTTCTAACCAGGTATATACCTTTGGTGGATAAGGCAGCGATTCATCCCCGTTGAGTATTCCATGGACTCCATCAAACACAACACTGGGGGAGCTAGTATAAATAAGTCTCTTTATTTTCAGCTCGACGCATGCGTCAATCACATTCTTCGTTCCTGCGAGTTCGAAAGAAAGTAAAGACAAGAACCTCATTACAAAATTAAAATCCAGGAGACAAAACAAACCGTACAAGATGGGCAAATTTACCTTGCACGTTGACTGAATAATGGAGCTGATGGTTATTGATGGATGAATTAGGAGCAGCCATGTGGAAGACCACCACAGCTCCTTCACATGCTGTGGAACAAAATGAGACAGCTTATATAACCGAAAAGGAAAAAAATTATTTTCTTGATTAAATCTCTCAAACTTAAAACCCGTCAAACACTATAGATTATCCCACACTACGAGCAAGCCCACCAGCGATTCCATGTAACAATGAGTAAGTAAACAGAAGCAACAGTGGTAAACGTATTGATATGAAGACAGAAAAGTTGCAACCTTTGAGCACTTGGGCCTTCTCTCGGAGATCGACAGACACGTATTGAGCGCGGCCTGACCTCAAAGCCTCCCCGAGGGTCCCGTTCTCTTCGGACAGCTCGAGCTCGATCTTCGACCCCAAATCAGCGACGCGGACCGAATACATCTCGTACTTGATGATCATCTCCACCAAATGCCGCGCCGCAAAGCCTCTCCCACCGGTCACCACGCACCATCGCTCGTCCCCAGCCATTCTCCTGCAATGCCCTTTACTGCACACACACGCGCTAACTGTTCAGATTCTGCCATCGGAGGCTTCCCTCGGAAATTGCACACCACATGCTAACTAAAACTACTAGCAGAACAAGAAGCTAAAAAACACAACTTCCCATTTCTCTACGGAGAGAGTCGGCATCGGTGGAGCTCAGTGGCATGGAGACAATGCAGGAAACATTCGAATGAGAAGTAAAAATCGGAACTTGACAAATCTAATGCTTCGTTTCTTAGAGTGTTACATTGCCGAATTCGATCGCTCTAACCTTTTGGAGCGGAAGCGCTGGTGGGAGATGGATTGGATCCCGAAGCCGAGGACGTTGGGAAGATCGAATGAGTATATGGGAGTGAGGGTGTGACTGTTCGAGAGTCGAGAGATATACAACAGATGTCAGATGCAATCGCGGAGAGAGAGAGAACAAGCGTGTCCCACTTGCTGTCGTTTATTGGTTGTGGAATCGCGCGGTCTAGTCGGACATGGCAAAGACTCTCTGTTCGTCTTCTCCGTTATCTCATCGGGCACGCATTGTCACTGGCCATTGGTCGGAGCCGCAGATTCTCTCGGATTCGGATCGGAGTTTTTGGGGTCAGGAAACGTCAAACCGGCTCGACTGATCCGCCCACCGTCTAGGCAGGCTTTGAAGATGTTGGATTTGGGCTTAAGCCCTTCAAAATCGAAACGAACGACATTGAAGCCGGGAGACAAAAAAAAAATACTCTAATTTGGAAAAAAGAAATCCGGCAATTTTATATAGGGATATTAATAGGGGTGAGTATGGTTCCATAGTAGAACCGGAAATCAAGGAATCGGACCGGTTTCAGTTCTAGAATATGCAAGGTAAGTTTCATGTTCGAAAAACTTGGGAACCGATTCAGACGGGTAGGTTTCAAGTTAGATATAAAACAAGAAAAACACAAAATCTTGTTCCAAGTTTCAACTTTCATGAGTGTGTAATATGAACCACTACTCTAAGTTTCCATTTTTAGTAATATCCATGATTAAGACTTTTACTGTGTTAATAAATACGAGTTGTGCATTGTAGCAATAAATTGTGATCATTAAAAGTGATGATACACTGTAATTGTTCGATTCAGAATACTAGTGGAATCTGGATAGACCCTAGAACCTGTGACAGGGTAGGTTTCAGTTTCCAAGATATGCATGGTAGGTTCCAGGTTCCGAAAATTGGAGAACCTATTTCGACGGGTAAGTTCTAGGTTTTAGGTAGAACTTGGGCTGATTCTAGAGCCGTTCACTCGTAGATAATAATATCAAGAGGAAAATACACAAAATTCTCGTGGATTTTCAAGGTGAACTTTGAACAATTACGCAAAAAGGCTCCAAACTTTCATTATTTTATTATTATTTTTAGGGTTAACACCACGGAAAACTCCAAACTGGTACACCTGTGATAAATTTACCCAAAACTATTTTTTTGACCACAAAAAACTCCAAACTGATACACTTGTGACAAATTTACTCCAAACTGGTACACCTGTGACAAATTTACCATCCATTAGTTTTCTTTAAATCTAACCGTCATATTGCTGAGTTGGATGGCACGCGACAGTTCATGGGTGCACCAGTTTGGGGTTTTTACCCTCTGTTTGTCATAGGTGTATCAATTTAGGACTTTTCGTGGTACTAACCCAATTTAACGAATGATAAATTTATATTATGTGTACCCGTTTGTATTTTTTGTGGTAAAAAAAATTAATTTATGGTAAATTTGTCACAGATATACCAGTTTAGAGTTTTTGGTGGTCAAAAAAATAGTTTGGGGTAAATTTGTCACGGGTGTACCAGTTTGGGGTTTTTCACGGTCAAAAAAATAGTTTAGGGTAAATTTGTCATAGATGTATCAGTTTGGAGTTTTTCGTGGTATTAACTCTTTTTCTTATTTAATTACTCGACAAGTGTTCTAAATGCACTCTATAACAAGATCATCAATAAAGAGAAACAGGACTTCTAGAAGACACGAACTAAACACTTCAATTGGAGAATCGAATAGTAGAAGAGTTAGAATAAGTTATAAGTTACCAAATCATCGAAAGTGAGCTCGATTCGATATGACTTCCTATTGCCTATTTAGGAATCTATTTATATCTAAAGTAATTGTGATATGACGTGTCACAACTCATGCGTTTGGCCATGATTGGAAGCTCGTCTAAATTATTGGATTAACTGGGATGAGAGTATGATCGATCGATCGATCTGCCGTGCTTACGCTACCTTGATCCGATGATATTTGCTAACTTGAAAATGCTCACAAAGTTTTCATTGTCGTAATACCCGGAAACCCGGCAACGCCGCGCCGCGAGATCGCCGGTTTCTCGTGCCCTAGTCTTCAACAGATCCATGCACACCAAATGGATGTCTTCAACCTCTTCCTAGTTCCTCGTACCTAACCAGACCAAAGTCACATATAAGTTAACTTCATGCTTCGGTGTAATTTCGACCAGAAGTAATTACCAACATTTGATATTGCCCGAAAACCTTTTGGACATTACTATGTCATCTCACAAAACCCTAATGATCTTCACTCTCTCTTTGCTCTTGTTTCTTGCAGGTCCATACAAAGCCGATGCGTGCCTCCAGCATGGAACGGTTCCTACCGTCGGTGCTAAGCGCGACGCTTCCGATCATAGTCTGAACCAAAGGCTGGTGGCTCGGGACGTCATCACCTTGAGCGTCGGCGGGGTCAAGAACACCAAGAAATTCGTCGAGATGATCCCAAAGCTCAAGAGCGTCCAGCAGAGCCCGTACTCGGACCCATCGAAGCTGCTCGGCTGCGTGGACGACCTGATCGATAACTTGAGCAATCTCGAAAGCATACTCAAGAGGTTGAGGCATCTCAAGGACCCATACGTCACTTACGACACGCGCGAGTTGGGTAGGATTCATGGCCGGATCATGGGCATCTCCGGCGCTTGCCGTGACGCACTGAAGGATGTGGACGGAGTTGTGATTCAGATGCTGAACAGCAATCTCGCAGACGTTGCACTGCTCATTGGCAGCGTCGAACGCGCCGTTTTCGGCATCCGCGTTTCGGACAAGGGGGCATGAAAAACTTAATTACCAAGTGATCTCCGTGCTCTTGATCACATATAATTACGTCAAAATGTGCGCCTCACACAAATAAATAAATGTGCTTCTAAGGTACAAGACTCATTACAAAGTGCCAAAAAATGCAGAAGCTATGTTCTTCTTTGTGGAGAAATAAATAATGACGACCTAATCGTATCCAGATTTCGTCAGCATCACCCCATTTTTCATGAGAATGCCTATATCTTTCTGACGGACATTTATTTATTTATGTGCGTGTGACTACGTAGCTTTTTATATTTTTGGTGAGGTTCAGTGGGAAATTGTCAAATGCAATCGCAACATTCGTTAAGGAAGTCATTCTAAGTTCAAACAAGTCAGATCAAGCAATAAAGCCAAAGTCCATGTTGCAACAGACATAATACGTAAGATATATGTGCATTCGATTATCCTTTTTTAGGCTGCGTTTGACCATCTGGATTTCTAGCTATGATAGGATTGGATAGGATATGATATGAAATCCAGAGATTTTTTCAATTCTATCCACGGTTTGGTGAATCGCGGTATTAAAGTCGAATACATCCATATCCTATCATGTTCATTGTTTGGTATTTACGTTGTAAATGAACCTGAAAATGCATATATGGAGACTAAGAATTTCTCATAATTCACTACCAAATCTAGTAAAAGAGATAAAATATGATCATTCACCTTTGCGACTATGAAATTTTTTGCCTCTCTCGCTACTTTCGTTCAACTCCAACATGAACCACAAAGTTGTGGAATAGGAGTTTCGACTCTCTCTTTGGTTTCATAAGCTTTTGATGTGAACCAGAAAGTTACGAAGGAGAAGAACTTTTGACTCTCTCGCAAAACTTCAATATGAACCAAAGATACGACAGAGCAGAAGGAGATGGATATGCTAGGTTTGTTTTAGAAATTTCATTGTCCCTCAATTTTCAAGAGTTAGAAAGATCATTTTCAAGTTCGAGTTTGTTCATTTAAAATATTATTTCATTTTTAATTACTTATTTTATATTACCTTCCATCCTTTCTTAGTTAAAATTTTAGTAGACACTAGACTATACTATTATACCCAAACTATGTAATTATATAGATAGCAAGTATATATGTATATATACAAACTATACATATTATAACACAGAAAACAAATCAAATATATAAATAAAAATGAAAATATTGTTTTTTTTTTGTTATATTGAACTTTCTTTTTTATATTAGAATACAAATATATCTTATGTTTAATTGTTATTTAAATTTTATATTTTAAGAAGTTTGTATTTCGAGAAAAATACATGAAGATAAGAAATCATATCCACCTTTATCCCACCTCCCCATGGGATAATTTTATCTAGACTACATTCTCTTATATCCCATTTTATTCTATCATGACTTTTATCGTGATTACCAAACGTAACGAGGGATAAGTGCATTAGAAGTCCTAAAACTTATCATGAAAGTGCAATTGAGTCCTAAAACTTATAAAAAGCACAATCAAGTCCTAAAACTTTTTAAATTGGTGCAATCAAGTCATTCCGTTAACTCCGTTCAATTTGGCTAACAGAATGCTAATGTGACTTCTTTTTCTCTCTCCTGCATAGCACTAACGTGGCCAAAATGACGTTGTTTTGGGCCAAATTTGATCTTTTAATAGAAAATCTATTTAAATTATTTTTGAAAATAAGCTAACTTTAAAAATAAGGAAAACCAGTGAGTTTGCCTTACCTTTCCTTTTTTTTAATATAATTAAAAAATCATATTTGAATCAAAACGACGTCGTTTTATCCTTATCCTTTATGTTTTTGCCACGTCAGTGCCACGTGAGAGAGAGAAAATAATTAAAAAAAGCCATGTGAGTATTTTATGTTAGCCAAATTAGATGAAGTTAAAGGAATGATTTGACTGCACTTTTTTTGTAAGTTTTACGACTCAATTATATTTTCGTAACAGTTTTAGGATTGCCAATGCACATATTTCTTCTTTTAATTTCCTAAGTTTGTGAGATTGCAATCTTCCTCCAATCATGCCTAAGCATCACCTCGAAAAGGACCTTCAAGCCAATGTGCTTTCGGGCTAGACAAGAGACTACAAAGCTTGACATACTCAGTTACATCTAACCTCTTCAAAGATGTTAAACCTAGTCATGTCCGGTTAATGCTTTGGTCAGTCATCACACGATGAAGCTGCATAAACATCTCTTCGAAGTCAAATACTAAAAGATGTCATCTTATGGTCATCTTAACATTAGAGAAATAAAAAATTAAATTGACTTGGTAAGTTCCGGTCCGTTCGAGTTTAGTTTTTCCTCGTATCTAGAACAGTTGTTAGAAATCATTTCCTAGGAAAATTCAGGGAGATTATACAATTCTTGTCTCCACCATTGATGGTTCCTCCAGGGAGGCTAGATAGAGCAATGAGCGGGGAGTTTCTTAGTTGACTCTCTGAGTACAGTGAACAAAAGAAGTCAGCTCGTATTGCTGTCTTAGATTCTGACATCCCACCGCATAACAATTTTGACTTGCTCATAATCCCCAAGTATAATAAAGAAGAGAGCAATTAGGTTGACTTTAATACTAAATAATAGCCAGCATTTGTCCATTAATAATGTCGCAAGTCAGTAGCTAGAGAGACTTCTTCTCTTGGCTTTGCAAGTTGCAATTTCTTGAGGTTTGACTACATTTCAGATCAGCCCTAGCTTTGTCTTTAGACACTCAGACATTTTGAAACGTGATCTCTCCAAATTTTTATAGTCACAAATGGGAAATCCTACATTGACCTCACCTAGTATAAACAAAAGTGCGGTTGCTCCTTTGATATGCATAGATGCATCACGAGATTCGGAGAAATTCTTAAGTGCTTTGGTTGAGATGCGCCGAGCCCGACTTGGAGCTTGCGCATTATTGCCCGTCATATAAAACATCTTCCATAAAAAATATATGACCATGCCGGATCCGGTTAGACTAGGGTACAGAGTCGGAATTCCTTGGAAAAACACAATCGCCAAACTCGTCCACATTTGGCTAAGCCTAATTATCGAGCCGAGATAGACCGGCCAAACATTTTGCCCGAATGGGGCAGCCTCATTAGACAATTACGCCCATGAACAAGTCTAGCCACAAGTGATGAAGATCTAGCTTGTATTAATGAGTAATGTCAAAGGATTTCAAGCCTTGAGTTTATGATCTTATGTTGAAAGTGGCTACATATATAAAGTCCGGATAAACCTCACAAAACCAACAATTTGCAATTAATTATTTCTACGCTCATTTCTCACTTACAAACTAGGTGGGTGGAAAAAGCAAAGTCTAGTCAAGAACTACTTTACTTTGGAGTTTCGAGCATGAATAGGTTTTGTCATGATCATAGAAAGTTACCTGATTAAGATCTAGCTAATTTGCGTCATCCCGTATGTAATGTCAAAGGATTTCCCGCTTATAATTCTAAGATGGTATGAAAAGATTGGGCTTTGACTCCAAACCTCTTCCACCCCTTATAAATTATTTGAAAAGCTTAATATTCTTAAAAATGATTGCTTATATCGCTTACAAAAATCAATGGACGTAAAAAAAGATTCACTGTCTACGAAAATATTTTGACATAAATTGTTGTTGATAATAAAAGCATTTTTCATTAGTTAATCATTTCAAATTATACAAACAATCATTTTTCGAATTTTTTTTTTCTAAATAATTCATTTTCGCGAAGCAAACGGAGCCTGAGTAGTTGAAAGAAGGCACAAGTTTATAATTAGTTAAGATCACGGAAAATCCCATAGACAAGCGATCCGGAATCAGTTGCTTTAGGAAATATATTTTGTACGAAGAGATCGTAATAGCTTGTTGACAATCAATCTTTCGCGCGACCGATGTACGATATAAAACTCGAACTTTTGATATATATGAACAATGCAATCGCTCAATACGATGATACTTTGAGCTCTCCAGCTATCTCCGGCTGACCTAATAATTTTACTAATATAATGTAACTCTTCTCATATCTTAGCTATACAGTAGTAATAATCTCAGCGGGGGGAACTAATTAAACAAAGAGATCAGCAAAAAGAAAAGGGCCTTTCTATCTAAGAATAATGACACAAACAGTCCATAAACTCTAGCCCAATATGCAATGTCGTCCATGAAGTTGTAACTTATTCAATGTGATTTCTGAACTTTTGGTAAATATTCAATCTAGTCCCTAGACTATATTAAAATATCTAATCTTATCATTCCATTGATTCTAATTCATCGACAACATTGAATATTTCCATAAAGTCCATGGACTAAATTGAATATGCACCAAAAGTTTAGGAACCATATTGAACAAGTTAAAAGTTCATAGATGACATTGCATATTGAATCAAAGTTCAGAAACCGTTTATGTCATTTTCCCTTCTATCTATCATGCCTAGCAGACTACAGTGGCTGCATTTTAGCACTACCATGACATATGGGCGGCCAAGATCAATATGCTGTAGTGGAAGACCAGCAGTTATATGACTTTCGTTCGCCTTTTCTCTTTGTTCAGGGCATAAGTGAAGATGTCTCTTTCCACTGACACCCGCATGCATGGTTTTCTCTTAGTCCACTTCCAAGCAAGTGCCTTAAGCTGGTGGAAACACATGAAGTTGGGTGTGCACCCGCCTAAAAGCTTAAGTTGTTAGAAAACGACTTGTAATGTATTCTGTATCTTGATAATCCTCCTCGTACGAAGGCGGCCCGATGAAAAAAGTGCGAACCCCTATGCCATGTGAAAGAATTGTCGAATCGCAATTTTTCCATAATGAGATGGAACCTATGAGGCGAGAGGAGGGTGCCGTAAGGAATTGAACTCGGTACTTTTAGTTTTGATACCGGTTTGGAGTCGAGTGTGTGGTCATGTTTATTCTAAAAAACTTAAATTGCCAGAGATTAATGCGTAATACGTATTTCGTACCTTCGAATAGGTCATGTATATTTTGTAAAGAGTATTTAAGAGACTCTGACATATTGGAAATTAAGCTACATATTGGCTACACTTGATTACTCTTGAGCCTTGTCCTATGATACTGGTACGGTGAACGAAACTCGTGACACTGAAAGAAAAAGGTAGAATAATTGTATAAAAAGCATTGTGCATCGTGTTATTGTATGAATCCTTACTCGGTCTAATCTAATAGAAAATTAGTAGACAATAAGGGTCCGTTTGTTTAAAAAAAAAAATTCCGGAAAATTACTTTATGATTTCTCCATATTTGAATGACGGAAAACTAATCGATTTACAGAACAACAAGCTTAGATTGGGGGAAAACAACTTCCAATTCTGGCAAGAAGGTGGTCCATTTGTTTATCTTAAAACTTCATGATAAATGAAATCACTATCCGTGGAAATCTTTTTCAAGGAAAATGGGTAGTTTTCATTTGTTTGATGGTTTAGAGAAAATATTTTTCTTCTTGCTAGAAGAGGAAGTCGTTCACCTCCAATTCAAGCTTATTGTTTTCGGTCCATGAAAACACATTTCGTAGATTTATTAGCTTTCCGTCGTTCAAATATCGAAAAGTTGGAAAATAATTTCTCGGCACGCACCCCGTCAGGAATATGGCCGCGACGAAGAACATTGCTTAAAAAGCCTTGGTCAGCTTATGATTCATCGTTGTCACAGAGAGACTTTAGTCAGTTCTTGATTCCCAGCTAAGTACATGCACATGCACACTCTCACCCTCCACACGCCAAGCTGGCCACGTGAATATATCGATTTCTATCTCTCCTTCCATAAAATTTCCTACTTCCTTCCCAGATGCTGCCCTAACAAATTAGCTTTTGCCACGACAAGAAAAGGTCTGATGTTGACCTGTTTGGTGTCTTATCTGTTGCAATAGAAGTTAGCGAAGTGGCATTAGAAGTTTGGCTAATAAACAGACTGGCAAAGTCAATAGGCACACAACAGAGTGGCACGCAACAGAGTGGCAAAGTCAGTGGGCATACGCCCTGCTGGTAAAGGGACTGGGTCGGTGAAGACGCTAATATCATAGGTGCGGGGTTCGGCTCCCGCGTTCTGTAAAGAGAGAAAGCAAAAGTCAAAGAGAATGAGAGTTAGAGATAGGACATACAAAAAAAAAAAAAAGAAGAAGAAACAAACTGGCACAAACTAGCTAGACGAATGAACATCCGACCCTCGAGAAATCAGGGGTGCAAGCGAGTCAAGCTACTCTAACTCAACTAGTTAAGTACTATTCAAGCTCGATAAGATCGATTTTCGAGTTCGTGTAGACTATTTGAGTAGATATCACTAGATCTATCAAATGGGTGGGTCGGGCCTGATCATAAATGGTGCAACCCATATAGACCCATTTAACTCGTTTATGACTTATTTATTGCAATGCAAATCTAGTAACTTATACCCGACCCAACTCGCACCCAACTCATGATTGACTCGACCCATATTCCTAAAACACTTCCATATTTGATCCAATCTAGGAAAACCCGTACTCAAACTGAGGTGAGAGTATGGAGTGAGTGATCGCGAGATCGAGTAAAAGCGAGAGAAAATGAAGAAAGAAACATAGTTATCACTCATTGAACTGAGTGAGGGTAAAGCTCAAAGTGTATTTGAGTTGAGCAAGGTTGCTAGTGAGCCTAATAGAATGTTTTTACTAATTCGCAATTGCAATTAATGCATACTTGTGCTATTCTTCATACTTCCAAACTCAAGTTCAAGCTCAAGTCGAGTTCTTGACCTTTGGTTTGAGTCGAACTTGAGCTACATACTGAGATCTGATCTTGGTAATCGACCTTACGAAGTCCATTTTCGGCTTCTGTAACATCTCATCGAGCAAAAGCTCGAGGCTTAAGCTCAATCGAACTCGAGTCAAGTGTCGCAGTCTCAATTTGTGTGAACTGAGTCTTGAAATTTCAAGCCCTCTTGAGTTACACAATCGGAGGAATCATTGAGTTATATGAGGTGTAGCAAGAAGATATGAGGTTGGCAACCTTAAGCGACATCGTTTCATGATAACCTCAACCTTTTTTTTCTCCTCTCGGGTAAATTACGATCGTTGCATACTTATACTTCTCAAATGCGTCATATAGAACACACTTCCTATAACAAGTCTACTACATATAATTTCAATCTTCTTGCTGCTAGAGCATACTTTATATAAGGAAAAATTACCGAAAAATTCATAAACTTATTGCAATTGTGCCAATTCAGCTTTAAACTTCTTCTTTTTTGCCAATTGAGTCATAAATCTTTTGTATTTGTACCAATTCAGTTCATTCGGTCAACTTTTGTTTGTCAGAGCTGACATGGATAAATTTTAATAATATTTTAATATTTATTCGAATAATTTATTTATTTATTTATTCTTTTCTTTCTTTTTCTTTCTTTTTTCCTTCTCCTTCTTCCTCCAGCCGGTCGCCGATCGACGGTCGGCCAAAGGCAAGGGCGAGGTCGGCCTTGCCCAACGACGGCGAGGCTGGAGAAAGACGGAGAAGAAAAAAAAAAGGACTGAATTGGCAAAAGAAAGGGATTTAGGACTTAATTGGCACGATCGCAATAGATTTAAGACTTTATCGGTAACTTTCCCCTTTATATAATGAGTCAGTCAATCGAAAAATGGACTGACGTGAATAACATTAGTTGGAGAGTCAAATGCTCCCCTTGTGCCAGATATACGAGTCGCGACATCATCGTCATACCAAACCTTAACGCCCTTAATAATGTAAATAAATGGATACTTAGATCTGAAAATTTGATATGCGTTGACCCATAACCGAGAAACACGCCTTATGCCATGAAGATTATATCGCGGTCAAACTATAGATACATCAATATATGGGAACACAAGAGTTCAAACTGGTCTAGTCGTAACTAACCAATTAAATATGTGAGAAAACTATAGTATACTGTGAATATAATCGAATTCACCGAGAGAGGAAAAGACCTGGCTATGCAAATCCGTATTTTTCATTTATCGTGTAAGGGAAATGAGAAGCATATCGTACATCATGCATGCATGATTATTTCTCGAGCAATCATTTTTCAAAGAGTTAGAAGGATGTCATTTCGAGGAAAATGGGCAAAAGAAGACTACTGTTTAAGTTAAGTACTAAGTTCAGAATATTTTTTTTTCTCCTTGACTAAAGTAATTGTAATTATAATGACATCCATGGTAACTAACGAAGAAAATGTCAAATGATCATCCTACGAACTCTATAAATAGGCCCCCATTCCATAGTATCAAAGCACACACAAGAAAAAACAATACCCATCATTAGCTTTTCTATCTATTATCAAACATTCCAAATCATTCTAAGCTCGTGCTAGCCTTTTGTACCGATATGTCTAGTGGTCACGAGCAAACCCTTGTTCAGAAGTCGGGAATCGGCATCATCGGTGCCGGGATCAGCGGCATCGCGGCTGCTAAAGAGCTCTCCAGCTACAACCCAACCGTCTTCGAAGCCACCGGCTCGATCGGCGGCGTCTGGGAGCACTGCTCCTTCGCTTCCACGAGGCTCCAGACCCCTAGGTGCGACTTCGAGTTCTCGGACTACCCATGGCCCGAGAGGGACAACGCCAGCTTCCCCACCCATGTCGAGATACTGGACTACCTCCGCGGGTACGCCGCGCACTTCGACGTGCTGAAGTACGTCAAGTATAACTCTAAGGTTGTGGAGATTCGTTACGTCGGCGAGCATGCAACGTTGGCTTCGCCCCGTCGTGATCGCGGAATGCTGAGCTCTAGCGAGTATGGTTCGTTGTTGAAAGGCCAACCCGTTTGGGAAGTTGCCGTAGAGACCGGTCCTTCGAAAACCATTCAGGTTCTCAATCAAACATTCTTTCTCGAAAGCGTTCTACTTTGGTCATACATTTTGCGCGATCTTAGGTCTCGTCTTCTTGTTGCAGTGGTATGCCTTCGAGTTCATCGTGATGTGCATCGGAAAGTACGGCGACGTGCCGAGGATGCCGGTTTTTCCCCGGGACAAAGGCCCGGAAGCATTCCGAGGCGAGGTCTTGCATGCCATGGACTACGCAAGGCTCGACGAAGACGGCGCGAAGAACCTGCTCAGAGGGAAGAAGGTGGCCGTCGTTGGCTACAAAAAATCTGCCATTGATCTTGCAGTGGAGTGTGCGGAGGCCAACCAAGGTATATAACACCATGAATTGCATCCCAACTTACTAATCATTAACTCCAATTTAGAAAATTTTCAGTTTTCGATTATTGGGTTCTTATGGGTATGATTATTTATCATATATCAAGCTAGGTCCGAAGAGTTCTTTCAAAATCGTCACCTCTCAAAAAATTCAAGATGATTGCACAAAGGCCAAGACAAACTTTTCCTCGTACCGGATCAAAGATATACCTTAATATCGTGAAACCCTTGCGGTCCTAATTCTTGATTAGTATTATTATTATTGAAGATTAACCTTAGGCTTACCTTCAATTCTATGTAAATAATAATAATAATAATAATTAGGGCCTGAGGGACAGCCATGCACGATGGTGATAAGGACCCTGCACTGGACAGTCCCTTCATACTGGATATGGGGACTCCCATTCTTCCTGTTCTACTCAACAAGGTCCTCTCAGTTCCTCCATGAAAAGCCCAACCAGAGCTTGCTCTGGACTTTCCTGTGCCCTCTTCTTTCACCTATGGTAAGCCCAATTTCTGCTCACTGGTTAGCGTCAAGCAATGTCACCAACGAAAATCACAGTTCAAAGAATGGTTTGGCCATGACTCAACATGTTCCTATCTCCCTTTTGGTTTTGACAGAGGAGGGCAATCTCAAAGTTCATCGAGTCATACTTGGTGTGGAAGCTGCCGCTGGTGAAGTGTGGGCTGAAACCAGACCACCCATTTGAGGAGGACTATGCATCTTGCCAGATGGCCATCTTGCCCGAGAGCTTCTTCTCAGAGGCTGACAAGGGCAAGATTCAGTTCAAGAGGGCTTCATCGAGATGGTGGTTCTGGAGTGGAGGGATCGAGTTTGAGGACAGGTCCAAGCTGGAGGCGGATGTGGCGATCCTGGCCACTGGTTACGATGGCAAGCAAAAGCTCCAGTCTTTGTTGCCTGAGCCTTTCAGGAGCTTGGTTGTGGACTCCTCTGGGGTCATGCCTCTCTACAGGTAATTCATTCCCACGCTAGTTTTATCATTCGGATCATCGCCATTATCAGAAAATGTTCGAGGTCGGACCATACCCTGATCTGGTCTAGTTACTATTTGCTACCAGGCCCATAAACGGGTCAAAAATATTTCCATCTTGGACAATATCTGATTATGATCTTTTTTGGCTGCAAACAGAGGCACAATCCACCCCATGATCCCAAACATGGCCTTTGTGGGATACATCGAGAGCGTGTCGAATCTTCACACGGCGGAGTTGAGGTGCAAGTGGCTGGCTCAGCTGGTCAATGACAAGTTCAAGCTGCCCACAGTTGAGGCCATGATCAGGCAGGTAAGCCAGGAGATGGAGGTGATGAAGAGAGCCACCAGGTTCTACAAGAGGCACTGCATCTCCACCTTCAGCATCGACCACAGCGACGAGCTCTGCCGAGAGATGGGCTGGAGCCCTTGGAGGAAGGGCAACTGGCTCTCAGAAGCCTTCAGCCCCTACAGCAGCCAAGACTATGCAGACCAGAAGGTGAAGAAGAAGAATGACTAAGCCGAGAAGCAATGGCGGGGTTGCTGTACTAGTGGAGATTAGGACAGATGAATAAGGGCAGATGAAATGGTGTTGGTTAGCTATACGAGTTTCTGCTTTTGACCGTTGGAGGTCCTGTGCGCAATTCTACTATCTGTGATATTTTTGCTTGGTATTAGTTAACAAATTATACCTATGGCTATGGATACGTTTGTTGTGAAAAATATATTGAGTTTTCATTCTCCAGTTTGACCCACTTGCTTGAAATTTCCTAGAAATTGAGTGAACTTTCGAGTAAAACAACAAATGAATGTTTCAAAGAAGATTTGGAGAAAAAAAAATTGCCTGGTATATCAGAAAAGGCAATAGACTCAGTGACATGTTGAATTTGCTGGGATGGAATTGAACTTGTCTGTCACATCTTTTTCGGGATAATTACCAAAAAAAAAGTCGTAATTTTATATGGTGACCAATTCGATCTTAAAACTTTTAATTTTGTCAATTTAGTCATAAATCCTTTTGACGATTTGTTAATGTAGTCCTTCCGATCAATTCTGACTGAAAAATGCTTATGTAAACGATTTCTTCACTTTTTTTTTTTAAATTATCTGAATATTTTCTTTTTTTTCCTTGTTTCTTTCTTTTCCTTTTCTTTTCTTTTTCCTTAAAATTCTAGCCGGGGCCCCAACGACGGTCGGCGATCCTCGCCGGCCAATAGGCAAGGGGATGGATCTTGGTGAAGGCTAACACCCTCGCCTGTGGCTAGGGAGGGTGTGGAGGCCCTTGCCCATGGCTGTCGAAGGCGTCGCCGATCGACCGCTGGGGCCCCACTAACTAAAAATCCAATGAAGGGAAAACGAAAAAGAAAGAAAAAAAGGGAAAAAAAAAAGAGAAAAAGAAAATTTTGATTTTTTTTTAAATGTAAAAAAAAATTTACGTTAACGCCGACCGTGCCATGTAAGATGTCCAGTATCAATGTCGGAGATTTTTTATTAAAATTAGTCAAAAGGTTTAAAACTAAATTGACAAAATTGAAAGGTTTAAAATTGAATTAACTGCCGTACAATAGAATTAGAAAGTTTTTGGTAATTTCTTTATTGTTTTTCTAAAAAAAAAAAAAGGGTCGGTGACTTCGAGGAATGGTTAAACTTAGAAGTCAAAAAAAAAAAATACATGATGCTTGGGCTTATTGCAATTAATGAGGGGTTCATGCTGTTCCTGCATGGCTTCCATTTGGCCACAATTCTGCAATAAACCCATTGATGGGTAGAAGAGAGCAGCAACCACTTGTAACCCAGCAACCTCTGCTTATTCAATGGAGTAAAATAAGGGGACAATAGGGTAAAAAAAATATAAGAAATTGATCTGTTGAGCATAATCATCATTCAATGGCTTCAGATCTGATTTGTTGTCTGTAGTTGAACCAAATCTCAATTGCTATACACATTGCTAATGTGAACATATGCAACTTGGAAATGATGACTTATGAGTACTTAACAGTCAAATTGGCTGCTGAAGTTTATCATTTTAATTGGTGAAAAATTATTCAAAAAAAAAAATATCACAAGACTTTAGAAGATCACAAATTTCCATGTTCACATTTTATTATAAGACTTGAGATTGTTAATGTCAGATAAAAATCAAATTTCAGATGTTAAAATAAAAAGCAGGAGTAGGATGCTATTCCAAAACACCAGAAGGCTGACAATTTTGAGAATTGTCCATTGATCTCATTTGACAAAAGCAATGTACAATATATGTCAACTTGTCAAGTACAGTTCATCATGCTGTGAAAATTAGAGTTAAAGTGGTATCCAACATCTTCAAAAGCTCTGATCCTTATCTTATTTCTATTTTATTCATTTCCTTATGTTTTTTTCTTCTCTTTTTTCTCTTTTTTCCCCCTTCTTTTGCATTATGAGGTGGGTGAACTATTGTCTAGCATAAGTTCAATGCCAAAGGGGAAGGGAAAGTTTCAACATGAAATCCAGCTGTGGAACAGAAGAACCTCATGATGTACGGAATGATGATGTGGAATCACTTATCTGGTCGATTAAAAAAAATTCATATATATTATTATGTAATATATGTATACATATTAAAACTACAAAATTTCCCAATAATTGGTACCTAGACAGAGGAAAGCACATTCACTTCCTTCCCTAGAAGCTATTTTTTCCTCTTGGTGGCTTGCCTGCTTCAAGCTTTCTTCTGCAAGCCTTATTAATGTGGGGGAGGAGGAGGGGAAAAGAGTTCTAACAAACAGACTACAAAGTACAAAAAGAAGCAACTTGATCCTCAGAAAAATCTGCATCTGCAAGAAGCAAAGATTTGATTACCCAAAAAAAAAAATCAATCTTTGTCACGATAACCACTCCCCATCATCAATTCCTTCAATTTCTCCTATGTCCATGCTGTTCCATCAACACAGAAAAAGAATGGACAGAAGTTAGCTAGCACAGAACCAAAGCAAAAATCACATGGATATGAACTTAAACAATCAGAATATGATCATTTGGTATCATTTCTTGCTTCTTTTTGGTCACTCCACTAAGCTAATTGAGTCACATATCACACCCATTACTGTTTATATGGGTCAGTTTGGATCTTCAAGACAAGGACAGTAAACTCCTACAGAGAATACGTGTTCTTCAAAGTCTAAGAAAACTTTGTAACTGGGCCTGCCACGAATACAATCTCCTTCATTGTTGACTAACCATGCCATATAAAATGCTTAATGTTATAAGAAGCGAGTCTACTTTCTTAGCTGAACTGCATCAATTTGATTATGGTTTCCTGAGAAAACTATCAGTTTGCGCACTTAAAGCTCAACACTGATGGTGAATAAACGAAGCTGATTCCAACCATCAGACAAAAGGACTGCAAGAGAAAGGCATATATGTATGTACTCAATTTCTGACTTCTTTTAAAAATTTTCAAAAAATTGTGGACTCTTACCAAGGCAAGGCAGGATCTTGGTAATAGTCCTCTGAGAAGCAATCATTGAGATGTTGCTGCAAGCAATTCTCATTTGAACTCAACCAGAAAGGGAACTCCATGACCTCATCAAAGGGTTGGTAATCATCATCCTCAGCCCTCACTTCAGGTCCAATATCCATATCCTTCAAGCACTTGAACCACCAGGCTGATGTGACCAGGTTCATGGCATCATTCCACTCCATCTGGTGCTGCTCCCCAATTGACCTGATCTCTGCTATCTCCTCATCGGCCACCACCTGATGCAACCCTCCACCACCACTAGGTGACCCGGACTCAGTGGCCTCAGCCACAGCCACCATGGGAGGCCCCTCAGAAGAAGAAGCCCCAATCGAAGGAGGAGCCTCCTCTGCAGCAACAGACAAGGGAGGAGAGGAAGATGATGATGGAGATGAGGCTGAGTAGATGGATGGTGGGTTGTTACCATTGTGGTAAAGATTGGTCTCTACGAGGTTGTCAAAATCATGGAAATTCAGATTGAGCCCTAAGGGCTGGTTCGGGAGTGTGAAGTTCAGGCTCTCAGCAGCAGGTAAAGGGGAAATTGGAGAAATTGGCCAGGAGGAAAAAGGGTTTGGAGGAGGTGGTGGAGGATATGAGAAAGAGGGGTATGCAAGATTTCCAACATAATTTGAGGAAAAGGCATGGCTTGATGAATGGCTAATCTTTTGGTACATTCTGGGCACTATTTTTCCTTCTTCAGGACATGGTTGAGGTTGTGGATGAATTGACGGTGGCGGCGGTGGTTGCTGCTGCTGAAGTTGATCTTTTTCTTGTTGTAGCTGTTTCTCTTGGGCTTGTTTCATAGCTGCTCTGTGGAATTTCAGTGCAGTGACAATCTCTCTCCTAGCCTCAGCCATATTCAGAAGTCTTTCTTGGTAAGGCCTACTGGTATGGAGTCTCCTCCTGACCTGCTTTTTGTGGGGTGGTGGAGGTTGCTGAGATTGTTGTTGGGTTTCACTGAAAGCCTCTCGAAATTTGGCTACACTTTGGGCAGAGAAACCATCGCTATCAACGGACTCCGGATCCTGTTGTGAGCTCATGGGATCTTTGGTTCTTGATGAGGTCAATTGTTTCACCAAGCTACGGATGTAAGCACCAGAAAGATGAGCCTCTTCCTTGAGCTTACAGGGCTTATTGTCTATTTCCATTGCCTCTCTGGTCTCTTGTTTTGAAGATCTACCCATAATATGCCTTCTTGGGTGTGTTTTGATTCCTCAGTGTAGGTAGAAAGGTAATATAGAGAAACGCCGGTTAAGGAGAATCATGGGTTTCTTTTTTCTTACGCTCTGAAAGACACTATGCAGAGAGAGAGAGAGAGAGAGAGAGAGAGAGAGGAGGCAGAAGCTGATCCTGAGATGTCCTAAGGAGGGTCTCATGGATGTGTGATACAAATAGCTTGGGCCAGTCTAGAGTTTTTAAACTTTCTTGGATTTTTCCCTGTTTTGGCAAACACGTTTGTTACCACTTTATTAGCAGCTATAATAAATGGGCAGTTAGGAAGGGTCTTCTTGTTCCGTAAGTACCCTCCTCTTTCACCAACTCACCAACATCTTGTGAAATACTAGCTTCTTTACCTCAGCAAAGGTTATACTCTCAATAACGAATACACAAAAGGGTAAACACCACCTAACCAACTCAATGCTTTCCAAAAAAGAAAAGAAAATGACTGATAGCTCATTTGGCAGTCCTGTAGCTTTTAGTGCTGAAATATGCTGTGTTGTGTTGTGCCATAATTGTGCCAATTAGAGGTGTTCGCAAGCATAAGTGCAAGACTATAAATCCTAAGCTATTCAAAAGATAGTATCTGATGATAGAGCTACTTTTGCCCACATAAAGCTAAGGTGTTAAAGCCCTCAAATCCAAGGTTCCAAAATCACCTTGGCTACTGAGATGCCGGGACTTGTGAAGTGGCGCCAAACACCTCATTGCACTGCCTAACAAATTCGAAAGCAGCAAATGAGCTGCACATATTTGTCTACAGATTCGTCCTAATACCGAACTCCATTCACCAAGATATGCAGAAGCTTCCTCAATAATGCATATTTTTCTGCCATACTTGACAGCGAAAAGGAGAGATATGCATTCAATTTAAGTGTGTGAAAGAAAATTAACGCATGGAAACAGACAACGCAATGGATGTTGGTCCAAGATCATTTGACTGAAGCATCAAACCAAGCACACAAGTACTGGTAATGCTAAAAAGTTAGTCCTCTTTATGCAAAGGTGACGACCCTTTTTCTCTAGGTTGTTGGTATACCTTAAAGTTGGATTCTTGGGTTGATGGGGAAGTAGGGTTCTTTTTAATACCCTGGGTGAATCTTGGTTTGTAATTTTCTATTCCCAGAGTGATTTTTTTTCTCGATCTAAAGAGGGTATTTTAGGGCATGAAACAAGGGTGGGCATGCTGAGATTTTGGCTTGAAAATAACAAGGGACCAGGCTCCAAAAGAACGTCAGCAAAAGCCTAGAGAGACTGACAGAAGAATCTCCATTACTGTTGTAACCTTCTCTATTATCTTCTTTTCAAATGAGTCTGTGGGAAAAAAATTCTTCTTCTTTTTTTCTGTTTAAAGAAATCCTCTAAGATGATTTAAGTCTGTTCAAGAAACAAAGAATTTGGACCTTTTCAAAAGACAGCATATTAAAAGACAGAAATGCTCCATACCACTCTCTCTCTCTTCCCTTTGATTACTTTTTTTCTTTTTCTTTTGCATCTTTGTCTACATATTTTGCTTTTTAATGGACGCTCCAATTCTCTTGACTCTAATTGGAGGAAGCAGAGGCAAGGCTTCTGTCTTTTAGCAGAGCTTCCAGACAGCAACAGTAATGAAAATTAAAGGCCAAAGAGAGGAAAATTACTGCTGCAATAGATTGATGGACATGAAACATGCACCCTATAAATGGGAAAGGCAAAGTAACATTAAAAATCAATAAATCAAAAAAAGAAAAATGGTTCACCAAACTTGTTGCAAAAGTAAATTTGGATTGTTCAAAGGGGGAAACTATGACATTAGATCAGTAAAACAAGAACTATTAATTTCCAGAACAAAACTAAAACTCGACTTTGATTTGTCAACTGGACCATTCCATCTGATTCAAGCAAGTCAAATTTTTCCATGGACAGAGAGAGAGAGAGAGAGAGAGAGAGAGATTATTAGGTTAAAAAGCAGTCTGCCCCGAGAGGGTAAACTAAGGTTTTACACTATTACATCAACAAACGCAAGGCAATGTATCGGAGTATCAATCAAATCATTGTCAGGCAAATGAAATTTCCTAACAGTGTTACTGAAAAGAGCCAGTTGTCTTACTGTTTGTGACATTTGCCAACTCTGAAACCCCTGCTCCAAGAAGCTTTAAGCAGCTGCCCTCAAGGTCCAATAGGAAGCCAAGACACTTGCACTTCCCTTCATCACCAGAAAATTAGAAATATTGGCAAACCCTGCACTTAAGAAATTGAACCAACAGCTTATTCGTAGTCATAATGTAGTCTGGAGGTGGAATTGTATAACAAGTCTAATCCTTCTTGAACAGGCAATTTAAGTGTTCTGTGTTACAATAAATCTTGTAAATTAAGACTTGCCTAATGGACCAATTTGGCTCAATACATAACATGATCAACCTCAAGCTCCTCATCTGCCTCCCACTCCCAGACCAGTAAGCCAATTTTTGTTAACAGTAAATAACGTCAAGACAAACGATGGCAATCCGGCTCAGATCAAGAGACACAACCATACTACAAGTGACAGAACGGGCATCTCTGAAGTGAGTGTCGAAAAATTGTACGTACAAATACTTGAAATCATTCTTCCAATAGTAGATAAGCAAGTAATCCCGAATTGTAGTTACCGGCTTGCTAAATCATCATGCTTCCAGGAGCTAATGACATTCTTCAAGATGAAAGTAGTGCAGCTGTGAATTTGAAATCCTTGTTTGCCAGCAGAAATCTTCGATGACATTCACATTTACCTATAAGATAAAATAAAGGTTCGAAACTGGACCGAGTAATATCCTACAAGATACATTGAGCATCACACTCAATCTCGCTCTTCCTCCAACAAGAAGTATCCTAGAAGATGCACCACTCGAAATTTGTCCATCTTTCACGACCGCAAGATTCAAACTCTAAAGACCCTTCAAAACAGTTTTATTTAGCAGATCAAAATCTTAATCTAACAGCATCATCACAGGGTAGTAAAATTTGCGCCTCCTATTGTTCTGCCTCTAGCCATAAATCCTCTGAGTATCATAGAGGGCGAGCATTTATTTCTGTCAATGTCTCAGCTTAGACACTTGCACTCTTTCCCTGCAAGACACAAAGCTTTTGGCTCTCTCTCTCTCCAGCATCTCACCATCTGTTAATAGTAGTGAGTGAGTCCCCAACTTATTTCCCTATGCCCAGCTAATGCAAATTAGCCAATGTGGTCCTTGCATTGACAGCTTGATTCTTGCTGAGACACACCCTTCTGATCCAATTTCTATGTCCTGGCTTCCACTACTACAGTCTAACCTTTCCCATTAACACCAGCAACGAATTTTTTTCCTTGGGGCAACTATTTTCCACTTACCCTTTTGTCTGTTTAACATAACTAAGTGATATTAGGCACCAAAAGGATTTCCAATATCCAGAAACGACAATCACTCAATCAAGAAGTAAATCTAAGCTTGTTTTTTTTTCCCCTCGCGACGGTCAAATTGGAGCTTCAGCAGGAGGAACAAATAAAAAATCATAAAATTCCAAAAGATCATGATATGTAAAAAACACAAGAAACCAATCATGAGGTCCCAAAAAATGAAATTATTATGCAGGGGGGAAGAAACCGAGGAGTGTAATGGAAACACAACGACATCTGAACAGAAACAAGTAGCGTGAATTGCAGGATGAGGAATGCCAAAGGGAAAATAAATAGTTTATGTGAGGAAATAATACTAAAGTTAATATTTTTAAAGGAGAAAAAGAAAACTGCAGTAAAGAGAAGGAAGGGGAGGACTCAGCTGTTGGGTTTTCTGCTTGTGGATAAAGATGGATGGCTTCTTGCTTCAGAGAGAAAGTAGAGAGAGAAGCTTCCACCAATCGGGTTCACGCGCAGGTGACTCTCCCTGATTAACAAAGATGACTTTGACGAATCACTCTTGCCCACCCACCACCCCCCAACAAACTGTCAAATCTCTCTCTCTCTCCAGTCAGAGAAAGAAGCGATTTTTCGTTTTACCCTTTTATCCATTTTGCAGCAGGGAAACTATGTAAGAGAAAAAAATGGTGGAACTCGCCCGATCTTGGGGAGGAAGAAACATTTGAGTACTCGACTGCTGATGATGAATCGGGACACAGAGAGACTGCGCAGGTCAGCTGGACCTTTGCATTCTTGCTCACCCTCTATCCACGAGTGGGATAATTGGAGTCGAAGTGATTTAGAAGAACTCGTTTTGCGTGAATCACGAAGAAAACTAGACGTGAGCCATTTTCGGTCCGGTTACCGGGCGGTCTAATGAACCGGTTAAGAGCTAAGAATTCAAGTGACCACTGTCCAATCTTCCTCCGGATGAATTACTTGTAATTTTGACAACACGTCCTGTTTCTAGTATGCATAAAGCTAACCCAACGGGCACAAACATTTGCTTTGATTCGTGGAAGAGGAACATCAGAAAAAAAAGCAAGGTGCGTATGTTCTGCAATGGGGAGGAGAAAGTAGAGCATGCCTTCTTGTTGTGTGAATGGAGTAGGGGGGTCTCGTTTGAGTGTACAGGGAAAATAGTTGATAAAACTAGTTGATGATTGGCTCACAGGCTTGGTCAAGAACATTGAAAAGAAAATGGAGAGAAAGAAAGAAGCGACAATGCGAGAGAGTTGTGAGGAGGATTTTGGTCCTGACATGCTTCTCTCTTCATGGGAGGCTAGTTTCATCAAATCTTTCAAAGAAATCAATGAAGAGCTTAGCCTTGACTCCTCCATTGACAGCTTCTGCAGCGGCACAACTGCAGTGACCATGGTTAAGCAGGTACGACCGGTCCAATCTGGTCTTATGACCTTGGAATCGAGAACCGGATCACCCGATCATCAGTTCCAATTTTAAGAACTGGGAACCGAACCTCCACCTCTAGAATCGAAAATCAAACCACCGGTCCGGTCCGATTTGCTCATCCCTAAAGAAAACCACTCTTCTTTGGCCACCAAATAAAAGTTAAGACTAATATCACGTAAAATCCCAAGTCGAGAAAGCTCTCATAAATTTAATCCTATTGACATCTAAAATCAGCCCGAGCTTTAGAAAGCCAGGCCACAGAACATCATAGGCTTGAAGACCCAGAGCGTTCAAAACGTATCGGTCATATTGATATCTGAGCAAAATAAATATGAGTGACATCGCAAGATCAGTACGTAACATCGAAGTATAAGCAGAGTAGATAAGCAGAGTAGATAAGTCAAAGGATCAATCGCTCAGTGAATAAGATGAGCACTTACCGAAGCCTATCCGAGAATTTAGGGATAGAATATATGAAATTAACTGTTAACGAAGATTATCTTTGTACTCGATTATAAGTAATCGAAGACGAATCTTTGTAAAGGATTCACAATCAATAACACTTATCGATTTCCTCTACAATTTAAGTTATCTGCTTTTACTATCTAGTTATCTTTATTGTTCAATTTATCTTTCTTTCGCATAGTTACTTTTTGTCCGGAATCGTCATAAGAACCTAATTAAACATCAAAGACGGGGATCCAAACCTTCAGTGAAAATCTTTCACATTTCCGGCGAAACAACTCCAAACTAATTTTTTTATAAAAAAAAAATTCGAATTGACACACTTGTGATAAATTTACTCCAAATTAATTCTTTGATCACCAAAACCCCAAACTTGTACATATGTGACAAATTTATCATTCGTTAGTTTTCGTTAAATTGGGTTTCTGCCACCAAAGACCTCAAGCCGGTACACATGTAACAAACGTAGGGTAAAAATTTCAAACTGGTACACCTGTCAATTATCATATGTCATCTAACTCAGAAATTTGACAGTAAAATTAAGGAAAACTAAAAGAGGGAAAAAATTTCACGTGTGTATCAATTTGGGATTTTTAAGTGTTATCAACCCTAAAAGCTATCCATTTCACTAGAAAATAAATTTGGAACAAACTTGCCCTTAAAGATCAGACCTTTTGGAATAAAATTTATTGTGATTTGTTTTTCCACTATTTCATGCGACAAAGTCGTCCGTTCTGCTTCTAGAAACGATAGGGACAATGGTCTCTGTTTTGACCAGCCTAATTTTCTTTTTCTTATCCAAGGAAATAAAAGTTGCAAATTTTAAAAATTGTTACTAGCGTCTTTTTACTTCGGGTAAATTCCGGTAGGCTGGTTCATTAAATATAGAGATAATGATACAAATAGCATCTAGACTTTAGTCTAATGTGCAATGTGATCTTAAACTTTAGCTCAATATGTAATGTCGTCCTTAAATTTTTCATTTATTTAATGTGGTCCATGGACTTTTGGCGCATATTCGATATAGTCAATAAACTATATGAAAATATTCAATATTGTCATTTCATTAATTGAAGTTCATGGATAACATTAAATATTTAATATAATCCAGATACTAAATTGAACATGTATCAAAAGTTCATGGATTACATTGAATAAATTAAAAATTCAGGAACGAGATTGTATATTAAGTTAAAGTTCAGAGATTACATTGAACAAATTAAAAATTTAATGAGTATGTTGAGACTATTTATGTTATTTTCCCGAAAATATATGATGCAAAAGAGGCCCAAAACACTGTACAAAATGACGGACCTGATGTGACTAGTCTTAATCGAACGGCCGTATTTCGCCACTAGGAGGTGCTGACAGTGATGACACGTGGGATGACATTAAAGGCTCCAATCAGAAGGAGCTCTCCACGTGGGAATGAAGGCAAAAAGACGAAAACTTAAACCATTTTTTCTTTTGCTGAACGTAGTCTTTTGGAAGTGTTATGAAGTTGTTCATGAAAAGATTTTTTTATTGTTCTTTATTATCTTCAACTCATTAGAAAATTACGCAAATATTATCATCAAAGATAAAATCTTGGTATAAGATCTGAGCTTCCGTTTGTTTGGCGAAAAATGAACGATTGGAAAAATATTTTCTTTAAAATGTGATCTAATCTGTCAAATATGTTTTGTTTATTATTTCATCTGGGACTATTCTTTTGGCTCTCGATTGGACCAATTTAACCATTTTGCATTCCCCCGTTGCTAATCCATATAGCGTACATTTCAGTCAAAAGTGTCATTTATCTCTCTCTTTTCTTTTCGAGCTACCATTTCATACAAAAATTAAAGCTACCCACTACTCTATTTTCATCAATAAACTATCGAAAGTCGGTGACATATAATAACTACCCATTACAACTAGAGAAAATCGGCAATCCCCGCATACATGGGCAAATTGAAACTATTTGAATCCGATAAAAAAAAAAGAGAAAAAAAAAAAAACTATTCGAAGATGTGCATGTTACTCTATCTCGCACGCCAATCGAAAATCAAGAGGGGCAGCAGAGAACCGAACCTCGCATCTGATCAATGTCACGAGAAAAATCTCGTACCGCATTAACGATCACAGATGCGTCGGAAAAGAGTTACCTCAAGAAAGTTGTGTATTTTTTACCTCCACGCGATGGGCCATCAACTATAAATTCTTCTCCTCATCACCTCAATGTGAATGTATTTATGTTTCCTCAATGAGAAGAGACAAAGAGAGCGAGGGAAGTCAACGATATTGGCTCCATAAATTCACGGGCAAAAGCTAGAAACAGCCCAAAAATCCTAGGTAAAGGACCACCTCGCAGACGACCAATTGGCGAACAGTAAATCGAAATTTTCTTCCTCGTCTCTTCTTTTGTTCTAAAAAAATATATATTATTAGTTTTCTAGATAAATTCTGGATTGCTATAGGACTTGACGTAATGCTCATGTAATTTGGAATTCGGATCCACTATGGTTGTTATGAAGATTACGATCGATATATTCAAATCTGGACCGGCTCACACGCGGGTCAAAACGGTCAGCTCGTCTTGGACAACCTTCCAGGAGGTGGCATTTTTTGTGTTTCGCATGTCAAATTTAACGCGAAAATTACCCAAAAAAGGTCCTAAATCTATTGTAATTTGTGTCAATTCAATTTTAAATCTTCTTTTTTTTCAATTGAGTTCTTAACCTTTTGCATTTTCATCTCATCCGACCAATTTTGGAAGGAAATAGCTGACATTGACGTCATCCATCTTACGTGGCGCGGTCGGCACTGATGTGGATAATTTTTAATTATATTTTTAATTTTTTCCTTTTTTTTCCTTTGTTTTTTTCTTTCTTATAAAGGCCGGTTGCAAGTGAGGCAACCTTGCTAAAATCTGGGCGAGGGCGTCGCAGCCTTCACTAGCGGCCGGCATCCACGTCAGTGATTTTAGGTTAAAATTGGTTAGATGGACTGAATTGACACAAATGCAAAAATTTTAAAACTCGATTGGTAAAAAAAAAAGTTTTAAGATTGAATTGACATAATTGCAATAGGTTTATGACTTTTTTGGTAATTTTCCCAAATTTGACTCAAAATGCATCTCTTAGGTCGCGAAATAATCAAAATGGGCAAAACAATCGCGAAAATACGAGTAATCCGGTCATTCTAATCTTGTATATTCTGCTCCCTATGTAACATCTAAGGCTAAGATGAGGATAAATGGATACATATAGGGATAAAGGAGTTATCCGAAAGCCATCAAATTTTGTCATGGATATAGATGGAGACTAGAGGGTCACAATTCATAATATTTTCAAACTTGGGGGTGGTCAAATCTTTTTTGTGCAATTGGACCCTTAATTTGTACTTTCTGCTCTTTAGTGGGCGGTCAATGTTGATCCGATTTCCATTCCTCAATTTCCCAACAATCTCTCTCTCTCTCTCTCTCTCAAAATCTTTCTGGTGGCAATAAATGCGAAAAATTCAATTTTGACCATTAATTGAAGAAGAAGGGGGAGGCGGTGGGACCATTCTTGGTTTTTACTATACTTTATTTTATTTTATTTTTCGATTTTTTAGTATTAAGGTTGGACCATATGATTTTTTTTCAATCTGCCCCCAGCATAATTCCAACAATGCTTTTGTTGCGTCCATTTTTGGGTTGTTGCTTTGATTGACAAGTTGCAACCAATGAAAACCAGCAATGACCAATCCCCTTTGTGCAATATAATAAAAGGGGGACTTGCCATTGCCACCACCCAACTAGGGGTGTGCATGGTCCGGACCGATAGTCCCGGTCCCCAAAATTTTGGGATCAGGGACCGGTCCGGTCCCAGTGGAACCGCTAACAGCAGCTTTGGACGGGACACTACTTCTCTCGAAAGGGATGATTTGAACGGGACACTGCTTCGCTCGAAGATCACACACCCGTCTGCGGTCATAATCCCAGAACGACGATTCAAACGCCCAAATCGATACCAGTTCAAATTATGAAAACAAAGGGTAGAGTAAGAGCACTTACACCGAGCTGATGAGTGAACTCGAAAATGGAGAGCGAGTCAATAGATTCGGGAAGCAACAAGGGGCGACTCTGGTGGGGGAGAGAAAATCGAAGGCGAGACGCAAGGGAGACCGAGAGGAGAGGACTCAGAGTCAGAGGAGTGAGTGTCGTGGGGATTCTAGGGAAATTACAAATTAGGTTAACTAGTTGACTGGGTTTTTTTTTTGTTATTATTATCATTGTACTGTTTTTTTTTCTGCGGTCCGATCTGGGCAGTCCGGTCTGGTCCCATCTACCATGAAACCGGGGACCGGGCCGGTCCGGTCCAGTTTGCACACCCCTACACCCAACCACACACCTTTTTATGTCCACCAAGAGTGACTATGTGTATGCACCTAGATCAAGATGTGGTTTCATGTGTACACTTCGGGTGTATGTATGAGTGTGGAAAATGAACTTATAGAGAAAGATTATCGTGTAAGGGACGCAGGGACAATTGTTCAAAACGTTATAAACCTATTGTACATTTGCCAATTCAGTCATAAACCTTTTAATTTTGTCAATTGAGTCCTAAATATTTTCACGTTTTGCCAGTTGAGTCTATCTAGCCAATTTTGGCAGGAAATCGCCGACGTGGACGCCTACTATCCTACGTGATATGGCCGGCGCCGACGTGGATAATTTCTAATAATGTTTTGCTATTTTTAATATATATATATTAACAATCGTGGAGGTCACTAGCTATAAGCGAGGCCATGTCTGGGCGAGGCCGTCGCAGCCCTCACCCAAATCTAGGCGAGAGTCTCGATCCCCTCACTTGGTCTAGGCGAGGGCCATGGTGCCCTCGCCGATAGCCCTCGCAGGCCACAGGCAAAGGCCACGAGCCGCTCACTTGTGGCCTGGGAGGGTGTCGCAGCCCTCGCAGGCCTTAATTGTAATAAAAAAAAATGACAAATTAATAAAATAAATCAAATATATATATATTGACGATGCCAAGTAAAGACTGCCGATGTCCACATTAGGGATTTTTGGCTAAAATTTACCGAATAAACTCAATCAATAAAACGTGAAAAAGTTTAGCATTGAATTGATAAAAGTGAAATAGATTTAAGACTTTTTGAATAATTTTCTTGTTCCAGTGTTATGGTGGAGTTTTCTCGACGTGTATCGTGCTATCTAGTCTCGAGAAACTCGAACCGAAAGGATCTTCATGTGAATGTTGCGGGTACGAAGGGAAGAGGTGTCGAGGAGGCTGTTTGTCTCTATGTTGAATAGGGACACGTTGTCGGGAAAGAGCCCGTGGTTTTGTGTTAATGCATGCATCGTCTCCATGACGTATTATTCCCCTCATGCATGCATCACCTTCCATCAAATTGGACCCATACATATACATGTGTATGTATATATGTGTGTATTTTCTTTTTCTTTTTCGTTGAATTTCTCATTCGGCCTTTTATTTTAGTTCATCGGTTTGAAATGTGACATAATTTTGTTCCTTGGTCATTAGGGCTTCGTTGAGTTTCGAATGGCTAAATCATCCAATCTGATTCGGTTCGGCTGCAAATTCATCCCACACCGCGACCTGGAGATTCGCAAACAAATGACTTTCGAAGAGGTCGGAACGAGTAAAATCTAATACGAGAAGACTTCACTCTTCTTGAGGCTTAAAGCCCCTATGATTACCATTTCATGGGCTGACGTGGATAATTTATAATATATTTTTAAATTTCTTTAAAAAAAAATTTCTTTTTTTCTTTTTTGTCTTTTCTTTGTGTTTGTTTTAATGTGGCTGTGATGGCCTCGCCGGCCACAGTAACAAAAACAAAAATAGAGAAAAGGAAAAAATAATAAAATTCCAAAAAAATTATGTCAGCGTTAGCTGTGCCACGTAGGGATGCCCGATATCCACGTCAACGATTTCCGGTCAAAATTGACCGAATGGACTCAATTGACAAAACGAAAAAATGTTTATGACTTAATTAGCATGATTAAATTTCAAGTTTAGGGTGAAATTGACGAAAGTGCAATAGTTTAGGATTTTTTAAGACAACCTTCACGTTAAAAAGTGGTAAATTTTCTTGCGGTGATGTTTACGAGTTTCGTTGCGTGGCTCAAGACTCCAAGGTAAAGTGATGGTGGGCTTGGTTCGGCCACAATGGACGATCAAATACTATCTGACCATGCGATGCCCTAACCTTAAGCCCAGGACTGTCTTAGCACCCTGCGTTTCTATTTTTCAAAAATTGACACAAATGGTTCATGAATTTTATTCCAACATGAAATACCGTCTCCGAATTTTTACTTTGTTCAATGTAGTCCGTGAATTTTTAAACATTTTCCATATAGTCTAGGGACTGCATTAGACATTTACCAATAGTCATGAACCACATTGAACAGATCGATAGTTTAAGGACAACATTATACATTGGGCCAAAGTTCGGGGATCGCATTACACGCGAGCTAAAGTTCGGGGATCATTTGTGCTATTATCCCTTCTTATTTCTACCCACAGATCTCCTCAAATCCGCCGAAGCTTCAAGGCTCAAAAAAGAAAAGCTTCAGCTTATAGTAATGGCAATGTGACCAAATAATTCAGAAAAGAAGAACAAGAACAGCAGTTCTCAGAGTCATGTATTCAGAAAAACTAATCTCCTACAAATTTTTTTTTTTTTAATCTCCTACATTCACTAGGCACTTACTGTTATTAGTGATGACAGGACCACGAATGACCCTTCAACACTAGTAGACTCTTAATCTTGATTACGAGAGGCACGAACCTGTTGAAGACCGGATTAAGATAACTGGTGTACTTTGTCTTGAGTTTGCATTAGCTGGTATCTGCTTCTTGGCTTACAAATGAATTTCTCAGACAGAACATCAGCCTGACTTGTGATGCAACCGCGGCATGATTCTCAACGATCTTTGGTTACTTTGCTGCATTTCACGTTATGCAATTTACATCTTCTGCACGGTGCACCCTTCATTCTTGAGCTGTCCAGTGAAAAAATGAATGAGAGAGCTGACCTAGTGATGATCATTAGTTTGCCATCGACTTCGATCACTGGGATGTAAAGAGAGAGAGATAGAGAGAGCTTACTTAGTGATCATTAGTTTCTCGGTAGCAGAGTTTTCAATCTAACAATGACTTCCTGCGTCTAATATCGTGAGATCGTCGACTACATCGAGCATGTTGAAGTAATAAAAGGGACCGACACCCTTAAATTCCTGAAAGAAGGATATTGACAAGAGCTCCTTTATATATGTTATAGCCAACTTCCTCGAACGATCGGCTTCTGCTTGATGGATGAATGAGGCCAGAGCAGATCCATGGATGACTTAAGAACAAGTTAGAATGTGGGAAATGTTTTGAAAATTTGAACAAAAGGCGAAATACTGCTTCAAGTGGAAGGGCAAATGATCATAATTCAACATAAGTACAGGTAGAATGCCATCCTCTGTCATAATCCCTGAATATTGCTCTTATAAGTACCCGATCTCCTTTGCTATCTATGGCGTACAGTGAGCTTCCCAATGTTTTCACACATAGGGGAAACTCCTTGATATTTTGCGACGATTTCATTCCGAGCTCCTCGAGATCATGACGTAGTTTCTCGGTTCTTTCTTTGTTCGCCCTTTCTTGAATAAGGTCATGAAAGTCTTCATGAGAAAGGCCTTTGAGGCTGTATGCTGGAAAAGAAGCCATCCCACCTTTCCACCCAGGTTGCCACTTGCTTCATGAAAACTTCACACTGAATTTCCATCAAGCATGTCCTCACCATCGCATAGCACATCTTTAAGTCGGCCTAACCAAAGACTTAGCCAGTGGTTGTCTGCCTGTTTGCTCTCAGCATTCAAAAGCACTGCCTTAATCGTGCTCAAGGTATGCTCGAGCTTCCGGAGTTGACTTTCGAGGCCAGAGGCCAAGAGAACCACTTCTTGGAGGGCAAGAGAGCCTAGCTGCACTGGCACTCTCCCGTGATGCCGACAGATGAACGATGTGGCCATGTTTGATCAGAGGAAAAGAGTAAGGTGCACTGCCTTAATCGGGCTCAGGGTATGCTCGAGCTTGCGGCGTTTGACTTTTGAGGCCAGAGGCCAAGAGAACCACTTCTTGGAGGACAAGAGAGCCTAGCTGCAGCAGCACTCTCTCGCGATGCCGTGAGATGAACGATGTGGCCACGTTTGATCAGAAGAAAAGAGTAAGGCCGGAGGGAAATGGACTAGAGAGACTGTTTCTCTGATGAAAGCAGGAATGCTTTCTTATAAAGATGATTCAACTGCAAAACTAAGTTGAAAAATAGTGCCAGACAAGTAGAATGACAAGACAGACTAATTCAGCTTGAAAATTATCTACTTGTTTAAGTACTCATTCGCAGTTTGTCGGTATTTTCATGAACTAGTTTTTGCTGTACAATCGTCAGCCCGGCGAATCATCAATAGTCCATAATCAATAGTTAATCATCAAATGGTCATCAATCTCACCAAACTACAGTGTCATTGATCGCCTAAACTGTAAATTAGTTATTTTCAAACGTAATCATCATCTTTATCATAGGCAAAACTGTTGCTATACAATAATTCATTGCAGTTTTTCATGTTATTGCAGAGTGCTGGATCTTCATTGACTGAAGAAAGAGTGATGCTAGGGATATGCTTCAGCCTATCCATTCTGGAAGAAATCCAGCCTTGAGCAGAAAAAACAAATTTTGATGTATGAACTTGGAACACAAATTATGGGTGTCATAATCTCAGCCTAGCAATCTTTGCCCCATAAGCAAAACAAATGAGAAAGAATACAAAAATCAGTAGCACTCCTCCTAATCCCTCAAGTACAAACACTCCGCGGTCGACTAAAGCTTCCTTTTTTTTCACACAGAAACCTCAATCCTGGGCTCAAAGGAGAAGGCAGACATGAACTCAATCACTTCACCCTTTAAATCACAGGTTGGCAATTCAGTCCATTCATTGCCAACTGAATCATAAAGGATGTACCTAAACAGCTCGCTCGAATTCAAGCATATCAATATCCGGTCACCGGCGCCGAGGCAGTTTATGTCCACCTTCTTGCCATAAAATTCATGGGCCATGGCCGGCGGCATTGCCGTGACTTGCTGCCAAGACCTGTTACCTTCGTCGTATCGCCACATCCTGAGGCTTGCGCTCTCCAAGAATTCCGATAGGACCACGGCTATCATCTCGCCTCCACACTCCACTATGTCGACGGAGTACTCCAACCAAATAGGCAGTAGCCTCGGGTACTCGGAGAAGCACTTGCTTGTCAAGTCGCAGGCCACGACCGTCCCCGAGGAGCTTAGGAAATAGACAATCTCATGACCATTCTTGATGGTCATGACCGATGAGTATTGCTTTGATGGGCTTCTGAGCATATTGGTAGCCACCAGATTGCCCGCCTTACTAAGGAAGTAGACAGCATCCTCTTCGATCTCCCCGGAATCTTCGTGATTTTTGCTGAGCGGATTGTCGTCATCCCATCTATTGAGTGCCGAATTGAAAGTTTTGAAAGAGAGCCTTGGGAATTCACCACACACCAATACAAGCTCGAAAGAGTGATAAGGCCCAGGACTTGATTGCATCACGATGGCATGAATCGTTGGGTTCTCAGTATGTGGGAGCTCACGGTAGGACCCTGTCAAGGGATTGGACACGATGAAGTCCCCGGAAGCATTTCGGAAGCAGATCGAGCCACCAGATGAGGCCACGGGCATAAAGCCGAGGTCCTTTTGGAGGAAGGATGGGTGATTGAGTTGCTTCCACTTGGATTCGGCCGAGTCGAAGACGACCGACTTGTCGAGGCACGAGCCAACCATGAAGAACCACGGCTGACGGGAAGGAATCTCGGAGCAGGCGAGCTTGAAGCTCGTGGAATCAGCAACCGACTTCCACCTCTTGCAGACCGAAGTGAGGCGGAAGAACGCAGAGGTTGGTAGCCACGAGAGCACCTTTTCGAGGAGGTCTTGATTGAGATCATCCAAGTCCAGGGTTCCATCATCTTCTTGGTACTCGAACTTCCTCTTTCGACTCAATCTTGAAGCACACTGATCATGGCCGTCCATGTCGAGCAGCAACTTGTGGAGAGAAGCCTGCAATTACCAAGAAAAAGATAAGTGAAGTTATAAGCTACAGGTTATGTGCTCTTGGATGAATTGAAAAGGAGCTTCAGTCAAGATTCGAGCGGAATCTTTAAGAAGTGAAAACAATACGCATGTAAAAGAAAAAGCATCTATCTACTAGCATCTACTTGATAATGAATAGGCTTTCACTAGTTGAAGATAGCACAATGCTTCAAAATGTTCATGATTGGAGAATTTTTCATGGGAAAAATTGACTTTTTCGATTTGCCGAAGCGATCAGGTTAATCCAAGCAAAGAGTGACCCCTGAAGACCGAACTTCATTGTGCTGTGGACTAGGAGTGATGAAGAAATTTCAACTCACACAGCAGAAGAATCAGTTGGAGAAGCTTCAACTCGAAACACTGACATAGAGCAGGAAGAGGTAAGACAAACATGACCATCACCCACAAGCAGAAAACCCAAAAGGAAGCAAATTTAGCCAAAAAAACTTCCAGCACCCACACCCAAAGCAGCAAAAAGGAAGAGCCAAGCTCAAGAGCAGATTGGAAAAAGTACCTGCTTGTTTGCTGGCAGCAGTTCTTGCTGCTACAATGGAAGTCTTGATCAGAAACAGAACACACACACAGAGAGAGAGAGAGAGAGAGAGAGAGTAGTGAGCACTGAGCAGTGCAATGTGATAGAGAAGTGTTGGAGGCGGGGGGCTTTTGGGGGCTTTAAAGAAGAATGGGGGTTGGACTTTGAAGAGAGAGAGACAACAACCCAACAAAAGAAAAGTGGAGAGGGAGCTTGTGGAGGAAGAGTGCAAGGAAGGTTCCCTTTTCGTGCTCTCCCCTCTCCTCTTGTTGGGTGTTGACACTAGTGTTAGTGTCGTGAAACAGTAAGCTCTGTGTGCGCGCGTGCGTGAGAGAGAGAGAGAGAGAAAGAGAGAGAGAGAGTCCACCCACAAAAGAACAGCAAAGACAGTCCACCCACAAACAACAACACACGAGTGGTTTATTGATTCTTGTCTAAAGAACCAAAAGAGAAAAAAGAAAGATGGTTCTTGTTCACGGGTATGTTATTCCTTTGGCTATTTTGACTTTTCTCTTCCCCCTTTGCTGCAGCTGGTGCTGACTCTAGCTATGGATGGCCTCGGATTCGGGTCTAGCTCTCGACCCAGAAAACCCAAAGTCTCAAGCAAAGCCTGTGCACAACAATGTCAATGTGCCCCCACTTTATCAGCAAAAAGAAACGATAAGCAAGCGTAGGGTGTGTGTGTGTGTGTGTGTGTGTGTGAAACAGTGAAGAGAAGCAAAAAAGGGGGGAGGGAAGGGAAAAAGAGAAAGGGGTATGGCTTGATTTCCAATTCCTTTTGCATGTCAAAGGGGGAATTTCTGCTAAAGAAGAAGGTAAAACATATGTTGTTTAATGAGTAGTAGGGTTCTTGGCTCTGACCCTTGGAAAGCCAAAGGGGGAAAAGAAAAGAAAAGCAAAGGCGAACCAAACTTATGCTTAACTTTGAGCCTCGTTGAGGAATCTTTTCAACTCTGTCTGCAAGTCAACATGCCCAGCAGAATCCAGGGCATTTGGCTCCTTCTCACTTCTCAGCTTCAGACAAAGAAGATGAAAAGGTTAAAAAAAAAAGAATAAAATAAAATTAATCATCGGATGAAATTTACAAAGTTTCGAGTGCCGTCCTTAACAAAAATCCAAAACACAGAAATGATAGATTAAAGAGAAAAAACAGGGCCAACAGAGATGAACAGGGTGAAAGATAAAGCCGCTGATTGCGATCTCTTTTCTCGTGCGGCTTCAGATGCTCAAGTTTTTAAGTTCCCCCCCATGGATGGCAGAGATCTCGATGTCTCTCTGATGTGGTCTGAGAGCCTCTTAATTAATAATTACTTGTTCAAACTCAAGAGGGGTAACCTTTCTTTTCGAGTGGGCTTGTGTTGGTTTTAGCCCTTTGACTTTTAGCTGGCCGGGTGCGGAGGATGCTGTCCGTTTTGGAGTCGATTTGTCCTCTGTTTTTCTGTCGTTCTTGCTCTGTTCTGGCCCCGGTAGCTTTGTTGTGGACCTCGAGATTGTCTCGGCCACTACTACCCTCTAATTTGCATGTCCTCTCGATAAGTAATGATCCGGCCGGCCGATGGAGATAGATTTGGCTCTAATGAGGAGGAATGTCCGGCGTATGGATAGTCTCGAGCCGGCTCTCTTCTGAGAGTCGATTTAACCCATGAACTCTATGTCTCGACAGAGGTTGCTACTTGACACGGGGTTGGAAATTTTCGAGTTTATGACGTCACGAGAGGTTCTTAAGTACCGAACCGCAGTACTAATGTTGGGGGGATTAGGCTAAAGCAATTCTTGAAAGGGGTTTAGGTTTTTATTTTCTAATTCTGGCAAGAAAATAACAAGGATATTGCAAAAGTTTTTCTAAACGGGCTCTTAATATGCGTATGAAAATTGAATCACCGCTAAAAACAAAAACTTATGTTTTTATAGATAGTAAATAATGGCTCAGTTGGTTAGGACGCACTTGGGATTGTGTGGTTAGGCGCACTGATCCCAGGTTCGATTCCCAGCTGAGCACATGTGATTCAAAATCACAGTGGGGAGAGGAATAGTCGAGGTGCACGCAAGCTGGCCCGGACACCTCAGTTACCAAATAATAATATATGTTTTTTCTTACCAAAATAAAATAAAATAATAATCTATATTTTTTTTTTTCAGTTATGGGACCCAGGCTCTGATGCTTATGTCCCTTGGGGTGCTCGAGCCCGGGCGCCAGGGTCTTGGACCTAGCTACAAGGGGACCCAAGCTCGACCGTTGGGTTCAGGGGCATGGGCAACACTGCCAAAAGCCCGGGCACGAACGCCGAGGTCTTGGACCTAGCCTCTAGGGACCCAAGCCCGATCGCCAGGAACCTGGATTTGAGTGCCAAGGATTGGGACTCGGGCGTCGGGGGTTCTAGGCCTCGACCTCAGGGAACTTGGGTCCAAACGTCGGGGCCCCTAAGCCCAAACGTCGGGCCCCGATCACATGAGCTGGAGTTTCTTGGGCCCATCCACTGGCAATTTGAGCACAGGCTCTCGATGAACTCGGGCTCAATCGTTGTTTACTTGGGCACGGCCACCGATTTTGGTCCTAGCCTCTATGGAGCCAGTGACTTGGGTGCGGGAGTTAGATATTCGGGCATGGCCAAAGGAGAGACGTGGACACAGTTTAGAATAAACTTTCTCGTGCCCAAGCGGCAATGTCTCTAGTCCAAGCGCTTATATATAGTCGTATTTTGAAGGACAAATTCTGAATTTTAAACGAGAAATTAGTTTTCTTGCATTTAACTATAGATTTTATTATTGAGTATGAAAATATTTTTAGCTGACTCATTTTCTTAGATGATCCAAAGCAAACAAAAAAAAAATCAAATTTTTTCTTTTTTTGCGAAACAAACGAAGCCTTGCTAAAATACTAATCGGTACAGTAATTACCCTACAAAAAAGTCCAACTATTTAATGCTAGAAGAAACATAAAATATGCCCAGTCTTATATTCTATATACAACCAAGCATGCGATTGCCGAACTATGACCAAATTAATTTGTAACAACTTATGATAATCCTTGTACCATCGAAAATGGAAAAAAAAAATAAAAATACGAGAAGGAAAAGGCGACAAGTCAACCCGATCATGTCTATGTGAAGAAACATATCAAACCGGCAGTGGGACTATCCTCGTTCTTGTAGTGTTCTTCTCTTAAGGAATTCTTCACAACACTAAAAAAAGATTATTCCTTTTCCTAAAAAATTAACGAGGGAATGAAAATTATGCTGTAAATTAAGTCGGATCGCAGTCGATCGCAGCGGAATTCTAACTGTCAGATTCGCACAATATGATCCCGTGTTTTCTCTTTCGAGAAAAACGTAAATAACTCAGCAAAATAAAAGAAGACAAGAAGAGCGATACACCAGAAGTTTTTACGTGGAAAAACCAAATGCGGGAAAAAACCACGAGACGCTGGTCCAGGAACTGCTCCACTATAATCAAAGGACTACAATTGACATTTTAATAGTGTATCTCTCACAATAAATCCTCACAATTGTCACAAAACACACCCTCACTTGACGAACTCTCAAAATCTCTTGTGTTTACTCATTGTTGAGAACTTTTTGTGATCTCTCTAGAGTAATTTTCTGGTGCACACAAAAAACCTCTACTCAATTGCTCTATTTATAGTGGTATATCTGCATCCAAATTAGAATCTCCCCTAATTGATTTCGCAATCGCCTCTTGATTGGAAATCTCCTTGATTGATTAGAATTCCTCTAATTTGGATAATCACCAGAATTGATTCTATCTCGATATTATTTCTTTTCAGCATCCTACCATGATATGACTCCTTCCTATTAGGTATTCTTGATGAGCAATCATCGGGATCTTTTAAATCAAATCCCGAACATGTTGGGCTGCTCCCAACAAATTATATATATATATATAAAAAGTAGTTTCTAGAGATAAATTGTCTTTTTCCCCTTCTAGAAAGTCAACAGATTCTTACCCTCTTCATGCCAAGACCTTACCTTATTTTCAATAGTAAGAAAAAAAAAATTATTAAGGCGACTTTCTATTTTTACAACCATATTGCATGCCAAAGACTTTATAGTAAAATAAATAAATTATACACGTAGGTGCCAAGTAGGGTCCTAAGAGCATTCTAAACATTACTAGCATAGCATGCAATTGGATCGACCAGTGTGCTTGTATAGAAAAAGTTTACTCTTGCAGCCACAAATGTGTCTTGCCGAACCCTATTTCCTCCCATAGGTCACTTATGAAAGTCAATCATCTTTAAATATGGTTTATGCTTAGCTTTTAGGTGAATCCGTGGCTTAATTAAGTAAACCCCCATTAAGGGAGGGCAACCCTTGGGACAGGCAACATCACTCTAGCCTCCTAACTAGCTAGCCATCCGTTCGGGTCGGTAAAAATTGATTAGAACTATATCACGAATTAAGGAAAGCAAAATGAAAAAAAAAAAAAAAAACAAGCCGTAATATTAAAATGAAAACGAAGTAAAGCGTAAAAATAGCGAGAAATAGAAATCGAGACAGGAGATTTTATTCTGGTTCATCCTTAAACTAGGGCTACGTCCAGCAGAAGATTCCACTATAATTAGCACCCCACACCTCTCGTTACATCCCTCAATTACAAGAGAAAAAGAGCACGTATAGTAGCAGCTATTCATGAGCCCAAGTCCAAACTACTGATGAAAAAATATGAGTTTAAATCGTAAAAGCCCTCTGGTGTCCGAGGGGCGCTACTCCCTTGAAACCCCCACCGGGAAAGTATAAACCACACCCCAACACCGTGATCAAAATATATGCCCTCTCATGTTATATCTTGTTGTGTATTTTAGTATAGATCCCGCAGCTTTTCGTACGTATATTCGTTATTTGATTAGCTTTGATCAATAATTCTAACTTTATATCACACTCTCCTATAATGACTAACTATCTCCTGCTTGGACAGTAGTCATATGTTTTCATTGTGAGGGATCATATGGCACAAAAAGTGTGCAAGCCACCTAAAATTTAAACCTTGAATTTACAAATCATTGTCTTAATTTTCAAGAGGAAAAAAGATGGGAAATTTTTTTAAAAAGGGCCCCAAGTGCTTTTATTTTTTCAAATAAGGGCATGAAATGGATTTTGTTTCAAATAAGGGCCTGAAGTGTCATCATTGTCTCAAAGAAGGGCCTGAAGTGGCTATGATTGTTTCAAATAAGGGCCTGATCTCGCCAGCTGGCCGGTCGACCAAATTTTTCGGCCGATCAAGGGCATTTTTGTCAAAATATAAATTTAATCTAATTTTTTTGTTAAATTAAATTAAAAAAATAAAAATAAAAATCAGGCGGGAGGTCAATCCTCCCGCATGTGTTTCTTTATTTTTTTTTTTCAAAATCTCTTAAAAAATAGAAAAAGGAAAAATAAAATAAAATAGTAAATGACTAAAATGCCCCTAACTAAAGTGACTCAGGCCCTCTTTTGAGACTAATATAGTTACTTCAGGCCTTTATTTGAAACAATGTGCACTTCATGTCCTTCTTTGACATAATGAGGGCACTTCAGGCCCTTATTTGAAATAAAGTCTACTCATGTCCTTATTTGAGAAAATGATGGCACTTAGGAGGCCCTTATTTGAAATTTTCCCAAAAAGATGAAACCTTAACTTTACTAGCGCACTAGGAAGTAGCTAGGCAACCACCAAATCAAAATCAAAAACCCATCTCTTTGATACCAAATGGATGTTATGTTAGGCCCCTATATTGTACTTTTTATTATATATTTGTTGAGGAGACTTTTTCTTTATTGCTTTGAGCATTTCCGGAATATCAATACATTTATTTCTTTTAACTTTGCCCTCACTAAATTTTGCTAATTTCTTTGACGATTTTTTTTTTTTATAATTTCGAAAATGTCCTCACCTCGCATGACGTCATCGGCAAAGGGCTTAGCCACAGCCCGTCCGCTGAGCCCTTCGCGGTTTTGAGACTTAAAGAAAAAATTAACAAAAGTTCTACAAATTGTGATTTTTTCAAACAACATCTAAACTAAAGTTTCTTCCTAATGGATTTTTAAATTAGGATTCACCAAACACTACTTGTGTTTCGAAAAATATTTTTTAACTTCACCTTATTTTTTTCCCTTTGTGTTTCACAATTTTCACGGCCGAGTTATTTAAATTTCAAATCTTTACATTCTTCACCCAATGCAAATCTCCTTCTTCATCTTCTCGATGCACAAGAAAGGTGGATCCTCCTTGCCGAATTGGGCCCAATCTCTGATTCAGATTGTGTCCCCAAACTGGGCCGAACCGAAAGATTGCTCCTTTCGACCTCTCACCCGCTCCAATTCCTATGCCGGAACCAGAAAAATCGAGTCTTTGCACAATACTTTCACGAACTAGAACGTGTGCAATGCAGGCGCTGCACCCACAACAAAATGGCGGAGAATTTGCTGACGCTCCGTAACTCACAGTCTTCTCTTCTCCTTTTCCCTCAACAGCCCACCTTCTCTTCCCTGCGACAAAACCCTCAAGCTCGCCCATCTCGCCTCCGATTCTCGCTCCCCAGGACACCCATTTGCTGTAACTTGAGCGCGAGGCCGAATCGCTCCAAGGGTCTTAAAGCTCCCGGGGTTTTGTCGGCTGATTCTAGAACTTCAGCGGGCATATTCACCGTTGACTCGGAGGGTAAGGGTATAAGCGTAGAGCCAGACGCGACCAGCGGCGGTGGGTTCGGCGATTTGGGTGACGGCGGAGGCGGCGGAGGAGGAGGAGGAGGAGGAGGAGGCGGTGGTGGTGAGGGTAAGGGCAAGGGTGAAGGGGGATCGTCGGAGGGCAATAGCGAGAAGAAGCCGGGGATGTCGATGTCGCAGAAGTTGACTCTGGGCTATGCTGCACTCGTTGGAGGTGAAATCATGCCTCGCGTTTAGCTTTTACTTGATGTCATTTGTACAGTGAAATTTCATTCGGTAATTACTCTGTTTGCCGATTGTTAGAGACTATTAGCTTGTTATTTTTTGTTTCTCTTTGTGCTGGTTAGGCATTTGATTTAAGGTTAATTTATGGAGTTGGATTTGAGCTTATGGAGTCTTGCGCGTGGACTGTGTTGAAGTTCTCTTTTCATTGGTTTTAATGCTCCTTCAATGTCTACTTAGTTCGATTAAAGGGATAGGCATCTTCATTGTGAATGTCGTGTTGGAGTGCGTGGAATCATTAGTTGCATTTCCATGGCTGACTGAACTTAAACTTATAGGAAGGTCGTTAATCCGCGAAATATATGTTAGTGTGTCAGGAATGTAATTAGTAGTAATGATGTCCTTAGTGATTTCACTTTGACGATGACTAGTTAAGCTTGATCTCTAATATCACTTGAGCTCCATAGTTTGAAGAGTGACCAAGGTTTAACAGAAACTATTGGGATGAAATGTCTTAAGTACTTACATCCTCCATTGTTGCCGAGGGAGTTCAATGATCACTTGGTAGATTGAATTGACAACTAGTGAGATGGATGTTTTTTCTGCTTTGTTGTCGATACACTCTCTGTAGCCATCTTAAGAAAAATCTGCAGACAATGATTTCCGATGGATTTACACTTGTTTCTGGGATCTTTTGGGCTGCATGGCAACCATTCTGATCCTAAAAACTGATTCTGATTAGAATGATTTTTTCTGATTTTGTTCTCTGGATGAGTTTTAGAAAATCAGAACACGTTTGATAACTGCACAAAATTTATGTTCCTGGAACAGAACTGCGTTTGGTAATTGCACAAAATTTTTGTTCCCGAAAATAATTTTCTTCCCAATTTGTGTCATTTAAGTCAAATAATTACGTAGTACCTAAACCTAGGCAAATCACAACCAAATTTTCCAAAACTAGGCTAAGTCTAAAGTACGGCAAATCACAACCAATGAAATCAAGTGCGCAATCAAGGAATCATGGCATTTGTAAATCGCATCTTAGAGAAATGTGGTTCGGGTTTAATTTCCAAGGTGTTTATGATTTTCCTAAAAAAGAACAAAATCTATGAAATTTGGAGAATCTAGGCCCAAATTTATGAAAATAAGGTCAAACTAGCCTAATTTTAGTTTCTTCTATTTCTATTGATTTCTGAAATTTTTTAGAATTTTTAGAATTTTTTTAGATTTTTTTATTTTTTATTTTTATCATCTTAAGTATTTTTCTTTAAAAACGAGACTTCATTTTGTTTTAAGTCGAGAGAAAAGTGATGAGAGAACTGAAAGGGAAAAGTGATAGATCCGGGACTTCATTTTGTTTTGTGATTCTCAAAAGTGGTTCTTTTTTTAGTACCAACTTTTTTTTTGTTCTTGTTTTTGCTCCAAAACTGTTCCTAGGAACAGAATCAGAATCAGAATCATTTACGTTACCAAACATAATTCTCATCCTTTTTTGTTCCAGGGAACAGAATCAGAGAACCAGAATGGTTGCCATATAGGCCCTTAACGTCCATGAATAACTTAGATGTTGAAAATTTAAAATTGTGCGGAACCATGGTTTTTATATTGGTGTAATTTGTGTTTCAAATGTGTGCAAGGATATGTGTGAATTTTTATAGAGGATGGACAATGGTCGGATACTTTGAGGAATATAAGCAAGGTTTATGGGACAAAGGATAGTTTCACTAGTTTATGAAAATGGTAGTACAAATATAGTTGATGGAGGAGTTGGTGGAGGAGTACAAGGATTTGGAGTTTATTCCCAACTCCCCCACACGCCCACATGAATGAGCATTGAGCCTATTTATAGAGGACTCCACTGTCGTAGTAAATTACACTAGATACATTTAGACTTTTCTACAAATGTTTATTCCACAAATATCTTGTCCATGCTAGATATTTCTAGATTTCATTAGTAAGTGCCCATCCTAGAAGACTCTAGAAATTGGATCACAATTTCCAACATTAGATTTGCTTAGAACAGTGGAATGACCTGTAATTGCATTAGCTAAATACCAATACAGAAATGGCGAAGAGCAGTTCATCTCACATTAGCTGCTTTACAAGTTGCAGTATTGCAGGGATATATGCCAGTCAAACAACTTTTGAATATCTTCGACATTTTGAATAAAGAGCTCTTGTCAGTATGCTTTCAAGTTTCCTGTCCTCTCACAAGATCTCTTGCAGCAACACATCTTCCTTCTTTTTAATCCTCCATAATTTCGCCGTGTTCGCTTTTCTGGATCTTGATTTCTCCTCCTGTTCATCTTGCAGTTTCTGCCTTGATCTAACCATGGTTCATCTTTTACAGTGGGTGGAGTCATGGGGTATATGAAGAGTGGAAGTCAGAAGTCTCTTGCTGCTGGAGGTCTGTCAGCGGCAGTATTGTACTATGTCTACACTCAGCTTCCATCTAATCCAGTTTTTGCATCTTCTATAGGGCTGGGTGAGTGATCTTTACTTGCTTCAGAATTGTTGAATTTTTTTTCCTAGAGTGATTCAAAATCATTTGCTTCATTGGCTTTTGCAAAAAATGGAGAAAAAGGTACTTCCTTATTGATTTTGGGTTGCATAATCTAAACTATCGGTGGACAAGGAGCCTATATTCCTTCTGTCACGGGTGACATTTGGGCCCTTTTGTTTTATTTTGGACAGTACATCTAAATAATACCTATGGTTTTGCAAGGGACATTCATACTGTTATAAATTGCAATGGGATATTTGGCTTTAATATAGTGGAGGAGACAAGTGTCTTGAGAATTTCCAAACTTCTCAATTGTCTAGCAGCTGCAGCATTTGACTTTCCTCTAGTAATTTACCACTTGCCAGTGCTGCCTTAAAAAGAATTGAGCGTCCAGAACTTTATCACCAGATAAGCTTGAGCATATATGTGGTTTCTAGAAGATCTAAGTAGTTTTCTGGAGCAAGCATTACCAGATCTGCGTGATATTGTGCCCCGAGTTACTTGAATAATCCTAGAAAAAGCTTGGAAGATTATGAAGGCCGGGGTGGTCAGATTAAGTTTATAAAAGAGGAAACTTCTGAGGTTGCAGGGCGATAACTAGGATATTAACAACGTTATGTGCATTTCTCTTTCATTGCGTCTTTCCTTCTCCCTTCTTCTTTTAGGACTAAATTATCTTCTTACATGTGTGTTTATGATTGAGACTTGTATGCATGTTCTCGATTTCCAGGTATATCAGCTGCCCTTCTGGGAGTAATGGGCTCGCGCTTTAAGAAATCAGGGAAGATATTCCCAGCAGGTGTAGTATCCGTGGTCTCTCTGGTTATGACTGCGGGCTACTTGCACGGAATTTTGCGGAGTGCTCATTAAGATCATCATATGTCAGTTGAAACGGTTGTCCGTCCCCTCTTCGTTTGTTTACCGAGTTTTATAAACAATGCAGCTGTGTCTCATAGCTAGCGAGTCTGTAATATGTTACAGTCCAAACCATTATCACAGCTACATACTTCAGTCCTTTTCTATCGTTTCTTTGTCGTTTTTTTCAATCGAACTTATCATGGTTAGTCCGGCTTGTATGGTCTGTCGTCCTTGTTTTTGTTTGAACGAGAACAGTGCTGTGGCACATCAGACTATGTTTCTTCTTGTGAAAAATGCAAGTCTCTGAACCTTCTGTTAATGCCTTTGCTGCTCCATGTCCTGTTTCTGGGCATTCGTGGCTTTATTTTGTCGTCGGTCAGGGATTTGACATTCGAAGAGTCGGGTATCATGCCTCTTCCCGTGGTTGAATCATATAAATGCCATGCTAGGAGAGAGCGGAGGAGTTTGTGCAGCTAGACAATAGACAGCTTTCGTACAAGGAACTTTGTTAGGTTCGTTGCTGGTCGAGAACTGTTTTTATGCACGCATTGATTTGATGACAGTATAGAAATCGGCTCATCAATCCTGGCTTGTTCCATACATATCATGTGCTCAATGGTGAGGGGAGAATCGTCTCCGCCAGCACTGTGAACCAAACTATTTCTGGTTACTCGCCGCACACTTCTTTCTTTTTCGCCAGGTTTGTCCACACGAGCTTGTGCTGTGTAGATTCTCGTGCGGGAGTGAGTGTGCGCGTGTTCGCAAACGGGCGAGAGAGAGTAAGAAATATTTGTATCCTTAAATCACGATGAACCAATGAAGCACCGAGAATTTCTAACCTATAGCTTGGACAAATGCAACTAAGTTAAAGACGCAAAAGCCAATATGATGGGAAGTGACAACTGCTTCGATTAATTAATAAAGAGAGCATGCGCCAGCCAATGCATTTTGCCAACTCACCCCCAACCAACACGGAAGCAAGTCACCTATCGAACCGGTCCCAACTAGAGAAATCAGTATATAGCCAGAAAAATTTATAAAGGAAAAGGAAAGAAAGCAACCACCTAACGCCATGTTTAAGCAGACAAAAGATTAAACTGCCAAAGCCCACATGGAATAATCATCACCTACCGAAAGCACCATCACACATCATCTACACGTGATGATATTAAACTCCATTTTAGAGGTTCTGTTGGGTGTGATTGAGCTTTAGATTATATAACAAGGACATCACATTGCGCAGACAAAAGAGGACAAACAATTACGGAGACATCCTTCATTAATTTGACGGTGATCAGAAACTAGTCATATGTTCGTGTCCTAAGACAAGCCATACATCAGAGTCCAACATGCTTTGCATTAGCACAGACACAGGTACATCCGGGGTAACACACCGGCACACACAACAGACACGGGAACGAACATTAGATTCGTAATGGGGCTTTTCACCACGACATGTTACACTATGGGATAGATAAAGCTCACACAAGCTGCGCTGTGGCCTTCAGCTGATTCTCTTCCTGAGGCACAAGGGGCTTTTCACCACGACTGACATCGGAGGAAGCCATCGTGCCAAGACCAGTTTGTTTGTCTTCAGCCAGTTTTGATCCTGATGGATTTGGATATGGTGTCTTGTTCACCAACCTGACCACAAATGGAAAAGGAAACAGCACAAGAAGAACAACTTGCTTAGCTTGTTTTACCCAACATTTAGTTGCGCTGATCAGTCGCATATGCGATGGAATGAAGTTCTGCTGATAAAGGTTTAATAAAGTATGATCTGTTTAAAGCTTGATCAATCTATCCCTTATAGCTTGCCTATAGAAGGTAACAACTTAAGACAGGTTACTATTCACTATTCTGTGAAATTAAAGATCCAATTTTGAGAAGAAGAAATGTTTTATGATGTTTCAAATAGAGAGGCAGCTTTTGCTTTCCTTCATACCTATCGCGCCGTTTCTCAAGGAATCGCTGCAGGGAGTGCCTCCTAGCAATTGGTAAATCTGACCCAAGATGTGCAAACAAGGAACTAGTCAAGCTACAGTTTTGTCATTATGGCCCATAAAAAGTTGAAGCCATCATATTATGACCAAATACAAGCACGATCAGGAATGAAATTGCTCTCAATTAGTCAGAGTCTTGTGAGCAGATTATTACCAGCTTGCAACTTGCAAAGCGGGTTTTGCTGCATTGGGTAGAGCTGAGGCTTGGGTGAAGCCAAAGCAGTGGCAGTACTTTGCAGTGAAGGGGACCTTGTAAGAGCTGGTGAAGAGGGGCGGTAGCTCCCGCTGCTCTTCATATCCCCAGGCTTAGCCGCCGCCACAGCAATTAGCATGATTTCACGGACCTAAACATGCGATACACGATCTCTATCAAAATGAACATCAATATAAGTAGTTTAAGCTTGAGGAGAGCCAACCTTTTCTGGCGGAATTGCATCAAACACGCTGACATTTCCACCGTAAAAGATGGTAAGCTGGGTTGACATTGCCGCAGGCCTACAAATATCGAAGGCAATATAGTTAAAAAAATTGATGGATGAAATTTACATTAGGATTGTTCACCCAAAACAAAACAAGTAACTATTAATCAGGATATCGTGCAGACATTGGTGAAAATCTGTTTCTAGGGTTGGGGCAAAAGTAAATGAAGGAAGCATCCACCAAATGACTGCTTGACATATTGAATGCTCAAACTAGACTCCAAAAAACTTTCATTACTTGAGTTAAGAACAAGAGAGAATCTTTCCCTCTAACTCTTACAATAATTGCGATGTTATGTAGTGTCTTCTTCCTCTAAGAAGGTTTCTACCCCAGATTCTGACTAACCAACAAGGAAACTGCCAACCTACAGCCCACAAAAAGCGACCAGACAAGACAATGGTTAAAGCCGACAATCCTCTTCGATGAGCATCAACAAACCATTCCTATCTTGAGTGAAATTCAGTAGCGTATGGGGGACAATACGAAATTGATAAGCCATAACTAAGAAACTCCTCTTCTTTCAGCCATATATGCTCCTGGATGACTGGAATGCACCTTTTTCTTTGTCAAATTTACAAACAAAGTTGAAATTATTTTTTCCAATTTGTGAGCAGAAAAGCATACATACGCGGCCACCGACAGGTCTACTCATGAGTAACCCAAGGTCAAAAGGCAACATCTTTGTTCGGTTGGTTCTACCAAATCCTTGCCGCAATTTTCTTCCCCAGTTTTTGCTCAGTTTCATCAAGCAGTCCTTCAATTGGTTCAGATTAGCCAAATGAGCCACTTAACCAGTCTCCCAAAAAAGGGGAAAAAACCAACTTTCAACTCTCCATCAAAGGACCCTCCTGAGACCACCATTCGAATAATTCTTCTCCACCAAATAATAATTTGACATAGAATAACTGCAGGCAGAGATAAAAAATAAAAAAAAAAAAAAAATTTCCATTACCCAAAAAACTTCTGCTCAGGATAAATCACTTAAGCTCCTTAAAATTAATACCAGTTTAGGTTTTCATTCCTTGTAAAAAAAAAAAATCACGACAGAGAGAAAAAGGAACAAACTTGAGCACCTGTTGCCGGTGGCACCGTTCGTCCAAGGCTGGACCATGCTCAGATCGCGAGATCCAGCGTCGGCTTGCTTTGCGACGTCGTTCTTGGCGCTACCCAGAAGCTCATTCGTCTCGCTCGAGCTCTCACTCTTCGCCTCCCCGGAGCTTTCCTTGTCTTGAACCACCTCCTCTTCCACAGGCTTCATCACATCTCCAGATTTCCCATCCATTTCTTGAGAAAGCTCGCAAGAAGAAGCTCGACTAGCCCTTTTCTCTCCTGGATCTTTCTGTGTCTTTGGCCCAGAGAGAGAGAATTGAATCCTAATTTTGCCAACAGCAGGTGTTTGTTTCCTGTCTACCTCTACCAAAAGTTCAGTCATGGACACTTCCCCTTTTTCTTTAATCGAATTTTCACTTTTGTTTTTCCGGAAACTGGGTGGGTCGGGGAGGTGTCGGCGTGTGATTGGATGGGCAACTGCAGAGACGATTCTGGTGAAGCAGCTCGACTGGTCGCGGTATTCTCTTACGCAGATGCCGTATTTTGCAACCAAATGCAGATGGCCACTCGCCATTGGTTGTCCCTGAGATTGCCGGTTTTAAGCAGGAGATTAAAGGAGTCGTCCTTGCCTCCTAGGTCTTCTTTTCCTTTTATTTTAGGATCAATATCTAGAAAAATTCCTCTTACAAATTTATTTAAAATTAATTTTTTGATAATAAAATATATCAGGTACAATTAATTTGAGGTTTTTTTTCGTAATATTAACTCTTCGTTTTATTCATTATGATTTTTTTCCCTTTCTCTTTTTATACGAATCGACTCAAGATGATCGGTTAGTTTTCATGTCATTTCCATTAAAATGATTTTTTTTAGGAGAAGTAGTAATGAGGAGAATAATGTATGCAGCTAAAAAAAACCCCTGATTTGCATACTAATCTCCATTTATTTCACGAAAAAAGAATGAGTTGAAATTTTTTTTTCTTAAAAATGATCGTTTGTATCTCTTGAAATAGCTGAATGAACGGAAAATGTTTTTGTCGTTCGCAAAAATACCTAGACATAAATTGTTATCAATAATAAAAATATTTTTTATTCACTAATTATTTCAAGCGATACAAGTTATTATTTTTCAGGAAAATGTTTGCCTACGAGATAAACATGGCCTAATTCCAATTAGACTCTCTAAAATTGTACATAGGTGTTGCATCTTAGGGTGCACATGGTAACACTTCTATCAGTTTGGTAATTTAACTTCTGAAGCAGAAATTCATTTGGTAAAAAAATTTACTTCTGAAAGAAATTTCTGTTTCTGAAGTGAATTTTCACTTCTAAAGTTATTTTTCCCCAATTTCAGAAGTTAAAAAAATTGCTTCTCAACTTAAGAAGTACTTCTCGTCTCACCCTCTTTTCATTACGCTCTCGCCCTCTTTTCTACCACGCTCGCCTCCGCCCGCCGCCGTGCGTCGTTGGCCACCGCCCGTCACCTCCTGCGACCACCGCAGACCTCCGCCTGCCGCCGCCCGAGCCCACTGCCACCCTCCGTCAACTGCCGACTGCCGCCCGCGACCACCATCCACCACTGTCGACCACCACCCACTGCCGGCCGTTGCCAACCGCTACCCCCTGTCGCCAACTATTGACCATCGGCCTGCCCGCTGCCAACCACCGCCGAGTCGCCATCTTCGGCCGTCAGAGTAAAAAATAAATAATAATTTTAATAATAAAAAATATTTTAAAAAGAAATTTAAAAAGTTTAAAAATGAAGTAGAAATTTTTCGGCCGCCAACAATAATTTTTCATAGAAGATTTTGTGTTAGTAATGCTTCAGAAGTATAAATTTTCAACCGTTACCAAACGAATATCTCTAAAAGAAAAATCAACTTCTTGAGCAGAAGTAGAAAAATCAACTTCTGGCCAAAAGTTGATTTCTGAAGCAGAAGTGTTGCCATACGCGCCCTTGGTCACCCAATTCGTGGGTGCCCAATTTCCTGTCTTTTTCTTCTCTCTCTTCCTCCTCCTCCTACGTTCACAGCCACGCTCCACGATCAAGAATAGCAGCGATCCTAGCAAAAAAAAGAAACAAGCCGGGCAAAATTTGAGCGACGTCCTCAATGAACAACTGAGCAAACAAGTCTCGAATAAGCAAAATAGACAAGCGAAACACATCTAGCAGACAGATTTCCTAAGAGATGTGAAGACACACACTCATACCGAGAAAATTACCATAAAGTCATAAACGTATTATATTGGTACTAATTCAATCACAAGCTTTTCAATTGGACCAATTTAGTCTTTCAGTCCATACGACTAATTTAAGCTGAAAATAGCTGACGTGGACGTCGATTGTTCTACGTGGCACCGCTGGCGCTGATGTTAACATATTTATATAGTTTTTAAAAATTTCCCTTTTCTTTTTTTTTCTTCCCATTTCTTTTGCCGGTGGCCAGCCAGCGAGGCCGACCCTCGCTCAGGCCAAGGCGACCTCGTCGAGCCTTGATTGGGCGAGGGAGAGGCTGGCCCTCGCCAGCCATGGCCTGTGGTCGGCCTGCCACCAGCAAAAGGAAAAGGAAAAGAAACAAAAAGAAAGGGAAAAAAAGTAATATATATATATATATATATATTAAAAATGTCCACGCCAGCGCTGACAGTGCCACGTAGGACAGCTGGCATCCACATTAGCAATTTCCTGCTTAGATTAGTCGGATGGATTGAATTAATACAAATGCAAAAAGGTTAAAGACTAAATTGGTCAAATTGAAAGTTTTAGGATTAGTGATTTCCAGCCTAAATTGACCGAATAGACTGAATTAATATAAATGTAAAAAGGTTAAAGACTAAATTGGTCAAAATGAAAGTTTTAGGAATAGTGATTTCCGACCTAAATAACCTGGATAGACTGAATTATTACCGATGCAAAAAGATTTAGGACTAAATTAATCCAATTGAAAATTTTAGGATTGAATTGATACCAATGCAATAGATTTATGACTTTTTTGCTACTTTTCCCTACTCGCACCACTTGCTTCTCCTGAACTGTGCGCACTTATGTCGTCCTTCACGAGCTAATCTTCTGCCATCAGAATGCTCATGAGCATCCCCACAAGTAGAGGAAATATTGAAATTGAGCAATTGATCCCACAAGAGGGAGAGAGAGAGAGACATAGTACCCGGATACGTGAATTTTGCTAGAGAGGAAGTCATTGAGAGAATTGAGGCCCAACTCTGTGGGGAGATGAGAGAGAAGGGTCTTAAATGTAAAATGTTAGCAGAAGGACACCTGAAGTGTCAATGTTTTTTTTGGATCACTTAAGTGCCAATTTTTTTTAAAAACGATTATTTGAGTGCCAACTCCGGAAATCTTACGTGGCATCTATGTGGCTTGCCGGAGGATTCCAGTCAGCAAAAGAAAAAGCCAAAAATAAAAAAAAAATCCACATAATATTAATGTTTTTAAAACTAAATAACTAAAAAAACAAGCTAAAATTTAAGAAAAAAAAATTAAAATCAAATGTTGCAGCAGCGAGGGTGGGGGATGGGCTAGCGAGGGTCGCTGAGCCCTAGCCAATGGCTAGCGACCCCCACCGGTGGCTGGTGAGGGCTCGACGGCGGTGGTGGGGAGGCGACGGCCAGGGCTGTGCAAGCCGTCGCTGTTGCAACATGTGATTTCAAATTTTTTTCTTAATTTTTAGCTTATTTTTTTAGTTATTTAGCTTTTTTATTTTTTATTTTCAATATTACGTGGAAATTGTTTTAAATTTTTTGCTTTTTCTTTTGCCATGTGTCTACCTTTTTTTTAAAAAAAAAAATCCACGTAATATTAAAAAAATTAATAAAAAAAATGCCACGTGTACTGTTTGGCTGGAATTGACACTTAAGTGATCATTTTTGGCCGAAATTGGCACTTAAGTGATCGTTTTTTTTTTCAATTTGGCACTTAAGTGTTCCAAAAAAATATTGGCACCAAAGTGAGCGTCGTACACAAATATTGGCACTCTAGGTGTCCTTTTGCCGTAAAATGTTAGAAAATATTATTTTGTAAAAATGATGGCTTGCATCGTCTGGAATTATTAATCAATAAAAATTATTTTCAGTATCGACAATAATTTATATCTAAATATTTTCATGAACAATGAAATTTTATTCCGTTCATTATTTTTATAACAACCGTTTTTGAAAGAACATTTTCAAAATTATCCATATTTCACGAACAAACGGAACCTAAAAACAGAAGGCTTTAATTTTGACTTTTTTATTGTACACTAGTGTCGAGCATGGACAAAAACCGGTATGGATTTTTGTTTAAAAGTAATAAATAGAAAGATAAACGTACTAAATTTTCTATGTCCATCTAAAGCATGGACCTCTATTTTGATATTGAAAAGAGTGCCTTCGAAATCTTGAAACACGTGTAAGGGATACAATCTTATAAATACTTCTAATTGGTACAATAAGTTAGTAAAGATTTTTCAAAAAAATATAGTTAAGTTGTTCCATGAGAATTCGAAGATTTTTTATGCATCTCTTAAAGATTGCATGCTCAAATTGCACTTGTCAATATAAATTTTGGGGCTCAATTGCCTTCTTCACCAGAGGTTTAACACCTAATTGAACTAATTGAAAATTTTAGACTTCGATTGTACTTTTTGATAAATTTTTTATGACTCGACTCAACAAATTAAAGCGTTTACAACTCAATTGTATTTTGTGAATGATTTACTTTTCATTCTTTATTTAATTTAAATCCTGGAGCTCCCATGATTTGAGTTTAACTTTTTTCGCAATTGACACTTAAAATTCATGTATAATTCTTTATAATTCCTAATTTTGAATACTATTTTAAATTTTCGAAGAGAATATAAAAAAAAAATTGCTTATTTTTTAGGTTTTGACAAACATGCCCCTAAAATAATCGGTCACGGTGGATCCGGATCTCCAAAGACAAAAGTTCGGATCGGATCGTCGATCGGGGTGCGAAAGCGGGTGGTTTACCCGCACCCAGCAAAAGCAGAACACGTCAACATTCTCAAAAACCGAGACCGGACATGGAAGCCACCCATCGAAAGCTCACAGTAATCTGCTTCTTCAACCCATTTCCATACATATAAAACCACGAAAATCCATCGTCAAGTTAATCGAAACGCATCGAAAATGGAGCCCCCTCCCTTCGAAGAAGCAGCTCGCTGCGATGTTTGTAAATGCAGCTTCAACACTTTCAGGCGACGCGTAAGCTCCTTCCTTCTTGAAATCTTTGCTCCTGTTCGATGATTACGATGTAGATAGCGATAGTTATCTTCTTGAATCTGAGGCGTGAATTGGGTATCGTTTGAGCTTTGTTTGAGATTGGAAAGTCGAGCTACATCGCGATTATCGATGTGAAAAAATGGTTACCCTCCCAGCTTGATTATTGATCGTTTGTGTTTGATGGATCTCATGAGGCGTGGGATCAAATTCTGCAGTGACTGTTAATTGGAAGTTAATAGAAAAAGGCTCATTTTTTTGGATTGAGCGAGGATGATCATGGATGGCTTCTTTAGACTCGCTAATGGACCAACCCTTTTGGGTGTTAAGGGTGTTAAGACTAGAGTTGACATTCACGGATCAACGAGTCGTCGCTTTGGTGGGTTCGTCATGTAAATGGGGACTTGCATCTTTGTGGGTCTCTTTGCTTGTCGCTAGCTGTTGTGAATGTGAATTCGCTTGCCTGTTTTAATTAAAATTCATAATGCCAGAATTATGTTCCCTGGTCGATGCTTGAAACTCGAGAGTGCTGCCTGTGGGCCAAACGGAAATTACTGCCTTGCTTTAGAGGCGAGAGTGAGGCAATTAAATACAAGAGCTATTACGGAGGATGTCTAGCGTCCATTAGTCACTAATTTATAGCACTAGCACGAGGAACTTGAGGCAAGGGTGGGCAGAGCGATGCATAGCATGTATGTGGAAGAAATCGATAGCTGGAGATAAAAGTTAGATTGAAGTGATTCTCTATTGCTTCATTATTTTAGGGAGATGATATGTCAAGTCATGCATCTTTGCTTTACCATCACTTGATGTTATACCTTGTTATGCATGGCACTGTCTTAGAATGCTTATTAACTGGGATTTGTTTTCTGCTGCTTCATAAATTCCAAATCGACAGGTCAGTGTGAGCTCTATGAAAGTTTATGAGCTTTACACAAGCAGATGCTCCTCTAACTTCGTAGCTCTCAATCCATTCCCGCATTGTTTGATGATGACGTGTTTATCTTTTTCTTTTTGGTGTTTTGGGAGCATTGGAGTGTAAGTGCTGTTATCATGTGAAATGGGGCTTTTAATCTAGTCTAGAACCTCAAAAAGTAGCTACTCATTCCAGTTTGCCATTTGCTTCAGCATCATTGCAGATGCTGCGGAAGGACCTTGTGTTATGAACATTCGTCAAATCAAATGGTAAGGCCTCTCATCTTGGTCTCAACTCTAATATTCTTTGCGCAGCTCCTTTTTTGGTTCGTGAATCTTAATTAATTCTCTGTGTGAAATTCAGGCTTTGCCGCAATTTGGTATCCACTCACTTGTCAGAGTTTGTGCGGATTGTTATAACAACCCTTCTCAGTAAGCGAGACTATGTTGCTTTTTTCAGAGTCTGTAGTGTTCTAAATATCTGTAAAAGTATTTTAAAAATGGGTAACTTCAAACTCAACTTGTTTTTTATTCCATTAAGTTCTCGTGTCTCTGTTACTTAGGGTGGTTCTCATTATTGCAAGGATGCTTGCTTGATCATCATTAGACATTCTTCCTATATGGGCAAACATCAGACTGGCATGGTTACTAACTAATGCTGTGCCTTTTTCCTCTGTCGTGATCTCTCTCTCTTTCTCTCTGTCACACACACACACACACACAACCTCAAGTCGCTTATGTGAATAGGCGGAAGAGATCCGCTGCCGCTGAATTATGGAATGTTGAGTGGCGGCGGCTGTCTTCTGATCCTGCAGACAGGTCAAATAATGACATCATCCTCCAATATGAGAATTGAGCTACTGTTCCCTAAGCATTCATCTCAATTTCTCACCATTTAGTTTCTCTATTCGGACAATATAAGTTTGTTGATGTTGTTGGTAGGTAAGGTTAGTTTACTTTCACTTGTATAGTATTTGTCTTGCCTTTAGTTGATTGATCTTTACATGTTGAAGATATTTGCTTCTATAGAGAACTTGTAAGCTTGATTCTTATTAGAAGAGGACCTTTTGGTAGGTATACTATTCAACAAGTGTTGTACCTTCTGTTTTCTGAATACTGTAACCCAAAAAATGTGTAAGATGGAAGGAATCTGCTTGGTTTACATGTCACTTCCCGTTCCACCCTGTCTGTTCCAATATTAAGAGTAAGTTCAAGGAACTAGGACTGATGACAGCTATTGTTCTGGTAATAAGCCATTTCGTGGAAATTTGTTTACTTGGATCTGTGGTTGTGTACTCTCTGTCATTTGATGAATAAGGCCGGCAAAGGGTATTAGAATGATAGTCAAACAAAGAATCTTTCAGTTTACTTTATACAAGGGATCAAACCAGTTGAAGTAAAGGAGATGTGAATGTACATTATTGCATTTGGGTCTTAAATTCCTCCTGCAAGATGCAATGGGCATATGCCTAATGAAGGCCCCAAGGCTCACTGTCCTGTAATCCTTGTTTACATGTATATTTGATGCTTTTCCACTTCTTTCGTTATATATCATGGAAAGATTACTTGTGGCTTGAACCAGCCGCTGAAAATATCTCACATCGTGTAGATTTTCCAATATTTGTACTAGATATATAATTTGCTTTTCAATATGTTTGGAACAGACCTGCAAAGGGTGATAGACAAGCTTCAGTAGAGGGAGTCGATCATGTTACAGATTCAGTTTCTAAATTAGACCTCAGTGACAATGTTCCAGAGGAAAAACCAATTGCAGAACACCAACCTGGCCAAGGTGTTCCAGACTGCAAATGCGGAATGCCTTTATGCATTTGTGAAGCTCCTGCCCCATTCGTCGATGCACTTCACTTGCAGGTATGAATTATGAACAACTTTAAAGTTACTGGAAGTGCGTGCACTTTATAATTGCTGTGGCTTCTCTATTGCAGAGAAATACCACTTCCACCACTTCTCAGTCAAGCCAAAGACCCAAAAGGGACCCTGTTCCGAAGAATAGGGGTTCCACCTCAACCAGCAATAATTCGTAAGTAACATATTAGTTCTACTTCAAAGTATACTCATCATCGTAATCAACTGTTTACTGTTGTGTGTTCATCCTGCACATATTTTGTAGCAACCCAAATATTTAATCAAATTATGTGGCGGTCTAGATAACAAGATGTTAACAACCTTTGCTCCCTGAATCTTTATATAGATGAAGTAATGTGAGTAGAGATGATTATCTTCTTTTAACATGAATGTCGTGTTGGGCTGTTAGAGTTGCATAGATAATTCAAGTTAGAGTTGAATAGTTAATGTCATATCACATGTGCACCCTCTTTGTCAGCACTTGTGTGTGTGGCCGGCCCTAATGCCCTGTAGGAGTGATATTTCCCTTGAGAAGGGACACATACCTCTCGCTTGCTAGCATCCAAAAAAGCGCGTAACTTTTTTTAATTAGCGACAACTCATGATTAACTAAGGTCTTGACCTCGAATATGTGGATAGGCATATAATCAGGATAGATGGTAGTGAATTACCACGTGTCAATAAACTACTGCTTTTTTTTTTTGGTTTTTTGTTTTTGTCACGGATATGCTAAGGCTCTACGATTGCTTTCATATTACAGATCTTAAAATCATTTTGCTTTGCTCTCTTTAGTACAACGAACTTGTATCTTTGCAAAGTGGTTTCTGGTGCATATACAAGCAATTTACTCTCTTTAAAGTGATTTTGTATTTCCCCCATAACAATTGAACATGTCTGAAATAGGTGCAGGTGTTGGTTTCCTTTATTACTGTTCATCAGAGCCGCACCATAATATTGTCATTTTAATGATGATAGCTTTTCAAGCAAAATTTGCAGGTCAGTTTTGAGTGCTGGTCAAGTTTCCAATGGCGCTCCAGAGAGACCTAAGATGGATTATGATGTAAATGGCGAGGTATTTGCTGCTGCCTGCTACCTTAAGAAGGTGGATTATGTATTGTGAGATCTTTACGGTATATTCCTGTTCCTAGGGTGTAAGGGAAGCAATAAAGAATGATGATGCTGCTGCAGTTAAGAAACTTCTCAGTGAGGTATTGAGCATCTGTTTCTAGTCATAAGGAAAGTAATGAAGCTTTGTTGCTGCACCTTCATGTCCATTGACTTTTGTTATGAAGTAAATACATTCTAGTCCTCTCATAGTGCAAATTACTGTAAGAACTTTGTAAACCCCCGTGGCATTTATTAATCACTCTCTTGTCTTACTCTATCTTCTCGTGGTATATGTAATAACGACTAGAAAATGGTAACATTATGCTTAACAAGTTTGGTGGGGCACTCATTAACAGGAGCCTTACTTTAAATGGAACTTAAATATTAATTATGTGTCCCATGTTGACTCTTCAGCTTCAACCACTTTTTTGGTGGTCCCTTGAGACTCTCTGAATTAGCAGTTAAATCAGTCCCATTCATCGGCGATCCAAAGTGAAAGATAATGAGGTGTTAGAACTATATTTGTAGAGCGACCTACAATGAACGGGATATGGTCAAGCTGAGCTTTTGAATTGTAACGGCAGTTATAAACAAGTGCATTTTCATTTGCACAATAATGCTTAATTCTTGTCGTTGTCGATAAGTCAACTTTTTGCGCTTAAGATGTAATGCTGCTTTTCTGTGTGCATGCGCGTTAAAGGCGAATGTCTGTTGTATAAAAATTGTAAATAAATGACATGTTGGTCAATTGCTATTCTCGAAGAAATGAAATTTGTTCCCTTTTTTGTGGTTATCGCATGCTTTTGTTCATCTGATCTGTATGTGACACAAAATACACAGCAATTACACGTTTATTGAGCTTTTGACTGATATAGCTAATAGATAAGCGGAACTGAATGTTGTCATGTTGGCAGGGAGTGGACCCTAATTACCATGACAAACAGGGAATGTCTTTGCTGCATTTGGTACTCTCTCTTTCTCTCTCTCTCTCTCTCTCGTTTTTATTATTTGAGAACATTGTATATTCTTAATCTATCTGTGCAGGCTGCAGTTTTTAACCGAACCGACATTGCTTTTATCCTTATGGAGCGTGGAGCAAGCTTGGATTACAGGAATGCACAGGGTAACCAGTCATGCCCCTGTACTGTACAAAGTTTTGCTTCTCTTATGAATTAGCACATAGCTGTAGCTTTAAGTTCAATATTTTGGGAAAAAAAATATATGCTTCAGTTGCCTATGCCTGTATGCCATGCAGCTGCTAAGAAGCTAGATGTAAGTTAAAAAAGGAAAAACAAAGAATTGAAAACCTTGGTCAAGAATGGCCAACCCGACTTGAGGTGCTTGATGTCCAACATTTAGAACTCGATGATGCATGCGTTTCAGTGTCCTGGGACAATCACAGCAAAAATATTAGTTGTAGAATGAACAACTTGGAGTTTCCCTAATTTCGAGCCAAATTTTTGTTGGCCAATTCTTTTTTTTTTGTCTTTAGGAGAAACGCCTTTGGATTGTGCACCGGTCACTTTGCAGTACAAGATGCGGCAGAAAATGGAAGAGGGTTGCTAGTACGAGTCTGACCCACCCCAGATTTGTTCCGAAGGAAATACTTGCTTAATGCTTGAAGTGTGCTTGTTATCTTTTATCACTATAAGGAAACGTCTGATTGACACCGTCGACATGTTTGGTTGGCTATTTTCGGAGGGTTAACGAGAGCTCTTTTCCCCGGCAAATAATCTGTTCAATTATGTTGGGGGGCAAGATACCTTTGCCCTGGATTTTCAATTTTTCTTTTGTCTTTCTATGGATTGAATATTCTTGAGTATAGTGCTGAGAATATCCTTCACTGATTTTTACCCTTTTGTTGATTAGAAGGAACCAAGTAATTAGTACACAACCGCAGTCGGTGCTAATGAAATTGGTTTGATGTTCTTGGCAGAGAGGTTGTATTGAACAATGAATATTCCATCCACGATGCGCCACTTTTTTTCCCACTATTACTACTTCCAGATAAATATAAATAAGACACAATTGATAGAATGATACTGAGTTTGTGGCATCTTATTGGGATGCCTTGACTTTTGGATTGTTTAGTACGCAACATTAGTGGAATTTGATGGTTTATCCGACCATCTTTCACCATCATGTGTTTGCATATGCTTTGGCTGTTGGATTGTCCTGATTATATTCTTTCCATTGCCAGCCTTTCTTCTTCTCTCATTCTTTAGAAAATCAGCAAGAGTCAATGATTAGGAAAGTCTCCCCGAATCGCGCTCAGTTTCATATCCATAGTTTTTCCCTCCGTCCTTTTAATATTTGCTCGCTCGTGCTTGATGAAGCGGTACATTAGAACCCATTGACGAGAACATACCGTTATGGATGGCGGTCTAGCCGCACTTGTCGTCGCGTTTAGCTCGAATACTTAGTACTCGCTTCTGAAGAAAGAGAAGACGTAAACATGTGATGCCACAAGTTCAATGAAGTGGCACTGTAAAATGCCAAGAGCAATATCAAAATGGGTGTTAGGCCACGCTCCTCTGTAGCTTTGTGTGAATCATCAAAGCACCATGAAGAGCGAGACTTGGTCTATGAGTCAGCAACACTTCATGAACCGAAAAAAGATGTGGTTGGAAAATTTGGTGGTAAAAGCAAAAGAGAATATGCCATGCTGATGCACCATCACCTTCCAGTTCCACTCCTATAAAGAGAAAGGCCAAAATGGCTCAATTCCAATCATCTCTCCTTCTCTCTCGATCTCTCTCGACGATGGGTTTCTTGGTGAAGGATTCTAAGCTGATCGCCACTCACTATCTGCTGTGTAAAGGAGCAATCTTGCTGGCCCTCCTGAGACGGGTCTTGTCTTGGGCTCTCAAGCTGAGAAACAGAGCCGCCGCCATCACCCTCTTTTCGCTTGCCTCCAGAGAGAGCCTCCGCTCTCGTTCTTCTTCTTCACCTCGCGCGTCTTCCGAGGTCGTCGGAGACGGTCTTCCTCTGGCCACTTATGGAGACGCCATGGCCGAGAGGCTGCAGGCGAGCTGCGACACCTGCGCGGTCTGCTTCAGCCTGTTGATGGAGGGCGACGAGGTGAGGGTGCTCAGGAACTGCCGCCACGTTTACCACAGGGAGTGCCTCGACAGGTGGGTAGGATGCGATCCCGATCACGACCGTGATCGTCCCGACGATCGGAGCAATCACAGGACGTGCCCGCTTTGCAGGGCCCCGCTGTGGGCTCCTCCTCCTTCGCGGAACTTGAGGTGGGACAGGACAGAGCCCAGGTGGAGCGTGAAGAGACTCTGTTCCTCCGTCTGGGGATGCGATCTGTAGCGACAGAGCAGTTCGGACATGCGTGACGATGAAGCACGAAAGCAGCAAAAAAGACAAACCTCGCGCGGTTTAGGGGATGTGATATGTCGTTCATTTCCCCTCTCCGTTTTTGCATTTGAAGTTTGTATTTCTTTCTTCTACAACTCAACTAAGGAGAAGATCTTGATGGATCCCTGCTTTTGGGCTTGTCTATTTAGGATTAAGTGGAGGTAAAAAAATTTCTTTTTTTTTTTTTCATTTTCACATGAAGATTTAAGTATTATTCAAATCCTTCGAGAGCCATTCATCCTTATCGAATGCAGCATTTAATTCTCTATTATACTTCGCTGTGTGTTTGTTCCCTTCTTTTTTATCATTGCAAGTCTTTGTGAAATAACTCCAATGAGAAGGGAAAAAAAACAGACGTTAAGACAAGCCCTCTTGGCCTTGCTTGCGAAAATGTTGAATCTTTTATTTGAAGCATAAAGATTTTGTTGGTGTTCAGAAAAAAATACAAAAAAGTTATACGTGAATCCTTTAAGGGGCACGATGAGACCTTCGCAAATGGCTTCCGTTCTTGCTCGGACCCGAATCTAATGGGTGAAGTGCAATGTAACCATTGATTTTGTGTGATCCATAAAATCAACATCCACAATGCAGCGGGTTTAGTGACCTTGGTCCAAGGAAGAAATTCCCTTATATGAAGACCATTAGAAATATTCGCGCTTTGCAGCGCATGTCGTACTCAATACCTGTCATAATACTTAAAAAAGTTCATACAAGGAATTTTCGTACTTTGTTTTTTTTTGGTCGAATTTCCATACTTTATTGAAGTGTAGCATTCCTTCATAGTTTAAGAAGAACACTATCATTGGTTACATGCACAATTCCGTATTTTTTCCATACATGTATTTTGTTTTATCCTATCAATAATCACACTCGAATCAACTTATAGTCTCAATTAATTAAATGAGCATCTACTTCTCTATGCCAAAAGCACGTGGAAATCAAAGCCAAGAAACTTTTTTTTTCTATTAAAAACTCTATTTTTATAAAGTTCAACAAGATAAATCACATTAAATCGACGAAAAAGATCATCAACAACATGGAAAAAAAGGAGGAAAAGAAAGAAAGGACATAGTCCGATAAACAGGCCCAAAATTGATGGGCTTAAATGAAGCCCATCGAGGCCCAAACCCGAGGACCCGAAAATGAAAAGTCCAAATCATAATAATCGCCAGAAAGAAATGATAAAAAGTAAAAAATCCTGCTCTTTCCCTTTTCTTCGACTTTCGTCGTCGAATATTTTACCAGCTGTGCTCACCGGAGCTGAGGAAAAAAGAGAGATGCAGGTTCCTCTTCTTCTCTAGCTCCGTGCAGATCTGCATCTCCTCTTCCCGCTAGATCTCCGATCCCACGAGGCCAAAGGTACGCTTCTACATCGCTTGCGATCGTGCCGTGTCTCTGCGCATGAGAATGCCGTGATCTCGTGCCGGAGATCTCGGGCTCGATCCCTCCGATTCGAGGTTCGCCGTTGATCTTCTCGCTGCTAATTCTTCCGTTCGCGTTCGTAGCCCGCGTATCGAGTGCGGTGAGGAGCGAGCTGGAATCGAGAAATGGCGGGTGGAGCGGCGGGCGGGTTCGTCACCCGAGCGTTCGAGTCGATGCTCAAGGAGTGTGCCAGCTCCAAGAAGCATCCCGACCTCCGAAACGCTATTCAGTCGTACATAGGTACGCGCAATTGGACATCACTTTGGTCGCTGCGCGCGAATCACGAAGCTAGCGATTTTCGAGCCGGAGATGCTGATTTGCTCGTTCGTTTCGTTTGTTGCACAGTGATGCGCGCTTTTGAATATTTGGTTTTGTCTTGTCCCAGTGCCCGGTACTGTAATTAGTTTCAGGCTTTTTGCTTGCCTATGCAAGTGCGCTGGTCAGTTAGTTCAGTCGTGCTCTGAGAAGTGATTAAAAAATTCTAAATGAAAATGTTATCTGTTTCTGAGAAAAGCCGTGAAAAATGAACAGCTTCAGTGCTGAAGTGGGGGCTTAGTGAGAGTTGCTGTTGGTTGCTACCTGTCTATAGATGACTACTATTTTGGTTTGATTGCAGTATCATTTCCTCTTTAAAATATGTTCCCAGTAATGAGTCCTTGAGGCAGAACATGATTTGAATTGTCAGCTTGTCAATTTTTTTTCTCCTGTTAGAATGCTGGTCCAGTTGCCAAGTTTTGGCCTTTTTATTTGATGTAAAATTGATTGTTTTTCATCGGGTCTTTCAATTTCCATATCATCTTGTTTTAATTTTGTTGCATTTTGTCGCTAAGCATTTCGAAGGCTCATCAGGGTTTATGTTGTTTCAGACAATACAAAAGAGGTCGCTCAACCTTCTGCCAACAATGAGGCAAAGGGAGAACAACAATTGGCTGCCGAGGGGAGGTATGGGAGTAGACTAATTCAAAACTTGCTAGCTTTGTTTTCATCTTAAGATTTGTCACTATAGATCTGTTTAAGCTTCTAGAATTTTCTTTATTATACTCGTTCCTTCGTATTTGAGGTCATGTGCCGCGTAAATTAGATGCACCTCTAAGTTAATGATTTTCCTTATCATGCACCATTGGGATGAAAGTGTTATCTCTAGGTGATTCAGTGTATGGATTTTTTTTCGTTTACTCCTCTTTGCTATTTCTAGGACATGCATAATTTAAAATAATGAAGTCTTGTGATGAGGCTGGTGTTTTGTTAGGATTTAGGACATATGATTATGAACTTAATTCACAAGTGTGGCGGACTGTGTATATATCATTCTCCTTATCCATTCTCACCAGCGAAGAAATTTATTTTAGTCTCTTTCATTGTTATTTATGTATTTTATTGGCAAAATCTCTCCAAGAATGTGTTGTTCTTATGTTAAATTAAAGAATGCTGCATCTCTCTACTTGATAACATGGTAATGTAATTCTGAAATGATGTGTAAATTGTAACTACATAATCTTTGGACAAGAATAGACCATGATGATTTTTGCGGCATATGTGGCATATGCCACAGCGTAATTTGTGGTTAAGTATTTAAATTAGAAGGAATTTGAATGTGGTTGAAATAATTGATGATTTGATAATGGGTGGGGCATGTTGAAAGGGATAAAAAGTTTAGGATAGAAAGATAGTGTTAATCGTATGTCGCATTGACTAGGAAGATCAAGGAGAATACGGGCACTATGTAAAGCTGTTCCTCTCATCTCATGGAGACGATACTGGATTGAGATGCTGGGGAAAGACTTAATTTGTGCAGATTCTAATTCTTTTTCCTTTGACAATACTCATGATTGAGGACACGATTTTGTGTGGCTGGAAGGACTGTGCGTTCAAGTGTAAGGAATTGGCACCTTTCCGGGATGGGAATGCCAATAAACCTTTGCTATTTTGCACATTAATTTTAAATGTGCCCGCACGTTCTCTTTCTCAATAATTTATTTAAAGGACATAGTTGACATTTTTCACTGCTTCCTTTCCATTTTCACACGGATTATTAGCCACAACCAAAGAAGGCAACTGAATTCCCAATCCAATCCATTCATCCACAGTTATACCCTATTGCTTGTGCCAATTGCAATATGTATTCTGTTCTTCGCCTTTTATGATTGGAAAGAAGAGGATAGGTGAAGGGAGGAATTTGACCTATCTCGATTTGGGACCATTTAATCTCTTGTTGCTGTAATCTCTTCCTCTGTCGGAGAAGTTTTGAAAATTAACAGGATACTGGATTTGCATCATGTGATTTGATGCATGGAAAAGACTAGATGTGGATGATTCTGACTTGTCTTCAACCCTCTTTCGCTACCGAACTTTCTACTCTCAGTGTGGCTGAAACTGAAGGTGGAGGTGCAAAACAAGTAATAGAGCCTGATCAGTCACACACAGTAGCACCCAGTGGTGAGGGGGCAGAGCACGTTGTGAAGCCAGCGGTCGCAGCTGGAGCTATGACAGCTGCATTGGCAAGTGCAGGGCACACGCTAGGAGGTGCTGAGGTGGAGCTTGTCCTGAATCCACTCAGACTTGCTTTCGAGACAAAGAACTTGAAAATTCTGGAACCTGCTCTGGATTGTCTCCATGTACGTAACTATAAACTCCTGTCCGGTTCCAACTTCCCCAAGATTATTTTTGCGACTAGGAACCATGGTTGAATTTCAAGGGTGGCTATACTCAGTCTACTAGTTAACTCTATGGATGTTTATTATTATTATCAAGTATTTATGCTTTAGGGCTGTTGTGACATATTTTTGACAAGGCTTGGTTTCATCCATTGGGAACGACCAGCTATCTTTTCTCGACAAGATACTTATAGTACATAACAACTGGGCAATAACCTGTTTAGTCTGATTATTTTGTCTTCCAGCTATCAGTAGTCTTACTTCAATGTATGGTTATCTTTCCTTTGATCCCCATGTCCGGATTTTATCATCTTCTTGTAATTGTCCATGTTACACTTCAAATGACTCGGTAACTAATTTTTCCAACCGAATGTTTTCCAGAAACTTATTGCGTATGATCATTTGGAGGGAGATCCTGGTTTAGATGGTGGGAAGAACGTTCCTTTGTTCACAGACATTCTGAACATGGTTTGTGGTTGTGTCGATAATTCATCACCTGATAGGTATATATTCTTGTATCTTAGTGTTCTCTTGTTCATAATATAGTAAATGGGGACTATAGTTCATAAATGTTGCTCGTTCTGTCCACTTTGTGAAACAATGTGCAGCACCATTCTGGTAGTGTTAAAGGTACTTCTCACTGCAGTCTCATCCACAAAGTTCCGAGGTATGTTCTGACCAATGGAAACCTTATCCTCTTCTATTCTAATCGTTGTCTGTGCTTACTTTGGATTTTTTATTCAATTAAGTACTTCCCAGTTTCCTATAACTGAACTCATTGGTAGCTGAGTGTGCAATATCTTGATATGGATATAGCGGGTGAAGGGGTACAAAGTGGTGCTCTTATTAAATGAGTTAGGCAGATGTTTTCGTTTTTATTTCCTTGGGATTTGAGTAATTTAAGTCCATTAAAAGAAGGTGCTCTCCTGTTATCTATGTGATGCTGTTCTTGTTGGACTTCATATTGAAAAAAAGGTGGCATGTGTCTCCGTGAATATGGAAATATGATGCTAGTTTGATTAACTCCTGCTTTGCCGAGTGTGGTTATTTAATGCCAAAATATGACCTATATTCTGTGGTGAAACGTCTTTCGGTAATCAAGTGCCAAGTCATCCATGAAGTAAGGCACACAAGTTAATAGTCCTTGCCGACTTCCATTCTAACAGTAAGTCTCATGATCAAGATTGTTTGCCTCTTGTAAGACCTCCTTACAAGAAGTATCCTAATCAGTTAAACCTTAAGACATAATAAGCCAAACTTAGTTGAACAGTGAAGATACAGTTTAGCCAGAATTGAGTGAAGCATAGATATAGATGTATACATATCCTAACAACAATCTTGCTGTCTTAGTTTTAGCGTACAATGAAATGATAGCCGACATTTCAACAGAGGCACCGGTGTATTTTAAGATTCTGTCCTATAATCCCCTTTATCATTGAGACTTGATGAAGGAAATCTGAAAACTTTCTGGGCGGTGGACTGTATAATGAATAGACTTTAGTTCGTAATTTGATATTGGTGATAATAGAGCTCATGACTAAATCACGCCAAATTGCAAGCAGTGACCAACCATGCTGCATCTTGGGCAATTAAGTCAACTTGTTTTCTGCAAATATATTGCTAATAGTAATGTGGCCAAGAGATCACTTGTAGCTCTCGTACTGTTGTAATTCAGTTTCTGCTTCCCTGCATACGTGAATATGTGATGATGTGGTGGTACCTCAATCTGCATTACATCTGTGTTCATCCTATGCCCTTTAACATACCCTATGTTGCTTGTGATGCAGTGCATGGGGAATCTTTGCTGGGAGTTATCAGAGTGTGCTATAATATTGCTCTTAATAGGTACATCCTATTAATTACCATCTTCTATATGTTAGAAACTCAAGAAAGTAATTGTGACAGAACATTCTATTTTCAGCAAAAATCCTATAAACCAAGCAACATCAAAGGCAATGTTGACACAGATGATTAGCATCGTATTCCGGAGGATGGAGTCTGATCTGGTAGGGATATATCTTTTGTTCTGAAAATCCATTAGACCTGTATGCCTTGATGCATTTGGATATAGATATGTGTGTGTTGCATGTAGGGGAAAAAACAGTTCTCTTTGTACTTTGTCCAACAAAATTAACACCAGTTGAAATTATTAGGTCTCTGCTCCCTCAGTTTCTGCTAATGACCGAAAACCAGAAGCTTCTTCAGAAGAGAGTTTGAGCTCAAAAGCTGAAGAGACTCCTTCCAGTAATGAAAATGAGAAAGAAATGACATTGGGTGATGCGCTAACTCATGCCAAAGAGACCTCTCTTGCATCTGTAGAGGAACTCCAAAGCCTTGCTGGCGGTGCTGATATTAAGGTAAAATTCTTTTTGTGTCACCTCTACAATTCCTTTGATTAATATCAATGGTTAAAGTCACTGGTCCTCATTTGTGCTGACTGGCTTTTGGGCAACCATGCACCCTGCGCTTTATGATTTATCATGTGGATTGGAGCTGCATACATTATTTAGAATTTTTAAATCACATATGTTTTGGTAGTGGGAGAGATTGCTAAAATGCAATGTTCTTTGCACCTTTGATCTTAGTTTATGAATTCATATGCCACTTAATGTCCAAGATATCTCCATATCGCATTACTGTGTTTGTTTTTTAGGTGCAATGACATTATAATGTTGCAGGCACAAGGAACGGTTATTTATTGTTTTGTAGTCTCCTATGCAAGGTCAATGGCATTATAAGTGCTTCAGTTCCGTTGTAGGAATGTGCTCTCTGATTCAGCATATATTGCTGAGGGTCTGATAGTGTGGATGGAAGCTTTCCTCTCTCTCTCTCTCTCTCTCTCTCTCTTTCTTTTTGATGCCATAACATCTTGATCTTTTGGAACAGACACTTCCTTGCCAGAGTTTCCTGTAGCAAGCCATAACATCTTGATCTTTTGTATTGCCACGTTGATATATAAGCGCAGACAAGAATCACATATATCCATGCATGTCAATGAATCTGATTCTGACAATTTTTACTACCACGACACTTTCTTTACTTCATAGGGTTTAGAGGCTGTTCTTGACAAGGCTGTCCACCTTGAAGATGGTAAAAAGATAACAAGGTATGCATATCTACGTGCTAGGTGTGATTGTGAGGTTGTTATGCAAAAATAATTTCCTGGATGCGTTGAACATTTTACTTTCACAGAGGGATTGACCTGGAGAGCATGAGCATAGGACAGCGTGATGCTTTATTGGTGTTCCGAACACTTTGCAAGGTTGGTGTTGTACTCTTTTTTCTGCGTATCTATATGCTTTCATAAGCATCTTTCTGAAAAGTCTGCCTGCAATTCATGCAGATGGGTATGAAGGAAGATAGTGATGAGGTTACGGTGAAGACACGTATATTGTCTCTTGAGCTACTGCAGGTCTTTTTGAATCTCTACTTTGATGCAGCATGTTTCCTTTGTTTTTTACCTGGAGTAGTCACTAATATCAGTGACATTCTCAAATGTCACTTGACATATTTAATTTCAACTGTGGTTTGGCATGCTTGTAGTTTCCTCTGTGAGGAGTGTTCTCGGATTAATACCCTAGCTTCTATTCTAGATTTTGATGATAGACTAGAATCCACAGGCAATGTGATGCATAAAAGTGTTTTTTTCCCTTATCTTTGTTGTATCTGATAGTTTGAAACTGCAAATGGATTAAGCTGGACCTAATATTGATGCAGGGGTTGCTGGAAGGTGTTAGCCATTCATTTACTAAGAACTTCCATTTCATCGACTCAGTGAAAGCCTATCTTTCATATGCTTTACTGCGGGCTTCGGTTTCTCAATCCCCTGTCATCTTTCAGGTTTACTTCAATATACATACATACACGCTTGCTTTATATACGCTTGAAAATACTTGGTTTGACTTAAATCTTTTGCAGTACGCAACTGGTATCTTCTCAGTACTCATGCTGCGGTTTCGAGAAAGTCTTAAAGTATGCCTTGGTCTGAGGACACCAGAGATACTTTCTTTCTTACTTTTGTTGTTACCTGCCCCGTGATCTTTGTTCATACCTGACTTTTCAGGGAGAGATCGGTGTCTTCTTTCCCTTGATAGTTCTACGGTCATTGGACGGCTCTAAGTCTCCTGTTACCCAAAAAACAAGTGTTCTTCGGTACAGTTATTTTTCTATTTGTTAGATCCTTCAACTGTTGACCACCTACAACTGGTCAATATTCAAAAGTTGCTATGTGATGGAGCATATTTCTGCAGGATGCTTGAGAAAATATGCAGGGATCCTCAAATGCTTGTCGACTTGTACGTGAACTACGATTGTGATCTTGAGGCACCAAATTTGTTTGAACGCATGGTAATCTTACTTCCTACATCCCCATTCACTGCACGTTACCGCACTCATATTCTACCCTTTGACTCTGTTATATGGTTGGTACATCTTTCTCAGCGTCTGTTCGTTGCTTTAGGTTACCACTCTGTCTAAATTTGCTCAAGGGACACAAAATGCCGATCCCAATTCCGTTGCTCTTTCACAGGCAGCTTCCGTCAAAGGTTCTTCACTTCAGGTAGGTTAATCTGTTTGCTGAGGTCTTGAAAGTTAGCTGTCAGTACTTGGATCTTCCTTAACTTTATATCTTTGTATGCTAAAAGATGATGGTATTTGACTCATCTAACCTTTGTACGTCAATTCTGCAGTGCCTTGTGAATGTGCTCAAATCGCTTGTTGATTGGGAGAAGGCACGCAGGGAGTCAAAAGAGCAGAACAATCTTGATGATGTTTCAGATAGAGAGTCATTGGAGATGAAAAAAAAGGACGATGTGCCCAGGAACTTTGAAAAGGCAAAGGCTCATAAATCATCATTGGAAGCTGCCATCTCTGAGGCAAGTCACTCACACTATTGATTTTTATGGAGTATGTTCATTTTGATAGATCAGGAACCTGAGTATGAGAAAGAACAAGCAGTGCAGGAGCTAACATTCTTGTTCAAGGCAAATCTCCTTATTCATCGAAAGAATGATTCTCATCAATATATGACCAGAGAAACGGACCAGAAGTTGAATAAACCTTGTCATTTCCCATCAGCCAGTTCTATCCTTGTCGTGATTTTTCAGAGAGAATGACCAAGGCAATTAGATTCTTGGATCTGGAGTTAGGATTTACTGGAGTCAGTTAGGTTTTTATCATCACCTTCAAATGTTCAATGGAGGTCAATCTGCGAAGTATTGCTGATTGAAGATGAATGGTGAATAGTTTTCCTTTTACTGTGGTCTGTGATGTATTTCTTATTCTCTCTTACTGTTTATTCAATTAGAAATGGCATCTTGAGGATGTTTGTTAGTGATTGCTGTAGTAAGTTGTGGATGAACACAAAACCATAGAAGTTGTCCTGTGTTTTGATACCTTAGAACATGAATCTAGATAGCCTTTTCAAATTTTATCTGTCATAAATAGCATTTTTTCTTAGTTATCTAGTTAACAGAATCCTTTTTTGTTAGAATGGAAAAGTGTTGCTTGCACTGGGTACCTCATCTAGCAAAAAGTTTAAGAAAGCAGCTTGTTCTGAGATATTTGATAGCGGTCTTTCATTTTTCTTGTCTCATGATTAGACTTTGCTGGCTTTTCGTTTGCAAAAATATCACCCGGTGATTTGTTAGAGCTGCACTGTGCGAAGAATACTCTTTCTCGATGTTTCAATATGCAGCTCTATTGAAGGGCTCAATCTTAGCTTTGTCATGTTGCAGTTCAACAGGAAACCTGTGAAGGGTGTAGAGTTTTTGACATCGAATAAGTTAGTGGAGAATTCACCAGCTTCTGTTGCCCAGTTCCTGAGGACTACGAACAATTTAGACAAGGTTTGATCTTGAGACTACATTTCACCTATTTCAAGTTTGAAATTAAATTGTCTCAAGATTGTTGCTCTGCAGGCTATGATTGGTGATTATTTAGGTCAACACGAAGAATTTCCACTTGCTGTCATGCATGCCTATGTGGATTCAATGAAGTTTTCAGGAATGAAGTTTGATAGTGCAATTCGTGAATTCCTTAAAGGATTCAGACTTCCAGGAGAGGCTCAAAAAATAGATCGGATTATGGAAAAATTTGCTGAAAGGTTTGTACCCGTCTTTATTTTCCCCACCTTCGGCAGTTAAGTTATAGTAAGCATAGATATGATGAGATTCTGCGTGATTAAAAGTAGACAACTTATGCAACTGAGAGGTAAATGGTCACGGTCTCAATTTCTGGGAACCTTCCTGTATTTTCATCATTTGAGTTGATCCGACATTCTTGAACCAGCTTTGTTTTCCATGAATGCATAATTATGTCCATATGGATAGTTCAATCTGCCCCTGTTGCTACAATCCACACTGTCTATGTGATCATTGGTGCTATAGGGAAATTCAATTTGATCACAGATTGTAGTCAAGTCCCCCCCCCCCAAAATCTTTCGTTATACCCGACATAGCAAAAACTTGCCCCACATAAAGCAATGGACAGTGAACCGAGTTTTTGAAGTCTGTCAATGTTGTGACAGTTTCCTTGTTCTGGCTATGACTGTGACTGACTCGATGTCATGGTTTTTTTAATGTTTCATATTTGAGAGGCAATGGAGGAATACTGTGTTGTTCGTGTCATATCAGTTGTCACATTTCATCTTGACCTTACGACGGGGATCATTGGTTTAACAAAGTAATAAGCATCCTGTGCTGTTTTTTTTGGTAAGGGTGCATCCTGTGCTGTTTATCTTTGCTATCTTCTAAAAGCTCTTATTTGTTGCTTTGGCAGATATTGCGCCGATAACCCGGGCCTCTTTAAAAATGCAGATACTGCATATGTTCTTGCTTATGCTGTTATAATGCTGAATACTGATGCGCATAACCCGAATATATCGGCTAAGATGTCGAAATCGGATTTTGTACGCATGAATGTCATGAATGATGCTGATGACAATGCCCCGAAGGACCTTCTCGAAGAGATTTATGATTCTATAGTTAAAGAGGAGATCAAATTGAAGGATGAGACAGCTGGTATGGGGAAGAGTAACACATTGAAGCCCGAAAATGAGGAAAGAAGCGGCCTTGTCAGTATTTTGAATCTTGCTCTCCCTAAAGGAAAGTCATCAGTTGATCCTAAGAATGACAGTGCTGCTATCGTCAAACAAACACAGGCTATATTTCGTAATCAAGGAGTAAAAAGAGGAGTATTTTACTCATCACAGAAGATTGAAATTGCAAAGCCAATGGTTGAAGCCGTTGGATGGCCTTTGCTTGCAACTTTCTCGGTTACAATGGAGGAAGGGGATAACAAACCCAGAGTTGTTCTTTGTATGGAGGGATTCAAAGCTGGGATACACATCACTTATGTTCTTGGAATGGATACAATGCGATACGCATTCCTAACTTCCCTGGTTAGGTAGGTTCCTTTGTCTAAGCTCTGAAAGCTGATTCTTTACCTGAACAAGCCCACTTTCCCCTATCCCTCCTTCCCTCCTTCCCTCACTCCCTCTTCCTTCCTTACGTCATCATTTGACATTGGGCGTACAGTCCCTTTTACTAGTTTTCTTAACTTCAAATTTTGGAAAACCTTTCTTGTTTATGATGTTTACAGTTTTATGTTGCAATTTACTTGGCACTAGAATTAGAAATGATCTCTGTAATATTCTTCTTTCATGCAAAGGGCCCTGCAACCAAAATGGCTACCTGAACCTTAGCTTGTTAAAAAGTAATCTAACAATGTTGAAAAAGGGTGAAATTACTATTGTCAATTTTTTTTGGTGGTGGGTGGGTTGAAGTTGGAGGGAATGGGGACATGGGCTGGCAAGAAATAGATCTTGGAAGATGTTAGGTTAATACTGGAGGTCTCTCTGTTGCAGACTCTTTAAAATCATTTATATGGTTGTCAATTATACTAGCATGTTTTGTCTATATTATGATCTGGTTTTGCAGATAATTAGTTTGCTAGATAATTGCTTCATATGCTTTTTGTAGGAGTACCTTCTTGCATGCGCCGAAGGATATGCGCAGTAAGAATGTAGAAGCATTGCGGACATTGCTTGCTCTATGCGATACAGAGCCTGATTCTCTCCAAGACACTTGGAATGCAGTTCTCGAATGTGTCTCTCGGCTTGAATACATAACATCAACCCCGTCAATAGCTGCAACTGTGATGCATGGATCCAATCAGATTTCTAGGGATGCAGTTCTTCAATCTCTTAGAGAGCTGGCTGGGAAACCTGCTGAGCAAGTATTCGTAAATAGTGTCAAGTTACCTAGTGATACTGTTGTAGAATTCTTTAATGCCCTTTGTGGCGTATCAGCTGAAGAATTAAAACAGACACCAGCTCGTGTTTTCAGCTTGCAAAAGCTTGTCGAGATCAGTTATTACAATATGGCTCGCATCCGAATGGTAATTGTCACCCCTTATCTATTAATTTTCACTAAGTTCTTCAATAAGAGGGCTGTAGATGGTCAAGTGATGTGCTCTTCTCAACTAGTAGATTATCCATGAGCTATCTGCTTTTGATGATTAATATCTGCAATTGCTTCTTATGAGGATTTATTGTTCTCTACACACCTTCAGCTGACATTATCAATGCATGTTATGATTCAGGTATGGGCACGGATATGGTCTGTCTTGGCGAATCATTTTATTTCTGCTGGGAGCCATTATGATCAAAAAATTGCGATGTACGCCATTGATTCTCTTAGGCAGCTTGGTATGAAGTATCTGGAGCGTGCTGAGTTGGCCAATTTCACTTTCCAAAATGACATCCTCAAACCATTTGTTGTCCTGATGAGAAATAGTCAAAGTGAATCTTTAAGGGGTTTGATCGTTGACTGCATTGTGCAAGTATGAATGAGTGATTTTCCTTACTGGTAGTCTTAACTGAAGTGTATTATACATAAGTTGTTGCGATCATGCATTTTCTGTTTCATGTGTTATTTCAGATGATCAAATCTAAAGTTGGAAGCATTAAATCTGGCTGGCGTAGTGTATTTATGATTTTTACGGCGGCTGCTGATGATGAGTTGGAATCTATTGTTGAAAGTGCATTTGAAAATGTTGAACAAGGTCAGATTCAATTGTTTGGGTTTTCTTTGTCAAATATATAATGGTCTTAGAGCCTGTTCAGTGGCTAATACACAGAACATTTTGCAGTTATCTTGGAGCACTTTGATCAAGTCGTTGGAGATTGTTTTATGGATTGCGTTAACTGCCTTATACGGTTTGCTAATAACAAAAGCTCTCATCGAATAAGTTTGAAGGCTATTGCTCTTCTACGTATATGTGAGGATCGTCTAGCTGAGGTAGATTCTTGGTATTCAGTGGTTGAGCATATTGCTTATATTCTGCTTTAACTATATACCTCAAATGCTATGAACTTGATAAATGTTATGAAGATAAAGGAATACTAACTCTCATAGTTCAATAAGATAGCATCTCAACGAGAGCCATCTTCTCATGTTACACTATGATATAATACTGTTTTGTGTCAGGTAAAATGCCCCTGAATATCTCCACTGTATGTATGTAATGGCAGTGATTATATTGACCTGTGCTGGTTAATGCAAAAAGAAAGGATTTGAGTTTTTCACCAGTCGCATGTTTTTTATCATTGCCCATATGGTGGTTCGTTGATCTTTCTGTATATTCTGTAAAACTTTTATCACCATATGTTCGGGTTCAGATCATATTTTTAGGCAGCCTAAAAAGCTTTTGAGTCTCCTTAACTTCTTGAATCACAGAAGTTCTTTTAGAGTTACTGCAGATTGAAGGCATTATCTATCTTCAAAGATGACCATCAAGAATACTATATTGGGAAGAGGATGCCCAATCTACCTTTAGTTGCGATTCATGAATAAAATATATTTTGAAACTACAAAAACCTTTTGAATTATGATGAAATTGAACAGGAGTTTTAAAATGTGTAGAAAGATGTGAGAAAAGACTACAGAAAAAAGACATGGTTTCTCTGTGGAAACTTTATTAAAGTGCATGTTTGTGCTATTATCACACTATGCTTTTGCATTGGAAGAGCGCCACCTTTGAACTTCTAAGAAAGATGGCTGTGTTTCAACTTTATTAAGAGAAATCGGCATTGCTGTAAGGTGGTGGAAAACAAACTGTTCTCTAGAAATTATGATAATATGGTAAATATCACCAATAGCCGTTGTACTCTTGCCTGAAAATCATAATGGTCCCTCTACTTTATTTGTTTTTTTTCAAAAGCGTCTATTTACTATTTAGAAAGTGCCACTTATCATCTCTAGGTCGGTCCAATGATGGAATTTGCTGACACGGCATTAATGCTGTTAAATATTGCTGATACGGATTTTTTCTTTTTTCAAATGTTGACACTCTCTCCCTTGACCCCCCCCCCCCCCCCCCCCCCGGCAAAAAAAAAATGTGGATTCCTGCTCCTCCTCTGTCTTCTTCAAACCCTACCTAACCAAAAAATCGCAAAATCTGACACCCACAGCCACACCAATGCATAAACCATGATTCGTACCCACTCATGACCACCACTCACGGCGATGGCTGCTCGAGTTTTCGAGCTCCCGCTGCCATGGACGTCGAGCGAGCTTAGAGCTTGAGGCCGTGATGGATGACTCTGGATCCATACTCTCTCTCTCTCTCTCTCTCTCTCTCTCTCTCTCTCTCAATTTTGCTTTTCTTTTTTAATTTCTATGTTGCTTGATGTGGCGCTTTTTTGGTGCCATAATAAATTCGAGCGAAGGAAAACACAACATGTTAATACTGGCATCCATGTCAGCAAAAATTGACCGGGAGGAGAGAAAGGATAACGGAAGAGAAGGGCTTGCTTTGCACATCATTCAAATCGTCTGGGAAAGTTGAGGCTGTGCATCTGAACTTAGAGACTGTCGCTGGATTGACATGTTCCTTGGGAACAGAACCATAGCCCTTGTGCTTACGATGTTGTCAATTTGTCCCTGACTGTTTAATTTCTGTATGCTGCTGCAATTAGAATTTCTTCTACATCATAAGGATCACTTTCGTTTGTGTTGAAAAATTTAATTAGCGATGTTATGTTTCATTCGAAGGAGGCATTCTTATTTGTCTCCACCACAAAGAAGTGGCTTTTGCTTGCCTTTACTAAACTGTTCCATTATTCTGATTTAGGGCCTTATACCTGGTGGGGCGTTGAAGCCTATTGACGTAGAGGCAGATGCACACTTTGATGTGACAGAACACTATTGGTTCCCAATGCTGGCAGGTTTATCTGATCTGACAACTGATCCTAGACCAGAGGTCAGAAGCTGTGCACTTGAAGTTTTGTTTGATCTGTTGAATGAGAGAGGTAGCAAGTTTTCAACATCATTTTGGGAGAGTATCTTCCACCGTGTCTTGTTTCCCATTTTTGATCATGTAAGACATGTGGGAAAGGAAGGCTCAGCTTCTTCTGGCGACGAATGGCTTCGAGAAACCAGCGTCCATTCTCTTCAGTTGCTGTGCAATCTATTCAACACTTTTTACAAGGTATTGTGAACTTGGGAATTAGGTGCCATTGGTAACTATTACTTGGTGATACATATTCGTGAAGGAAAACATTGGAATATGTGGGTAAAATAATCTTTGTTCTCTTATACAGGATTCACATAATACTGTCATAGCAGCACTTGATAAGACTAAAATTGCATGGGTAACTCAATAATCTGAACATATCAGGGTGTTGTTTGTGGGTGTTAGCTATGGTTTGACTTTTGGAGGACATTTATGCATTCATCCTAGAGAATATTTGTCATCCAAAGATCTGCCATATAGTACAACAAGGGAGATATGCACATCTTCTCTCTAAATGTATATTTTTGAAAGTTCTGCTCACATCGTTCCTCTTCATTCATACCCATTCCTTTCAACGGAAATCAGTAGACTGAGACTGATTTTCAAACACTGTAGATTAGACCACTAATAAGTTGGCTCACTTCTTTCGGATTGGCAAGCTTAGTCCTCAAACATTTGTTCCTATGGATAATTATTCCCTATATAGCTATTCTTGTCTCAAAGTTTCTGTCTTATGCAGGAGGTCTGTTTTATGCTGCCACCGCTATTAAGCCTGCTCTTGGATTGTGCCAAAAGGACTGATCAGTCCGTTGTTTCAATTTCTCTGGGTGCACTGGTGCACCTCATCGAAGTTGGTGGACATCAATTTAGTGAGAGTGATTGGGAGACTTTATTGAAAAGCATAAGGTGCGGTGCTTTCATGCACGACTCAATTTTGTCCTTTACTCTTCTGACTTTTCAAAGTTTGGGTACTTTAGACTTTCGTAATTCATTGGCACAATTTTCTCCTGTTTTTCTGATCTAATTCATGCACGACTCAATTTTCTTCTGTTCATATTGATTTCGACTGATAGAGATGCTACATATACAACACAACCTCTTGAGCTTCTCAATGCATTGGGATTTGAGAACCTGAAATACCACACAGCATTGACCAAGGAATCAGAGGTTAATTCGGGGGATATTGCCTCACCACAGACTCTAGACAATGGCGAAGTATATGATCATCAATTGGATGTCAATGATGGAACTCCAAAGAGCACAAGCGTGTATCTGAATCACCATCAAGAATTGGCATCTCCTTCTAACTTGGATGGTTATGAAGGTGAAGGTAAGTTATATAGTTTCCTGGTCGATTGTTTTAGTATGTTTCATGTTGCAGCATCTGATGGCAATGAACTGCACTTTACTTAGAATTTTGTGAAAAATAAAGCAAATGAATACTTTTCAAATCATTTTGTTGATTACTGGATTAGGGAAACCCAAACTCGAGCAACAATGTTAGAAGATTGTGAAAGTTTAACACGCTAACTCTGTCCATTGTAGATGTTCCATCACCATCAGGAAGATCTCAGAAATCAGTAGAAGGAGGCACTCAACGTAGTCAAACTATTGGTCAAAGAATAATGGGGAATATGATGGACAATCTCCTCCTTAGAAGTTTTACTTCCAAATCAAAAGGTCATGCTTTGGATGCTTCAGTGCCATCTTCTCCAGCTAAGGTAACATTCCATCTATCATCTTTATAGAATAACATATTTCTGTAGGATAGTTACACAATTCAGCTTCCACTAGTTAGTTTTTACCCTGACATGAAGAAGTCTGCACTTATGCTCTGTCAAAATGTAATATGGTTGTTGTTATTAATTATCCATCCAAACTTAATTTGGTTGCAATTGATAGTGTACTTATCTTCTCCCAGAATTAATCTCATTGTCATTTAATGTGATGGCGTGACATTTCCTATATTTACAAGTTTGAATGGCTTGTTTAATAATTAATGTGTAGAAGTTAGGAAATTGAAATTTTCACACATCTCTTTCATTTCTTTTTTGAATTGCTACTTTATTATAGGTACACTTGTCGGATATGAAACAAATTTGTTTTCCCAATTGGCCCATAGTGTGTATTTCTTTAGTGATTAGCATCGTATGCACTTATCGTATGAATATGGAGTGAGGACTTTGTGTACTCCCACTGTCAATCTGGAGACTTTCTTTTGAAGAAACCCATTGACTGCAAACCAGTCATTTGCTTTACTTATTCAATCTCTTAGAATAATTTTCTTGAGTTACTATGTATATCGTTAGGTCAGATTTGAAAATTTTGCCCTTTCTGTTGACTCTTTCCAGCAAAAGATGTAAATATAATAGGTCAATGAACAATATATCGTTTAACTGATGATGGGGAATGACTGAAATATCATATTCCTGTATGGTTACTGCAACATGAGTTGATGGAGAGAAGAGAACCGATATTTCTACATTATTCTAGAGTAATTTGTTTTTCATGGGATTCAAGGAAAAGGGTTATTTTCTTTTTTTGAATCATTTTAGGGAAATTCTAGTCATCGCAAGCCAATGAAGGCGGTACTTTTAATATTTCAAAGCATTGATGCATGTGATGAATGGCTTTTGGGTTGCCTTTTGTCTTAACTGATCTACTTTTTATGTAGGTTTCAAATGTCACCGAACCTGATGCAAAAGATGAGGAGGAGACTCCATTGTTACAAACAGTTAGAGGGAAATGCATCACACAGTTACTACTACTTGGTGCCATCGACAGTATTCAGGTATTATTTGGTCCTTTTTGATATCTTTGTTCTGCTGTGCACGTCTTTGCAAACTGTTAGGCCACGTCCAGCCAGAGGCCATGGCACAATGATACAGTCATCAACATTATTTACCATTTTGAGGGGCTCCTTCCTTCTGTTACAGATCCTTAGATTACTCACCAAAATGACTTCCTCTTAATTTGCAGAGGAAATACTGGAGCAAGTTGAAAGCACCGCAAAAGATTGCAATAATGGACATATTGTTCTCGGTGTTGGAATTTGCTACTTCTTATAATTCATACAGCAACCTCCGGATGCGAATGCGATACATTCCTGCTGAAAGGTTTGTCAGGACTCAGAACCATTCGACTCGACTTACTTTCTTCTATTGCTCTATGGCCACTTGATAGAATGCGGTGATTGGGTTTCCTAGTAAGTGGTTTATCTTTTGCAGGCCACCAATTAGTCTTCTTCGCCAGGAATTAGCTGGAACGTGCATTTATCTGGATATATTACAAAAGGCGACAGGACATTGTGTCAAGAACGAGGAGCATTCTGAAGCCACTGGGTCTTCTGAAGCAGATCATACTTCATTCAACAGTGATGAGGAAAAACTTGTAGGAATTGCTGAAGATAAGCTGGTGTCATTCTGTGAACAGGTGCTCAAGGAGGCATCTGCTCTCCAGTCCAATGTGGTGGAAAGCACTAATATGGATATCCACCGAGTTCTGGAGTTGCGTTCGCCTGTCATAGTAAAGGTACGTCTGCTGTATCTTGTAGTCCTTAAAGGATGAAATTAAGGTTTTAATGGTCAGTTATTTTCCTGATTTGGTTTTGTCTAAGTTGCAGTTTGCATAAGTAGTGTTCAGAAACATGCCTTGAGTTGCTATAATCTCCTGTTGCTCCTGTGTATTGCATGAACTCATTATGGCTTTACAGATAAGAGATTTTTCATTTGTCCTCTGCCTCCAGAAAATGTGTATCATCCCCATCAAACGTTGATTTTTTATTTTCCCTTAATAGTGATGAAGGCTTCCACTTTTTTCCACACTCATGGTTCATGTTGGTTTTCTTTAGCAACGGCATATTCTTCATTTCCTATGCTAGTATGTGATTATTTCTTCAGGCATATATATACCATCTATCTGTCATTTAAGGACAGCTTCGCTAAAATTCACCCAGTCATTCTTTACTGTGAGATGTTAGAATTTCATATTCGGTGCAGTTTTTTCTATGTTTGGCTGTAATGTTTCCTAAATTCTGAAGTTTGTAGGACAAAAAATCCGGATTGAGAATTTCACTAATTTGGAAGTAACCTTTCAAAAACTTGCTCACTTTTTCTGGGGATGTTTACAGTCTCACTCTTCACCTTGCTTTAACTGCGTATAACGAATTCATTTAAGTATAGGCCCACATCATCTCATTGTATGAGTTGTTGTCGGTCACAAAAAATTTCTGGATATTGCAGAAATGACGATGCTTTTCTTTTCAGGTGATCAAAGGCATGTCCTCTATGAACAGTAAAATTTTCAGGAGACACCTGAGAGAGTTTTATCCTTTACTCACAAAACTTGTATGCTGCGATCAGGTATATTTTTTGGTCTAAGGCTGGCTTAATCAGGTTAAATGTTGTGAGCTGCTATTTCTTTGATATCCTCCTTGCATATTCTCTGTCATCCAGACTCTTCAATGGTTCCTTTGAAAATATACTTGTTATATTTAGTGATCGATGGGTATGGTAGCTTTAATACTTCTCAACATTGTTATATGATATCTTGATGAATCTGCAACGATAGAAGGTTTTGTATTTTTCTGGCTAATAAACATAGTAGACCAGGCTGAAATCGTTTTGACATGGATTGCACTTGGGGAAATGATACGCCTTTGCATTTTCTAAGAATTAATAAGGAATGATTAACAACAGCTAATGTCTTCCTCCTCAGTTAAGGCCATAACTTCCCTTTTGAACTGGTTTCTTTCCTTCCTTTTAGTTTAGGAAACATTTGGTTATTACAATCTACCGCTAATGAATTTGTCCTCAGAAGTGAAAATATAATCAAGATTTACCTTTCAAATGAGTAAACCACAATTGGAATTAGTATGTTATTAGCGACTGAAAATAAGGCTAATGTTGTCATTATACTGAAAATATTCACTTGATTTAGCAAGACTAAAGTGTAGAACTTCTTGTGCTCAACCTAATGCAAACCCCAATAATTTTCCATCCTGGGTAGCAAAGATGAAGTTTTGCAAAAATTTTACTCACTCACAGTTTGGGGTTTTAAGTGCACAGCGGGAATGTCTGCTGCTGTAAGCAAATAGTGGGAGAGAAGTGCTTAATTGTGCTCTAACTGAAGGGCAGTGTTGAATGGGAAGGGTTAACATTTTTTAGTCATTGATTCAGTAACTTGGAAATGATCTCAAAGTGTCGAGTGGGTGCTGATGATGTTCATAGTTTAACTGCGATGAACATATCTGGTGAATTAACATCTTTCAATATTGCAGATGGATGTTCGTGGAGCTCTTGGCGATCTGTTCAAGACCCAATTGATGGTTCTCCTACCATCATAACCTGTGTTATTCGTGAGCTTTTCCAAGTGATGATTTTCTGCAGTACATACCTTCCGTGCAGATCAACTCTTGTTCTGCCGGCTTTCACGATCTCCCACCATTTTATATTGTTTGCTAGAGATGGGTGAAAATGGTGATTTTTCCCGTCTTGTTTTACCCTCGAAAGAGATATAGATCACCCATCATGTATTGCTAGGAAGATTTTGAGTAGCGGACGGAGAGTTCAGTTCTTTTCCTATCTTAAGGTTTTTTTGACATGTGGGGGTATATTTGTAGAAGCCTAGGATGTGTATCAAGAAGTGAATTAGAGAACCATCAAATGAATTTTGTCATACAAATGAAGTGGGCTTTCTCTTTTCAGAAGCCTATCACGTAGTTTATCTACTAATTCGTATTGTCAGTCCGATCTCCACTGATGCCAGTTCCAATAAGGACCGATCGAGGCTGCTGCTGTCGTTCTCCTCTTGTATAGCAATGCTAGTTATGTGTAACTTTTACTTGGAGCCTTCCAATTTCGTTTGTGTTTTAGAACGTGGATGGATACCACGACAAACTACTTCAGTTTATACAAATTATCGAAGAATGCTCGGCATATCGTGTGGTGGATAAATTGTTGCTGTATTCTGCAGCAACCTATGCTTGCCCAAATAAGTTCTTTAATCAGTGCAGCGTCTCTTTCTGTTCCTTTTTCCCAATGTAGAGTTTGCACTCATATGTTGGGGAAAGCAGCGGCGTAGTGCCTCGAATATAGCACTTTTGAGGAAAATCTCCCTCTGTGCAGCGAAGTCAGACGTTGCAATGACAACTAGATAGAGAAACTGGTAACTTCAAATCTATATCATGGTTGTAAGTCTGTATGAGGATGCAGAAACAAGAGAAAATAATGCATCCTCGCAGCTTCTCACCTCGAAACACATTTCATTCAAGCCTTGAATGATCCTAGTTCCACAACCCTAACCGAGGCCTGGATGCCAACTCTCTCGGCCCCCAAAACGAAGACGGGATCTCACAGTGATCAGAAGGAGATTCTCCCTTCCTAGAGAAATAGATAGCGAAACCTTGGCGAGAAAGGCAAGACAGTGAAGCTCCGGTTTCTGAGGAGCCTCCACTTGTTCTTGGACGAACAATCTCTCACCATGTTGGCTTGCTCTCCAGGGAGGAATTGACAGATCCACTCCGGCATTGATGCGTCCTCCCCGATTTCTTTCATGAAAGAATGCAACAGCTTCGGGATTATAACCTTCCCTTTGTTGCTAATTCCGACCGATGCTCGTACGTAGTCCTTCAATGACCGCCTGAGCAAGTCAGCCACATTTCCAGGCTTGAAGATTCTGACCTGTCGTCGGGAAATGCTCAAAGTTATACGAAGAAAAAAGTATCTCTTCACTTTGGGTCCTAGCCCGATAGAAGAACTGCTCGTCATAACCCCAAACCCGAACGTAGTAGGGTCATGGCTGAACAATATAATGGAGAGAATCGTCCTCTTTCTCAAGCGATGTTACTCTAAGCTGGAACTCTGGAAGTACAATTGATCAACAGAAAGATTCTAATCCTCTTTTAAACCCAAGAACCAACTCATGAATGAACTCTAAGAACATAATAAAATAGACGAGAATGAATAAAATAATCGATCTCGAGGGTAACTTATATCCATTAAAGCCGTGTCTAGTTTCCAATCGCTAATACTAATCGTATGGTAATCACAGAGAACATGGAATAGGAGGAACGTAACCATCGCTAAGCAATTCTTCTCATTTGCCAAATTCTTTTGGTTGATAGTTAAGCATCCGTGCCTTTCCTGATGCCCTAATAACTAAAGGGAAATGGAAGGAAAGGTGCTTTTACCGCTGGTGAAGAATGCGTCCCACAACTTAGCGCGAATGGAAGGAGAGGCTCCGGTTGATCGATCGAATACATTTCCTTCACTTCGAGTTCCTTGAATTCATGGAGAGCTAGGCACAAAGCCTAGCATCAAATACCAGACCAACATAGCATGTAAGCAACTAAAGAACACATTAGATCGCTTCTCTTCTCTATTGGCAAAAACATATAAGTAGAGGAAAATTGCAGAGGAGAACACTGCCACTCCTGAAAGGAGAACTGTTTCACGGTTCGATGGATTGAATTTCTAGATACCATGATATGCCATGGCCTGACAAACACGAGGGAGCTCATTTTGCGATGAAATGACCATGAAAAGACGCAAGACAGTCTAAGGAACTGATTCATACAATGTGTGGGCGATGAGGAGGAGGCTTCATCTTGAGCATGATGTATTCAATCTCAGCTGCACTGAATGACTGCCCTCCAACTGTGTACATGGCCTGCAATCATGTTGCCATAACATAAGAGTCTCGCAGCTAGCTGTCTGCTTAAACATTCAGAAACCTTTCACCTTCGACAAGTTCTGTTTAAGTGAATCAGGAAGATGTAAACAAACATCAAAATTTAAAGAGCAGCGATTTATTTCAATCGTTTCCTCTAGCCAATTTTAGCTGCTTATCCTGCCTCTTCACCAAATACAAGACCATTATTTACTTTTGACCCAATGGAAGCGACGTTATGCTTATACCGAATAAATACAGTTAAAACCATGAATCCATTTACATCTGTTAGAGGAAATCAAGCCACTTCGTTTTTCCTTTTTAACTCGCTTCCTCAATCTACTACCTTTCTGTTTTTAACATTCCTGCACGGTGCCTTCCCCAGCAAGCAAAAACTGAAAATGAGAAGAAATAGACGGAGAATGTTCGAAAGGATAAAATGCTTACCTTCTGCATCAAGGAAAAGAATTTGACATCACTTCTTGGAATTCCATATGCTAGATATGCCTGGCAAAGTGTTGATGAAATATGATAAGTAAGGAGATCAGGGCATCTAAAGAACGAAGTCCAGAAGGGGAAAATATACAGAAGCTAGTAAAGAGAGTGCCAATCGTATAACAAATCAATCCAGGATAAATTGGAGGGTGGATGCTCAGTGCAGGTGTGAATGAACAGGTGTTTCAAAGGGTTTTGAACAGAGGATCACATGCAAAGGGGAGAAAAATCGGACCCAAATTGGTCAGAAAATGGAGATATTTACATGCATAATCAAGGCATTATACAAGTTGATCCAAAAAGCCAGCTTCTCGTCGTGCATCATGCTAGATGGGTCCAGTTTGGCCAACTGCTCCACGAGGAACCTAAGAGAAGGTAAATTGAGAAGTCAACGACACTTAGAACCTTTGCCAAAGGAATTTGCAAGTTTTCTCTGAAGTAGGCACAAATTGATCAGGCGAATAGGAGTATCAGATCATGACTTCATTGTAGTTCTTCAGTCAATTTAAATGAGAAATATTAGGAAGAGTTTCCTGATTTTTGCTGCAGAAAGAACAAGCTTGCGTTGAAATATCTGAAAGCGGCAAGGAAAAGTTTCTATGCATTAATCAAATCGTTGACCACACAAAGAAGAGACAAGATTCATTGCGAAAATCAAAAGAAACCATTGTACGTAACAATACATCAATTGCTCCAGAAGGAAGTTTCAAGTGTCGACCTGAATCTTTTGAGGGCTTCGGCAGCATAAATAAGTTCTTTCTTCCCAACAGACAGAGAACAGACTTGAACTGCCATGTTGTAGGCTCCAACAGTTCCTGGCCACTCCAGCTTACCCGGAAATCTGTAAGGATCAAATGTCTCAACTTTGGCAAAGACATCATAACTACCGTCCAAATCGCAGCCGGAGGACCTCCTTGCTGGTGAAGTCCATAAGGGTGAGTCTGAGGAAGATGCAGCGGAGTTATAGGAGAGTGGGCACATTGGTGAAGCCGGTGAAGCCATGTTTTGAGATGAAGAGTCTTTAGGTGAAACTGATAGAGAGATAAAAATGTCTCTCATGCACAAAACCATTTCTTCAGACAGCTGGTTAGGGTGATGCCATAGGTTCTCCTGCAGAATATCCTTATTTGGCCTCTGGGTCGCATCTAACCATCCACTGACATATCCAATCTCCACATCTTTCTTCTCTCCACCGTTAGGATTTATAGGCTGCATTACATCACTCAGCTCTCTCATTTTCTTTTTCAATATTCTACTAGTGAAAGCAACAGGAAACTTAGATATATGAATAGAATGTGTAGTTCTTCAGGTACAGTCAATCCTAGAACATGTGATTAATACCTATCCACTGGAGCAGTTAAGCACTCCAGACTTCAGCGATAAATTTAAGTTATAGATTCAAGAAGACCTTGGGGAGAGAGAGAGAGAGAGAGAGAGAGAGAGGAGACCGTCAGATTAGGGTAAGTCTCTGATGCTGATGAATCCCTAAAAGAAGAATGTCTTAGATTGTATTCCGCAAGGTTGCGCTCATTCCTTTCTTGATGTAGCTGTTGTTGCAGGGCAATTAACTCCCTTTCAAGCTTTCCCACCGTTGTCTCCAACAATGTTATACTGCCTAACAGATCCTTGGCCTTCAATCATACGATGGACCTTGAGATGTGAACGAGTACATCGAAGAAGAGAAAATGGAAGCAGGGAATAACCTTATCTGGAAGCTGGCTGGATGAGTCAGATAATGAAGGATCACAGTGCTCAACAGCATTTGTCAGGGTCAAGTGTAACTGAATCTCTTCCTCCAACTCCTTTTGCAATCTTTGAATCTGTCACCATTCAAGCGATATTCAATAGGGCATTTCACAAGAATCAACTTGGCTTTTATGGTCAAATAGTGCAAGCATTTGGACTTAGGTGTTCCAGTTATCGGGTGAGAATTGAGGAACAATCAAGTCACCCAAGAGAACTTTGCCACACCAGAAAGAGACTAGCTCAGACATTGCCAAGAGCATGTATCCGAACCAAAACTCGATCGGCATCACTCGTCTACTAGTTATCTATACAACGCCTACCCCGAACACGAAAACCTAGTGAACGAGCAGAACCACAACAGCAATAGCATACAAACAAGATATCAGCGAAACTCACATCTTGCTCGAGCTGGGATCGGTAAGTGTACAGCTTCCCACTTTTCTCTCGCCCGCTACATTTGTCCTGAATACGGCGTTGCCATCAGATACTTAGTGAAAACTGCTCAAACAAAACTCCGAAGAGCCTAATCCACCATTCATTCCAAATGCAAGGCTTCACCACTAACGGCATGAAATGAGCAGAGAAAAGCAAAATATTTTACACCTCGAAATCAGAATTAGTGGAGCATCCATCACCAGAAGAAAACGACTTGCTCCTCACTCGACAATTTGACCTGCCACTTCTCCGTAAATACCTCTGTATCGAACCTCCTCTGCACAAAACTACCCATTATCAACAAAATGACTAACGGAAAAAAAAAAACACCTCAAATTGTTACAAGTGATGAAGCAAATAGAGAAGAGTGAGGAGATCTAAGATTATGTCGCCTACAAGTCGACAGGGAGCACTAAGCCATTGCTGCTCGTACTACTGCTATTGCGAGGAGAGAAGCAGGAGTCGCGCCCGTCGTCGTCGAAGACTTCGGGTCTCAGGCAAATCATATCTCGAAATCTTGGGCGGCTACCAAGTTTTTGTTTCAGTGATTTCTCAGCAAAGCATTGGACGATCAACCGATCCCAGATAAATGGAAATTAGAAAAACCAAGAAAGACTCGAACTTTGGATGGAGAACAGAAAAGGGTACTTCACACAACAGATCAAAGCCCAGTTAAGTTCCGACGATTGTGGGGTTGATAAAGCAAAATGCTTTTGTTCAGAAGCACCTTGACATAAACAGTGAGAAAGGAAAAGTGAAAGGGTGTGGAAAGAACAAAGAGGGAAAAGGGAAAAGAGAGAGAGAGAGAGAGAGACTATTTAATTTGTCAGTGTGTTTTGATGTTCGGTTCGTTAAGTGGGGACTGGAGTGAGTGCACTGAGTCGAGTCGGTCATTTTCTGGCGGGAGTTTCTCATGCTGGACTGTTCCGTCGCCTTTCCCACTCCGACGCCGACGCGCCGACACTCCTTCCCGCCACTCTCTCTCAAGAAATTATCGTCGACCCAACACTTGAATTTGTCCCATACTTCTCATCATCGAACACCATTCTAGTCTTAACAAATTATACGAAAAGAAATCACTTGAAAGACTTAAAATGCCGTGACCTCGCTGTAAGAGAGCATGTCGCGTGATTTTGAGTTACTGTCGACTAATCCTTTCAAATTTTGCTATAGAAAGTGTGACCATCCTAGATGCTTTCCACTACAAATGTATTTGGCCGAGAGCCCAAAAAATGTTTGGTCAGCTAAAGTCAAGGAAAGAGAAAAAGCTTCTAGGTGCTAGTACACTTACAAGTGATGATGTTGGGGAATATTCCGAAAGAGGCTATACTCTGACTGACCCTTTGATTTTCTTCTTGCAGAACAGAGCATACTGCTTTTTTTCCTTTTCCCTTCTTCCCCCGCGCTTTATGAACAGTAAAAAGGTCGGCAATTTCAGTTGACCAGAAGCACCCCTCAGCTCAATTTGATCTTAACGACGATTTCATCAAGTTACCTTCCCAAAATGCATCCTCTGTTCTCAGGCAGCGGCTCAAATCCAGGGGAAAGGGGTTCCCCAAGAAACTATTTGGTGACGAAACGTTTCAGGACAAGGTCAACCTTCTCCATTTCATTGATTCTCGAGTTCATGGTCATACTTTGGCCAAAAAACAAACAAGTCATACTCCAACAAAATAAAAACCCCATGAATTATCAATGACAAGTTCATGAAGAATCTAACTCTGTTGGCTTTTAGTTCTAAATACTTTACTCTCTGTAATTGTTAATAAATTCCGCGTCTCGTAGTTTGATGCAAAAAGTACGTGCTCTATCTAATTTTACTACCTCCAAGAACAACCTTTCATAAAATAAGAAAAGATCGAAAAGAAGGAGTCCGGAAAGATAGCGGAGTTCGAGAAGGTGCATCGTTTTGGGGGGTCTCTGTTCTGTGGAACATTTTGGCGCCAAGTAGGAGCAGGATCTCTCTGATTGGTTTGGTCCAACTTTCTCGTTTCCTGCTGAACCAAACCAAAAACCCCCACGTCTTCATATGAAAACGATAATCGTTGACCAACAAAGAAAACAAAATATGTATATATATATACGTATGTAAGCTAAAAGCAGAGTTGTCTGTACCGGTGATGGATCTTGATGGTGCCCACGAGCAGCATTGGCCATCGGCCCATTGCACCGCTCTGATCTATCTGAAATTTCGATAGTAATGTTTCAGCTAAGGTTTGTGGTGTGGACCGGTGATAGGGAGTCCGAATCATTCAGGAGGGAACAAGGCCCCGATTGCTCACATTATGGCGTTCAAATTGTTGGGTCGGGTCGGATTTGAGTTGCGTCGGAAATGATCCAACCCAAATTGATCAATTAAATCTATTTTATTCCATTTATATGCAATACAAATTTAGTAACTCATACATGTACTCGGCCCATACACGACCCGACCCGACCTGTCCCATTTACAAAAATACCTACAAATGTAATCTAACCTATGAAAATCTGTATACGCATAGTTAAACCCACTTTAAGCTCTTCGTGTGTGTATGTTATTTGGATAAAATCGTTATTTCGATTATAATTTAATTGCTTTCGACATTACATAGAATTTTTAATTTTCGTATTAATTCACAATGAAGAATAAGAGAAAGTTAGTACTTGATAGTGAATTTATATGTCGAGAAATTGAAATTTTAAATAAATGGATTGCAAGATGTTGAAGAAAATGATTTATGCTAATCATGGATTGCAATGACAAGAACTAAGAATAGGATATCACATAAAAATAACAATGCCAAATGGAACTAAGGAAATATATACTCAAATAACTAACAGAAGAAACTTACAAAATCAATAAAATTAAAAGACAACGGGAAAAAAGAAGATGTCTTGATACTTTTAATAAGGGTGAAGTCGAGCCCATCTAATGAGCTCATCACTGAACTTGGAACAGTCCGATGAGCCTATTATTTTCTCATAGAGGGTGAAGAGAGATTCACAAAGATGGGTTGGGTTTGGGTAAACAGTCCCGTTAAATATCCGTATTTTTTGGTTTTACCATTCTAAATCCATTTATTAACGCATTTACTGAAAATAGTTAACTCATATAATAATTGACAGGACTAGCTCACAGTAGCAGCCCTGTAATTTCTTCCAAGACGAAGGGCATTAAGAGCTCCTAACTTGGGAGGAAAGTCAGTTTGGATTCAGCGCACTTAGCAGCCATCTTCCTTAGTTATACCTTTTGGATGCATGGAGACGGAAAGACGTAAACTTGTTGTGGTAAATAAATAAATATAAGGGCGCGAATGATAATCATTATATTTTAGAGAGTTATTTCTGACCAGAAATATATTATTTATACTCTCTTGAAGAGTTTCTGAGTAGAAAAACGCGTTCGACAACGATACAAAATTTTTGTTCTCGGAACGAAAATTCGTTTGTTAACAACATAAAATTTCAACGGTTGCCGGCCGTCGGGCCTCGAGTGGTGCCCGGCGATGGAGACCCGAGAAAGAGGGAGACCGCACGCGAGAGGGAGAGTGAGTGAATTCTTGTTTCCGTTTCTGTTCCAAAAATAGAAACTTTAAAGAATTTATGCTTCTCATTTCTGTTCCAAATCCATTTCTGGGCTAAAAAATTGTTACGGAAATAGATAAATGAAATTATTTTACCAAAAGGATTTTCTATTCCAAATAGAAAAATAGAAAAACAGAGAAACGAAATGGTTATCATTCGTGCCCTAGCATCTGAAAAGCTCTTATGCACGTAATTGGGGGCATCTGTGGTGTTTAATTAGAAACGGATCTTGACAACAAACATCCCATTAGTGCTTTTAATTCGAAAAACTCTCAAGTATTTTTTTCTGGGCTTTTCGACGGATTGAGTCCAAATCTGGCCCCGGCAAAAAAATAAAAAAATCGCTCATGAAGGGGCCGGTGGATCACCCTCCTCGCTAGAATTAGCCAGCCTTGAACGAGGATGAGCCCTTGGACTGCGTGGTTCCAAAGTGCATCTTATCGAATCTAAAGGTTGAGATGTAGGGCTTTCATGGCAACGATTCTGGTTCTCTGATTCTGTTCCCATGAAAAAAAAATGATGAGAATCATGTTTAGGAACGTAAATGATTTTGATTTTGATTTTGTTCCCGGGAACAGTTTTGGAAAAAAAACAAGAATAAAAAAAAAGTTGGTTCTAGAAAAAGAATGACTTTTGAGAATCACAAAACAGAATGAAGTTCCACATCTATCACTTTTCCCTTTCAGTTCTCTCATCACTTTTTCCTCCACCTAAAATAGAACGATGTCTCATTTCCAAAGAAAAATACATAAGATAATAAAATAAAATAAAAAAACAAAAATCTAAAAAAATTGGAAAAAAATCAGAAAAATTTCAGAAAATCCCTAGAAATGTAAGAAGATTAGATTAGGATAATTTGACATAATTTTCATAAATTTGGGCCTAGATTCCCTAGATTTCATAGATTTTATTCTTTTTTGGGAAAATCATAAACATCTTTGAAATTAAACTCGAACCACGTTTCTCTAAGCCCTTAGGGCTTCATTAGGGTTTTATGATGCGATCAATGCCATGATTCCTTGATTGCGCGATTGATTTCATTGATTGTGATTTCCCTAGGTTTAGTTACTTTAGACTTAGTCTAGTTTTAGAAAATTTGGAAAAAGACAAAAATAATCTGCATGAACACTTAGCATTGGCTTACCTCATAGGTTTGAAAATAAATTGAAAATTTGCATGAAACACGTTTCGAAAACACTCAACTTCTGTGCCGAATGGGCGTCAGTGGAAACACCGACGTAACCAAGTCATTGGACCCTAAATTTCTCTGGTTGCGTAAAATCGAACGGTTTCTCCTTGCCGTTCAATAAGGTTTTCGGTCTACCTTTTTCAAAGACTGGTGGCGACTCCATTTTCATGTACACATTCACGTGTCACCGATCATACTAAGATCGAATTTGATGTTCCCTCGTTGCGATTTAGTATCGACATGAGAGGGCCCGAGCTAATCTGAAATCACACACTAACCCAACGTGGTCTCTCCTTTTAAAGTTTAAAATGACTCGTTATGACACGATAATTAGACGAAATAGCTCGAAAAAATGTTACATGCAATATGCTATATAACACAATCAATATGAATTAATCTTCAATTAATTCAAAATGTATGATGAAATTTCACAAAGTAACTACATAATTATTTGATTTAAATGACAAAAATTGGGAAGAGAAATTATTTTAGAGAACAAAAATTTTGTACCGTTACCAAACGCGTTTCTATTCCAGGAACATAAATTTTGTGCAGTTACCAAACGCGCTTTGATTTTCTAAAACTCGTTCAAGGAACAGAATCAGAAAAATCAATTATAATCAAAATCACTTTTTCGGATAATAATCGTTGCCATGTAGGGCCGTAGTGAGCGAGGTGTATCTCGGGTATCTTTTCCACTGCATGCAAATCATATTCTAACTTCCTAATATAATTTAGGGTTAATCCTTGATACCGATGTCGGAGCTAGGAGAAAACTTTAGTGAGGTCAATTCGCTAAAGCACAAGATGCTCAAAACTATAAACTTGTAATTGCATCTTAATCTAAATATGCAAATTTCGGAACAAATGCCACAATCCTTTTGCTTTGCAGGAAGCCAAAAGCTCTTATTATAATTCAATATAATAATTTATCTTACAAAAATAGGTGAATATCTACGAAGAAGATAATCAGACATCTCCTTGACCAACACTAGGATAGTGAAGAAAAACATCAATGATATGAAACTAACTTTTGCGAAAAGATTCGGTTGCTTTTTTTTTTTTTTCTATTTTTGGTCAAATGATTCGGTTGATTTTTTTTTCGGTCGGAAATGATTTGGTTGATTAAGCCATGAATATTGATCACTTTGGCCACTCGATGGACCTTAAGTTAATTTTATTTTTTTTCAAGAGTGGGCCTGAACTTTGGCCCTAACTGCAGTGGGGTCCAGCTCATCGTTCGCAATTATTCCGCATTGATTACCGAAATTTCGGTAAACTAGCGTACCGAACCATCCAGCTTTTGCCGCTCTAAGGTGTATGCCACTTTTGTCCCGCGAAAAATAATTTTAAACAATATATGTTTTTCTGATTTTTGGGTTTGGCTTGTTTCAAAAAATAAGTCAATCAAAAATGTTTTTCTAATCAATGAAAAACTTATACTTAAATCCAATAAAATGATTTTATCTTTAAAAAATTGAATATTATTTTCTAAATATGACTAGATATGAGCGCTTGAACTAGAAACTGGGCGCTTGGGCACGAGAACCTTCATGCTTGTCTAGGGGTCCTCGGTGCTCGTGCCCGTGTCCATCGAGGCTGGGCCCGAGACCCGGTGCCAATGCTCAGGCCCGGGTCCATCAAGGCCTGGGCCAAGACCTAATGTTCGTGCTTAGATCCCCCAGCACCCAAGGCCGAGGCCCATAACCCCAGTGCTTGTGCCTGATTCTATCAAGGCGGGGCTCGGGGCCATGATGCTCATGCCTATGTACTCAGGCTTGAGACAACAGTACCAGTGCCCGGATCTCCTACGTGGAGCCCAACTGCATTGAGGTCAAAGCCACGGACCCTAGTGCCTCGTGCCTTGGTCCATAGAGGTTGGGCCCAAAACTGCGATGTTAGTGCCTGGGTCCTCAACGCCCAAGCCTATGTCCATCAATGCTGAGCCTAGGCCCTGGAGACCTGGGTCTCAAGCCTGGCCTCGATGGAACCGAGGCTGATGGCCGAGGACCTAAGCCTGGTCATTGGGGACCCGAGCACCGGCTTCCCCGGGCCAGCCTAATGTTAGGGACCTGGGTTAACGGGTACCGTGCTCGACTTTTGTGGACCCAGGCTCGAGTGACGAGGTTCGAGCATGGGCACCGAGGTCTTAGGCCCGACCTCTGCGGACTCGAGCCGGGATGTTAAGAAGTTGTGCACGGGCATCTCGATTTCGAATTTTGTGGCCGCGGGATCGATGCCTGCGCTCTTGCTCGGGAACCAAGTGGCTTCTCCCAGGTCCCTGGTGCTCAAGTCGAGGTGCATCGAGGCTCGACACGGGATCTTGGCGCAAGTACTTGGTTTCGACTTGTGCGCATATCACCGTGCCTAAAGTAGCGCGCGTGTATTCAAGAAAACCAAATCCGATTTTTCTTTTCAAACGATGGAAAATATTTTTCACTTCTTTTTTAGATTTTAGCCAAATACCGAAAAAAATCGCTTTTCGTTTGCCTTCCTAAAAATAACTTTTCATAATATTTTTCGTGAAATAAACGAAGCCTTGATTACGAACCAACGTCGCGTGGTAAAATAAGTTCATTGACATGTTACGGGGTCTTTTATACTTAATTACGACCTGCACGTCATAATGCTCTGTACTACACCCCGGATACCGGAGAAGTGCCCGCAGTCGGGACAGAGGGATAGTGTTGGCCAACCGTGTGACGCGTTTTTTAGACCTTTACACGTGTAATCTCAATAGCCATCAATCAAAATGCTTCACCAGCTTAAGCGCGTCACGGAGCAAGATGTGGCCCCTTTCCTTGCACGACAAGAACGCATTTTCAACGTGCACATAAATTCCATCCAACTCCAAAACGATAGTCAAGAGGAGTCCCTTTAAGATATACAATCCGTGTGAAATTTCGTTAATACAAGCTTCGTCTAGATACACGTCGGATATTACTTTGAATTGTGCTTCTAGAAATTGAATCAATCAAATCGACCAATTACATTCATCTACACATCGGCCTCGAAATAGATAACGACTTGCTTTATAATGATATAATCGACGAATCGATTTAGAAATATATTTGAAACATTCTGGTATTGTTTGACAGGAGGGGACAATTATAAAAAAAGTCATGCACCTATTGCATCTACGTCAATTCAGTCCTAAACTTTTCGATTGTGTCTCCTAAACCTTTTTACGCTTGCCAATTAAGTCCGTCCGGCCAATATTGATCGAAAATCGCTGACGTGGATGTCGGCCGTCCTACATGGAATGACCAACACTGACATGGACATTTTTAACAATTTTGTTTTCTTTTTCTTTTTCTTTTCTTCTTTTTACATTTGTTTCTTTTTTATTGAGGCCGGCAAGGGTCGCCGGCCGACCCTCGCAGGCACTAGGCGAGGGCGTCACAGCCCTCCCCCGCCAAAGGAAGGCGTGCGGCCCCTGGCCCAGATAGGCGAGGGTTGGTTGACAACCCTTGTCAGCCTTAGTCCAAAGAAAAAAGGAAAAAAAATGCTAAAAACAAAATAAAAAATTCAAAAAATTATTAAAAAATATTCACGTCAACGCCGATCATGTCAAGTAGGACAGTCGGCGTCCACGTCAATGATTTCATATCAAAATTGGTCGTATGAACTCAATTAGAAAAAAAGTGAAAAGATTTAGGACTAAATTGACATAATTGAAAAATCGAGAATTAAATTGGCATAAGAGCAATAAGTTTAAGACTTTTTTGATAATTTCCCCTAGACATGAGCATCGTCGTTTTTCAGGATGTCATTGATTTGGTTTAGTCGATCAATCTAGTTAATAGTGGTTGCCTTTCCTCCTAAGGTTAGCTCAATTAGCTTTGACTTTGGTATCTTTTTCATTTCCCCTTTTAACATCCCTACTTTTCAGAAGGTAAAATGATGCCAACCCCTTAAAATTTGCTACAATGACACTTTATGGTTTTTCATAGTTGGTGCTGCTGCACATGCAGCTATTTTCATGGCAAGAGAATGTGATTCAACTGCCCGATTCAATGTAAGCTATGTTATTTATAACTATGGTGAAGACAACTTTGGTGAATGTACCTAAGATAAGTGATTCACAATTCCCAACTATGGTGCAAACGAAAGTTTTTAATTTAGAGGCAACAGACGATGGCAATGATGGAATCTGGTGGGGCTCCTGTGATCCACAGTACGAGAGCATACTAACATAAAAAGAAATATCCACTAAGGACATAGTATTTTCTAAGGATTATCCCATAAATTCCCTTAATTCATGGTTGTTTGACCTTTAATCAAAGAAGGACATGCTATTATTCTCCTGAATATGCCACTCCATCCGTTCCAAGGACTATGGAAAGCTGATCTTCTTGGTATCATAAAAAAATTGTGATTTCATTCTAAACCTTGTCTCATCATGAATTAGGTTTTCCTTGTAGAATCGGAGAACTCGGAGAACATGAGTCGAATATTGTCCATGGCTATCGTCTTGAACCACAATGAAACATAACCGAGATCGACAGGTCGTACTTGTGACGTCTCAATAAAGATATTACTTCCTGGGAAATTATCGCCAAAAGCCGAAAATTCATGCAATTGTGCACTTTTCCACATCCAATTCAAAATACAAGTGATTTAAGAGTTTTTGGAAAAATATGCACTATGTAATCAAAACTAGGGTGTTTTTTTTCCAAACAAATCAAAATATCTCTTATAAAATCCGGAATACGACCATTGATAAGTGGGGAGTGTATGTACTTAGGAACCCCTATCTCCTCAGAATATCAAGTGTTTAAGTCAACTCGAAATATCCTGTTATTTGTTCACTCAATTAATTACCAAAATGTGAAATATCAAGTGCAAAATAACTTTTTTTAAGATAGAAGAAAATAAAACTTATGATATTTTAGCTAACTCAATGGACAGGTTAAGTTAGAAGTGATTAGTTCCCGATTTGGTCTGGTCTCACCATGGAACTGGACCGGATGGTCTTGAGACCGGATCGGATTTGACTGACCGGTTCGGTCCGATTTCCTAGTGGTCCAATCATTGGAACGGTCACACTTTATTTTTGTGATTTGTCGTTAATTTTTTCTCGTTAACGACATATTCACTGGACCACTTTTCATTAAGAACAATTTTTTTTTTTTTGTGATTCTTAGTAATTTTTTTTAATGATTGATCGTTACATTTAGGAATTCTTTTAAAAAGAATATTATTCGGCCTAGTTCCTCCTGAATCGGGAAACTAGACTGACTGTAACCAATTATAATTTTATGGAACTGGAAACTATACCTGAGCTCTCGAGAATCGGACCCAACCGACTGGCTTGGCCTGTTCCGAGCGATTTTCGATTTGGTTGATTCATTATGCTCGGCCCAAGTAAAGTGATCTTCAAATAAGACAGAGCTTAAGAGATTGCATACGACACCTCCACCACCTCATGCCTTACCTTTTTTTTTTTTCTTGACATATGCCTTGTTGCTTTTTTTAGCTTCTTTTGAATCTACCTCATTCCAAATTTCGTAGACCCCTCCTCCTATTTAAAGAACCTTTCTTTTTCTCCCCACAAAAAATCACTCCACCCAACCCCGAGGACCCCCTCTTTTTACGTTCCGCTATCCGCCTCTCACTCTCTTCTGTTTTTCGTTAGATTTCAAGCTACACGCTTTGGCTTCATAGTTCATTCCAAAATTGTCCGCTTTCCGGGTTTTTCTCTCCTCTGGTACCAGGACAATTTGGTTTGGCGCCTGCAAAAAGTATCCGGGGCATCTCTTGTTTGATTGAGTTACGAACGAACGTTTTGATTTCGTTTTTTGAAGCTTTTGACACGAACCCATGATTGAAAGTCGTCTCGCGGAGCCACTCAGCCACCCACTTGGCCTGTCTCTCCACTGAGGGGAAAAAATTTCCCTCCTTTTTAGGGTTTCCCTTTTTGCTGACATAGGCTTTACTTTCATCGGCTCCGTGAGATTCCCTGAAGGGGAAGTGCTGGGAATCATATTGATTTGTAGTGCCTTCTCTTGATTCATTGCCGCATTTTTGTCTGCTCCCTTTTCCTTTTCGTGGTGGGTGGTGCGAGATCGTCGTAGTCCGCGACTTGTTGAGGCTTTTGGAGCTTTGGGTTTCGAAATTCCTGTGTTTTAGGAGGTGGGTATTGGTCTTTCATGGTGGAATGTAACAATCCATGGTTATGCTAAAAGGGCTGAGCGGCTTGCTGCGACTCTTGATTCAGCAAAACTGTGTTAGGCATTGTTACCTTAACGGCGAGGGAGGTTTCATGTCTTCTTTAGTCATCAAAGATCCTTTATTTTCGAAGGGGTTTCATGGTTCAACACACCCTTCACCTTCTTTGCCAATTCAACACACGTTTTTTGTGGGGAAAGTTGTGCCCAAGATCGACAGCTGTAATGGTTTTAGGATAAAGGGTGGTGGAATTGGATTGACGCTTAAGGGGTGCTTTGAATTCGAGTCTCATAAAAAGAAGGGGGATGCTGATCCTAAGAGCATTCTGCATAATCCTCTCGCAATTGCCCGAAGTCAACAATACACGCTCCATCGTGGGGATGTGGATGTTGAAGATAAGAAGGATGCTGGATCTGTAAATGGTAGACGATGGAGCAACCATCCTGGATTCCCTCCCCAGAGCTCACCAGAGAAGATAGTAGTTGCCGTTGATGTCGATGAAGGTATGGATCCATCTCGAATGTTGCGTTCGATTCCATGGTGCTTTAATTGTTATGTTCTGGGTTATCTGTTTTTGATGTACAATGATTTATTATCTACCTTACCGAAAGAAAAAAGAGTACTTGTGGAGGGAAAAACTTTTCTTCCAAAATTTCTTTGGAGATTGCTGTTAGGGTGTGCATATTGAATCGATCAAATTCGTTTTAATCGTAGACCATATATATTCGAAACTTCTTGTCATTATTGACGAAATTGACTTGGCAATATTTTCTCCTGAAGTCAGAAAGAAGACATTCTTTTCATAGGTAGCTGCCTCTCTATAGCGTTCATGTTCTATGATCTTAGTAGATGTCATATTTTTTTGCAGACGTTTGCCATAACTGCTAGAAATCATCTCGTGTGTTATCTGCACCAGAACATTCACCCACATAGTCATCATCTCTCACTTCTGTTCTGGTTTTGGATGGATGGGTTCTCTCTTTTTCCTTTTGGTGTCTCTTCTGATCGATTATTTGGAATTTAACCCGTGCTGTTTGGCAGTATTGGGTAACTTTGTCTCAGCTCTCAACAGATTCATTGCGGATCGGTACTCTTCAAATCATTCGGTCTCGGAGTATCACGTGTACGAGTTCTTTAAGGTAATGGTTGACCATTGAGCTATTTTAATGCTCAAATCATTTGGTCTCGGAATATCACGTGTCCAGGTTCTTGAGAATTACGTTTCATGTAGTGGGCAGTGTCAAGAGGAACTTGTGCGGATGGTCTTTGAATTTGCACTCTTTGTTCAGTCACTGAATTTATTTTCCCCTGATTTGATTGCTTGACTTCCATAGAAGCACTTCCAATGGATCATAAGTTGGGTAAATAAATCAAAGACAATACATTGAAAGGAGCAATATTCAGTATTATTCGACCATGGTATTGGATAAGCCTATTTCCCTCAATCAGCATCGAACTTTAAATCAAAGTGAACTGGCAGGCCAGAGGGTGCTGATTGGATTGGTTTACAATTTTATGCTGTAGTGCAGAAGCAATTGCTTGATCTGATGCATGGTTGTTGTTGCCTTGCTAGTATTAGACTGAGTGCATTCCTGGTTGCCTTTCTATTGCTCTTCTTTGTTGGAACTTACCGGATAAAATGTGTTATTCATTCTCTTGGTATCATTCTTTTGGGATCTTGACATTGTTTATGCATATAGCTGCACTTGGATCCCTGGGAACGGATAGATTCTTCGCCCATTTGCTGTTTTTTATGTAGTTTTTGCTATAATATTGATGGATTCTTGAATTTTGACATCTTATTTACATTATTTTAAGACGCTGTCTTGTTGCCACTATTTGTGAGAATGATCTTCTTCTGGTGCTGTAATCTGTCTCAAATAATAGTCTGCACTGTGTAGGTGGTGGGTCATTTGTAATATGTAGTTAATGCATACGCACATTTCCCAGCGTGCAATCTTCTCTAATGTACCCTCATCTTTTTGTGGCAGATTTGGAGGTGTTCTCGCGACGAAGGTACTACACTGCTACTGGTTCTATCCATTTTTCCCCGGAGACCTTCCACACCGTGAAAGCTTTTTCTGGTGTTTGTCCTTGTATGCAATTTAAAAGGCTGGTTAAAAACTTGTGCCTGTGGTTGGTTTTCTACCTCGATTCTTTCTGTCTTTTCACAAAGTTGGCTGCTTAATCTTCACACGTGTTCAGCTAAAGAACTTGTCCAAAAACTAAAAACAGACGAATGAGAGGTTCCCTAAAGAAGTATTATGCGCTTTAACAATAGCATCAGAATTGTCAAAGGTAGTCTAGTTTCCAGAGAATTTTGATGGACGTTTAGAGTTCCCTCCAGTTCTATTTTACTCAATGTGAGTTTCTTGACTGCATTAAGTTTTTTCCATGACGATGCAATGTGTAATAGCTACTCTTCTTTTGACAGCCGATCTACGGGTTCATGAGTTCTTTAAGACACCATATTTCAAGAAGGGGATTCACCCATTGCCAGGTGCTCAGAGGGCACTTCACAAACTAGCAAGACTATGTAAACTCTCAGTGGTCACGTATGCAAGCTCAAACTCATTCTTTTTACCTTTAAGATAATCTAAGGATTAGGTGATCTTGAATTTTTTATTTGTCCTTGTGAAGGTCAAGGCAGAATGCAATCAAGGACCACACGATAGAGTGGCTCGAGAAGCATTATCCGGGATTGTTTGAGGAGATTCACTTTGGAAATCACTTTGCGCTAAATGGGGAATCTAGGCCTAAGTCAGAAATATGCAGGTATGCATTTGGACAGCTCTTACATTTTGGGCTTTATAAACCGGTCCCGTGACTTTTGTTAGTCAGGTAGTTGGATATTTGTATATCATGAGGAAAGAACTGGAGCCGTGTCACTTGGGGTGAAAAGGACACTCTCGTGCACTCATCATTCCGTCATGCCACACATGGTTTTTTTCCCTATATAGTCGTCTGAAAATGTAAGGATAAATAAACTTGGGTGGATAAGGGCTTATCTAAAAGTTAAGCAGCCTTAGGAATACTCTAGTTTTTCTTTATTTGCATCCTTTGTGTAGCATGAAGTCGTATATTGCCTTAGATATTCGGCTGAAAATGAACACCAAGGTACAATTGGCTTAGTTTCAACGTATGAAACAACTTTGGCAGGTCCTTGGGAGCTAAGGTTCTGATTGATGACAATCCAAGATATGCTATCGAGTGTGCTGATGTCGGAATCAAGGTTCTCCTTTTCGATTACGAGAATTCCTATCCATGGTGCAAGACAGAGTCAATCGATAAACATCCCCTGGTCACAAAAGTCCATAATTGGGAAGAAGTCGAGCAACGATTGGTTTCTTTGGTTGCAGCTTAGTTTTGCGACAGGGTGATGAGGGAGGGCCAGCGGGTACCAAGACTTGATCAAGAACAAGTTCCTGTGCCCGGAGCCTCATGATGCTTGATGCCAACAGAGGTCACCTTGCTATTAGCTCATTCTTTTAGTCGAGCCTTCTATGTCCTGTGAAGGGACCAATAAATCGTGTTCTTCGTATGTTACTACCGACCGACGGTAGAAGAACTACGCGAGTGTCGGTTCCTCGCGAGGACAGCTATGACTAGGTATTCATCAAACTTTGATATTTTTCCTTTGGGCAGGTCTAAATGCAACGTTGAAGGAAAGTTTATACGACCTTTTTGTTGCTCAAAGCTCAAGATCTGCTGAGACCTCTGGTATCTTGAGGCGGATTGACTCATGAGTCGTCTTTTCAATTCGAAGGCATTCTATAATTTGCTAATCAGGTGGTCCACAACTAAAGGAAAAAAGATTGGTTCTGAGGAAAATTTTCAAATTATTTGTGGGGCCAAACTGAGAAAAATTCAATTGGATAGAGGGCCCCTTTCCTGGCAATCCTGGGTGCTGATGTTTATGTAAGGAGTTAATGTGGTATGGACCATACTTGAATTCCTATAGAGATTTGGATATGCTACCAAGGGCACGCATGGCAACACTTCTGAGCAGAAATTAATTATTTTTTTACTTTTAAAGAGAAGTAATTTTTATTTATTTTTACTTTTTCAAGTGATTCTAAAATTATTTCTGGAGAGAAAAAATAATTTAAAAATAGAAAAATAAAATTATGTAATCAAACGAATTTTTACTTCAGAAGTGTTGTCATGCATGCGGAGGATTGCTGGCCCTCTATCTTCTGCAAAATGATTGAAATTATCTAGGATTTGATCAATTATATTTATGAACAGATTATCTAGGATAGAGTGGACCCTTTGGAACGATGATTTTCTGCCTCTCGATCCATTGCACGACCCTAGTAAAAACTGCCCACAAAAGTTCAAAATGATATCAATGCGGAATCGACAAGACTTTTCTGTCTTTACCCCTTGTCATTTTACTGGATGATAATGCCTCGGATGGATAATGTGGCGGACCAGCTTTCAGAGGGAGAATTTCAGTGCGTGGGTGGGAAAATAACACTAAATGATGCTTGAATTTCGAGTAAATGTGTAATAAAGTCCATGAATTCTTAATTCATTTAATGTGATCCTTAAATTTTTGGTACATGTTTAAATTAGTTTCTGGACATGTTATTCCTGAATTCAAATTATGGAAGGATAACATTGGATAATTTCATATAGTTTAGGAACTAGTTTGAACATTTACAAAAAATTTATGGAAAAAGTTCAAAGATCGCATTATATATTAAGTTAAAATTAAGAAGTTATATTAAATAAATTAAAAATTTCGAGATTATATAACATATTGAATTAAAATCCAAACACTATTTGTACTCATGAAAAGAGACCACCCATCTGAACGACAATAACTCACCCAGGTCAAGTGACAGGGGCCCTTTGACGTCTTATCCTTTTTAGCTGTCGGCGAAACGTCCTGGTCTTGTTTTTAGCATGCATGATGCGCATGCATACGATACTGTACAGACTAAACTCGTAAGCAGCCATGTTATTAACGTGGTACGTATGACCTTAAATTAACGTGGGAGTTGCTTAGCAAACAACTTTGTCGGAGCATCAATGACTAGGTAATAGGTTTAATTTTCTCCGGCGTAATCAAACAGATTTCTACTTCAGAAATTACATTACCAAATGAGTTTTCATTTCAAAATTTTTTTTGGAGCAGAAATTCATTTTCAAAAGAATTACCTAAAGCTGCCTCAGCTGCTCTGAGCACCGTAATGAATCCGACCAGTTTGCCATTTCGTTGAAAATCCCACACGTGATGGGGTCCCTGTTTTGACCCTTCTTCTTCTCCCAAAAGTCTCCTCCCATAAAGCTACAAGCTTGGCCTCACCGAGCCCCATCGGCCGCCTGAGCTCTCTCTCTCTCTCTCTCTCTCGTCTTTCTCTCTCTACATTCTTCATCGTCAGCCCCGACAATGCCGCCCTCCTCCGAATACGCCCTCACCAAGAACAAGAAGAGAAAGCTCTTCTTCGCCGTCCTCTCATCCTTCTTCCTCCTCGCTCTCGCCCTCACCGCCGTCTTTCGCCTCGCCTCCCGAGCACCGCCAAGAAGCTCCGCCGTTGGCGACCGCCACCGGGAAGCTCGGTCCCTCATCAAGTCCTCCTGCAGCTCCACTCTGTACCCCGACCTCTGCCTCTCTCAGCTCACCTCCTCGCCATCCTCGACTGCCGGCGCCGTGAAGACCCCCAAGGACGTCATCGCGCTGGCTCTGAACCTGACCATCGCCTACGTCCAGCACAACTACTTCGCCATCAAGAAGGTGGCGGCGGGGCGGAGGGGGCTGACGGCGAGGGAGAGGACGGCGCTCCACGACTGCCTGGAGATGGTGGACCACACCCTCGACGAGGTCCGTGAGACCCTGGCGGAGCTGCTAGTGTACCCGAGCGGGGGCAACAAGTCGATCTCGGAGCTCGCCGAAGACATGAAGACGCTCCTCAGCGCCGCCATGACGAACCAGGAGACGTGCCTCGACGGCTTCTCGCACTACTCCGCCGACAAGAAGGTGATAAATAGTCCTGTGAATTATGTAATGTGGGAGTCAAAAATCAAATTCGCGGACATCACATTAATACCGTAAAGCCTCGTACTTCGCTCACAGGTTAGAGAGGCCCTGTTGGGTGGCCAAATGCACGTGTTCCACTTGTGCAGCAACGCGCTGGCCATGGTCAAGAACATGACCGACGCCGACGTGGCGAACGAGCGGCTCTCCTCCAACAGGCGCCTCAAGGAGGAGATAATAAAGGAGGAGGAGGACCCGATACGGTGGCCGGAGTGGCTGTCGACGGGGGACAGGCGGCTGCTCCAATCTACCGCGGTGACGCCGGACGTGACCGTGGCGGCCGACGGGAGCGGGAACTACCAGACGGTGGCGGCCGCGGTGGCGGCGGCCCCGGAAGGGAGCACGAGGAGGTACATTATAAAGATAAAGGCAGGGGTATACAGGGAAAACGTGGAGGTCCCGAAGAAGAAAATCAACCTAATGTTCGTCGGAGACGGGAGGACCACCACCATCATCACCGGGAGCAGGAACGTTGTGGACGGTAGTACCACATTCAACTCCGCAACCGTTGGTAAGTGTGTCTCTACCCGTGAAACTAATCCATCTTGTCTCTTTCTTTTTTTTGGTCAGAAATCTCGTCTCTTTCAATAATTGTCGTTTTTGGGAAAATTTCACAGTGCCACGTGTCCTCTGTAATAAATGCCAGCTACCCTGACGTTAATTTAGGAAAAACCCCAAAAAAAACAAAAAAAGAGTGTCGGCCTTGTGTCTTGTCCTTGGAAAATTTGTTCCACTGCGTAACCACCAAAAATATTTTCGATCAAAAAAAAAAAAAACCTCCAAAAAGATCTCACATGCAGTTTTCAAATTTCCCTAATTAAAAAGAAAGAAAATCCAAAACGAGAAAAAACATTGGAAATATTTAGGGTGAAAACTATTTAGATCTCGACAAGAGGGTCGCTTTCGGATCTTTGATTGGGTCTGAAATTTTGCAATGAGATCTACTAGTGCGGTAGATTTGTTTAAATAAGAAAAAAGCCTCATTGCCTTGGATTTTTTTTTTTTTTTTTGGGCTTTGTCGGGTTTGATTGCTTTGGGAAAATTTCAAATAAATATCTGAATGTCCTCGTTTCCTCAAATAATGATTTAAAGTAGACATTGTTTTAAATAAAGACCTCAAGTGTTCTTTTGAAAACAAAATCTGATAAAAAGCATTTTCGTCATTTATTTTTTTTATTCTTTTTTGCCTCCTTTTCTTTCAATTTTTTTTTCCTTCCTTTTAGTCGATGGCTGGTCTCAAGCTATGGCCGACCACCGGCGAGGACCGGGGGAGGGTGGCTTGGCCCTCGCCGGCCACAAAAAAAATGGAAAACAAGAAAATAAAAAAGAGAAAAACATAAATGACGAAATTGCTCTTTATCCGGTCATTTTTTGAAATAATGAGGATGCTTGAAGTATTTATTTGAAATAATATCTACGTTAAAACTTTATTTAAAAAAAAAACACTTTAAGTCTTTATTTAAAATTTTTCAGTGCTCTTTTGTGGAGTCTCATTGACTAGTCTTACCGACGAGAACGTGACGCATCAGTGCGCATTAAGACAAGGAACCGTAATTAGTGTCTAATCCCGTGCGCCGTGCATGCGCTTGCAGCTGTCGTTGGGGACGGGTTCTTGGCCAGGGACATAACCTTCCAGAACACGGCGGGCCCGTCGAAGCACCAGGCGGTGGCGCTCCGCGTCGGGGCGGACTTCTCCGCCTTCCACCGGTGCGACATGCTGGCCTACCAGGACACCCTCTACGTGCACTCCCTCCGCCAGTTCTACGTCGGCTGCCTCGTCGCCGGCACGGTCGACTTCATCTTCGGGAACGCGGCCGCCGTGCTCCAGGACTGCGACATCCACGCCCGCCGCCCCAACGCGGGCCAGCGCAACATGGTCACCGCCCAGGGCCGCGACGACCCCAACCAGAACACGGGTACGTCTTCCCAAGCTTCACCGCAGCAATAGGCCTGAAACTTGACCGTTCCATAAATCAATCTGTTTTGTTCGACAGGCATAGTGATCCAAAAGTGCAGAATAGGAGCAACGTCAGACCTCTTGGCGGTGCAAGGGAGCGTCGAAACTTATCTGGGGAGGCCATGGAAGACGTACTCGAGGACTGTGATAATGCAAACTGCAATAAGCGACGTTATCGACCCTGCGGGCTGGTACGAGTGGAACGGCAACTTCGCCCTCGACACTCTGTATTACGCAGAATACGCCAACACCGGGGCCGGGGCGAGCACGGCGAACCGGGTCACTTGGAAGGGCTACCGGGTGATCTCCGCTTCCGAGGCTCAAGCCTTCACTGCCGGCCAGTTCATCGCCGGGGGCAGTTGGTTGGGTTCCACGGGGTTTCCCTACTCCCTCGGTCTCTGAAAATGGATCGGAGCATCGAATTGAGAAATTGTATCAAATCATTCGAAGACGACGATGAATAAAGAGATCGCAGAACATAAGTTGCGAAGGTCCATGAGGATAACATGGCCTTATGTATTCATAAAGATTGTCAATGGAGACGAAATAATGAAAAAGCGAGTGATGCGGGAATCCGAACCGTTTGGCCCGAAAAGGGGACCCGGCTTCACACAGTGGCAGCACCGTAATTTATCCCAACATGAATGGTATTAAAGTGCCTGTGAGGTAGTCGGCTTGTTACTCGGACACTTCACGTTTGACTCGGTCTTTGTTTTGTCGTTTCTTGCTTGCATAGTCCCACCGCATTTTTCCTTTTGGTTTATTTATTTTCTTAACGCATTCCAGAACCCATTTAGATTGAAAGATTCTTGTTCGCTCGTTTTTGCAACAAGGAATATCTTTCACCGAAATTCAGTCTTCGGTTTTTGTTAAGAGGGTTCTGTGGCTCAACTCTCGAAACGAAATTTTAGTGAGAACACGGAGTAACACAAATGGAAGTGAAATGGGTAGGAAATCAGTGGATCGAATATGGATTTGAGATCAACAAAGGTTCAGGCTACGTTACAATACTCCTACTAAAGCAGTAGAAAGCTTGAAACTAAACTAGAATTGCAGAAACTCTAAATGCTGGAAAGGAGAGTACAGGGAAGTTAAAGTGCAGAAAAACTTGAGTTCTTTTGGATGTGTGTTGATCTGTCCTCTTTCTCATCTCTTTCGATTATTTGTTATTCTTTGGCTTTCCATAACCGTTTGTCGGTTATTTTCTTGTTTTCAAACTCTGAATCTTGGCGCATTCAATAACTTCCCATTTGCCCACGTTTTATCCGCCAAAACTTGATCTTCAACTGTCAATATGGCTTTGAATTTGAATCTTTTCCAGCAACTGCCGTGAACTGTTCGCATCCACTATCCGGATTTCTTGCTTGTAACTTCTTGCTGACATGGCTAGTTTGGCCATCCTGCGGTTCCTTTTGACTTCGTACTCTTCTTACTGCTGACCCTCTATAATTTCGGTATGTCCAGAATCTTACCGAATTTTGAAAATCAATGGCCCTGTTCTCTTACTTCCCGAATATCGGGTTTAGACTTCTAGACATTTCGGTATGTTGCAGACAACTTACCGAACTTCTCAGAGTAGCTTACTATTCCCGATTTATCGATTTTCGAGATATGGTGATACCAAAGTCCATTCGGTAACTCTTTATTATTTGGTGTCAACAGATGCCCCCTTTAAAAGAATTAAAAGAATTTTAATTCTTTTAAATGCCAAAGATGACAAGACACTTACTTTTTGCTTCCAGCGCCATTTTGCCGTCTCGTTTCGCGCGCTTGCCTTTTCAGCTTCTCCTCGTATCAACTCCATATATATATCAGATGTCCCCACACAATCTGATCTCTCGCCTTCAAACTTGCTTCTCCAACAAGTCATCTCTTTCGTTATTCTCTTGCTCTTTTGCTTCTTCGCTCCTTCTTGCCCTTTCCTGTACTTGATCAGACACCATGGCTCCCAAGGCTCAAGCTTCCTCCTTCCTTGCCTCAAATGCCCTAGAGCGCTATTATAATTTCAGAGACTCTCAAGATTTCAACGATGACTGGCATTTTTTCTTGGTACAGAATGATTTCGAGGATTCTTACATCCTTGGCCCAGCTGTTTACAATCAGTTTTCGATTCCTGCAATTCTCTCTGATTTCTTCCATCGCCATCAAACTGAGGTACTTCCAATCCACCATTCTTCCGTTCTAGCTTACAACTGGCACTCCCGTCCTTCTCGTCTTAGGGCTTTTTCTGATTTTGAACCAAATTTTTACCAATGGTATCTTTGACTTCGTCCTTCCAAGGGCTCTCTTTGGGATGGACTTTCGATTCATAATGCTTTGCGCCTTTGTTGTTTTGACTATCGTCTGAATCATGGGCTAATCAGTGCCCTATCATGTTTTTGGTCAACTTCTACCAACTGCTTCTTCTTCCCTTTTTCCCCGATGTCGGTAACTTTGCTCGACATCCATTACTTGACCGGTCTTAGTCCTTTAGGTACAGACCCATCTACTCTGTCTTCAGATTCTTACCTAGGACTCGGTAAGTTGTCTGATTCCGAGCTAGCTTATGGGACTTTTATCGGTAAGTTTTTTAGGAAAGAAGGTGAAGTTACCGACGAGGAACACACCGCTTTTCTCCTGTACTGGCTCTGTAAATTCCTTTTTTGTCACCCTATTGTGAGAGTTTCAAAGGACTTTGTAGCTATAGCTTCTGCCTTAACTTCGGGAACTCTCCTTTCTTTAGGAAAAACCATTTTATCCTTATTGTACCGAGGCTTAGCCCATTCGGCTTCTTCCATCACTTCGGATGAAATATGTGGAGTCTATGGTGGTCCACTCTGGATTCTCCAAGCCTGGTCAGCTTTTTATTTTCCTTTTTGGTTTTCCAAAGACCATGTCTCGCAACCCCCTTCGGTTTCTATCCCGAATCTTCCTGTCTGTCGAGCCTTAAGCCGAGAGTTGATTCCTTTTCCAGAGGGGCAATTATCTTATTTTCGGTTCTTTGTTTCCCAAATTTTTTCAATCAAAGGGAAACAATTCTCTTTTTCTCCTTTTCTCATTCCCGAATTCAAATGATATCTTCCTTCCTTTCAGAAGAATAAGAGTGATTTCTGGCAAGTCGTTCTAACCTCTGTTGACCTTCCTGTTAGGTTTTCAATAAAGGGTAGATTCGTTGCTGGCTTCGAAATCTACTCCCCCCAATATTGTGCTAGACAATTTGGGTTGATTCAAGGGATTCCTGTCCCGGCTCTCTACACTTTTTCCTTTTCTTCCATCAATAAAGTATTCTGTAAGCAAGGCGACAGTCAAAACTTAATTGAATTGAACAAGCTGATTCGGGACATTTACCGATTGTTCCGTGTTACCGAGTTCATTCCAGATGCTGATCGCTCTTCAGAAGACTTCAACTTCTGGTGGAAGAATTATCGGATGTCTGTATTCTCAGAGCCGCTGGACATGATCCTTTTGAAAATAAAGGAGACGGCCACTCTTGCACTTCCTCAATCAACCGGAGATGAAGATATTCTTCCTGCTGAACCGGTAAAGCATGCTAAAGGTCAGTTTGCTCTCCTTATTTCAATGTGTGTCTTTGTTCGGTATTTGTTTGTGTCTAACTGTTCTTTGTTCACAACAGGAAGAAAGAGAAAAATCTTAGAACTGCATGCTCCAGAACAGGCGCCAAAGAAGCCTGCAACAGAAAGGTCTACCAGTCGATATTTATCATCTCCTGAAATTTCTTCACCGAGGAGCCTACCTGTCAGTCCCACACTTCGTGCCATGATAAAACCGTATGCACCAAAAGGTAACTTTGATGATTTTTTTTTTACCAAGCACGAGCATACTTGCCAATACTGATCTGTGCTTTTCTTCTTTTAAATATAACTCAGGGAAGACTCTCAAGATATACCGATCGAAAGCGGCTTCGCTTTCCTCCCCCTCTGCCAATGCTCCTGATGATGATATAACAATCCTTGACCCTGTCCTGGTGCCTCCGGCTTCTTCGACGGAACTTCTTATCGCATCAACGCAAACCCAGACTCTAAAATTTAAGGAAAAGGAACAAGCTGATGACCCATCTTCTCCTCAGACTAGAAAATCTCTAACTTTTATCGGTAAGTATTGTCTTCATTTTACCGAATGGTGAATGCTCCTTATACTGTTGTTTTAACACTCATAGCTGTGTTTACAGGTACTGATGAGCCTTCATCTGCATAAAAAAGAATCCTGATTTCTGATGGGGAATTTCTTGAAGGCCCATCAACCAATGTACCTCTGCCGCTTGTTCAGCCTTCGTCTATCACTCTGCCTCTTCAAGGAATGTTTATGGCAAGCTCATCTTCTTCACAAGCTCCTTCTGCCGCAGCTGAGATAACTCTCTTATCTACTGAAGAGAAAGTTGAAGTGGAAAGTATACTGCTCACAGATCTTCCTGGCTCCTCCACTGCTGATTGTCCACCAGAATCTATAGACCCGGCATCATTTTCTGAAGTTTCTAAGGAAGTGGCCAAGGCTAAATGGACTGAACTTCTTAACTTATTAGAGTCTGGCTATGGGAAGTTGATTACTGACTATGACAGAGAGAGACGAGCAAGAACTCTCTTTCGGGAAGTATGCTCTGGTAATCCTTCCTTTACGCTTTCCCAAGACTTCCAGGACAAAAGTGATATCTTCGCCGTAGGTTTTGTGGATGCTGTGGACACCATCAGAATCAACACCTATCATCTTCCACATCTTCTCTTCGGAGAACAGCGAGGTCAAGCTATTCGAGATGAACTAACCCACAAATGTGCAGATACCCGCTTGTTCTATGACAGTTATAAAGCTGAAGAGAGCAAACTTCACCGCTTAGCAGAAAGAAGAGCAGAGCTTGAGAAAGAATTGAAGACGATAGAGGTCCAAATGATGGAACAAGAAGCGAAGATGCGTCATCTTTGCCCATCAGTTAGAAGAAAGATGGAGAAGTGTCGGGAGTTGAGGAAAGAATATGATTCCACCTGTGGGTCAGTCAAGACTTGTGAGAAGCAGAGGGCGGAGCTCATGGAACAAAATCTTAATTTAGAATTTGAGCTCCGTTCTTTTGTAAATGAAGCCAAGAATCTGTTTAGAAAATGGAAATGAAAAATCTTGTTCTTTCTGACTCAAATGTTCTTTTGCTTCATTTGCCGAATTCTAACATCTGCTCTTCTATAATCTTCAACGATTAACAGAGATCCCGATAATCCTCAATAACTAACAAAGATCCCGATAATCCTCGATGACTAACAAAGATCCCGATGATAAGGCTTCCCGATAATCCTTAATGATTTAACAAAGATTCCGATGATAAGGCTTCCCGATAATCCTCAGTGATTAACAAAGATTCCGATGATAAGACTTCCCGATAACCCTCAGTGATTAACAAAGATTTCGATGATAAGACTTCCCGATAATCCTCAGTGATTAACAAAGATTCCGATGATAAGGTTTCCCAATAATCCTCAATGATTTTTGCATACTTTCTCTTGCAAGAAAATTTTTTGGCGGCAATGCTGGTAACCGTCTTCCTCCACTTATGCGCCATGTTCTTCCAATTATCCGAGAAAAGCTCTGGCATGCCACTACCCACGATCTGCTCTATGACCTTTCTATTTATAACTGCCCAAATTGCACAATTCATCCTGAACATTTGCAATCTTGCTCATGATGTCTTCACATAGTTCTTCATCTCAGTTGCCTCTTTGGCCTCGATCATATAGACATTGTAACGGCCAACATGAAGGTAAACTTTTTGCTAAATGCATCCTGATTCCAGCTTTGACAACTGTTCTTCATTTCTTTTAACCATGAACAACTTTTTATCCAATTGTCTACAGATGATCGATCCTTATGGAAACGGCTACATGAACTACTATCCCAGGGACATCATGCTTTGTTACTGAATTATAAGCATAGGTTAGAAGTTACCGAACTGACGGATATTTTCAGGTCCAATGTATTCTTAACTGCTGAACCTGATCTCTTGGACTTAGTATGGGAACTGTGCTCTTTATTCCCTGCCGGCTTCGATGAGTTTGAGCGCAATGTGAAGAAAGTTTGGAGCCTTGAACCTATCATTGTGGAAGCTGAAACTCTTAAGCTCCAAATTGTGGAAGAATTCTCCCGATTGTGCGATTCTAAGGAAGCATATGCTCAAGTTCAGGACTCTTGCCTCCATGCCAAAGAAGATGCTGAGACGACACGTCGACTTTTCAATTTCTTTTCCAGTCATAACCGTGCCGAACGCAGGATAATTAAAGACGAAATATCCCGTGTCAAGTTCATGTTCGAAGCTTCTTCAAACAAGTATAGACGATTGTTACAGGAAACTTGGGAGAAACTTGAAGCTGTCCGCTTCCATTCTCGTCCCACAGAACATCTCAAAGAGCAGCAATTCGAACTCCACCATGATCTTGAATTACATTCCAAACTTGTAGCTCAGAATCTCAAACTGGTTAAAGATCTGAAAACCTTTGTAACCAAGATCAGAATGTACTTTCGCTTTCGATGAATGAATTAATCTCCTTGTGTTTCCCAGATTGATGGATAATATTTCTTCAAGAATTTCCCATTTATAGAACGAGATAGTTCTTTTCCATTGACATCCATCAATTTGTACGCATTTCCACTGAACATTTCGGTAACTAAATATGGGCCTTCCCAGTTTGATGACCACTTACCGAACTCTCCATCTTTGAGATTAAATGGCAAAATTGCTTTCCATACTAAGTCCCCGACAGCAAATTGCTTGATCCTAACCTTCTTGTTAAAAGCTCTGGCTACTCTTTTTTTTTGTGCAATCAACTGATCCAAAGCAGCTGCCCCGACTTAATCTAATTCATCCAAATTTATATGCATCCAATCTCTGTAATCTTCTGGCAACATTTCACTTTGCAATTGGACTCGTAATGATTGAACGGTTATCTCCATCGGTAGAACTGCCTCTTGTCCATAGGTCAGCATATATGGACTGACGCCTGTACTTGATCTTCGTGATGTTCGGTATGCCCACAACACTACCGATAGCAAGTTATCCCATTCTCTTGGATTTTCTTCCAAATGCTTCTTAATCAATCCAATCACGACCTTATTAGTAGCTTCAGCTTGTCCATTTGCTTGAGAATAATATGGCGTAGAATGCAGCATCTTAATTCCTCTTGATTGCACAAACTCCATAACTTCATTTCCAGTAAACACTGTCCCTTGATCCGCAGTGATTGATTCCGGTAAGCCAAATCGGTGAATTATGTTTTCCTCAATAAATTTGATCACCGTCTTCTGACTAATGCTCTTGTATGGAATCGCTTCCACCCATTTCGTAAAGTAATCCGTAGCCAACAGAATGAAACTATGCTTATGAGAAGAGGATGGATAAATCTTACCTATTATATCCATTGCCCATCCTCGAAATGGCCATGGCTTTACAATGGAATGAAGCTCTACAGCAGGTGCATGTTGCAAAGGTCCATGTTTTTGACATGAAATGCATGCTTTGGCATATTCAATGCAATTCTGCATCATTGTTGGCTAAAAATATCCGTACCTTTTTAGAAGCCATCTCATCTTAATTCCAGCTTGATGTGCTCCACATATGCCTTCATGAGCTTCTGCCATAACCAGTTTCGCATTGTCCTTATCAAGACATCTTAATAGTAGCCCATCTGAAGATTTTCGGTATAACTCTTCTCCCAATATTACGTACTTCTGAGCTTGTCTCCTCAGCTTTTGATCTCTTGAATCAGGATTTTTCAAGTATTCCATAATGGGCTGCCTCCAATCCTTTTCTCGGATCACCTCACTGATCGCTATCGGTATTTCTCTTTGTTCAATAGAAGGTACCGATAATGTGATGATGGCTGCAATATTAGCCAACTCTTTTGATATTTTATAACCAGAAGCCATCTGTGCTAATTCGTTGGCTTCGTAATTGGTTTCTCTTTTGACATGAACTATGTCATATTCTCTAAATTGTTCCAACAGTTTCTTGGCTAGATAATAATAGCCAATCAAATTTTCATTTAAGCACTGATATTCTCCTTTCAGTTGCTTCACCACTAGCTGTGAATCACCAAATATTTTAATGAACTGTGCTTCCAACTCAATCAGTATTCCTAAGCCGATGATTAGTGCTTCATATTCGGCTTGATTATTTGAGCATTCAAAATCTAACTTACAAACACACCTTGTAAGCTCTCCGGTGGGAGAGATTATCATCAAACCAGCTCCAGCCATACTCTTAGCACATGATCCATCAAAATACATAGTCAATGGTATAACTTGACTGAAGTTCTGTTTATTTTCTTCCATTTGCAAATATGGGTATTCGGTAAGAAAGTCAGCAACAGCTTGACCTTTGACTGCTTTTATTAGTACGTATGCCAAATCAAATTCAGACAAGATAAATGCCCACTTGGCTATACGCCCTTTTATAACAGGCCGTGACAACATATATTTTATCACATCAGTCTTACCAAGTACATGTACTGTAGCTGGCAACAAATAATGTCTTAACTTCATACAAGAGAAGTACAAAGATAGACATAATTTTTCGATTGCGGTATATCTTTTTTCAACATCAGTCAATATTCTACTTAAATAATATACCGCTTGTTCTTTTCCATTTTCATTCTCTTGTGCCAGCATACTCCCGATAGTTGAATCGGTAGTAGACAAGTACAACTTTAGTGGCCTGCTTGCTTTTGGCGGCATCAATACAGGAGGATTTGTTAGATAAACTTTGACTGCATCAAACGCTTTCTGCTGTTTATCTCCCCATATAAACTCCTCCTGATTTTTAAGACGCAAGAGCTGGGTCATTGGTTCTATCTTCCCAGATAAATTGGCAATGAATCTTCTGAGAAAATTAATTTTCCCGAGTACCATCTGCAACTGCTTCTTTGATGTAGGATGAGGAAGCTCTATAATAGCCTTTGCCTTATTCTCGTCAATCTCAATTCCCCTTTGATTAACTAGGAATCCCAAAAAATTCCCTGCTCGCACTCCAAAGGCACATTTAGCTGGATTCATCTTCAATTTGTATTTTCTCATCCTAACAAAAGCTTGCTCAAGATAGTCCAAATGCTCTCCCAGACTTGATTTAATCACAACATCATCAATATAAACTTTCAAGAATTTACCAATCATGTCATGAAAGATGAAATTCATTGCTCGCTGGTAAGTAGCTCCTGTATTTTTCAGCCCAAAAGGCATCACTGTCCACTGAAAAGTCCCGATAGCACCAGGACATCTAAACGCTGTTTTCGGGACATCTTCTTTAGCAATAAATATCTGGTTGTAACCCGAATGACCATCCATTAGAGATAACATCTCATTTCCCGACGCCGAATCTACTAACATGTCTGCCATCGGCATTTGATACTCATCTTTTGGAGTGGCATTATTAAGATCCCGAAAATCAATACAGACTCTCAATTTCCCATTCTTCTTCTTTACAGGAACAATATTCGAAATTCACTCTACATACCTGGCTGTCTCAATGAATTTTGCTTTCAGCAGCCTTTCAATCTCTTCCTTGACTTTGTCAACCACATCTGGAGCAAACCTTCTTGCTAACTGTTTGTGTGGACGAAATCCTTTCTTAATAGGAAGACAATGCTCTACAATATCTCTTGACAAACCAGGCATTTCATGGTAATCCCATGCGAAGCAATCTTTGTACTCTTTGATCAAGTTGATTAAATCTTCTTTCTTGCCCCCTTGCAGAAACGCACTCACATATATTGGACGAAAACACCCAGGTTCTCCTATATCAACTTCTAATAATGGGTCTTGAGCTTCTGTTGACCTGCTGTCCTATTTGATTGGTGACTCTTCTCATTCGTCAATACAATCTGAAACTTCAGCACTCTGCTGGGTCATCTCCGCTAAGTATGCGAAGTACTTTTCACAAACTTCTTGCAATAAGGGCTCGCTTTCCATAAAGAGTATGTAACTCCTCTAATGCCAAGCTAGACTTGGGAATCCACTCAGTTTTCATATTCCCAAAGCGGCAATAAGCATAGAATCGTGAATCTGCTTTCGGTACTCCGATGACATGTCCTCCATGTGAGTATTCTTGATGATCTTGATGAATACCAGTCAACCCTATTGGAGCAAGTCCCGAATCAGCCTCAATGTACTCTACTCCCTTACCATTCCAAAATGCCAGAACCTGATGAAGAGTCGAAGGTACACATTGATTAGAGTGTATCCAATCTCTTCCAAGCAACAAGTTGTACGAACCATCAGACTCTATCACGAAGAAAGTCGTCCTTGCTGTTTTGGATCCTATGGTTAGGTCCAGTACAACTGCCCCTTTGACTTAGGTAACTTCTCCTAGGAAATCAGACAGCTGAACATTCGACGGAATTATATCATCATCATCTTTTCCCAACTTCTTGAAGTACCTGTAAGATATGAGATTCAAGGTAGCTCCCGGATCTACAAAGATCTTATCGACAGCTTGACCATTGATTCTACCTGAAATAACCAAGGACCTTAAATGTCTAGCCTTGTCTGAGGGTACTTTATCAAACCTTATCATTTCTTTATCAGAGAATTCGAATTCTGCCATTGCTATTTCTCTCTCTGAGATATGCTCGAGTTCTTCTTCTACCACTGAGCAAGCCCCATATTCAGCTGGAAGCTTAGCATGGACCATGTTGATCCTCATTGGCGAACGATTCTCTTTCGGCATTTTGGAATGACCAGCTCGGCAACTCTTGTCATCTTCTTGTGACATCTTGAGATTCAGATTCTTTTGTTCTATCTTGACTTGATGCCTCGGATTAAGAGCTACCTGGAATTGCCCAAAGTTAATTGTTTGGGAGACTTGTTGAACCTCTTTTCCTTTTTTCACCTCTTGGTGAGAACTACTTCCCGAATCATATACAGAATTTTTTTCTGGTTTGACAAACTCTTTATCATCAGGGTTTCTTCTCCAAACCCAATTTCCTCTCGTACTAAAAGATCTGGTTGGAGGAATCTGTGATGGCATTCCTTTGTCCCGACGATTCTCGAAATCCCTCTGTCTGCTTTTCATTCGCTGAAAACGTCTTTTTGTAGTTCGGTAAGATGCTTGCCCCGACGATTTAGCCAAGGACCATTTTCCTTCAGGAGGATCGTGTGGGATCTTAATTGTCTTTGTCTTCTGAACTTCCTGGGGAATTGATGGTGGTGGATCATCAAATTCATCTCCCCAACCAGATGGTTCAACTGGCAATGACTGGGATAAGTAATCTTTCGTGTCTCCATAGTACACCACATAATCAAATTTCCCACTAGGCTCTCCAAGCAATCCTACTTTGGGATCCCCTTCTTTGTATCGCTGCCATAAACTCTTCTTCTTCTCAGGTTTTCGTGGGATTTCCTTTTCCTTGTGAACTCGTGTTTCAACTTCTTGAGTTGGAGGGACTTGTCTTGGTGAATCAGGACATAACTCCTGTCTCTCAGGCATTTGTTCTAGCTGCCTTGATCGAGCTTCTTGACTTTTTGACTGTGCCGAAACGTTTTCAGTTACTATAATCTCAGACTTTATCTGTGATCTACCTTCCCGACGGACGAAAGATCCCGATCTGTATCTTCCTCTTGTTCCTCTCATGTACTGGAACTTGGGAATTTCCCGATTCTGATGACTTAATTCCTGATGGCAACGGGTGCATAGTTGTTTATGGTCATATCTTGTAGACTCATGCACATTAACCATACTGATCATCTTCGGGAAACGGTCTGTGTCTACTTCCATTGGAGCCTTGCCTTTGTCTTCAGCAAACTTGATCTTGCCTTGGCGAATCGCTTCTTGAATTGTCTTCCTAAAAACAATACAATTCACCGTATCATGAGTCTTGGAATGATGCCATTTGCAATATCTTTTATCTTTAGTTTCTTCCTTGGATGGGATCACCTGTCCCTCAGCCAATTTAATCATTCCATCTTTCAGCAATAAGTCAAATATCTCATCCAACTTATAGATATCAAAGGAATAATTACTCGTTTCCTTGGCTTTAAATTTAGACACATCTCTCACTCTTGCTGGTTTCAAAGCTGGGCACACATATGGTTTTTCAAGTACCATGGTTGCTACCGCTATCTCATTCTCTTCTTCGGTAAAGTCACTGTATTCGGTACTTTCAACCGATGCTATTGTCTGCCGATTATCCTTCGTCGGCTTCTTATCTTTATCCTTCAGCAGGTGCTCATACTTAGAAACCCGAGCATTTAATTGAAAAAGATCATCAAAAGCTTGCCCCTCAAATCTCTCATTGAGATTAAACTTCAGTCCATTAAAAGCCAAATCTGTAAATTCCTTTTCGGTGAGAGAAGTCAAACACCGATTCCTGGACTTCTTGAAACGAACAATGAATTGATCTACTGTCTCAGTTCCATACTGGTACATCCTGGCCAAGTCGGCTACTGTTACCTCTGGTATCGTTCGGTAAAACTGAGAATGGAACTGTCTTTCCATCTCAACCCATGTCTGTATAGAATTTGCTGGCAAATTTGTATACCAAGTAAATGCTGTCTTTGACAACGACAATGGGAATAGTCTTAACCTTAGATATTCATTTATTCCTGCCTCTCCACATTGTGCTAGAAAACGACCTACGTGTTCCACTGTTGATTGATCCTCTTCATCTGTAAATACAGCGAAATCTGGCATTTTAAAACCCATTGGATATGGGATGTTATCCACCCAATCGGGATGTGGCTTCCTGTATACAGGTCTTGGTGTGCCTCTCTCTGCTCCCAATTGTTGCATTACCAATTCTGCAACTCTGTCTGGATTCCATGGCTTTAAATTCTGCTGGCCCAACCAAGGATCTTGCCCCCTAGGGTCAACCTGCTGAGGTCTGTTCATGCCTTGTTGATCCATATTAAGGTTAATGGGTGGCGGCCTGTAGAGAGGGTTTTCCACCACATGTGGGTATGGTTGAACTGCAGGCGGTCTCATAGGATCCATATTAGGCACTAGTGGAGGTATATTCCATACTGGCTGTATATTTGGGACCATGGGATTGATCACATTAATATCAGTGGGGCCAGTTTGAGGAAAATTGTAACCACTCACACCATTCACTAGGTTCGCTATCGTAGGATTCTCCGGCCTTGGTATAATTCTTACTGGAGGTTGCAGATTCGATCCTCCACTACCATTATACCAAACATTGGGATGTCCCGATGTTGGTGGAAATTGTATCGTACCAGGGGGATTTACATAAAAGGGAGGAACTTGAGAGGATGAACTAGGACGCGATATTACCTCGTTTATGGCGTTAATCATCATAGGCTTTATCACATCTGAGACATGGCGCACCATATGGTTAGTGAGCTCATTCTGCTGTTCCTCAAACATTCTTCTCATCGTGGCTATCAAAGTGTTGTCAGGTGCCAACGCGTGGATCTGTTCTTCATTCAATTGCCGAGGAACATCAACATTGTGATGGGGTACGTCCTCATTCGCTGCCGAATGCTCCGATCGTGCTCCATCATCTGGGTTGTTGATATTGCCAACTGGTATTCCATCTGATTGACCTCTGGTTCTCACCATTTCTCTTAATTTTACCACACAGGTCCCACCGGGCGTGCCAAAAAGATGTTCGCTCGTTTTTGCAACAAGGAATATCTTTCACCGAAATTCAATCTTCGGTTTTTATTAAGAGGGTTCTGTGGCTCAACTCTCGAAATGAAATTTTAGTGAGAACACGGAGTAACACAAATGGAAGTGAAATGGGTAGGAAATCAGTGGATCGAATATGGATTTGAGATCAACAAAGGTTCAGGCTACGTTACAATACTCCTACTAAAGCAGTAGAAAGCTTGAAACTAAACTAGAATTGCAGAAACTCTAAATGCTGGAAAGGAGAGTACATGGAAGTTAAAGTGCAGAAAAACTTGAGTTCTTTTGGATGTGTGTTGATCTGTCCTCTTTCTCATCTCTTTCGATTATTTGTTATTCTTTGGCTTTCCATAACCGTTTGTCGGTTATTTTCTTGCTTTCAAACTCTGAATCTTGGCGCATTCAATAACTTCCCATTTGCCCACGTTTTATCCTCCAAAACTTGATCTTCAACTGTCAATATGGCTTTGAATTTGAATCTTTTCCAGTAACTGCCGTGAACTGTTCGCATCCACTATCCGAATTTCTTGCTCGTAACTTCTTGCTGACATGGCTAGTTTGGCCATCCTGCGGTTCCTTTTGACTTCGTACTCTTCTTACTGCCGACCCTCTATAATTTCGGTATGTCCAGAATCTTACCGAATTTTGAAAATCAATGGCCATGTTCTCTTACTTCCCGAATATTGGGTTTAGACTTCTAGACATTTCGGTATGTTGCAGACAACTTACCGAACTTCTCAGAGTAGCTTACTATTCCCGATTTACCGATTTTCGGGATATGGTGATACTAAAGTCCATTCGGTAACTCTTTATTATTTGGTGTCAACAATTCTTATGACTAATTGGTTGGCCGAGAAGTGTATCGATCGGCGAAATACCTTTTGCCGAAATTAGTTCTTCGATTTTTATTAAGAATTGACATGTTCCGTGGTGATTTCGGACATAAGTCTCAATGGATCACAAAAAACCGATATGCTTCGTCGGAATTTAATCGACGACGAAGCACAAAATAATTTGCGGGAATTTAATCGACGACAAAGTAAGATGATAATCTTCTTCACCTTCTTCTAAATCTTCTACCTCTATGAAATGAGAGATACAACGTCGGAATTCAATCGACGACGAAGTATTTGAAACTATGACTAAAGTGCAGGAATTGAAAGGTACGAGAATGTAAAGTCGCGGAAAAGATAAATTGCGAAAAATAAAGAACGTTAAGTTCTATCATTAATTGAAGGGGCTTACAAAGACTACACTTGGGGTATTTATAACCCTTACAAACGACGGTTACACATAGCATTTATCAGATTATAAAGAATAAACAACTCCTTTTTGATGGTTGCCGGAAGTTACTACACGAACGGATAAGACAACCAACCAATGGTTATCTTCGAATAACTCCCTTTCGATGGTTGCCGGAAGTTACTTCACAAACGGATAAGATATAACCGACCAACGGTTATCCTCGCGTTGGTCATTCATTGCCGATACCGATGTCTTTACAAGAAACTTCAAGACGCTTGTCAGTAACTTCGTGTTGTGTTGTCGGTGACTTCACTGGCGAGTACCGATTCCCTTCAGGTTATCAGTAACTTCGCGTTGTGTTGTCGATGACTTTATTGGCAAGTAATCGATTTCCTTCAAGTTATCGGTAACTCTGTTCATTATTGACCAAACTCTGTTCTTATCGGCTAGGTCTGATGCTTGCCGATAACAACCAAAAGTTGGTTATTTTTGGGTGTCAACACTAATTATATTATTTAATTTCACATGCTATTAATGAATTTAAGTTGATAAATCTGTGGAACTTGCTGTAGTGATCCTAAGATTGCTAGTTTTCCCAATCAAAGCTGTATAAAAAATGGGAAACACCATCTTTACATTTTCCACAAATGGAAAGAATATATCAGTTTAATTTTGGAGTTTTAATTTTCCACAAAAGATAAGAAGTTACGTCGCGAACCCTTTGGAGTTTTAATTTGAATAGCTGGTCTTAGATAAATTTAATTTGTATATTGCATTATTTTATATGGTGCTACAATTACATGTTATATTCTGATAAATAGGCGAACTAGAACTTCAATGGGAAAACTGTCCAAAAAGTCTTAAACCTATTATACGGCGGCCAATTCAGTCCTAAAATTTGAAACCTTTTGATAATCTGTCAATTTTTTTTTTCAAATGATTTGCCAAATTAATCATAAACCTTTAACAATTTTGGTCTAATCAACGTCGTATGTCCTACGTGGCACGGCCGGCACTTCATATATATATGCCTAATACCCTAAAAAATCTCAAATTTTAGCTCTTATCCCAATTCCTTTTTTTTTTTGTCTCGTAAAAAACCTCCAAGTTTAGCTCTTGTACCAATTCTACCCTAAAAAATCTTCAACTTCAGGTCATGTCCCAAATTTACCATAAACTTTTTTTATCCTATGAATTGGAACTACACCTAAAGTTGGAGGGATTTTATGAGACAAAAGGTAAAATTAGGACAAGAGCTAAAGTTGGAGGTTTTTTAGGATATTAGGAGTGCGCACGCGCAACACACGCATGTGTTTATATATGAATTCTTTTTATAATTTGTTGGATTTTCTTTTCTTTTTTTCTTTCTTTCTTCCTCGATGGCCAGTGACTGGCCACTAGCGAAGCTAAACCTCGCCGTCGTTGGGCAAGGCTTGCCCTTGTTGGGCTGGCAAGGTCGACCTCACCAGTGGCCTCACTAGTCTCGAGCAAGGTTAACCTCGTCCGCCTAGCCAGTTGTGGGCGAGGTTCACCCTCGCCAGTGGCCGGCAAGGGCGAGCTCCACCTGAGGCCAATGAGGTCGACCTCGTCGGCCATCTCCAAGCTCGATGATTGGCCAGAGGAAGAATAAAACAAAAAATGAAAGAAAGAAAAGAAAAAGGAAAAATTCAAAAAATATATTAAAAAACTAAAAAAGTGTAACAAATTGTAAATGTTAGTGCTGGCCGTGCCACGTAGGACGATTGGCACTGGCTAGACTGCCACATCAGAGATTACCGGCCAAAATTGATCAGAAGGACTAAATTGGCAAAACCTTAAAAGGTTTAGGACTGAATTGACAAGTTTTCAAAAGGTTTAGTATTAAATTGCCAGAATTGATATGTTTTTGAATTGGCAAGTTGTCAAAAGGTTTAGGATCGAATTTGCCGTCGTATAATAGATTTAGGACTTTTTGGAATAATTATCTTGAATTTTTTTTTGTCAATAATTGTCCTGAACTTCAATAGCATCTTATGTTAAGTTTTCGCGTTATGATAAATCTAAGTGATTTCAAAATATCTGTCTTGGTTCATGCATGTTTCATGAAATTTTATAAAGTCTCGAGTTTGAATCATCCCTCTCACTTTCCTTTATACGTCTCGAAAAAGACAATACACGTTATAAATGAATTGCATATGTCCTCCCCTCCGCTTATCCATAAACGAAAAGATCCGTGGGTTAGAGTGTCGTGCGTATCTTAAATAAATTTATAGAGCAATTGAAATGTGAATAAGTGCTAAAAGTAGGAATTAATTGGTAAAATGTGTGTGAAAATCCATATGATTGACATGGTAAGATAACCCAAAGTTTAGTCATTGATGTTAACTTTTCGAAGCATGAAGGTGAATTCGTAGAAAACCTAGTACTGTTTTCATCTTTAATTGCTGCTATCAAAGTGAATACTTAGGTTTTTATTTTTATTTTAAAAAAATCCAGGGATAACAAACATGGAGATTCGGCTATCTAAAGGCCCGTGAAATGTATTTTACAATCCTTATGACCCGATTTGAGTTCAGGTTTTTGGCCAGTGCAGGTGGCTCTAGCACATAGCAGTTCTCACACAGTTGGATGACTTCCTTTTCGCGAATGAGAAATTTCGCGATGTTCCGATCATCTGTGCCAATTTGTGTTACATGTTCACATGTAACTGCTTCATTCAATTCTTGGTTAGCTAGCTCTCAATGTGCCTTTATGCTAAGATTGTCAATTCTGTGGGATTGCATCCCCCATATGTTGCAATTGATCTTCTCCACGAGAAAATATTCGGTGGTTGCAAAACGCAGCGTCAATTGCTGACATGGGGCGCGTTTTTTACTCATGTCCAATAATAGGTTGACACGTGTTTGCTGAGTTGGAATAACAAATAAAAACACGGTTTTTCTCTTCTTCCTCCTCCATCCACTTTTCATGTATAGATCTAGTCGTGGCGCCGCGTTTAGGCATCTTTTTGGCCAGCTCTTCAGATCTGGGCCGTCCTCGTCCTGGACTGTCGCGCCCAGCTGGAAGGTTGTTAAGCTCGTCGCCGGTGGCCATGGACGACCCAACGACTTGATCTCAGTCGCAAACCAGATCTGGCGAGTCCCCTCCCTCAGCCTTTGTTGCCGCACCTCCGTCACTCTTTCGCATGACTCAATTTCCTCTATTTTTGTTCTTGACATTTGAGCTCCGTCCATGGCCGCGATGGGGGCCTACCAACTTTGAAGGAAGATGCAGCCAACCACAAAGACGACGAAGAGGGTGGCTCTGCTTGGACGTCCGACAATGGTCGGCCTGAATGTGGAGACGAAATCTTCGTCGGCGGCTACGGCAGGGGGAGGTGTGGAGATTGAGCTCAAGTGGCTGCATTTGGAGGAGTAAGAGAGAGGTGGTTTTAGATTTTCAATTCTCTTTCATCTATTTCCATGTCAAACATCTATGTGTCAATTCACAATTGGCTCAGAATGCATAGATGCACGCCACGTCAGCTGCTATATGGCGCCCGCAACCCACTGAATATTTTTCGACTCCAAATACACGCACAAGATTAAAGTATGACCAGATGTATTGTTCTTTAGTGTATAAAAGTTCATGAAGACTAAATAATTTAGTATTTCATTATATGCTTCAAGCCGAAACAAGTGGATTACGTCCAAAACCTTATCCAGAGACAACGAGTGGATTAAATCCCTTGAATTACAATTGCAAAAAACAACTACAGAATTCGTCACAAGAATCCTCACCATGTGGCCCACGTTCGACATGTTCCGTGACCAGAACCTAAGACCGAAGTGACAAATATATATATATTCCCCTTCTTGGCTTGTCGGAAATTTGAATTAATTCATCACTTGTTATGTTTAGATTTTTGTCTTTAATGAATTCCACACTTTATTTTCAGGGATAATAGTGGGGCAGCAACATGCATGCTTCTGATAATCTTCATTTCATGTTTGCCTAGTACTATTTTTGAACTCTTCGAATGTCGCAAAAAGAAGAAGAAGAGCATAATACTCTTGCTCGAGAGACAAAAACTGTTAGAAAATTGGGAGAAGATGAAAATGAAATATGTTGGAAAATATGAAAAATAAGATCAGTTGTCCGAGACATGCAAGCAATATCCTTGAAGATAATTTTGCCCCTCATAGTATGAAATTGGGTGCGATAAGCTTTATCGGGCTGACGGCTATACTCCCAAAATACAATAAACATCATTCTTTACACCGTAAAGAATAATAGGAGGAATATAGACAAATACAGGGATAATGATACAGAAGGTCCCTGAACTTTATCACAATACACAATATAATCCTTGAACTTTAGTTTAATGACAATTTTTTTTCTAGCCCATTCAACCAGTTTTCCAGATTACTGCAAAAAAATTAAGAAATAAGTCGATTTAATTGTTACTAAGTTTCTTTCAATAAAAGTAAGTCTAACGTACAAGTATAGTCCACCAGATTTGAGATTCAAAGAGTATTTAAGGGAATTGAGCGACCAAATGATATGTGTGTTCATACATCCAAACTGCATCAAGGCTCCATCCATTTGTTTCATGAAAATGAATCATTTAAACAGTAATATAATAAAAAGGATCGCTTGTATTGTTTGAAATAATTAATAAATGAAAAATATTTTCATTTTCAGTAGCAATTTATGTCTAAGTATTTTCGTGGACCATGAAAATAATTTAAATTTATTCTTTTTATAAGTTGGACAGGAAACTAATATTAACACAACATTTTATATTAGTATGCAAACTAAATTACAAATATATAAGTTATGTGTATTTGAGACATGGCAAATCACAAACGACCTATAATAGGTTAAAGCATCACGTTAATTATTTTTCAATTACGTTACTCAATATGATTAATGTCTAGAATTTTATAGAATATAAGGGTAAACATTGATCCAACGCAGTCCCTAGAACCGGATCGGATCGACACTTGCGGGCCGGTTCCAGGGTCAAGGTGCTGAACCGAACTATAGGACCGACTCTTTCGGATCCTTCACCTACCCTTATTGAACATATTTTAACTATATTTATTGTTTGTTTTATGTTCAGGCGGTTAAAGTTTAGAGCAATCTTTTATGGATAAATGGGGAGTGAAGTTCTATAATTCATGTTTTATGTGATCTAGTACCCTAGAAAATCTCTAACTTTAGCTCTTATCTCAATTCTACCTTTTGTCTCATAAAAACCTCCAACTTTAGGTTTAATCGCAATTCTACCATAAACTTTTTTTTTTTATCAAATAACAAACCCTCAACTTTAGATCATGTCCCAATTTTACCCTAGTTTTTTTTTTTTCATATGAAAAGCTCCCAACTTTAGATATTGTCTCAATTTTACCATCTGGTTCCAATATTATCCCAAAATTTTAAAAGTCCCATGAAAAATCATAAACTTTTACTTGAGTCGCAAATGCGCTCCTATTAACCTTCCATCCAAAACTTCTCGTTGGTAACAGAGAAATGAAAAACTCCCAAGCACGAGCAATTCGAGCTTCTAGAGTGCGAGCTCTCTGACCGCGAGAGATGAAACATTCCCAAGCACGAAGAGAATCGAAGATCGAGTGCAAAATCACTAAGGGCCATCTCGACAAAGGGTTAATGGAGGCAGATTTAGAACTCAAGTAAAAATTGATGATCTTTTATGAGACAAAAAAAAATAGAGTAAAATTGAAACTGGACCTAAAATTGAGATTTTTTTATGAGACAAAAAATAAAGTTTAGGGTAGAATTGGTATTGGACCTAAAGTTTAAGGTTTTTTATGAGACAAAAAAAAGTTTAGGGTAGAATTGAGACTGACTAAAGTTGGGGATTTTTTTGTATGGAACAAAAATAATTATGGCAGAATTGGGACTGCACATAAAGTTTGAGGTTTTTTATGAAACAAAAGGTACAATTAGAGCAAGAGCTAAAGTTGGAGGTTTTCTAGAGTGTTATGTCTGTTTTATGTTACGTATTTTAAATTTTTTATTATTTATCTTAATTTACGTGTTTATCTTCTATGGATTGTTGCTTTTGGCAAGTGGAGATTTCTGTTGTTGCTATTGAGAAAAATCCTTACTTGATTTTGAAGTTGACAAAATAATTCATAATATCTAATATCTATGTTAATGTAGTGGAATACTTATTTTGCAGATTGTCCTTATGTACATTCATTTGTTAAGGAATAGTTACACATGATTCAATCTGGTAGATGAGGGTCATACGTTGTCTTAAGGAGCTCAGACGATGTCGTAAAGCTCAAGCTCTGAGGGAGTATCTCGGATGCAATGATCAGATTATCATGAGATATTTTCGAGATAATTTATATAAGATATTAAATTATCACAATGACTAGCAAATCAAGCTGGATTCGTTCTTGAAGATTATCAATCATGAAGATCATTCAAGAGCGAGGATTAAGGAAGAAGAGGATTGCTTACCATACGAAAAATTCTATCTTTGGAAACCCTGATCATGATTGTATGGGCAATCTGATCTACTGGGAGATTCTAATTTTGGTAATTTCAATGGCTACGAAATCCTTTGTATACAATCTCATCTAAATGGGAAGTTTAGATAGTGATCCTTTAGAGACCTTGCAACGGCTAGTTTGATGATGGAGGAGTATAAAAGGAGACCTCAAGGCTGAAGAGAAGACGAGAGTCAAGAATCTACAATTCCAAAGTTCATGAAAGCTTCAATATCCTTTATATATTCTTGATCCAAACACTGTAATACTTAGAGGTTTATATCCAAGTGAGAGAGTATTAGACGAAAAGTCTATCGACTCAAGAATCGTCACCGTGTTGTAGCCTCTAGGCTATTCACTAGTAGAATCTAGCCGATTGGCTGTTATCGTGAAGAAGTGGATGCAGGCTTGAACAAAGCCGAACCACTATAAATATCGTGTGCAAATCTCTTTATCCCTTAACTTTTACTTACTACATCTCAGAGGTTATTGCACACACGTGAATCTGAATATATTGTTGTTCATGCTCAAATTCTGACTTGGTTCTGGACTCGTTTATTTTAATTCCGCATTGTTTTAATGAGTTCTTTGAAATAACCTATTCACCCCCTCAGGTGATAACGCTAGCCCCAACAATTGCCAGGGATGAGTTGGATAATTCCACTTTAGATTTTTTTTTTGTTTTTTAAACGGTATTTTACTTCTCGCGTTTTGTTGCTAAGCATTGCGGTTCTAAATATTGTGTGTAGATGGAAATGTACTTTAAAAGAGTAAGTTTGTCATTTTAATGAATACAAAAAATTAAACAAAAAGAAGAAGAACAATCAACCGATTCCTTGGATTGGACCGGACATATACGGTCAGACCACTGTCGGTTCCGGGTTTTACATGATCGATTTCAGGTTCTAAAATCTGGGAACCGACCCTATGTGGGTGGGTTCCAATTTTTAGGATTGGACCGGCTCAACCCTGAAATCGCTCACCCTTGTTGTGACCCTTCGAAGTGGAGCGGAGGTAGGGTTTAGGGGTGATTGCCGATGTCTATGGATTCGATGCGATCCGTGGAATCAGCTTGGACTCTCCCAAGTCTTCACCTCGCGCGACGACGGGATTTAAGAATCGAGTTTGACCTTAGGTGCGGTCGGGTGACATGTGCGTAGGTGTACATGCATTCAGAATCGCCACCGATCTTTGGAGAGGTAGATCGAGAACCTCGTCGGGCGGTGGGAGAAACCGTACGACTCAAACGGAACCAAAGATTTGGGATCGGGAACTTAGTTACGCCAATGCTGCCATTGACGCCCTTTCGGTACCTAAGTTGAGTGATTTCCTAACTATGATTTCATGCATATGGCTCAAGATAGAGAAGGCTCTAGAACTTAGGAGTTCATGCAGATGGGAATATCTAGCCTATCAATCACAATCAAATAAATGCGCAACCAAGGATCCAATGTCGTGCGTATAAAACTCATGAAATCAACATGGTATCCCTAGTAAATCCCTAAGGGCTTAGAGAAGGGGTGTTTAAGAGTTCGGAAGGAGTTTGGGATGATTTAAAGGCGATTTGCTCATCAGGGGCAAAATCGTCATTTTAGGAGATAATTTACTCAAATGGGAAAAATTATCAATTTTGAAGGGATTAGGAACCCAAATCATTAGAAATAGGGTTGGCCAACTGAATGTGCCCATTTCCCAATTTAAGAGATTTTTTGAAATTTTTCTGGTTTTTTTGGAGGCAATTTGCCTATGAGAGGCAAAATCTTCATTTTAGGAAGAATCGGGAGCCAAAATCACAAAATATGAGATTGGCCAGTTAAAATGGCATGTTTCCCATTTTCTGTGATTTTTGAAAAATTTTCGAAAATTTTCGAGACAATTTGCCTATAAGGGGCAAAATCGTCATTTTGAAAAGGTTGGAAGGGCAAAATAGTCAAAAATAGGATTGATCAGTTAAAATGACCAATTTCCTAATTTTTGAGGTTTTTCTGAATTTTTGGAATTTTTTAGAATTTTTTAGAATTTTTTTTTTATGAATTTTCCAATTTTTTGGATTTTTAAAATCATTTTCTGATTTTTTTTAATTTCCGAATTTTTTAATATTTTCGGGGCCGAGTCTGATTTTGCAATTTTTTGACTTTTTATGAATTTTTTATGAATTTTTTAAGAAAAAAGTGATCAAAATTCAGGTGTCAACAATCCTTAATATAATATATTAACATGAATTTTTTTTTATGTGTATCATTTACAATTATAAGTTTGTAGTAATGATCCTTGTGTTGTTCAAAACTAGTAATTGCGTTTGCCTCTCTCTCCCTCTTCACAGGATGTGTGGCATTTTGTCATCACTCATCCTCTTTTCAACAATCCACGTCACTAAGTTTCCAAGGTGAACCCATGCATCTTTCGATTCCCAATACATCGCAGGACAAACGCCATTTCAACGTTAAAAAGCCTCCCTCTCTCTTCCTCTCACTTCGCAAAGCTCTGCTTTTCAGCAGCTGGAGCTCCTCCTCTGCTCCCATGGCTTCCCGCTTCCTAATGTCACTCTTCGCACTCTCTGCGATATTTCTCTCAGCAACACTCGCTCTCAACACCACCACCGCCGCCGCCTCCTCCTCCTCCTCCTCTTCTTCAACCTCTCTCACCACCCACCATCTCTCTTCCGTCAAATCTTTCTGCTCACGCACACCCTATCCAGACTCTTGCTTCGACTCACTAAAGCTCTCCATCTCCATTAGCCCCAACATCCTCACCTTCCTCCTCCAGACCCTCGAAGCCGCCATCTCCGATGCCGGGAAGCTCTCCAACATCCTCCAATCCGCAGGCCACGGGAACATCGTGGAGAGACAGAGAGGCACGATTCAGGACTGCCGGGAGCTGCACCAGATCACGGTGTCCTCCTTAAAGAGATCGGTCTCGCGGGTCCGGGACGCCGACGCCCGGAAACTGTCCGACGCGAGGGCCTACCTCTCCGCGGCCCTCACGAACAAGGACACTTGCCTGGAAGGCCTGAGCTCCGCATCAGGGTCGCTGAAGCCACTGCTTGTGAGTTCACTCATCAGCACTTACAAGCACGTCAGCAATTCCCTGTCCATGCTCGCAAAACAGGACACCCCGAAGGGGAGAAATGGCCGCCGGTTGATGGGCTATCCGACGTGGCTGTCGCGTAAGGACCGCCGGATCCTGCTGAGCTCCGGCGACGAGTACGACCCGAGTGAGGTCATCACGGTCGCAGCCGACGGGTCAGGAAACTTCACCACCATATCCGATGCCATCGATTTTGCTCCTAACAACAGCTATGAACGGACAATCATTAAGGTGAGGGAAGGCTTTTATCAAGAGAACGTGCAAGTCCCGAGCTACAAGACCAACATTGTGTTGCTGGGGGATGGAGCCGGTCTCACCATCATCTCCGGGGACAGAAGTGTGGCTGATGGTTGGACCACATTCAGATCTGCAACTGTTGGTAAACGTCTCATTAAATTCTAGCTAAGTTAACCTACGCTCAATGTGCTGTTCCATTAAATGGCAACTAATATTTTGTTGTTGTTGATTGGGTTGACCATACATTGAATGAATATTGAAGTCCGGGCCTAGATTCCTGATACCCATTTCTGGGTTGCTCTGTTTTTGTTCCTTCTTTGCTTTTTCTGATACGTTTTCCTTTTTTCTTTTGGTTTAATGTGTTTTTCGCAGCGGTTTCGGCCGATGGCTTCCTTGCCAGGGACATAACCTTTGAGAACACAGCCGGGCCGGCAAAGCACCAAGCAGTCGCTCTCCGAATCAGCGCAGATTTCGCCGCGCTCTACAGGTGCTCCATCAATGCCTACCAGGACACTTTATATGTCCACTCCTTCAGGCAATTCTACAGGGAGTGCGACATCTCGGGGACCATAGACTACATCTTCGGCAACGCGGCCGTCGTCTTCCAGGGCTGCAACATCATCTCCAGACAGCCTCTGCCCGGCCAGTTCACGGTCGTGACGGCCCAATCCCGAGACACCCCGGACGAGGACACGGGGATCTCGATCCAGAACTGCACGATCCTGCCCTCGGACGACCTGTCGGTGGAAGTGAAGAGCTACCTCGGGAGGCCGTGGAGGATCTACTCGAGGACCGTGGTCCTCGAGTCCTACATCGACGGGTTCATCGACCCGAGAGGGTGGACCGAGTGGTCGGGCGACCAAGGGCTGGACACCCTGTACTATGGGGAGTACGAGAACAATGGACCTGGCTCAGGCACTGAGGGCAGAGTCACTTGGCCTGGGTATCACATCATGGACTACTACGACGCCTCCAACTTCACAGTGTCTGAGTTCATCACTGGTGATGAGTGGTTGGAGTCCACTGCATTCCCTTACGACGATAGCATTTGAAAAAAGCTTCAATTTTGGTCATCTGGGTAACTTCTAAATTGCATTGTATCTTTACCCAAATCACCATCCAAAATTTACTGCTCAGAAAGAGCCATGACTTACAGGACAGACAGAAACTTTCTCGTGAGTGTATATGTATGTGGCCACGTTAAATGGGAGTCAATATTTGATTGCCATCAAGAGGAATAAGATATCTTTCATGGGACAATCTATGTGAGGCATTGGTGCTGTCCCATCCCTACCGACAAAACATATCGATGTAGACCGGAAAGGAGAGGTTCTCCTTTCGGGCTGTAGAGCGACAGCGACTATCCGGCAACTGTCTTCGGCGAATCCGCTGACAAAATCTTGCGAAATGAGTATGGTCGTTGCTATATTTCTTGCACTGCAATCTACTGATAACATTTAGATGCTGCAAGATGAAATTACTTAATAACATCACCAAGATAAGTATCAGCTAGACAGGAGGACGAGCATGATCAAATTAACATGGCTTGACCCCTCTTCATATATTTCGACAGTCGATATCCACGCCGACGATGTCGGCTTGAACTATCAAGGCGGAAAAGGACGACGCGGGCGCCATGTGAACCGACACCTCTAGTTACGGCATTGAACAGGATATCTGTACTGCAGGGGCATCAAATCCATGACTCAAAATGCACCAACCAAGACGCATGTCCGTCTCGATCAGCGATTCCCTTCAACACCGGGTGAAGACTGATTTGATGAGTCAACACCAAAAGGAGCCAAAGAACCAAGTAAAACCCATTCTGAGTATGTCGTTTTGAGGGGACTTGTGGGAGGAGCATCACCGAGCCCAAAGCATGTGGAGTCACGAACTCGCCACCTTCTTCTTGCTTGTCTATGGAAAACGCGTCCCGGCTTTTGTCGTTTTGGAGATGCGTCTGGTGGGAAATTCCCAAGTTGCAGAAAACAACGTCGGGGGGACTGTGGAGGCAAGTGGAATTGCTATTGAGCTTGTGATGGACCTTACAACGTTTGACTGCTGGTTTCAGAAGTATCCTTGTGGTCGCCGGCGCCGTCGCCTTCCTCTTTTGTCTTGATTTATTATTATTATTATTTTTTGGCAATAGTCTTGATCTATTTGACTGCGGAGAAAATTGAATGGGATTCTAACCTTCGGACCGACTCTAACGGTGCTGAAACAACTCCATCGGTTTAGGCCCCTTTTGTCTCACGAAATTGAAATGATTTTCGGTGACAAGTTTTGATTATCTTGCATGTGGTTGGACTTTGCAAAATATGTTTGGATCATTTCACCATTCTTTTTTTTTTTTCTCGAAATAATATTTCATTTACTTCCTCAATCGAAATACAAGAGAGAAACGTCTTAGTTCAAGAAGCATAACTTCAAACCAACACAAATCCAAGACAATTTCAAAACAAAACAAGTTCAAGGTAACAAAGAGAAATCATCAGAATAAGGTTATAGGTCACACGCTAAAAGAACACACTTATGACTTCTTCATACCAAAATCGGCGGTCGATCACTGAATCCGTCTTTAGTAATGAGCACACACCGAGAACTCCATGTGATACTACGGATTTACTTTTCGGCGGTGTGTGCCTATGTTTGGCGTCCCCAACACTATTACCGAGTAGAGTAAAAAGGTTGAACGAACATAGATCTGGTACTTTGAGAGAGAAACATTCATAAAGCTCCTCTGATCTCCTTCAAAACTTGTTCACCATCGAAACTCGAGGAAAGCAAAGTCCCAAAATCATACACATAAAAAACCCCAAATTTAAACTAGATCGGGATAGAAATCTCCCCGAAATGGGAGAGAGAAGCTTCCAGATCTAGATTAAATCGGAAGAGAAAAGCTCCCAAACGGAAGAAAATCAAGAAAACGAAATAGAGAATGAAAACAAACAAAGAAGAATGGGAGAGAGGGAGAGAATGGGACAGGACCCTCTATCTCCCTCGTGAACAAAGCTTTAGGGGAAAAAGAGAAGGAGGCGGAGGTTGCTGGGAAAAAAAAAAATCCTAGGGGAACAACAAGGAAATAAATTTTCGATCATTTCGCCATTCTATTGCCCAAAAAATTATGCCTTTTGTTATAAGAAAAAAATTCGAGACTCACATGCAACCTTGGGACCACCGACCTAGAACTTTGGAGGTCGGACTTGAGACCTAGGGTATCGGCCCAAAGACCTCAACCATCTAACCTATAGAAACTCTCTACCTAAGACTGTCTCTTGACCCGTAGGTCTTGACACAAGATTAGTATTCTAGCTCTTTTAGAGTGATATCTTACTGATGGCTTGGGCCCCTCCGGAAGGAGGCCTTCTTTGCCTTCCACCTAAAAATGTGGGACCCTACGGGCTAATCAAGATCCTCGACCCCTCGTAAAGGGGACATTAATAGCTGAACTCAAAATCTTGGCCTAAACCCTGGATTGGAGATACATCAAGCGCTGGACTCGAGACCTCAAGCTAGGATTGGGGGATAGGGTTTTGGGGGGAAAAGTATAAAAAAAAAGTCATAAATTTGTTGCATCGGTATCAATTCAATCCTAAACCCTTTAATTTGATCAATTTAGTCCTAAACTTTTTTGCATTGGTACTAATTCAGTCAATCCGTCCAATTTAGGCCGAAAATCACCGATGTGGACACCGGCCGTCTTACGTGGTACAGCCAGCACTGATGTGGACATTCTTTTATACAATTTTATTGAATTTTTTTTCCTCCCCCCCCCTTTTTTTTGCCGGTGGATGGTCGCTAGCAACTGGCCCTAGGCCATGGCTAGTAAGGCTATCACGGCGGGGTCCCAGACTCGCCGCCTTCTTAGGCTAATCGTATTATCTGCTTTAATCTTATATTATAGACAATAGAGGGCGCATGCGAAAGCTATTCAAACTAAAAACAAGCAGTGGGCCACATAAAACACTCACAAGTGCATGCAAACCAAAAAGGCATGCACGATGCCTAAAAAGCGTATGGCCTTTCATAGGGTTTCCCTACCGGTAACAAGCAGCAAGTTCATTCAACAAATTGGTCTAAAATACTATATATTATATCTTATAAAGGGTTGGATTACATCGTCTTCAAGAAACAGATCAAATCGATATGCTAGGAGGATTATACAAGGGAAAACTACTTCGAGTACTTATCATCGTTGTCCTTTTGGGGTTCCATTGCCGCCGTCCATGTCCACTACTTCTCAAATGGCTGATTCCTATTTGAAAAAGGGTGAATCAATAGGAGTGAGCCGAAGCTCAGCGAGTAGATACGCTCTAAACCAACTGACTAATCTATCTATTCGTTGAACGATCAAACAGAAACCACACACGTATCAAGTAGACTCAATAGGCAAACCGCACGCACGACATCCAAGACAGACAGTCAATCATGCATGAATGAGACTCGATGACGACTTCACGCATCGTGACACAAAGAACCCCACACGCATGATTATGCACACAATCCGTTTAGTTTCCACTTTAGAATCGAGTACCATGGGACACAGGCCATGGTTTCATGAGGTACACATGCCTCATTTATATCCGAGGGACATAGGCCTCAATTCTGGGTTTTACTCCAGCTTATTGTCCATGGGACACTGGCCATGGGAATCTTGAGGGATATAGACCTCATTTCTATCTGAGGGACACATGCCTCGATTTTCCCTACTTCGGGACTCCATTCCAATGGGACACAGGCCGTAGACTTCCCGATTTCCACTTAGGCTCCCACGGGGTATCGTCCGGACACAGGCGGACATTTATCTCGTCCTCGTCGGGACACAGGCCGACAGGACCCTCGGTTCATTACATTTTCTCAATCCCAAATGCAAGCCAGACATCAACCCCATACGCAAACAACTTCGAACTCATCAGGCAATGAAATCAATCAGACGAACTAGACTGCCCACTTTTCAGACCACAAACAAAACGCATGCTTCGATACTTAATTGCAATGCAACTTGACACCACTGCATGACCATTCGGGGCCACCAAACACTGCACAGGCCACACGAATACACGACTTCAAGGCCGAACACCAACCTACCAAACAAGTCACATACACCACACGGCCACGAGGCCGAACACCCCAATGCAAGACAAACATCACACAGACTCCGATCATCCAACCATGATACCTCGCACGCCAATTAAGCAACACGACCACATGCCTTGTACATAAATACCTCAAGCAGATAAATCCAAATACAATCGGTTAGTCTCGCCCAATCGGCAAACTAATAAGCAGTCTAGTGGGAAGGGGTAGAAGTTCTACTTGCCTTAGGTCCTTGACATGTCAATAGGCTTAGGCCGCCACTTCCTTCCTCTCTTGTATACGCACGGCCGAACCTCCCATGAGCCGTCCAACTTCAATTCACTTCAAATCAATGACAATTGAAACAATCAGACCTTAGAACTAACTTACCCAAGATCCGAGGATGCTAGATCAAGCGACGGATCGTCCGAATAAACTCATTTCCTAGCTCATGCAAGACGAACTTCAATCTCAAATACCCATTTCTAAATTTGACGATCCGAGCTAAAACGAACGACGATTTGACAGAATAGGGTCAAGGATCGATAGACACTTGCCTTGTGGTTGCCAACGAAGAAAACGGGAGTTGAATTGACGAAGAACGAAGCTCGGGCCGCCTCCTTTCTCCCTTGACTTCGCGCGGGCCGAGCAAGTGGAGGAGGAGGGATGGCGTGCGGCTGAGTGAAGGGGAGCAGAGCTGAGGTCGAGCTGTGGTGTCGTCGGAGCCGCTAGTGGTGTGTTCGAGCGGAGGGAGGCGTCGCGGGCGAAGCCATCGAGGAAGAGAGCGAGAGAGAGATCGGGCAAGGGGTGTGCGGGTCTTCAAGTGGCGAACAAGGGGCTGAGGTCGACGAGGTGAATTCGAGGGATGGAGAAGCCGCCGCCGCCGTAGCGAGCTCGAGCAAGGCGACGAGGAGTCAGGCATGGGGGGAAGCTCTTGGGCGGAGAGGTCGAGAGAGAAAAGAGAAAAGGGAGCGTCCATCAAGAAGAAGAAGAGAGAAAATAAGAGTAGAGAGAGAGGGTGAGGCCCTATATAGGGTGGGTGAGATGGGCGGTGGCTAGGGGGCTGTCCTCCAGAGGTTTCGCGGTTTAATTCTGACGCAATTCTAACTTGAACCTAAAATATACCATCAAAGATCTGTGTTGACTTCCAACGGTCCTTTGCTTAACTTTCATCGTGCTCGCCACCATACTTCAATTCAATCGTCCATCGCTCCAAGAAAATTAAATCCCGAATTCATAATCTCCTTTAGTCCAAGTCCAATACGCTTAATAATACAACTTGCGAAAATTCCGTTTGTCACAAAGGCCCCCTTGCCGGGCCTTGCATCGAGGAGGCTGACCCTCGCCCAAGCGAGGGCTAGGGTGAGGGAAAGGGAAAGGGCAAGGGTTGGCCTTACCAAATCTAGTGAGGGGGCCTCACTACCCATCGGCAAAGAGCAAAGGGGAAGGAAAAAAGGAAAACAAAAAGATTAAAAATTACAAAAAAATGTCCACATCAACGCTGGTTGTGTCACATAGAACGAACGGTGTCCACGTCACCGATTTTTGGCCTAAATTGGCCAGATAGACTGAATTGATATCAATGCAAAAATTTTAAGACGAAATTGGTCCAATTGAAATGTATATGACTGAATTAGTACCAATGAAATATGTTTAGAACTTTTTTGATACTTTTCCCGAGTTTTGGGGTTGGAGTTGGGAGCTTGGTCTCAACCCTGAGCTAGAGTAGACTTTGGAATTGATCGGACCGACACTTGCGATCCGATTCCAGGGTCAAGGTGCTGAACCGAACTGAAGGACCGACTCTTTTCGGATCTTAAATCTACCTTGGATGTAACCCTTTTTAACTATATTTGTGGTTTGTTTTGTTTTCAGACCGTTAAACTTTGGACCAATCTTTTATGGATGTATGGGGAATGAAGTTCTAGAATTTTAGTTTATGTCACGTACTTTAAGATTTTTATTATTTATTTCATTTTACATGTTCATCTTTTATGGGTTGTTGCCTTTTTCAAGTGGAGATTTCTGCTGTTGCTTTAGCTTTTATTTTGCTTGACTAAGGGATGAGTTGGATAATTCCGTCACTTCACATTTCCGTTTGTATTTTAAAGATATTCTTCTTCTCGCGTTTGTCGATAAGTGTGGTTCTAAATATTGTGTGTTGATGGATATGTACTTTGAAAGAGTAAATTTGTCCTTTTAATGAAAAATTGAACCAAAAAATGAAGAAGAATCACTGGTTCCTTGGATCGGACCGGACTGGACCAATAGGGCCAAACCAGAGTTGGTTCCAAGATTTACACGGTCGATTTGAGATTCCAAAATATGGGAACTGGGAACCGGATCGGAGCCCTCCCGGAACCAGACCAACTGGCCACTTCGGTCTAGTCTGAGCGATTCTCGATCCAGTTGGTCCATTATGCTTAGCCCTACTACACATCCTATGAAAGTGTGGAGAGAGAGAGAGAGAGAGACAGAGAGAGGCAAATGCTTTGCCCGATAATTGCACAAATTTATAAGTGAAATCGATACACATAAAAACAAATCATATTAATGTATAATTTAATAGGGGTAAGCAGTTTCTAGGTTGGGTCGGTCCAATCCTGAAACTTGGAACTGGTGTCTGGGCGATTCGTTCCACGTTCTAGTGGGGGAATCGGATCGATGGACCACCCAACCGGACCGACAATTTTTTTTAATTTTTTTAAAACATAAAACCTAATTTGGGGCTCTCTATCATGTTAAACAATGAGAACAGAAGTTCTTTCTCTATCATTTAATACTATTCACTTTTTAAGCTGAACTTCTTTTTCTTTTTCATTTTATTTTAAATTCACTGAGTTCTTTCTTTATGTCAAATTCCGGTTCCACTGGACCGACAGGAAACCCAACCAACTCGGACCATGCTCACCCAAAATGTGTAGCATTTTGTTGTCATTTATCCTCTTTTTCAACGATCCACGTCAAGTATTCATCATTTAGCTTGTTCAATATGGATTCATAGCATCGTATTTAGATGTCTAACAAAATTTGCAAGCAGAAAGGCCACTTTAAAGGGTGAAAGCCACTTTAACTTGTTGCATGAGCACTTCAAACTCTGATGCTTCTTCTATCGAAAGAGATGCTCCTCCTTCATTACCACCTCCAAGTATTCATCATTTAGCTTGTTCAATATGGATTCTGAGTCTTTCGTCTTCTGTCGGGAACTGTCGATGACTTGTTTTACTTGACTTTTCATTGATGCAAGAAGTTGTTCACCTTTGAACCAATCAAGCTCAGCATAAGCGAAAAATGGTGTATAATGGACATACTGATTAGATTATGAAAATGGACAAACCCGTGGGTTGCTAGGAAATTACCATCTCTGGCACCTGGTTCTCTATTCTGGACGGAAATATGAAACTCAATTATAAACTCCACATATTGATATTTCAAACAATATTGTTAAAATGGACATACCTGTATCCATATCTTGCATTTCTTGCACTTTGTTATTGATTCTTGTCCAAGTTGGTACCACAAATTGATTTTTTTCCGATCGTTTCTCCACGTAAAAAGTCCATTTGAGATGTGCCGCCTGATCCGAATTGTCCTTCTGCTCTGCGTGGAGACAGGTACCCTTGGAGGAGGATCTAAAGAGTACAGTTCTTGACCTAGGGTGTCCAGTAGTAGGCCTAAGTCGGGTTCTCCCGATTCTCCTCCCCGGTGGAGGAGCTTGTCCTATTCTGAGTGGAGGCGGGATAGCTTGTGAGCCGGTTGAAGCTGTAGTCCTTATGATTGCGGCGAAAGCATAGGCCATAAATTCAAAGGAGTCTGCGGTGGAGCTGGAGGATTGATTCCGAATAGAGACCTTGGTTGATCACTTTTATGGAGAGGAATGAATTGCAAATTTTGGAAGATGCATCTGGATTCCCCAAATGTTCTTTATGGACATCTACGCTACTGTCGTGTTTGAGGAATTCTTTAGAGCACCAAGGAAAGGTCCATTTAACGTGGTGGACCTCAATGTTGGGTTATATCCTAAACCGAATCAGAACAATCACAAAGAATAGAAAAGAATGACACACGAATTTACCCAGGTTCATCCCAAAATGGGGTTACGTCCTGCAAAGGGATTCCACTAGAATATTTTAGGTTTTTCAACCATAGCCACTCGTTACAATGATCTCTCATACAAGTACAATATATAGGACTTAAAATGGGCTAAAAAATCAAGCCTATCCAAAAATCCTTTGATCCCACAATAAATGAGCTAACCGGCAGCGGGACCCTCGTTTCAAGGGCATTCCGTGCGCAGGGATCATGTGTCGTCGGTTCATACTTCAGTTTTCCTAAGATCACGTGGGCGTGCCCGGTATGAGAAACAAGGGTCCCCGAAGTATTCGCCAACTCCAACACTCAACCTCATCCCACGCTGCCTAATCATGTTGCTTATATTACCTTGCAAAGAGCCCAATTAACTAATGAAACTTCCTCGTTATTCTTGCGCCCTCAGTCTACATGCAAATATGGGCTTCATTAATCAAGCCCTTTTCAATTAAAAACCACAAGCCCATTTTAAATATTTTTTTAATCCATTTCTTTTATGATGGTTATTTTTCTCCTCCTTCATGCCACTGTTCTTCATAATACACAGAAGCCATTACTATTTTTTATTTATTAAAAATTGAATTTATAATAATAAATGAAAAATCACAAGTCCATTTTAAATATTTTTTTAATCGATTTTCTTTATTATGGTTTTTTTTCCACCTTCTTTACGCCACTGTTCTTCATAATACAAAGAAGCCATTATTATTTTTTATTTGTTAAATTTCGAAATTAGAATAACAAATAAAAATCACAAGCCCATTTTTAATTAATTTTTTTAATTGATTATTTTTTATTATGGTTCTTTTCCCCCTTCTTCCTGCCACTGTTCTTCATAACACACAGAAGCCATTATTATTTTTCATTTATTATATTTCGAAATTACAACAATTAATGAAAAAACACAAGCCCATTTGTAATAACCTTTTTCAATCGATTCTTTTTATTATGGTTCTTATTTACCTTCTCCATGCCACTGTTCTTCATAATACACAGAAGCCATTTCACTTATTATATTTCGAAATTACAACAATTAATGAAAAATCACAAGCCCATTTTTAATAACTTTTTTCAATCGACTCTTTTTTATTCAAAAGGAGAGAAAAATCATAGAACTCTCGAAATTGAAGATGCACAAGGCAAGTTAATCGAGCATAATATTGCAAGAGCCAACTAAGACAAATACCGAAATCAAATCCACCATAGATCCATAGTGTCACACCCCAAAACACAATAACATGGGCCATGACACGGTCGTCCCTTTCTCAAAAAGGACGCAGCCTCAACTTAACCAAAACTCAACCTGATAACAAATATGTACATCCATATACATATACTTGATAAAGAGGCCCTTTGGTTACAAAAAAATCAGAGTTTGCTACTAAACCATCAACAGATATCCACATAACTCTACCAAAAGGATGAACACATCCAACAACAACTCAAAGGGCTCATCATAGCCACATTCTACTCACAACTCACCTAAATGCTCCCACTAACCAAAAATGTCATCTACTAACGATCGCTCACGTCCTACTTGCTACTCGTTGAACCTGAAAGACAAGGAAGATGAAAGGAGTGAGCTAACACGGCTCAGTGAGTAATACATTTCTTCTAAGCGGATCGAACAATCACTATGCACATTAAATACTCAAAACAAATATCAATGGTCTAATCCATTGATTAATCTCGTCAAAACACAACAATCTCATCAAAATACACGTCAATGGTCTATCCATTGACCAATCTCGTGTTCAAGATTCTAACCGTGGTCACGTATAATGCCCGTGACAAAAGGCGACCAAGATTCCCCCCTTGGTAAGGTCTCCACCTATAATGCCGGTGGCTCGGCCCACAAGGATATCCTAAACTAGTATGCGCATACCCACAAACCTTTCAATCGGGTTCACAGCTATCTTGAACACCACAACTCACAACATCAATATCATAAACCAGAATGTACAAATCGATCACAAACCGTCTCAAATAGACAAAACAGCAGTAAATGTTCGATCCTGTTTTATGCAACAAAAATGCTCTAAACACCGCTTTCACTTTCTTTTCAAAGGAACAAATCACATTATAAACTCATATTATACATTCTTATCATTCTCAGAAAAACATGAGTTTACACAAGTCAAAGAAGAAATAGTATCACTCACCAGATAAGGCAAAAGCAAAATGCGACGGTTACTCGAGCCGACGAGTCCGAATTCCTATTCAAAAGTACGAAAAACGGATCAAAAATGAGTAAAACGCCACTCTAACGGATGACTCAACTAATTTACACATATTTAACGATAGAACGACGACTACGCGTCAACGGAAGCTCGCCCATAGCAAATACCCTTTGCTGTCCGCTATGGACAGCTTGCACTCCAAAATTGATAAGGCCATAACTTCCTCCACCGATATCCGTTTCAAGCCGTCTTGTAGTCCAAACGAAGCTTACTCGACGTACTACAAAAGTCCTAACATTGCCAACCCTAAACGACAACCGAAAAATGAAGATATCAGGCCTTGAAGTGTACTGTTCGCGCGGGTACTGTAGCGCACCAGAATTGAAAATCTTTTTTCGGGCAAAAAAAAGCATCAAATTAAGATCCGTCAAATCCCACGACTTCACAACATCCTAATTTTTCATCCTTATAAAAAAGCATAGCCCAAAAACTCCTCAAACGAATGCAGGAACTCAAACTCGACATAGTTCCGAAATTGAGCCATAAATCCGAAAATTACTTCTATAGAAGGAACGAGAGGTGCGAGCACTTACCAGACGTTGCTAATCGGTGTCGGGACAGCTTGGCGAGGCGACGTGGAGAGAACTCCTCTCCTTTTCCCTCTCTTCTTCTTCCTTTCTTTCCCTTTCTTTTCTTTTCCTCTTTCTTTTCTCTTCTGCTTGTGTCGTGGAAGAGCAGCTCTAGTCCTTAAAAGAAAAGCCGAGCTGTCCTTTTCCTTTGTCCTTTTTGTTGACTTTTCAAACTTCTTTTTTTTTCTTCTGACCTGGTCCAAAAGCAAATATTACATTCTACCCTCCTTAAAAAAATTTCGTCCTCGAAATTTGAATAACTGAACTTACCTCAACATTCGAATAAGTGAGGATACTTGCGTCTCGCCTCCTCCTCGAGTTCCCATGTAGCCTCTCTCTCTGTGTGGTTTTGCCATTGAATCTTCACATAAGGGATAGTTCGCCGTCATAACATTTGATCTTTCCTATCAACGATCCGAATAGGCTGCTCTTCATATATCAAGTTTTTCCTTAATCTCAAAGGAGTGAAATCCAATACATGTTCAGGATTCGGCACATATCTCCGCAATAAGGACACATGAAACACATTATGCACTCCAGATAACGCTGGTGGCAAAGCAAGTTTGTAAGCAACTTCGCCAATCTTCTCTAATATCAAGAATGGTCCCACATATCTTGGACTCAATTTCCCCCGAGTGCCAAATCTCATAACACCCTTCATCGATGAAACCTTTAAGAATACATGATCTCCCACACCGAACTCTACGTTGTGCCTTTTGAAGTCTGCATAGCTTTTCTGACGGCTTTGAACTGTTCTCAAATGCTCTCGAATGAGCCTGACTTTCTCCTCTGATTGTTGTATGAACTCAGGGCCGATTAGTCTTTTCTCACCAACATCGTCCCAACAAATAGGACTCCTGCATTTTCGACCATATAAAGCTTCAAAAGGAGCCATCTTTATACTAGAATGATAACTGTTATTATAAGAAAACTCTGCCAAATGTAGATGTTCATCCCATGAGCCACCAAAGTCAATAACGCAGGATCGTAGCATATCCTCTAGCGTTTGAATCGTCCTCTCTGACTGTCCATCTGTTTGTGGATGAAAAGCTGTACTAAAGTTGAGTTTAGTACCCAACGCTCCTTGTAAACTCCTCCAAAATTTGGACACAAATATGGGATCCCTATCAAAAACAATGCTCATCGGAACTCCATGCAGCTTGACTATCTCATTCACATACCGCTTCGCCATGTCTTCTACTGAAAGGCCAAAACGATATGATAAAAAGTGTGCCGACTTAGTCAGTCGATCGACAATCACCCATATAGCGTTCTTACCACTAGGCGTCCTCGGTAAACCGACAACGAAGTCCATGGTGATATGCTCCCATTTCCATTTAGGTATCTCAAGTGGGTGCAGCTGTCTACCTGGTTTCTGATGCTCAATCTTTACTTGCTGACAAACCAAGCATTGATCGACAAACTTCACAATATCTTTCTTCATGTTGATCCACCAGAAATTTCCTCTCAAATCCCTGTACATTTAGTGCTTCCGGGATGAATCGAGTATCTAGTGGTGTGAGCTTCCTGTAATATCTCCTTTTTCAATCCTGCATCATCGAGAACACATAGTCGACCACGAAACCTCAATGACCCATCCACATGGATACTAAAATTTGGTTGTCCCCCAGCTTCTACGCCTTCTCTGATCTTCCTCTACTGAGAATCATCATTCTGTTTATCCTTGATTCTATCAATCAACGTTGGCTGCACTCGAAGATCAGCTAACTGAGCACCAAGCTGATGCACCAACACCTCCAACTCTAGTTTCCTCATATCCTCGAGAATAGACCGCTGAGAAGTGAGCAATGCTGCCATGTTTCCAGAAGATTTACGACTCAAGGCATCCGCCACTACATTTGCCTTACCGGGATGATAGTTGATAGACAAGTCATAATCCTTCAAGAGTTCTAGCCATCTTCTCTGCCTCATGTTCAATTCTTTCTGAGTAAAGATGTACTTCAAACTTTTGTGATCAGTAAAGACTTCGCATTTTTCACCATACAAGTAGTGTCGCCATATTTTCAAGGCAAACACAACCGCTGCTAACTCCAGATCATGAGTGGGATAGTTCTTCTCATGTGCTTTCAACTGTCTCGAGGCATAGGCCACCACTTTACCATCCTGCATAAGAACACAACCTAGACCTTCCTTAGATGCGTCACAATAGATAGTGAAGCCACCAGTTTCTGAAGGTAAGGTCAATATAGGAGCTGACACTAACCGCCTCTTCAATTCTTGGAAACTGCGCTCACATTGATCTGACCAAACGAACTTGACCCCCTTCTGAGTTAGGCGAGTAAGTGGACCTGCAATTTTGGAAAACCCCTCCATAAATCGCCTGTAATAACCTGCTAACCCGAGAAAACTTCTCACTTCAGTAACATTTGTAGGACGATTCCACTGAACAACTGCTTCGACTTTCTTCGGGTCAACAGAAATACCATCTTTCGAGATTACATGGCCCAAGAACTCAATATGATCAAGCCAAAAGTCGCACTTGCTAAATTTAGCATACAACTTTTTCTCACGCAAAGTCTGCAAAACAAGTCTCAAGTGTTGCTCGTGTTCCTCCAAACTCCTCGAATACACCAGAATATCATCAATGAACACCACAATAAATCTATCAAGATACTGCCTGAATACCCTATTCATCAAATCCATGAAAGCAGCAGGCGTATTCGTTAGTCCAAAAGGCATGACAAGAAACTCATAATGCCCATACCTTGTTCTAAAAGCATGCTTTGGCACATCATCTACTTTTATCTTCAACTGGTGATATCCAGAGCGGAGGTCGATTTTTGAAAATACCCGAGCTCCTTGGAGTTGATCAAATAGGTCATCAATCCGAGGCAAAGGATATTTATTCTTGATTGTCACTTTGTTAAGTTCTCGGTAATCTATGCAAAGCCGCACACTACCATCCTTCTTCTTTACAAATAGGACGGGAGCTCCCCAAGGTGAGACACTGGGTCTAATGAAACCCTTATCCAAAAGCTCCTGCAGCTGCGTCTTCAACTCTTTCAATTCGGCAGGTGCCATCCGATAAGGTGCCTTAGAGATAGGTGCGATACCAAGCATCAACTCAATGCAAAATTCAATCTCTCTATCAAGAGGTAAACTAATTAAATCATTAGGAAACACATCCGGAAATTCTCTAACAATCGGAACATTTTCCAACTTTACAACTTCCTTGCTGGTGTCTTTTACGCAGGCTAGGGCGAGCACCACCTGAGGCCAATGAGGTCGACCTCGTCAGTCATCTCCGAGCTTGACGATTGGCCAGAGGAAGAATAAAACAAAAAATGAAAGAAAGAAAAGAAAAAGGAAAAATTCAAAAAATATATTAAAAAACTAAAAAAAGTGTAACAAATTGTAAACGTTAGTGCTGGTCGTGCCACGTAGGACGGTTGGCACTGGCTAGACTGCCACATCAGAGATTACCGGCCAAAATTGACTAGAAGGACTAAATTGGCAAAACCTTAAAAGGTTTAGGACTGAATTGACATGTTTTCAAAAGGTTTAGTATTAAATTGCCAGAATTGATATGTTTTTGAATTGGCAAGTTGTCAAAAGGTTTAGAACCGAATTTGCCGTCGTATAATAGATTTAGGACTTTTTGGAATAATTGTCTTGAATTTTTTTTTGTCAATAATTGTCCTGAACTTCAATAGCATCTTATGTTAAGTTTTCACGTTCTGAGAAATCTAAGTGATTTCAAAATATCTGTCTTGGTTCATGCATGTTTCATGAAATTTTATAAAGTCTCGAGTTTGAATCATCCCTCTCACTTTCCTTTATACGTCTCGAAAAAGACAATACACGTTATAAATGAATTGCATATGTCCTCCCCTCCGCTTATCCATAAACGAAAAGATCCGTGGGTTAGAGTGTCGTGCGTATCTTAAATAAATTTATAGAGCAATTGAAATGTGAATAAGTGCTAAAAGTAGGAATTAATTGGCAAAATGTCTGTGAAAATCTATATGATTGACATGGTAAGATAACCCGAAGTTTAGTCATTGATATTAACTTTTCGAAGCATGAAGGTGAATTCGTAGAAAACCCAGTACTGTTTTCATCTTTAATTGCTGTTCTCAAAGTGAATACTTAGGTTTTTATTTTTATTTTAAAAAAATCCAGGGATAACAAACATGGAGATTCAGCTATCTGAAGGCCCGTGGAATGTATTTTACAATCCTTATGACCCGATTTGTGTTCAGGTTTTTGGCCAGTGCAGGTGGCTCTAGCACATAGCAGTTCTCACGCAGTTGGATGACTTCCTTTTCGCGAATGAGAAATTTCACGATGTTCCGATCATCTGTGCCAATTTGGGTTATATGTTCACATGTAACTGCTTCATTCAATTCTTGGTTAGCTAGCTCTCAATGTGCCTTTATGCTAAGATTGTCAATTCTGTGGGACTGTATCCCCCATATGTTGCAGTTGATCTTCTCCGGGAGAAAATATTCGGTGGTTGCAAAACGAAGCGTCAATCGCTGACATGGGGCGCGTTTTTTACTCATGTCCAGTAATAGGTTGACACGTGTTTGCTGAGTTGGAATAACAAATAAAAACACGATTTTTCTCTTCTTCCTCCTCCATCCACTTTTCATGTATAGATGTAGTCGTGGCGCCGCGTTTAGGCATCTTTTTGGCCGGCTCTTCAGATCTGGGACGTCCTCGTCCTGGACTGTCGCGCCCAGCTGGAAGGTTGTTAAGCTCGTCGCCGGTGGCCATGGACGAGCCAACGACTTGATCTCAGTTGCAAACCAGATCTGGTGAGTCCCCTCCCTCAGCCTTTGTTGCCGCACCTCCGTCACTCTTTCGCATGACTCAATTTCCTCTATTTTTGTTCTTGACATTTGAGCTCCGTCCATGGCCGCGATGGGGGCCTACCAACTTTGAAGGAAGATGCAGCCAACCACAAAGACGACGAAGAGGGTGGCTTGGCTTCGACGTCCGACAATGGTCGGCCTGAATGTGGAGACGAAATCTTCGTCGGCGGCGACGGCAGGGGAGGTGTGGAGATTGAGCTCAAGTGGCTGCATTTGGAGGAGTAAGAGGGAGGTGGTTTTAGATTTTCAATTCTCTTTCATCTATTTCCATGTCAAACATCTATGTGTCAATTCACAATTGGCTCAGAATGCATAGATGCACGCCACGTCAGCTGCTATATGGCGCCCGCAACCCACTGAATATTTTTCGACTCCAAATACATGCACAAGATTAAAGTATGACCAGATGTATTGTTCTTTAGTGTATAAAAGTTCATGAAGACTAAATAATTTAGTATTTCATTCTACGCTTCAAGCCGAAACAAGTGGATTACGTCCAAAACCTTATCCAGAGACAACGAGTGGATTAAATCCCTTGAATTACAATTGCAAAAAACAACTACAGAATTCGTCACAAGAATCCTCACCATGTGGCCCTCGTTCGACATGTTCCGTGACCAGAACCTAAGACCGAAGTGACATATATATATATTTTCCCCTTCTTGGCTTGTCGGAAATTTGAATTAATTCATCACTTGTTATGTTTAGATTTTTGTCTTTAATGAATTCCATACTTTATTTTCAGGGATAATAGTGGGGCAGCAACATGCATGCTTCTGATAATCTTCATTTCATGTTTGCCTAGTACTATTTTTGAACTCTTCGAATGTCGCAAAAAGAAGAAGAAGAGCATAATACTCTTGCTCGAGAGACAAAAACTGTTAGAAAATTGGGAGAAGATGAAAATGAAATATGTTGGAAAATATGAAAAATAAGATCAGTTGTCCGAGACATGCAAGCAATATCCTTGAAGATAACTGGGTGCGATAAGCTTTATCGGGCTGACGGCTATACTCCCAAAGTACAACAAACATCATTCCCTACACCGTAAAGAATAATAGGAGGAATATAGACAAATGCAGGGATAATGATACAGAAGGTCCCTGAACTTTATCACAATACACAATATAGTCCTTGAACTTTAGTTTAATGACAATTTTTTTTCTAGCCCATTCAACCAGTTTTCCAGATTACTGCAAAAAAATTAAGAAATAAGTCGATTTAATTGTTACTAAGTTTCTTTCAATAAAAGTAAGTCTAACGTACAAGTATAGTCCACCAGATTTGAGATTCAAAGAGTATTTAAGGGAATTGAGCGACCAAATGATATGTGTGTTCATACATCCAAACTGCATCAAGGCTCCATCCATTTGTTTCATGAAAATGAATCATTTAAACAGTAATATAATAAAAAGGATCGCTTGTATTGTTTGAAATAATTAATAAATGAAAAATATTTTCATTTTCAGTAGCAATTTATGTCCAAGTATTTTCGTGGACCATGAAAATAATTTAAATTTATTCTTTTTATAAGTTGGACAGGAAACTAATATTAACACAACATTTTATATTAGTATGCAAACTAGATTACAAATATATAAGTTATGTGTATTTGAGACATGGCAAATCACAAACGACCTATAATAGGTTAAAGCATCACGTTAATTATTTTTCAATTACGTTACTCAATATGATTAATGTCTAGAATTTTATAGAATATAAGGGTAAACATTGATCCAACGCAGTCCCTAGAACCGGATCGGATCGACACTTGCGGGCCGGTTCCAGGGTCAAGGTGCTGAACCGAACTATAGGACCGACTCTTTCGGATCCTTCACCTACCCTTATTGAACATATTTTAACTATATTTATTGTTTGTTTTATGTTCAGGCGGTTAAAGTTTAGAGCAATCTTTTATGGATAAATGGGGAGTGAAGTTCTATAATTCATGTTTTATGTGTTCTAGTACCCTAGAAAATCTCTAACTTTAGCTCTTATCTCAATTCTACCTTTTGTCTCATAAAAACCTCCAACTTTAGGTTTAATCCCAATTCTACCATAAACTTTTTTTTTTATCACATAACAAACCCTCAACTTTAGATCATGTCCCAATTTTACCCTAGTTTTTTTTTTTTCCATATGAAAAGCTCCCAACTTTAGATATTGTCTCAATTTTACCATCTGGTTCCAATATTATCCCAAATTTTAAAAGTCCCATGAAAAATCACAAACTTTTACTTGAGTCGCAAATGCACTCCTATTAACCTTCCATCCAAAACTTCTCGTTGGTAACAGAGAAATGAAAAACTCCCAAGCACGAGCAATTCGAGCTTCTAGAGTGCGAGCTCTCTGACCGCGAGAGATGAAACATTCCCAAGCACGAAGAGAATCGAAGATCGAGTGCAAAATCACTAAGGGCCATCTCGACAAAGGGTTAATGGAGGCAGATTTAGAACTCAAGTAAAAATTGATGATCTTTTATGAGACAAAAAAAAATTAGAGTAAAATTGAAACTGGACCTAAAATTGAGATTTTTTTATGAGACAAAAAATAAAGTTTAGGGTAGAATTGGTATTGGACCTAAAGTTTAAGGTTTTTTACGAGACAAGAAAAAGTTTAGGGTAGAATTGAGACTGACTAAAGTTGGGGATTTTTTTGTATGGAACAAAAATAATTATGGCAGAATTGGGACTGCACATAAAGTTTGAGGTTTTTTATGAAACAAAAGGTACAATTAGGGCAAGAGCTAAAGTTGGAGGTTTTCTAGAGTGTTATGTCTGTTTTATGTTACGTATTTTAAACTTTTTATTATTTATCTTAATTTACGTGTTTATCTTCTATGGATTGTTGCTTTTGGCAAGTGGAGATTTCTGTTGTTGCTGTTGAGAAAAATCCTTACTTGATTTTGAAGTTGACAAATCAATTCATAATATCTAATATCTATGTTAATGTAGTGGAATACTTATTTTGCAGATTGTCCTTATGTACATTCATTTGTCAAGGAATAGTTACACATGATTCAATCTGGTAGATGAGGGTCATACGTTGTCTTAAGGAGCTCAGACGATGTCGTAAAGCTCAAGCTCTGAGGGAGTATCTCGGATGCAATGATCAGATTATCATGAGATATTTTCGAGATAATTTATATAAGATATTAAATTATCACAATGACTAGCAAATCAAGCTGGATTCGTTCTTGAAGATTATCAATCATGAAGATCATTCAAGAGCGAGGATTAAGGAAGAAGAGGATTGCTTACCATACGAAAAATTCTATCTTTGGAAACCCTGATCATGATTGTATGGGCAATCTGATCTAATGGGAGATTCTAATTTTGGTAATTTCAATGGCTACGAAATCCTTTGTATACAATCTCATCTAAATGGGAAGTTTAGATAGTGATCCTCTAGAGACCTTGCAACGGCTAGTTTGATGATGGACGAGTATAAAAGGAGACCTCAAGGCTGAAGAGAAGACGAGAGTCAAGAATCTACAATTCCAAAGTTCATGAAAGCTTTAATATCCTTTATATATTCTTGATCCAAACACTGTAATACTTAGAGGTTTATATCCAAGTGAGAGAGTATTAGACGAAAAGTCTATCGACTCAAGAATCGTCACCGTGTTGTAGCCTCTAGGCTATTTACTAGTAGAATCTAGCCGATTGGCTGTTATCGTGAAGAAGTGGATGCAGGCTTGAACAAAGCCGAACCACTATAAATATCGTGTGCAAATCTCTTTATCCCTTAACTTTTACTTACTACATCTCAGAGGTTATTGCACACACGCGAATCTGAATATATTGTTGTTCATGCTCAAATTCTGACTTGGTTCTGAACTCGTTTATTTTAATTTCGCATTGTTTTAATGAGTTCTTTGAAATAACCTATTCACCCCCTCAGGTGATAACGCTAGCCCCAACAATTGCCAGGGATGAGTTGGATAATTCCACTTTAGATTTTTTTTTGTTTTTTAAACGGTATTTTACTTCTCGCGTTTTGTTGCTAAGCATTGCGGTTCTAAATATTGTGTGTAGATGGAAATGTACTTTAAAAGAGTAAGTTTGTCATTTTAATGAATACAAAAAATTAAACAAAAAGAAGAAGAACAATCAACCGATTCCTTGGATTGGACCGGACATATACGGTCAGACCACTGTCGGTTCCGGGTTTTACACGATCGATTTCAGGTTCTAAAATCTGGGAACCGACCCTATGTGGGTGGGTTCCAATTTTTAGGATTGGACCGGCTCAACCCTGAAACCGCTCACCCTTGTTGTGACCCTTCGAAGTGGAGCGGAGGTAGGGTTTAGGGGTGATTGCCGATGTCTATGGATTCGATGCGATCCGTGGAATCAGCTTGGACTCTCCCAAGTCTTCACCTCGTGCGACGACGGGATTTAAGAATCGAGTTTGACCTTAGGTGCGGTCGGGTGACATGTGCGTAGGTGTACATGCATTCAGAATCGCCACCGATCTTTGGAGAGGTAGATCGAGAACTTCGTCGGGCGGTGGGAGAAACCGTATGACTCAAACGGAACCAAAGATTTGGGATCGGGAACTTAGTTATGCCAATGCTGCCATTGACGCCCTTTCGGTACCTAAGTTGAGTGATTTCCTAACTATGATTTCATGCATATGGCTCAAGATAGAGAAGGCTCTAGAACTTAGGAGTTCATGCAGATGGGAATATCTAGCCTATCAATCACAATCAATGAAAATAAATGCGCAACCAAGGATCCAATGTCGTGCGTATAAAACTCATGAAATCAACATGGTATCCCTAGTAAATCCCTAAGGGCTTAGAGAAGGGGTGTTTAAGAGTTCGGAAGGAGTTTGGGATGATTTAAAGGCGATTTGCTCATCAGGGGCAAAATCGTCATTTTAGGAGATAATTTACTCAAATGGGAAAAATTATCAATTTTGAAGGGATTAGGAACCCAAATCATTAGAAATAGGGTTGGCCAACTGAATGTGCCCATTTCCCAATTTAAGAGATTTTTTGAAATTTTTCTGGTTTTTTTGGAGACAATTTGCCTATGAGAGGCAAAATCTTCATTTTAGGAAGAATCGGGAGCCAAAATCACAAAATATGAGATTGGCCAGTTAAAATGGCATGTTTCCCATTTTTTGTGATTTTTTAAAAATTTTCGAAAATTTTTGAGACAATTTGCCTATAAGGGGCAAAATCGTCATTTTGAAAAGGTTGGAAGGGCAAAATAGTCAAAAATAGGATTGATCAGTTAAAATGACCAATTTCCTAATTTTTGAGGTTTTTCTGAATTTTTGGAATTTTTTAGAATTTTTTAGAATTTTGTTTTATGAATTTTCCAATTTTTTTTATTTTTAAAATCATTTTCTGATTTTTTTTAATTTCCGAATTTTTTAATATTTCCGGGGCCGAGTCTGATTTTGCAATTTTTTGACTTTTTATGAATTTTTTATGAATTTTTTAAGAAAAAAGTGATCAAAATTCAGGTGTCAACAATCATTAATATAATATATTAACATGAATTTTTTTTTATGTGTATCATTTACAATTATAAGTTTGTAGTAATGATCCTTGTGTTGTTCAAAACTAGTAATTGCGTTTGCCTCTCTCTCCCTCTTCACAGGATGTGTGGCATTTTGTCATCACTCATCCTCTTTTCAACAATCCACGCCACTAAGTTTCCAAGGTGAACCCATGCATCTTTCGATTCCCAATACATCGCAGGACAAACGCCATTTCAACGTTAAAAAGCCTCCCTCTCTCTTCCTCTCACTTCGCAAAGCTCTGCTTTTCAGCAGCTGGAGCTCCTCCTCTGCTCCCATGGCTTCCCGCTTCCTAATGTCACTCTTCGCACTCTCTGCGATATTTCTCTCAGCAACACTCGCTCTCAACACCACCACCGCCGCCGCCGCCGCCGCCTCCTCCTCCTCCTCTTCTTCAACCTCTCTCACCACCCACCATCTCTCTTCCGTCAAATCTTTCTGCTCACGCACACCCTATCCAGACTCTTGCTTCGACTCACTAAAGCTCTCCATCTCCATTAGCCCCAACATCCTCACCTTCCTCCTCCAGACCCTCGAAGCCGCCATCTCCGATGCCGGGAAGCTCTCCAACATCCTCCAATCCGCAGGCCACGGGAACATCGTGGAGAGACAGAGAGGCACGATTCAGGACTGCCGGGAGCTGCACCAGATCACGGTGTCCTCCTTAAAGAGATCGGTCTCGCGGGTCCGGGACGCCGACGCCCGGAAACTGTCCGACGCGAGGGCCTACCTCTCCGCGGCCCTCACGAACAAGGACACTTGCCTGGAAGGCCTGAGCTCCGCATCAGGGTCGCTGAAGCCACTGCTTGTGAGTTCACTCATCAGCACTTACAAGCACGTCAGCAATTCCCTGTCCATGCTCGCAAAACAGGACACCCCGAAGGGGAGAAATGGCCGCCGGTTGATGGGCTATCCGACGTGGCTGTCGCGTAAGGACCGCCGGATCCTGCTGAGCTCCGGCGACGAGTACGACCCGAGTGAGGTCATCACGGTCGCAGCCGACGGGTCAGGAAACTTCACCACCATATCCGATGCCATCGATTTTGCTCCTAACAACAGCTATGAACGGACAATCATTAAGGTGAGGGAAGGCTTTTATCAAGAGAACGTGCAAGTCCCGAGCTACAAGACCAACATTGTGTTGCTGGGGGATGGAGCCGGTCTCACCATCATCTCCGGGGACAGAAGTGTGGCTGATGGTTGGACCACATTCAGATCTGCAACTGTTGGTAAACGTCTCATTAAATTCTAGCTAAGTTAACCTACGCTCAATGTGCTGTTCCATTAAATGGCAACTAATATTTTGTTGTTGTTGATTGGGTTGACCATACATTGAATGAATATTGAAGTCCGGGCCTAGATTCCTGATACCCATTTCTGGGTTGCTCTGTTTTTGTTCCTTCTTTGCTTTTTCTGATACGTTTTCCTTTTTCCTTTTGGTTTAATGTGTTTTTCGCAGCGGTTTCGGCCGATGGCTTCCTTGCCAGGGACATAACCTTTGAGAACACGGCCGGGCCGGCAAAGCACCAAGCAGTCGCTCTCCGAATCAGCGCAGATTTCGCCGCGCTCTACAGGTGCTCCATCAATGCCTACCAGGACACTTTATATGTCCACTCCTTCAGGCAATTCTACAGGGAGTGCGACATCTCGGGGACCATAGACTACATCTTCGGCAACGCGGCCGTCGTCTTCCAGGGCTGCAACATCATCTCCAGACAGCCTCTGCCCGGCCAGTTCACGGTCGTGACGGCCCAATCCCGAGACACCCCGGACGAGGACACGGGGATCTCGATCCAGAACTGCACGATCCTGCCCTCGGACGACCTGTCGGTGGAAGTGAAGAGCTACCTCGGGAGGCCGTGGAGGATCTACTCGAGGACCGTGGTCCTCGAGTCCTACATCGACGGGTTCATCGACCCGAGAGGGTGGACCGAGTGGTCGGGCGACCAAGGGCTGGACACCCTGTACTATGGGGAGTACGAGAACAATGGACCTGGCTCAGGCACTGAGGGCAGAGTCACTTGGCCTGGGTATCACATCATGGACTACTACGACGCCTCCAACTTCACAGTGTCTGAGTTCATCACTGGTGATGAGTGGTTGGAGTCCACTGCATTCCCTTACGACGATAGCATTTGAAAAAAGCTTCAATTTTGGTCATCTGGGTAACTTCTAAATTGCATTGTATCTTTACCCAAATCACCATCCAAAATTTACTGCTCAGAAAGAGCCATGACTTACAGGACAGACAGAAACTTTCTCGTGAGTGTATATGTATGTGGCCACGTTAAATGGGAGTCAATATTTGATTGCCATCAAGAGGAATAAGATATCTTTCATGGGACAATCTATGTGAGGCATTGGTGCTGTCCCATCCCTACCGACAAAACATATCGATGTAGACCGGAAAGGAGAGGTTCTCCTTTCGGGCTGTAGAGCGACAGCTGTTGGGATTTGATGAATAATCCCATGGGAAGTGAATGAGAAATGAAGGGACACGATTTGAATAGACATGTCCAGAAATTTTGGACATTCCTTTTCATCCGAACAGATATGATTGTTCGGTGTTGAGCGAATAGACATGTTAGACCGACGAACAAACATGTTCGTTCGGGACGAACATGCATGTTCATTCGGAATAAAACGAACGTGTCTGTTCGAACAGAATAAGAACAGTTTTCTTTTGTTCGTTCGGAAAAAGCGAACGAACGTGTCTGTTCGAACAGAACAAGAATAGTTTTTTGGTTCGCATCCCTTCATCAATAGACATGTTCTGCTTCGTGACTCTTCACTTCATTGTCTATAAATACAAAGAGCGTTCGTCACTTTCAAAACTACTGACATTCTTTCACAAGACATTACTCATCTTCATTTTGTGCGATTGTTCTACAAATTTGCGTTCGAAGGAGTCCTTTGAAGACGTACCGCTTCAAAGGAACGCGATCCGTTCTATCCTGGGAGACAATTGTCCGACGTCCTCGGGTACAGATTGAGGGGGCAAATTCGTCTTAAGGACACAACGACTTTCGTTGGGCTCGGATCAATATTCTGATTTCTACTTCGCGTTGGCTGCAGGTTAGTCATTTTGTTCACATGTCTTTCTGTACGAACTTAGCCAAAGAGTATCGACAACAATCTTAAGACGAATTTCGTTATACTTCTTGTTTTTGCGCTTACTTCGTATTTTATGTTGTTGTGAACAATCTGCCCTTCGTTCGTTCAACGATCTTTTTCGAACTTATATCGTATCGTTTATAAGAGTTGTTTTTCCGAGATAAATATTTTTTTTTTCTCGTGAATATTGTGAGTATTCTGTGTAGTTGTTCATTTCGTATACTGTTTACGATTTGAAGAAAGTGTTCGGTTGGGCTTTTGTGTTAATCTTCGTCGTTTTCATTATTAAATTTTATTTTCCATAGAAATGGCTTCGACTTCGACTCCGATCACCCCTATTCCGAATCATGGAGAAAAGCCAGAAAAGTTCAATGGTACGGATTTTAAGAGATGGCAACAAAAGATGTTGTTCTATCTCACGACCTTGAACTTGGCTAGATTCCTCAATGAGGATGGTCCTAAATTGGACGATGGAGAGACTAATAAGGAAAAGGTTGCTGCTGTGGATGCATGGAAGCATTCTGACTTCCTGTGTCGCAACTATGTCCTTAATGGTCTGGACAATACTCTTTATAACGTCTATAGTCCGCTGAAAACGGCTAAGGAGTTATGGGAGAGTCTGGACAAGAAATATAAAACTGAAGATGCTGGACTGAAGAAATTCATTGTTGGTAAATTTCTGGACTTCAAGATGGTTGATTCAAAGACCGTCTTAAGTCAAATTCAAGAGCTTCAAGTGATTATGCATGATATTCATGCTGAAGGAATGACTCTAAGTGAGTCATTTCAAGTGGCTGCATTCATTGAAAAACTGCCACCGTCTTGGAGAGATTTCAAAAATTATCTCAAACACAAGAGAAAGGAGTTGTCACTTGAAGACTTGATTGTTCGGTTGAGGATTGAGGAAGACAATAGGCTCTCTGAGAAGAAAGTTGGCAAGAACCTAGAGGTTTCAAGGGCCAATGTTGTTGAAGAAGGATCAAAACCCAACAAGAAGAGGAAAATGCCTAATAAGTCTGGAGAGGGATTCACCCAAGGCCTGAAGAAGTTCGTCGGCAAATGCTTTAACTGTGGAAAGTCTGGACATCGAGCCAAAGACTGCAGAGCGAAGAAAAGACAGAAAACTCAGGCAAATATGGTGGAAGAGATTTCCAATGGTGTTGATGATATCAATCTGTCTGCTATGATATCCGAGTGCAACATGGTGGGAAATCCCAAGGAGTGGTGGATTGATACTGGAGCAACTCGTCACATCTGTGCAAACAGATCGATGTTCTCGTCCTACACAACTGTGGGGGGTGATGAAAAACTCTATATGGGTAATTCATCGACCTCTAAAGTTGAAGGCGTTGGGAAGATTGCTCTAAAGATGACATCTGGGAAAATCGTGACACTGAACAATGTTCTTCATGTGCCAGACGTTCGCAAAAATTTGGTGTCCGGATCTCTCCTTAGCAAGAATGGCTTCAAGTTGGTTTTTGTATCTGATAAGTTTGTACTCTCCAAAAATGAGATGTATGTAGGAAAGGGTTATCTGAGTGATGGTTTATTCAAGCTGAATGTAATGACTGTTGTAACCAAGGATGATATGAATAAAGTTGCATCTTCTTATGTGCTTGAGTCTCCTAATATTTGGCATGCTAGACTAGGACATGTTAATTATAAGTCAATAAAGAAATTAATTAGTATGGGACTATTACCAAAGTTTGACTGTCCAAGTGAAAAGTGCCAAGTGTGTGTTGAATCTAAGTTTTCTAAGCCTCATTTTAACTCAGTAGTTAATAATGTCTCAGAGCCTTTAGATTTAATACATACAGACATTTGTGATATGAAAACAGTACCTTCCAGAGGTGGTAAGAAGTATTTTATCACATTTATAGATGACTGTTCGAGGTACTGTTATATTTATTTACTTAGCAGTAAAGATGAAGCTGTGAATGCTTTTAGAACTTATAAGTCTGAAATTGAAAATCAGTTAAATAAGAAAATAAAAGTAATAAGAAGTGATAGAGGAGGTGAATATGAATTTCCTTTTGAGGAAATTTGTACCGAGTTCGGTATTGTTCACCAATTTACCGCTCCTTATACACCGCAATCGAATGGTGTGGCGGAAAGGAAAAATCGATCCCTAAAGGAAACAATGAATGCATTGTTGAACAGTTCTGGTTTACCGCAGAATTTGTGGGGGGAAGCTGTCTTGACAGCAAATTTTATTTTAAATAGAGTACCCCACAAAAAGACACAACAAACTCCTTATGAGAAATGGAAAGGCAGAATGCCTAACCTGAATTATCTCAAAGTGTGGGGGTGTTTGGCTAAGGTTGCAGTTCCTAAACCTAAAAAGGTTAAGATAGGACCGAAAACTGTTGACTGTGTTTTTATTGGATATGCTCAGAATAGCAATGCATATCGATTTCTTGTTCACAAATCAGAGATCCCAGATATACATGTTAATACGATAATTGAATCAAGGGACGCTTCGTTCTTTGAAAATATATTTCCGTATAACATAGTATATGAACCAATTGATAATAATAAGAGGCCTCGAGATACTACATCTAGAAGTGATCCAATGGAGGATGAACCTAGACGTAGTAAAAGGCAAAGGACTTCTACGTCTTTTGGACCTGAGTTTCTGACATATTTGTTAGAGAACGAACCTCCGACATATAAGGAAGCCGTGACATCCCCAGAAGCCCCGCTCTGGAAAGAAGCTATCAATAGTGAAGTTGAATCCATCTTGTCAAACCATACTTGGGAATTGGCTGACCTTCCTCCTGGTAATAAGCCATTACAATGTAAGTGGATATTTAAGAGGAAAATGACAGCAGATGGTTCTATTGATAAGTATAAGGCTAGGCTTGTCGTAAAAGGCTATAGACAACGTGAAGGTCTGGATTATTTTGATACGTATTCACCTGTCACGAGAATTACATCTATACGGATGTTAATTGCTATAGCAGCCTTGTATAGACTTGAAATTCATCAAATGGATGTCAAAACAGCTTTTCTAAATGGGGATCTAGAAGAAGAAATATATTTAGAGCAACCTGAAGGGTTCATTGTTCCAGGACAAGAGAATAAAGTATGTCGGCTTATCAAGTCACTATATGGCTTGAAACAAGCACCAAAACAATGGCATGCTAAATTTGACAAAGTTATGTTGTCGAATGGTTTCAAGATTAATGAGTGCGATAAATGTGTTTACGTTAAGAACACTCATAATAGCTTTGCCATTGTATGTCTATATGTAGACGACATGCTCATAATGGGCAGTGATAGTGAGATTATCAAGAAGATCAAATGCTTGCTCGCAAGTAAATTTGATATGAAAGATATGGGAATCGCAGATGTCATTTTAGGAATTAAAATCCGTAAAACGTCTGAAGGACTATCTCTATCTCAATCCCATTACATTGAGCAGATTCTTGAAAAAAGCAAGAATCTAGGCATATCACCAGTAAGTACACCGATAAATGTTAATTTACATCTTTCGAAGAATACTGGTGAAAGTAAGGCTCAAAATGAGTATGCCAGTATACTAGGCAGTTTAATGTATGTCATGAACTGTACTAGGCCGGACATAGCTTGTGCGGTTAGCAAGCTAAGTCGATTTACAGTTAGTCCAAATGAAAATCATTGGAAAGCTATGAAACATGTATTGGGCTACTTAAAGCATACTCAAGATTATGCTTTGCATTACACAGAATATCCAGCGGTACTTGAAGGATACTGTGATGCAAATTGGATAACCGGCACTAAAGATACAAAATCGACAAGTGGATATGTATTCACACTTGGTGGGGCAGCCGTATCATGGAAATCATCCAAACAAACTTGTATTGCTAGATCCACTATGGAATCAGAATTTATAGCTTTGGATAAAGCCGGTGAAGAAGCAGAGTGGCTTCGAAATTTCTTGGAAGATATTCCTAATTGGCCTAAACCAGTGCCGGCTGTATGCATTCATTGTGACAGTCAAGCGGCAATAGGAAGGGCGAGAAATGTCATGTATAACGGTAAGTCTCGACACATACGTCGAAGACATGACACCGTAAGACAACTTCTTTCTAGTGGAATTATCACGATTGACTATGTGAAGTCAAAAGATAATGTTGCGGATCCATTAACAAAAGGCTTACCTAGAGAGATGGTTGTGAAAACATCGAAAGGAATGGGTTTAAGGCCTATAAATAAGTCGTCATAGCGGATACCCTACCTAGTTGACTGGAAATCCCAAGATCTAGGTTCCAAGGGACAACTAAGTTATGAAGACTGTGGAGAGTACTGTAATTTATTACTCATTCCTAGATAAAGACAGTACGAATATGTGAAGGTTAAGCGAAATCTTTTAATGATTCTGAATTGAGTATGTGAAATACTATATATTCAGAAATCACCTATGTGAGTGTGAAGTGAGGGCCGCTTCTATGAGAATTGAAAAGGCCGAATTCTCTAAAACACTCATGAGACCAGGCGGTGTTCATGGCCAAAACGAACACAACAGTGAGAACCAACTTTGTTCGAGAGACAGTTGTGTGATTTCTATTGTCTAGGCTTACACCAAAGATCGACAGTTCAAAGACATCAAGTCTACTGATTGACCGAGTAATCCCGATAGGTTTCACTAGGGAAAGTTCAAAGTCTCAGACTACTTATCCTGATGCAACGTTCTCTCATGGAATAATCGCACATTGCATTTCATGCATACACGAAGAGTCGTGATATCTGAACATCTCATTCATGTGGGGGATTGTTGGGATTTGATGAATAATCCCATGGGAAGTGAATGAGAAATGAAGGGACACGATTTGAATAGACATGTCCAGAAATTTTGGACATTCCTTTTCATCCGAACAGATATGATTGTTCGGTGTTGAGCGAATAGACATGTTAGACCGACGAACAAACATGTTCGTTCGGGACGAACATGCATGTTCATTCGGAATAAAACGAACGTGTCTGTTCGAACAGAATAAGAACAGTTTTCTTTTGTTCGTTCGGAAAAAGCGAACGAACGTGTCTGTTCGAACAGAACAAGAATAGTTTTTTGGTTCGCATCCCTTCATCAATAGACATGTTCTGCTTCGTGACTCTTCACTTCATTGTCTATAAATACAAAGAGCGTTCGTCACTTTCAAAACTACTGACATTCTTTCACAAGACATTACTCATCTTCATTTTGTGCGATTGTTCTACAAATTTGCGTTCGAAGGAGTCCTTTGAAGACGTACCGCTTCAAAGGAACGCGATCCGTTCTATCCTGGGAGACAATTGTCCGACGTCCTCGGGTACAGATTGAGGGGGCAAATTCGTCTTAAGGACACAACGACTTTCGTTGGGCTCGGATCAATATTCTGATTTCTACTTCGCGTTGGCTGCAGGTTAGTCATTTTGTTCACATGTCTTTCTGTACGAACTTAGCCAAAGAGTATCGACAACAACAGCGACTATCCGGCAACTGTCTTCGGCGAATCCGCTGACAAAATCTTGCGAAATGAGTATGGTCGTTGCTATATTTCTTGCACTGCAATCTACTGATAACAATTAGATGCTGCAAGATGAAATTACTTAATAACATCACCAAGATAAGTATCAGCTAGACAGGAGGACGAGCATGATCAAATTAACATGGCTTGACCCCTCTTCATATATTTCGACAGTCGATATCCACGCCGACGATGTCGGCTTGAACTATCAAGGCGGAAAAGGACGACGTGGGCGCCATGTGAACCGACACCTCTAGTTACGGCATTGAACAGGATATCTGTACTGCAGGGGCATCAAATCCATGACTCAAAATGCACCAACCAAGACGCATGTCCGTCTCGATCAGCGATTCCCTTCAACACCGGGTGAAGACTGATTTGATGAGTCAACACCAAAGGGAGCCAAAGAACCAAGTAAAACCCATTCTGAGTATGTCGTTTTGAGGGGACTTGTGGGAGGAGCATCACCGAACCCAAAGCATGTGGAGTCACGAACTCGCCACCTTCTTCTTGCTTGTCTATGGAAAACGCGTCCCGGCTTTTGTCGTTTTGGAGATGCGTCTGGTGGGAAATTCCCAAGTTGCAGAAAACAACGTCGGGGGGACTGTGGAGGCAAGTGGAATTGCTATTGAGCTTGTGATGGACCTTACAACGTTTGACTGCTGGTTTCAGAAGTATCCTTGTGGTCGCCGGCGCCGTCGCCTTCCTCGTTTGTCTTGATTTATTATTATTATTTTTTTTGGCAATAGTCTTGATCTATTTGACTGCGGAGAAAATTGAATGGGATTCTAACCTTCGGACCAACTCTAACGGTGCTGAAACAACTCCATCGGTTTAGGCCCCTTTTGTCTCACGAAATTGAAATGATTTTCGGTGACAAGTTTTGATTATCTTGCATGTGGTTGGACTCTGCAAAATATGTTTGGATCATTTCACCATTCTTTTTTTTTTTCTCGAAATAATATTTCATTCACTTTCTTAATCGAAATACAAGAGAGAAACGTCTTAATTCAAGAAGCATAACTTCAAACCAACACAAATCCAAGACAATTTCAAAACAAAACAAGTTCAAGGTAACAAAGAGAAATCATCAGAATAAGGTTATATGTCACACGCTAAAAGAACACACTTATGACTTCTTCATACCAAAATCGGCGGTCGATCACTGAATCCGTCTTTAGTAATGAGCACATACCGAGAACTCCATGTGATACTACGGATTTACTTTTCGGCGGTGTGTGCCTATGTTTGGCGTCCCCAACACCATTACCGAGTAGAGTAAAAAGGTTGAACGAACATAGATCTGGTACTTTGAGAGAGAAACATTCATAAAGCTCTTCTGATCTCCTTCAAAACTTGTTCACCATCGAAACTCGAGGAAAGCAAAGTCCCAAAATCATACACATAAAAAACCCCAAATTTAAACTAGATCGGGATAGAAATCTCTCCGAAATGGGAGAGAGAAGCTTCCAGATCTAGATTAAATCGGAAGAGAAAAGCTCCCAAACGGAAGAAAATCAAGAAAACGAAATAGAGAATGAAAACAAACAAAGAAGAATGGGAGAGAGGGAGAGAATGGGACAGGACCCTCTATCTCCCTCGTGAACAAAGCTTTAGGGGAAAAAGAGAAGGAGGCAGAGGTTGCTCGGAAAAAAAAAATCCTAGGGGAACAACAAGGAAATAAATTTTCGATCATTTCGCCATTCTATTGCCCAAAAATTATGCCTTTTGTTATAAGAAAAAAATTCGAGACTCACATGCAACCTTGGGACCACCGACCTAGAACTTTGGAGGTCGGACTTGAGACCTAGGGTATCGGCCCAATGACCTCAACCATCTCACCTATAGAAACTTTCTACCTGAGACTGTCTCTTGACCCGTAGGTCTTGACACAAGATTAGTATTCTAGCTCTTTTAGAGTGATATCTTACTGATGGCTTGGGCCCCTCCGGAAGGAGGCCTTCTTTGCCTTCCACCTAAAAATGTGGGACCCTACGGGCTAATCAAGATCCTTGACCCCTCGTAAAGGGGACATTAATAGCTGAACTCAAAATCTTGGCCTAAACCCTGGATTGGAGATACATCAAGCGCTGGACTCGAGACCTCAAGCTAGGATTGGGGGATAGGGTTTTGGGGGGAAAAGTATAAAAAAAAAAGTCATAAATTTGTTGCATCGGTATCAATTCAATCCTAAACCCTTTAATTTGATCAATTCAGTCCTAAACTTTTTTGCATTGGTACTAATTCAGTCAATCCGTCCAATTTAGGCCAAAAATCACCGATGTGGACACCGACCGTCTTACGTGGTACAGCCAGCACTGATGTGGACATTCTTTTATACAATTTTATTGAATTTTTTTTTCCTCCCCCCCCCTTTTTTTTGCCGGTGGATGGTCGCTGGCAACAGGCCCTAGGCCATGGCTAGTAAGGCTATCACGGCGGGGTCCCAGACTCGCCGCCTTCTTAGGCTAATCGTATTATCTGCTTTAATCTTATATTATAGACAATATAGGGCGCATGCGAAAGATATTCAAACTAAAAACAAGCAGTGGGCCACATAAAACACTCACAAGTGCATGCAAACCAAAAAGGCAGGCATGATGCCTAAAAAGCGTATGGCCTTTTATAGGGTTTCCCTACCGGTAACAAGCAGCAAGTTCATTCAACAAATTGGTCTAAAATACTATATATTATATCTTATAAAGGGTTGGATTACATCGTCTTCAAGAAACAGATCAAATCGATATGCTAGGAGGATTATACAAGGGAAAACTACTTCGAGTACTTATCGTCGTTGTCCTTTTGGGGTTCCATTGCCGCCGTCCATGTCCACTACTTCTCAAATGGCTGATTCCTATTTGAAAAAGGGTGAATCAATAGGAGTGAGCCGAAGCTCAGCGAGTAGATACGCTCTAAACCAACTGACTAATCTATCTATTCGTCGAACGATCAAACAGAAACCACACACGTATCAAGTAGACTCAATAGGCAAACCGCACGCACGACATCCAAGACAGACAGTCAATCATGCATGAATGAGACTCGATGACGACTTCACGCATCGTGACACAAAGAACCCCACACGCATGATTATGCACACAATCCGTTTAGTTTCCACTTTAGAATCGAGTACCATGGGACACAGGCCATGGTTTCATGAGGTACACATGCCTCATTTATATCCGAGGGACATAGGCCTCAATTCTGGGTTTTACTCCAGCTTATTGTCCATGGGACACTGGCCATGGGAATCTTGAGGGATACAGACCTCATTTCTATCCGAGGGACACATGCCTCGATTTTCCCTACTTCGGGACTCCATTCCAATGGGACACAGGCCGTAGACTTCCCGATTTCCACTGAGGCTCCCATGGGGTATCGTCCGGACACAGGCGGACATTTATCTCGTCCTCGTCGGGACACAGGCCTACAGGACCCTCGGTTCATTACATTTTCTCAATCCCAAATGCAAGCCAGACATCAACCCCATACGCAAACAACTTCGAACTCATCAGGCAATGAAATTAATCAGACGAACTAGACTACCCACTTTTCAGACCACAAACAAAACGCATGCTTCGATACTTAATTGCAATGCAACTTGACACCACTGCATGACCATTCGGGGCCACCAAACACTGCACAGGCCACACGAATACACGACTTCAAGGCCGAACACCAACCTACCAAACAAGTCACATACACCACACGGCCACGAGGCCGAACACCCCAATGCAAGACAAACATCACACAGACTCCGATCATCCAACCATGATACCTCGCACGCCAATTAAGCAGCAGGACCACATGCCTTGTACATAAATACCTCAAGCAGATAAATCCAAATACAATCGGTTAGTCTCGCCCAATCGGCAAACTAATAAGCAGTCTAGTGGGAAGGGGTAGAAGTTCTACTTGCCTTAGGTCCTTGACATGTCAATAGGCTTAGGCCGCCACTTCCTTCCTCTCTTGTATACGCACGGCCGAACCTCCCATGAGCCGTCCAACTTCAATTCACTTCAAATCAATGACAATTGAAACAATCAGACCTTAGAACTAACTTACCGAAGATCCGAGGATACTAGATCAAGCGACGAATCGTCCGAATAAACTCATTTCCTAGCTCATGCAAGACGAACTTCAATCTCAAATACCCATTTCTAAATTTGACGATCCGAGCTAAAACAAACGACGATTTGACATAATAGGGTCAAGGATCGATAGACACATGCCTTGTGGTTGCCAACGAAGAAAACAGGAGTTGAATTGACGAAGAACGAAGCTCGGGCCGCCTCCTTTCTCCCTTGACGTCGCGCGGGCCGAGCAAGTGGAGGAGGAGGGATGGCGTGCGGCTGAGTGAAGGGGAACAGAGCTGAGGTCGAGCTGTGGTGTCGTCGGAGCTGCTAGTGGTGTGTTCGAGCGAAGGGAGGCGTCGCGGGCGAAGCCATCGAGGAAGAGAGCGAGAGAGAGATCGGGCAAGGGGTGTGCGGGTCTTCAAGTGGCGAACAAGGGGCTGAGGTCGACGAGGTGAATTCGAGGGATGGAGAAGCCGTCGCCGCCGTAGCGAGCTCGAGCAAGGCGACGAGGAGTCAGGCATGGGGGGAAGCTCTTGGGCGGAGAGGTCGAGAGAGAAAAGAGAAAAGGGAGCGTCCATCAAGAAGAAGAAGAGAGAAAATAAGAGTAGAGAGAGAGGGTGAGGCCCTATATAGGGTGGGTGAGATGGGCGGTGGCTAGGGGGCTGTCCTCCAGAGGTTTCGCGGTTTAATTCTGACGCAATTCTAACTTGAACCTAAAATATACCATCAAAGATCTGTGTTGACTTCCAACGGTCCTTTGCTTAACTTTCATCGTGCTCGCCACCATACTTCAATTCAATCGTCCATCGCTCCAAGAAAATTAAATCCCGAATTCATAATCTCCTTTAGTCCAAGTCCAATACGCTTAATAATACAACTTGCGAAAATTCCGTTTGTCACAAAGGCCCCCTTGCGGGGCCTTGCATCGAGGAGGCTGACCCTCGCCCAAGCGAGGGCTAGGGTGAGGGAAAGGGAAAGGGAAAGGGCAAGGGTTGGCCTTACCAAATCTAGTGAGGGGGCCTCACTAGCCATCGGCAAAAAGCAAAGGGGAAGGAAAAAAGGAAAAAAAAAAGATTAAAAATTACAAAAAAATGTCCACATCAACGCCGGTTGTGTCACATAGAACGAACGGTGTCCACGTTAGCGATTTTTGGCCTAAATTGGCCAGATAGACTGAATTGATATCAATGCAAAAATTTTAAGACGAAATTGGTCCAATTGAAATGTATATGACTGAATTAGTACCAATGAAATAGGTTTAGAACTTTTTTGATACTTTTCCCGAGTTTTGGGGTTGGAGTTGGGAGCTTGGTCTCAACCCTGAGCTAGAGTAGACTTTGGAATTGATCGGACGGACACTTGCAATCCGATTCCAGGGTCAAGGTGCTGAACCGAACTGAAGGACCGACTCTTTTCGGATCTTAAATCTACCTTGGATGTAACCCTTTTTAACTATATTTGTGGTTTGTTTTGTTTTCAGACCGTTAAAATTTGGACCAATCTTTTATGGATGTATGGGGAATGAAGTTCTAGAATTTTAGTTTATGTCACGTACTTTAAGATTTTTATTATTTATTTCATTTTACATGTTCATCTTTTATGGGTTGTTGCCTTTTTCAAGTGGAGATTTCTGCTGTTGCTTTAGCTTTTATTTTGCTTGACTAAGGGATGAGTTGGATAATTCCGTCACTTCACATTTCCGTTTGTATTTTAAAGATATTCTTCTTCTCGCGTTTGTCGATAAGTGTGGTTCTAAATATTGTGTGTTGATGGATATGTACTTTGAAAGAGTAAATTTGTCCTTTTAATGAAAAATTGAACCAAAAAATGAAGAAGAATCACCGGTTCCTTGGATCGGACCGGACTGGACCAATAGGGCCAAACCAGAGTTGGTTCCAAGATTTACACGGTCGATTTGAGATTCCAAAATATGGGAACTGGGAACCGGATCGGAGCCCTCCCGGAACCAGACCGACTGGCCACTTCGGTCTGGTCTGAGCGATTCTCGATCCAGTTGGTCCATTATGCTTAGCCCTACTACACATCCTATGAAAGTGTGGAGAGAGAGAGAGAGACAGAGAGAGGCAAATGCTTTGCCCGATAATTGCACAAATTTATAAGTGAAATCGATACACATAAAAACAAATCATATTAATGTATAATTTAATAGGGGTAAGCAGTTTCTAGGTTGGGTCGGTCCAATCCTGAAACTTGGAACTGGTGTCTGGGCGATTCGTTCCACGTTCTAGTGGGGGAATCGGATCGATGGACCACCCAACCGGACCGACAATTTTTTTTAATTTTTTTAAAACATAAAACCTAATTTGGGGCTCTCTATCATGTTAAACAATGAGAACAGAAGTTCTTTCTCTATCATTTAATACTATTCACTTTTTAAGCTGAACTTCTTTTTCTTTTTCATTTTATTTTAAATTCACTGAGTTCTTTCTTTATGTCAAATTCCGGTTCCACTGGACCGACAGGAAACCCAACCAACTCGGACCATGCTCACCCAAAATGTGTAGCATTTTATTGTCATTTATCCTCTTTTTCAACGATCCACGTCAAGTTTCCAAGGTGAACCCATGCAACTTTTGATTGCCAACTAGACAAATACCGAAATCAAATCCACCACAGATTCATAGCATCGTATTTAGATGTCTAACAAAATTTGCAAGCAGAAAGGCCACTTTAAAGGGTGAAAGCCACTTTAACTTGTTGCATGAGCACTTCAAACTCTGATGCTTCTTCTATCGAAAGAGATGCTCCTCCTTCATTCGCCGAAATCACCTCCAAGTATTCATCATTTAGCTTGTTCAATATGGATTCTGAGTCTTTCGTCTTCTGTTGGGAACTGTCGATGACTTGTTTTACTTGACTTTTCATTGATGCAAGAAGTTGTTCACCTTTGAACCAATCAAGCTCAGCATAAGCGAAAAATGGTGTATAATGGACATACTGATTAGATTATGAAAATGGACAAACCCGTGGGCTGCTAGGAAATTACCATCTCTGGCACCTGGTTCTCTATTCTGGACGAAAATATGAAACTCAATTATAAACTCCACATATTGATTATTCAAACAATATTGTTAAAATGGACATACCTGTATCCATATCTTGCATTTCTTGCACTTTGTTATTGATTCTTGTCCAAGTTGGTACCACAAATTGATTTTTTTCCGATCGTTTCTCCACGTAAAAAGTCCATTTGAGATGTGCCGCCTGATCCGAATTGTCCTTCTGCTCTGCGTGGAGACAGGTACCCTTGGAGGAGGATCTAAAGAGTACAGTTCTTGACCTAGGGTGTCCAGTAGTAGGCCTAAGTCGGGTTCTCCCGATTCTCCTCCCCGGTGGAGGAGCTTGTCCTATTCTGAGTGGAGGCGGGATAGCCTGTGAGCCGGTTGAAGCTGTAGTCCTTATGATTGCGGCGAAAGCATAGGCCATAAATTCAAAGGAGTCTGCGGTGGAGCTGGAGGATTGATTCCGAATAGAGACCTTGGTTGATCACTTTTATGGAGAGGAATGAATTGCAAATTTTGGAAGATGCATCTGGATTCCCCAAATGTTCTTTATGGACATCCACGCTACTGTCATGTTTGAGGAATTCTTTAGAGCACCAAGGAAAGGTCCATTTAACGTGGTGGACCTCAATGTTGGGTTATATCCTAAACCGAATCAGAACAATCACAAAGAATAGAAAAGAATGACACACGAATTTACCCAGGTTCATCCCAAAATGGGGTTATGTCCTGCAAAGGGATTCCACTAAAATATTTTAGGTTTTTCAACCATAGCCACTCGTTACAATGATCTCTCATACAAGTACAATATATAGGACTTAAAATGAGCTAAAAAATCAAGCCTATCCAAAAATCCTTTGATCCCACAATAAACGAGCTAACCGGCAGCGGGACCCTCGTTTCAAGGGCATTCCGTGCGCAGGGGTCATGTGTCGTCGGTTCATACTTCAGTTTTCCTAAGATCACGTGGGCGTGCCCGGTATGAGAAACAAGGGTCCCCGAAGTATTCGCCAACTCCAACACTCAACCTCATCCCACGCTGCCTAATCATGTTGCTTATATTACCTTGCAAAGAGCCCAATTAACTAATGAAACTTCCTCGTTATTCTTGCGCCCTCAGTCTACATGCAAATATGGGCTTTATTAATCAAGCCCTTTTCAATTAAAAACCACAAGCCCATTTTAAATATTTTTTTAATCCATTTCTTTTATGATGGTTATTTTTCTCCTCCTTCATGCCACTGTTCTTCATAATACACAGAAGCCATTACTATTTTTTATTTATTAAAAATTGAAATTATAATAATAAATGAAAAATCACAAGTCCATTTTAAATATTTTTTTAATCGATTTTCTTTATTATGGTTTTTTTTTCTACCTTCTTTACGCCACTGTTCTTCATAATACAAAGAAGCCATTATTATTTTTTATTTGTTAAATTTCGAAATTAGAATAACAAATAAAAATCACAAGCCCATTTTTAATTAATTTTTTTAATTGATTATTTTTTATTATGGTTCTTTTCCCCTTTCTTCCTGCCACTGTTCTTCATAACACACAGAAGCCATTATTATTTTTCATTTATTATATTTCGAAATTACAACAATTAATGAAAAAACACAAGCCCATTTGTAATAACCTTTTTCAATCGATTCTTTTTATTATGGTTCTTATTTACCTTCTCCATGCCACTGTTCTTCATAATACACAGAAGCCATTTCACTTATTATATTTCGAAATTACAACAATTAATGAAAAATCACAAGCCCATTTTTAATAACTTTTTTCAATCGACTCTTTTTTATTCAAAAGGAGAGAAAAATCATAGAACTCTCGAAATTGAAGATGCACAAGGCAAGTTAATCGAGCATAATATTGCAAGAGCCAACTAAGACAAATACCGAAATCAAATCCACCATAGATCCATAGTGTCACACCCCAAAACACAATAAGATGGGCCATGACACGGTCGTCTCTTTCTCAAAAAGGACGCAGCCTCAACTTAACCAAAACTCAACCTGATAACAAATATGTACATCCATATACATATACTTGATAAAGAGGCCCTTTGGTTACAAAAAAATCAGAGTTTGCTACTAAACCATCAACAGATATCCACATAACTCTACCAAAAGGATGAACACATCCAACAACAACTCAAAGGGCTCATCATAGCCACATTCTACTCACAACTCACCTAAATGCCCCCACTAACCAAAAATGTCATCTACTAACGATCGCTCACGTCCTACTTGCTACTCTCTGAACCTGAAAGACAAGGAAGATGAAAGGAGTGAGCTAACACAGCTCAGTGAGTAATACATTTCTTCTAAGCGGATCGAACAATCACTATGCACATTAAATACTCAAAACAAATATCAATGGTCTAATCCATTGATTAATCTCGTCAAAACACAACAATCTCATCAAAATACACGTCAATGGTCTATCCATTGACCAATCTCGTGCTCAAGATTCTAGCCGTGGTCACGTATAATGCCCGTGACAAAAGGCGACCAAGATTCCCCCCTTGGTAAGGTCTCCACCTATAATGCCGGTGGCTCGGCCCATAAGGATATCCTAAACTAGTATGCGCATACCCACAAACCTTTCAACCGGGTTCACAGCTATCTTGAACACCACAACTCACAACATCAATATCATAAACCAGAATGTACAAATCGATCACAAACCGTCTCAAATAGACAAAACAGCAGTAAATGTTCGATCCTGTTTTATGCAACAAAAATGCTCTAAACACCGCTTTCACTTTCTTTTCAAAGGAATAAATCACATTATAAACTCATATTATACATTCTTATCATTCTCAGAAAAACATGAGTTTACACAAGTCAAAGAAGAAATAGTATCACTCACCAGATAAGGCAAAAGCAAAATGCGACGGTTACTCGAGCCGACGCGTCCGAATTCCTATTCAAAAGTACGAAAAACGGATCAAAAACGAGTAAAATGCCACTCTAACGGATGACTCAACTAATTTACACCTATTTAACGATAGAACGACGACTACGCGTCAACGGAAGCTCGCCCATAGCAAATACCCTTTGCTGTCCGCTATGGACAGCTTGCGCTCCAAAATTGATAAGGCCATAACTTCCTCCACCGATATCCGTTTCAAGCCGTCTTGTAGTCCAAACGAAGCTTACTCGACGTACTACAAAAGTCCTAACATGGCCAACCCTAAACGACAACCGAAAAATGAAGATATCAGGCCTTGAAGTGTACTGTTCGCGCGGGTACTGTAGCGCACCAGAATTGAAAATCTTTTTTCGGGCAAAACAAAGCGTCAAATTAAGATCCATCAAATCCCACGACTTCACAACATCCTAATTTTTCATCCTTATAAAAAGCATAGCCCAAAAACTCCTCAAACGAATGCAGGAACTCAAACTCGACATAGTTCCGAAATTGAGCCATAAATCCGAAAATTACTTCTATAGAAGGAACGAGAGGTGCGAGCACTTACCAGACGTTGCTAATCGGTGTCGGGACAGCTTGGAGAGGCGACGTGGAGAGAACTCCTCTCCTTTTCCCTCTCTTCTTCTTCCTTTCTTTCCCTTTCTTTTCTTTTCCTCTTTCTTTTCTCTTCTGCTTGTGTCGTGGAAGAGCAGCTCTAGTCCTTAAAAGAAAAGCCGAGCTGTCCTTTTCCTTTGTCTTTTTTGTTGACTTTTCAAACTTCTTTTTTTTCTCTTCTGACCTGGTCCAAAAGCAAATATTACATTCTACCCTCCTTAAAAAAATTTCGTCCTCGAAATTTGAATAACTGAACTTACCTCAACATTCGAATAAGTGAGGATACTTGCGTCTCGCCTCCTCCTCGAGTTCCCATGATGTAGCCTCTCTCTCTGTGTGGTTTTGCCATTGAATCTTCACATAAGGGATAGTTCGCCGTCGTAACATTTGATCTTTCCTATCAACGATCCGAATAGGCTGCTCTTCATATATCAAGTTTTTCCTTAATCTCAAAGGAGTGAAATCCAATACATGTTCAGGATTCGGCACATATCTCCGCAATGAGAACACATGAAACACATTATGCACTCCAGATAACGCTGGTGGCAAAGCAAGTTTGTAAGCAACTTCGCCAATCTTCTCTAATATCAAGAATGGTCCCACATATCTTGGACTCAATTTCCCCCGAGTGCCAAATCTCATAACACCCTTCATCGATGAAACCTTTAAGAATACGTGATCTCCCACACCGAACTCTACGTTGTGCCTTTTGAAGTCTGCATAGCTTTTCTGACGGCTTTGAGCTGTTCTCAAATGCTCTCGAATGAGCCTGACTTTCTCCTCTGATTGTTGTATGAACTCAGGGCCGATTAGTCTTTTCTCACCAACATCGTCCCAACAAATAGGACTCCTACATTTTCGACCATATAAAGCTTCAAAAGGAGCCATCTTTATACTGGAATGATAACTTTTATTATAAGAAAACTCCGCCAAATGTAGATGTTCATCCCATGAGCCACCAAAGTCAATAACGCAGGATCGTAGCATATCCTCTAGCGTTTGAATCGTCCTCTCTGACTGTCCATCTGTTTGTGGATGAAAAGCTGTACTAAAGTTGAGTTTAGTACCCAACGCTCCTTGTAAACTCCTCCAAAATTTGGACACAAATCTGGGATCCCTATCAGAAACAATGCTCATCGGAACTCCATGCAGCTTGACTATCTCATTCACATACCGCTTCGCCATGTCTTCTACTGAAAGGCCAAAACGATATGATAAAAAGTGTGCCGACTTAGTCAGTCGATCGACAATCACCCATATAGCGTTCTTACCACTAGGCGTCCTCGGTAAACCGACAACGAAGTCCATGGTGATATGCTCCCATTTCCATTTAGGTATCTCAAGTGGGTGCAGCTGTCCACCTGGTTTCTGATGCTCAATCTTTACTTGCTGACAAACCAAGCATTGATCGACAAACTTCACAATATCTTTCTTCATGTTGATCCACCAGAAATTTCCTCTCAAATCCCTGTACATTTTAGTGCTTCCGGGATGAATCGAGTATCTAGTGGTGTGAGCTTCCTGTAATATCTCCTTTTTCAATCCTGCATCATCGAGAACACATAGTCGACCACGAAACCTCAATGACCCATCCACATGGATACTAAAATTTGGTTGTCCCCCAGCTTCTACGCCTTCTCTGATCTTCCTCAACTAAGAATCATCATTCTGTTTATCCTTGATTCTATCAATCAACGTTGGCTGCACTCGAAGATTAGCTAACTGAGCACCAAGCTGATGCACCAACACCTCCAACTCTACTTTTCCTCATATCATCGAGAATAGACCGCCGAGAAGTGAGCAATGCTGCCATGTTTCCAGAAGATTTACGACTCAAGGCATCCGCCACTACATTTGCCTTACCGGGATGATAGTTGATAGACAAGTCATAATCCTTCAAGAGTTCTAGCCATCTTCTCTGCCTCATGTTCAATTCTTTCTGAGTAAAGATGTACTTCAAACTTTTGTGATCAGTAAAGACTTCGCATTTTTCACCATACAAGTAGTGTCGCCGTATTTTCAAGGCAAACACAACCGCTGCTAACTCCAGATCATGAGTGGGATAGTTCTTCTCATGTGCTTTCAACTGTCTCGAGGCATAGGCCACCACTTTACCATCCTGCATAAGAACACAACCTAGACCTTCCTTAGATGCGTCACAATAGATAGTGAAGCCACCAAATTCTGAAGGTAAGGTCAATATAGGAGCTGACACTAACCGCCTCTTCAATTCTTGGAAACTGCGCTCACATTGATCTGACCAAACGAACTTGACCCCCTTCTGAGTTAGGCGAGTAAGTGGACCTGCAATTTTGGAAAACCCCTCCACAAATCGCCTGTAATAACCTGCTAACCCGAGAAAACTTCTCACTTCAGTAACATTTGTAGGACGATTCCACTGAACAACTGCTTCGACTTTCTTCGGGTCAACAGAAATACCATCTTTCGAGATTACATGGCCCAAGAACTCAATATGATCAAGCCAAAAGTCGCACTTGCTAAATTTAGCATACAACTTTTTCTCACGCAAAGTCTGCAAAACAAGTCTCAAGTGTTGCTCGTGTTCCTCCAAACTCCTCGAATACACCAGAATATCATCAATGAACACCACAATAAATCTATCAAGATACTACCTGAATACCCTATTCATCAAATCCATGAAAGTAGCAGGCGCATTCGTTAGTCCAAAAGGCATGACAAGAAACTCATAATGCCCATACCTTATTCTAAAAGCAGGCTTTGGCACATCATCTACTTTTATCTTCAACTGGTGATATCCAGAGCGGAGGTCGATTTTTGAAAATACTTGAGCTCCTTGGAGTTGATCAAATAGGTCATCAATCCAAGGCAAAGGATATTTATTCTTGATTGTCACTTTGTTAAGTTCTCGGTAATCTATGCAAAGCCGCACACTACCATCCTTCTTCTTTACAAATAGGAGGGGAGCTCCCCAAGGTGAGACACTGGGTCTAATGAAACCCTTATCCAAAAGCTCCTGCAGCTGCGTCTTCAACTCTTTCAATTCGGCAGGTGCCATCCGATAAGGTGCCTTAGAGATAGGTGCGATACCAGGCATCAACTCAATGCAAAATTCAATCTCTCCATCAAGAGGTAAACTAATTAAATCATTAGGAAACACATCCGGAAATTCTCTAACAATCGAAACATTTTCCAACTTTACAACTTCCTTGCTGGTGTCTTTTACGCAGGCTAGGGCGAGCACCACCTGAGGCCAATGAGGTCGACCTCGTCAGCCATCTCCGAGCTTGACGATTGGCCAGAGGAAGAATAAAACAAAAAATGAAAGAAAGAAAAGAAAAAGGAAAAATTCAAAAAATATATTAAAAAACTAAAAAAAGTGTAACAAATTGTAAACGTTAGTGCTGGTCGTGCCACGTAGGACGGTTGGCACTGGCTAGACTGCCACATCAGAGATTACCGGCCAAAATTGACTAGAAGGACTAAATTGGCAAAACCTTAAAAGGTTTAGGACTGAATTGACATGTTTTCAAAAGGTTTAGTATTAAATTGCCAGAATTGATATGTTTTTGAATTGGCAAGTTGTCAAAAGGTTTAGAACCGAATTTGCCGTCGTATAATAGATTTAGGACTTTTTGGAATAATTGTCTTGAATTTTTTTTGTCAATAATTGTCCTGAACTTCAATAGCATCTTACGTTAAGTTTTCACGTTCTGAGAAATCTAAGTGATTTCAAAATATCTGTCTTGGTTCATGCATGTTTCATGAAATTTTATAAAGTCTCGAGTTTGAATCATCCCTCTCACTTTCCTTTACACGCCTCGAAAAAGACAATACACGTTATAAATGAATTGCATATGTCCTCCCCTCCGCTTATCCATAAACGAAAGGATCCGTGGGTTAGAGTGTCGTGCGTATCTTAAATAAATTTATAGAGCAATTGAAATGTGAATAAGTGCTAAAAGTAGGAATTAATTGGTAAAATGTGTGTGAAAATCCATATGATTGACATGGTAAGATAACCCAAAGTTTAGTCATTGATGTTAACTTTTCGAAGCATGAAGGTGAATTCGTAGAAAACCTAGTACTGTTTTCATCTTTAATTGCTGTTCTCAAAGTGAATACTTAGGTTTTTATTTTTATTTTAAAAAAATCCAGGGATAACAAACATGGAGATTCGGCTATCTGAAGGCCCGTGGAATGTATTTTACAATCCTTATGACCCGATTTGTGTTCAGGTTTTTGGCCAGTGCAGGTGGCTCTAGCACATAGCAGTTCTCACGCAGTTGGATGACTTCCTTTTCGCGAATGAGAAATTTCACGATGTTCCGATCATCTGTGCCAATTTGGGTTATATGTTCACATGTAACTGCTTCATTCAATTCTTGGTTAGCTAGCTCTCAATGTGCCTTTATGCTAAGATTGTCAATTCTGTGGGACTGTATCCCCCATATGTTGCAGTTGATCTTCTCCAGGAAAAAATATTCGGTGGTTGCAAAACGAAGCGTCAATCGCTGACATGGGGCGCGTTTTTTACTCATGTCCAGTAATAGGTTGACACGTGTTTGCTGAGTTGGAATAACAAATAAAAACACGGTTTTTCTCTTCTTCCTCCTCCATCCACTTTTCATGTATAGATGTAGTCGTGGCGCCGCGTTTAGGCATCTTTTTGGCCGGCTCTTCAGATCTGGGCCGTCCTCGTCCTGGACTGTCGCGCCCAGCTGGAAGGTTGTTAAGCTCGTCGCCGGTGGCCATGGACGAGCCAACGACTTGATCTCAGTCGCAAACCAGATCTGGCGAGTCCCCTCCCTCAGCCTTTGTTGCCGCACCTCCGTCACTCTTTCGCATGACTCAATTTCCTCTATTTTTGTTCTTGACATTTGAGCTCCGTCCATGGCCGCGATGGGGGCCTACCAACTTTGAAGGAAGATGCAGCCAACCACAAAGACGACGAAGAGGGTGGCTTGGCTTCGACGTCCGACAATGGTCGGCCTGAATGTGGAGACGAAATCTTCGTCGGCGGCGACGGCAGGGGAGGTGTGGAGATTGAGCTCAAGTGGCTGCATTTGGAGGAGTAAGAGGGAGGTGGTTTTAGATTTTCAATTCTCTTTCATCTATTTCCATGTCAAACATCTATGTGTCAATTCACAATTGGCTCAGAATGCATAGATGCACGCCACGTCAGCTGCTATATGGCGCCCGCAACCCACTGAATATTTTTCGACTCCAAATACATGCACAAGATTAAAGTATGACCAGATGTATTGTTCTTTAGTGTATAAAAGTTCATGAAGACTAAATAATTTAGTATTTCATTCTACGCTTCAAGCCGAAACAAGTGGATTACGTCCAAAACCTTATCCAGAGACAACGAGTGGATTAAATCCCTTGAATTACAATTGCAAAAAACAACTACAGAATTCGTCACAAGAATCCTCACCATGTGGCCCTCGTTCGACATGTTCCGTGACCAGAACCTAAGACCGAAGTGACATATATATATATTTTCCCCTTCTTGGCTTGTCGGAAATTTGAATTAATTCATCACTTGTTATGTTTAGATTTTTGTCTTTAATGAATTCCATACTTTATTTTCAGGGATAATAGTGGGGCAGCAACATGCATGCTTCTGATAATCTTCATTTCATGTTTGCCTAGTACTATTTTTGAACTCTTCGAATGTCGCAAAAAGAAGAAGAAGAGCATAATACTCTTGCTCGAGAGACAAAAACTGTTAGAAAATTGGGAGAAGATGAAAATGAAATATGTTGGAAAATATGAAAAATAAGATCAGTTGTCCGAGACATGCAAGCAATATCCTTGAAGATAACTGGGTGCGATAAGCTTTATCGGGCTGACGGCTATACTCCCAAAATACAACAAACATCATTCCCTACACCGTAAAGAATAATAGGAGGAATATAGACAAATGCAGGGATAATGATACAGAAGGTCCCTGAACTTTATCACAATACACAATATAGTCCTTGAACTTTAGTTTAATGACAATTTTTTTTCTACCCCATTCAACAGTTTGATTACTGCAAAAAAATTAAGAAATAAGTCGATTTAATTGTTACTAAGTTTCTTTCAATAAAAGTAAGTCTAACGTACAAGTATAGTCCACCAGATTTGAGATTCAAAGAGTATTTAAGGGAATTGAGCGACCAAATGATATGTGTGTTCATACATCCAAACTGCATCAAGACTCCATCCATTTGTTTCATGAAAATGAATCATTTAAACAGTAATATAATAAAAAGGATCGCTTGTATTGTTTGAAATAATTAATAAATGAAAAATATTTTCATTTTCAATAGCAATTTATGTCTAAGTATTTTCGTGGACCAGGAAAATAATTTAAATTTATTCTTTTTATAAGTTGGACAGGAAACTAATATTAACACAACATTTTATATTAGTATGCAAACTAAATTACAAATATATAAGTTATGTGTATTTGAGACATGGAAAATCATAAACGACCTATAATCTATGAAGCACCGACACGTGCCAAGAGGCACCGTGTCAGTGTCGGACATGTGTCGCGTGTCCGACACGCGTCCGACACGCTCGGAAACGTCCGGACACGCGGTCAACGAGCCAGACTCGCCGGCGACACGCGAGTTCGGAGGAGGAGGAGAAGAGGATCTGGAGGAGCACGACAGATGTCAGCGAGGGAGGTGGGGGAGAGCATGCGCGCCAGGCGTGAGGTTGGAGAGGCGAGGTAGGCGTTTTGGACAATGAGGACAGTGACGGTGGAGCACTGGGTCAGATTAGAGGTGGTGGTGGAGAGGAGGGCGTGAAACAGCAGACCCCGCAACGAATAGTTTCACCAGATCTGGATTTTAGCGGCCTGAGAAATGAGAAGCCAAAGACGAAATGAACAAGAGCGACGACGTGCGGAGGCAGAACGAAACGGCAGACGAACTCGAAAGTTGTGAGTTCGATTGTCGCCGGCCGGTGGCGTCCAAGTGGGTGGTGAGAGACAAGGAAGCATGGTTTCGCCGGCCGATGGAGTCCAAATCGATGGAGAGAGAAGGAGATGAAAGATGCAGAGGGCTTCTCGCAAAGAAAATTGCGCCGAGGAGGGGGTGGTGAATATTGGGTGTTGGGTGCAAGACAACAGCTTGACATGACAAGACTTGGAGGTTTATGTTGCCATGTTATACAAAAGTTTGACAAGACAGAGGATAGAGAGAAAGAGCGTAGGGGAGGGCGGGTTAGGTGGAAGTATTGTGAATATTTTTTTTATTTAGAATTTTATGAAAGTAAAATAATTTTTCAAAAATATTTTATAAAATAATTTTTCGGTGATATATTTATAAAAATACATATTTAATATAAAACGTGTCCCCAACGTGTCGAAATTTTCTATTTTTTAGAAATGACGTGTCGGCGTGTCATGTCGTGCCGTGTCGCGTGTCCGTGTCGGTGCTACTTAGCCTATAATAGGTTAAAGCATCACGTTAATTATTTTTCAATTACGTTACTCAATATGATTAATGTCTAGAATTTTATAGAATATAAGGGTAAACATTGATCCAGCGCAGACCCTAGAACCGGATCGGATCGACACTTGCGGGCCGGTTCCAAGGTCAAGGTGCTGAACCGAACTACAGGACCGACTCTTTTCGGATCCTTCACCTACCCTTATTGAACATATTTTAACTATATTCATTGATTGTTTTATTTTCAGGCGGTTAAAATTTAGAGCAATCTTTTATGGATAAATGGGGAGTGAAGTTCTATAATTCATGTTTTATGTGATCTAGTATCCTAGAAAATCTCTAACTTTAGCTCTTATCTCAATTCTACCTTTTGTCTCATAAAAACCTCCAACTTTAGGTTTAATCCCAATTCTACCATAAACTTTTTTTTTGTCACATAACAAACCCTCAACTTTAGATCATATCCCAATTTTACCCAATTTTTTTTTTCATATGAAAAGCTCCCAACTTTAGATATTGTCTCAATTTTACCATCTGGTTCCAATATTATCCCAAAATTTTAAAAGTCCCATGAAAAATCACAAACTTTTACTTGAGTCGCAAATGCGCTCCTATTAACCTTCCATCCAAAACTTCTCGTTGGTAACAGAGAAATGAAAAACTCCCAAGCACGAGCAATTCGAGCGTCTAGAGTGCGAGCTCTCTGACCGCGAGAGATGAAACATTCCCAAGCACGAAGAGAATCGAAGATCGAGTGCAAAATCACTAAGGGCCATCTGGACAAAGGGTTAATGGAGGCAGATTTAGGACTCAAGTAAAAATTGATGATCTTTTATGAGACAAAAAAATTAGAGTAAAATTGAAACTGGACCTAAAATTGAGATTTTTTTATGAGACAAAAAATAAAGTTTAGGGTAGAATTGGTATTGGACCTAAAGTTTAAGGTTTTTTATGAGACAAGAAAAAGTTTAGGGTAGAATTGAGACTGACTAAAGTTGGGGATTTTTTTGTATGGAACAAAAATAATTATGATAGAATTGGGACTGCACATAAAGTTTGAGGTTTTTTATGAGACAAAAGGTACAATTGGGGCAAGAGCTAAAGTTGGAGGCTTTCTAGAGTGTTATGTCTGTTTTATGTTACGTATTTTAAAATTTTTATTATTTATCTTAATTTACGTGTTCATCTTCTATGGATTGTTGCTTTTGGCAAGTGGAGATTTCTGTTGTTGCTGTTGAGAAAAATCCCTACTTGATTTTGAAGTTGACAAAACAATTCATAATATCTAATATCTATGTTAATGTAGTGGAATACTTATTTTGCAGATTGTCCTTATGTACATTCATTTGTTAAGGAATAGTTACACATGATTCAATCTGGTAGACGAGGGTCATACGTTGTCTTAAGGAGCTCAGACGATGTCGTAAAGCTCAAGCTCCGAGGAGTATCTCGGATGCAACGATCAGATTATCATGAGATATTTTCGAGATAATTTATATAAGATATTAAATTATCACAACGACTAGCAAATCAAGCTGGATTCGTTCTTGAAGATTATCAATCATGAAGATCATTCAAGAGCGAGGATTAAGGAAGAAGAGGATTGCTTACCATACGAAATTTTTTATCTTTGGAAACCCTAATCATGATTGTATGGGCACTCTGATCTAACGGGAGATTCTAATTTTGGTAATCTCAACGGCTACGAAATCCTTTGTATACAATCTCATCTAAACGGGAAGTTTAGAGAGTGACGCAGCGTTCAGCGATAAACAGCAATGAAATCTTGCTAGAGAGAGTAATCTCGAAGTTCTGTATTCAAAAATAAAATATCTGTCTTTCAAAACATAAAAGAATGCCTTTTATATGAGGCATTAACTCTAACAACAAACCCTATCATTAAATTCGCAAAATTACTAAATTGCCACTGGTAATAAATTAAATTCGAAAAAGAAAAGAAAATTCGAAAACTCCATCTAGACGACCTCGAATAGCCGAAATCAGCCTTTAGTCACGGCCAAAGGCCGTGAAAATTGATCAGGATGCCGTTTCGCTTTAGACGGCCGAATTTGAGCTCGATCCCATGTTGTCGACCCGGTTCGCCGGTTCTAGTCGCCATACCGTTTCACCTTCCGATTGGACTTCTTCCTGTCAAATTGATTTAGAAATGCAGCACTAATACATTCTGCATCATTCTCCTCCACTTGAGAAAAACTCGTCCTCGAGTTAGAAGCAGAATCAGGATACATCGGCTCGTTGGACTCGTGAAATGGTGACAAATCAGCAACATTGAAAGTGTTAGATATACCCATGCTATGTGGAAGGTCGATCACATAAGCATTGTCATTAATCTTCCTGCCGATAGTGTAAGGCCCATACTTCTTCTGCTGCAATTTGCTGTAAGATCCATCTGGTAACCGCTCTTTATGAAGAAATACCATCACCTGATCACCAACTTCAAACACCTGCTTTCGTCGGTGTTTATCCGCGGTTGCCTTATACTTCTTATTAGCTTCCTCCAGCTTCTGTTTAACTTCATGATGGACCTCTACAATCTGTTTAGCCATATGATCTGCTATTGTACTCTTGTCTGCTTGCTTAGGCAATTGTACCAAGTCCAGAGTATGTTGAGGCGCCTTCGTATACACAATAGAAAAAGGTGACCTGTCAATAGAACTATGGACAACATTATTATAAGCAAACTCCGCTTGAGATTAAGCAACATCCCACTATTTCGGCTTATCTCCATAGATGCTTCGAATCAAATTGCCGAGCGTTCGATTAACCACCTCTGTCTGTCCATCAGTTTGCGGGTGTGCAGTGCTACTAAAATTCAAAGAAGAATCAAACAGCTTCCACAAAGTCCGCTAAAAGTGTCCTAGGAATTTGCTATCTCTATCAGAGGCAATAGATTTAGGCACACCATGCAAACGAACAACCTCCTTAAAGAATAATCTGGCCACACTTACTGCATCAGAATTTTTTCGACAAGGAATGAAGTGTGACATATTGGAAAATCTGTCAAACCACCACAAAAACAGAATCCACGCCTCTTTGGGTTCGTGGCAATCCAAGCACAAAATCCATGGACAGATCTTCCCATATATTTTCAGGAACAGGTAAAGGCATATACAAACTTGTATTTTTAGATTGCCCCTTAGCAGTTTGGCAAACATAACACTTTTGCACATACCTGCTGACGTCTCTGCGCAACTGGGGCCAGTAAAATCACTCTCTAACTGCAACAATTGTTTTGTCACGTCCTAAATGTGCAGCTAATCCACCTTCATATAAGTCACGAATGACCTTCTCTCGTAATGATGTCCGAGGAAGATAAAGCTGATTACTACGCATTAAATATCCATCATGCACATAAAACTCCTGCACAGGGTGATTAGAAGCACATGACTCTCAAATCTGCCCAAAATCCCCATCTTCAGTATAACAGTTTCTCAACTACTCAAACCCCAGAATATCTTGGCTTAAATTAACTAACAAGTCAGCTCTTCTGCACAACGCATCAGCTACCACATTTTGCGCACCTGATTTATGCTGTAATCTGAAAGGAAATTTCTGCAAAAATTGACACCAACGTGCATGCATATCTTTGCTAATTCTTTTCTGACTATTCAGATATTTCAAAGCTTCATGATCAAAATACAACACGAATTCCTTTCCAATCAGGTAATGTTTCCAGGTCTTTAGAGCCCTTACGATAGAACAAAATTCCTTGTCATAAGTACTCCATTTCTGCCTTGCATCGCTAAGCTTCTCACTGAAATAGCAAACTGGTTTGCGCTCCCGAGATAAAACCGCTCCTATGCCCACTCCACTAGCATCACAGTCTACTACAAATAGTTTATCAAAATCAGGTAAAGCAAGAACAGGCGCAGTACATAACTTCTCTTTCAGTATAGCAAAACTGTTCATTGCTTCTTCCCCCCATAAAAATTTCCCTTTCTTTAGACACTCTGTAATTGATGCTGCAATAGTGCTCATCCACTTTCTCCTTTAGAACCTCACTCATGTTAGGATTCATCATGTAGTGCGGGAGATTAGGCAAACTAGCACCAGGGATTAGATCAATATGGTGCTGAATATCACGCATAGGAGGTAACCCATCCGGGATCTCTTCGGGCATCAACTCACTAAATTCTTTCAATAAAGGCCTAACAGCTTCAGGCTGCTCCTCCACTTGTATTTTCGTCCCTCCCTCAATTACTTGTTTCATGACCAGTGCATGAATTTGTCGAGTCTCTTTAAGTTCAGATTTAAATTTCCTTGTAAGAGTAAGGAAGTTATTGCCTACAGTCAGTCTGCTTTTATTCTTCGGGGGCAGCAACGCATACTTCACTCCATCCTTCACGAAATTGTACTGATTACTTCTCCCCGAATGCTGAGCATCTACATCAAATTGCCACGGCGTCCCAAACAACACGTGGCATACATCCATATCCACCACATCACAGTATATCGCATCACAATACTTACCAATGGAGAATGGGATCTTATATCGTTCAGTCACCTGAATGCAATCTGCCTCAGATTTAATCCACCCTAACGTATAAGGGTTATGATGTTTCTCTACTGGTATCTCCAGCTTCTTTACTGCTTCCTTCCCAATGATATTCTCTATACTCCCACTATCAATAACCATAGAAAATATCTTACCCAGAATAGTGCATCTAGTTCGGAATAATTGATGGTGCTGCGAATCATCTTCATGTTTTGGGGTTAGTATCATCCTGTGCACTACACAATTTCGTTCATCCTCATCCTCATCTTCAAAGTCTTCCTCCTCCCCATCAGGCTCACAGCAATATTCTTCTTCCTCATCCTCTCTCGCTGCCACATTAACCGTCCTTCTCTGAGGGCATTCATTAGACTTGTGTCCAGGCTGATTACACTTATAACACTTTATCGCCCCTGGTTTAGCATAAGGATTAGGGTTCGCGGATTTCTGAACTTGCGATCCTTTATCCCTTGGCTCGTTTATAGGGCGCTTTTCTGCCGCCTTATCTTCCTGATTTGGCCCTGCGTTATAGCGATTGTTGAAGCCGCCTCTCTCCATCGAACTGCCCGAACTGTTGCCTTTATAATTCTCGTATCCTCTTTTACCCCGTTCTTGTTGCATTAATTCCGCCTTCATCTCCATATTCTTCGCTTCAGTTAAATTTCGCAAAAATTACCCCCCAATTTTATCTCGAATGAAGGGCTTTAGTCCATCAAGGTATCTCGCCACTTGCTGTCCCTCTGTCTTCGATAGGTTATTTTGCTCCGCTAATCTCATAAATTCAGCCATATACTCATGTACATTCCGATTGCCCTGCTGGCAACGTTGATACTGCTGGAACATAATCTACTCATAATCGTGCGGTAGGAATTCTTGTCTCAGCAGCCTCTTCATTCTGTCCCAAGTCCGGACTCTCTCTTTTCCTTCTCGTTCCCTTTTGTTCTGCAATCTCTCCCACCATGCAGACGCACCCCCTTTTAATCTACATGCCACTAATCGCACTTTTTTCTTACTATGGGTCTCCATATAATCAAAGAATCTGTCTATATCAGCAATCCAATCCAAAAATTTCTATATTCCCAGACTTCCATTAAAATAAGGAATATCGACCTTTAACTTAAAGTTGTTACCTTCGCGATCATCATAACGCCGTCTTCTGTCTCTTCCATCATATCCCCGTCGAAACCCTCCATGACGATTTCTATCGCCATAACCAGCGTTATCTTCATCGAAAATTTCGTCTTCCTCTTCTTTTGAGCTCCCTGAAAATACAGGGTTATTGTGTCTGCGGACAGGAACATGCCTATCGACAGGATCACCGTGAGCAACATCTACACCCGACCTTCTGTCATTTCGCCGATTCCGGTTCACATCAACGCCGAAACCTTCAAATCGATCCACCAATTCATCAAGTCGTTCTTCGTTGCGATGAAATCTCTGACTGAATTGTTGATCCAGGCGCTCCATTAAACGCTGCTCCAAACGTTGCAGCGCGTCGTCCCCAAGGGTTCCAGTCTCCTGAGCTTCGTCACGAAGACCACCGCCATTTGCCATAGGCTCTGATAGAACCTGACGCAGCGTTCAGCGATAAACAGCAAGGAAATCTTGCTAGAGAGAGTAATCTCGAAGTTCTGTATTCAAAAATAAAATATCTGTCTTTCAAAACATAAAAGAATGCCTTTTATATGAGGCATTAACCTTAACAGCAAACCCTATCATTAAATCCACAAAATTACTAAATTGCCACTGTTAATAAATTAAATTCAAAAAAGAAAAGAAAATTCGAAAACTCCATCTAGACGACCCCGAATAGCCGAAATCAGCCTTTAGTCACGGCCAAAGGCGATGAAAATTGATCAGGACGCCGTTTCGCTTTAGAAGGCCGAATTTGAGCTTGATCCGATGTCGTCGACCCGGTTCGCCAGTTCTAGTCGCCATATCGTATCGTCTTCCGATTGGACTTCTTCCTGTCAAATTGATTGAGAAACGCAGCACTAATACATTCTGCATCAGAGAGTGATCCTCTAGAGACCTTGCGACGGCTAGTTTGATGATGGAGGAGTATAAAAGGAGACCTCAAGGCTGAAGAGAAGACGAGAGTCAAGAATCTACAATTCCAAAGTTCACGAAAGCTTCAATATCCTTCATATATTCTTGATCCAAACAATGTAATACTTAGAGGTTTATATCCAAGTGAGAGAGTATTAGACGAAAAGTCTATCGACTCAAGAATCGTCACCGTGTTGTAGCCTCTAGGCTATTTACTAGTAAAATCTAGCCGATTTGCTGTTATCGTGAAGAAGTGGATGCAGGCTTGAACAAAGCCGAACCACTAAAAATATCGTGTGCAAATCTCTCTATCCCTTAGCTTTTACTTACTACATCTCAAAGGTTATTGCATACACGTGAATCTGAATATATTGTTGTTCATGCTCAAATTCTGACTTGGTTCTAAACTCGTTTATTTTAATTCCGCATTGTTTTAATGAGTTCTTTGAAATCACCTATTCACCCCCTCTAAGTGATAACGCTAGCCCCAACAATTGCCAGGGATGAGTTGGATAATTCCACTTTAGATTTTTTTTTTGTTTTTTTAACGGTATTTTACTTCTCGCGTTTTGTTGCTAAGCATTGCGGTTCTAAATATTGTGTGTAGATGGATATGTACTTTAAAAGAGTAAGTTTGTCATTTTAATGAATACAAAAAATTAACCCAAAAAAAAAGAACAATCAACCGATTCCTTGGATTGGACAGGACCTATACGATCAGACCACTGTCGGTTCCGGGTTTTACACGATCGATTTCAGGTTCTAAAATCTGGGAACCGATCCTATGCGGGCGAGTTGCAATTTTTAGGATTGGACCGGCTCAACCCTGAAACCGCTCACCCTTGTCGTGACCCTTCGGAGTGGAGCGGAGGTAGGGTTTAGAGGTGATTGCCGATGTCTATGGATTCGATGCGATCTGTGGAATCGGCTTGGACTCTCCCAAGTCTTCACCTCGCGCGACGACGGGATTTAAGAATCGAGTTTGACCTTAGGTGCGGTCGGGTGACATGTGCGTAGGTGTACATGCATTCGGAGTTGCCACCGATCTTTGGGGAAGGTAGATCGGGAACCTCGTTGGGAGGTGGGAGAAACCGTACGACTCAAACGGAACCAGAGATTTGGGATCGGGAACTTAGTTACGCCAATGCTGCCATTGACGCCCTTTCGGTACATAAGTTGAGTGATTTCCTAACTATGATTTCATGCATATGGCTCAAGATAGAGAAGGCTCTAGAACTTAGGAGTTCATGCAGATGAAAATATCTAGCCTATTAATCACAATCAATGAAAATAAATGCGCAACCAAGAATCCAATGCCGTGTATATAAAACTCATGAAATCAACATGGTATCCCTAGTAAAGCCCTAAGGGCTTAGAGAAGGGGTGTTTAGGAGTTCGAAAGGAGTTTGGGATGATTTGGAGGCGATTTACTCATCGGGGGGGCAAAATCGTCATTTTAGGAGATAATTTACCCAAATGGGCAAAATTATATGGGACTTTCCATCCTTCATTTCTCATTCACTCTCCATGGGATTATACATCAAAATCCCAACAAAAACAAGACCGACGAAGTATAGGATCATGTTCAGATATGTATAAGGAGTAGATTAAACCAAGTTTTAAGTGAAATGGTTGAGCAAAACAAAATCCGCCATTAACGACGGAGCTCAAAAGCTTCAATGGCTCTCACCTTATTCGGCTGTCAAAATGGATACCGCGGGGTTTGGGATGATCGTTAGACCTGCAGGAAGCTCATGGAACATGCTGTGAGCTTCGGTTCTACCTCCAACTCGACGATGAAGACCTCGAAGTTTTTCCGAGCTATCCGTCCATGGCACCCAGAGAGTTTTTTTTTTCTGTTCTTTCTCTCAAAACGCCTCTCTTAGTCGTCTTCCTCTCTCTCTGGGTCTGTGTGTTGCTTCGACGAATGGCCCGCTAGCTCAGTCCACCGAGCTCTTTCTCTCGGTTCAGTGCGATCATAGTGGCCACGCCTCGGGCTGCGACGACGGCGACCACCTCAAGACCCTTTGCTCGCTGCTCTTCACTAGCTCTCCGTATGGAAGGAGCCCCGGACCAAACCAAGAAGAAGACGAACCGTCCGTAGATTTTTTTTTTTTAACTGGAGCTCTCCCCTCCCCTTTGCTCTCTATCCTCTTCTTTTGTGCGCGCATCCCCAGAGTTGGTTACGCCAGCTCGTATTTTTGTCTTTACATGAAAGGAAAACCTTCTAGATTATTTTTGGTTTTAAATTATTACATGTGTATTATGAATTGAGGTCCAATTAAGTATAAAAGCATTGAATTTTTGAGATAATTTCGGGTGTAAATTGACAAATTGAGGCCCTTAATGATCAAACTTCGTGAATCCGACTTTGCCAACGAGTTACCCAAAGCCGATTATGCTTGGGTAAAGGCCCAATTTTGTTTGAAAATGACCAGTTGCACATGAGTTCAAAATGAGCACTAAATCGCAATTTCAAATAAATCCAATTTTCTGATAAGCTCGATTCGTGAAATTGATTTGACTACAATGCAATTAAAGGTGTAAGAACCAAATGTCATAACTGGACCGAAGTGAAAAGTAAACTAGAAAGGACTCAATTTGTGATTTTGTTCTCTTAAGGACTCAATTGCAAAATTTTGGAAATCAAGGCTCCTAATCAAATTTTCGAGGTTTAAAGTGACCAAAATGCCATTCAAATTAAAATAAAACCAACGACTATTTTTTTAATATTTTTTTGGTCACAAAATTAATTTTTTTATGATTTTTTGGGTATTTTCCTAATATATGAAAAATATTGAAAAAGAAGAAAATTATTTTTTGTTCAAAATTGGTTTTTTAGGCTTGGCTAAGGCTTCCGAAACTGATTTTGTAACTTTTTGACTTTTTTTTAAATGAATTTTCTATTAATTTTCTAAGAAAAATGTGATCAAAATTCAGCTGTCAACGACCCTTAATATAATATATTAACATGAATTTTTTTTATGTGTATCATTTACAATAATAAGTTTGTAGTAATGATCCTTGTGTCGTTCAAAACTAGTAATTGCGTTTGCCTCTCTCTCTCTCTCTCTCTCTCTCCACAGGATGTGTAGCATTTTGTCATCACTCATCCTCTTTTCAACAATCCACGTCACTAAGTTTCCAAGGTGAACCCATGCAACTTTCGATTCCCAATACATCGCAGGACAAACGCCATTTCAACGTTAAAAAGCCTCCCTCTCTCTTCCTCTCACTTCGCCACTAGCAAAAGTTACTGAGAAAAGCTCTGCTTTTCAATAGCTGGAGCTCCTCCTCTGCTCCCATGGCTTCCCGCTTCCCAATGTCACTCTTCGCACTATCTGCGATATTTCTCTCGGCAACACTCGCTCTCAACACCACCACCACCACCACCGTCGCCGCCGCCGCCTCCTCCTCCTCCTCCTCTTCTTCAACCTCTCTCACCACCCACCATCTCTCTTCCGTCAAATCATTCTGCTCACGCACACCCTATCCAGACTCTTGCTTCGACTCACTAAAGCTCTCCATCTCCATTAGCCCCAACATCCTCACCTTCCTCCTCCAGACCCTCGAAGCCGCCATCTCCGATGCCGCGAAGCTCTCCAACATCCTCCAATCCGCAGGCCACGGGAACATCGTGGAGAGACAGAGAGGCACGATTCAGGACTGCCGGGAGCTGCACCAGATCACGGTGTCCTCCTTAAAGAGATCGGTCTCGCGGGTCCGGGACGCCAACGCCCGGAAACTGTCCGACGCGAGGGCCTACCTCTCCGCGGCCCTCACGAACAAGGACACTTGCCTGGAAGGCCTGAGCTCCGCATCAGGGTCGCTGAAGCCACTGCTTGTGAGTTCACTCATCAGCACTTACAAGCACGTCAGCAATTCCCTGTCCATGATCGCAAAACCGGACACCCCGAAGGGGAGAAAAGGCCGCCGGTTGATGGGCTATCCGACGTGGCTGTCGCGTAAGGACCGCCGGATCGTGCAGAGCTCCGGCGACGAGTACGACCCGAGCGAGGTCATCACGGTCGCAGCCGACGGGTCAGGAAACTTCACCACCATATCCGATGCCATCGATTTTTCTCCTAACAACAGCTATGAACGGACAATCATTTACGTGAGGGAAGGCTTTTATCAAGAGAACGTGCAAGTCCCGAGCTACAAGACCAACATTGTGTTGCTGGGGGATGGAGCCGGTCTCACCATCATCTCCGGGGACAGAAGTGTGGCTGATGGTTGTACCCCATTCAGATCTGCAACTGTTGGTAAACGTCTCATTAAATTCTAGCTAAGTTAACCTACGCTCAATGTGCTGTTCCATTAAATGGCAACTAATATTTTTTTGTTGTTGATTGGGTTGACCATACATTGAATGAATATTGAAGTCCGGGCCTAGATTCCTGATACCCATTTCTGGGTTGCTCTGTTTTTGTTCCTTCTTTGCTTTTTCTGATACGTTTTCGTTTTTTCTTTTGGTTTAATGTGTTTTTTGCAGCGGTTTCGGCCGATGGCTTCCTTGCCAGGGACATAACCTTTGAGAACACGGCCGGGCCGGCAAAGCACCAAGCAGTCGCTCTCCGAATCAACGCAGATTTCGCCGCGCTCTACAGGTGCTCCATCAATGCCTACCAGGACACTTTATATGTCCACTCCTTCAGGCAATTCTACAGGGAGTGCGACATCTCGGGGACCATAGACTACATCTTCGGCAACGCGGCCGTCGTCTTCCAGGGCTGCAACATCATCTCCAGACAGCCTCTGCCAGGCCAGTTCACGGTCGTGACGGCCCAATCCCGAGACACCCCGGACGAGGACACGGGGATCTCGATCCAGAACTGCACGATCCAGCCCTCGGACGACCTGTCGGCGGAAGTGAAGAGCTACCTCGGGAGGCCGTGGAGGATCTACTCGAGGACCGTGGTCCTCGAGTCCTACATCGACGGGTTCATCGACCCGAGAGGGTGGGCCGAGTGGTCTGGCGACCAAGGGCTGGACACCCTGTACTATGGGGAGTACGAGAACAATGGACCTGGCTCAGGCACTGAGGGCAGAGTCACTTGGCCTGGGTATCACATCATGGACTACTACGACGCCTCCAACTTCACAGTGTCTGAGTTCATCACTGGTGATGAGTGGTTGGAGTCCACTGCATTCCCTTACGACGATAGCATTTGAAAAAAGCTTCAATTTTGGTCATCTGGGTAACTTCTAAATTGCATTGTATCTTTACCCAAATCACCATCCAAAATTGACTGCTCAGTAAGAGCCATGACTTACAGGACAGACAGAAACTTTCTCGTGAGTGTATATGTATGTGGCCACGTTAAATGGGAGTCAATATTTGATTGCCATTAAGAGGAATAAGATATCTTTCATGGGACAATCTATGTGAGGCATTGGTGCTGTCCCATCCCTACCGACAAAACATATCGATGTAGACCGGAAAGGAGAGGTTCTCGTTTCGGGCTGTAGAGCGACAGCGACTATCCGGCAACTGTCTTCGGCGAATCCGCTGACAAAATCTTGCGAAATGAGTATGGTCGTTGCTATATTTCTTGCACTGCAATCTACTGATAACATTTAGATGCTGCAAGATGAAATTACTTAATAACATCACCAAGATAAGTATCAGCTAGACAGGAGGACGAGCACGATCAAATTAACATGGCTCGACCCCTCTTCATATATTTCGACAGTCGATATCCACGCCGATGATGTCGGCTTGAACTATCAAGGCGGAAAAGGACGACGCGGGCGCCATGTGAACCGACACCTCTAGTTACGGCATTGAACAGGATATCTGTACTGCAGGGGCATCAGATCCATGACTCAAAATGCACCAACCAAGACGTATGTCCGTCTCGATCAGCGATTCCCTTCAACACCAGGTGAAGACTGATTTGATGAGTCAACACCAAAAGGAGCCAAAGAACCAAGTAAAACCCATTCTGAGTATGTCGTTTTGAGGGGACTTGTGGGAGGAGCATCACCGAGCCCAAAGCATGTGGAGTCACGAACTCGCCACCTTCTTCTTGCTTTTCTATGGAAAACGCGCCCCGGCTTTTGTCGTTTTGGAGATGCGTCTGGTGGGAAATTCCCAAGTTGCAGAAAACAACGTCGGGGGGACTGTGGAGGCAAGTGGAATTGCTATTGAGCTTGTGATGGACCTTACAACGTTTGACTGCTGGTTTCAGAAGTATCCTTGTGGTTCCCGGCGCCGTCGCCTTCCTCGTTTGTCTTTATCTATTTTTTTATTTTTTTTTGGCAAAAGTCTTGATCTATTTGATTGCGGAGAAAATTGAATGGGATTTACTCCTTCGGACCAACTCTAATGGTGCTGAAACAACTCCATCGGTTTAGGCCCCTTTTGTCTCACGAAATTGAAATGATGAAAAGTTTTGATTATCTTGCATGTGGTTGGACTTTGCAAAATTTGTTTGGATCATTTCGCCATTCTTTTTTTTTTTCGAAATAATATTTCATTCACTTTCTCAATCGAAATACAAGAGAGAAACGTCTTAGTTCAAGAAGCATAACTTCAAACCAACACAAATCCAAGACAATTTCAAAACAAAATAAGCTCAAGGTAACAAAGAGAAATCATCAGAATAAGGTTATAGGTCACACGCTAAAAAAATACACCTATGACTTCTTCATACCAAAATCGGCGGCCGATCATTAAATCCGTCTTTAGTAATGAGCACACACTGAGAACTCCATGTGATACTACGGATTTACTTTTCGGCGGTGTGTGCCTATATTTGGCGTCTCCAACATCATTACCGAGTAGAGTAAAAAGGTTGAACGAACATAGATCTGGTACTTTGAGAGAGAAACATTCACAAAGCTCCTCTGATCTCCTTCAAAACTTGTTCACCATCGAAACCCGAGGAAAGCAAAGTCCCAAAATCATACACATAAAAAACCCCAAATTTAAACTAGATCGGGATAGAAATCTCCCCGAAATGGGAGAGAGAAGCTTCCAGATCTAGATTAAATTGGAAAAGAAAAGCTCCCAAACGAAAGAAAATCAAGAAAATGAAATAGAGAATGAAAACAAATAAAGAAGAATGGGAGAGAGGGAGAGAATGGGACAAGACCCTCTATCTCCCTCGTGAACAAAGCTTTAGGGGAAAAAGAGGAGGCAGAGGTTGTTGGGAAAAAAAAAATCCTAGGGGAACAACAAGGAAATAAATTTTCGATCATTTCGCCATTCTATTGCCCAAAAAATTATGCCTTTTGTTATAAGAAAAAAATTCGAGACTCACATACAACCTAGGGACCACCGACCTAGAACTTTGGAGGTCGGACTTGAGACCTAGGGTATCGGCCCAAAGACCTCAACCATCTAACCCATAGAAACTATCTACCTGAGACTGTCTCTTGACCCGTAGGTCTTGACACAAGATTAGTATTCTAGCTCTTTTAGAGTGATATCTTACTGATGGCTTGGGCCCCCTCGGAAGGAGGCCTTCTTCGCCTTCCACCTAAAAATGTGGGACCCTACGGGCTAATCAAGATCCTTGACCCCTCATAAAGGGGACATTAATAGCCGAACTCAAAATCTTGGCCTAAACCCTGGATTGGAGATACATCAAGCGCTGGACTTGAAACCTTAAGCTAGGATTGGGGGATAGGGTTTTGGGGGGAAAAGTATAAAAAAAAAGTCATAAACTTGTTGCATCAGTATCAATTCAATCCTAAATCCTTTAATTTGATCAATTTAGTCCTAAAATTTTTTGCATTGGTACTAATTCAGTCAATCCGTCCAATTTAGGCCGAAAATCACCGATGTGGACACCGGCTGTTTTACGTGGTACAGCCAGCACTGATGTGGACATTCTTTTATACAATTTTATTGAATTTTTTTTCCTCCCCCCCCCCTTTTTTTTGCCAGTGGATGGTCGCTGACAACTGGCCCTAGGCCATGGCTAGTAAGGCTATCACGGCGGGGTCCCAGACTCGCCGCCTTCTTAGGCTAATCGTATTATCTGCTTTAATCTTATATTATAGACAATAGATGGCGCATGCGAAAGCTATTCAAACTAAAAACAAGCAGTGGGCCACATAAACCACTCACAAGCGCTTGCAAACCAAAAAGGCAGGCACGATACCTAAAAAGCGTATGGCCTTTTATAGGGTTTCCCTACCGGTAACAAGCAGCAAGTTCATTCAACAAATTGGTCTAAAATACTATATATTATATCTTATAAAGGGTTGGATTACATCGTCTTCAAGAAACAGATCAAATCGATATGCTAGGAGGATTATACAAGGAAAAACTACTTCGAGTACTTAACGTCGTTGTCCTTTTGGGGTTCCATTGCCGCCGTCCATGTCCACTACTTCTCAAATGGCTGATTCCTATTTGAAAAAGGGTGAATCAATAGGAGTGAGCCGAAGCTCAGCGAGTAGATACGCTCTAAACCAACTGACTAATCTATCTATTCGTCGAACGATCAAACAGAAACCACACACGTATCAAGTAGACTCAATAGGCAAACCGCACGCACGACATCCAAGACAGACAGTCAATCATGCATGAATGAGACTCGATGACGACTTCACGCATCGTGACACAAAGAACCCCATGAGCATGATTATGCACACAATCCGTTTAGTTTCCACTTTAGAACCGAGTACCGTGGGACACAGGCCATGGTTTCATGAGGTACACAGGCCTCATTTATATCCTAGGGACATAGGCCTCAATTCTGGGTTTTACTCCAGCTTATCGTCCATGGGACACTGGCCATGGGAATCTTGAGGGATACAGACCTCATTTCTATCCGAGGGACACATGCCTCGATTTTCCCTACTTCGGGACTCCATTCCAATGGGACACAGGCCGTAGACTTCCCAATTTCCACTTAGGCTCCCACGGGGTATCGTCCGGACACAGGCGGACATTTATCTCGTCCTCGTCGGGACACAAGCCTACAGGACCCTCAGTTCATTACATTTTCTCAATCCCAAATGCAAGCCAGACATCAACCCCATACGCAAACAACTTCGAACTCATCAGGCAATGAAATCAATCAGACGAACTAGACCGCCCACTTTTCAGACCACAAACAAAACGCATGCTTCGATACTTAATTGCAATGCAACTTGACACCACTGCATGACCATTCGGGGCCACCAAACACTGCACAGGCCACACGAATACACGACTTCAAGGCCGAACACCAACCTACCAAACAAGTCACATACACCACACGGCCACGAGGCCGAACACCCCAATGCAAGACAAACATCACACAGACTCCGATCATCCAACCATGATATCTCGCACGCCAATTAAGCAACACGACCACATGCCTTGTACATAAATACCTCAAGCAGATAAATCCAAATACAATCGGTTAGTCTCGCCCAATCGGCAAACTAATAGGCAGTCTAGTGGGAAGGGGTAGAAGTTCTACTTGCCTTAGGTCCTTGACATGTCAATAGGCTTAGGCCGCCACTTCCTTCCTCTCCTGTATACGCACGGCCGAACCTCCCATGAGCCGTCCAACTTCAATTCACTTCAAATCAATGACAATTGAAACAATCAGACCTTAGAACTAACTTACCCAAGATCCGAGGATGCTAGATCAAGCGACGGATCGTCCGAATAAACTCATTTCCTAGCTCATGCAAGACGAACTTCAATCTCAAATACCCATTTCTAAATTTGACGATCCGAGCTAAAACGAACGACGATTTGACAGAATAGGGTCAAGGATCGATAGACACTTGCCTTGTGGTTGCCAACGAAAAAAACAGGAGTTGAATTGACGAAGAACGAAGCTCAGGCAGCCTCCTTTCTCCCTTGACGTCGCACGGGCCGAGCAAGTGGAGGAGGAGGGATGGCGTGCGGCTGAGTGAAGGGGAACAGAGCTGAGGTCGAGCTGTGGTGTCGTCGGAGCCGCTGGTGGTGTGTTCGAGAGGAGGGAGGCGTCGCGGGCGAAGCCATCGAGGAAGAGAGCGAGAGAGAGATCGGGCAAGGGGTGTGCGGGTCTTCAAGTGGCGAACAAGGGGCTGAGGTCGACGAGGTGAATTCGAGGGATGGAGAAGCCGCCGCCGCCGTAGCGAGCTCGAGCAAGGCGACGAGGAGTCAGGCATGGGGGGAAGCTCTTGGGTAGAGAGGTCGAGAGAGAAAAGAGAAAAGGGAGCGTCCATCAAGAAGAAGAAGAGATAAAATAAGAGTAGAGAGAGAGGGTGAGGCCCTATATAGGGTGGGTGAGATGGGCGGTGGCTAGGGGGCTGTCCTCCAGAGGTTTCGCGGTTTAATTCTGACGCAATTCTAACTTGAACCTAAAATATACCATCAAAGATCTGTGTTGACTTCCAACAGTCCTTTGCTTAACTTTCATCGTGCTCGCCACCATACTTCAATTCAATCGTCCATCGCTCCAAGAAAATTAAATCCCGAAGTCATAATCTCCTTTAGTCCAAGTCCAATACGCTTAATAATCCAACTTGCGAAAATTCCGTTTGTCACAAAGGCCCCCTTGCCGGGCCTTGCATCGAGGAGGCTGACCCTCGCCCAAGCGAGGGCTAGGGTGAGGGAAAGGGAATGGGCAAGGGTTGGCCTTACCAAATCTAGTGAGGGGGCCTCACTAGCCATCGGCAAAAAGCAAAGGGGAAGGAAAAAAGGAAAAGAAAAGATTAAAAATTACAAAAAACTGTCCACATCAACGCCAGTTGTGTCACGTAGAACGAACGGTGTCTACGTTAGCGATTTTTGGCCTAAATTGGCCAGATAGACTGAATTGATATCAATGCAAAAATTTTAAGACGAAATTGGTCCAATTGAAATGTATATGACTGAATTAGTACCAATGAAATAGGTTTAGAACTTTTTTGATACTTTTCCCGAGTTTTGGGGTTGGAGTTGGGAGCTTGGTCTCAACCCTGAGCTAGAGTAGACTTTGGAATTGATCGGACCGACACTTGCGATCCGATTCCAGGGTCAAGGTGCTGAACCGAACTGAAGAACCGACTCTTTTCAGATCTTAAATCTACCTTGGATGTAACCCTTTTTAACTATATTTGTGGTTTGTTTTGTTTTCAGACCGTTAAAATTTGGATCAATCTTTTATGGATGTATGGGGAATGAAGTTCTAGAATTTTAGTTTATGTCACGTACTTTAAGATTTTTATTATTTATTTCATTTTACATGTTCATCTTTTATGGGTTGTTGCCTTTTTCAAGTGGAGATTTCTGCTGTTGCTTTAGCTTTTATTTTGCTTGACTAAGGGATGAGTTGGATAATTCCGTCACTTCACATTTTCGTTTGTATTTTAAAGATATTCTTCTTCTCGCGTTTGTCGATAAGTGTGGTTCTAAATATTGTGTGTTGATGGATATGTAAATTCGTCCTTTTAATGAAAAATTGAACCAAAAAATGAAGAAGAATCACCGGTTCCTTGGATCGGATCGGACTGGAACAATAGGCCAAACCAGAGTTGGTTCCAAGATTTACATGGTCGATTTGAGATTCCAAAATATGGGAACTGGGAACCGGATCGGAGCCCTCCCGGAACCAGACCGACTGGCCACTTCGGTCTGGTCTGAGCGATTCTCGATCTAGTTGGTCCATTATGCTTAGCCCTACTACACATCCTATGAAAGTGTGGAGAGCGAGAGAGAGGCAAATGCTTTGCCCGATAATTGCACAAATTTATAAGTGAAATCGATACACATAAAAACAAATCATATTAATGTATAATTTAATAGGGGTAAGCAGTTTCTAGGTTGGGTCGGTCCAATCCTGAAACTTGGAACTGGTGTCTGGGCGATTCGTTCCACGTTCTAGCGGGGGAATCGGATCGATGGACCACCCAACCGGACCGACAATTTTTTAATTTTTTTAAAACATAAAACCTAATTTGGGGCTCTCTATCATGTTAAACAATGAGAACAGAAGTTCTTTCTCTATCATTTAATACTATTCACTTTTTAAGCTAAACTTCTTTTTCTTTTTCATTTTATTTTAAATTCACTGAGTTCTTTCTCTATGTCAAATTCCGGTTCCACTGGACCGACAGGAAACCCGACCAACTCGGACCATGCTCACCCAAAATGTGTAGCATTTTGTTGTCATTTATCCTCTTTTTCAACGATCCACGTCAAGTTTCCAAGGTGAACCCATGCAAATTTTGATTGCCAACTAGACAAATACCGAAATCAAATCCACCACAGATTCATAGCATTGTATTTAGATGTCTAACAAAATTTGCAAGCAGAAACGCCACTTTAAAGGGTGAAAGCCACTTGAACTTGTTGCATGAGCACTTCAAACTCTGATGCTTCTTCTATCGAAAGAGATGCTCCTCCTTCATTCGCCGAAATCACCTCCAAGTATTCATCATTTAGCTTGTTCAATATGGATTCTGAGTCTTTCGTCTTCTGTCGGGAACTGTCGATGACTTGTTTTACTTGCCTTTTCATTGATGCAAGAAGTTGTTCACCTTTGAACCAATCAAGCTCAGCATAAGCGAAAAATGGTGTATTATGGACATACTGATTAGATTATGAAAATGGACAAACCCGTGGGCTGCTAGGAAATTACCATCTCTGGCACCTGGTTCTCTATTCTGGACGGAAATATGAAACTCAATTATAAACTCCACATATTGATTATTCAAACAATATTGTTAAAATGGACATACCTGTATCCATATCTTGCATTTCTTGCACTTTGTTATTGATTCTTGTCCAAGTTGGTACCACAAATTGATTTTTTTTCCGATCGTTTCTCCACGTAAAAAGTCCATTTGAGATGTGCCGCCTGATCCGAATTGTCCTTCTGCTCTGCGTGGAGACAGGTACCCTTGGAGGAGGATCTAAAGAGTACAGTTCTTGACCTAGGCTGTCCAGTATTAGGCCTAAGTCGGGTTCTCCCGATTCTCCTCCCCGGTGGAGGAGCTTGTCCTATTTTGAGTGGAGGCGGGATAGCCTGTGAGCCGGTTGAAGCTGTAGTCCTTATGATTGCGGCGAAAGCATAGGCCATAAATTCAAAGGAGTCTGCGGTGGAGCTGGAGGATTGATTCCGAATGGAGACCTTGGTTGATCACTTTTATGGAGAGGAATGAATTGCAAATTTTGGAAGATGCATCAGATTCCCCAAATGTTCTTTATGGACATCCAAGCTATTGTCGTGTTTAAGGAATTCTTTAGAGCACCAAGGAAAGGTCCATTTAACGTGGTGGACCTCAATGTTGGGTTATATCCTAAACCGAATCAGAACAATCACAAAGAATAGAAAAGAATAACACACGAATTTACCCAGGTTCATCCCAAAATGGGGTTACATCCTGCAAAGGGATTCCACTAGAATATTTAGGTTTTTCAACCACAGCCACTCGTTACAATGATCTCTCATACGAGTACAATATATAGGACTTAAAATGGGCCAAAAAATCTAGCCTATGCAAAAATCCTTTGATCCCACAATAAACAAGCTAACCGGCAGCGGGACCCTCGTTTCAAGGGCACTCCGTGCGCAGGGGTCATGTGTCGTCGATTCATACTTCAGTTTTCCTAAGATCACGTGAGCGTGCCCGGTATGAGAAACAAGGGTCCCCGAAGTATTCGCCAACTCCAACACTCAACCTCATCCCACGCTGCCTAATCATGTTGCTTATATTACAATTAACTAATGAAACTTCCTCATTATTCTTGCGCCCTCAGTCTACATGCAAATATGGGCTTTATTAATCAAGCCCTTTTCAATTAAAAACCACAAGCCCATTTTTAATATTTTTTTAATCCATTTCTTTTATGATGGTTATTTTTCTTCTCCTTCATGCCACTGTTCTTCATAATACACAGAAGCCATTACTATTTTTTATTTATTAAAAATTGAAATTATAATAATAAATGAAAAATCACAAGTCCATTTTAAATATTTTTTAATCGATTTTCTTTATTATGGTTTTTTTTTCCACCTTCTTTACGCCACTGTTCTTCATAATACAAAGAAGCCGTTATTCTTTTTTATTTGTTAAATTTCGAAATTAGAATAACAAATAAAAATCACAAGCCCATTTTTAATTAATTTTTTAAATTGATTATTTTTTATTATGGTTCTTTTCCCCTTTCTTCCTGCCACTGTTCTTCATAACACACAGAAGCATTATTATTTTTCATTTATTATATTTCGAAATTACAACAATTAATGAAAAAACACAAGCCCATTTGTAATAACCTTTTTCAATCAATTCTTTTTATTATGGTTCTTATTTACCTTCTCCATGCCACTGTTCTTCATAATACACAGAAGCCATTTCACTTATTATATTTCGAAATTACAACAATTAATGAAAAATCACAAGCCCATTTTTAATGACTTTTTTCAATCGACTCTTTTTTATTCAAAAGGAGAGAAAAATCATAGAACTCTCGAAATTGAAGATGCACAAGGCAAGTTAATTGAGCATAATATTGCAAGAGCCAACTAAGACAAATACCGAAATAAAATCCACCATAGATCCATAGCATCGTATTTAAATGTTTAACAAAATTTGCCAGTAGAAAGCCACTTTAAAGGCCGAAAGCCATTTAACTTGTTGCATGAGCACTTCAAACTCTGCTGTTTCTTCTATCGAAAGAGATGCTCCTCCTTATGTGACATCTCGATTTTTCTCACCTAATTAATTAAGGGTGATAGTTATATTAGAGTCAAATTATTTGACTTAGAATTTACTTATATCAAGTAATTTTTTAGGGTCGGTAATGTGAGATAAATTTCTCGGGTGAGAAATGATCGTACGAAAGGGACACCCTAAAAATATTACTTTGCCAATTGAGTACGGTTATGGTATAAATTGGATTTTTATTTTTACTAAGTCAAATATATTGAGAAATCAACTAAAAGGACTATGGTATACATTAACTTTTAAGAAAAATTATCAAGAGCATAATATATGATATTAGAATCAATTGAGTATTCTAATAATTCGAGCGTGTCACGTGACTAATTATTTCATAATAAAGTTAATAATATTATGCTAATCGAAATGCTAATTAATTATAGAGAAAACTATAGTCTAAACTAAGGTTTAATGTACATAATGTACATAATTAAGCTTATGGGGGGCAAAAATGGACATTTCGCCCCCTTAAATCATGGCCGGCCACCTAGGGGAATTGTGCCAAAACTTTATTTAAGTCAATTTCATGATTTTACCCCAGAGAATTGTTGTTTCACCACCCGTGAGTACCAATGAAAAACAATGACAACTAGTAACTTGCACTCAACTATTCCTCTCTCTCTCTTTTCACCTTGGCCGAACCCTCTCTCTCTCATTTCACTCTGGTTTTCAAATTCTAACTTCCTCAAAGTGATCTCAAGAGAGTTGCAAGGGAGAATAAAGAGGGATTTTCACCAAAGGTTGAAGTATTTTTGCATTTTAGGCAAGTCTAACATCTTTCTATTACTCTATATGGTTTTATATTGGTAGACATTGATATATATGATGAATGTTATGGTAATAGTGTTGCATGTGTTAGATTTAATGACAATGCGGAAGAGAAATGGCCTTGTATGTTGATTTATAAAAACTGTCCTGGAATTAAGCCTAAACTGACCTCCGACTGTTATTATTTTCGTACCTTCTTTTGTGAACTCTAAATTCCTGAGATAAAAACATAAAAGATGAAGCCAACATCCTAAAATATGTCATATAATTTTTCGAGAATTTTTGGAGTCAATCTAGTCGGACAAAAGGCCTCACTTGTCCACGTCCTCAATCTGAGTTAAAACTGAGCATATTCTGACCTTCCCTTCTTACTATTTTCATATCACCGTTTTTTGGGCCCTGAATGTCCGAGGTCAAAACATTAAAAATGATTCTAACATCCTAAAATATGTCATATAAATTTTTGGGAATTTTTGGAGTCCATTTGGTCGGCCTAAAGGCCTTGCTTGTGCACGGATATAATCTGTACTTGGTCTGAAACTACTCTGAGCTCCCATTTTCACTATTTTTTCCCACTCTTTTTTGACCCCAAACGACTGAAGTAAAAACATTAAAGTCACTCATAATAACCTAAAATATGACATATATTAAATGGAGAATTTTTGGAACAAAATGGTCGGTCCTTTTCATTTCACACTTTCGTGGGTCTGCATGTGCCATTCTGAGTCTGATCTGACCTTGAACATTAACTAATTTTTTATCTCTTTCTGTGGACACTTAAGGCCTCAGCACAAAGAATAAAATTTGAAGCTGATATCTTAAAATAAAACATATATTAATTTGATAATTTTTGGAACCTTTTAAGTTGGGGTTACGAATACTTCTTTAGTGGGCTATATTCTGTTTCTGGGTCTTGATTTTGATATTACTCCCATAAATTACTCTGACTTATAAAAAAAGATATAAACTTGGATATGGTCACGAAAGTTGTATATCTGGGTCTGAATTATAACATATTAAATTTTGGTAATTTTTGGAGTTAATTTACTGGGGTAAAAGTGGAAATTTTGAACAGTGTATAAAACTGACCCTGAATGAGTAAGTCACGAAATTTGGGTAAAACTCTCTAATTCGTGGGTCTAATGCTCAAAAGCCTAAAACGAAAATTGATCACCACTGAGGGGAATATACTTCTGTGAAGTTTGATAATTTTACGAAATTAATTGGTATTTTAACCAAGACTAACAATAAGGTGCAAATCTGCCATGTTATTAAGATTGGACCGAATTGAAGCTCATGAACACATTGTACCATAATCATATGTGAAGTACCCTACTGATTATTGAATGGTGATACTTGATTCGAATTGCGTGTGGCATGATCATATGACATGACATATAATAATGTGTGTGCATGAGGAGATTTAAAAGACTTGAAAATTTTCCCAACGGCTAGAATGCCCTTGGAGCCCTAGGTGTTTGGGACGCCCCTTCATAAATAAGGGAAGCCTCTGCTGTGTGATCAGGGAAGCCTCTGGAGTGGAGATGCCAAAGTGTGGAAATCTTGGTAGTGCCATGCTCGGATGTCGAGAAGGAATCCGTGGGATCTTGACAAGTGAAATTGTGAAATGTGAACTGAAATAAAGTGAAAAGATGAATTAATTGCATATTTGTGAGTGCATATCATATTCATCCGGTGTGAATTTTATTCTTGTAGCGAATGCTTGTTTGATCGATATGATATTGCTGAATGACACTTAAATGAATTAATATTATGTGTCGGGTAAATAAATAAAAATAAATAACGTTATCTGACACTGCCAACGCCTCAGTGTTGTGGTATGGGAGTGAAAGAGGTCCGTAGACGACCAGGGTTCGAACCCTGGAAGTCGTTGTTGTAATGTTAATAAATAAAAACTTTTTGGATAAATCGAAAGGATACTAAGTTAATTACTAATTATGTTTATTTTGATATGGTTCCATAAAAAGGCATGTTTGAATAAATTAATGCCGGGTGATACTTGAATCATATTTTGTAATATTTAGATGTTTTATTTGCTGGGCGATAGCTCATTCTTGTTGAATTTTCTGACCATAAGCTATGGATCTTCGCCGAACTACTGCTATGGAGCGCCTCATCATTTTGAGTCCTGGATCGAAAATGTCATTTTTCCCTAGTCCAATTCGGTTTTCGTGAATCAGACTTCGGTGATATGGGTTAATGTAGGATGGGGTGATCTTAGTTCCGATCAGATTTATCCCCTAGTATGTTACGGAAGGAGATCGAGTGTTGGGTCCCTTACGCATAGTCAATGACGGAGGCAACGGTGGCGGTGGCGGCGAGGAGGGAAATGGCAATGGAGCTGGTGGACCCGAGGAGGAGAGCAACCTGGGTGTGGTAGAGGACTAGACTATGGTTGGGGTCTCGTTGTCTGTCTGTGGTCATCTGTTTAGTGGTTGTTTGTCGTTATCTGTTAAGTTGTCTGTTGTAGTATGCTGGTTTGTGACGATCTAATGTGAACGTGTCCTGTGCTAGTTGATTTTAAATAATGGAGACTTTATGTTAAAAATGAGCTTGGCTTCCGCTTGCCTTAATTATATCAAAAATCTAAAATTAAATGGAAATCGCGGTACGGGTCGTCACACCTTCATTCGCCGAAAACACCTCACAGATTTCATCATTTATCTTGTTCAATAAGGATTTTGAGTCTTTTATCTTCTTGAAAAATGGTGTATAATGGACATACTGATTAGATTATGAAAATGAACATACCCGTGGGATGCTGGGAAATTACCATATCTTGCACCTGATTCTCTATTAATATGAAACTCAACTATAAACTCCACATACTGATTATTCAAACAATATTGATAAAATAGACATACCCGTCTCCATTTCTTGCATTTCTTGCACTTCATTATTGATTCATGTCCAAGTTGGTACCACAAATTGATTTTGTCCACTCGTCACTCCAAGTAAAATGTCATTTGAGATTTGTTGCCTGATCCGAATTGTCCTTCTGCTCCGAGTGGAGACAAGGCAGCCTGTGGAGGAGGATCTAAACAATACAGTTCTTGACCTAGGCTGTCCAGTAGTAGGCCTAAGTGGGGTTCTCCCGCTTGTGCTCCCTGTGGAGGAGCTTGTCCTGTTCCGAGTGGAGGCGGGATAGCCCGTGGAGGAGTCGGTTGAAGTCGTAGTCCCATGATTGCAGCGGAAGCACAGGCCATAAACGCAAAGGAGCCTGTGGTGGAGGAGCATCTAGCGGTGGAGATGGAGGATTGATTCCAAATAGAGATCTTAGTTGATCTCTTTAGTGGATAGGAATGAATTTGCAAATTTTGAAAGATGTATCTAGATTCCCCAAATGTTCTTTAAGGATATCCAAGCTACTGCCGTGTTTGAGGAATTCTCTCGAACACTAAGGATAGGTCCATTTAACCTCGTCGATCTTTACCTCATGCCATACTAGTTACCTCTGCCTAATCATGTTGCTTATAGTACCTAGCAAAGAGCGCAATTAACAAACGAAACTTCCTCATTATACTCGCGCCCTAAGGCCACATGCAAATATGGGCTTTATTAATCAACCCTTTTCAATTAAAAATCACAAGCCCATTTTTAATATCTTTTTTTAATCCATTTCTTTTATTATGGTTCTTTTTCCCTTTCTTCATCCCACAGTTCTTCATAATACAAAGAAGCCATTACTATTTTTATTAATTAATTGAAATTATAATAAAAAATGAAAAATCACAATCCCATTTCGAATATCTTTTTCTAATCGATTTTCTTTATTATAGTTCTTTTCCACCTTCTTCACGTCACTGTTCTTCATAATACAAAGAAGCCATTATTATTTTTTATTTACTAAATTTAAAAATTATAATAATAAGTAAAAAATCACAAGCCCATTTTTAATAACTTTTTTCAATCGATTCTTTTTTATTATAGTTCATTTCCCCCCCTTCTTCACGCCACTATTCTTCATAATACACATAAGCCATTATTATTAATGTCAAAATTATAATAGTAAATAAAAAAACAAAAACCCATTTTTAATATCTTTTTTTAATCAAATTTTTTTATAATGGTTCTTTTTCCCTTTCTTCACTCCACTGTTCTTCATAATACACACACGCCGTTATTATTTTTTATTTATCAATTTTGAAACAATAATAATAAATAAAAAATCACAAACCCATTTTTAATATCTTTTTTAATCGATTTTTTTTATTATGGTTCGTAGAAAATTTGATTTAAATTGGAACTATGGAAATAAGATCTATATCTTACAAAATGGCGTTCTCAAACCATATTCAAAAGGAGAGAAAAATCATAGAACTCTCGAAATCGAAGATGCACATGGCATGTTAATCGAGCATAATATTATAAGAGCCAACTAAGACAAATACCGAAATCAAATCCACCACAGATCCATAGCATCCTATTTAAATGTCTAACGAAATTTGCCAAAAGCCACTTGGCCGAAAACCACCTTAACTTGTTGCATGAGCCCTTCAAACTCTACTGCTTTCTCTATCGAAAGAGATGCTCGTCCTTCATTCGCCGAAAACACATCCCAATATTCATCATTTAGCTTGTTCAATATGGATTCGTAGTCTTTCATCTTCTGTCGGGCACTGTCCATTTCTAATATTTTTTTAACCCATTTCTTTTATTATGGTTCTTTTTTCCCTTCGTCATGCGACTTTTCTTCATAATACATAGAAGTCATTATTATTTTTTACTCACTAAGTTTCGAAACTATAATAGTAAATGAAAAATCACAAGCCCGTTTTAAAAATCTTTTTTAATCGAATTTTTTGTTGTTGTGGTTCATTTTCCCCTTCTCCATGCCACTGTTCTTCATAATACACAGAAGCCATTATTATTTTTCACTTATTATATTTCGAAATTACAACAATTAATGAAAAATCGCAAGCCCATTTTTAATAACTTTTTTCAATCGATTATTTTTTATTATGGTTCTTATTCACCTTGTCCACGCCACTATTCTTCATAATACACAGAAGCCATTATTAATTTTCACTTATTATATTTCGAAATTACAACAATTAACGAAAAATCAATAACATTTTTCAATCGACTCTTTTTTATTATGGTTCTTTGTCCCCTTCTTCACACCACTCTTCTCTTCATAATACACAGAAGCCATTTTTTTTTTTATATTTCGAAATTATAAAAATTAATGAAAAATCACAAGCCCATTTTTAATAACTTTTTTCAATCAATTCTTTTTTATTATGGTTCTTTTTCCCCTTCTTCACACCACTCTGCTCTTTATAATACACAGAAGCCATTATTATTTTTTATTTATTATATTTCGAAATTATAACAATTAATGAAAATCACAAGCCCATTTTCAATAACTTTTTTCAATCGACTCTTTTTTATTATGGTTCTTTTTCCCCTTCTTCACACCACTCTGCTCTTTATAATACACAGAAGCCATTATTATTTTTTATTTATTATATTTCGAAATTATAACAATTAATGAAAAATCACAAGCCCATTTTTAATAACTTTTTCAATCGATTCTTTTTTATTATGGTTCTTTTCCCCCCCTTCTTCACACCACTCTGCTCTTCATAATACACAGAAGCCATTATTATTTTTTTATTTATTATATATCGAAATTATAACAATTAATGAAAAATCACAAGCCCATTTTTAATAACTTTTTTCAATCGATTTTTTTTTATTATGGTTCTTATTCACCTTCTCCACGCCACTATTCTTCATAATCTGCAAAAGCCATTATTATTTTTTATTGATTAAATATCAAAATTATAATAGTACATGAAAAATCACTAGCCCATTTTTAATATCTTTTTTTAATCAATTTTTTAATTATGGTTCGTAAATTTTTTTATTTAAATTGGAACTAGGGGGAATAAGATCTATATCTTAAAAAATGGCGCTCAAAATCATAGAACTCTCGAAATCGAAGATGCACACGGCAAGTTAATCGAGCATAATATTGCAAGAGCCAACTAAGACAAATACCGAAATCAAATCCATCACAGATCCATAGCATCGAATTTAAATGTCTAACAAAATTTACCAGCAGGAAGCCACTTTAAAGGCCGGAAGCCGTACTTGTTGCGTGAGCACTTCAAACTCTACTGCTTTCTTTATCGAAGGAGATGCTCCTCCTTCATTCGCCGAAAACACATCCCGGTATTCATCATTTAGCTTGTTCAATGTGGATTCTTAGTCTTTCATCTTCTGTCCATTTTTAATATCTTTTTTTTAATCCATTTCTTTTATTATGGTTTTTTTCCCTTCCTCACTCCACAGTTCTTCATAATACACAAAAGCCATCATTATTTTTTACTTACTAAGGTTCGAAATTATAATAATAAAAGAAAAATCACAAGCCCATTTGTAATAAATTTTTTTAATCGATTCTTTTTTATTCCCGTTCTTATTCACCTTCTTCACGCCACTGTTCTTCATAATATAGAGAAGCCATAATTTTTCAATTGATTAAATATCAAAATTATAATAATAAATGGAAAATCACAAGCCCATTTTTAATATCTTTTTTTAATCGATTCATTTTATTATGGTTCCTTTTCACCTTCTCCACGCCACTGTTCTTCATAATACACAGAAGACATTATTATTTTTTATTTATTATATTTTGAAATTATAACCATTGATGAAAAATCACAAGCCCATTTTTAATATCTTTTTTAAGCCATTTTTTTTTTATTTTGGTTCTTTTTCCCCTTCTCCACGCCACTGTTCTTCATAATCTAGAGAAGTCATTATTATTTTTTCTTTATTAAATTTTAAAATTATAATAATAAATGAAAAATCTCGAGCCCATTTGTAATATCTTTTTTAAATCAATTTTTGTGATTATGATTCGTAAAAAAATTGATTTAAATTGGAACTACAGAAATAAAATCTCAACTTCTCCTGTAACAAAAAAGTGAGCAACAGAGGAAGGTGATTATTGTTTGCAAGTTTTCTTGCAACATCACAATTGCACAGGTGATGGCACATCAAGAACGAAAGAAAGAAAGAACTAGTGTCCCGTTCAGATATCTCGATTGGAGCAGAATGTTGTTGAGTCAGGTGCACCATAGAAAGGAAGTAAATAATTCTGCTAAGGAGAGATACTGTCAAAAATGGTATTGGCCCTCCACAAGTCAAAGCCTAACAGATCTCTTAACCCGCCCAACCAGCTCTGACTTTTTCCCCCGGAGCCAGAAAACGACGCCGACCCTGCGCGCACCGTGGCAACTGGCAAGCAAGGGCGGCTCGATCGCGGAATGAGTAGTACCGATGGACCCGTGTCTTTATCGTTGAGTTCATGGTCCAAGAGGACTATTTGCATATCAAGAAGCAGGAGAGCGAATACCAAGATGCAAAGTACATAAATGACATTATTATGTTCTTGGAAAGAGGTTGAAGGACGATTTGAGATACTTCAGTGATGATAATGACATCAAGGATATTACTTACTATTATCTTCATGGAGAGGAAGCTAAAATGTATGTTGAGTATTACACTGATGAAGAAGGAGAAGTAGAAGATGATACTAAACCTAGTACTCAGGTTGAGGATGAATCTATCTTAAAAAAATGGTGTTCTCAAACCATATTCAAAAGGAGAGAAAAATCATAGAACTCTCAAAATCGAAGATGCACATGGCAAGTTAATCGAGCATAATATTGCAAGAGCCAACTAAGATAAATACTGAAATCAAATCCACTACAGATCCATAGCATCGTATTTAAATGTCTAACAAAATTTGCCAGCAAAAAGCCACTCTAAAGCCCGAAAGCCACTTTAACTTGTTGCATGAGCACTTCAAACTCTACTGCTTTCTCTGTCGAAAGAGATGCTCCTCCTTCACTCGCCGAAAACACATCCCACTATTCATCATTTAGCTTGTTCAATATGGATTCTTAGACTTTCATCTTCCGTCGGGCACTGTCGATGACTTGTTTTACTTGACTTTTCATTGATGCAAGAAGTTGTTCACCTCTGAACCAATCAAGCTCAGCATAAGTGAAAAATGGTGTATAATGGACATACTGATTCAATTATGAAAATGGACATACCCGTCGGCTGCTGGGAAATTACCATGTCTTGCACCTGATTCTCTATTCCCGACAAAAATATGAAACTCAATTATAAACTCCACATACTGATTTTTCAAACAATATCGGTAAAATGAACATACCCGTCTCCATATCTTCTGGAAAAATGAATTAATATTGTGGAATCCCACATTTTTACATAAGCAAAAAATAAGGCGTGGCACGTACAAAGCTAAGGCTCATTTTAGAAATGTATATAAGGTCCTATCACCTTCTTGCTCTTGTTTTCACTGGCCTAACTTTGGTGCAATGTGTAGTCTCTTTTGACCTCAGCTCGTGTCTCATCATGACTTCTTATTCTATGCTTCGAACTTCACACGGTAAACTAAGATGAAGGAAAACACCAATATAACATTAACTTTTGGGCAAGAGCCACCAAAAACCCTAAATTATGCTTATTGTGAGACATTTACTCTAAACTTTTTTTTTTGTGACATGAAAAATCCCAAACTTATACATGTGTGGCACATTTATTCTCCATCAAAATTCTGTCAATGAGAATCATTAAAAATCTGCCTACATGGACGCTAGAAAGGAAACGGTGTTGACATAGTGCTCACGTGGTTTAAGTGAAATAAAACGACTTGTTTTGAATCATCTAACGGAACCTTGACGGGAGAGGGGTAGATGTGTCACTTATGTATAAATAAGTTAGATGTTTTTATGTTACAAGAAAAAGTTTTGCTGTGGAAATTCCCTACGCTTCGGCTTTCACCTAAGCTGGGTAGGAAAGGCCCAAAGCCAATCTCAGGGGAACAGTAAATGGTTTGAGATTTTTTGTGGCTTTTTTTTTCCTTAATTTTTTAATGTTCACGTGATTACTATTTCATTTATTTCGGGTAGTCTTAATTCAGTTTCTTGTTCCTCAGCAGCGCACACTTAAATCTTTCTTTAGGCACGATTAGAAAAAGCATCAAGCCAATCTTTTCAAATGAGCCTTACCGGGAGTCTTGTTCTTGTTCTTGTTCATGAATATAGCCAGCCGATTCTTGTTCGTGCATGCACCCATTCTTGCATCCAAAAGTCAACTTCAGAAAAACAGCAGATAAAAGAAAAAAAAAAAAGACAAAACAGAATCAAAAGGGAGATCTGCTACTCCTCACCGCGTCCTGTCCATCCGTTTCCTAATTTGGAGTGAGGCGAGATACAGACAGAAACATAGTCTGGGCCTAACAAGCATTTGCATTGACCTATGTTTGCTGAGAGATGAGAATCAAATCTCTCATTGCATTGCATGGCTTCTGTCTGAACCAAAGTCGACCATTCACTACAAGTCAATCTTCTTATGTGTCTAGTTTTGTAGCGATCCATCGATATCACCAAACCATCACCCACTTTTTCTTCACTCTGGTGTTTTTTTCCCTTCCGCGTGTAAGAGTTTTTATGATGTAGGCTACATTAATTGAGATTGTAATTTACCGTTTTACGGGGTTGGTCTAATATAAGGTAAGATATAATGATCCTTCATTAGTTTAATACTGGACTAGCTTGTGTGGGCCGAGTAGGGCCCGGCTCGTGATGAGAGGGTCCGACTCAAAACTCTATGAATAGTGCTCAAGTCTTTCCTCTAACTATTATGCACAAATAACCCCACATAAAGAGCAATTACAAAACGCGATTCGTGAGGGGGCAGTCTCAATGAGCTAGTGATACAGAGGGCAAATAGAGGAGAAGCACTTGAGTCTTGGATCATGATTGTTCCACGTCAATAACAATAGATTCCAAATTGGGTGTGCATATACTTTTCTCTTCTCCATTATCGTGTTTTAGATTCTGCCTATGGATATTTTGGGGTGTCATTTTAACGAACTTACACTAATGTCAGTGTTCGAGTCATTATACCGTGAGAGTATAGAAAGAGTATATATCACATTTGTAAGTCTAACTCTCATATTTAATTGGATAAGAGAGAGAGAGAGAGAGAGAGAGAGAGAGAGAGAGGGGGGTGGATTTCGTCATCCGAAACAGTTCTACCCTTTTGACCTAGTCGATGTATAATAAGTATGTTTCTTCGCCAGTTGGGTCAATTTTCACTCTTTCAAAATTCGTGTTTTTATTAACCAACAACACATGCACTTTCTCTCCCTCATTGGAGTATCTCTCACGTTCGTTTTTTGACTTCTTTGGGGTAGGATCTGGGTTTAGAAACCACACCTTTAAATAGCGCAATGCTTCTTTTTTTTTACATGTATCTTTCCTTTGCTGATCTGGTCTTGAATCTTCCTTTTCTGATCTAGAGCGCCGGGGGGGGGGGGGGGGGGGTGGGGGGGGTGGTGGGGGGTGGTTCGTTTGATTATTACGTTTCTAGAGATTGTTTACATGACCCTACTTGAAGTTTTTCCAATTTAATGCAAAGGTCTATGACCTTCACAAATTGTTATCTTTCTTTAAATTACTTTTAGTCGTTGAATTTGGACCAATCCACTTAGCCCCAAAAACTCAAAAAGAGCACAGATGTCAACTCATTAGCTCAGGTATATATACAACTCCTACAGTCTCTATGCATTCCTCATCCAGGCCATTTCCCAGTGCCCATCACATCTCTAGGTTCTATATTCCCCCAAAAATCATCCCATCTTCCCTCAACAGTCAATCCCTCTTCAACCTTGAAGTCCCCCAAGATCTTATGCATTCTCATCTTATCGATAGTGGCAATCACCCTCGTAGACGATGCATCGTCGCATGAGCAAACGGACTATGATCCAGATCACGACGAAGTGCCCGGGGAATGCGAGTACGAGCCGAATGCTGAGCTCTCGCATCGCCTTGCCTCATCCCGTGGCCCGACCCGGTTCCTTTTTCATAGAGGGACGCGCGCCCGTCGCTTGACTTGCGACAAGTTCCCCAGGATATGTTGCGCTAAGGGAAGTCCCGGACGTAGTTATCTGCTCGCCGACCGGCTTAACTGTGGGATGTGCGGGAAGAAGTGCTAGTACACCGAGATTTGTTGCAGAGGGAGGTGTGTGAAGCCATCGTTCCATAGGAAGCATTGCGGGGGGTGTGACAACGGGTGCAACAAGGGCAGCTTTTGTCTTTTGGGGCTCTGCAATTATGTCTAAGAGAGGAGAAAACCAGAAGGAGAATTCATGAGGTCAGATACCATCGGTTGAGGCCCTTCTAACCACTAAAGCATCAATTAATCCTTACATACTGTTGTGGCAAAGTTTCTTGGCAACTTGTGTGATGATATGTATTCTCGTATGATTGTCGCGGGCTCTCGTCGATAGAGCTAGCCATTCGTGCTGTCGTATCATAACCTCTCCACGTCTAATTTGGCTACGATAGTTTCATCGAAGGTGTCGTGTATTTGAAACGGCAGCACAATCGATTTATTTAAAAAGATTACAAGACACTTACTCATTTATTACAGAAAAAATCTCGTCTATAAATTTGTAAGAAAAGGTATTTGAACATATGTGCAAATGAAAGGGTCAATTCGAGATGTATATAAACAGGCGAATCCGTTTATGATATGAATATAAGAGAATCAGTTTAAAATTCAAATTGTCCTCCATAATTTCGGCCTTCTCATTGTTGTTAATAACTGTCAATTAGTTGAGATTTTCTCCATATTTTTAGTTGTTGCCATCCTTGTACATGTACTATAAATATCATTGAAATGTAGCAATGAAAATTACCCTGGAAAATATTCTCTCAATCTCCCTTCTCATGGTATCAGAGCAATCTGCTCCTAAGAGCCTCTCTCATCCCGTTTTTTAACTTGTTTTTCTGCCTCCTTTTACCTTAGCCATGGCTACCACAAACTCTACCTCTGAAACAATTCTCCCCGAAATTCCTGCAGCCACTTCAACCGGACTTATTGCAATCTCTGCTGGTGCGCAGCTTCCCATGAAACTAACTTCCACCAACTATGCTTCTTGGCGGGCTCAATTCATGTCCTTACTAGTCGGATATGACCTTAAAAGATTCATCGACGGAGCGCGTCCTTGCCCACTGGAAGAGATCACCCGTGGCAATCAAACAGTCCCGAATGCCGCCCACCTTCATTGGATTAGACAAGACCAACTCTTGCTCAACGGGATTTTTGCTTCCACTTCCGAAACCATCATTCCCCTTATTGCCTCTTGTGCAACATCTCAAAGTGCATGGAACAAACTTGCAACACTTTACGCAAGCAAATCCCGGTCTCGCGTCATGCATCTCAAGGACCAATTATCAACGGTTAAACGCAACTCTCGTTCCATTTCTGATTTTTTATAGCAACTAAAATCTATTGCAGATGAGTTGGCAATGATTGATTCACCTCTCCATGACGATGACCTTGTCATCCACGCTCTCCGGGGATTAGGACCGGAATACCGTGAAATCGCAGCGTCGATTCATGCTCGTGAAAACACAATCACTTTCGAGGAACTTTACGACAAATTAGTCGCCCATGAAATGTTCCTTCAACATGAAGTAACGGCAGCTGAAGTCCTGCCGGTAACAGCCAATTTTAGCACTCGAAACACTCGAGGTCCGAGAGCCTCATCCCGATGGGTAGCTGTCAATTAGTTGAGATTTTCTCCATATTGTTAGTTGTTGCCATCCTTGTACATGTACTATAAATATCATTGAAATACAGCAATGAAAATTATCCTAAAAATATTCTCTTCTAATGAACACGATTAAGCTTGACTCGAACAAGGGGACCCGCTTATGACCCGCATATTCTTTACCTTATGATTGTATAATTAAATAACCTACGATTTTAATTCAAACTCCGTACTATGAATGGGGGAAAGTCGATAGGATTAGCCTGGGACCATAAGATGGCATGGCGGAGTGACAAAGAGGACATGGCTTGCTGCGACGAGGACGCCTTGGAGACCCAAGCCGCTTTCAGTCAGCGATGCCACGAATCTCTTCCGAGAGCGCGTCCCGGCGGTGAGCCAGGGGCCGAAGTCAGTTAGGTAAGGACACATGGCTCTCACGACCGCGTGGCGCCCGTCGACCCCAATTGATCAGAGGCGGCTCTTTCCGGTGAAGGAATCCGGAGGATCAGGAGAACTCCCAACTCTAGGAAGGCCAAGTTGATTCGGAACAATCCTCCATGAAGATCAGAATCACGTTCCTCCCTCTCCACTGAAAATATATAGTCCTCGAAGGGCATCTTGTTTAGAGAGAGAGACGATGTACGTCACAAATCTTAATGTTTCTAGTAGGACTTGAGCTACAAAAGCTTATCAATGATCTTTTTGGAAGTATGTATAATCCAATCTATTCCATATGGTTTCGTAGCTTCCTAAACCCTGATCGAATCATATCTATTGCTCATTGTCATCTACCTATATGTGTTTGAATTTTAGACATATGCATTAGCATGATCATATTATCATGTTGTAAAAAGGGCATTGATTGACAATGTTAAATTATTCGGGAGTGAACTCTCTTTTGCTATTTTTAAGTTGAGTTATTTGGAATTTGAAGATATTTTGGAATTATGCGGGTGAGGGCCGCCAATGGCCAGATTTGACCATAGCAAGGGCAGGCGACGGCTGTGACGCCCTCGCCCTCGCCCGTGGCCGCGAGGGCTTCTTGGCCCTCACCCAGGGTTTGGCGACCCACACCGGCCCTTCCCTAGGAGCCAACGTTGAAGCAGAAATAAATAAAAAAAGAAAAAAAAATTCGGAAATTTTTTACAAAAATATTTAAAATAATTAAAAATTGACCACGAGCCGGCGGTGCCATGTAGGACGGCCAGCATCTATGTTAGCGATTTCTAGCCAATAGGACTGAATCAGCAAAAGATGAAAAGGCTTAGGACTAAATCAGCAAACTTAAAAGATTTATGATTGAATTGGCAAAAGTACGAAAGATTTAGAACTTTTTTTGACAATTTTCCGATCATCTACCTATGCGTTTGAATTTTGGACATATGAATTAGCATGATCACATTATCATATTGTAAAAAGGGCATCGACAAAGTTCAATTATTCGGGAGTGAACTCTCTTCTGCTATTTTTTAGTAGAGTTTATTTAGAATTTGAAGATATTTTGAATGTTTCCCTGAACATTTTCTGTTCCACTTTGAGTTATGTTCTCTATCAAAGAGAATGCCTAATAGCTTAGTTTCTGGTCCACAATCTACTACTGAGTATGCTGACTCAAAACACGTTCAACCCATCAAAACTGCCCTCCATGCTCTGTATCATCTTCCTGGTGCAATTTTCTCGTGAACTGTTTGGGCGCGTCTCCGGCGATGGAAATCCGCATAATCCGGGGAATCCCTACAGCCGAATCGCTCTTGAATGTGTTTTTGAGTCGCCTTCCTGAGGAATAGGTTCGATGAGCCCATTCACTGAGAGGTTCAAGAATTCAATATAAGACGCAAATTCGAATGTTGCTGAAATTGTTTTGTAAATTTGTTTGGATCGTTTCATTCTATTACCCGAAAAATTATCCTTTTTTGTTATAAAAAAGAAAAAAGTAAAACAACAACAACAACTCGAGACTCACACGCAACCTTGGACCCCCCGACCCAGAACTTTGGAGGTTGGACTTGAGAACTCGGGTGTCGACCCAATGACCTCAACCATCTAACCAAGAACAAAAAGGCCAAACCAGGGACCCCGGTCTAAGGACCCCAACTCATGAACGCGGGACCCTAAGGGCTAATCGAGACCCTCGACCCCTCATACGGGGCACATTAACGGCCAAACTCGAAAAACCGGCCCAAACCCGGGACCGAAGATCCTAACCCTTCGACTAGGACACCGGGCAGACCTCAAGGTAGGATTGGAGGATAGGGTTTTGAGGAGAAAAGTATCATATAAGTCATTAAATTTATTACATTTGTATCAATTCAGTACTCAACCTTTTAATTGAACCAATTTAGTCATAAACCAAACCTTTTTGCATTGATACTAATTTAGTCTATCTAGCCAATTTATGCCAGAAAACGTTGACGTGGACGCTAGCCGTACTACTTGGCATGGCCAGTGCTGATGTAACCCTTTTTTTTTTTTTTTATAATTCTTTGGTAATTTTTTTGTATTTTTTTTTCCGTCCCCTTTTCTCTTTGTTAGTGGCCGGTCGTCGGTAAGGCCCCCTTGCCATGCCTCACCTGAACGAGGGTTGGCCTTACTAGATCTAGCAAAGGGGCCTTGCCGACTCCCAGGCTCAACCTACCCTCACCGGCCATCAACAAAAAGAAAAAGGGAAGGAAAAAAAAAAGAAAATGATTCAAAAAAATGTCCACATCAACGCCACCCGTGTCATGTAGGACGGTTGATGTCCACGACGACGATATCCAGCCTAAATTTGGCCGGATTGACTGAATTGATACCATAGCACAATGTTTAAGACTAAATTGATCCAATTGAAAGGTTTATGACTGAATTAGTACTAATGTAATAGGTTTAAGATACTTTTGGTACTTTTCCCGAGTTTTGGGGTTTGATTTTGGGAGCTTGGTTTCAACCCCGAGCCGGGCTCTGATTTAGGTGCTTTGATTTAGGTGAAGGGTTGGTTGGGGCTGTCATCCGTGTCTTATGGTTCGAATTTCGGGTCATGCATATCCATTTAGTTCTGCATTTATATACTAGTACCTTGTAATATATTCATATTGCTAAAATTTGGTCTAAATGAAGAGACCAAGCCAATCGTTTGGATATATTCGTATTTATATTGTCTTATAGAACAAAACGAAGTTAATAATTCTAATGTTTTTAGCGTATTTAAAAATTCCTTAATTGAAAACAACGTTTGGTCACCCCTAATTCTAAATGTTCATTTAGCATGATTTCTATTATTCAATGTTTTTTTTAACGATATTGGTTATGAAGGAAAAGTATTATGGAGCAATAACCTAACAAAAAATCATAACAAAAAAAAGACATGGTGAAATATTGTCTGCACACAGATTCACCGGAAAAAAATAGAACATCAAAATATTTAGGGTTTGTCTCGATCTTTTTACTTTTTATTAAATTTAGATTTTGCGACCGCCTACTTCAACTTATTTTAAATTTGACAATTTTGAAATCATCGCAATACTCAAATGTTAACAAGCAAGTTCGCAGGTATTTTGTTTCTTAATTTTGTTCAAATTTTAATAAGATTGTACTTAGGTGTCGACAAAGTGTTTGAGATGCTCGAGAATAGTTACTTTGCCTTATTATTATTAATAGCAAAAGTGCACACGCGTCGCGCGTATGCCAAAAAACTAGCATTTAAAAGTTTTTGCAAAATCATTTTGTAGAAAACATTTGAATTATTATTGCATGGAGATAAATTATTGACATGATATGACGAGGTATATATTGAATGAGAAGAACACTTCGAGATTTTAACTTTTTTTTGTGTAAGATTTTCATAAGAGAGAAAAGATTCAAAGTATAAAAATTGAAATACGTTAGAGATAAGATTGAATTATTAATTTATGCTTTTGCCCATTGATATAATATTAATAAAAAAACTAATTGAAAATATTTTGGGAAAGAAAAAGGATTGTGGTCCATTATCATCTTCATTTGTTTCGCAGAAATGAATGATTTAAAAAAAATCAAAAAATAATTGCTTGTATTGTTTGAAATAATTAACCAATAAAAAATGTTTTCATTATCGACAATAATTTATATCTAAACATTTTGGTAGACGATGAAAATATTTTTTTGTTCATTAGTGTCCGTAAGCTATACAAGCGATCATGTTTAGAAAAATATTTTCCAAATAATTCATTTCTCCCGAAACAAACGGAGAGCCCGGGTGTGTTTTGTTTCGAGGGAAATTTCATGATAAAGAAAAATGCTTTCCGGAAAAAGCATTTTCCAGGGAAATGTTATTCCCTTTTCAGTTTAGAGAATTCATTATCCTAACATTAAGCATGCGCAATTTCTTTGACCGTAAATGGCTATTTCTTATCCAGACTTGTGTGCGATCGATCGCGCGGTTTCCGGTAGTCAGCACAGGCCCTACGTTTGACCAAATTAGAGGAGGGTGGAGAGAACACGCGGGAAAAATAGTTGACAGCAACGAACTCTCTGTCCAACCATTCCCAGTCAGACCCTTTTAACGAACTTTTGAATCTACTGAAAGGCGCCTAAAAGCCCTCCTGTCCAGAGACCTCATCGTGTGGCCATGTCTCAAACCAGACATGATTCGATTAGCCTAAATTAAGGATGATGCAGCAACTTAATCTGAAACTCCCACAACGCCATTAAACCTGCGCACACATTGCCTCGCTCTCTCTGCCTTAGCTTTCCTCTAAGGCAGGGAGAATCGAAACCTTCCGCCTCTCGAGAAATTATCGCCCCCAAAAAAAACAAAGGAAATAAAGAAAAGGGAAGATGGCATTCCAAGATTTTGATCACTTGTCGGAGCGGCGGAGAGCCGAGAGGAAGCAGAAGCTGAGAAAACGGATCGCAATTGCCGTGGTCTCGTCTCTCGCCCTCGCCGGAGTCGTGGCCGGCTGCGTCATCGCTGTCGTGCAGAGGTCGGGCAGCGCCAGCGCCAGCACTGCAAACAACGCGGCCCCGGCCGAGCCGACTAGTCAGATTTCCCACTCCCAAAAGATGATAAAGATGATATGCTCCTCGACGGATTACCAGGAGACTTGCACCAAGACCTTCGACAAGGCAGTGAAGTCCGACACGAACTTGACCCAACCCAAGGACCTCCTCAAGGTGGCGATCGGGGCTGCCTTCGACGAGGTCGAGGGGGCCTTCAACAAGACGAAGCAGTTCGAATTCACGACCCCCAAAGAGAAGGCCGCGTTTGAGGATTGCAAGCAGCTGCTGGAGGACGCCGTGGAAGAGCTGGGCTTCTCTGTGAACAACCTCGGCGACAGTATTGGGAAGTTCTCCTCCAAGACCCCGGATTTGAACAACTGGTTGAGCGCCGTGATGTCCTACCAGCACGCGTGCGTCGACGGGTTCCCCGACGGGAAACTGAAGACCGAAATGCATAAGACAATGAAGATCGCCGAGGAACTCACCAGCAACTCCCTTGCCATCATCTCGGAGGTGTCTTCTTTTCTTTCCACCTTCCAAGTTGCAGGAGCTACCCGACACCTACTCGAGAAGGAGGCATCGGGCCTGCCAGCTGTGGATCAGGATGGCCTTCCTAGCTGGATGAATCAAGAGGAGAGGAGGATGTTGAAGGGGAAGCGCGGCCCGAAATTGACTCCGAATGTTGTCGTGGCAAAGGATGGCAGCGGGAAATTCAAGACTATCTCCGAGGCATTGGCGGCGATGCCAGAGAAGTACACCGGAAGGTAACTAATAATTCTTAACAAGCTACTTCCCGTGTCGATCGAATCAAGCTGGCCCTTACTCTCTTCAACATTTGGAGTCTCTCCCGGCTGGGTAATGCTTTCTGGAGATCGACTTATTCGGTTCTTTACACAAATGCAGGTACGTCATCTACATCAAAGAAGGAGTTTATGACGAGTACATCACCGTGACGAAGAAGATGGTTAACCTGACCATGTACGGGGACGGGTCGCAGAAGACGATCGTTACCGGGAACAAGAACTTTGTCGATGGAGTTAGGACTTTCCAGACCGCGAGTTTCAGTATGCATCTATAACTTTGCCGCTAGTCACAAATTTACCAATCTCTACAGCCTCGACAATGTCATAGGCGACAATGTAGTTCACTTATTAGTCCTCAGATGAGAATTAAGGAAAATTTTGGAAACTCTAGGATTTCGTCATACTCTAAGTGGAAGTTCGCTTATGCGGATAAAAATTTGACCCTTCCATGTTCAATGTTGTGACAGCTGCTCTAGGAGAGGGCTTTATGGCCCAGGCCATGGGGTTCAGGAACACGGCAGGCCCCGAGAAGCACCAGGCGGTGGCCATCCGAGTCCAGTCAGACCGCGCCATCTTCCTCAACTGTAGGTTCGAGGGATACCAGGACACCCTGTACGTGCAGACCCACCGTCAGTTCTACCGCAGCTGTGTGATTGCTGGCACGGTCGACTTCATCTTCGGGGACGCCACTGCTGTCTTCCAGAACTGCCTGATCGTCGTGCGCAAGCCCCTAGACAACCAGCAGAACATTGTCACAGCGCAGGGGCGTTACGACAGGCGCGAGACCACAGGGATTGTCCTCCAGAACTGCCGCATCACAGCCGACAAGAAGCTCATCCCCGTCAAGTCCAAGATCCGGACCTACCTGGGCCGGCCCTGGAAGGAGTTCTCGAGGACCATCATCATGGAGTCGACAATCGAGGACTTCATCGACCCAGCAGGCTGGATGCCGTGGGAGGGTGAGTTCGCACTCAAGACCCTGTACTACGCGGAGTTCAACAACAAGGGGCCGGGCGCGAAGCTCGATGCCCGAGTGAAGTGGCCCGGTTACAAGAAGATCCAGAAGCAGGATGCGGCCAAGTTCACCGTGGGCACCTTCCTGGACGTGGACTGGATCAAGGGAGCCGGTGTCCCCGTCCACTTTGGCCTGAATAACTAAATCTATTCGAGAATCGGACCGATGAATGTGGATTGTGCAGGGAAAGTGATCACTGAAATCGATTTTGTGCAGAGGGAGGAAAAAACCTGGCATGCTTCGTTGGTAGACTCTACAATGTGAAAATCCTGGTCGTTTATATAATCTTCTGTCGTTGATCGATCACGCTAGGAACTCATCTACGCAATTAGTTAGAACAACTGATCATGCCTTTTTTGTGGAGAAAAATTGGGAGAAATTTGCAGGTTAATCTTCTCGTGAATGTCCAAATATACTTCTTACACGTTATAAAATTATAGGTTCGAGCAAATCAAAGATGAGATAATATGATGGATCAAATCTAAAGCCTTGAAATCGCCAGAAAGTTACTGCACAGCTTTAAAAACCGCTCGTTTCTCTCGCTCAACGGAGAGTCGTAGATGGCCATCTCCCTCAACCCGTCCTCACATGTGTCGGAGTCCGTCATCGCGGCCGACACGAGCAAGTTCACCGTGTCGAACTCCCTCTCCTTCATGGCCTGCGCCGACTCCTTTAGATTCTCGACGGCATCAGTGTATTCCTCCTCGCAGTCGCTCAAGCATCTCGATAGGGACTGATCATCACCTGAAGAACCATTGGCCCTCAGTGCGTCGGCGACAACAGTCATGGTTCGCTCGCCGTGGGCGATGCTCTGGTCCAGCGCAATGGCAGCGAGCCCTGCGAGATCAACCGTCGTGTTGGTGCGAGGGTCGGATCGGAGCGAGGCTACGCAAACCTCGAAGTACAAAGTGCGACTGCAGGCTGCCGACACCAGGTCTCCACCATTTGGACCGCTGTCAACTGCAGCGTCCGCAGAGGAAGCCCGGAGCGCAAAGTGGACGATGGTGATCGTGGTCACGATGAACGTGAATACTTTCTTTGAGGAAGGAATATGTGAAGCCATCTCTCCCTCTACAGCTAGGGTTTTCAGTTTGCGTCCTTCTCCATATATAAGTGAAAATTGCAATAATTAGTGCACACGAGGGATGTCGTCCACATTGCCTTTAGGGCTGTCCTTTTAAAGCTTGCTTCCCTGCAACGAGCCAACCACATGTATCTGAAAAACAGCGAGACTCTCGTTTTAGATCGCACTAAAACATAATCATGAACATGTTTTGCTTGACGTGGAATCCATCCTCTTCTTCTTCTTTTCTGTTTTGCCACGCGTGTGGTTGAAGAGAAGACCCAAAAACTGCCTCGCGCTCGCCTTTGAAGATAGCTTTAAGGGTCGGGGACATGGTTCATACCACCCCCACCTCCTCCGCTTGACAGGAGGGCAAGGGATCCGCCAGAGGGCTTTTATAGTTTGTATCCGTACTTTATTAGTAGCTTGGGTTTGGACCCATGAATAGTTACTGAGTGGCCTAGGACTTTTTCGACCTTTGCGGTTTCCTTGTGTCGTCTATTCTCTTTCTCTTATAATTAAGAGTTTTAATAGAGAGATGAGGAGTGCTAATTATAGTGGAATTCTCTGCTGGATACAGCCCTGATTTAAGAGTAGATCGGGATAAACCTTGTGTCTCAATTTTTCTTTTCTTGCATTTACTCTTTATTTCATTGTGTTTAATTGTCCGTCTAATCCTAATATCAAGATGGTATTGTACATATACATAGGGCATTAGCATGCAAACCTATAAATAAAAAGCATTGAAGGTGTACTTTTCCATCAGTATATCTGAATAACAATATACAGAAGCAGTGTACAAATTGCAAATAAGTCATACTATAAACGTTGCCATCTCTTCTATTTTCCTCGGCTATACATGGTGGGACAAAAGAGACGACAAACCTTATTCAGGTTTGCTGATGGAAGCTCTATGTTCGGGAAGATTACTGTTAGGGAAACGAGTGGAGTTGATGTTGGACCTATATGAGTTTTTTTTGTTTTTTTTTGTTTTTGTCAAAGACCTATCTGAGTTCAATATGTGAGAATGACAAATATTTCGGGAGAAAACTTTTCTTGGAGAAAACCCCTGCAGCTCCTTTGCCGTCCCTAGAGGGTTCAATCAAGCCCATGTTGTATATATCAATTAGCTAGACGTGGATCATGAGGCTATCTTAGTGCATAGAACCGGGAAAATTACATTGAAAAAATTTAAAATTTATTGTACTTTTGCTAATTCAATCCTAAACATTTTCACATTTTGTTAATTGATGTGGACACCTGCCATCCTATATGGCACGACCGGCGCTGATTTAGACATTTTTTTAATCTTTTTAATTTTTTAATTTTTTTTCTTTTCCTTTACTTCACTTTTCCATCTACTTTGTTTTTTGTGGCCAAGGCCGCGATGCCTTCGCGGGCCGGAAACAAGGCAGCCTCGCCTATGGCTACTATGGCCTCGCCAAGATTTGGGCGACAAGAATCGTGACCCTCCCTTGCTGCCAACAAGGGCCCAAAGGCCCTCGCCTGCGGCCGACGACGACCCTCACCGGCCACAGTAAAAATAAAATAAAAAAAGAAAAAAAAAAGGAAATGTAACAGAAAAAATCAAGAAAAATTCAAAAGGTCGTCCATGTCAGAGATTTTTGGGCAAAGTTAACCGGATGAACTCAATTGATAAAAAGTGAAAAAAATTTAGGACTCAACTGGCACGAATGCGATAGGTTTTGCACTTTTATTTGTAATTTTCCCATATATAATTGTGATTATCACTGTAGGATATGCATGTAACAAACAATTACATGACGTCAATGCTCTCTTTGTTCCGCAACAAATGAGACATTTCTGAAAAAATATTTTCTAGAAAGTCATTTTCAGGAAAATGACAATATTTTCCGGTATTTAGCTCCAACCTGAAAGTTCATTGAAAAATATTTTCTGTCGTTTGGTATGAAAAATCTTATTTGATTTTTCTGGAGAAAATTACCAAGCATATCGAACTTTTAATCCTTTTTTAATTTTTTTTTTCTGTTTTTTCTTCTCTTTCTTCCTCTGTCGGTCGCTGGCGACAGTCGAGGGTTGAGCTCGCCAACCTCAGGCAATCTCCACCTAGCCGGATCTGGCGAGGTTGAGCCTCGCCCAAGGTCAGCGAGGCTTGTCCCTTGCCTATGGCCAGTCATAGCCACGAGCCGGAACCGGTCGGTTTCGGTTCATGAACCAGCAGTTTCGGTTCGTGGCCAAGGAGGAACCGGAACCGGGTCCTTAAGGGGCGGTTTCGGTTCCGATTTAAACCAACAATTTCGGGCCTGTTCCGATTCCGGTTCCGGGCTCTCGGGCATCAGTTCGACTCACGGGTGGGTCTCGCGGCATGGGGTGACAAGGCTGTGGGTTCGGGGGCTCGGGTTCCGCGGCTGTACAACGAGCGGCGTGGAACTTGGTGGGTCGAGTTGAGGGCAGCAGGCTGGTGGACGAAGCGACGGTGAGGAGTGGTGGTGGCGTCGGGGAACCGAGAGGGAGAGGTGGAGGGGCTCGGGTGTGAGGGCCGGGCCGAGCTCGGGTTGCTCGCGGGTTCTGTGAGGATAGCGGCGGCGCGGCTGCTCGACGGCGATGGGGTGGACAGTGGACGGAGGTGGCTGGCTGGGGCGGCGAGCGGCGATGGGTGAGGGTGGTGGCTGGTGGTGCTCGCACGGGTGAGGGAGGGAAACGTGAAAGAGAAGAGAGGAGAGAGAAGGAGGAGAGAGGGAGAAAAGTAAGAGAGAGAGAGAGGGTGATGTGAGGGGGTGGGTGGCGATGTGAGGGGTGAGTGACAAGGAAAGGAAAGGCTCTTTCCCTTCTTTCTTTCTTTTTGTTTTTTTTTTTTTTTGGAACGGCTAGTTTGCCGGTTCCGAATTGGCCCTGAACCGGCGATTCCAGACCGGTTCAACTTTTGCTGGACCCGTAACCGGTCCTTATGGCACGGGCCGGTTCCGGTTTGGAACCGGCGGGCCCGGTCAACGGGCCTGTTACGAGTTTGACCCGGGCCAGTTTCGAGCCGATTCCGAGCCCAAACCGGCTCGTGGCCACCTCTACCTATGGCCAGTCGCTGGCCATCGCCATGGCAGGTGACCAACAAAGGAAGAAAGAAAAGAAAACAAGAAAAAAATGTAAAAATATTAAAAGCGTTGAAAAACAAAAATTATTTAAAAGAATGATTTCTTTAATAATTAAAGAGAAAAGAAACGTGAATGAGTGCATGGAGGAAAGATAAGGAAAAATGATTTCATCTTCCTCACTTTTGAATGTGTTTTTTCTATTGGTGGAAAATGTTTTCTTTGACTAGTTTATTTTCCATACACTAAAAGCCAAAAATTCCGATAAATTTTTTTCTGAAAGTTATTTTCCTTGAAACAAACGAAGTCTAAGGTGAAGTAATGTTATCGAGCGCAATCCTTTGCTTTTCAACAATTTTTTTTTTTTTGGCAATCGTGATGTGCTTTTTTCTTCACAATTTTTTTCCAAAACAATGTTTTGAAGCTCCTAACTTTTTCTAAGATGCTTTTACATGGGAGGTCAAAAAGACAAGGCGCAAAAGAATTTGAATTGCACCAAAGGGACTTTAGTATAGCGGTTGGCCCAAGCCCAAGTACCTAGCGAGAAAGTTTAGACACGGGCTCGAACATTTAGTACAACATAATCTCCATTAAAGCCCCAAAGAACCACAATAAAACAAAGAAAATAAATAAATCCAAAGTGTTATCTTGATCGATTTCCGGAAAGTAGAAAGCGCCACGTGCCGAAGCTGATAAGTTTAGTGCTGTCCGAATCATCAGAGCGGGAGTTTCAAGAAAAGGACAATTTTTTCTTTCTTTTTTTGGCCTGAAGAAAGGGAGAACGAGAAAAGGGAAAAAGAGAAGTCCTTGTTAGAAAAGTGAAACTTTTTCATTGGAGAACTCGACGATATGGAGTTACTCGTGCTAATATAGTCTCTAAGGTGATTTGACGGTAATTAACGCTCGGGGTCGGTTTATTTCGCAGAAAATATGATTGCTTATATTATTTACAAATATTGAATTAACAAAAAATATTTGAAAAAATTATCAAAAAATTCATAAATCTATTGCAATTGTGCCAATTTAGTCTTAAACTCTCTCTTTTTTGGTCAATTTAGTTCTAAATCTTTTGCATTTATACCAATTCAATCCATTTGGCCGACTGGCGCTAACGTGGTCAATTTTTAACAATATTTTACAGTGTTTTGATTTTCTTTTATTTTTTTTTATTTTTCTTCCTTCTTCCTCCAGTCGGCTTCCAAGCCCGGTGACCGGCAAGAGGCGGAGGCCGGTGAGGTCAAGCCTCGCCCACATCTTGTGAGGCATGACGTCGCCAGCCTTCGCCTCTAGTAAGTCGCCGGGCTCGGCGACCGGCTGGAGGTGAAAGAAAAAAAAGGAAAAAAAAACAAAAATAAATTAATTAATTAGAATAAATATTAAAATATTATTAAAAATTGGCCACGTTAGCACGATCGGCCAATTGATTGAATTAGCATAAATGTAAAATGTTCAAGATTGAATTCGAGCAAAAAATGTTTAAGACCGAATGGTACTATTGTAATAGGTTTAGGACTTTTTTTCTAATTCTCCCAAAATTATATTTTCATTGTTCACGAAAATATTTAGACAGAAATTGTTAATGATAATAAAAATGTTTTTCATTAACTAATCATTTCGAGTGATATAAGGGTGCGCATGGTAACACTTATGAAAGTAGATTTCTGCTCTAGAAATGCTTTTGGAGCAGAAATCCGTTTGGTAATTTAAGCGATTATCTTTAGAAAAATAGAAATTGTTAATGATAATAAAAATATTTTTCATTGACTAATTATTTCAAGTAATATAAGCGATTATTATTTTTTCTAAATCATTTATTTTTCGTGAAACAAACGCACTCGTAATCGCCGTTCTTTTTCCTCTTAATCCTTTCCTTTAGGGGTGCGGGGGTTTCTGTGAATAGATTATTGGGACTACTGTTTAAGATTCTTGATTAAGATGTCGGATTTAAAGTACAAAAAGGATTAGATTAGTGGGAGACCATAATTGGGTGACACTACATTTGTGGTTGCTCTTCTCGCATCTTCTTGTGTAATATCGAGGGTCCCGAGTTCCTCCACTAAGCATATTCGATTTTGTTCGCAAAAGCCAAACAAAAAGAGCATCTTTATTCGACCTTAATTAACCTATCAAGTCTAGACACACGCTCGTAATATCATAAATGACCAGTCTTTCTAAGATAAATAATTAGCCCATAATTAGAATGATATATCTTACTTTTAGGCAAAGCAAAATCACCCTTTACCTTTCCCTTTCCGGCCCTTTTTTTGGTCGCCAGTTTTTCTCCCACTTTGCCTTGGTGATCTTGATATGTACGTCAGACTTTACTTGATCAGCGAGCCAAGGATAATGATCTAGTATCGTTCATGTATACAGGTGTTTAACGGGGAAAATTGTCCAAAAAATTCTAAACTTATTGTATGGCGATCAATTCAGTCATAAACTTTTTAATCGTGTCAATTTAGTCCTAAATCTTTTGATGATTTGTCAATTTATTCCTAAACATTTTGATTGTGCCAATTTATGGTGCGTTGTCCTAAACCTTTAGATGATTTGTCAATTTACTCCTAAATCTTTTGATAATTTATCAATGTAGTTTTTTCTGTCAATTATCCAAATAATAGGTTTAGCACTAAATTGGCAAAATTTCAACAGATTTAAGACTAAATTGACACAATTGAAAGTTTAGAGCTGAATTGGCCACCATATAATATATTTAAGACTTTTTGGACAATTATGCCGGTGTTTAACATCAAGTAACTTAACTAGCCGACGGTGGTAGCGTGCCATTAGCTTGTAGCAAGAACGATGCAACTCTTTTTTTTCCTTGTAATTTCCTTGGTCATGTATAGTGACATTGCATTGATTTCATGACTCACGTATTGAGGGACAATCATACGGCGACCTCTTAGCGGCGCTTTTTCCATGGTTAAGTAGGTATAAGGTTGAAGCGCGAAAAGTACGACGAAACAGCGAGTGGATAGCATAGTCTGGCAAACAAGGAACGCGCAGTATCCGTATATCTTGCCCGTACACGTAGAATGTGTCGAAATATCTTACCTCGACCGTTAACAATATATGAATCATAAGGATGTACAAACCAGGCACGTCACTACATCCAATGACTTGAACTTGTGGGGATTGAGACCTCCAACAGACAAAAACGTTCGAAAAGCTTAGTCTTAACAGCAATTATACCTTGGATTGGGATTGATCCAATTATTAGTGTGCTTCTGGAATTGCCTTTTCCATGTGCTTGTGTCCCCCCGGAAAGCCAAGAACGAAATAGCAAGTGCCGTGGCATTGCGTGGCTGCTCGCCAGCCTCGGCGTGCGGTCCTTTCTCTCAACGTTTGATGCGTCGATCGCAACAATCGATCGACACTTTCTTTTTAGATCCCACTAAGAGAATGGCCACCGACAGATTTAGAAAAGGGGGAAAGTTCCACTGATTACACAAACCTTATCCCCTTCTTTCCTTTCTGCCGTCCAACCGTTTGTGGCTATGGCGAACTGTTCATATGCAACCTGGAATATTTAGTGAGTTTGTGCATGTATGGCCAGGTGCATTATTCAAAAGGGGGCTCTGGAACTATTTCGGCGGCTCTCTCCCCTAAAGTTAGTACACCGTGCTTACTGCTTCTGTAGTAACAAACGCGGAAAAACAATTACATAATACAAGGATTTACGTGGTTCGATCAAGGTGATCTACGTCCACGGGCGATGCAAAACAAAAGTTCCACTATAAAAAACGAAGGGAGTACAGATTACAACCCTAGCAACCATATAAAAAGAACCCCAAAAATATTTTCTCCGGGGCTACGCCCCCGAACCCTCATAGAGATCTGTTCGCACCCCCATAAAGATTTGTTCGCTTGCTCCAGGTTGGGCCTATCAGCCCAACCCTCCGCGTCACGAACTAAATCTCAAATTTCTCTCCACTTTTTGGGCTGCACAAAAAATATGTCGGGTCGGGTGATGAACCGGGCCGAGTACATAAATTTCAAGACATATTTAACAGCTTCGTAACGGAGCGGTTTTGTCAAAGCCAACGGAGATCCCTGTCCGGTCTGCGGCGGCGGCATCCTTTCGAAAGAATATGAATTAGGGTTGTGAGATTTTGTGAGGCTACCGTCAATTGTTCTAAAAGCTTAAACTGTTAGATGAAGGTGTTAAAAATTAAATTAAATCAACTTCGAGGGAGTTGCCGATCATGCGAAGAAGTTGTCAATTCAAGGTTGAAGTTCTCGATTGGCAATCGGTTACCTCAATGCCGATGCGATGAATGTTCGGCTCCCAAGACTGGTAATTATTGTAGTGTTATTTTCAAAGAGTCTGTTGGTGTTTCTAAAAGTTTATCTTCTTGAAATGTTAGATATATTTATGAGGCAGAGTATTATCAAAAGTCATGCAACAAGTCAATCTAAAGGCAATTGATGAAGCATTTGAAGTCAGACGAAAAGAGCCACCAGAGAAGGCCTCAAGCCACCATAGCAAACGTGAGCTTCAGGGAAAGCCACACGCAGCTAGAGAGACTAAGAGCAAAGGTGTGTGCTTCAAAAAAGCCTCCAGCACAGAGCTTCAGAATAGAAGAAGCCACAAAAGGTGAGCTTCAAGGTGAGAGGCAACCCAACCAAGGTACGCCAAAGGAACATTGTGCTCTCAACACCGACTATGATGTTTTGATAGGAAAAAAAAATATTGCAATACTAAGCGCATAAATATTTGATTTGGGAGACAAATGATGTCCGAAAAGATTTGAACTCAGGACCCCTTGATGTGATACCATGTGAGATTTTGCGGGATCACTGCCAACTGTTCTAATAGCTTAAGCTTTTTAGATGAAGGCGTGATCTAATAATTAATTATTTTATCAAGGGTTTCGAAACTCTGATCTCGGAATGATTGGGGAAAATGATTGTTATTACACGATAGCGATTTGTGGGAGAACATAATATCATCCAAAAACATGTGGACTAGAGATTCCCACATGAGCATGACAAATAGATAGTTCTCCATCAACAAGACAATGGAAATTCAGGCTGGGGACGCAAGGAGCGAGGGAACGCATCGCGAACCACCCATTTCTAGTCCACCAAAGTTCACCTTTTCTCTTGGCCTTTTCCTTCTCTTCCCTTCTTCATGAACCTCATAGATTTTCAACTCCTAGAGAACATACGAGGATCCACTTCATCGAACCATGGCCATCTTGCTTTCCCTCCTCTCTGTGCAGTCCGTCCCCTTGCGCTGAAAGTAGCTTCGGAACGTAATCGTTTTCACGCTAGTGGACTTCCAAACCCTACGGATAGCGAGAGAGAACAACTTTCATGTAAGAAGGATGATGATCGCCGATTCGAGGGTTTATTCTAATTTGAATTTGGAGAACGGAGAATGCTTTCATGAGGTAATTACACTGTTATGGTCCTCATTAGGGGTGAGCGATTTCAGGATCGATCTAGGTTCTATCTGAAACTTGGAATCTATCCGTTGGAACTAATTCTCCAATTTTTAGAACCTGGAACCTACGCTACATACCCTGGAATCTACCCTGTCATGGTTTTCAGTCGGTTCCAGGTTCCACCTATATTCTTAATTGAACGATTGCAGTGAATCATCCCCTTTACAATTCACTGACCACAACTCATATTTAGACAGACGAATAATATGAAACATTAACAAAGTAAAAGCATCGATCATGAATATCGCTAGAAATGGAAGCTCAGACTAGTGGTTCCAGATTACACACTCACCATTGGACGCCATGGAATACCGCATAATCGCACGAAGACATAAAACAAGAAAAACACAACGACTTATTTCAGATCCCATGATACATGGAACCTGCCTGTCGGAACCAATTCCCCAATTTTTAGAACTTAGAACCTACCATGCATACCTTAGAATCTGGAACCTGACTAGTTCCCATCGGTTTGGTTCTCCGCTTCCTAGTTCCACCATGGAACCATGCTCAACCCTAGTCCTCGTGGGCACAGTTTGATAAATGGTTGGACAACTAGGGTTAACATAGAGCTTATATATATATATATACACACACTATTGTTTTACCTAGATAAATGCGTGAGTTTTTGTTCGATGTGACTTTCACTACGTATAGTCTCTTAAAGGATCTGCCAAACGGTTCGATCGAAGGCCATTGTCCAAAATTTGAGTAGAAAGAAAATATATACTGGTACATGAATAATTGCGTCCGAGGAAGTTTGGACTCCGCGAAGGCTTAATTTGCATGAGATTTGACATGGAAAGTGAAACCGGGTCCATCCAAAAACAAGAACAGGACCACACCTTCCGCTAGACATGACCTAAACAAGCACGCCGTGTTGAAGACGGCACGCGATTTTCATGCAAACTTATCGATCGGATCAGATGAATATTGCGGAAAACCCGCCAAACTCGGCAGTCTCGATTTCTCGGGACGATTCTCTCCCTTGTGGAGTCGATTTCAAAGGAAATATTGACAAGAATTTATACCTCGGTTTTTTGCAATGGGAAAGATTGATTTTCAGGAGTTGATTTTATTTCATTGCTATGCTGCATATCTGAAATTCATTTATTGAGTGCAACGAAAGTTTTTTCACTAGTAGCGTTACTTAAGCTGTTGGGCAACCGCGTGTGCATACATGGATTCTCTCCCCAAATTCATGTGAGATATAGGGTTTGGATGCCAAGTAATTTGATGAGGAGAGAAGGTGCTTGGTCATTCTCGTCCTGTGACTGTTACTTCATTGCTAATGAGTGGAAATTTCCTCCAACCACTGTCTCCTAACCGGCAGGCTGCGCGTTATGTACATCGCTCACACGTAATAACCGATTATAAAATGGTGATTGTGTTCAGATTAAGATCAGAAGGCTTCTTCAATCGAAGATGGAAGAAAGCACGAGCCTTTTCACATAGTAATATCTAAAAGCGTAAGTTTTCCCTCTCGAAAAGATTCCATTAGGGCGTACTTTACTTAAAGTATAACAGAAAATCATTGGGTACTTAATTTCGAAATCCTCAATTTATCATAACGGATCGAGCGAAGGTAATCGCCCCCTTTATCAAATCCTTCGGCACGAAAGAATACTTGCACGTGTAATCTTGATCACAATCTCGTAGGATCAAATAGTACAAGAAAACTTATAATTTTTATCCAAATGTAAGATCAAGTACGCAAAATATTCGGTCATAGGACCAAAAGAGAAATTGACCCAAAAAAGGAGGACCAAAAGAGAAAGGAACTCTTCTTCTTCCTCCGTATGTACAAACGGTACCAAATTTTGGTTTCCCAACCCGTGCGGGGCCCACGTGTGGAATTGAGTGACATGCACATCTGAGCTGCACTCCCTTGTCATGGCTTATGAGAATAGACCCCTGAACCAACACTCAAAATGCTCTTTCTACTTGTGAGAGTGGGCCAAAAAAAAAAAAATTGTCTTGATCCTTAGAATATAGTTGCGCATTTTCTTTTTTACATGATTTATATCCACCACTCTCGATTAATCTGGACTCGATAGTGGTCCAATGGTCTGCCAAGGCCCGCTCAAGCCAACAAAGGCTCGAAATATAAATGAGACAGTTTTGAATAGATAATCTCCTTCTTGAATATGTGATTGTCTAGGCTCGATAGTTTGCAATCATGTAGATTTTTATATAACGGAACACTCTTTTTAAATAATTATCATGCTCGCTTCTTTTGATTAAGAACACTCGTTAATGGATAAGAATCTTGATTCCCTCGCTATAAGTATCACCCCTCGTCTTCTCAAGTGCTCATAAGAGTTCCTCAAAAACTTAATCAACTTCATTCTCCTCTCCAAATCTCTCTCTCTCTCTCACACATGGGGACTATGAGAGGAGGGTGGACGGTGCTGTGGGTGGTGGCGTGCATGGTGGTGCATGGAGGGGCCTCCATGTCGCGGGCAGGCGCGGCCGTCCAAGGACAGGAACAGTCGAGGCATGTGCAGGAGCAATGTGGGTTCACCAGATACCCGACCCTGTGTGTCCGGACCTTGGCCGGGTCGGGTTCAGTTGACTTCCTCTCTGCTCTCGTCAACAAGACCATCCTCGAGACCAAGCTTCCTTCTTCCTACTTCGCCCAAATCGCCTCCCTCTTCCAGACCCAAGGAGCTCAACATCCCAAAGCTGTCACAGGTCTATATCTTCAATATGAATGAGCAACACTTCAAACTTTTTTTTTTTGTCCTCACGTGAATCCTCTTCCCTTGTTCATGCAGATCACTGTGAAGACACCATGGCCCTCTCTCTCAAGAGGCTCGAGCAGTCGCTTGAAGCCCTCAAGGAGCCAGGGAAGAACAAGGGGGACATCCAGACGTGGCTCAGTGCAGCGATGACCCTTCAGGAATCGTGCAAAGACTCTGCCCACGGCCTCGGTCCTCGCGGTCTCTCGAGCGACCCCGCGACTCGTTTGTCCCAGAAGATGGACTATCTCGCTCAGCTCACCAGCAACGCTCTGGCCCTCGTCAATCAGATCACTCGCGGGCGAAAGCCGGCGAAGACCGACGGGAACAGGAACCCCGGCAAAACGCAGGGTTTTCCGAGCTGGATGTCAAAGAGAGATAGGAGGTTGCTCGAGGGCGCCACGGCGGTGGAGGCGAACGCGGTGGTCGCAAAGGATGGCACAGGCAATTACAGGACCGTCTCGGAGGCGATCCAGGCCGCTTCGGGTGGCCGCTTCGTGATCTATGTGAAGGCGGGTTTTTACAACGAAAAAATCCACGCCAGCAAGGACGGAATCACATTGATCGGGGACGGAAAGTATTCTACGATCATCACCGGTGATGATAGTGTCGCTGGGGGTGCTTCTACGTCCGGCTCTTCTACATTCAGTTCTCTCTCTCTCTCTTTCTCTCTCTCTCTACATACATGCATAAGCACGTATAGAAATATATATATCATGTCCAGTAAACTATTGGTAAATTATTTCAAGCATATAAACGACCGTTCTCTGAAAAATATTTTTCAAATTATTCTTTTTTCACAAAACAAACGAAGCTAAGAATAATGTTTAACACCTATAATTTTTAAAAAATAAGTGACAATTAATCACACCATAAATTTCAAGAGAAAATTACTTTAATGGGATATTCAAAAACGAGTTTAACACGGCAACATAAGAAAAAGCCATTTTAGCTAAGATAATTTAAGCATTGCTTTATATGTTGACATCAATCTTTTCCTTAGAAATTTGAGGTGTCCGATAGTAGATAGCACGAAAATTCGAAAGGCTAAAAGTAAAAAGCAAACAATAAATGTTGAATTCAATTTTTTTTACTTTACTTTCGTTCAATAAATTTGGCAATTAAGAAATTAAATTAAAAAACCAGGAAAAATTTATTGAATTTGTAAGTGCCAATAATTATATTTAAAATGTTTTAGTGTGCACGATGTAAAATAAAAGTTAAATTGTGAGAATTGTAACGTTTAAAAATAGTAAATATCTACGGTAAAAGTCACTCCAAACAAACAACATCTAAAAGTTTAGTGTTATTATTCCCATGATAAAGAAAGGCCGATGATGAGTAAACAACCTGATTATTTTACTTCCTGAATCTGTTGCATTATTATCGAAATTTTTTAGATCGACTCAATTGATTTCTCGCACTCAAAGATAACAATCTTCCACTCCATCGATTTTATAGCAATCACCGGCGATGGATTCATAGCCCGAGACATCGGGTTCCACAACACGGCGGGACCCCAGGGTCATCAGGCCGTCGCCCTAACCGTGGCCTCCGATCGCTCGGTATTCTATAGGTGCAGCATCTCGGGCTACCAGGACACGTTGTACGCGCTCGTGCTCCGCCAGTTCTACCGCGAGTGCGACATCTACGGCACCGTGGATTTCATCTTCGGGAACGCGGCCGCCGTCTTCCAGAACTGTGAGCTCGTGGTGCAGAAGCCAGGGAACAAGGCCTTTACGGTGATCCTTGCCAATGGGCGCTCGGACCCGGGCCAGAACACCGGGTTCTCGGTCCAGGGCTGCCGCATCACCGCGGGCTCCGGCTCGGTCAGCTCCTACCTGGGGAGGCCATGGAAGTACTATTCTAGGGCAGTGGTCATGCAATCCACCATTGATGGTGGAGTTGCTTCTAGGGGCTGGATTGAGTGGCCAGGCTATGGAAGTTCAGTGCTCAGGACACTCTATTTTGCTGAGTATGCAAATCAGGGACCCGGTGCTGGGACCTCAGGGAGGGTCAATTGGCCTGGTTTCCATGTGATTGGGGCTCAAGAAGCCATGAAATTCACTGTTCAGAGCTTGATTTCTGGGAATTCATGGCTGCCTTCGACCGGTGTGACCTTCACCTCTGGCCTCTAGTGAAGAAAAACTTCATGTGATTATGCTACAAAATGATATTTCGGGGCAACCTGATATTGTAAAGATGTGTGACACTAGTAATCAGTGTTAAAAGGTCTTCCCAACACAGTGCAGCAAGCAACCGCACTTGTTAAGCTTTGTCGATTGAGAATAGAAAAGGGTGTGCTTTAAGATGATGTAATTGAGCAAAGTGTAATATGGTTTCATATGCAGCAATAAAGTCATTTGAAAGTGCCAACCAAAAAGGTTAGAACGACAGTCTTTGTAATTGATAAAGCTGATTTGCTATTTTCTAATAAAATCACAAAAATTGCAGTTTCTTCGGTTTTTTTTTCTTCCTGAATTTAAGTGTTGGGTCAAAGCACTATAATCATGTTGCTCTTCTTTTGTTTGAGTAATGAGCACCACAACTTGCACTCTTTCTTTTGGGTTTTTGCCTATTCTTTCTATTTTTGCTTAGATTTATCCTAAACGATATTGACAATAGAATTTACTTAAATTTATTTCCTTACAAGCATGAAGTTTTTGGGCCTGTTTGGTTCAGTATTTGGCTAAAGGACTTTGAGAAAATGCAAATACTTTTGAGCTAAAGGGGTTTGGTGAAATACAAATACTGTTTGGTAAACTGTAATTAAAAAGTGCATTTGGATGCAACTTTAGGGAAAATGCTGTTTGGTAAACTTTTAATATTTAGTGTCCTAATTTAATATCTTTTAAATTTAATTTGTTTAAAATTAGGAAAAAAAAAAACAATCCGGCGGCCGGCGGAGGAAGGAGGAAGGAGAAAAAAGAGAAAATAAAATAAAAAATTGTAGTTGCATTTCAGAAATGCAACTTCCCAAAGTACCTCCGAATGTAATTTGGGCTTAAGGCCTTTGGAGAGCATTTGAGATGCAATTGCATCTCCCCAAAGTGAGTAAAAAAAGTAATCAAATAATATTTGCATTTGGTCAAGGGACTTTAGAATCCCAAAGCTCATTTGAGATGCTGAACCAAATAGGGCCATTCTCCATTTGTATTTCGTCCACGTCCAACATCCACCTTTTGTCCCATTTCCAAACCTAAGATTAAAGTAATAGCTTGAGCAAATGGACTTACATACACACAACACAACAATCTAAACTATATAGAAGGAACTTTATGGTCACAATTGGTGGTTTGTCCCTTCAACAAACATATCATGCAGGCGGGGGATTAGTGCAATTATGCCAGGCAGTTAATAAATGGCAAGTGAATTATATGTTGGGGGTGTGGTTCATACTCTCCTGCGACAAGAAAGCACGTGGGTCCCACTCCACGCTGAGCAGGTGGGGGTCTAGGGGAATCGCCCCGGCGAGGGTCTCAAAGTCGCAGCACCCTCTGGACACCAGAGGGCTTTTACGATTTAAGCCTGTAATTTTTCATTAGTAGTTTGGGCTTGAGCTTATGAATAGCTACTACTATATATACTCTTTATCGCTTGTAATTTAGTGATGTAATGAGAGGTACGAGGTGCTAATTATAGTTGAATCCTCTGCTGAATGTAGCCCTAGTTTAAGGGAGAACCAGGATGAAATCTTGTGTCTCAATTTCTCTTTCTCGCTTTACATTTTACTTCGACTTGATTGTGCGTCGAATCCTAACACTATATCCTCGAGAAAATGACAAATTTATTACGGTTGTGAGTCGCTTGTCAAGTCGGTTTCGGAATGAATTGATGCTATTTTGGATCATGATAATGGAATCTAAAAGTGTCATAGGCACCGCCAATTACATGTTCTATACGTAATATACAAATAAATTTGTCGTGATAAGCGAGTCTCAAAAAGGAATAGATGAAAAACATCGGGATAATCGTAGAAACGAGTCATGTCTTGGTCGTGGGTGAATTGAATGCTTTAGGTTTTATTTTGGCCAATTGGGGACTTAAGGTTCTAAGAAAGCCCTGATCAGATTTAGTATTCCTTTAACTATAGATAGTTGTCTCATGTACCTTTTACTATATTCAAATGGCAAAAGGAAAATTTCACCTTTCATTAATGTCACAAACTCATAAAAATTAGGTTTTATCACTATAAATATAGATTATAATTACATTATTTGCTTATTTGCACCATATTTGCTTAGGTGGCATCAAGCATTTCTTTTGCGGTGTGGAGACGTCAATTCGAACAATTTACAATCTTACGTGGCAAACTCGAAGATAACACTTTGAAAAGACAATAATATAATATAAATTCACTATATGGATATGGATGGTCCGTAGCAAATCCTTTGTGGATCCCTTTTTAAGAATTTTGCTTGTCCTGTCTGATCTTTACCGAGTACCAAACTAATTTAAGAAAGCATATAATACAAAACCCACAAGTCAAATCTCTTGTAGCTTCCCACCTTTTGATTTCTGTGCAAAAAGCTATGCTGGGACAAAATAATAACACTACAAAGATAAGGTGTCGGTGGATCAAACAGTCCAATTCTCGGGCACACGGTAACGAGTTATAGTAAAAAAGAAAAGAAAAGGCCAAAGGACACGTGGAGTTCCCATATTTATATGCGGTCTTCACTTTGGTGTCAATATTTTTTTTTATCACTTAAGTGCCATTTTTTAAAAAAAAAGATTATTTGAGTACCAACCCCGGTGAATGGCACTGGAAATCTACGTGGCTCGCCGGAGGATCCCAGTCAGCAAAAGAAAAAGCCAAAAATTTTAAAAAAATTCCACATAATATTAAAAAAAAAATTAAAAATAAGCTAAATAACTAAAAAATAAGCTAAAAAATGAAAATCAGAGGTTGCAGCGGTGGTGGTGGGGCAGCCGCCGACAATGGGCAGTGAGGGTGGGGGATGGGCCGGCGGGGGTCGCTAAGCCTAGGCCAGTGGCCGGCGGGGGTCGCTAAGCCTAGGCCAGTGGCCGGCGACCCCCGCCGATGGCTGGCGAGGGCTCGACCTTGTAGATCTAGGCGAGGTCGAGCCCTGTCGAGGCTAGGCGATGCTGGCCTAGCCCCGTCGAGCCTCGGCCAGTGGCCGGTGACCCCTACTGGTGGCTAGCGAGGGCTCGACCTCGCAGATCTGGGCAAGGTCGAGCCCTCGCCAACCACCGGCGAGGGTCGCTGGCCAATGGCCGGGGCTCGGCGACCCCCGCTGGCCCATCCCCCACCTTCGCTGCCCATTGCCAGTGGTGGTGGGGCGACGGTGACGAGGGCTGTGCAAGCCCTCGCCGCTGCAACATCTGATTTCTTTTTTTTTTTCCTTAATTTTTAGCTTTTAAAAAAAAATCAATATTACGTAGAAATTGTTTTAAATTTTTGGCTTTTTCTTTTTCCATGTGTACAGCCTTTTTTTAAAACAAATCCACGTAATATTAAAAAAACTAATAAAAAAATGTCAAGTATACTGTTTGGCCGAAATTGACACTTAAGTAATCGTTTTTTCTCCGATTTGGCACTTAAGTGATCCAAAAAAAATATTGGCACCAACGTGAGCACCGTATACAAATATTGGCACTCTAGGTGTCCGTTTGCCAAAAAAAAAAAAAGATAAGTGCAGTGAAAATCCTAAAACTTATCACGAAAATGCAATCGAATTTTAAAACTTTCAAAAAGTGCGACAAGTCTTAAAACTTGTTACGAAAGTATAATCGAGTCCTAAAATTTTCAAAAGCCCAATCAACGGAAGGACTTGATTTTATCAATTTGATAAGCTTTAGAATTTAATTGCGTTTTTTGAAAATTTTAGGACTCTATTACACTTTCTGACAAGTTTTAGGACTCAATTGTACTTTTTGAAAGTTTTAGGACTCAATATCATTTTCGAGACAAGTGTAGGGATTTATCCCAAAGAAAAACTAAATATAGTAATGAGAGCAAATAACCAAAATTCAAATTGTCTTTTCTAAGAGGAAACCTTCCCTCTATCAACTCTCTGGCAACATATCAAAGTCAGCACCACTATACGACATAGGAGAATAATACGATGCTTAAACCATAGTCTAGAAGACAAACAAGAAACACCCAAGATCAATAATTCAGCCATTACCGAAGTGTCAGAAAGATCAGGAAGGACCATTGAAGGAGATTGGAACATTAATTGTAAAAATTTGTGATGAATTGTCAGAAAGTGAACAAGTTGACTCATGGTCATCTACTCTATCCACGGTCACATGATCCTTTACGGACCGAGCCAAATCAAAACCCTAGCATGAGAGTAAAAGTCGGTGCATTGATGGCATTTGTGATGAATTGTGTTTAGACCTTGACAAAGGAAAGGGAGATGGGGTCATGGCAATTATACTATGGTGTCTCCATTATCCCATTTGAAAAATGACAGGAAAAGTGATTGAAAAGTTGACTCCGATTAGGACTCCGTCTGTTTTGCAATATGTGCATAATTTAGATAATTATTGCTTATTTCACTTGAAATAATTGTTCAATAAAAGATATTTTTCTTATCGATAATAATCTGTGTCTTAATATTTTCGTGGACAATGAATAGATCTTTTGTTAATTCCTTTTGGAAGCGACACAAGCGATCATTTTTTAGAAAATATTTTTCAAATAATTCGTTTTTCCTGAAACATACGCACGCTAGATCCTTATGACTTATTCTTTTCGTATATCGTATGCTTCACCTGAAAATAAGCAAATTTCATTCATTATCAAGTCCTTAAAAAACACATCTTTCTCATAAGCATAGTTTAGCACTTACGAGGGGAATTTTTATTTTTAATGATGTTAGAGATACGACCACTTATTATACAGATCGGTTTACCAAATGATATGTTGGTTTAATGTTTGAGCGCGATTCTCTTATCTAAATATCCAATTACGATTTGTCACCGCCTTTAACTGATGAATCTCCAACCAACAATTTTTCGATTTACAAAAGAGTAAGCCGTCCGCCATATCTAGCCATCATCTCAAAATCCCGCAAATGTGACTCGAACTAAGTTGTGCGTTCAACCGTGAGCCTAATCGACCCTCAAGAGTGAACCAAATGGGGCAAGTGTTGCTCATAATCTAATCATAAAGAATCACATCTTTGCATTTTGGGAGCCACCTCTAGAAGCCACCATCTACACGGAAAAATTAATTTAAAAAAATCCTAAATTTATTATATGGCAGCCGATTTGGTCCCGAATCTTTTGATTTTGTTAATTTAGTTCTAAATTTTTTGACGATTTTCCAATATAGTTATTTCGCTTAATTTTGGCCTGAAATCACTGACGTGAACGAGTTTTACAAATTTCTACAAATTTCTGAATTTTTAATATTTTTTCAACTCTGGGCTAGTGACCTCGCCGGCCACATGCGAGGGTCACTGGCCGAGAGCTGGAAAAACAAATGAAAGAAAATAAATATTAAAAAAAATCCAGAAAAATTGCAAACGTCCACGTTAGTCTAACATACCGCATAAGACCGCTAGCTTCTATGTTGGTGATCGCCGGTCCAAATTGGTCGAAAGAACTACGTTGTCAAATCGTTAAAAGTTATAAGTCTAAATTGGCAAAATCAAAAGATTAAAGACTAAATTGGCCTCCGTATAATATGTTTATGACTTTTTCGGTAAATTTTTCTCGTTTGCACTGTTCGATAATCAATCAATGCCCCTCAGCTCGCTTAGCAAATAAATGAATTAAATTGCCATATAACCACATTCTGTTCTTCTTGCCTCCTGAATTGTGCAAAAATTGGACCATCCCAACTCCATAATTGAGTGATTATCAACAAAAGTCGAGGTCAACATGGTCCTGGAAGTGCTGATAATAATGGAGTGCGACGGAGGCTTCAAGTTCAAGGTACCACTTGCTGCTCATGCAATAGGACGGTAGTCATTGACTTGACCTCTATATATACACAAACACGTGGTCCTGGAAGTGCTGATAATAATGGAGCGCGACGGAGGCTTCAAGGTATCACTTGCTGCTCGGGAAAATTGTCAAAAAAATCATAAATCTATTGCACTTTTGGCAATTTAATCGTAAACCTTTTAATTTTGCCAATTCAGTCCTAAACCTTTTACATTTGTGTCAATTCAGTTCTAAACTTTTTTTTTGTGTCAATTCAGTCCTAAATCTTTTGCATTTATGTCAATTCAGTCCATTCGGCCAATTTTGGCCGGCCGGCGCTAACATGGACTCGACCGGTGCTAATGGGGCAATTCTTAATAATATTTTAATAATATTTTTATTTTATTTTATTTTCCTTTTCTTTCTTTTTTCTTTCTACTGTTCATATTCTTCGTTCGTTTCTGTTCATCTTCTCTTCATCTTTCTCCTCCAGAGGGCCTTGCCGACCACCGACGCCGCCGCCGCAGGCGAGACCGGCGCCGCCGCCGCTGAGCGAGGCGGCACAGCCCCCGCTGGCCGCGGCCGAGCCACCCCATGGTTTGGAGAGGCTCCGCCTCTCCAGATCTGGGCGAGGCCGACCTCGCCTAGCCATGGTGTCGCGTCGCCGTTGCTAGGCCAGCTCGAGCTCGCCAAGCGACGGCGACGCCATGGCTAGGCGGGGTTAGACGGCGACGACCGAGCCTCGCCGCCACCGCCCAGCTGGGCGCCGTCGTTTTGTTTTTTGTTTTTCTCTAAACCCACAAAGCAGCAGAACAAGCAAAAAACTTAGCCCTTGGGAAGAAAAACTATCATAAATATTCGCAGTCTCTCCACCTCATCAAATTTCAAACGGCAATTGAAAGTGGAATCATAATCTTGCTTGGCCAGTGAGCCCGCGCTGGTCTTGAGAGGTGTCGGGAGGCCAGTTCGTTGGGGACGGAGTTTCTCTTCCTCTCGAGCTTCGCAACCCACCTAAAGATCCCTTCGCCATCTGACATCACCCAGCAATGGTGTCGTCGTCGCTTGGCGAGGCCGAGCTCGCCTAGCCACGGCGACGCGACGCCATGGCTAGGCGAGGTCGGCCAAACCCAGATCTAGCGAGGCCGAGCCTCGCCCAGTCATGGGTGGCTCGGCGGCTGCATTGGCCTCGATCAGCGGCGGCGGCTGCGGTGGACGGCGAGGCCCTCTTCGGAGGAAGAAGATGAATAGTAGAAAGAAAAAACAAAAGAAAAGGAAAGAAAATGAAAAATAATAAAAAATAATAATTTTTATATAAAAATATAAAAATATTATAAAAAAATTGCTCCGTCAGCGCCGTTCGAGTCCATGTCAGCGCGGGCCAGCCAAAGTTGGTCGGATGGACTGAATTGGCATAAATGCAAAAAGTTTAGGACTGAATTGGCACAAAAAAAGGTTTAGAACTGAATTGACACAAATGCAAAAGATTTATGACTAAATTGGCAAAATTAAAAGGTTTAGGACGGAATTGGCAAAAGTGCAATAGGTTTAGGACTTTTTTGACAATTTTCCCCTTGCTGCTCATGCAATTGTACGGTAGTCATTGGCTTGACAAGAAGCGATATATTTCCATTTTCAATTAAGATTCACATAGCATGGTATCTGATGTAAGTAGATTTTCATACTTAGAACATCCAAATAGATTTTAACGTAAGATTTATCCGATTGTGAAGGGATAATAGCGTAAATGGTATCTGAACTTTAGTCCAATGTGCGATATCATCTATTAACTTTTAATTTATGTAATGAGGTCCGAACGTTGGCCCAATGTGTAATGTCATCCCTAGACTTTTTAGTCTATTCAACATAATTCCTGAACTAATAGTAAATGGTCAATTCGGTCTTTAGAATATATGAAAGTGTTACAAAAGTTCAGGGATCACATCATCGGACCAAAGTTCATGGACTACATGGAACAAATTAAAAGTTCAGGGATCACATCAAATATCGGACTAAAGTTCAGGGATCACACCGAACAAATTAAAAGTCGAGAGATCACATTGAACATCGGACCAGAGTTCAGAGACCACATCGAATAAATTAAAAGTTCGGAAACGATATTACACGTTGGACTATAATTCAAGGGCCATTTGCATCATTTTTCCATTTGCAAACTCAGGGGAATCACGAATCACAGTGATTATTAGGGAACATCAATGGGAACAGCCCGTCCCTACGCCCTGTCAAACGAATGCAAGTGGGAAGAAAAGAGACACGAACCAAAGCAATATAACACGTCTCGCCTCACATCCCACTTTTAAAGCAACCCACCAGTCGAAAACCTCCTGCGAGCGCGATTCGTGGAAGGCAGCGTTCGATCAACTTCACATCCCCTCGCTTTTTTTTTTCTGGACCCATCCATTCATTTCGATTTTGGAAGCTTACGCTGATAATGGCGGTGATAATTAGTGATTTAGACAGTCGGAATCTTGACTTTTATGAGTTGTTTTGATGGGGTCATGGAGAGAGAAAGAGAGGAATACTGAAAATTAAGGGTGCGCATGGTAACACTTCTGCTTCAGAAATTAACTTCTGATCAGAAGTTGATTCCTCTACTTCTGCTCAAAAAGTTGATTTCTGATCAGAAAAATTCGTTTGGTAATTGTTGAAAATTTCTATTTTTGGAACATTATTAACACAAAATCTTCTACGAAAAATTATTATCTGCAGCTGAAAAATTTCTAGTTCATTTTTTTATTTTTTTTAGATTTCTTTAAAAAATAATTTTTATTATTAACAAATATTATTTACTTTTTAAAATAAAAAATTATTATTTATATTTTACTCCGGCGACCGGAGAGGGAGACTCGGCGGAGGCGGCGAGCAATAGCGGCAGGCGATGGTCGGCCGGCGGTGGTCGTGGCTATAGTGCGGCGGTGGTCGCGGCGACGGTGCGTCAGTGGGCAGTGGCGGGTAGTGGCCGGCGGCTGGTGGTGAGCGACGAAGGTTGGTTGTGGGCCGCGGTGGGTGACGACGGCGGAGGCGTGGTTGGGAAAGAGAGGCGTTGAAAATGAAAAGAGATTGAGGTAAGAGAAATATTGATGTTGAGAGATTTCTACTTCTAAAAGAGAAGTAACTTTTTTTAACTTCTGAAATTTGCTCAAAAATAACTTCATAAGTACAAATTTGCTTCAAAAGTAGAAATGTAATGTTGCGTAATCAAACGGATTTTTGCTTCCGAAGTTGTATTACCAAACAAATTTCTGCTCCAAAAGCACTTCTGGAGCAGAAATTCACTTCTAGAAGTGTTACCATGTGTGCCCTGAGCGCATTGTCCTAATCATATTTGTGAAAAGATTGTTATTGTTAAGATACACATGTGGATTGTGTTAGAGAAGTCTCACATCGAATAATTGGTGTGGTGTTGAGCAGTTAATATATCTTAGTTGGCTCATAACTCATTGGCTTAAGCTTTTGAGTGAAAATGGGTCCAACTAGATATGTTGACGGACTCGGATTTGGGCTCCCTCTTAGCAATCTCCCCGGGTGAAGGTATCGGGCTTCTGCAGTGTGCTCCCAACAAACGGTATCTGAGCTGATGATTGATTGGTGGGCCTCCAATCTGTTCCGGTGTTTAGTGAATATCTCAAAGAAGAAATCTCATGATCGACGCTTGGCTTACACGTGAGGGGGAGATTGTTAGGATACACGTATGAATTAAGGGGGAGCAAACCTAACACTGGAGAGGGGGAGATTGTTAGGATACACGTATGAATTAAGGGGGAGCAAACCTAACACTGGAGCTCACACATAAGGAGGATGCACGTGTAAATTGTGTTAGGGAAGTCACACATCGGATAATTGATGTGGTGTTGAGCAGTTAATATATTATAGTTGGCTTATAACTTATTGGCTTAAGCTTTTGAATGAAGGTGGGTACTGTCACACCCCAAAACACAATAACAGGGGCCATGACACGGCCATCTTTTTCTCAAAAAGGACACAGCCTCAACTTAACCAAAACTCAACCTGATAACAAATATGTACATCCATATACATATACTTGATAAAGAGGCCCTTTGGTTACAAAAAAAAAATCAGAGTTTGCTACTAAAACAACAATAGATAACCACATATCTCTACCAAAAGGATGAACACATCCAACAACAACTCAAAGGGCTCATCATAGCTACATCCTACTCACAACTCATACCTAAATACCCCCACTAACCAAAAAATGTCATCTACTAACGATCGCTCACGTCCTACTTGCGACTCGCTGAACCTGAAAGACAAGGAAGATGAAAGGAGTGAGCTAATACGGCTCAGTGAGTAATACATTTCTTCTAAGCAGATCGAACAATCAATATGCACATTTAGTACTTAAAACAAATATCAATGGTATAATCCATTGATTAATCTCATCAAAACACAACAATCTCATCAAAATACACGTCAATGGTCTATCCATTGACAAATCTCGTGCTCAAGATTCTAACCGTGGTCACGTATAACGCCGGTGACAAAAGGCGACCAAGATTCCCCCCTTGGCAAGGTCTCCACCTATAATGCCGGTGGCTCGGCCCACAAGGATATCCTAAACTAGTATGCGCATACTCACAAACCCATCAGTCGGGTTCACAGCTATCTAGAGCACCACAAAATCACAAAACTCGAAACCAGAAGCACAAATCGATCACAAACCGTCTCAAATAGACAAAACAGCAGTAAATGTTCGATCCTGTTTTATGCAACAAAAATGCTCTAAACACCGCTTGCACTTCCCTTTCAAGGGAACAAATCACATTATAAACTCATATTATACATTCTTATCATTCTCAGAAAAGTATGAGTTTACACAAGTCAAAGAAGAAATAGTATCACTCACCAGATAAAGGCAAAAGCAAAATGCGACGGTTACTTGAGCCGACGCGTCCGAATTCCTATTCAAAAGTATGGAAAGCGGATCAAAAAATGAGTAAAACGCCACTCTAATGGACGACTCAACTAATTTACACCTATTTAACGATAGAACGACGACTACGCGTCAACGGAAGCTCGCCCGGCCACCGGTTCTCCCATATTAGTGTTTTAGTTTTGACAGATTTTGAGTTACTTTTAAAAATTTAAAAATAAAATAAAAATTTCGACCGGTCCAGTCCTAGGCCCCTGAAAATCGCCCGGCCACCGGTTCCAATTTTAAGAAAGAAGAACCGGATCACAGCTCTCTAGAACCTGGAATCGGACCACCGATCCCGGTCGGTCCGATTTGCTCACCCCTACTATCTGTAGTAAGTATCTGAAGCCGAAGCGAGCGAGCAGATTCTTCCGAGGCATTTATGATTTGATCTTCTCATAGGACAAACCTCTTCACTTCCGTGGAGGATGCCGACCACATCGTCCAAAAAATCAAGGAACAAGTCTTGATAGTAAGTATTTGAAGCCGAAGCGAGAGCAGCTTCTTTCGAGGCATTTATGATTTGATCTTCTCATAGGATAAACCTCTTCACTTCCGTGGAGGATGCCGACCGCATTGTCCAAAAAATCAAGGAACAAGTCTTGAAGATGAAGACATGAAGTAATAGAGAGACGGAGTGGGAGAGGGAGAGGGAGAGGGAGAGGGGGAGGGAGGGAGAGCTCTCTCCCTCGTGACTGTAAGTTTCAGAAAAAAGTGGGCTGGGTGGCGGCTTGGAAGAGAGGAAACCTTAAGGGAGAGGGAGAGAGGGATTGCCACGTCATTTAGTGAGCAAGTTTAAATAAGATTTCATGATTTATATCATTACTCGGAAGAAATTGTTAATCATCGTGTGACAAAGCTTATTTACTCATTATTTTCACTTTGTCTCCTTGATATTGATTAATTAGCACTACCAATAGCAAGATTGAATAAGAATTAGTAATCTTAACATCGCGAATAAACAATTCACCATACATAATGCGTGTCTAATGTACAATTTTCATCTACAGTGATTTTGAATATCTTTGATGGGTCGAAATGATAATATAATCTATTCAAGTTTTTAATTGCCTTAGAGTGATATAATATTGAACTGAAGTAACCAAAATTTAATATTAACTGGTAATTGTTGGATCTAGCAATATCACCTAAAGGGGGGGTGAATAGGTGATTCTGAACACTTTTGATATTTAATGCGAAAATTAATAGGTTCAGAACATAAACTGAATAAGATCAGTTAAAAGACGTGCAGATAAACTAAACACAGTAAGATGAGTTTAGGGAAAGAGAAATTGCACGCAGTGTTTATAGTGGTTCGGCTTTAGCAAGCCTACGTCCACTCTCCCACGATGATAGCCGATCGGCTGGATTCCACTACGAGTCGATGAAAGGTTACAAGAGTTGTCACTCTAATCACTCTTACAAAAGAACCTCTCAAGACTGAGAATTTTAATCTCACAAGAACAAGAGAATGAGAATCTGAACAACTCAGCACTTTGAAATTTTAGGTTCTTAAACTCTCTTGCAACAGTCACCATTGATCTTCTTTTATACTCCTTCGACCTTGAACTAGTCGTTACCAAGGTCCTTCAAAGGATCGCTCCTCAATCTCTGATTGGCGCCATCAATCTTGATTGACCGAGACTGTATATAGGAAGATCCAGTAGCCGTTGGAGTAGAGTTTGAACCCTTTAGATTCAGTCGCTCATACAACCAAATCTTCAGTTTTCATAAATAGAGTTCATCCAAATCTCTAAGATATATTGTCCATGGAAGGTAATATCCAATCGAGGATATTCTCTTGATTTGATTGGAAAATAATCCTGTCAATCAAATCTTACAACTTCCATAAAAAGACGCGGCCAAACCGGAAACCTACCAAACGTGGGTCTTCAGAATCTGGCAGAGAGATATTACAAAATCTGAATGCTGTTCAGAAGCAGTCTTCTGAACTATAGAGACTCTCTAAATCTGAACAGATTGAAACAGTGACTCTGAGCTTCTGTAAAGTCCTTGCTGACGTGTCACATAAATCTTCTCGAGATAAGTCTTCAGAAGTAACACAAACCTCCTTCTGAAGTCTTCAGAAGCAACACAGACTTCCTTCTGAAATATTCGGAGACAGCACAGGCTTCCTTCTGAAGTCTTCAGAGACAGCACAACTCTCCATCTGAATACTGGACTTCGACTATCTCTGAAGTAAGTGTGCGACGACTACTCCTTGAGTCTGAACACCAGTTTTGGAACATTATAAGCTATTGTTCACATGCTCATTCCTGCAATATAAAAATTATTTGTATTAACCAGATTCTTTCACAAGAGGGTTAGTTTTGTCAGAATCAAAATATTCAGAGGGAAGGTTTTCTCAACAGTAATTACAATGTACTTCTTACTAACATTGCTGTGATATAAGAAATGATCCTGTCCACCTGGAACCAATGGTGTATTTTTTTTTCTTTCACTTTATGGTTTCCACTATAAATACTTTGTCTTCAATTTTATTTTATTTTTTTATGGATTCTGCTATAAAAATAAAAAATTATATGTACTCTGAACCGGTTCCTCCGGTTCTGTCCGGTCCCTCCCCAGGAATAGGAAACCAGACCGATTCTCATGGGAACCACCCAGAACGGGCCGGTCCTGTTCCTAAATTGGACTGGACCGATACACCCCTAATGTGAGCTCTTTCTTCAAACCCATCACATATAGGTTTCTCGGCCCACTGTCATCTTCAGCCGATTGCATGCAGATTGGGCCCAACACAGGCTGTGTCGGCCCAAAGAAGGCCCACAAAAAAGCGTGACCTCAAATCGTCCCCGATACGCCACACAAACTTTCGCGCCAGTAATTCATTTGATATCAAACCCGAAAAACACAAGAAAAGATTTGCTTTCCCTCCACTATCGATCGCATCCTCTCTCTCTCTCTCTGTGCTCTTCTTCGTCTCCACTCGAGGAGGGGAAGACCCTCGGTTTGATCTCATTTGAGTCGAGTATACGGCGGGTCGCGGTCGGTATGGAGCAGCAGAGGAACCCCAAGACGGCGGAAGCGCACGGCGAGCAAATCGAAGAAATCCAGCACGGCCCATTCCCTGTCGAGCAGCTTCAGGTACAAACACTGAAATCTCAAATTGGGTATTTCGTAAAAATCAGAAATTCTGAAGGCGAATTGTTGTTCCGGAAGAGATCGCAGTCGTTGGCCCCGAATGTTATCTCCTTTGAATGTGCAAACTGAGGGTTCTGTTTTGGGAGCTCGAGTTCTGTTTCCCCATGATAGTTTTTTTTTTTCAGAAGTCACTGATGAAGGGAAAATGACCTTTTCTTAAGACGGGTTGGTGTCTTCTTTGACGTTGAAGCCCGTATAATGGTTCTTTGAAGTGAATGTGGAACTGGGATCTTGGTATTGGCTTGTAGTTTAACCGGTTGATGACTAAGCCCTAGTAACATTGCTTAGGGTTTTTGTGTGTATTTCCTCTGCTGGTTCATCACGTAATCTGCTGAACTTGTATGGGGAACATCTCTAGTTCGTTTAATTGCAAGTTAATAGGTCAGACAATAGCTGAACTGGGAGGTGGTATTATCGGCAATCATTGCTTTTTACTTGGTTTTGTCTGCTTTTTGGTTTACCTGGGCTCTTAATTTCTGTGGTAAAAAAGAAATTAGCATGTGTGGAATCTGCCTATGACAATCCACCTCAACAGTTTTCTCTTGAATTGGATCCCAAGAAGTGCAATGAAGTTTAGCTCTATATGTTCAACACCTTGTGCTTCTGTTCTAGGCGTCAGGCATCGCCTCGGTGGATGTAAAGAAGTTGAAAGATGCTGGTTTCTGTACGGTTGAATCGGTTGTTTACTCTCCCAGAAAGGAACTGCTGCAAATTAAAGGAATCAGTGATGCCAAAGTTGACAAAATCATCGAAGCAGGCATGTTGTTGCTTTCTTTCTTGCTTGTTGCCTTCTCCGTTGTATACACAGATTTACAGTTACTTGCTGATGAATCTGACACGACATGATGGTTTGGTTGCATTGCTCTTGGGCAGCTTCTAAGTTGGTGCCTTTGGGTTTCACAAGTGCAAGCCAGCTACATGCACAGAGGCTTGAGATCATCCAGATCACATCTGGATCAAGAGAGCTGGACAAGATCTTGGAAGGTGATCCTGTTACTTTCTATTCAGTCATGTAGATGCTCAAAGAAATTAATTTAAATAAAGCTATTAGCTGATTATGTTGGAGCTAAATTGAGGGATGCTAACCATGGCGTTGACGCCTCTTGATGCTTTGGCAGGAGGTATTGAGACAGGATCCATAACAGAAATATATGGCGAGTTCCGATCTGGAAAAACTCAGCTCTGTCACACGCTGTGCGTCACCTGCCAAGTATGTTACCTTCTTCTGATTTTTCACCCATTGCATGCATTCTTCATGCTAGAAGAAGCTCCATTTGACAGATAATACTGCATATGTCAGCACATGGGTTTTTCTTTCTTTTCTTAGGGCTAGACTTTTCTATATAATTTGGAGTCTAGCTTTGGTTGATGCAATTCCTACAGATATTGTAGATGGCTATAGCAAGTTGCTTTCAATAACTAATCTCCACTACAACCCGTCATATGTTATGCGGCTTTGTCAAGAACACACTTCTAAAAGCCCTTGTGTCTCAGCTTCCGTTAGATCAAGGAGGCGGTGAGGGAAAGGCGATGTATATTGATGCTGAAGGTGCATTCAGGCCACAGAGGCTATTGCAGATAGCAGACAGGTATGAGGACCATCTAGGCATAAGATTATCCTCCAGGCTTCTTTAAGTATCTAGTGAATCATTTCCCATATTTTTGTTCTTGTATCTAATTTTTTGAACCACAGGTATGGACTTAATGGAGCTGATGTATTAGAGAATGTTGCCTATGCTAGAGCTTATAATACTGATCATCAGTCGAGGCTTTTGCTTGAAGCAGCTTCAATGATGGTGGAAACGAGGTAGTTTCTAATGTTGTTGCCAGCATTCTGACAGTTTTTTTTTTTGTTAAAACCTTCCCATTTCTGTTAGATTTCTGAAGATTCTTGAGTGCTAACTTATCTCTCTTTCTGACTTGTAATTCAATCAGTATACCACAGCTACTAATGTCATTAGAACAACGCATTATGAAACTTTTTAGTAAAGAGACAAATCAGAACGTCAGTTGGCTCTCTTTGGATCTGGTGCTTCATTGGGCTTTTGGATGAACAATGTGGTCACTTAAAATGGTAGGGAAATCAACAATGAAAACTATTGATTGCAGGAACCGCTTAACAGTTGCTGTGACTTGTTTCTGATTAAGTACAAGGAAGTTCCTTTTTTGATGTAATGCAGAAGTCTAGGTCAGAGAAGCAGCCAGCTGATGTGATATTTTAAGGAGTACATTTCACTACCATATGATACCAGAGGCTGGATAGCGCCAGTCTAGGGATTCCGTTCTATGACCTTGCTGGGGCCTAGATCTTTCTAAGTTTGAAGTTTTATCTTTTCGTTCCTTGTCGGATGTGCTAAAATTTTATTTCATATTCAATGTAAAAATGTTGGACCTGATCTAATCATATAAATTGATCTGTTCTCCAGATTTGCCCTTATGATTGTGGACAGCGCTACGGCTCTGTATAGAACCGATTTCTCTGGGAGAGGAGAACTGTCCGCTAGGCAGATGCATCTCGCTAAGTTCCTCAGAAGCCTTCAGAAAATGGCTGATGAGGTCATGTGCTATTTCTGTGTATTATGAGATCTGTCCTAACATGACTTCTTAATCTTCGTTTCTCCAATGACATGCATTTAGGCAACAAGGATTGTCCATCATGAAAACCTTTCATCCTTTGATGCATGTGGTCCATGTACAGTCTTTATAGACCTCTGATAGATCGAGTGACTGCAGTTTGGTGTGGCTGTCGTGATCACGAACCAAGTAGTTGCGCAAGTGGATGGCTCTGCCCTCTTCACTGGGCCTCAAATCAAGCCTATTGGTGGCAACATCATGGCGCATGCCTCCACAACAAGGTCTTCATTCACTATATCCTCCTCTGCTTACACATCCTTCAGAATTTGAAACTAGTAATCCATTCTTCAGTCCTTGCTTCTCAAAAGTAATCGGTTAACCTGTCGTTGCATCAGGCTAGCTGTTCGGAAAGGAAGAGGAGAGGAGCGCATTTGTAAAGTGATCAGCTCACCTTGTTTGCCGGAGGCTGAAGCTCGGTTCCAAATATCTGCAGAAGGTGTTATTGATGTCAAGGACTGATTGCTTTTGCATCATCCTCCCAAAAGCTTGTTTCGGTCGAATCCGTTCATCGGCGACTCTTTTTCCATCATTGGATCGGGAAGCAATCGTAGCACTCGCTCGTAGTTCGGTGTTAACAGATTAGGAGGGGCTGTGATGATGATGATGATGAAGCCTTTTTTGGCATTGTTCAACTGTCAAATGCCTCTGCAAGCATCACATTTGTGTAAACTTGCTCTTTGAGATTGAAAGCCATTGCATTGCCTTTGTTGCTTCACTGATAGCTTGTGAGTAATAGGATCTCGTTACATTCGAGTGATCAAAGCAATTGCCGGTCATCATTTTGTTACTAACGAGATTTGACAGTTATCAAACGGTTTCGAGAATTTACCATACGGAAAAATATATTTTTTAAAAAATTTGCTTGTATCAATTGAAATAATAAATTAATGAATTTTTTTTTATTGTCGACAACAATTTTTGTCTAAATATTTTTATGGGCGATAAAAAATAGTTTTCGTTGATTCATTTTTTCAAAAGATCAATTCAAATTACTCGTTTTCCATTGAATTAATGGAGTGTAGTGTAGATTTCAATGACAATGGCGGTCACTAAACTTTGATATAATCCATGACATAATCCAACAAGAACATCAATGTCTCTATGGTTTCCAATTCGTAATGCATTTTAATATGTTGACAAAAAAATGTAGCTTTTAATATGACGAAATAATGACGTCACTAATAAGCACAGAAACGGCACCGTTTCATTTCTCCTTCCGTCTTTTTCGTCTCCTCTCCACCGGCCCCTCACAGACGAACACGAACTTACTTAAAGAGTCTGAAACAAGAAGCGTCGACTCGATCCAGTCGTTCCGTACGATGCTCGCCAATTCGATGCAGATGCTGATACTCTGAGCATTCATCAATGGCTGCGAAGGCGAGCCCTCCTCCATCTCTCCCCAAGTCCGGCGCGATCTCCAAAGGCTACAACTTCGCTTCTACTTGGGAACAGGTGCACCTCCTCGTCCATCCTCGTCCTCCATTTCTCGTGCACTGTGAGATTCGTTGCTCGATCGGTTCCATTAGATCCAATTCGATCTCCGATTCCGCAGCTTAGCTTTTGGATTTCCTGTTCCTTAGAAGGTCTTGTTATGACCGGATCTGTGTGAAGAACATTCCAGGATTCGTTGTTCATCGTACTTTCAAGTGTTTTTGACGGGTTTCGTTTGTTGTAGAGTGCTCCGTTGACGGAGCAGCAACAGGCGTCGGTCGTTTCTCTGTCTTACGCGGTTGCCGAGCGGCCATTTCCCGTTAATTTGGTGACTCCCTCTCCCTCTCTCTCCCGTCTGTAATTGCTTGTGGAGCTGAAATGAAATGTTTTGGACGAGTTCATTCTTTTATCTTAGGTGTAAGTTCGTCTTTTGAGACTCTGATTCTTGATATCGAATGTTTTGGTGCCAAATTGGCCTGGCTTTGTGCAACTAGGCGCAAGACAATATCTCTGGTCTGGACAGTGGGTTGTCTGCGTCCAAGCAGGACAGCGCTTTTGGAGAAGCTGAGGCTGTGGAAGCAGTGTTGGTCAATACAAATCAGGTCAGATTTGAATTTTTCGCTGCTCAAACATTTAGACGATGTTTGGTCCACCATTGAAGTGCATACTCAAGGAATGAGAATTATAATCCTAGAACTTTCATGTTTCGGTAGAAACTTCATCTAAACACGGAATTGCATGCATGAAAATTCTGGCAATAGGATTCTCATTCCTTTGGTAATTAATTGTCGGATGAACTACACAAGGCCTTAGAGTCTACTTTTATCTTGCCTTTTGTGGTTGCCGATGACGATCTCTTTGATTTCGATGACTAAACTAGCATGAATAATGTAAAACTTAGGTGATGTTCTCATAGTTATTTACAATTTTCACTTTTTGTTCAAATTGCAGTTCTACAAATGGTTTACGGATCTGGAATCAGCTATGAAATCAGAGGTTATTCTATTCTCTACTAGGCTGTACTTGGTCTAAGAAAATTTTGCATGTTTGCTAACTGCATCTCGTTGATTTTGTTGTTAGACTGATGAGAAGTATCAACAATACGTTAACACGCTGACTGAGCGAATACAGACGTGTGATGCTATTCTTCATCAGGTACTTTATCATCATTGCTATTATTTTTCGTAGTAAAGCGTGATAAGTTCTCCTCCTCCTCCTCCTCCTCCTCCTTTAATGCTTTCCTCTGTCTGTTGATGCTGCACTTTGCTCGGATCTTGATGAGAATTAGTTTCATATCTGTAGGTTGATGATACCTTGGACTTGTTCAATGAACTTCAGCTGCAGCATCAAGCAGTGGCTACAAAGACTAAAACTCTGCATGACGCATGTGACCGGCTGGTATATTTAGCTCCCTTTTGTTTTGATGTTTCACCAACCTAGTGCATATTAGCCAGATTAAACAGAAATTTTAGTTGCTTCACCATTGTACAAAAGAGGAACATATTGTTGTTATTTTTGACATGTTTGATGTTCTAAGTTGCAAAGGTATTTGCTTTGTACTTTTTGACATCTAATTAAAATTTCTTTTTTAGCATATCCTTTTCTGTTTGTCTTGGAACTTGAGTATCGAAGGAGGAAAGTCTTTTTATCGGTTATCAATAAGTAGAAGGAGAACTATACAGAGTGATACATAGTTTGGATTATTATTATTTTTATTATCACTATATGTTGTTCAATTGTGAGCTAAATGGTCAGCCCAGCTGTTAGAAGCAACTCTACTCCGGGTGCTGGGTGTGGGTTTAATTCCCACCAGGCAGTGATGTCACCCCTCCCTGCATATTTAATTGGAAAAATTAATTATTTGTGTTCCATGTCAGTTGATTCTGATATGTCATTTTCCTAACCCTGCTGCAGTTAATAGAGAAGCAAAGGCTGATTGAGTTTGCAGATGCACTTCGGAGCAAACTCAATTATTTTGATGAATTGGAGAATGTAAGGTTTGATTGGTATCTACGCTGGATGAAGCAGTTTTTCTTTTACTTCTTTTTGTATCGTCATAGCAAATTTCTTCATGTCCATAAATATCTGTTTTGAGTTTGTAAGTTTCCTGCTACTATCTGAAGCTCTCACTGATGTTTTCCCTGTCATATAATTCTTTGTCCTTGTACTAGGAAGTATTTGGCCTACATGGATATATCTTGTATATATTAAATATTGAGATCACTTGCTTAATGAAACATTTATTCCTTCCCTTTGCTTTCTAATTATTGATCTATGTGCAGATAGCGACCAATTTCCACTCTCAAAATATGAAAGTTGGAAATGAGAACTTCCTCCCACTTCTTAAACGGCTTGACGAATGCATATCGTGAGTGGACCCCTTTTGATATAATCCTCCTGTAGTATTACATGCACTGCATTTGCTCAAGCATAAGCATGTGATTTTTGTTTACCCAAAATCCAAGAAACTCTAGCTACTCATGAAGGTCAACTGTTGATTTGAAGACATTCTGGCTAGTGCTCTTTTCATATAATCCTCCTGTAGTATTACATGCACCACATTTGCTCAAGCATAAGCATGTTGCCAAACCAATACACTCTAGCTGCTCATGAAGGTCAACTGTTGAGTTTAAGACATTCTAATTCTATGTTCTATTTGGTCTTTCAGTTATGTTGAAAGCAACCCACAGTATGCAGAATCTGGTGTATATTTGGTTAAATTTCGTCAACTCCAGGTGTAGAAATGAACATTGAATTTAAAGAAACTTTATGTTATTGATGGGTTCCGTACTGAGCAATTTTATGCTTTGCTTACGAGTTTAGTCTTTGCTGTTTGTATTAATTGACAGTCTAGAGCCCTTGGGATGATTCGTTCTCATGTACTTACAGTTCTCAAGGGTTCCTCTTCTCAGGTGACTAGTCTGAGTGCTTAAGTACACTAGATACTGTCACTATGAGACATTACAGAGTATGTTTGTTGCTTCATGTCCTTCATCAGGTCCAGGCAGCAATCCGTACTAGCGCTAGTGGCGCTGCTGTTTCAGAGGGTGTGGAGGCATCGGTTATATACGTGCGCTTCAAGGCAGCAGCGACAGAGGTAACAGCTTCTTTTTTGAAAGATAGACATTTTGTATGGATATGACTGTTACCAAGGTAGCAGCCAAAGGAGGAATTTTGACACCAATTAGTATCTATAAACCTTGACCAACTCTATTCAAGTTTTTTATTTAATGAATAAACCCTTTTTTTAAAGAAAGGATGTTGAAATTTTATTATTGATGAAACTATTATCGAGATTGTTTAGCTGAAAAAAAGAAAGAAAAAACTCTTATTGAGATCTATTCGATGTAAGGCAGCTCTAATACCATTTCTTTTGAGGCAAGTGCTGGATCTCACAATTGCAAATATTTTCAGCTAAAACCTGTGCTTGGGGAAATTGAAAGCCGATCATCAAGGAAAGAATATGTTCAGATTCTGGCAGAATGTCACAGATTGTACTGTGAGCAGCGGCTTTTGCTGGTTAGCACATTACTTGTTTGATTTGTATACTTTTATGTTCTCTCATTGTGGTCACTAAAATGGCTTTCTTTACCTTACAGATAAAGGGCATCGTGCATCAACGGATATCTGAATTTGCTAAAAAAGAGGCTTTGCCGTCACTAACTAGATCTGGATGTGCATACCTTGTTCAGGTAAAGTAGTTGGTCCCTATGCCGTTCTAAGTTGTGATTCCCCATATTTTTGGATGTCTTTGGGAGTCTGGAAGCATGTGTGTCTTTTTTTGAGTTTAATTTGTGGAGTTCATAACAAGGATAATGAAACAGTTGATACTAGTGGACCCTGACGTTTTGAGGTTTTAAAGTTCGGGTATAAGTTGTATGACATGTTAAAGACTGATGCTGAATTCCGAAAGTTGGCCTTAGGAATACACATGTTTTTGATAACAAGAATTACAGCTTATAACAAATGAAAGGGTGCATTACTATTTTTTTTCGTGGCCTTATGTTGAATTGTATTCAAGAAGTAAAAATTTGTTTGTCCTGTTACTTTGCTTTCAACTTGATTGTTTCCTCTGAAAAGGACATGCGTCGCTCAAAATTACTGGAGGTAGAGAAGCACCTGAATCTCTCATTTGAAGTTCTTCTGCCAATAATGCAAGTAACTGGCTACAATGCTGGTATAGAGCTAATTTTATGACCCTTCCAATATGAAGGTCGATTATTTTATAGCTGGTAATCGTAGGGTATGAGTTTATAAGGATTGACTTTAGATTTGTATTTAAAGCAATAAAACCTTTCATTCACATGGTAAACCCAGTTCTCTTTTTTAAATGGTAGTAGTCCTAGTTCACTAACTGGATACCGAACTGGTTCAGTTTTGATATCATACATTGGGTTTTATATGGGTAGTTATATTCAGAAGCAACACATACACACTATATGTGGTGTGATGATAATAGTGAACTTGTTCGGGTATAAAGTTAGTCTTTTTCGTTTTCTAATAGCTGATTGACTGGTCAAATGCTATTTTGTGTCTGCATGCAAGTTGGTTAATGATGCGTTTTGTGTTTGTGCCGCTAAAATGCTGTAGAGACTTCCATTATAATTGGCGAGATCCTGGTATAAATTGCCAGGAGCAAGTGTTCATTTGTATGTACTATATACATTATTCTATCAATTCCTTTTCAGTGTAAAGAGTTTCATCTTTGAGCATGTCTTAGAGATCCATATACTTTGATGTATGACGTAGTTGCAACACCAAAGAAACTTATCCACTCAGATTGGCATATGCAGGTCTGCCAGCTGGAGCAGCAACTTTTTAATCACTTTTTTCCATCTTCTGCGGAGGATGTATCTAGTTTGGCACCATTGATAGATCCACTGTAAGTGTTGCTTTAGACCTTTTCGTGGTTGTTTTTTCTATCATTCATGTTGTCTTATCAATGCAAAACTGTAAAATCTTTGATTTATTTTCTTAAGACCTGTACACTGGCAGCATGATTGCTTTTTTTTTTTTAGGTGGCCCTGTATGTGGAAAGAGTGTATCTAATTCTTTGGAGGATGGTTTTCCCCTACAATTTTCCTCTCTATTTTGAGGATAACCTCTTGCTCAATTTGTTTGTCTGCATAGACATTAGTAATTAGTATAGTTTCTGTTACGTAGCATTCTTCAGATCTGTAAGGTACTTGTTTGTCAGCTTTGCTCTCTGTTTTGGCACTCTATGATGAATTAATCTGAGGAAGAACTCTTGATGTAGAATTAGGAACTTTGGGGAATATTCTGCACTTCCAGGTCATTTTTTCTAGTTTACCTGTCTGTTTTGTCACCGCACAAGAAAATTGTCCTATTGAAAGAACTTGTAGCTGTAAAGCTATGGGCCTTTTGCTCCTGGTGTTGACAACGAAAGAGTTGTCTTTGGCCTGCACAGTTGGATGCCTTAAGTTTCTCTTTCGTTCTTTTGTCATTTTTTTTCTGACATGTGCATGTCTTTCTGAGTTCTAGTATGATTACTTCTCCCATTTGGAAGTATTTAAATTGCTTTATATGACACACCTATCTACAATCTGTCTTCCTGCCTTTTTATAGCTTTAATTTCCTAATACATATTTATTGCCCGGTAACTTATATGCAGATCCACTTATTTGTACGATACACTGCGCCCCAGACTTATCCACCAAACCAATATCGATCTCCTATGTGAGCTTGTTGACATCCTTAAAGTTGAAGTTCTGGGTGAACAGATCAGTAGACGAGGTGAACTGTTAGCTGGGCTCCGCCCTACATTACAGAGAATTTTAGCAGATGTTAACGAGAGGCTAACTTTTCGTGCTCGAACACATATTCGTGATGAGGTACAGATCATGCAATAGAAGCAATTACCTGGATTTCTGCTGTCACTGCTACACTCTCCTGTTATTCTGTTATGGTCCTACTTTGGAATTGTCTGATATGGCTGATCTTGGGAAGTGATCCATGATAATTTATTCATGAAACTCGTATTAGGCACGCTGACATCTGTTGGTTTTGTAACTTTTCCCATTTTGCCCAAAGCTAATTACTCTTTTAGTACCTCATTTGAAAGTCGAGGTATTTGAGATGCTGGAAGCTTCACTTGTTTACAGGGAAAGCTGAACATAACCATTCTTTAGTCGAAGTTAATTGAGAAGTTGAAAGTGCTCACACTAGAAAGTAGAAGTTTTCTCTAGTTATGTAGACCAAGTACTGCAAGAACCTGCCACCACTAGGGAAACATGACCGGGCCCTTGAATGAGTTTGGATCACTAAAATGTTGGACTAGGACAGAAATAAAGCATTGGGTTGAACTCTTCTTTGGTGTCAAGGTAAAAGCTATAAATAGTCATCGACTCCCGGGAAAGGGTAGAAGAATGGGACCTATTCTGGGACATACAATGCATTACAGACGTATGATCATTACGCTTCAACCGGGTAATTCTATTCCACCTCTTACAAAGAAAGGAACTTTTTTTTTTTTTTTGGTCGAACAAAGAAAAGAACTTAAATCCAAATACTTAATATTAATAGCATGGCGATACATTTATACAAAAGGTAGGGCTTTGACCCTAAGGCTAACTACGCATTCGATGCTTATTCCTATATAACTAGAGTAATGAAGAACTATTTTAGTCTTTCTATAGTGGATGTAGGCTCTAAAGTAGTAAAGGGTCTTTATTATAGGCAAGGGATTATGGAAGATGGTATGGTTTTTGGAAAGATTGAAGTTAGACAATGTTAAAAGAAAATTCGGTGCTATGTAATTTATAATTGAAAGGATAAAATCATCGGTCATAATTTCTCACCACTATGAAGGGGTAAGAGACTGTTTTTCTTCTATTGTCATTCCCGCGTGATTAGCAGAGTGTGCTCTAGTGTTTCACGATAACCTTCTTTGCAATATGGGCCTTATATATGGTTAAACTTACGTGTTGGAAATTATTAACACGTTGCATTTATACATAATCTTTAATGTATAAGACTAACGCCTACAATGTACTTCTGCTGGTGCATTTCCTTTTGCCTTTTGTAGATAGCAAACTATTTTCCTTTGGACGAAGACTTGGATTATCCTGCAAAGCTGGAGCGATCTGCCCAAAAGGAATCAGATACTGCAAGTGTAATGCCTCTGACTGCCATATTTGCTCTTATTCTTCTTGCTGGTCCACATACTAAATCACTCGGATGACTTATGCAAGCTTCTGATGGATAAGGCTTTTATTTTTCCGAATATATGATATCGTAAGGAATTTGAAACCTAAAGCAATGAATGGTGGCATGTGCTTTTCTGCCTTTTGAATTCAATTATGTTTGCATTGTTTCTTAGACATTTGTACTTCGGTGATAATGCTGAGTCCATTCTTCTTTGTCTATTGGTTTATCAAACCTTAGGTTGATGAAAACTCAGATGTATATAAGTCTTGGTACCCACCTCTTGAGAAATCTATATCATGCCTTTCAAGGTTGTACCGTTGTCTAGAATCTGCTGTTTTCACTGGCTTAGCACAGGTACTATTTTTCATTTACTTCCATTCAACTTGTCCTTGTGAGTTGGATTTGCTTATTTTATTGAATTTCAATACTTGTGATTTGTTAATCAGGAAGCAGTAGAAGTTTGCTCTCTATCCATCCAGGTAATAAAAAAGTTTCTGATGATTTACAGAATTTAATTCTTTGTGAACTTTGCAGTTCATTCTAAATGGCATGTAGCATGAGAATAGCACTTTCTGTTTTATTGGCTCTGATGAGTTAAACTGCTTCTTAATATTCAGTTTCTAAATGCAAACTTTATTCTTTTTTTCTCAGAAAGCAAGCAGACTAATTGCAAAGAGATCGACAGCAATGGATGGGCAGCTCTTCCTTATAAAACATCTTCTTATTTTAAGGGAGCAGGTTGTGTATTTCTTCTGTTCCTGTCATGCTATTCTACATGTGAAAGCATTGTGTAAAGTTGTTTGTTCACTCTGTGTTTCCAGATTTCCCCATTTGATATTGAATTCTCCGTCACACACAAGGAGCTCGATTTCTCTCATTTGCTGGTTAGTATATACTGGCCTCTTTTAGTTGAGATGTATCGAGTATTGTAACATTTTTGCATTGAGATGGGTGATTATAACAGCATTTAGTGCTGCTGTTACTAGAGATGTAAAACTTCGCTTCTTTAATTCAGTTTCTATGGTGTACATCAAAGAAGTCATTCTGTCTTTGGCTTCCTATACGAAGAAAGAAAGAAGTCATGAACAAGGCATAGAGAAAATTCATCTCCATAATGAAATTTTGTGTTTTCTAAGTCACGTTCCTTTGAAAGTATAGGCTAATGTGGTTCAGTCAGGTGCTTCTTTCTTTTTGTTAATCATCTGGGTAGAGATTCAACTCATGCTCATAGGTTAACCTTCTAACTACCATCCATTTTGTGTTGTAGCTTATGTTGACATGTATTGTGAGCACTTTCGGTGAGTACATTCTGTAATCTCCTTAAGACCAGTTTATAGTGGAAAGAAGAAAAGTGTCACTTTCGGGATAATGGTTTTGAACTAGAATTATTGTTGAAGTGCCGATATTCATGCTAAAATTGCTAAATTTTTAAGTTTCTCTCACTGCATAATTTTTTTCTGAATGTTAAACTAAAATAGAAATCTAACCTAAAAAAGCCTTGCGATTATGGAACTTTTTTATGAAGATGTTTGCTACTTTTTTGTGAACATGGCCGTTTTCTCTGAAAGGAAAGTTATTAGTACTTGAAAAATGGAGGTCTTCTTTCTGGAGCGTCGATCGTCATAAACCATGCTGATATGACTTCCACGATTTTGCTATCAGAATAGGAAATGTTTAGCCTTTGAAACTGTTATTGTAAGCAATGATCTGTTTTCGGTTGCTTAAAATGCAAAGAACTATAGATGGTGGTTGGCACTTTCCATAGATGCATTTGCTACTGGGTACCAATATACATTCTTAGAACTGCTAGTTTTTCTATATGCAGAAGAGCTTTTATGACGAACCATCTAGAATGATTTTCGGAGTGGTTTCATTTTTATTTTTATTTTTGTTTCTCTAGTGAAACCCCATGACATTTTTGTGTAGGAACATCTGAGACGAATTCTTAGAGGTCAAGCCTCGTTATTTGACTGGTCAAGGTCTACTTCATTGGCGAGAACTTTATCTCCCAGAGTTTTGGAAAGTCAAGTAGATGCCAAGAAGGTACAGTTTCCTTTAGTTTATCTCTTTCTTCAATAGCTCGTGCTACAACTTGAGCTAAATTATGGTGGTAGCCTGGTAGGTCTAATTTAGGTAGGGAGAAGTACCCGCCTGTGGGCTTTTGTTTTAAGTGCAAAAATGGTGTCCCTGCTAAAATTAAAAAAAAGTGAAGGATCCGGGAGGTTTTGTGCACTCACCACCATAACATAATATTGTCACACTTTAGGGAAAAAAAGATACCATTGTCTGGTATTTTCATAGTGTAGTTTTGTCTGCTATAGTTTTTGCTGCTTTATTTTTTCGTCTTTCCCGGGTGTCAGTTGGATGAAAATTCCTGATCGATTACTTGCAGGATCTGGAGAGAAGTCTGAAAACCACTTGCGAGGAGTTCATTATGGCAGTCACTAAACTAGTAGTTGATCCTATGCTTTCTTTTGCAGCCAAGGTTATTCTTCCTTCATCTTCCTTCAAGCATATTCAATATATACGACATATTTGTAGAATTCACATAACATAAGGGAAGGCAGAAAAAAAGATGGCATTTGCATGTGTATCGTGCGAGAAGTTCAAAGAATCAACAATGCCCAAAATCAGAGCTGTGAATGTGGTTACAACTTTATCTGTATATTGAGGCTATTTTGGTTCTAAAGTACATTTTTTCAGATAGCCAATTTGTAACAAGGAATGCATAGCCATTTTCTGTATCATTAAAGGCTAGTCCAATACATACAGCATTGACTTCATGATTTTGCATATATAGGTGACAGCTGTAAAGGTTGCCTTATCCTCTGGCAGTCAGAAACAGCAGGTGGAATCTGTTATGGCAAGACCACTTAAGGAACAGGCATTCGCTACCCCTGATAAGGTGGCTGAACTTGTTCAGAAGGTATGTACTTAAGTACTTAGCTTCTCTTATATTTGGAAAAACGTCATCTCTAAATGTTGCTTCTCGAATTAATTGAATCAGCAGATTTTTTTGCCTTATGTGGACCTTTTTTGTTTATTAATTCACTTGCATATTTATATGGAAGACGGCTATGATGACGAGGAGCCACTGCCTGATACTGTGACCTTTGTCTTCTCTAGAATTTCTGAAGAGTGCAAGCTAGTGTAATAGATTTTGTGGAGTTTGTCATTCTTATCTTTGTTGGCGAAACAGGTAGGTGCAGCTATACAGGAAGAGTTGCCCAGGGTGATGGCTAAGATGAAGCTTTATTTACAGAATCCCTCCACAAGAACAATACTTTTCAAACCAATAAAGTAAGTTAACAGCTTTAATCAAATATAATGCCACTCGTGGTTTGTTTTCTCTATTCCGAAGACAGCCTGGGGTCAGTCTGCTTAAACCAACCCTTGGCTTGGTGTTCGTTCCAGAACAGAATTGGGTAATTCTGGGTGAAAAATTGGTGCTTGTCACGATCTAGGATTATGCAGCAAAAGATTGAAGCTTTGGTGATGATATGCTTTCAAGTTTGAAAGGCACAAGTTGAGATATTTTACTCAGAATTGGTGGATAGTGTTGATTGTGATCTTTCTATCAGCAGTTTTTTTAGCAAATAGAATAATAACCCTTAGTATAGAGTTATTCAGTTTGTACTTTTCTATCTGGAAATTTCTATTCGAGTCTTGTTTCAACTTGCAGACTCTTTTCTCTGATTCAGATGAGTAAATTTGCATTGCAGGACAAATATAATCGAGGCCCATGTGCAGGTACAATCCTTATTGAGAGCAGAGTACTCGCCTGAGGAGATTCAAAGTGTCATAAACATGGTTTCGATTCAGGATCTTCAAGCACAACTGGACAGTTATTTATAGGGAGCTCCAGACGCTTACCCGATTGTATCCTCCCAAAATTTTTGTCCGAGAGAGTACTATCTTAGATATCTTGGAAGTAAGAAATCAGCGGCAGAAGAATGCCAAATAGATATATACAGAGTAATTCTGTATTTCTTTTATCATGTGAGAAATGAGAGAGAACTCCGGTTCATTCTTTTCAGAGCGGGTAGAGGTGCAAGCGCAACATTCTGGAGTATCCGCTATCGATCATTTGCATCATAAAAAGGTTCTTGTGTTACGTTACCATTGACTGTCTGCAAGAGAAAACATTTTTTTCTCTCTCCCTCTCTCGCCCTCTCTCCAACCACACCTCAACCGTGCTGCTGCTGATTTCTCAGATTAGGATTAGCACGAGAATACCATTATCTTTTGAGTGTTGCAGCATAAATTTCTGCTTAAGTTGGACATAACAGGCTCTGAATAACTGTCCAGTTGTGCTTTGGTATCATTTACTCATTATGCGGCACCTCTGTTGAACATTTATGTGTATATGTACACTTCACAGACATCAAGTGCAGAAATACAGAATGAGGGATAATAGATTCTATCATGTGGTTCTCATTCTTTCTTGTTTTCTATTGCGGTTCTATATTCATAAACGGCAATCTCATGTTTGGCATCGTGTCACGTAAGACAATCGACGCTAACTAGACCGTCACGTTAGCAATTTCCGATCATAATCTGCCGTAAATTTTAAATTGACAAATCATTAATAGGTTTAGAATTAAATTGGTCAAATTAAAAAGTTTATGACTGAATTGGAACAAATTCAACAAATCTATGATTTTTCAGTAATTTCCCTATTTGACCCATCACTAACAACACCTTTTTGAATTTACTAATCAAGGACATTTAGAATTCTGTCAAAATTCCACATCAGAATGGTGAGGTATGTCTCTCTTGTGAAGGATGACCTTTCTACAAGAAAGAAAAGCGTAGCCCTAGCTGGCCAACGGCGAAGGATGCGACCCTCGCCTGGATCTGGGTGAGGGTGTGGAGGCCGAGGGTCAGCTGGCTACGTCACTGGCGTAGGGTTAGAAGGAAAAATAAAATAAAATAATTTAGAAAAAATCAAAAAATTATCCACGCCAATAGCGATTGTGCCATGTAGGACAGCCGACGGCGCAACGCTAACTAAAGCGCCATGTCAGTGATTTTCGGCTAAAAGTGGCCGGAAGAACTAAATTGACAAATTGTCAAAAGGTTTGAGATTAGATTAGCAAATCATTAAAAGTTATAGGACTAAATTGGCAAATCGTCAAAAGTTTTAGAATTAAGTTGGCACAATTAAAATGTTGAGGACTGGATTAGAAAATCGTCAAAAAGATTTACGACTAAATTGGCCAAATTAAAAAAGTTTAAGACTGAATTGGCATAAGTACAATATGTTTAAGATTTTTTTGATAATTTTCTCGTGTCAAATATGTCTCTAAAATTTGATAGGGCTTTAGCGGCTTTCCAAATGTGTTAGTAACGCTGGTTGTTTTGCTAGAACTATGCAACAAATGACAAAATTAGTCTAGCAGGACTAGCCAAATCTTAATCACTGTCGATTTCATCGCTAAGCTTATGGAGTCCCTTTAAATTTCCTGCTTCGACCTCTCTTGTAAGCCATAAACTCAAAGTGACCTTGCTGTTGAGAGAGAGAGAGAGAGAGAGAGATTTGACCGAAAAGGACCAAACGGGAAAATCATAAAACATGGGTAACTGAAAACCTTGACTTTTAATATCAAGAGTCAAATAGTTTGAATGCTTCAGTGGACATTAGTTAGGCCAAAATTTTCATAAATCCAATTTATTAGGAAAAAACTGCGTAAAGAGGTGCAAATTCTGGTTGTTACAGGCATAACATGTCCTAAACTAAAAGGATCTAAGGCATGTTCCCCAACTTGGGCCCATATGGTGGAGATTCTTTCCTATTTGTTGTTACTCTTAGGATTTTCCCTCCAGAAGTTAAAGATGAGGATAAAATTTTCGAAAAATTACCGAAAACATTACCTACGATTTACTAATTCAAAAAGATTGAAGCGTTTCATATAATATAAAAATTAGAATGACCGGAAAAATTCAAAAGAAACAAAAGATTAAAGGTTCTAATTCTCTAAGAAAAATTCAACTTTAGATCTAATCTCAATTCAAATCTAAACATTTTTATCTAAAAAAAATCATAACTTTAGGTCAACTTTTCTTTAGGTCTGATTCTAAATCCGCCTTGAACTTTTTTTTTTTGTCTAAAAAAAACTCAACTTATCTAGTCTCAAATCTGCCCCCAATAGCTCTCCATAAAAAAATAGCAATTAATTGTTTGATGTGGTATTTTCACATCGGTAACAAATCCACCTTAGTAACGTGATGCGAAAAATTATCTAAAAGGCAAAACTGTTCTGTTATATAAAATTTAAGGAAATTAGAGATGACTATTGATGATTTTTTGAGGGAGGGCTAATGAGAATTGATTTGGGACTTATATTAAAGTTGATGAATCTTTTTTGGACAAAAAAAAGGTTCAAGATTAATTTGAGACTAGACTTAAAGTTATGAAGTTTTCTTTAAACAAAAATAGGTTCAGGACTGATTTTTTTTTTTTTTTTTGGGCGAAGTTAGGACTGATTTAAACGGGACTTAAAGTTAGGGTTTTTTTTGGAAAAAAAATCTAAGGCATAATTAGAATTGGATATAAAGTTGGGATTTTTTTGGAAAATCAGACAAAAATTAAAGTAGGAGGTTTTTCAAACTCTAGAATTGGGAAAAGACCTGAGAAAGGAAGCCGCTTATTAAGGGACATTGAGAAATAAGCAGAATAGTCAATCCTAGTCAGCACTGGCCTTAAAGCACACTCAACCTAGTATCTGTGGGCCCAGACACATGCTTCAGAGACAAGAACATCCCCAAAACGACATATTGTAATTAATCTCGGCTTTCGAACCATCGAAAAAAATTTCGACAAAAAAAAAAAAACCATCGAAAAAAAATTTTGTCCGAAAAAAAAAAAACAATCCAAAATTTTTTACCAAAAAAAAATCGAAATTTGAAAAAGAAAAACGAAAGAACCCAGAAAAGAAAACAAGAAAAAAGAAGAAGAAAGGAGCGGCCTTGGATGATCGTTGTCGAACAGAAAAGAAGAGACGAATTTACGCAAAAGGATATATTCAAGAATCTCGGGTTTTATTGACTGCCCAGAAATTCCCAGAACAGAAATGACACGTAAATAAGAACTTTAATGCTCATCATCTTTCAGAAGACAATACCATGTTGTTGTTTCTTGGTGGGTTTGCTTTCAGATTGTTGCCCGAATCACGTGGACATACTACTAATCCACCACCACCAATTACGTGCTTTGGAAATTCTGTCCAATGGAAAAGGAAGGAAAAGAAAAAAAGATGGAAAAGCAGTTGAAGTTTAACTCTTCTTTAATCGCATATTCTTTCCAATGAAATTCTTGGGTTCGTTCGTGTTTGGAAGAAGAGAGAGAGGGAGAGAGATGCGGTGTTCGAGACTTCGTTGTTTCTTCTGATTTGTTTTGACCGGACTGGGATTGGAAACTGTAGTAAAAACTGACACTTGCCTGAACCGCATAAAGGAGTTTGTGCAATTTCGATATTTTTTGTAAAGGCTTTAATGCTTTGATTCTTTCTGATTTCCGAGTGGGTCTTTTGATTGATTGTGGTTTGATTTTTATTTGGGCAAGGCAAGAGAGAGAGAGACAGAGAGAGACAGAGAGAGAAATGAAAAGGGAAGCGTGAGAGGGATTTTTATTAAAGAAGGCAAATTCTTTTTCTTGATTTTTATTTCTCTCTGTTTCAACATTTTAACCCTATTAGGGTTGCTTCACTTTACTATTGAGTCGATTTCTGATATTGCTTCCTCTTCGAACCAGACTCTTCCTTGACTTTATCTCCTCCATGTACCCTTCAGCTTCTATTGCTTAATTCGTCAATCTCGGCAAGTTTCTTCTACAGTCCTTGTTCTGCTTAGCAATTTTTTTTTTTTTCAAGATTCCTGGTTTTTTCCCCTTCTGGAGATTTCCTGCTATACAGGCGATCATATTTGGCTTCTGTTCTTCTGGGTTGGTGTAATTTTTCGAAGTTCTGAACCCGATTCGAAGATTTGGGTAATTTGCTGTTTCAATCTGGAATCGATGTGAAAACGGGTGATTTTAGGGATTTTGGAGCTGTTTGATTTGGGCGTTTCTGAGAAGGCAATGGTGGCTTGTCTCGAAGACGAAGTTGAGCTGCTTCATTGGTGAGCTTGAAGATATTCTGATTTGCGCTGAGAAGTTTGAGGGGGCGTTTGGTATGAATATATGATGTTACATGTGAAAGGTCCTCATAGGAATCGCTGCTCTCTTCTCGCTGTTTTCTGTGGTGAAGTTTCTGATAATAAACATAAGCATGTGATTCCTGAGGATCAATCCACATACCCTTTTCCAGAGCTCACCTCATCTGGGCGTCTTGAGGTATTTTAATTACTGCTTTGGTGTGTTTGATTTTGTTGCTCAGCTGCATTGACTAGAAGATCGTGGGCTTTAATGTTGGGCATAGAGGTTTATGTTATTTGAGTGCATTATTGTACTGCTGTGCAGGTAAATAGTTTGAATAATCCAAGTACTGATGAGTTCCGGCGAGCTTTGGAGTCATTAGAGCCCAGTTTCCTGTACTTGCGAGGCGAGCAGCATGAAGATGGTGAAGAATTGGAATCTCTGGTTTGGAGGAATACCTACCTGTCCACACCAGATGACCTATGTGCATTATTCGGGTCTACTTTGCCTTCCGCGGTGAGTCATTTAGCATTCTGTGCTTGCCACTGCCTCAAAACCTCATTGTTCTTTAGTTTGTTTGATGTGTGTTCAGATAGGATGCATAGCACTGCGATAACAGGGTGCTGGAAAGATGGGTAATGGTGCACATGCTTGGGCCTCTCATTAAAGATTTTACTTTGCAGCATCATGCATTTGTTCTCTCCCCGGTTTTCTTCTTTTTTGACATGGGGAAGGCTCTAATCTTCATTTGGCTTTTAATTATCTGACTCTAGAAGTTGAAAAAGAGGTGCATGGGTTGAAACAGGAATTAAATTCACAGTACTTCACGAGGACATTGAACTATCATCTTGCCTATTCTGTTATATGGAGCTAGGATCGGCTAGATGCTCCAGCTAGAAGTTTTCTCATCTAGTTACATTGAGGTGATAGATTCCTACGTTTGCTCTACAAGTTAAAAGTCGGGACTGCTGCTTATTACTGATGAAATAACCTTACCATGAAATACTTGTGTCGGTGAAAATTTCAAGATTAAACACGAGTTCTTTGTTCTTAATATGGTTGACTTTTGACAGTATTATCATGTATCACTAGTGATTTATCCATGCGAAATGGATTGTAGTATTTTTGCTGTAATGGTTGAAACCATGCTTTTGGAATCACTTAATCCTTTTCTTTCATTTTGTCATGTTGTAGCACTGAATACTTCCCATTTTCCATTTTTGTCCAGGTTTATCTAGAGATTCCTAGTGGAGAAAATTTGGCAGAGGCACTTCACTCTAAGGTGTGATAACGGTCACCAAAGTTTTATATTTTACTGTTTATTGGAAAGTAAATATTGCTATCTGTTATAGAGAAGAAAATGGTGTTACGTTTTGGATGGGGTGTTTGTTGAGCATGGATATTCAACTGGAATTTAGAGTAAAAACAAATTGCATTCGGCAGCGTGTCTATGTATGAATTGGGTCAAATATGTTGCTTTCACATATGCAGGGTGTACCTTATGTCATATACTGGAGAAGCACATTTTCATGCTATGCAGCTTCTCATTTTCGTCAAGCATTGTTTTCAGTGGTGCAAAGGTACGTAGTTAAATTTTGGGGAGTGAAACAGTTTGATTTTATTGCAACTTCATTTAGTATTATTACCTTTTTTTGGGTGTGTGAGTCTGGGTATAATGATAAGCTTGCTCCGTCCTTACCGAGATGGTGGGGGCTAATCATAACTGTCTATATAAGATGCAGAAGAAAGAAGCTTGTGTATCTTCGGTCCTCCGCAGACGCTGCATTCCTTGAGCTTTGGGATATCTTTTATTATATTAGTTTGTATGTTAACATATGGTGTTCTTTTGTATCAAAGATTAATTGCATCTCTATATATTGCAGTTCATGCAGCCACGTATGGGATGCATTCCAACTTGCAGATGCATCATTCAGGCTCTACTGTGAAAATAACAATGATATTTTGCCCGCCAATAGCCAAAAACTTAGCCATAAGCAGAGACCACATATTCTTGGGGACCCTCCCAAGATTGACATTGTTCTGCCTGAGGCTAATACGCAAGGAGAAGAAGAATCACCTGACAGTGTTCCTGAAATAAAGATATATGATGATGATGTGACCATGCGGTTTCTAGTCTGCGGGATGCCATGCGTGTTGGTAGGTTTTAATTTTGCTAACTGCATGTTTGAAACCTTGTGGCTGGTGAAATAAATTTGCTGATGTTTTTGCAGGATGGTAGCATATTGGAATCTCTGGAGGATGGCCTTAATGCTCTTTTGAGAATAGAAGTACGTATACACGAAAACTTACAAGCATTGTTCTCTTATAAGCAAACATTTTGAACGGAATGTGCCCCTTGGCCCTTTGGCCCTGCGCATCATCCTTTTGTGTTGATTGTTCTGCTGTCTTTTCCTTGAGAAAATACATAAACATATTCATAGTGGTATATAGTGCCTATGACTGATTTCTATCCTTCTTATCACTCAGATACGGAGGAGTAGACTTCATAACCGGTCAAGGTATTGGGATATTTCTAACCATCTGCAATCTTATATGCAACTATACTTTTTATTGCTATTGCAAACTAACCTTGCGGAATTATTATAGTGGTGACCTTGGTCACTGTTGGACTATTTATTTAATTTCACACAGTTTCTTATACCAGACCATGTTTTTACCGAATTGTTGTTTAAGCAGAAAATAACTGTAACCTCGCTGCTTATCATATTGCAGTGCGCCTCCACCCCCTCTTCAGGCAGGAACATTTTCTCGTGGTGTAGTGACCATGAGATGTGATTTTTCTACCTCTACTTCTGCTCACATTTCTCTGTTAGTATCTGGTAGTGCACAGACGTGTTTTAATGATCAGGCAAGCACAGCTATATTCCAAGCATTGATTTATTTTTCTCAAGTTGTTTATGTCAGTTACATTATTTTTATGATTCCACAATTTTCATGTCTTCAGTTCCTAGAGAATCATATAAAGAACGAAATTATTGACAACAGTCAGCTAGTCCATGCCTTGCCCAGCTTCGAGGAGAGCAAATTGGCTTCATCTGAGCCTCGTAAATCTGCTTCGATAGCTTGTGGAGCTAGTGTTTTTGAAGTTTGCATGAAAGTTCCTACATGGGCTTCACAGGTGCCTCTCTTTTTAGCTCTTCTTTTTGCAAAATTCTGGTGTAACTCATTGACTCAAGTAGAAAGGTATTGTAATTAAAATCCCAGATTACTTGGTTAAGTAAAGTGCTCGGTTGAATTTGTGATGGACTGTAACTATTGTCTCCTCGTCATATTTAGTTTTGTGCTTGCTTCTCCACTATATATTCGCAATTTATAGGAAGTGGGGGGCAGAATCACTATCTTAACCACTAACGGCCTGTCGAGACTAATTGCAGCAAATCACCCTTTGAATGTGTGGAGTTGTCTTTGATGCATTTTTTTCGCTATGCTTATTACTGTTGTGCATAATGCATCTCCAGGTTTTGAGGCAGCTTGCTCCAGATGTGACATACCGCAGTTTAGTTATGCTGGGAATCGCCAGCATTCAAGGGGTTTCTGTAGCTTCTTTTGAAAGAGAAGATGCAGAACGCCTCCTGTTCCTGTGGGCCCGGCAGGGTAAAGAGTTGCATCTTAACAACTTTGTTCTTTCAACACCTCCTAGCTGGTTGACACCTCCGGCCCCTAGTCGGAGGAGGTCTGAACCATGCCAAGAAACAAAACCGCCAAAATCAGCTGGTTCAGAGAGCGAGAATGGTGGTTCTGTCAGGAATAAACTGCATGTCACTGCAATGAGGCCGATCCCTCATACTCGGCGTCCCAAAATGCTACCATTTTCTGGGTTTCATGAATGGGAAAGATACAATGGAGATCAAGTAAAGGCCAATCTTCCAGTGGCTCCAATAAAACACACTCCTCCACCTGCTCCTAGGAAGTCATTTTCGAGCTCTATCCAAGCTCAGCAGATCATATCTTTGAATCCCCTACCTTTAAAGAAACATGGTTGTGGCAGAGCGCCTATTCAAGTCTGTTCAGAGGTTTGTCGCTTGTTGCTGCTGCTTACCATTGCAAGAGCCTTAGTTATGCGCTTTTATGGCTTGGATCAGTCACTTTTTTTGTTTGAAGTGTCCTACCAATACCTCTTTACGGTTCAGTTCCCTGAACATGCTTCTCTTGCTTGCAGGAGGAATTTCTCAGGGACGTGATGCAGTTTCTCGTTCTACGTGGACATACCCGTCTTGTGCCTCAAGGTGGATTTGCTGAATTTCCTGATGCTGTTCTTAACGCGAAACGTCTTGACCTTTTCAACTTGTATAGAGAGGTACGTTGTTTCATTTATCTCCAATTTATTTGTACCTTTTTTTCCCCATTTTCTAAATGTTGGTTGCCTGAATGCATAACAGGTGGTTTCAAGGGGTGGCTTTCACGTTGGGAATGGCATCAATTGGAAAGGACAAGTTTTCTCTAAGATGCGCAATTACACACTAACCAATAGAATGACTGTATGTTCCTGTTTGATATGAATAAGTCACTGTGCTATGATGACATTCTACTTGCTTGTGCTGACTCTCTGAGTGCTCTAATTATGGAGAGTTTACTTGCCTTACTGCATTTTTGCAGGGTGTAGGGAATACACTTAAGAGGCATTATGAAACTTATCTCTTGGAATATGAATTGGCACATGATGATGTAGACGGAGAATGCTGCCTCTTGTGTCATAGGTCTCTCTCTCTCTCTCTCTCTCTCTGCATGCAGGAATGCAGGTGATTTTATGCTTTGCTAACAAACCTTTGTATTATGCAACAGTAGTGCTCCTGGTGATTGGGTCAACTGTGGTATATGTGGGGAGTGGGCTCACTTTGGCTGTGATAGGCGGCAAGGGCTTGGTGCATTCAAGGTTCGATTTCTTGATCTACTTTTGGACTTATATGAACTTAAAGCAATTCTTTTTCGGATCTTAAAATTGCCTAGCCTGCCTCCTTATATGAAGTTCTATGAGTAAAAAAAAACCTTTGTGCTTGTTAGACATGTAAACATTAGTTGGCTGGTGCCCCCTCTTGGGAAAGAAAAACAAAATGTTTTGCATAAATCGGTTATTACACTATTAACTTTCTCTTTTCTCCTTACTCTGGATACTCGAGATGAACCCACCAATTACCAATTCTTTTAGTGAATTAGCATATACATAAGATTGGAAACCAAGAATGCACATATCTTAGGTTAAGTCTATTTACTAAGTTTCTAAGCTGCCATCTACCAAAGGATGTAGTTAGGGAGTGCACTGAAGTTTTAATGATTTTAGGAGCAGTTGCTCTGCATTTTTTCCATTTTGTGCCGATCCTCGCCCGTTGGCGCGTTCATGAGAGAGAGAGAGAGAGGGGTTGTCAAATTTACTAATGTGGATTCTCTTCACGGTTATGAATGGCAGGACTATGCAAAAACAGATGGATTGGAGTATATTTGTCCGCATTGCAGCATATCAAATTTCAAAAAGAAGTCTCAGAAAACCGTGAATGGATACTGACGGCGTGTCGAGGGTTGCAGCCTCAGTGCCAAAGAGGACTCCTAATTAAGCAAAATGTAATATGTACCATAATATTGTCATTGTTGTCACCTACAGTATTTAACGTCGACAAGAAGCTCGCTCCCCAAATCTTTCTCCCCGTTCGTTATGAACTAGAGATTAGGAACTTCAAATGTGAAATGTAGAATGTAAGCCCCATATTCTTGCCTGAATTAGATTATTTATGTAGCTTTTCTTCTTCTTTTGTACTTCCTTAGATTGATTATATCTGTGAATGAAGTCTTGGCTCACTATTCCATCTTTCCATAGTTTTACTCAATTCCGACCAAACGATGAGAAGTACCACTGTGGTGGACAACCGATTTTATTTTTTATTTTGTGGTCGAAGACAGAACCGATTGAAACGCAGATAAATCACGGGAACTTGTTGTTTTTTGTGGGACTCAATTGGTCCGTATGGCGATAGTATTTTTCTAGTTTCTGAAACATTGCTCATATGAATCCTGTTCATAGGAAAATTCTTGTCAGCTAATTAGCTGAGAATGGTCTGAACCCGAAAGTACCCAATTACATTGATTGGACTAACAACTAGGTGCTACAAGTATATATTACGCATCACCGGTTTAATATAAACTCTTGTCCTGCCAATGGATCGAGTCGATAAATTAGTTATAATTTCTCGACTTGTGTCGCTCTGTTATGACGAGATAATGAAGAGCAAAAGTCAAGGTTTGGCAACACAAAAACTGAAAAATGGGTTTTTATAATGAGATTGAATCTTTCTTTATTTGTTCCATTTGATTCTTCTAGCCTCCTCCCCAGGTGGTTCGTTCGTGGCATGTTTTTATGACTGTCTTGGACAAAACATGTAATATATGCGCGAGACGGTTCTCATCCAGCAGTCTTAGAAGAGCATGACAATCTTCCATCTTATATGACGCGCACCAAAATGGGAAAACTAATCATACCTTTCTTAACCCCTACCAGAGAGAGAAGCCAACAGAAATTTTATTCGATTCTACGAAATCGCACTATCGAAGCTTACATACGACAAACAACTTGTCACTCCGCCTATTGTAAACTATCGTTCACCTTGCCCGGTCATATTCGAAGCTTCTTGCCAGGTTTTAGTTCATCGTCGTAATGCCCACCATCGTCATTTGACTCGCCGCCCTTCTCCATCTTCTTTCTGGCAAGTATCTTGTTAATCTGGTGCAGCTCGTTCGTGAGCTTCTGGTCCTTATTTTGCTTTCGAGTCTTCCTACCATCTTGCATCTTGACCCCGAACTGAAATGCGGCCTTGGGCATTGCTTCCTTCTGCTCATTGTATTTTGCCCATTCATCTTCTGTCTCAAAGTCCCAGCGGTGAAGTCGCCCTTTTGCCTGTTTAGAGCAGATCAAAATGATAATAAGTAGCTACAAATGCTGCCAACAACATCATTGCTACTTTGATTTGAAAGGGATAAGGTAAGAAAAGGCCGAATTTGCTACAATTCCGGATAGAACTGAGAAGAAAGCCTCGAACCCTTCTGCCTTTTTGTGAAAGAAACCCTTCTGGAAGGGAGAGGGTCCAAGAGTTTTCCAATGCAATAAAGTAATTCAGTGCTGTTTGGCGGAAAAAAGAATAACTTACTCGTCCACCCATATCCATTTTCGACAAATCATCTTCGTCATCACTGTCTACGATCTCCCGGTTGTACTCCTGATATCCGGGATAGCATTCAGAATAACTCTCAGAGATGAAATTTGGATCTTTTTCTCGTGCATCTTTCTCCCTCAATTGTTGAAGCCTCTGGTCATCTCGCTTGAAGACGGATCCTAGACCTCTATCCTTCTCCTCTTGTGTCATGAACCGTGGATCTTGATGCGCATTTAAACTGGCTTGTATATCGAACGGGGGCATATTTGGCTGGAAGTACTGTTCCTGGTAGGCCAATTGCTCAGCATACTGATAATCTTGCCACTCTCCCTGGTAACCAGCAGCTAATGCTTGTCCTTGTGTTGCATCGTAACCGTTCTGAAACCACATGGCCAAAGAACACAGAATGATTAACCAACCGCGAAAAAAACACAAGCAGCTGCCACATAAAATTATTTTTCATTGTCAGTCTGTCAGATAACAATAAAATTACTAGTAATACTCATGTGCGACCAGCAAATTTACACTTACAATTTCTTGCCATTCTTGAGGAGGCAATGAAGGTGGGACTGGACCGTAAGCAGGCTCACTGAAGTAAGAGACCTTTTCCCTATTTCGAGGAGATTCTTCCATATCCTCTGAAAGAGGGCTCTGATTTGGGTCCTTACCAGGAACGGCATAATCGACTCCTTCCCCAACAAATATGTCATCCTCTTCTTCTCTAGCAACTGAAGGTCCTTGTTTCTCCATGGACTCCACATGAATTTTCCTTGGAGGGGGTGGAGGAGGTGGCAAACTCTCCTTTTCAGTCTGGTTTTTTGATACTCCATTATCTGACCTGGTTTTGTGCTCCTCAAACCCATTACCAAGAGTTGAAGTCTTTCCTACTGAACAAAAGAAGCCAAAAGATAAGTACAGCAAAATAGTCAAATTTATAATAAAGTAGAGCATATTACAGGAGAACAGAAGTCTCCCTAATATGTTATCACTACTACGGACAAGGGAAGAAAGGTCCCTGGAGGTGAAATATCTCCAGTATGAGTGCGATAGTTTAGCATCCATGTTCCCAGAACTCTTCCAATCCTACTAATTCACCACATCATGTCTCCTTTTTTTAGCTAATGCAATCCTACTTGATCTTCTGAACTGAGTAACTTTCGGCATCGAAACATCCTATTTATTTGTTATTGAGAGAAAAAGAGGGAAGAGAAAGAGCAGTTGATTTTCCATCACGGAGATTGAAAATGACCAAAGATTTCTAGAACTGAAATTATGAACTCAGATAAGCACATATTTGCAAATGGCCTGCAGATTGCTGCACTTAATTCCCCAACTAACCCGGTTTTTGAAGCAATAACATTCATATGCATGCCTATGCACGGTATATACTAAAATATTATACAACTCTAATCTAAAAGTGGTCAAACTCAAATGAGCAAAAGGAGAGGGCAGGGTGGATGTGTCTGTAACAGGACAAAGAGCTATTGCATGAACCTCAACAATTTAGTGGTCTATTTATCAATTCCAGATCTCGGAAACCACAATAAACTGATGGCTAACATAATTTTTTCCCTGATTGGAGAGGAGAAAATACAGCCTGCTATTATTAAAGAACCATCTATGCCACTTTTGTAACAACAACCTATTCTAAAGCGCAGATTGCAATTACCTCTTGCATCTTTTTCCTTCTTTTTCTTCTTAAGAACCTTCCCAGAAGACCCAAGGCGAAGATACGACATAATTTTGGCAATACGATCCAGTACGGAACCATCAACACTGACAGTCACCATTTCCTAATACACATGAAGGTGACAATCAAATGGCTGCACATCAGATAAGTGAAAAATCTAACCAGGGGATTCAAAAGGGGAAGAAAAAACCTCAGGCACTGGACAGTCAGCTTTACTTCTATGCAACGTTGTTGGAATATCATTTGAGTATCCACTTTCCTACATAAAACATTCAACAAAATATGCTCAACAAGATCTTCAAATAACTGGAGCAAAATAAGAGAACATTTCAAAGTCGGCACCTGTCCAATTTATGGTTTTCTAGGTCAATCTATACAGACGTGCAATGCAAAAACTACTCCCTTTTGCAGCCAACCAATCGTAGTATTACCTGCTTCATCCTTGATGTTTACAACTAATCCAGCTTAAGTATCACTGGACCATGTAAAATGACGTCTTGCATACGTAATATTTTCCACAATTAGACCAAATTGACATTTCTCAAGACACATCAATCTCCTAAGCCCCTATCCCAAAGGCTTAGCAAGCCCAATAGGGAGAGGGCAAGGCAACCCAAAGACTAATAAAAGAACAAGAACATTTGCAGATTAAATAGGCCCTATCAGCCTTTGAGATAGAGATCAGAGACAGTAGATAGTAATTCAATGGTTTTTTATTGGACATACACTCTGCATTATGAACACCTTACTGTCTTATCCAAGTGGCAACTTATACAGCTGCTCTTCAACAAGCTAGAATTTCCAAGACTGTTATCTAAGAACGACAACCAACTCACCAAGATAGTCAAATCAAAGAGGTACAACTTACCATGTTGTAAATGAATGCCATTCGACCAGGCAGAAACATCTCATTTGTCTTGATGACGGTTTGAGGCTTCACAATCCATTGATAGATCGACTGAGAAGGCAAAGGCAAAGATTCAAATGAAATGATGCAGACCTTAAGTACCAAGCACATGAAGATGTACTATTTTAATATGGCAATAAGTTCCAATTGACACAGACGCTTCAAAGAGAATGCACCTTTGCCATTGCAGTTCGGAATGAGAGTTGCTGGTCTTCTTTAGTTTCTCTGTCATGAAATCACAAACTTTGGTCAAAACAAACTATTTGTAAATCCCAAAATGCTGAAGTCGAGGATTAAGCTGGGCAGGAAACGTTTCTTCACATTGTTCAATGGTAGACACCCAAATAATAATAATAATAATAAAAATCGGCATTTTCATAGTTGGCCTCACAAACAATGAGCACACTATCAGAAATTACAGCAGAAAAACATACGGAGTACCAAATTGTACACAGCAAATCAATACAAACTTACCTGGACTTGGCATCGGCATCATCTCCAGCCTCAGGTTTCTTAACCATCTCACTCCTGACTTTGTTAAGCAAGGCGTAATCCAAACCTTTGACCAAGTGCGTGTGCTCAACATCACCTCCGAGATACTTGCTCTTCTCAATAGAAAGCTTATTCGCATCAGCCAACCTGAAAATTTCATCATCCTCAGCAACTAAAGCGACATGGAATTCCGACGCAATGATCGAATTCGAGACGCGAAAACGAGCTAACCTGAGATCGACGTTGCCTGGCGGAGCAACGGCATGGAACGAGCCCAATTCGGTAGGCTCATAATCCGGATTCTGATCTTCCCTACGCTCCTTCGCGCGGTCCCTGTACTTCGGCAGCTCTGGCTCCTCCGGTTTCTCCTCCCTGCATGTCGCAGACACGATGAGCTCCGTAAGTTTCCATTTCCGAGGTAGTTTTCCCAGGGAAACCAGAAGGGGAAATCAGCAAGTGGCAGACGAATGGGTGAGCAAATGGAGAGCTCAAACTCACTTTCGACGCGCCATCTTCTCCTTGTAGTACTTCTTCGAGGAAGACATGGCTCAACGACAGTGCAGAGAAGATTTTGCAGAGTTTTCTGTTACGCTAGGGCAAGGACGCGACGAGGGGAGGAGGAAGAAGAGGATGAAGATCACCGGGGGGGACGGTGGTAATTTACTTTACTGCCCCCGCCTGGCAGGACACCGCCCATTTACTATATCGGGCCGTGCCAGGCCAGCACTGCACTCGGCCCATTCCGTGACGGGCCAGATCCGTGGGCCACATGGGCCGACCTGGACCGGCTTGCTGGTCCTTATTTTCTATTTTCGGCCACTTTTAGTGTTTGATTTTGGTTTTGCATTCTTCTTCTTCTTCACCACTGTCTTTTTCCATTGCAATCTTCATCACCGCCGATATCCGAGTCAGAGGAAGTGCTCGTGCTCAAATGGATGGACCGAGCTGAGTCTAGGATCGGGCTTAACTTTGTTCTTTCTAAGTTTGACCGCGAAAACTTCGTATGCTGACTTACTGGTAGTGTTCGACTAGGCTTCTATAAATTTATTCAACAAATCAGAACGAGTCATCGAACCCATCGTCAAGTACCATCACATAAGACTATGGCAAACAATTAATATTAGGGGTGAGCATGGTTACAGGGTAGAACCTAAAACCTGAAACCGAACAGATGAGGAACTTGTCCGGTTCCAAATATCAAGGTATGCATGGCAAGTTCTAGGTTCTAAAAATTGGGAAATTTGTTCCCACGAATAGGTTCCAAGTTCTATGTAAGTGGAACTTGGAACCAATAACAAGTTTTTGTGTTTTCTGGTAATATGTCCTCGCGCGATTTTACGGTATTTCATGGTGTTCGATAACGAGTGTGTAATTGGAAACCACTAGTCTGAGTTTCCATTTTCGGCGACATTTATTATTACGACTTTTACTTTGTTAATGTTTCGTATATTATTCGTGTGTTTAAATATGAGTTGTGGTCGATAGATTATAGTAGCAAGTATTGGTCATTGAAGGTGATGATTTATTCCAATCGTACAATTAAGAATACATGTGGAACCTGGGTATGTCATGAAACCGACCTTGAAACCTGTGACATGGTAGGTTTCAGAGTATGCATGGTGGATTTCAGGTTCCAAAAAATGGGAAACCTATTCCGACGAGTAAGTTTCAGATTTTAGGTGAAATCTACACGGAATCTGAAATCGCACGCACGCCCTCGATAATTATTGGAGTGGACCAGTTCCTTCTTTTGCCCAAAGAACGGGCCGATGTGGGGGTGGACTGACTCGGTCCAATACAAATGAAATCGACGGAGGGAGAGATTCTCAAGACCTCAGTGATCATCATCGGAGGCAAGAGACCAAACCGAGGCCGGCTACTTGATCCAAGTAAAAGGACGGACTTCCCTAGACACGCAAAATATCCCCCACTTAGGATGATTATTACGAGGAATTCTATAACAATAATAATAAACCAAATAAACATCTACAAAAATAAATAAATAAAGCATCACATGACGTTGAAGTCAACACCTGCTCCTAGCCCCCATGTAATAAAGGAAAACCAAACTCCCAACACCAACTTCAGCTTCTGACTTTTTGGTGCACAATGGCAAGTCCAATTCATCTCAAGGCGGATCGATTCCCTCCTCTTCTTCTTCTTCTTCTTCTCTCGCTTTTGGTCGCCGCCGCCGCCGTCGAATTGGAAGCGACCGCAAGCCCGGCCGGCCATCGGGCGGATGCCGCAGACACCGCCTTCTTCATCTTCGGGGACTCCACCGTCGACCCCGGCAACAACAACTACATCAAAACCATCCCCGAGAACCGCGCCGACTACGAGCCGTACGGCCAGGCCGGCTTCTTCGGCGGGCCGACCGGCCGGTTCTCCAATGGCCGTGTCATCGTGGACTTCATAGGTACCCTATATCGTAGCCTATGTTCATGCATATAGCTTGTCCTCTTTTCATTCCTTTTTTCCTGAGGAAAACAAACTCTTTGGTTTCGATTCGGGATTGATTCGCAGCGGAGTACGCGAATTTGCCGGCGATTCCTCCGTTCATGCAGCCCTCGGCAGATTACAGCCGCGGCGTTAACTTCGCTTCCGGCGGCGGAGGAGTTCTTCCGGAAACCAATCAAGGACAGGTCAGCACTCTCTTTACTTGTCGTTGGGTTCCAAAGCCTAATGGAGATGACCCAGATGAAATATAAGCGAGTGGTCATAAGACTGAGTAGCGTGGGATGGTTGGCGGGTGCTACAGAACACAAGCCACAATGGCTTGACTGTAGTTTCTCTCAATAACGAGGGCATAATAGTCACGAGATGGGGTTGACCTTTCTTTGTGCATAATAATAACTTCGATCTATTAAGGGCAGGTTTGGTTCGAGTCTATAGATCCTTGGGCAAATGCCGAAATGTTTTGTAGCTATTTTTGGAAGCCCGTTAGAGAACTACTAGCATTTTTAAAATTTTGTAAAGGCATTTTAGTGGGAAAAGTGTCAAACAAGTCCTAAATCTATTGCATTTGTGCCAATTTAGTCCTAAACCTTTTTTGGTGCCAATTTAGTCCTAAACCTTTTGCATTTGTGCCAATTCAGTCCTTAATCTTTTATTGGTGCCAATTCAGTCCTAAACCTTTTGCATTGATGCCAATTTAGTCCTAAACTGGCCAATTGAATTAACACAAATGCAAAAAGTTTAGGACTGAATTAGCACCAATGCAAAAGATTTAGGACTAAATTGGCACCAATAAAAGGTTTAGGACTAAATTGGAGCCAATGCAAAAGGTTTAGGACTAAATTGACACCAAAAAAAGGTTTAGGACTAAATTGGCACCAATGCAATAGGTTTAGGACTTTTTTGACACTTCTCCCGCGTTTTAGTCCTACCCAACTTTGGACTAGGAGCGCTTCCAGAACTTTGCCTTAGCTAAACTTTCGAAATTCTACTTTTACCCCGTTGCCTGAGCGCTGCTGGAGTTTTAGTTTTATTTATTTATTTAAAGAATAACCAAAGTCCCTTATAAGTGCATTTCTTTTTTCCAGCAACACTTAAACCAGAGTTGATTCTCAATGCACTTTTCTATTACAATTTTCTACACATTGTTTGTATTTCGGAAAAACCCTATAGTTTAAAGTCCTTTGCATTTATACAAAGGTCCTCCTCAAATGCCGAATCAAACGCAACCTAACTTAGTTGGCAACTCAACTGCGATATCGTCTTATAAAGTTGAGTAATCAAAAAAGCAAATAAAAAACCAAACAAATATTATATATATATATATATATATATATATATATATATATATATATATATATATATATATAAAGAGCAGACAGAGAGAGAGAAAAAATTAGAGAAACAAGCGTGCGAATCTATCAAAATAAAAAAATTCTGACTTTATTGTGATAGATTATAAAAAAAAAATCCGACCATTTCTTGGAATTTCGACTTTTGAATGTTCAGTTGTTGTCCTTCGCATGTGATTATTTTGGTGGTTTTTGCAATTAGGAGTTGAGAAAGAAATTTCTTACCCCCGCGAATTCAGAAAATCCGAATTTGTGAGTAAGATGATTTATATTTTTATTAAGATCAAATAGTCAGTTCGAGATAGAAGGTGGCAGAAATTATTTAAATTTCCTATGATCCTCCCTTTTTTTTGGTCAAATTATTTCTTATGATTTTCTTTTCTGGTTTTGATTTTTTTTTTTTTTTGTGGCTGAATCAACGTTCATTACATGACATGTCGTGGCCACATGAAACTACGTTGTTAGTAAACCAAAGTTAGTAAATATCTAGCAAGTCTAGCATCACTATAAAGTATGATATTATTAATTTATTTCTCACAAATAATGGAAAGTACAAAGTGTGCATTAATTTGAGCCATATGGATTTCACAATTTAGTAAACATGAAGCCTAGGAAGTGACTTCCCTAGCTTTATATATATATTAGAGAGATGGGGCCCCATTGCAAGCTTATCGAAAATACAGATTTGTTCGAGTTTGTGTTAATCGCATCACGTAAGAGTTAAATTTCTTAGTAAACATACTTATTTAAACGGATGTTGCTGTAGCAATGATATCTCTGAAATTTTATGAGGGAACGCTCTTTTGTGTGGTTGTTAGGCGATTGATCTTCCAACGCAACTGAAGAATTTCGACGAGGTGAGAGAGAAACTGTTTGAGAAATTTGGCGAGGCGAGAGCGCGAGAAGTCGTGTCGGAAGCGGTTTATTTCATCAGCATCGGAAGTAACGACTACATGGGCGGCTACTTGGGAAACCCCGCGACGAGGCAGCTTCACCCACCCGAAGAGTTCGTTGGCATGGTCATCGGCAACTTGACAAATGCGATCCAGGTGAGCTTTCTCATCGCCCTTCGACGCCGTAAATGATTCCGAACAATCGGTCGTACGCTCAATGTCATCACGCCGTCTGGACTACCTCGATCGATCACCTCGACACGACTGACTCGATAGAGCTTACATAGATGTCCAATTGCTAATTTGGACCCCTTTAATTTTGGGTTTTACTACTGACCAGGAGCTATACCAAAGGGGAGGGAGGAAATTTGGGTTCCTAAGCTTGGGTCCGTTGGGTTGTTTGCCGGCGCTTAGAGCGGCGAACCCCAATAGCAACACCGGCGACGGCGGCTGCTTTGAGGACGCTTCGGGCCTTGCTCAGGCACACAACAATGCTGTGAACGGCATCCTCCTGAGCCTCCAACACATCTTCAAAGGTTTCAAGTACTCCAACTCCAATTTCTTCGAGTGGCTTGCCGATCGGATGAACAACCCCTCTAATTACGGTACATACCCATCGTAATTTTTGTTTCATTTTAGTAAATTATGTGACCCGTTTTTTGATTGCCTAATCCTAGTATCATCTATGACTATATGGTTTTTCCAGGTTTCAAGGACGGCGTCAATGCTTGCTGCGGGTCCGGACCGTACGGCGGCGTCTTCACATGCGGGGGCAAACAGGAGGCCGAGTACAAGCTGTGCGGGAACCCGGAGGATCACATCTGGTGGGACTCGTTCCACCCGACCGAGAAGATCCATGAGCAGTTCGCCAAGGCGCTGTGGGATGGGCCGGCGTCGGCCGTGGGGCCTCACAACCTCCGAGACCTCTTCTTCGACAAGGACAAGGCCACCATCGCCGACCTCGTCGACGGAACCGTAGAGCAAGACTTCATGTACTGAAGAAAAGTTTCCAAAATAGAGTCCTTAAAGCTGTGTGTTTGAGCATGTACATGGATCCTTTTAATGCTTTTATAGGCGTGGCAGCATAATAACTGCATCCCGCTTGCTAATTACAGTGGGAACAAGATCAATGTGACTAGAGAGGACTAGACTAAATATACTTTTATGGTTGTCTTTCTTTGAAAATTTATATAAGAGAATTCGAAAATTTACGCATGAATTAATGGTACCAGAGATATTATTGTTACCGTAAAGTTGAGATCCAGAAGCAGGCTCACGAGTACAATCGATATCTATCGGTATTGTTTGAAATGTTGTGATACGTGTGCGAGAGACCAATGTATAGAGGATATAGAGATCCTCTAAAATTCAGACCTGACGGATTTATATCTCAATTTCAGCCGGTATAGTTCTCGGGGTTATATTTGTGAAGTTTCATATTTTTAAAACATCTAAAACTAATTAAAACAACGTTGCACTCCAAAGAAAATTATATTATTTTGGAGATATTAAGATTTCCCTCATGCCGATCACAAAATAAAGAAGGGATAATTGTTCAAAGAGTCCTAAACCTATTATATGGTGGCCAATTCAATCCTAAATCTTTTAATTTGGTCAATTTGGCCATAAACCTTTCAGCGATTTGCCAATTTAGTCCTTCAGGCCAATTTCAGCTGGATTTGGATGACGTGGACTGCAGCAGTTCTATGTGACACGGCCGACGTTGACATGAATAATTTTCGCAATTTTTTAAGGTTATGATTTTTTTATACATATTTTTAATTTATTTTATTTCTACTCTTTTCTTTTTTTATTTTTCTTCTTCGAAGGACCGGCGGGGATCACCGAGGCTTCGACGACCCCTGTCGGCCCTTTGGGGAAGAAAAACAGTGAAAAAGAAAAGAAACTAAAAAATACACAAAAAAAATCTGAATTTTTGTTAAAAATTACGAAATTGTCCACGTCACCAATCGTGCCATGTAGAACGGTCCGCGTCCGCGTCATTAATTTCCAGCTAAAATTGGATAAAAGGACTAAATCGGCAAATCGTCAAAAGGTTTTGGACAAAATGAAAAATTTAGAATCGAATTGATATCCGTATAACAAGTTTAGGATTAATTAGGTAATTTTCTTCATGAAATGCAGGGAGAAAATGATAAATTATTGAGAAGGTGGAGTTGGTAAGTATATGTCACTGGGACTTATTGTCTACTCTCACTATTGTCCCTAGGATTGCAAAGTATTTGAGAAATGTAAGTGAGGGATGCTTTGAGTGCAAGAGAAGCGATCATCACACCCGCAATGTAACAAGCATACATGAAAAGCTTCTCCTGAACAAAAGGGAAACGACATGGAAAGCATCGACCCCTCTGATTCTGTTCTAATTGAATCGTACACCATTCCAATGGGTTTTGGTGCAGACGGAATGTGCGTTTATTCTCTCTAATTATCTCTTGACGAACCTGACCTTGCTCCTTCCCAATCGTGTTATTATCGCTCTCACGATTGTCATATTCACGTTATCGGCGACCATCTAACAGAACATGCCAACCCATGCGCATATTGGATCACGGAAGGTGTGACCAGAAGGGGAGCTGATGTTAGAAATTTTCTTAAATTTCCGGTCGTTGCCCGCCGCGTCAATCGGTACCCGACTTCGTGGGATATTGCGGGATATCCAAGAGGACGTATTGTTAGGATGATTCATGATCGGGCCAATAGCTACTGTTCAATTATAGATTCGACTGCGGTTGAGGGTTGCATTCATACTCGAATTTGAGCATTTGGAGAAACCATGGGGAGTTATAATTTCTGTGGATCTTGATGACTTTACGCTTTAGTTCCTACTAGCCATGCCTTCCAATGAGATGGAGGGACTTTAGAGGGGCCACTTCGCATGGCCTTGTTTGCTTCTTTGGAGACATGCGACTGGAATAACTGTTAAATTATCGGCTTAATCACTTATTAATCTTCGGTTAGTCATTCACATATATACTTCATCTGTTAACATTGTTAATTTCTAAACGCGAAAGCATGAGATAATACGGATCAGCTCTCTCACTGGACTATCGAGATTCATAAATTATCGGCTTTAGTCACATATTTATCTTGGGTCGGTCAGTAACATATCGGCTTCAGCAGTTAACTTCATAGATTATTTAAATATAAGACGATATAAACCGCCGGGTATAACGGTCAGGTGGCATCACGGATCGGCTATCACGCTAGACTAAGTACATCTTTCCGATCCGATCGAAGGCGGGTCATCCATCCGAGACCAGGGAGAATTATAAAGAGACCGCTTCGCTTGGGGCCTTAAATTTGCATAACATATTATACAAACACATCCAAAAAGTCATTGTAAAGTCACACAGATCAGTCCATGCGCAAAGTCCATATGTGCAAAGATTCATCTGCAATTCTAAACGTCGCATGCGTATTGCTGGGGTCACCCATGCTTTGGAAGGAGGGAGAGGGCGGTAGTGTTTGATCTTGACTTTGACTTGAAGGGGTTAGGCAGATCACCAAACCAAACCCCACTCAATATATGCTGTATAATATCCACCAGCATCAGCAAAATTGTGAAGTTTGACGTGAATTTTACTGCAATCAGTGTTAAAGATAAGGCGCACAATCAGTATTAAGTTTGCTGTTAATTTCACTGCACTCAATTACAAGAGAAGGAGACTATATATTCATTCAATAACTATTTATGGGTCCAAGTCCAAACTACCAATAAATTATGGGCTCAAACTATAAAAGCCATCTAGCGTCTCGGAGGTGCTATCCCCTGCGATCCCCACCGAGCAGCCCTCCTGGGATCCCGTGCCTTATTATCGATAGAGAGCATGAACCATATCTCAACAATCACGTCGATCACGAGAACCCTACACAAATATTCAGAAATTCTGAATCTTAAACTCCTGATTGAATGTGCATTCATGAGTTCATAGAGTGTGGTTAAAAATTATTGAAGGAGAATATCCAACTGTCAATAATGTTGCAGCAAGTCAGCACGTACTTGTGTTGTGGGTGAATGACTGATATTGGGATGGCAATGTTCTCTGCAATTTTCACTTTTTTAGTGGGTTTGGTTGGTGGTGGATTCATTTATTTCTGTTGTGCTTCAAGCGGATATGACCATAGAGTAGTCCACCATTAGTAGTAGCAAGAACCTAAAAGATTATGTCATTTGGAACAAAACTTGAGCAGACCGTTGTTTCGCGAAGAATGAACTTATCTTAAAAACGCTTTCATGAGAAGTTCTTTTTCAAAGAAAATGATTTGGTTCTTCGATTGCCCTTTGCACAAAGAAAGAAAAGAAAAAGAAGTCGTTGCCTGATGATATTTGTTATTGAAAAACTTTGAAACATACTTCTGAGAAACCGAGCATCGGGGTCGTGTGTTTTGGCCGCAAGGTATTTGGATATGGGGATCAAGGTCGGGCCATCGTGGTCCTAGGTCCGATCAACCAGGGATCTAGGTCCCGGCACCCGAAATGGCCTTCTTGTGGTGAAAGTCAAGCTGTATTGTGAAAAATGATTTCTGATTTTCAAATAGAAAGTCATTTTCCTTAATTTTAGGTATACATTTTCCATTGACTCTGAGAAGATATTTTTTTTACTCATTCTTCTAAGTGATCCAAACTGTGAAAAATTAAAATACTATTTTTTAGTAATTAACTATACGCGGGACAAATGGAATGTTTTTTTTTTTTTTTGCGAAGAACCCTGTTAAATTTACATCATGAAATTATAATGTCACCTGCTAACTATAACTAGAAAACTGATAATTAACCTAATGATATGAGTCGTTCTGGATTCATAACTTATCGGCCTTAATTACATATTAATCTCGGGTTGGTCAGGAGCATATCATCTTCATCCATTAGCCGATTTGCTCCTGATTATTGAGATATCTTTCGTGAAATTAGAGAAGTTGCGGCGTGATCTCTAAATCGTGCGGACCGATGTCATCTCAACCATTAACTACGAGGTCCTCGGTCGTGGACCCCACATGATTGACCGATGGTGGAGACGAGCTTAACCTATAAAATTCATAAATCACGTGGAACGACACGACTTGGTTCTCTTTTTCTCTTTCGCTGAGCTATAAAATCATTCTCTAGCATTTGACCACATCGTATGATTAGAATCCTATCAAAGATCACCAGAGCAAAACTAGATCTACCCAAAAAAAAAAGAAGAAAAACTTATCTCTCATCAGTCGATCAAACAAGCCCAGCTCAACCAACCAAGACTACGCTTCCATGTCAAATCTCTCTTAACCCATTATAAGAAGAAACATCAGGGACACCAACTTGGAATTTCTTCTTTAGGGCAAAAACCTTATCCTTTTCGAAAAAAAAATGCCACGTGGAAAATTTCGTACAGAATTTTCAAATGGGTCAGCCGCCATGGCCACTTTGCCCAAGAATTCAACAACTCTTAGGTGGCAAACCCAAGAATGCAGAAGTCCGCGTACGTACAGAATGCCAGTTGGACTGCAGATCCAAGTTCCAACTTCTTCTTTTTCTTTTTGGTAAATCTGGTTTTTCCGCTGTTTAATTCTCAAATTCCACGCGGAAATTCCCGGCACCCCAACTGAATCGTCAAGAAAATTGAAGCGCCTGTGAAATTTTGTGGGAAGAGAAATGCTCAAGCCACAATTTTTAATCTACTGTGACTTAAGAGTGTCAAAACCGAACTTTAACCGAACCGAACTGAACTGAAAATTTCGTGCATTTCAGTTCGGTTCGATTTTCCGTTCAGGTGATAGAAAATTAACAATTTTTTTTTTCCAGTTCGATTATTTTGGTTCGGTTCGGTTCGGTTAACCAAATCGAACTGAAAATCTCCAAAAGTATAATTTTTTTTTCTTTTCTTTTTGGGGCAAAGGGCAGGCGGGTCTAGGCCCCCCCCCCCCTCCCCCCACCGGCACTCGCCTGGGGTCACCTGCCCTTAGCCATGGCCGGCCAGTTGAACCAAAAAAGGAAAAAGAAAAGAACAGAAAGAAACAGGAAAAATAAAAATAAAAATAGAAAAAAATCGAAAATCGAACTGAACTGAACTGAATTTTGGTTCACTTCATATTTAGTTCAGGGAGAGATTTCGGTTCAGTTCAAGCTTGTACCCTAATAGTTCAATTCGGTTTGATTTTCTTGAAAAATCGAACAAATTGAACCATTGAACCCTTAACTGTGAGAATAGTAGTTTGTTCTGAGCCATAAAATATAAATAATTTTAAGTTATTGTGGGATTCGTTTCTTTAAGAAATTATGGCTCACAACATGCTATTATTACTCCTTCTTTCGGTGGCTCAAACGCTAATTTGCTAGCAAAGCCTTCATGGAATATCAAGCTACCTAAAAAAACAAAAAAACAAAAAACAAAAGACCGTTGCATTGGAAAACCAGAAAATACTCGAGAAACCGGCAACGCCAGCCCCTGGATTCCCAATCCACCAGCTACTCTCCATCATCGGATTTCATGCCACCTAATAACTAAACTAAACTAAACTAATTAAATTAATTACCCCTTAATGGATAAGGCCCTGTTTTGTCTTGTCGGTAAGGCCACGTCGGACCGTGACGTCATAAAAAAAATAAAACTTCTGCTGATTTATATTTACTATTACTCCGGAAATAATAAATTGAAAATTAAATTTATTTTTATTTGGTTGCTTTACAAGTAATTAGGTATCCATTAAAAACAACCTATTATCATGTACAACCCTTTTTTTTTTTGGGTATTAAGGCAGGTAGCTTGTCGGAGAGTTGAGCCTCTTCCCGTAATTTTCTACCTAATGACGTCCGACTAGGAAAAGTTAAAATGACATAAGTACCCTTGCGTAACAGCTGACGTGGCGGACGTTGAGTGCGGGTAAGTGACGGACTCGACCACGTCGATGGCGCCAAAAATTCCGCCACCCTTTTCATAGGACCGACGTAATAATAAAACGTAGAGAAATGGATTAAAGTTAAACCCGGTCGATGACATATTATGGGGGAATAAGAAGTATTTTTATCTTATATTATATCATCTTATACTGGATCTCTCTTTTGGGGAACCCACTTAATTATGTAAATTTCTAAGTAATGAGATCTGATGAAAAAATTGTCCAAAAAATTCTAAATTTGTTGCACTTTTTTATATTCAAAACTAAACCTTTTCATTTTATCAATTGAGTCGTGAACATTTTCACGTTTTGCCAATCGATTCTCTTTTTTTTTTTTGTAGATTTTTTGCTAATTGAATCTATCCGGCTAATTTTGATAGGAAATCACTAACGTGGACGCCGTCTGTCCTACGTGACACGGTCAACGCTGACGCAGACGATTTATAATGATATTTGAATTTATTTGAATTTATTTGAATTTATTTGAATTTATTAATTTAGTTTTTTATTTTCCTTTTTTACTTGTTTTTCCTTCTTCTTTTTTGTCTTTTTCCCTTCTTTCCACCGCCAAGCCTCATTTGAGATCGCCGGCCTCAAGTGAGGGCCGCCCAGGCGAGAACGATCCCTATGAGGGGCCGGCGACGGCGAGCCTTGCCTAAGGCCAGTGAGGGCGGCCCTCGGTAGTGGCCGGTAGAGGGGAAAAGGAAAAAAGGGAAAACATAAAAAAGAAAAGGAAGAAAAAAGTAAAAAAAAAAAAACATTATTAAAAATTGTCCAATTCAGCGTCGGCCATGTCACATAGAACAACCAATGTTTTTTTTTTTTTCGAAAAAGACAACCAACGTTCACGTCCACAGTTTTCTCCCAAAATTGGCTGGATGGACTCAATTGGTAAAAAGTGAAAAGGTTTAAGTCGATTGACAAAATTAAAAATTCTATGACTGAATTGGCAAAAGTACAATAGGATTAAGATTTAATGGACAATTTCCCCATCCATTCATACCATGGATCAAGGAAGACGCGAGATGAAATCAGATTATACATAGTTCGAGAAACGAAATTACTTACTCTTGATGATGTTCACCCGTCTCATTGAAACATTAAATTCGCTATATATATAAAAAAGGCTTGTTCAAAGTTACTTAAAGCCAGAGAAACCAACAATCCAACGGCCTAATACCCAAAAAAACCTTCAACTTTAACCTCTGTCCCAATTATATCCAAAAAAAATTTTTGTCTCATAAAAAACCCCAAACTTTTATTTCTATCTCAATTCTACCGGCCTAACTAAAAAAAAAAAACCTCAACTTTAGCTTTTGTCCCAATTCTACTTGCCTAATACAAAAAAAAAATAATCCATAACTTTAGCATTTGTCCCAATTATATCAAAAACTTCTTTTTGTCTCATAAAAAATCCCAAACTTTTACTTTTGTCCCAATTATACCACCGTTAGCCTTCCGTTCATAATCATCGTTAGTTAATCCTACGTGACATTTTCACATCATTAAAGAATTACACCTCAGCAAAGCTAACATGAAAAAACCCGGCAACTTCTCTTATGTTGTCTGTTTCCCCTGCACATTGCAGGGTGATACAGAGCCACTCAAGATGGTGCTTTTTGGATTCTCCCCGGCACTCAACAGCCCAAAGAACAGCTAGACGTGGAGATTTGATTATCTGAACGAACGATTTCAAATCTCGCCGTCCTTGAAACCTGTTGTTTTTGAATTTTGAAGATTCATTAGTAAGTTCGGCGAGAAAATTCGAGTCACGTAAGATTAACTAATGGTGATTATAGATGGAAGGCTGATGGTGGTAGAATTGGGCCAAAAGTAAAAGTTTGGGGTTTTTTATGAGACAAATTTTTGTTTTTTTTATATAATCGGGACAAATGCTAAAGTTGAGGGTTTTTTGGGTATCAGATCAGTAAAATTGAGACAAAAGTTAAAGTTGTGAATTTTTCATGAGACAAAAAAAAAGTTTTGGATATAATTGGGACAGAGACCAAAGTTGTGGGTTTTTTATGAAACAAAAAAAGTTTTTGATATAATTGGGACATAGGCTAAAGTTGGAGGTTTTTTTTGGGTATTGGGCTCAATCCAACACCGGTTCAGAAACATTAAATCAAACCTTTTGACTTCCAGACCGATTTTATCTATTTTACAGTCGGGGTAATGAATGCCTAAAACCTTTGTATGATCCGGCGTGGCTAGAGATCTTTGCTGCGTTTGGACGAGACTAAGAAACAGAGCACCCTGTTTCAGTCAGAAAAAGAGGGAAACCTTTCAGGTACACGGACTCAATTAAAATGCCAAATTATCATCGATGACAAAGAAATGGGGGGTATTGTTGCGTCGTCAATATACAAAAGGAGTTTTAGCACTCAAGAAACGAAGGGATCGAGAGGGGTTGATAGACTAAAGGAGGAAAAACAGAGGAGGGGCCAAATAGACAAAATCCGGGACATGTGTTGACTGTTGATGGAAGACGGTTTTTATGAAAGGAACAATTAAACCGCAGGACGGTAAGGCAGTAATTATGGCTTTTTCACGGAAACAGAGGCACACCCACCCTCTACTTGTCTCTTTTTTTAAAAAAATTCTTGGCTTTTCTTTTTCAAAATCTAAGCACCGTTACATACGAGGAAAGGGGGGGTGGTGAAGAGGATGAGCAATTGAGCAAGAGCGGAGCAACCCCAGAAGTTGTGTATAAAAGGGGGTGTCTTTCCTTTGCTCTCTCGCCATCCCCATTTGATTTTCTCTCCTTCCCCTTCGTTACTTTGTTTTGCTGCTCAAGATCTGCTCTCTGTTATGTTCCATTTTGCTCTTTCCTCTTCTGCTTTGTAAGGTAAAGATTCTGCACATCTTGGAGCTCATCATGTATTGCAAGTTTCTGGCTTTGTACTGCAGTTTTGCCTTGTCATAAAAAAAAAAAGTGGAACAGACTGGGGAAAAATGCGTGTGTGAGCTCTGAGATCATTTTGCATGGACAGATAGACATCTCGATTGCTTGATCGGTGAAGAAAAGGTCAGGTTTTGATGTACTAAAACTCAAAGATAGTAGGGCTCAAGAATGCAGGTAGCCTTCCTGAAAGTCTTGCTCGCGAGTTGTGATAAACAGTCATGATCATCAGTCATCACACTGTTCAGCATTTGCTTCTCACTAACCCTCCCAAAACCAGTTAGAATTCAGAGAGGACCATCTGAGCTTTCAGCTCGGTGAAGAAAAGGTCAGGTTTTGAGGACCATCTGAACTTTCAGAGGTCCATCAAGATTTGGAACTCTGACTTTGGCGTTACCCAGAGTTGATCTCTGGGGGAATAATCGTAATGAAGTGACTATTGTCTTTCTGGCTGATCTGAGTTGTTTCTTCTCCGAGTGTTGAAGGTCTGTAGCTAATCAATCAGCCATATATCCAGATTGTGTGGGAAATCTTTGAGACATTGCTCAAATACCCTGAATCTGTAAACTTTTCTTTTTCCTTTTAAGCTCCCTCTGGGTAAACTCACTTCTCTTTCATAGCACAGTCAATGAGGTGATCTGCTCTCTTGCCGAGGACAATTTTAATGTCTTTTGCTGAACAAATGTGTTTTATCTTTTTTCTTTTTCTTCAGTCAAGTAAACCAGCATCATCACATTGACTATTTTGGTTGATACATTCCTTTTTCAAGCATGGTTGTGTCATTATGTTAAATTCCCAACTTTCTGTGGAAAAAATTCCGTCTTGGTCCTTATTATCATGGTATATGAGGAATTCTTCTTGAGGTGAAGACTTTGTATGCTTCTTCAGAAATGATAAGGATTTGTTTAATGCCGTGAGTGAACTAGATCCGCTTCCCCTGTTACCAGACACTTCAGGTTGCTAGATCTCGCTCAACGTGACTGTTAAGGTTTTATCATCGATGCATAAAATTAATTCATTCATGCGGTTTATGCTCTGGCACAGTCCCAGTGGGATCCTCACTATTAATGTCATATACTCATGGTTATTAGTTCGACCACATAATTATCAAATACTAAAACATGCGGCGGTTGGTGGTGCATTTTCAATACATCAGCATTACTGAATGATTACGGTTCTGGTAGGATTTGACTTTCTGGTGATTGATGTTCTCCTTTTATAGGGAAGAGGCTTTGGGTTATTTGGATCCCGGTTTCTTATACTACCATTTCATCTGTATTGCAGTGTTAAGGTTCTTGAGAGGATTCAGACATGGCGGAACGCTTGCTTACGCGTGTTCACAGCCTCCGTGAACGATTGGATGAGACCCTCTTGGCTCATCGTAATGACATTTTGGCTTTCCTCACCAGGTTATCACTTCTGGTCCTTGTAGTGACTGTCTGCGATGGACATCACATATTATAGTGATCGCACAATCTATAGGCATCTTTCACTCTGCTACTTTACAACATAAAGGATCAGTACAAAGATACTTAGACAGGAAGAACCAAAGATGCTATAGATTTAAATTTCTGACAGTATACAGGTTCTTTTACTCTGTAGGGTCGAAGCCAAAGGAAAGGGTATCTTGCAGCATCATCAACTTATTGCCGAGTTTGAGGCAATCTCTGAGGAACATAGGAAAAAGCTCGGCGAAGGAGCATTTGGAGAAATCTTGAGATCCAGTCAGGTATTAGCTCTTCTAATATGATTGTATTATTGCTCATGAAAAATATTTTTTTCTCCATTTGACATCTCTCTTATTGTTCTATCGATATGCTTTGGTCATTTAGGAAGCAATAGTCTTGCCTCCACGGATTGCCCTTGCTGTTCGTCCCAGGCCCGGTGTGTGGGAGTACATTAGGGTAAATGTCCATGCCCTTGTCGTCGAGGAGTTGCGAGTGACCGAGTTTCTTCACTTCAAGGAAGAACTTGTCGATGGAAAGTAAGTCTTACTTTTTTCTTTTTTGGCTTTTAGTACCACATGGACTGTCTCTTACTTTGCTTTTGGCCAAAGGACTGCATGTTACTTGAATTTGTGAATTGTTGGCTGTCATGACATAACATCATGAGACCTATAATATGCAAATGAATGCCGCTTACTCTGTTGCAGTTTGAATGGGAACTTTGTGCTTGAATTGGACTTTGAGCCATTCACCGCCCAATTTCCTCGCCCAACTCTTTCGAAGTCCATTGGTAATGGGGTGGAGTTCCTCAACCGCCACCTTTCGGCCAAGCTCTTCCATGACAAGGAGAGCTTGCACCCTCTGCTTGAGTTCCTTCAAGTTCATTGCTACAAGGGCAAGGTAAGCCAAGGGGCTGATAACACTCGATTCACTCTCTCAGATCTATTTCGTATCTGCCGCATCTATATATTACTTATAATAACTAGATTGCGCAAATGACAACTCAAAGGTAACATCGTGACATTCACGTAACTTCATGACTGTTGAAAGGACAATTCAGAGTTGCTCATATTTTAGATGCCATGGACTGAATCCCTTTTTTTCATAAACAATTCATGGCTCATTTTTAGTGATCTGCGATGCAGAACATGATGGTGAACACGAGAATTCAAAACGTCTTCTCCCTCCAACATGTCCTGAGGAAGGCAGAGGAGTACCTCTCCACCCTCAAACCCGAGACGCCTTACTCTCAGTTCGAGCACAAGTTCCAGGAAATCGGGCTGGAGAGGGGCTGGGGCGACACTGCCGAGCGTGTGCTCGAAATGATTCAGCTTCTGCTGGATCTACTCGAGGCTCCTGATCCGTGCACCCTCCAGAATTTCTTGGGAAGAATCCCCATGGTCTTTAATGTTGTTATCATGTCGCCTCACGGCTACTTTGCCCAAGACGATGTCCTCGGATATCCTGATACCGGTGGCCAGGTCATTAGTTGTCTCAAATCTTGATTTACCGTCTCTTGCCAGTATTTCTACATGCAATTTTGTCATCATGAGTTGTACTCAATTTGTAGGTTGTGTACATCTTGGACCAAGTTCGTGCATTGGAGAGTGAGATGCTTCACCGTATCAAACAACAAGGGCTGGATATTACTCCTCGGATCCTCATCGTAGGTTCTTGCTTTTAACTGATATTGGAATAGTTTTGCTGGCCAATGCAACTAACTCGTTATGTTTGTTCTGTGTCCTGCCCTTTTGGCTGCAGGTCACTCGTCTACTTCCTGATGCAGTAGGAACCACGTGCAACCAGCGTCTTGAAAAGGTTTTCGGAACAGAGTACTCCCACATTCTTCGAGTTCCCTTTAGAACGGAGAAAGGGATGGTCCGCAAGTGGATTTCACGATTCGAAGTGTGGCCTTACTTGGAAACTTACACCGAGGTATATCAGCTCCTAAGATAATGCTCTGTGAGGATTTCTTGTTAACGTTCCAATCTTTCGTAATAAGAAGACTAACCTTACCTTCTCTCATCAGGATGTTGCCAATGAAATTGCTGGAGAACTACAAGGGAAGCCCGATTTGATCATTGGCAATTACAGTGATGGCAACATTGTTGCTTCTTTGCTGGCCCATAAGTTGGGCGTCACGCAGGTTCGACCCTCCTAGTTTTACTCTATAGTGGCACTATGATTTGATTAAAAAGCCGAATACTAAATATTCTTCTGATTTATTATGCAGTGCACAATAGCTCACGCCCTTGAGAAGACGAAATACCCGGAATCTGACATCTACTGGAAAAAGTTTGAGGAAAAATATCATTTCTCTTGCCAGTTTACAGCAGATCTCATAGCCATGAACCACACCGATTTTATAATCACCAGCACCTTCCAGGAGATTGCTGGAAGGTTACTGATCTTTCTTTCAGATGTGGATTCATGCCAAAAAGCTCCTCCATCCATCGCAATGTGCTAAACTGCTCGTATAATTTATGTGTTTTCAGCAAGGACACGGTCGGGCAATATGAGTCTCACACCGCTTTTACGCTTCCCGGACTGTACCGAGTCGTCCATGGCATTGATGTTTTTGATCCCAAGTTCAACATTGTGTCACCAGGAGCCGATATGAGCATCTATTTCTCCTATATGGAGGAGAAGCGGAGGTTGAAATCTTTCCATGCCGAGATCGAAGAACTTCTTTTCAGCGATGTGGAGAACAAGGAACACCTGTGAGTTTGTTTCCCCTCCCTTACCCAACTTGGACCAACAATTAGCATCCTGTGTTTTGAATGATAATGTTCAAACTCAAACAAAAACTGACGGGGATGTGTTGGTCAATGTCAAAACAGATGCATATTGAAGGACCGGAACAAGCCAATCTTGTTCACCATGGCAAGACTGGACCGTGTCAAGAACTTGACCGGGCTGGTCGAGTGGTACGGAAAGAACACCCGCCTGAGAGAACTGGCTAACTTGGTTGTGGTCGGTGGTGACCGGAGGAAGGAATCTAAGGACTTGGAAGAGCAAGCCGAGATGAAGAAGATGTATGGGCTGATTGAGACGTACAATCTGAATGGCCAATTCAGGTGGATCTCCTCCCAGATGAACCGGGTGAGGAACGGAGAGCTCTACCGGTACATCTGTGACACAAAGGGAGCGTTTGTGCAGCCCGCTCTCTACGAGGCTTTCGGACTGACCGTGGTGGAGGCCATGACATGTGGATTGCCGACGTTCGCGACTTGCAACGGCGGTCCTGCTGAGATCATCGTGCACGGCAAGTCCGGATTCCACATCGACCCGTATCACGGGGATCAGGCAGCCAAGATCCTCGCGGACTTCTTCGAGAAGTGCAAGGCGGACCCGAGCCATTGGGACAAGATCTCACAGGCTTCGATGCAGAGAATCCAGGAAAAGTAAGGACGGCAATTCTTGTTAGGTTGAGTCTTCGATAGGGAGAAAGAGAACATTTCAACTTGTTCAAGGAAGAAGTGGATAACATGTGGTGCTTTGCTTTTGGCAGGTATACATGGCAGATTTACTCCGAGAGGCTGCTCAACCTGACTGCCGTGTACGGCTTCTGGAAGCACGTCTCGAATCTCGACCGTCTCGAGAGCCGCCGCTACCTCGAAATGTTCTATGCCCTCAAGTATCGGAAATTGGTAAGCGGCTACAATCGCACGTATATTTCGACTCCTTGTTTTGACCTTCACACTGCTCCTTGTCTTGACAGGCCGAGTCAGTTCCCCTTGCCGTTGAGTGAGTTAAAGATGAATGAAGGGCAAGTCTCAAGAGTTGAGCAATAATTTGCCATTGCATTGGATTGGAAGAGAGCCTTTTCTTTTTGCTTTTCTTTTTCAACTGCTTTCGTTGTTTTTCTTGTCCTTGTTTCTTCTGTGAATGTATGTTGGTTAGTTTCTTCAGACGGTCAATTCAGTAAAGTTTCCTTTTCCTTTCCCCTATAGTGTCTCCTCAGTTTACCCGCCGTCTTCCCCTTGAAAGTTAATGTTCTACCAATTTTCCTTCGCTTCTAATCTTGCAATGTGGATCCAAACGTCTTGTTACTAAAGCAGCAACAGGACCAGAGATTTCATTGAATAGATGGGCACAGACGATCCAAAAATAACTGCAGAGACCGAAATGAGAAGTGCAAAATAAGTCTCTCTTCAACAAAATCAGAAGGAAAACTTGTATATCGGAATGGACTGTTTTTCTGTTCCGGCTGGCCGTGCACATCCGCCGTATAGAGAGAGGACAATATATACAAAAAGAACAGGACGTGGAGAGAGCTCATACTGTACAATTTCACGTGATTCCGTTATTTACATATGCATCGACACAACACCCCCTGTCAAAATTGCCTACTACTTCTGATCTGACGTATTCTATTTCTATCTACACCACCTTGAGTAAAATGAGATGAAAAAACCGGCCGAGGCTAAAACGAACTCCCATAACTATCGATGCGTCTACCCAGAATGCAGAGAGTCCTATTATGCCCTCCAAATTGTGCATCAATCCACTAGTCATGTAGCTACTCCCGCGTAGCCCTTATAAGTTCCTTGTTCATGGCGGCTTCTCTGGGATAGAGCATAATTGCCAACACCAAAGAGGATGCAAGGCCAACTATCCCGCTAAATGGTTGGAAAGGATGAGTCCCGGTTATCCAAAGCGGGAAGTTGGGTTTGTGGACCAAAAAGCCACCTGATTGGAGAGTGTAACTTGAGACTATTATCCCAGCTCGGAGCCCAATTGGAACAGCGAGGCTACCTTCACTGATATGTCGAAGCCCAGACAAGCTTAGTGATAAGAGCCATAGCCCAGGTATCGCCCATGGAGACCTGAAATTCGGCGGATAAGTCAAGTATCTTAATTTTTTACTCAAGGGGAGGATCAGGGTCAGAAGCAAATTGATCAAGTGCATGACAGAAAGATGAACCAGGTTCAAAATAGATGCATTAACCTAAAAGAGAAAGGGAGAAACAGTTGAGGCATGCATAGAGATCAAGCTTAGAAGAAAGGACGTCGTCCTCATTGTAGCTGGTAAAGAAGGTGACACGACACTAACAGATCTAAGCCTTTCCAGAAGGCAAGTTTGGCAAGTCATAGGTTTGCCTTCATCGTCAGAATGTTTATTATGAAAACTTCTCTTGGTAAAAAACGAAAAATTTGCCACACGTTCAATCCAGAACCAAGATTTCAGTAAGGACAGGTTAGCAGTGTTGCATAAGTACTTCAAAATATAAAAAGGGTGGTCACCAAGTTATACCAGATTTCCAGAGTACAGATTTACTTGTCATATATCGAGTAACATGTTTTTCCTGGCCCCCATAGACATATTCCCGCAACAAATGAAGAACAGAAAACTTAAGGAGAAAATCCAAGGACAAAAAGGAGTTAAAGAGTTGGGAAGGAACGTGACTTAAATTTAGCAATGTACCTCTGGAACAGGGAGAACGCAAGCCCTGACAAAATAATTCCCTGATGATATCCAAGATCAGCAGTAACTTCTTCAATTAACCATGATCTGAAAAGCAACTCTTCCACAACGGCAACAGAAATTGCTGCAACAGCACCTCGACCGACCAAGATGAGCATTTGCCCATACGACTTGAGCCTTGTCATGGCATCTAAAGACGATGAATGAAGACTTGGAGGCCAAGAAAAACTCACGCAGCCTAATAACGAATTAACATACTGTATGGACAAAACAAGCAAAATTCCCCCAACCAAACCCCTCCAAAAAGCTTGGATCTGCAAACAAAAAGCTGAAATGAGCTCATGAAGAAGAAATCCCTCGGAAACATCTCATGCATCGCAACTATGATGAATTAAAGCCGGTGCAGCACCACATAAGAATTTTAAAAAGAGAACGAACTGCAATAAATCTCAGGTCGGTATTAAAGGCAAATAAAACAAAACCAAACAGCTGGACTTGCTTGAACCATATTATTCAAGCTCGTGACATTCAACTTGCAGCATTAGATTTTCAAACAGAGCCTGAGTTCCTTAAAATTTGCTTCGAATCATATGCAAGCCAAATCTAGTATTTAGTGACTGTTAAAATATATCTAATGGCTTTTATTGTGGCGTTTACACTTTTGTCCCCGCTCTCTCTCTCTCTCTCTCTCACACACACACGCAAACACTATTTTCAGATTTGGTACTCACTAATCATCTTTTCAGCTTAGTTTTTGTTCTTGTTCATTCCCCTTTAAAAACATCTGTTTTTAAAGATCGTGTCTATTCAACATCTGGTATTGTCTGTAGATTTTGCATCAAAATGCTTTGCAGTTTGCTCTCCACAAAAAGCAACAAACAGACGCTTTTCCAACAAAAAGGAAAAACAAGCTAATAGAGAACTTCTTACATTGTACTAAGCATTTGCTGGACCAGAACCGTAAACGTTTAGAGCTTGTATAGTAATCATTCTGGTTCTCTGATTCTGTTTCCCGGAACAAAAAAAGATGAGAATCCTGTTTGGTAACGTAAATAATTCTGATTCTGATTCTGTTCCCGGAAACAGTTTTGGAGCAAAAACAAGAACAAAAAAAAAGTTGATTTTGGAAAAAAGAATCACTTTTGAGAATCACAAAACAGAATGAAGTACCACGTCTCACTTTTTCCTTTCAGTTCTCTCGTCACTTTTCCCTCAACCTAAAATAGAACGATGTCTCATTTTCAAAGAAAAATATATAAGATAATAAAAACAAAAAAAAACAAAAAAAACAAAAAAATTGGAAAATTGCTAAAAAATTTCAAAAAATCCCTAAAAATAGAAGAAGCTTAGATTAGACTAGTTTGACCTCATTTTCATAAGTTTGGGCCTAGATTCCCTAGATTTAATAGATTTTGTTCTGTTTTAGTAAACTCATAAACACATTTAAAATTAAACCCGAACCACATTCTCTAAGCCCTTAGGGTTTCGTTAGAGTTTTATGATGCGATTTATCAATGCCATGATTCCTTGATTGTGCACTTGATTTCATTGGTTGCGATTTGCCTAGGTTTATGTACTTTAGACTTAGTCTGGTTTTAGAAAATTTTTGAAAAAAGAAAAAAATAACCAACGTGAACACTTAGCAAGCTCTCGTTCTTAAGTTTTGGATGAATTAAGATTATGATTTGATTTCTTTGAACCAAAAACGCACACCAATGCAGGACAGTACAGTGCAGTGCATTTTCCTTGCAGAAACGAGGATGTCGCTCGTGTTGGTTGTCCGCTCGCTCAAAAGAGTTGGATGGAACCCCACAATAAATGGCAAAAATGACTCGTGATGATTCTTGACATTTATTTTTACATTTCAATATGCAATATGTTATATAAGAGAATCAATATGAATTAATCTTTGATTAATTCGAAATGTATGATGAAATTTCACAAAGTAACTACGTAATTATTTGACTTAAATGACAAAAATTGGGAAGAGAAATTGTTACCGGGAACAGAAATTATGTGCAATTACCAAACGCGTTTCTGTTCCAAAAAGAGAAATTTTATACAGTTACCAAACGCGTTTTGATTTCCTAAAACTCATCCAAGGAACAGAATCAGAAAAAATCATTTTAATCAGAATCACTTTTTCAGATGATAATGGTTGCCATACAGGCCCTTAGTCACTTAGTCAAATCAATGATGTTATTTTCAATATCATTTGAACATTTTAATTGTATAGATTTCCTGATTCCATCAAGCATTTTATAGATAGCTCTCGATCAAGCTCAATTTGACTGCATGCAAGAAATATTTTGCAAGTACATCTACACAACCTATGACATGGTCCTGAAATTTTAATTAGATGCGGAAGCAATATTTTGGTCGAAATTTTTGCATAGGTGAGAAATAGAACATGACTTTGTTGAAAAATCTCGAAATTCATTATATTACGAGATAACTTCTTTAGTTGCTCTCATAAGATCCATGATCAGTAAGTTCCACAAAGATTTCCAGCTTATATATGAGAACACCAGATATACTACTACAAATCACTTCTAGTACTATTCTGAAAGTTGATAAATTGAATAAGTAGATTACTGGATGCCAATGCCTGTTCAGTATATTTACCTACAAAGAGTACAATGCATGTGTAGCAAGAGCCCCCTCCCCTACAAATAGAGACTATCTGAATCCCACATGCACCAACAGAGACAGAGACGCAGGCGTGGGACAAAGGTGTGTGACATGCAATGCACAAGTAATGCACCTGACTAACATCCAGTCTATATTTGTCAAACATATGAACTTCATTGAATCCATACCTTCTGCATTGACATCAAATCCAGCCCATATTGCTTAAGGGGATATTCATACCCACGGATCCGCTTGCCCCATAACATAACAAGTATCGTAACAGCAATGTAAAGGCCAATAATGCAAGCAAAATCAGCAATTCCAGAGGAGCTATGCGACATCCACCTCTGCACAAGTGCTGGAAACAGAGGAACGACAACAGGCGACCAGAGAACAAGAACCATGGCAACGAACCCCACAATCCTAAGAATATCCCAGCAGAAAATTGTTCAGAATATATAGCAAATTGCAGAATAGACTTGGGAGCCCATTCAAACTACTGGAACTAGAAAAAGTGATACGAAGAACGTGTGTTTTCGAAAGAGTTCTAAGATATCACATGTAATGTGCAAATCTGTTCCAGGCCAGAGAAGATTATCTGATGATTCCTTCACATTCGTACCCTTGCGTCAAAAAATACAGACCTCTTACTTGAAAAATCTATCTGGAGCAGTTCAAGATGGGAAACAAGGTGAGGATGTGACTAAGTTCTATGGATTATTTTGCCTGTCAGACAACAAATCAGTTTTTATGGATAAGAAACACTGCCACACCCAACTTTAATTTCAACTGGAGAAGAACCCACGCTTTGCCGCGGAAAGAGCTTTTTGTTTATGAAAAAAAATTTGAAGAATAAAAAAAAGAACACAAAAATAAAAAATTTTAAAATACTAAAATGTTTCCTTTTGCTTATTTAAATTAAAGAATTTTGACATAGTTCCTGGTAGTTTTGATATTTTTTATAGACAATAATTGGAACAAGAACAGCAGGACTGCCATAACTTTCGTACAGCGCTCACTTGAGTGCCATAACTTTTTTTCGCTCACTTAAATGTCACATCAAAGTAAAATCAATTATTTGAGTGCCATTTCCGGCAATCGACTTATGTGGATTTTTTACTTAATTTTCATCTGACGTGGAATTTTTTAAAATAAATAAAAATGCCCCGTGGATTTTTAATATTATTTTGATTTTTTTATTTTTTTCTCATTGTTTTCCTTTTTATTTTCTTTTTCGGGTCACGGCCCCGCCAACCGAGGGCGAGGCGGCCCTCGCTCAAACTGGGCGATTCCTTTGAAGCCGACAAGGGTCGCCGGTGACCCTCGTCGGCACAGAAAAAAGGAGAAGAAAAATAAAAAAAATTCAAAAAATTATTGAAAAATTCAAAAAAAAAAATGCCCACGTCAGATTTACGGCGTCCACGATGGCTTTTCCAGCTTCCACATTGGATTTCCGGAGGGGCAAATCGCCAATGGCACTTAAATGATCGTTTTTTCAAATTTGTGGCACTTAAGTGAGCAAAAAAAAAGTTAACACTCAAGTGAGCGCTGTACGAAAATTATGGCATTCCTGCTGATCTTGTCCCACAATAATTTCACAACAATTTGCAAAATTTATAAGCAACACCATATGATTTATTGAATTAAATCTGAGAAATAGAGAGAGAAATTCGTATAGAATACATGGCTGTAAAAGATATTCCACATCAAAATAGAAGTTTTAATTATTTTGGTGGTGATCTCTGGTTACCTCTGAAATAGTGGTCTTTCCGCTATGCGCAGAAACAATATGAGTTTATCAGTCAAACTCATAGCACCACGTAAGCCACCCCAAAGCAAGGCAATTTTACCAACCAGCTTCAGCATTCCACCCCTCTGACCCAAATCCGCCAGCATAGCTACCAGCCTGGAATCATAACCAGAAACGTTTAGTATATATAGCTAAAGAAAAGACAACAATGCTTACATATTAATTGGAAAATGACTAAGAAGTAAGGTAAAGGTTAAATACTATAACAAGACACCTTTCTTGATCAACTTCACCATCTTTTGTAGGAACTACAGGACCAGCCACAGACATCGCTTTTTCCGCAAGGCTTGTGACTATGTTATTCTGGTCTTTTCCTGATGATGCATCATCAAGTTTGTCAAGTTCCTTTTTCTGCGCTCGTCCATCTCCAATGCTGTCGCGATTGTCCAACTTCTGCACCACCAAAAAGCATCATCCTTGCACAACAAAATAACACAAAATATCTCATGCTACCACTTCCACACTATGAGATGCTTAAGAAATTACTGTCGTTTCAATCCTGTTATTTGTCATAGTGAACAATGAAAACATGGAATGGTAGACAGACATGCTGTCTAATTAAAGAGAACGATTGAGCAAAATAACTATCAAAAGTCATACGTGCCAATAGGAGATCTACAGCCAAAAAAGTGCAGTAAGCCATGGTAGTACAACCAGATTGATAGGCAGAGTAAGGATTATTGCTGCCAATGCTGTAAAAAACTGGACAATATTAACAAAGAACTACCCAAAGGATTAAGGATTACCTGTTGCACCAATAAAGCAGATGTTCCCAGAGCAGCAGCAGCAATCATGCCAGCCATAGCTTTGTTGTTGTTCCCATTCTTCCCATCATTATCTCTCTCTTCTTTGCATAGTGAAGGACTCGGAGCATCTTGATCAAATTTCTTAATGGCTGATTCATCAATACCAGTAGCGCTGAGCTCGCTAGTACTGATCTCTGCAAATTTTTGTGATTGAATTACATCTTTCTCATCAAAATCACCGCGAGTAACATTCCCAAGTTTTTGAGCTTGACTAAGCTCGGTGTTCATTTCGACATTATCCTGTGTTGTTGCCACATCAAAAGACTTTCTCAAAGCGGCTAGGCAAGAGCCTATGATAACACCTACTGGAAGTACTCTTCTCAAATAATTTGTTTCCTGGACAGCAGATGATATCGCAGTAATTATTTGCTCTCCTTGAAGGCTGCCCAACTTCTGTGAACCTTGACCAATGCTATATTTTCTTGTTTCTAAGTCTAAAACGTGCTCCTTGTCATGGTCAACGACTAAACACACAGCATCAGCAACATGATCAAAATCTCTGGCAAGACTGGATTCCAATTCCTCCATCTCTTCTAAGTTGCGCTTGCGATCAACTTCAACCTTCAAACAATCAAGGATAATCTTTCTAACGAAATCCATCAGCTCAGTTGATCTAGTATCATCAATACCAGCCTTTTTATCCATCCTGTCAACCATTTCGTTTTCTTGAATTGGATTCTGTTTTTCAGTGTCGAGTATCGTGTAGGCGGGTTCGATAGTTCCCTTTTCTTCTCCCGAATAAAGGAGTTCATTATTAAGATGTCTCTTCTTAGTGAGTAAAACAGCAGAATATCCATTGCTTCCTGGTTGTTCCAAGAGTTTCCATTGGCCCTCTTCTGGGATATAGTCAAGTAATAGGGCCGTAGTTGCATCCTTATCAAGTGACTTGGTTGGGTACTTAGAAAGAAGATAGCTGCGAAAATATGCATCATGAAGAAAATCTCCGTATGCATTGGCTCTTGGGTACAGGGGGATATTATTTACACGTCTAAGCTCGGGGCTACTATCTACAAGTTTTCTGTTGACTAATTGACCTTGACTTGTTCCAATTTTCTGCTTATCTATGTTGTCAGATATGCCCTCTCCTTCAGAAAACCGGTTACTATCTACAAACACTTGAGCTGGCTCCTCAGCCTCAAATTCATTTTTTCCATTATTTTGTGCAACTGTAGTCTTCTCTTGGCGATTGCATGCATCTACATTTTGCTCTTCAGTTGCCTTCTCATGGACGTGATCATGTTTCGGGGACAACGAATTGAGTTCGCCATCCCCGACCTTGTCGTTGTCTTCATTTTTCCTATCTGAACTCTCTTCCAACTGAGTAATCATTTCCTCCAAAACACCAAAAACACTGTTGACAGCCACTTGGGTGGAATCATCCATCCCTGTTAAGGCATCTAGTGCTTCCGAAACTGAGAAGGTGGAGGAACTGGAACTGGTAATGCTGGACTTATTCTGTTCCATAACAGGCTGCAAGCTCTTATTTTCTCTTTTCTGAGGATCACTATCATCATTTTCTATTTGTTGGGTCTCAGAAGGGGATCCAGAGGGCGATTGAAATTCTTCTGCCTTGTTCGCTGATGTTTTCTTTCTTGGTTCAGCTAAAGAGTCCCCACTCTTCTCTTCATTTTTCTGGCTGTTAAACTCCTCATTTGTTGCCAAATCAGCAACCATACTCTTGTCATCTGTTTTAGGATTTTTGGAAGATTCAGCATTATCATGATTATCACCCAAGTCGCTGGCATCTTTCTGGATATCATCTCCATTAACGCTCACTGATCTATCTGTTGAGTGATGTTCTGCTTCTAAGGTAGCAGGGTTTTCTTTTTGCAGCTGATTGTCATCAGAAGCATTTCCCAAGGCCAAGTTATCACTTTTATGCATTTGATCTGAAGAATAGGTATCCTTATGTAGGCCATCTTTAATTGAGATTCCGCTCTCAGTTTCTCGAATCTGGGACTTCGTGCAAGATGAAAAACTGGGAATGCTATCGATGTCAAGGATCTCATCCAGTTTCAAGTTAGAACCATGAGTATGCACAATTCCAGATAGAGCAGTTGTGAGCTTCTCCCGAACATCTTCTGGCACAGCATCCTGCAAAGCCTTCATGAGAGTCTCCCCTTGATTGACGGCAGTGAGGACCTAGGCATTTTAGATCAAAGGATAAATCGACATAGAAGTAATGATGTGAACAGTTTGAGACAGCTCCTAGTAAATAAATGCGGATGAATAGAATTATTAGATCATATAACCAGAATTTTAGCATTTTCTGGCGCAAAAAGGACCAGTTCAATTTGTAACACACACTAATCAGTTTGGATGAAAATTTGAAAAAAAGAAACTGAAAGATCCTATTGTCATTTAGCATAATGCAAACCAAAAATCAGCACTAAAAAAAGCACTACTACTGTTGCATTTGGAATGTTATAGATCAAAAAAGCTAAATCCATCGTCCTAAACAAAGAAGAATAGTTTCCATCTCCACTTTCATCAAGAGGCATACTTAAATTTCACTACTTGGAGACTTGATGGGCAACCATCATGTCCACTTAAATGATCACTGCATGCTTATCTGGGTGTCATATCTGGAGCTAAACCACAAGTCTTCCAGATAATTACATAGTTTCAGATCCACAATGGTAAATTAAAGATAACTAACAGACTCTTAAACATTACCTTCTTCTTCTTCTCTTCTGCTAGAATACCAGGCATAGTTACATCAAGCATATTCATAACTACTTGTGCTGACTGTAGCACCTGTCCTTTTTCCGTAACTGTTGAAGAATCTTCCTCCTTGACCAGCTCTCCATCAAGAGTGCTGCTCTGATGCATAGCACCGTCTAACTCTCTTCTGGGGCTCTGCCTAGATCGAAAATTGCCATAACCAGCACCAACATCTTCAAGCATCTTATCTCTAGGGCCAATTGCATGTCCATTTGAACCATTTATTCTGGTAAATTCTAAGTACTTGCTAACTATGTCACTCTTGTTGGATGTTTTCCCTTCCGCAAGAGGAAAGCCTTTTGCGGGGTTTATGGTCACATCTATATCTGACAAGAGAGGATGACGACCCTTCAGAAGCCCAAGTTCCACTGCCGCAAGCCACTGCATGAACCATGTGGGAAATTTTGACTTGAGAAATCACAGGCTCAAACGTATTCAAGAAAATTGGGAATGCCATTACTTACAAGGAGTAAAGAAGAAAAGAATGAGACTTAGCATTGAACAAGTAATGTACCGACAAAAGTACTAATCATGGCATACCAGAGACTACAACCAGCAATTGAGAGTATAATCTGCACAGTAGGTCACTTTTCAGATGCTTCAGAGAAGAAAGTGTTGGACACTAGTTTAGTGAAGGTTACTGACAAGATATTTAAATGCAAAACACATGGGCAAGTCGAAGACAACATTACCATCCCCGTATAAGAAGAGCAGACTTTACTAAAATACTAAAAAAAATTCATCGTAGGGAAGGTGGATCTAATGATGCTCGACAAAAAGCTTAGGATTCTCCCTCCGTCCCCAACTTAGGGTAGTCAATGCGGAATGAGATGTAGTAAAGGGCTGGGGAATACTTTGTTCCCACCTAACAAAGGAGGACAAGTCGCCTGTCATCTAGGGTGGGTACTCATTAGACGAAATCCTCAAAGTAGCATAAGATGCGACTAGCCAGCCAAAAACTAAGGTGATTGCCGATCTTACTATTATTGAATAACTAAGTAATTGCACTGATCTCATTCCTATTTATAGATAGATACTAGACCAAGCTGGCAAAGTGGACCCCAAGTCTATATCAGGGCGTATATAGACCTTGCCTTACGAATAGGGGCTGATCCATATCCAGAAACTCTATTTCATCTGTGATCACAATACGTACGGGAATTTTGAGTAGATTTTCCGTTTTGCACAATCAAGGCCCACCTACGTATGAATTCCGATGGAACCGGATAACCTTACTTAATCCATGGAAGAAACCCCAGACGCTGCCACCATGCTTGAGTCGGTGGCTAATTCAGGTACCCCAGCCTGTCCCTCGAGACTAGGAAGATTATTGTTGAGTTTTAGTCAATAAATATACTGCACCTCCTCTTTGATTTCTTAACACCGGCACACCATCCAATAACCAACCCCCACCAGAACTGATTCAAACATGACAATTTTTTTCCCTTCATCTCAAAGATGGCTTCAGCACACTTGTAAAGTTTACCGAGATCAGGAAGATCATTTTTTGGAGTGGCAGAAGAGCCTCCCACATGTCTGAAATGCTTTCCACCCAGATGATGGAGTGGGGCCCATCTCCCCAGTCGATCTCAAGTGGCATTTTGACCGAGCCTATGCAGGGGGGGTCCTTATGAAGGTTCTACATGATTGTAAAAGGAAGAGGATGGGAGTTGTGGGTGGGCTTCGAAGTTCATCACAACTACCGAAGAGCCGTGCAGCACTCTCTGAAGGCAACAATCCATAGGAACATCTAAACAACAAAACCTCACCTCAATTCTAGTACTTATTCAAGGAAAAATTCTCCACTTAAAAATGTTTAAAACCATAATAACCACAAGCAAGAAAGAACAAAGAGAACTCAATCAATGCATACTATGCCAGACAGAGAACTACTCCATTGTAAACCCAAAACAATGAAATTCATATACGGAGGAAGAGGCAACAGGTATATCCTGTTGAAAACCTAAACCCATAAGCTCCAGTGAAATGAAAGACTAATTACACTGACAAGAGCTTAAAAAGAGACCTTTGAACTTCAAACCTTTCTTTGCAATAAAGTAATAGTGCTAAAAAAACTCAATCTCAAAAATGGACCTTATTACCTATCACACAGTTTTTTTTTTGGGTCAGATACCTATCACATAGTTAAGTAACTGCTTTACCCTAGTTTCTATGTATAGGCAAATCAAAACACTCTGATAGGTTCCCTTACCAAAAAAAAAAAACACTCTGATAGGTTCTGAATACCTTATTGTCAGGCATATGAAAGAAAACTATCTCAGGAAAAAGACGAGACACAGTCATAAAAGCAACATTGACAAATTTCACACTTAGCATATTAGAAAAAATAAACAAGTATAGCCAAATCTGATACAACATTAATCTCACAATTAACAAGAGGGCTTCTCTAAATAACATAGCAAACTAAATGAATCTAAATCTCTCTCACTCTGAGGTTTTACCTCGATTGTAAGATGCCGGCACCAAGATAGAGCAGATCTGCTGCCAGCAGCAGCACCAGATGGCAGACAAGAACACAATAATAGGCTTGTGTAAGGATTTTCTGCTATCTTACTGCGTGGAACAGAGAAAAGGGGCACTTCTCCATCATCATTCTGATAAACATCTGAAATCGTTAGAGTTTTCTACAATTCCCGCTTCTTGGGGAGCAGGGAGAGCAATGCCAACATTGTAATCAAATTGTATTAACAAAGAAGAACCAAAGCTCTAATAAGATAATATAAGGATTCTTTTAGCAGTTTCACATCAATTAACCATCACATACACAATGTGAGGCACAGACATTTGATGAGATGTAACAGGGACACAATTCGTCGCCAAAAGCGGTGCCACGAACTCTATTTTACTGGACATGTGAGCACCTATAGCTGTCACATAAGCAAATTCAATGACAGTAAGCACCACCTAGTTCTTCTGACAGCTATGCAGCAAAAGCAAAGGACATATCATTCGACCAAAACATGTGAAATTGTCTGCCAAAACCTTCAAATGAAGGTTATATGATGGTTATGGAACCAAAAGGCTGTGACTTGACACATTCAAAGAAATTATTTAGAAACTAGTCTCTATTATTATTATTAGTAGTCCCTATCAATTCTGTTGAAGTATGTCCCACATCGGTTGACAATGGGTCCTAAATGCTCTTTATATTCATGTGGTCTTCCTCCACCTATCAGCTTAAGCTTATGGGTTGGACTTTCTGGCATGGTATCAGAACAAGGTTATCCCCTTCGCGAATGTGCGGGGTCAAATTCCACAGCTTTTGAGTTGAACTTTCTAACAAATTCGTTCGATTAAAAGAAGAGCTAACAGAGGATGATATGCACCTGTATAAAGAGAACGGGAATCTTCATGCTTCCTACTGAGTCTCGTGTGCTTGACTTTGAATAAAAATCTTCTATTGCTTCAAAACCATAAGATACCATAGATATTGCTTTCTCAAATTCTCGCACAGATTTTGCTACCAAAGCCTTTTCCACATCAAATCCTTTTGCTCTCCCTTGGAAGAGCTCCTGATAAGGATGAAACCGCCATTCAGTTAATTATTCATAGCAAAGAACTAACTTGCAGAAGAAGTCACATCACTTGAATTGCATTTGCAGCAAATAGTCAGTTCTCTCATCCAGGATGAAGAATGTGGGGACTCGGAGATACCTTATTGCTACGCAGAATGTCTACTAGTCCACTGGTGAGATTCTCATCTGTGCCAACATGCTGTGCTGAGGACCTTGTCACTTCCTCCAAATCAAAAGGGTTGTTTATGCATGTTGCTGCTGCCAGAGGTGTCCTCTCCCCAACCTCAGCGAGGTACTTTGTCAGCATATTTGCCCCGAAACCCCACCCAACCCCCATCAATGTTGTCCAAGGCCTCGCCTTACTGATAAACTGAACAGCTGTGCAGATGTCATCGCTGTCAGCAGCTGTGAATAACCTACATAAAATAAAAGTATACAGGAGTTCCTACTATCAGCTTGCTTTTGCTTGAAAACGGACAAAGCAGCTCTAACTCTAAGGATCTTCACCCAGTAAACTTATCTCAAGATTCTACCGTGGAAATGAGCACGAACAGATCCTAAATGCCAGTGTCCGCCCCGTGATTCTATGGATTCCTTACGCACACGAACTGACAGTGCATATTCAAAGTCCTCAATAGGAAATTATTTTATTCACACCAGTACAAACTGTGTCTAGCAGATTCAAAAGAACAATCTCCTCAAAGTAACTAACCAACTAACAACATCAACCCAATCTACCAAGAAACAAGGAAATGCCTTACCTCGCCGTCGTAAGGGGTGAACCAGCGCATCCCCTTGGGTTCATCACAACCGGAAATAACCCATGCCGCAGCGCCTCACAAACAAACGCCCTCACATTCTCATCCATACTCCCCTCCGCCGTCCCTGGCACCAGCAACAGCGTTGAATCCAACCCATGCTCTTCCCTCAAGTCCAAATTCGCCGGCCAATCGATCGAAATCACACCTCCGTCCGCCGTCCCGACGCAGACCCTCTGATACTCCAATTTCTCCTCCAGCTCACCGTCACCTTCCCTCACCTGCATCCTCCCGCTATCGAGCCTCACGAAATGCCGATCCTCCTTCACCAACTTCTCATTCACGTCCTCCAGCAGCTCGCTCCCCTCGAACGATATCGACGGGCACCTCAACAGCACGAAGCGGTTGAACGGCGTCGGGCTGGAGAAAAGAATCCACTCGCCGACGTCGGAGAAGCGCCGGTCCCGCTTGCTCCGCCCGGCCTTCCGCCGAGCGATGGAGAAGGCGGTGCCGGAGGCGAAGCCGAAGGCGCCAGGGAGGAGGATTTCGGGAGAGAGCCGAGACACGAGGCCGTGGAGAAGGTCGTCGAAGGGGAGATGGAAATCACTGAGCTGGGCCCTGAGGGGCAGGCGGCGGCGGCGGGCTGGCTTGAGCTTGCGACGCTTGTAGACGCGGAACTCGAGGACTCGGAAGGGGTGCTTGGGGCAGAGGAGGGCGGTGGCGGGCGGCGGATGGGCGGTCGGGGAGAGGAGGTGGTTCATCGGGGAAGTTGAAAGGTGGTCGCGTGCGACGAGTGAATGATGGAGTGTGTAGAGAGAGAAGCTTGAAGCTCGAGGCGGCGGATTTTCAGAGAGAGAGAGAGAGAGTCGCAGAAGGGTGGCGGAGAAGACGGTGGTGGTGGGGGTGGGGGGCCGTGAAGTGTACGGAAGCAACGGTTTTCGGTGGGATGTGGTGGAGCCCACCGGGTGGGGGGTCCAATTTGTGAGGCGTGGAAGCACTGGAAGGGCCTTGTATTGTCTTCCCAGTCCAGAAGAAACCGAGACGGACCAATAAAAATTTAAAATACTTGAAATAAATGAGAGAACGATTGACGCGGGACGCGAACGATGCGGGAGCGTTCGACAAAAAAATAATAATAATAATAATAAACGATGCGCGAGCCAGTCCCGCCACGTGGAGCATTCGCCGTCGTAGGCTCAAAATATAAAAAGCGAGGTGCATTTGCGGACGGGATCGAATCTTGATAAAGCAAGCGGACCGTGGTGCCACCGGACCGGGTACTTCTAGCGATGAACGGCCGGCGCCGCCACGTCCGAGAGTTCGACTGGCGTTTTGAGTCCGCATTTAATGAGACTGCAATAACAACAAGTCACATTTAATCTTAGAATTACCAAGGGCGTAGGTGGAGTGATTATGGATCGATTTGAATGTTTCGTAACAAGTTACGATTTCTTTATTCTCCGTTCATTCGCTATCTGATTTCATCCTCTCGTTCTCTTGCTTTATCGAAAATACAGATCGGGTTAGTATGTATTATATGTTCTCGTACAAATTTTAATATGAGTAATCGATTTCCATCCTGAAATCGGACCACGCAGGATCGGTTCTCAGTTTGTGGAATCAGGAATCGGCTCACCAGATCCTGAAATCGTATCGGACCGACCTGGTACCAAGGTCGGTCCTGGAACCAACCAGTGATTTCTTCTTCTTTTTATTTTTATTTATTCTATTCCCCGCAAGTGGAAGTTTTCCGACATTAAAAGAAAAAGAACTTACTAATTAGAGTTTGCTTTAGAATAAAAGTAAATAAAAAATTAAAAACTTTGCCGGTCCGGACTCCTTGAGAACCGTCCCAGAACCGACCGATTCATTCCGATTCCCGGATTGGATCGAGACCGAATCACAATCCTAGGGCATAATTGACCCATGCCAACATAAGGCGAACCGCGAGATGATGAATATGGACGTGGCCTCCTCCATGGAGCGCTTGGAAGCTGAGTCAAAGCAACGGCTTTTAATGGATTTGGCCCATCCTCTCCATACACCCGATCCATCAATCAAGTCCAACCCCATCAAAAACGTCACAAACCCATTCATGGACTCCATGAACCCCATCTACACTTTCCGGAGAAGATAAAAAGATCGATTTCTTTTCATGCATTGTGAGCAGTTCCATTGATAACTTCGTTCGATACATAAGGGCTTGCATGGCAATAATTTTGATTCTCTAATTCTATTTTTCGGAACAAAAAATTGATGAGAAACACATTTGGTAACATAAATTATTCTGATTCTGTTTCCGAGAACAGTGTTCGAATAAAAACAATAATAAAAACAATTAATTCTGAAAAAAAGAATCACTTTTCAGAAATACAAAACAGTATGAAATCCAACATCTCTCACTTTTCCCTTTTAGTTCTTTCATCGCTTTCCCTCGACCTAAAACAGAAATTTTGTGTAGTTACCAAACACGTTCTGATTCACTAAAACTCATCCAGGAAACAGAATAAAAAAAAAATCAATTCTAATCAGAATCACTAATTTCGGATCAAAATGGTTACCCTCTCTCTCTCTCTCTCTCTCTCTCTCTCTCTCTCTCTCTCTCTCTCTCTCTCTCTCTGAGCCCATTTTGCAATTTGTCCGTGTTGTGTTATGTTGAACGACGCCCGTAAACTCACACTCACAAACCTTAACTCTAAAATATGCCCACAACGGTTTCTCGTGATCGCAAGGATCCGCGACCCTCCGAGATAGGCTAAATTAATATCAAGTTAAGACGACACAAGTGCCTAGCTCCGGGCAGCCCATCCTCTACTTCGCCTTCATTTATATCTCGTCCCTTCCACAATTTTTTTTTTCATGTGAATGCAATTGTTCATCAACAATGGTAGCACAGAAGAGGTATTAGGATTCGGCCCACAAACTATAAACTAAGTAAAGCGTAAAAGCGAGAAAATGAAATCGACACAAGATTTATTTTATCCTCAAACTAGGGCTACGTCCAGTAGAGGATTCCGCTATAATTAGCACTTCGCACATTTCTGTTATACCCCTCAATTACAAGAGAAACACATATTATATAGCAGTAGCTATTGAAAAAAATATGAAATCAAACTATAAAAGCCCTCTGACGGCTCGGGGGTGCTACCCTCGCAATCCTCGCGGACCCATGTTCGCTCACCAGAGAGTGAAACTCCCGTACTTTCTTAATAATTGGGGAGTATGAACCACAACCCTAATAAAAAGTTGCCATGGTTTTGAACAAAGTCTAGTCTACTAGTAGTATTTCTACAAGGTTTAAGGGCATAAAATGGAAGGTTTAGCTTCCTAGATTTTTCTGGACTTCAGTTTCGCACATCTTAATCAGAAACATTATTAAAATTTTCCCCAAGAAAAAGGTATATTTTCTTAACGAGTATGTTCAGATTTCCCCCTAATCGAGCAATTAACTCTTCACGTGGGAATCACCAATCGTACCCAGAATTTGACCGATCCCCATGGCAGAAGACCGGAAGATAGCTCAGCGTAAAATAAAGCTTTGGCCCTGCAACATTGGGAAGAAAACCATTTGACCCTCATGTGTCCCCCAGGTTCGGAACAACTCTTGCACCTCCAACGACAAAAGTCACATGCGCGCAATCCCGGCGAATCTCGGATCGACCCGTCTTGGTCTCGGGTTTTTTTTTTTTTTTACTACCCGATTTAACAATGTACATGCATTCGTATATCGATGTTCGATCGGCAGCCGTGATGCTAATTGATCGCGAATTAAGACTCAAACTTACCAGAGCTGTTCAAGGTAACTCCGACACACGCACGGATCTCGCACGTGATGGGATCGTGTCCGGATCAAGGACCACATCGCACGGGGACTGTTCCTCGATTTTGACAAATCCTGGGCATGATATGGACAGAGATGAGATCCCGAAGGGACCTGGACTGTCTCGTCTCTCGACCGCGGTAGGCCAATCCGGTTCCTTGACATCATCTGAGAAGGGTTAATTTTCTAAAGGAGGAATTTAATTGAGGGTTTTATTTATTTTTTTAAATAAAATCATCACTAATAGGCCCAGGAAACAAAGCGCCGTCTTTTGAGCAGAGATTTGCTCTGGTTGATTTGATTTATTTTAGTGCCAAAATGACAAAGCATTTTCGGTCCCCTCGATGGTTGCGTTAATACAAAAAAAAATCCTCAATTTTAGCATATGTCCTAATTATATTCAATTTTTTGAAAAAATTTCAAATAATAGCTTAAAGTGCCCTCATTTTCTCAAATAAGGGCCTGAAGTGAACATTATTTCAAATAAAGGCCCGAAGAGCCCTCATTTTCTGAAATAAGGGCCTGAAATGAAACTTGTTTCAAATAAGGGCCTGAAATGGCCATGTAATCTCAAAAAAGGGTGAGGCTTCAAGGGCATTTTCGCCATTTATCTTATAATTTTTTTCTATTTTTTAAAAATTTAAAAAATTAAAAAGAATCCATCATCTTCATCACCCACAGCCAACAGTCGTGACCCACCATGGAAGACCACCACCACCACCACCGTCAATACCGCACTCACCGGATCTCCGTCTCACCTCGCACCGCAGCGACCACCTCGAGGCCTTACCCTCTCTATTCCTTCCATCTGTCGACCCCAACCCCAACGCTGAGTTTCTCCCTCCTCACCCCCTCCTACTCTAGTCGGCAGTCTTGTCATTTGTGAACATTGGCTTCGCCTTATCATCCACCAAATTTGTTCGTCTTCCGAACAGTTGAAGTAGATTCTCTTCCAATCCTCCTTCAGTAATATGGCTATTCTTTTCTCGAAGACATGCCTGCAAGTCATTGACTTTCTCCTCTAGATCCTTCACCTTGCATGATAAAAATCGTCTCTCTTCATGTTATTGTGATTCCTTCTCAAACATCACTGAAAGCGTGCAGAAATTTGTCATGTTACTGGTTCATTGGAACCGCCCGGGAACCGGACCCGGCCGATGGTTCTGTCCGGTCCCTGGTTCCGAAAAATGGGAACCGGGACCTCCGGTCCGGTTCCCGATTCTTGAGGGGAACCGATCACCCCTAGTTATGCCACTTCAGGCCCTTATTTCAAACAAGTGTCACTTCATGCTCTTATTTGAGAAAATGAGCGCACTTCGGGACCTTATTTGAAATTTTTCTAACTTTTTTGGTCTCATAAAAAACCTCAAACTTTTACTTTTGTCCAAATTCTAATGGTCCAACACCCAAAAAAATCCTCAGCTTTAGCATATGTCTCAATTATATCCAAAATTTTTTTGTCTCATAAAAAAAAACCCCACTTTTACTTTTATCCAAATTTTACCAGCCCAATACCCAAAAAAACCTCAACTTTGGCATATGTCCCAATTATATCCAGAACTTTTTTTGTCTCATAAAAAACTCGAAACTTTTACTTTTGTCCTAATTCTACCACCATTAGCCTTCCATCCATCATCACCGTTAATTAATCCTACGTGACTCGAATTTTCTCTCCGAATTTACTAATGAATCTTCGAAATTCGAAAACAGCAGGTTAGGGAAGGCGAAATTTGAGATCGTTCGTCCAACTAATTAGATTTCCATGTCTAACCGTCATTTGGGCTATTTAGTGCCGGGGAGAATCCGAAACACCCCGTCTTGAGTGGCTCTGTATCTCCCGGCAATGTGTAGGGAAATCAGACAACTGAGGAGAAGTTGTGAGATTTTTTTATGTCATCTTTGCTGAGGTGTAAATCATTAACGACGTGAAAATGCCACGTAGAATTAACTAACGGTAATTATGGACGGAAGGCTAACGGTGGTAGAAATGGGCAAAAGTAAAATTTTAGGGTTTTCTACGAGATAAAAAAAATTGAATATAATAGACATTCAGAAAACTCATCCAGATTTAGAAAAATCTAAAGGTTATGGCCTCTGGGGTGTTTCGGATTCTCCCCGGAATAGATAATAGATATTTAGAAGACTCATCCAGATTTAGAAGACATTCACTTTTATATGTATATATTATCCAGTTAAGTACGCAGTGATCATTTCCACAATCAAACTAACAAAAGATAGACTAAACACCTTGGAGGCTGTCAAAAAGTGTCGACTCCCATCTCCCTCGCTCATACCTGGCGCACACAGAAGATACCACCCCACGGCTACATCAAAAGTCGCTGCCGTATCGCTCCTACTCAAACGTCTCCTATACAATCACACCCTCCACGGACCCTGAACAACTACTCCTCGCTACTACCGCTATCACTACACTCACTCGCCCACTCGCTCACTCGTCTGCACATCACTACCGCCGTCACTACGCTCACTTGCCAGGGGAGAGGGAAGTGGGCCAATCCACTGGCCCAGGCCCTAAATATACAGGGCGATAAAAATGGTGTATAACTCAATCATCCGCTGATCCCATGTCGATCTCTATAACCGTACGAAGTCGGCTATGCCGAGTGAAAGGGGGATATGGTTCAGTACGCACCTCCCAGGTACGAGTGACGCACTGGTGCGCCAAAATGGTAGATGGTCCTGGCAGGAGGGGGAGTAGAAGACATATCTATCTGGCTGAAAAATGGTCAACCAACTGGGGTGAGTACGAAACTCAGCAAGCAGTAATACTAATCCAAACAACTAAACCAATTATTGAATCATGCGATCGAGAAAACTCATAACTATAAGTAACGAAACATGCACCAAACGAATCGCCACAGAAATGACGTGAAGACATGGTCGCGACAAGTAGAGATCAATTGACATCGACTTTGCATTGTCACAAGGCACTCGAACATTCATCTGAACACAAGACATAGCTGTAATTCCCGTGACTACACCCACAGTTCATGGCTGAATGCCCAAGAGTGGTTCCACTTCGAATTTGCATTACCTGAATCCCAAGACCCGTCAATCACCCTACTGTTTCCATCCACTCGTGACTTCTATAGTCTAACACAATCACAAATCCAACTCACGAGCAAGGAATTTCACAATTTTCTCCCTGGCTTCTCGGCCGAACCTCCACCTTCATGCCCACTGCCAATTCTGACCGCCTAACAACACCCACCATAACTGGCCCCCAAAATCCCAATTACCCAGAACTTTAATTACCAAGCCTAACATTTCTAATCAACTCATGAAACTAGAATTGTACAAACCCCTCCTTGGAGCCCTCGGCCTACCACCAACTTCACAATTACCGCCTCTACTCCCTCGGAATTCAACGAGAATCACAACGATCAAACTTCGTTTTCTGACTACCCCTAGCTATGTAACACAAATTTAACAAACGAAACCAACAAATAAATCCATTTACCAAGCCATGCAGTCCCATCTCCTTCTCGGCCAAACCCACGGCTGGATTGCGCCAATCTCAATCAACCCGCAATTAATAATCAGGTTAGTAATACGGGTTAGTATTCCACTTGCCTGGGCTTGATGTACGAAGAGACAAAAGCAGATTTGGCGAAGAAACGAGCTCGGGCTCGCCTTCTCTTCTCGCGGGCGCCGTGGGTCGAGGAGCTGCCAGCGGGTGTCACAACTTCGAACGGTCGACGGAGGAGCTGTGGCCGTACGCTTTGGGACTCAAGGTTGTTAGGATTCGGCGCAAAATGAAGTTGAAGTAAAACGTAAAGCGAAAAAGAGAAATCGAGACACAAGATTTTATCCTGGTTCACCCTTAAACTAGGGCTACGTCCAGCAGAGGATTCCACTATAATTAGCACCTCGCACCTCTCGTTACATCACTCAATTACAAGCGAAAAAAAGTATATATACCAGTAGCTATTCATGAGCCCAAACCCAAACTACTAATGAAAATTTACAGGCTTAAATCGTAAAAGCCCTCTGATGTCCAGGGGGCGCTGCCCCCTTGAGACATTCGTCGGAGCGGCTCCCTCGGTCCCCGGTCTGCTCAGCGTGAAGCGAGACCCACATGCTTTCCTGTTGTAGGGGAGTATGAACCACACCCCAACAGAGGTGACGAGAGTCGTCGCCATTGCCCTCGAGAGGAAGGTGAGGCGCGGCTGAAGAACTTGGGCGAGAGAGGGAGAGCCGGGCGGATCGCACAAGGTGGGGGCTGCCTTCGCGCGAGAGGAAGAAGAAGAATAGAGGGAGAGAGAGTGGGGTGAGTTTATAGTGGGGAAAAGAAAATCCTAGTGGCCGGCAGGATTATGGTCAAGTGAGGCTTCGCGGTCGTACCATGATTCAAATTCGCGTCTAGGAAACTCTTGCTCCACACTTCAATTAGAATACACCAATGGTCTAAAAAAAAATTGTCGCGCCCAACTATAGTATTAAGCTAAAAATCTTTAGAAGTCCAAATTCGACATCGATTAATCCGTTCGTGGAAATTTAGGCCGTCACACAAGTGTTATGAATGACACAAAATATTTAACAATTATGGCGGAACCCACCTCTGATTTTATGCCTAACATTCCACCGTTGTACTGTCATACTGTCACGGTAACAGGACTCTAACACAAAATCCACTTCTGACTTGATATTATTAGACGGTTCGGCTCTCGGGATAACAACGACATTGTCTAAATTTCCAATACATTCGATTAATTTTACGAGGAAAAAGTTTCTAAATGTTTTAAACATTAAACCCAACTATTGTAAGCTTTTGTAGCAGAAATGAACACGCCACGACAACATCCCATGTACCAGATGAGACTTGAGAAGCAGAAGAAAATGATTGTTGGCGTTCGATCTTGGACCATTTTGCATGGCTCACATGGGAATGGTATGGGGCGGGACACCTGGACACGTGCTGTGGGAGAGCAGATACATAGTATGTTGTTAACACATGAAACATGGCTTCGTCCATTTGTGCATCACATGCCCTCCCCTCGTTGCCTCCACATTGCGTCTCCATCCAAGAATTTCTGTCTATACGCCGATTTTTCTTCGGTTTTAGGTAAATGACATAACACGTTTTTGAACTTTGATCAAACGTGCAATATGGTTCTTGAACATTTAGCTCGATGTGCAAAGGGACAACACGTTGAACATTTTCATGCAGTCCATCGCCTAAATTGATAATTGAACACGTACGAAAAGTTCGGGGACCACATCGAATGAATTAAGAGTTCGTGGATGACATTACACATTGGGCTAAAGTTCGGGAACCACATTGCACTTCGAACCAAAGTTCAGAGCCCGTTTGTGTCGTTGTCAGCTTTCGTTTATGTAGATGTGGCACAACTGATCGATTAACATTATGTTGAGGCAAGAGAAATAGGTTTTGCGAAACGAAGAAATTCACGATCGTCGGATCATGGGGAATTCACAGATCCAGTCTGATTAACATTGGAGGGTTATGCGTACATTCACGAAATTACATTGTTAATTGAACACGAGAACAAAGCATATCCAATCTGATTAACGTGGAGGGTTACACGTGAATTTCATGAAATTACATTGTAAATTGAACACGAGAACAAACCACGCCTTTCGCTAAACAATCAAAATTGAGCACAATCCGACACGCACGCATGTATGGAAAGATTGAGATTTTTGGAATAGGGTTTGATGTGTGATTTTCTATGAAGCATGGGGTCCGGTGTGTATTATTACATTATATTGGAGTAACAAGGCACGTGATCCGGTTAGGGGTAAATGCCTAATTTGAGAGGATCTTCGTTTTAAAATTAATTTACTCGCATGTCTAGGGTTGAGAGAAACATAGTGGCAACTTCTTTTGCATTATAAATGCTTTAGCAACTCCTTTCATTAATTGGGCTTCTCCCTTCAATTAACTCGCTCTCGACCTCTATCCTTCTTTTCGCAAACAATCACTTATCAAAAATAAAAATTTTGCGTGTTAAACTCTCTTAGTAGCCACACAAAATGGAAATCTACAGTAGCGGTGAGCGGTTCTAGGATCAGTCCAGGTTCTATCTAAAACTTGAAACTTACCCGTCGAAATCGATTTTTCAATTTTTAGTACCTAAAACCCATCCTCCATACTACGGAACCTTGAACCGTACACCTAATTTATAGGGCAAAATGAGTTACTACATTATTTTCTATGGACAGAAGGGTGGGAATGGCAAATCCAACGACCCACCTGCGGTGTTATTGTAGGAATTCCAACGCTCGCAATGGAATGTTCGGTTCGAGTCATGACTCCTGCTCGTTTTAATCGAACCCTGTCGTCAAAGCCGTACTAGTGAAAGTAGAGCCGGGGTTATCTTAATCCATGGCACGACCGAATATACCCCTCAGACGAACCAAGGCTTTTTGAGATCGAAGAGCGACCGAACGATTCGATCGGTGTGACTGGGAGGCTCCAAAACGCTTAGGAGTAAGCCCTATACCACTAGATTACCACAGTGGTAAAAAAACGATTTACCCACATATTGAACTCATTGATACACTGTCACCATCCTCACTTAATTATTTCGAATCAAAGGTGGTTAGCACCGGTTGGTCGCATTTGACATTTCTAGAAGCAATACAAGACAAAAACATTAATAATCACGCACAACCTTTCTCCCATCGACGGCCTCCGCCAATAAAATTAACTTTTAACTTTAAATTTGGTCATAACTATATAGCAACATAATCTAAAAACTACATTAGCCCCCGATATAGAAATTGCAGAAAAGGGGTAATTGGAGACCTACGCACATGCCCGTCGCTATCTATCGGTTAGCAAATTTTTTTTTTTTTCAATTGAATAAAAGAGTGGGGCAAAAAATGTTGAATAAAATTAAAAAAAAATGGGTTTTTTTCTTCTTTTTTCTTCTTTTTTTTTTTTTGTTATTTTCCAGGAGATGATTCCTCATCGCGCTTTGATGGAGACCACCAACTCTTCTGGTGGGTTCGTGAACGTGGAGGCCTAATATGGACAAAAATGTCAATGCCCCCTTTTGGTGACAAATGTCCTTTTCACTTTTCAGCGTCTCGTGCCACTTATGCAAAACAACACACGAAAATTTTGACTAAAGAAACTCTACTTGGCAAATTGGTTACGAACATTGTCTTTACGCCCGTCAATTGGTGCGAAGAAATACAAAGGGAATGTAATGATTCGCCGAATTCGAAAATCCTGACCATGATATCGTATTCGAGTTCGACCGAGTGAGCAATGAAGGGAACTTCGGTGTGATCTACTCATAAAAAAAAATGAGCTTATTTATAATAGTACGCGAAATCAATTCACCAAAAAAGGCACACACACACAAAAAAAAAAAGGTGGAAAAAGAAAAAGTTTCCTTCTTGGCAATTTGTCTTCAAAAATCTTTTTTTACTGTGTGGGACCCTTTGACGTGGGAGTGCCATTGGACCCACCAAAAGTATTTGCACCAACACCCGTCTCCCTCCTTCGATCCTCTCTTTATATTCGAACGTTCTTTGTTCTTTCTCTCCCCCTCCAAAGTCCATCTCTCTCTCTCTCTCTCTCTCTTATCTCTATCCATGGCCAAAGGTGGCAAGCTCACCAAGCTCAAGTCCGTCCTCAAGAAGTGGAACTCCTTCGGCCGCGGCAGCAGCGGCGCCGCCTCCGGCCGCCGCAGCAACATATCCGCCGTCTCCGACGACGGCGACGCCTCCCCCACCATCTCCCCGTCCGGCCTCCACCCCGTCTACGTCGGCAAGTCCCGGCGCCGCTACCTCATCCGCTCTGCCGTCCTCCGCCACCCCCTCTTCCGCGAGCTCGTCGAGCGGTCCTCCTCCGGACCAGACTGCGCCCCCGACGAGACGGTCGTCAGCGTGGCCTGCGAGGTGGTCCTGTTCGAGCACCTGCTGTGGATGCTCGAGAACGCCGACCCTCAGCCCGAGTCCGTGGACGAGCTCGTCGAGTTCTACGCTTGCTGAGTCCAGACACTACCACCTTCCGAGTCGGTGCCTACACGACGTCGTATAAAGAAGCTGTATATTATTTTCGAGGGTAATAACGTGATTAGCTGGGTGTAGAAGTTTCACTAAGACACTGATAGAGAAACGTACCGCTCGCGAGTTGCTTGTGAACTCAGCGAGCCAGGATTAACCTATTTTAACTCTGGCTAATCTCAGATTCCGGATGGCTGGTGAGAAGAGGATTAATTGCGATTAATATGTAATTGTACTCTTGTTCAGTTATATTCGAGGTGTCATGGCATGGCATCCTGTACTTGGAAACACAAAAATGACGACAACGAAATAGTTTTACAAGCCGACAGACTATCCGACCTAAGATTAAGCATATAAAGTTCTCCGATCGATGCATACACCTGTTATTATACTTTCCAATTTACTCGACTAACAGAAGATTATAAATGTACTAAGCGATTTTCGATACACATGGTCCTTGATAGCTCGAGGGGCCGGGACTGCTTGGGGAAGAAAGAGTTAATCTTTACTTATAGAAAAATGATTATGTGACTGTCTTTGATCCACCGTGAGATTAACGGCCTGTTTAGGGCCACAAAAAAAAAACAAATTATTAGAAATTATCGTGGGATCCACTCGTTTAAGAATTTGTGACCCATAACATGCTAATTACTCTCACGATCACCCAAAAACTTTTATGCTTAAAGCCCTATTCGGTATCGTGGGATTTAAAGCAAAAGAAAGAGTTTAAATAGATTCCCTTGGGTGGTTGGTATTTGAAGCAAAAGCTTTCCATTTTGCGCCTACGTTGCTGGGGATGGGTCCGCTGTCATCCACAAATAGCAAACCCAAAGGGACCCGTTCGATTTCCGTCGTTTTTACATCGCCGATTCATCGGACCATCGATGCCAGGAGCGCGACCGCGACATTAATTCGTCACCGATGTTTCGAAAACCTTCGACATCGAAGGTGTCTTCTCGCGGGCGACCTACGACTACGAGTGAAACGGAAGGACGGCAAAAATAAAAAAAAAATATATTCAATGGGGACAAGAACTTACGTGGATAGAAAAATGGAGTTTCGAGTTGCTTTCAGGCGAGATGATTAAGATAATGTGTTTAAAAGTTGCGATATTGTGCTAATGATGAGGTGGGTGGAGATGCCGGAGCAATGGATTGTCGGTTTCAGAAGGAGCTTTATCTTTCTCGTGGCGGTTTGTGTTCGAAGACTTCAATTTATTGTTTATCATTGTAGTTGTTGATTTGGAAGACAAGGAGATAGAGAGGCGGAGAGCTATTAAATACACAAACTTTAGCAACCCCCGACGCGTTTCCAAGCTGCCATTGACACCCTTTCAAAAGTTTTGTGCTTCTAAAGTAACAAGGATAAGAGAAGAAAAGAAAAGTCGAGACGTCGCCCTAGCCCTACTGATTGGGTGACAAGTATTAGAACCAGTTAACACATAGATCTCGTTTGTTTCTCGAAAAAATGAATGATCCGGGGAATATTTTCCTGAGAGTGACCGTTTGTATCATTTGCAAATGTGAATAAATGAAAGATATTTTCATGGTTAATGAAAAATCTATTCATTACCGACCAATAATAATTCATGTCTAACCATTTCATTCACATTTGTAAGCGATACAAACGATCATTTTTAGAAAAATACTTTCGGAATCGTTAATTTTTCGCAATAATATATTTACACTTGTTATTAATTGAGTATATTTCTTCCCTCTAACCCTAGAGGGTCTAACTCTATGTGAGACATATGTTATGGTATACAAAAGCCGACAACAATTATTATTATTATTTTTCCCGTTTCCAGCAAACCGATATGGATCGGACATGTTTATAATTTGTTGACATTAATGTCCATTGCCTTTTCAATCATAAGGACAACTACACGAATCTTTTCTCCAAATTACACTTCAACCCGTTAGCATCATGAAGTTTGAAAAAAACTATCAATTCATCATTTCAGTCACTTGCTGGCGCATGACAAATCACACTCTAGACGCTAATTTTAATTTGTGACTGTTAACTTTAAGATCGTGACGGATCCAATTGATTCGACTATATCATAGACCCTGATTTTCTAATTTTTCTTTTTTCACGTAAATATGGTTCTTGAAATTCTTTGAGCGCTCGACTAATCTCCATCGAGCGGGTGTGGCACACTCATTTAGTTTTTATGGAAGACATGTGGGTCTCAGGGTCTGTGCTTCTAGGGGCAACCCCAAAAGAAAGCACAAGCGTGATGATTCGTCCCTAGGCCTCGAGAGAAGACGACGGACTCGCTTTCGACCTAAGCAATCTCTTGGGATTACTCGGTTTTATTATTATTATTATTGTTGTTGTTGTTGTTCGAAACTTTTTGCGAGGTTTACTTGGAGCTTAAGGGCGCACTTATCGAGCAACCAACAACAAGAGATTCTAATTTTGTTGGTACTTTTAATTGAATTATTCAAAAAGTCTTAAACTTATTGTTATTTTACCATTTCAATCTTAAACCGTTTAATTTTGCAAATCCAGTCCTAAACCTTTTCACGTTTTGCCAATTGAGTCCATCCTACCAATTGTGCCTAGAAATCGGTGACGTGGACACTAACCGTTCTACGTGGCACGACCAACCTCTAATAATCACGATTGGGTCGACCAGGCCAGACCTTTTTACTATTTTTATTTTTTCCTTTTCCCTCGCCAAGCCTCGTCAATGGCCAGCGGAGGTCGTCGGCGTCCACGTCAGCGATTTTCGATAAAAATTGGGTGAATGGACTCAATTAAAAGGTTTGGCGCTGAATCATCAAATAGGTTTAGGGCTTTTTGTACAATCTTTTCCCTTTTTTTTTAAATGATGTGTTCGGCTCATGTTTCATAAATCCAACCATTCATTATCAATATGCTTAATAAGTATCTTTAAGACAGCTAGAATTGCTTTGCTCGAAAGAGGGCACTTAGGGAATTTGTCAATCAAGTTCACGAGGAATATCGACTTTTCTCGCGATACATGTAAATTATTATTCTTAAAAAATTGAATATCCACTCGCTCTTGAACCAATATTTTTACGTTACCCCCCTTAGGGCAAATGGCATCTCTAAGCTTTTGTCTCGGACGTAGAAGACAAACCAGACATCTGCATGAGCATGCAGCCACGTTTTGCGGCTTTTCCATGAGACGGTGTCTCAATCAAGTCATCTGACACGTTGCCAAAAAAAAAAAAGTCATCTGACACGACGTTTCCGTCATTTGGTTTGGAAGGTGAGGGGTAGCTCGGTCTTTTCCGCTCGCGCGGGAGGCGGCCCATCCCCCCGGTCAGCGCAGCGGCGAGACGGCCCGGAAGAAGACCAGCCCACGTGGTCTGTCTGTCGCCCGATTCCCCCGCCCCACTCTCTCTCTAAATCGGATTTTCGCTTCTTCCGTGGGGCCCCCACCCCGTGTTTTTTTGTCGGTACGTGTCCACGTCAGACTTGGAATTTTTGCCCCCTCCGAAAGCCGAATAAAAATAATTTCGGTTCGGCAGAAAAACACAAAACCAAAGATAATAATTGGTGAAAATCTTTGCTCATATCATTTGCACACATGCAGCACTCATTGCACATAACATTGAATGTGGCATGTCATGGAGGGTCCCCCTCAGTCTAAGATTTTTCATATTTAATAAATGCGCCGAGAAAAAAAAAAGAATTATCAATAATAAATCTTTTCACAATTTATCAATATAAATCTTTTGTACGAATAGTAGTTGTTATGGAATCAGTCCTAGAGGGCCAAAAGTCCATGAGATATAGTGGTAGGGATGCAAAACACTCGAATGTCTCGAATTTCAAACCTCGAGTCGCGAGACTTTCTCTTGGATACTTGTTTAGCTTATTATTATTATTATTATTTTGGAGATTCGATCTATCATTCCTCGATGTTTGACTGGATTCTCAAGTCTTTGAGTGCTTGACTTTGGGTTCGCGAATATAATTTTCCTTCGAAACTCTGATGGAGAGGAAGAAAGTTTTTGGTTTTTTCCACCCTTTTTCCCCCTCTCAAAATTTTAATTTCTTCTGTATTTTCTGCTCTGGCTTCCCGTACAAGAATCTAAACAGCATATGCTCTTTTTGTTTCGTAAAAAATGAATAGTTAAGAAAATATTTTCCTAAAAACGTTTGCTTGTATCGATTAAAATAATTCATTAACGATAAATGTTTTTACTATTGATAATCATTTAATTCTCAATATTTTGTGGACGATGAACATAATTTTTGTTCATTCATTTTTATAAGTGATCCAAGCGGTTATTTTAAAGAAAATATTATCCAAAACATTCATTTTTCGCGAAACAAACGGAGCGGCAACCGACTCAATTTTTGTCCGCGATTTCTTCTTACCATGTCTTTTATTGTTAGGTTACAAACACGGGCATCATTCGTGTTTAATTTTAGCCAAATTTGCATGCATGCCATGTCCATAACTCTTTCGACCAAACAAAATATCCATACCTCTAGTCCACCAACGAAAAGATCGTTCGGCCTCCGACTACGACGTACGAAAATCGTGGCCCCCACGAAGATTATCCATTTTCGTGCTATTCAGAATAAAAATCTCCCCTGCATTAGCATCACGGGGCCTCGAGACCGATTCACAGCTCTCCGTCCTTTGCCGCGGCTGTGAGCTCAAGTCTTACTAATTCTCCGGGTTTTACGTCCAATTGCATGGTCATAGTTCCAACAATGCACTTCACGGACTGAGAAAGCGGAGCTCTTCGGGTCATCTGTTGACTGCTCGATTAATTACTTCTTCGGAATGCTCCGCGAACCGCCCCGGGACAAATTTTTTTGGCAAATCCTAATCAACTCGATCGCTCAAAAAGTCCGTTGGACAGGCCTGCAGAAGCCCCGTACGAGGATAGGCCTTCAAAATGACCGAAAAGTTAAGCCCATTACAAAACAAGTCCAACTTAACTGGGCCTCGGCCGATATCCAATAGTTAAAATTTTAAATATGTGAAGCGATGGCATGAAGTTGGGGATGTAGCTCACATGGTAGAGCGCTCGCTTTGCATGCGAGAGGTACGGGGTTCGATACCCCGCATCTCCATTTCCGTTTAAACGCTTTTATATTTCTTTTTTAGTTTTTATTTTTCCTCGTCTTCTTGTTCACGAGCTTCGAACAGGAACACGCCTCGCCGCCAGAAGCCTCGGGAACGACCCCCCTCCTCTCTCGCGACTCCGAAAATCCAACGACGAAGCCGACGGCTGCTTTCATCTCCTAGGTCAGTCCGTCCTCTTCTCTTTTCCTCTCGAGTGTTACTGTTCATGCTCTCGCCGTGCCTTTTACGTCCTCGCATTTCGGAGCTCACACTCGCTGGTTCCTACCAACATCGTTGGTCGCGCGCTCTCTTTTTTGGTCGCGGTAGGACTCGTTGAGGCCGCAGCGAGTATGGTAATCTCCAGAGTATCCAGAATCGGAGCTCGCGTTGTCAGAGAGCTCTCGCGACTAGGTTCGTGCCTCTTTCGGTTAGGGATTTATGCTCTTTTTGGTTTGGTTCCATGTCGGTTCGCTTCGGTAGCTTCTGACGATGTCTGTTCGGCGTCAGAAGATTCGCGTACTAAGTTTTTTCCTGCTGACCATGCTCGATGTATTGCTGATTCGGTTCGTGCTGGGTTGTGTTTTTCTATTTGGCAGGCACGAGTACATCCCTAGTAAGAAGACAACTAGTCCCGCGAAGACGGTCTTGTCCTACAATGCAGCCTTCGGTTAGTAATCCTTCGGTAGTGGACATTGAGTGGTTGATTTCCAGTTTCGAGTGTGCTATTTTGGCTATATTTTTGTGTTCCTCTCCTCTTTTTTAAAGTTCTGCTGCGTTTCGCGATTGATAGTGAAGCGAACTGTTGGTATATAAGCTGTGTTACAACTTAAGTAGGCGTTGGTACCTGCTTGCTCATTCTTTCTCGTGACTCCAAAACTTTGGAGGATAGTACTGCATGAGGCGTGGTCAGCTCTGCAATGAGGTGGTTGCTGCTTTGAAATGTAAATGTCCCCATTTTCCCTAGTAGAGAGCTTTAGCTACAAACTATTAGAGACAATCCTTCAATGCATAGCCCTACGGGTCATATGCTCTGTTCGCAGTTTTATGCAGCTCATACTTTACCTTTGGAAAAGTTTTTCACCATGTTGTGAGCTATTCTAGTTGTGAATCTTAGCAAGACTAAGATTAGATGGAAATGCATGGGCTTCTATGACAGTTAGTTCCGTAATATGGTCACCACTTTCAGTACCAAAATTATGTGGTCATTGCTTTCCTTATAGTTGGGTGGCGCTGGATTCTTTGTGAAGCGAGGTTATTCATTGGGCTCAAGTTCATGATATCTTTTCTGTTATGTCATCACTTTTCCTGTGTTGATTTATTTAATGTCTAGTCTTGATTTGTTGAAATCCAGATAGATAATGTATGAGTGGGAATCCTTGAATTGATTCCTTACACTTCTTCCATATCATGGGGCCAGCTCAGCTAGAATAACTGTCCCTTTGTTGGAGTGAGCACATTAGTTAATTTTACTGTACAAGAAATGCTTGTCCATCTTCATATCTTGATCTATGCTCGGGATTTGAAGCTTGTTTTTTGTTGGGAGTTGACTTTGTTCTATTCAATTGGGTAAGTCTCAACTGGATCTGGTAAGGTTTGATCGGATTGAAATTCGTTTGTTGTGAACGTTGTACTTAGTGCTCTGAACTGCATGATAGAAAGACAAACTCTGTTAAGAACTTATTTTGTGTCTTAACAACCCTATATCTATCGGCTACTGTTGATGGCTTCAACCTTCGATTAGCAAAGTCTACATGAGGGATGGCTACATCACGATCGATATCCTTTAGGTGTGAAATTATTTCTAGGTTCATCCATGCATTCTTTAGGGAAGTAATAGTTTCTTCAAATGTGATGAACTGCTGTGGACAAAAGTTTCTGTAATGGTTGCTTACTCTTAGCACAGTTGTGTGCTTCGTAATGTTTGTGGGGGTGTATCCTGTTCTGCTGCTGGCTTGCTGTCCATGTTATGTTTTATTGCCATTCAATGTTATGAAAATGGTATTTACTCCTGAAATTTTACATCAGTTGGCATATTATCTCTACTGTACGCCCGTCCTTTTTGGCTTTCCACTTTCACCTGGAATTTCTGTGTGTTTTCTGCTTGCTTTTCTTTTAGTAGGATCGTTCTGTCAATAATGGCTTTCACAGATAGAATCCTTCTTTTAAAATTTTTCTTCAATGGCTGTCACAGGATAAGCTGTTCCAGGGTGCCCTACTTCAGAAGCATTTCTTTTGTTCTGCCACCACTGCTGACGATGCTCATGTGGGACGTGATGAAGAGAAAGACAAGTGAGTTTTTGTTTTTTTTTTCTTTTGTTATTTCTTCTGTTTTTGGTATTAAAGAAGGTGGAAATGCAAAATATATGGTTGCATGAGCTGTTGAGGTAGTTATGGTCAACTTAGCAGATCATTTTTGTGGTGATGGCTAATTTAGCGTGTCATCCTAAATGAGTGCGGCTTGTGGATGATCCAACATGAAGATTGTTTATCTCCAGTTATGAGCTAGGCCCTCTTCAGGGGTTTCTCTATAATCGGACCACCCTTTAATGGTAGTGTACTTGGAGGTATTGTGCAGGATATCTGTGACATTTGTTGATAAGGATGGTGAAGAACAGCAAATTAAGGTTCCCATTGGAATGTCAATGTTAGAAGCAGCTCACGAAAATGATATAGAACTTGAAGGTACTTGTATTCTTCTGAAGCAATTGTCATGCATTCTCCAGCTTTGCTGTCATCTTATCTGTGGCTTATTCTCCAAATAATGCTAAGTTCTCTCTATGGGGTTGCCCTCTCAAGTCTCAACCCTATTGCTTCATAGAATGTCCCAGAATGTTTATGTTCCAGATTAGGGTATCTGTGTGCGGTTGATATAGGATTGTACCATGAATGCTAAGTTTCAGATAGACTCAAGTTGCCAAATTTTGTCTTTTCTCTTCTGATTCTGTGCTGTTATTTGGATATCAGGAGCATGTGAAGGTTCACTTGCATGTTCGACATGTCATGTCATTGTGATGGTATGTTTCTGAAGTGCAACATTGTAATTGACTAGCCTTCTGAGTCTGACTTAAGAGCATCTAAAATTACGAATCTCATGACAGGACATGGACTACTATAATAAGCTGGAGGATCCAACTGATGAGGAAAATGACATGTTGGATTTAGCTTTTGGGCTTACAGAAACGTGAGTGCTCACTCTTATGTTTGGTTTGGGGCCCATCCAATTTTGTTTTCGCTTTCAAATTCTCGAAAAACCTCCAAAAATCTTCTTCCCCCTTGCTTGGCCCTTCCTCTAAGGGGTTGCTGCGTAACAAGTGCATAATGTCCACTGGAACGTCCGTATATTTCATGTAGAAAGATAAAGAAGAATAAGTCTCATTTATTCTCATTATGCACATAAGGGAGGAGCCGTATGAGGTGAAAATTTCGAATATGAGATATCCACCCTAGTCACTATGGACGCATCTCGCCAAATCTGAAAAAAACCAGAGGTTATTTGTATCACGATGCCTAGGGACACGATCTAATAGATCGTTGTAGCGAGTAGTTGTTCTGTTCAGAATGCACAGTGCTGAATAATATGTCCACAAGTGAAATTGCCTTTTTTGGGTCTTTGCAGGTCTCGCCTTGGTTGTCAAGTGATTGCTAGACCTGAACTAGATGGAATGCGCTTGGCGATTCCAGCAGCCACTCGAAACTTTGCCGTTGATGGATATGTTCCAAAGCCTCATTGACGTGATATAACTTTCGAAAGTTGTTTCTGAGTGTAAAGGATGCAGTCATCCCAATTTTGTAGCAGAGTACACTTCTAATCTCTTATTCTTTGTTTATGTATTGATTCCAGATTACATTTTACCCTATACACATGGTGTGAAATCCAAACCAGGTTTTTCATACGAAAGAAGTCTAAATAAAATCTTCCTTAAATGTGGTTGTGCTCTTTCCTCATAATTAATATTTGTTCTTTCTTATTTCTCTAGGAACGCACTTATCGTTCCTTTGGCAATGTGTATGCTTTGTAGCTCTAGGATTTTAACTCTTTTCGCATGAAGAGAAGTTTCAAGTCTTCATTGTTCTAAAAAATCTGAGGCCTTTCTTTCATTTTTCGGACAATGTGAAAGGCTTGTTAAAGACCCAAGTAGAAGGCGAGTCGGGAAAAGGAAATCATGGTTTGTATGTGCATGGTACTTGAGGAGGTAAGAATAGGAATGGGGGAGTTCCCAAAAGAAATGGAAGGACACAGCATATAAGATGTTTTTTTTGGTGGGGGGTGGGAACCTACCTCAGAAAAGTAACAACTTATTCTAATTCATTGAAACTGTAAAAAAATGAATTGTTGATAACTGTAAGGGTTGATAGATATGTAAAAACTTATTCTCATTCATAGAAACTGTAAAAATAAATTGTGGATAACTTTAAATGTTAATAGATATTAATTTTAAAGATTTGAGGTGTTGAATATCAAGTAATGGGCATGGTCGAAACACTAAAAGCAAAAGTTGACATGCGTTAAAAGCCACGGCCATCCCAAACACATTCTAAGTTTTGTTTGTTCTGTGGACCGGATCTTTAGCTACCTCTTCTTCTAGTGTAGTTCTCCCTTTCAGCAGTCCGATGCGTATCTTCTCTGTCCGAACCTGAGAAACTTTTTCTATTTCTTTTTCTCAGTGCTACCTGAAAGGATGATAAGAGGGATATGTCCTAAGAATTTGCTCCTTCTGTAAGGACGCACAATTTGCTCCAAGCCTAACTTGTTACTCATGATAAATTAACAAGGTAAGAGATCCTTCATTCTTGTGACTGAGAGAGTGGAAATCCCAAGTGGTTTTAGTTTGTTGAGTGGGAATCATAGGTGAAATGATAATTCATCTAGACATGCATGGAGCATCTATTGACCAAGGGTTAGGTGCTCCAATGCTCTGATAACTATCTTTTGGAACTTTTATCCAGTGTATGCATTGCTAGAACTTGTTACAAGTGCATAATGGATGCTACTCCGTGTTAAACTGCATTTGGTCACATTATTAAGTAGCGAAAGTTGGAATAAGCTTGTAGGTGTGGACAAATCTTTACTTTTTATTCATGGGTATCAATCCAAAATAGATCGTCAATTATATGCTATCAATCGAGATTTCGTTTTTATTATGATACGAATCCGATGGTTCTCTTTTTTCATGTAAGTTATTTGTGGGTGGCTTCAATGAAGTTAACGAGAGTCTACCAATTCTAATTCCTTGAACATATGACAATTTGTATTTCTCCCGTGCCATGTAAAAGATACGGTCTTCTAACTTCTAGGGAGAATAGCATGACCCGCCATGCCAATACCCAGCCTCCACAAGTAGATTTCATGGTACATGCAGGAAGAAGAACCGACTCAGATCTTTCCTTTGCTCAACATTTATTTTATGTCCCATTTCCACGAGTATCACTTCCAATTTAACTTTGCCATCGCATGAGTATCCCTTCTAATTTATTACTTTTAAGACCCACCACTGTGGTGTGGTCTATGCAGAACATAGAGACTATAGCCTAAAGCTTGCCCTCTTTGCGACCCTTCTTATACAATCCCCATTTGACGAAGAAATGCGATATATAAATGGACCATTATGCTGTTAATTTGTCTGACCATATCCATCTTGCAGGGCCATTTTTAATGAAATCTTTTGGGGTTATGGCAATTCTCTCACCTTTAGATAAGTAACACTTCTTCCATCCCAACAATCCGTTCGTCTTTGGTTCTAGCTGCTTTGGGCAAATCCTTGGCTGATAGGGGGAGACCTCCTATATGGCCAAAAACAGGAGCCAGGATACTGCAATTAAATGGAGTAATATTAGCTATTAGTCTCGACACCTCTTCAAGATAAATGATGATAATAGGAGTCGGTGACACACCTGATGGGTATCTATTATGTAAAATGGTAAAAATGGCTGGAGATGTGCCATAGAATCCACTCACAGTTCCCATCTCCAAAGCTTCATGAGCCTTGAGATACGTGATGATGAGCCTATTTCTTGGCTACATTTGCATAGTACCAACTTAGGAGGACATTTTTTCTTCTGTCAATCCGTGTGTAATTCGTATTTTTTTTTTGGGAATAGGTTGCATTGCTTAAAGACTATGGTTTTCCCCTTGTCTAGCTTGGGAATGGGGAAATTGCTTTGGCTAGCCGGTGTTAGACTTGATGTGAGCCCTTCTATCAGATGGATCATGGTTGGAGAGCATGTACGCTCCCCTTTGAATAGAGGATATAGCAATTTCTCTTGGATTTATCAATCTAAGTAGGTTGTTTTTCATACTCTCTAAGCTGACCCCTAGTCTACTTGGTAGAACATGTCCTGGTATAAGTCGCTAGTCTATTCTTGTGGCGGAGCCATATTATCGTCCAGTCGTTGATGATGAATTTGATGATGTATGGTGAGAATCCGTCAGTTTGTCCCCCCGATGTCCTTATGTTGTACTTCATATGTTTTTTTTGTTTGCTGCCAAGCTTCAACTGTTAGAAGATTCTTACGAGCTAGTCTTTTTCGGGCCTTTCCTCATCTTTTGAAGTTGTTGGGCTGCTTCATTCCCTGGCAACTCAAGATTGGAATATATCTTTTTGGCCAATAGCATTGATATGACATCCAAATGATGTTCCCTTTTACTAACATGCATTGTAAAGAATTTGCTCATAAGATTGCTCATGGTGATTGATTCTGGATTCTGATTCTTAGTCACAGGATGATGCTGGGTGCCTAGGGTGCATCTCTCTCTGTTTCCTTTATTGTTGATTTGTTAGTTCAACCTAAACGGCAGATTGTTGCTTAAGAAATCATTCTATGTTCTGCAGTACCATGTTAGTATTCTGCAGTACATATCTTGATGCGCGAAGTGTGTGGACCAACACGAAATTGCTTTTTGGTCATTCTCTTTGTACTTGATAGGAATTCATGTGGTAGCTCAAGTACGTACGCTAACAATCTGCACGCGACATGTAAAAACCAGGTGGTTTCTTGTTACCTAACTTGCAAGGCACATATAACCCTGAGGGTAGAATACACTCCCAAGGCATAAGGAGGCATCTGTATGTGCTGATTAGTTTTTTTAAGTAATTGTGATTTGAAGATAAGCTAGAGCTTTAATAGACTTTGTGTCTCAAATGCTTTATCCGAATTTTTTTCGCTCGGGGTCCACTGTCTTTGCGTCTTTACCTTAAAAAGAAACAAATGACAGTGCACGTATTAAATGGTTTGTGATCTCGCATCCATGGGTCGTAATAGTCGTATCTACCGACGATTTCCGTACAATCAAGAAGTGATTTGAGTTTTATACTACTTCAGCATGCTGTATCTTTATACTTTCCTAGTTTGACTGGACTTCTCTTTCAGAATGTATGATGTTTGCCATTGGCAATGACTTGATCAACTTGCAGGCTACCACGTTTTCTTTTCCCCCAAGTCTAGATGATACTACGGTTCACCGTGCTCATACACCTATTTCATGGCATACTGCATTCTCCTTTGTATATTCGCGTCGCTTTAAATTATAATCGATCGAGCTATATTCCGTCACGTATACAGTCCATTAGACCTGGATTTCTGCTGATTTTAATCAAGCAGGACTTGCTCTTAACTCCTTTTTTGGTTGTTTCCAATCTTTACGTGCTTTATTTTGAACAAAACAATGAAAAATACAAAGGACGTTCACATCATTCCTACCCCATTGTTGCTCTGTTCTTCAAGACAGATATTTCCTATTTCCGTTTGATTAGGTTTGGGGAAAAACAAACCATGCATGTCTCGAAATCGAACTCGAGACGTCACACTCAAAATGTTCTTTTCCGCAAAAAGTCAAAAGAAGTTGGTTGGGGTTTTACCTCTCCAAATCTAACATCTCTTGCCTACAAGACGACAACTCCTCGTAGGCCGTGGCTTTCAATGGCATTGGAAGTCTTGATAAGTTGGCCCTTGAATTGAAAAAAAACAAAAAAAAACGCACCAAATTCCTCGCAATCCCATCAATTCTTTACTTGACAATAAAGATAAAAAAAAAAAAAAACATTAGCGTACCAACTTTTTACTTGCGTGTTCTCTATCTTCTACCTACGAGAGCCCACTCACAGCGCTCATGACTTCTTTTGAAAACGACGATAACTACTAGTCAAATGGATCTCATTAGGCCTTCTGAGGTCTCTAGAAAGTGGCATGGGGTTTGCGTTTTGCCCCCCTTACTCTACACGAGCTCTAGCTTAGTCATAACGGTTCATCTTCTTTTCGTGTTAGAGCAGGACTTGACGACGAAATAGTCGTCATTTAACTACACAGAGAGTTTAGAATAGAAGGCGAGTAGTACTCATTTAGATTGTGACCATGACCCCTTCGTTTTGGACGCATCTTGTGGACGGCTACGCTAATGTTATGTAGGAGATGATCTTGTATTATTACAGGACTTTCATCAGTATCTAACTAAGAGCGATTGAAAAAAGGGTTATCGAGATTGCTCAGCTCAGTTAAATCGCGACTGATCTTATCGTGAAATTTCGCTGCGATAAGCCGGGAAATCCAGCTGAGTCCTCCTATACATAAGAAAGAGTTCTCTTTTTATTTTTTATTTTTTTCCTAACGAAAAACATCATTAATTATGCTTCAGATTAAGGAATCTGAGTCACCTGATTAAGTAGTGCAAAAATCATTAACAATGTAGTAGATTGATGATTGAGCGGCATGGTCAAGCTAAGTGGTTATGGCTTTATCTCGGGAAGGTCGTCATTCAATTCCCAACCCAAATCGACACTTCATTTCCAAAATTGATTTATAGGTCATTAAACATGCATGCCACGTAATTACCTAACCCTCTTACGTTGATCATCGGCCCGCCCCCCCTCTACAGCTCCGGCTTATTACGTGCATGAGAGTTGCACGTTTTTACCATGCATTAAAAACACTGATCGTCAAGAATTACGGAAACCTCCGGTTAGTGAGCGGCGCAAGCGAAAACTACGGTTCCATATCCTTCATCCTTTGCTGGTGAACATGAAAACGACGGTTCGAAATCAGAAGACAGCGATTTCGGCCGCGAAAATTGGAAATCAATTTCGTTGCTTCCCTCTCGAGGCTAAAGCTCGGTATCGTCAAGAGAAAGGAGGAATAATTCTCTCATAACAAAAGCAAGAGCACATAAAAAGATCGTTGATGTACTGCACAATGGTGTCGTGGACCTTCTAGAAGGAGCCCTTGTCCGTTGCATACATTCTGAATTCTTTTCTCTTCGTTGGTCAATCTGTACTACCGGCGAGGATTCAATCGAAAGAACTAGTACAATGCTCGGAATATGTACATATGTATCGTGTTGGTTCCGGCGGTTGTCCATGATAACGACACATAATGTGTCCGAGACATTCTTAATCTTATAGAATACTCAAAATGCGTTAAGACACCCTCTGTCTCTCTGACCAACCTCTCGGGCCTCACCTAACGCTAACGCTGTTGATTCTAGGACAGCAAGACAGAAGGAAGAAAATCTCACTCGCCGCACGCCACGGAAGCCTGCGAAAATCATTAGGGTTACGATTATGTCGGATTCACGCCGAGGCGAGTTTGGTCACGAACCGTTTCCGAACGCGAATTTATCCGCGCGTGCTTTCGTTTAGCTGAGTATTTAGATGAAACTGGAGTTGCTAATCTGGTCATTCAATGAGATTAGTTGAATTCTATAATTGGCAACAGAAGAGCCTGGCTCCCACCAACTCTCTGCATGCTGAAGTAGAAAATGGTCTTCCATGAGGGACGGCAAGAGAGAGTGCGGTCCGTGAACAGATGGCCACTGGCATCTGTTGTTATTTTCTTGTTTGGTTGTTTATTTATGGTGGTGGGAATGGTTGGGGGGAGGTCTTGTGTATAGAAGCAAAATATTCTCTCGGCTGCAACGTTTTCCTTTCTAACTATGTAAACCCTTGTCAAACCTGAGCTTTGATGGAGATGGAGGAACCCTTTGATCTTCCAAGAAGGGACAAGGAATCACGAGCAACGAATCGGGATGGGAAGCCGAGCAGATTTTTGTTCAGGTGGGTGTCGGGTTATATCGCAATTTCGAGCCGATAAATAAGGATAAGTAAATACCTCGAGTGTAGTCAAGGTTAGTAAAGAGGTTAAATATGTCTAAGAAGGAGTGATCTTGCGGCTAAATGGCGGCGGTTGTTCGCGAAAGTGGTCGAGTTCCGCTCAATTCAGACGAATGGAGCCGCACGATCTGCCCGGTGTCGCCATCGATGAAGATGCCTAACGCATTTTCCTATTCCATGTGTTACAAACGATGAAGATAGTTTAGGAGTGTTCGGACAATGATATCTTCTGATGCGTTCGTTCATGCGACTGTGTGACGGATAAATCGATTGGAAGGCAGATTTTGGGTTTGGCTCAAGCCTCTTGTCCTCAAGTTTCATCCCTGCTAACTTCTGAAGAATGTGATAGTTTATCCTGTTTACTCTACTGTTTCACCAAACAAAATCTCCCTGCCGAGCCGAACCAAACCAAACCGAACCACGTCGATCCGTTTATCGGTTTAATGATTTGGTTTTAGTTTGGGGTATTTCTGTTATTGTTTTATTAGTTTTTTTTGGTGTATAATTGTGAAAACCCGATAAAACCGAACCAAACCGACAAATTGATTATATAGGTAAATTTGCTTTCCTGTTGACTAATAAAAACTTGTAGAGATTTTCTTATCTAGGATTGCTCCATGTCATTAGATGAAAGATTTCTACTTCTCAATAGCTGGCCATTATTGCTTTATTTTGTTGGGGGTGTGGTTCATACTCTCCCTCGACAGAAAGGCACGTGAGTCTTGCTCTAGTTTAACGAGGGGTGTGCTATCTATATTCTTTTTCACTTGTAATTGAGCGATGTAACAAGAGGTGCGATGTGCTAATTATAGTGGAATCCTCTGCTGGACGTAGCCCTAGTTTAAGGGTGAACCAGAATAAACATTGTGTTTCGATTTCTTTTTTCTCGCTTTAACACTTTGCTTCGCTGTGATTGTGCGCCGAATCCTACTATACTTTTAGTCTCAAATGATACCGATGAAAGAGCATGCTATGATCTTTTGTATCTTACTTACTATCATACACAATTAATTTGATGAAATCATAATTATGTTCCTCTATTTTCATCGGCCGTGTAGAATTAGGTGCTTTCTTCTTCTTCTTCTTCTTTTTCTTTTGTTAGATTCCATCAAACGGCCTAAATTGTGTTAAATTTCTTAATTATATAGCGACTTCATGGTAACGGTTTGAAATCGAACCAAACCGACGACAAACCAAGCTTACTGCTTAATTGGTTTGATTTGAGCAGTAATTCTTTGAAAAATGATTATGTGACCGTCTTTAATCTACTGTAAGATTAACAGATTGTACTAAGCAAAAAGAGAAGAAAAAAAAATAACGAGGGTCCACTTCTTTAAGAATTTACGACCCACCATATGTTATTCAAAGACTGCTATCGGATTGGTACGAATTTGGCTGGAGGTTTTTCCAAGAACCGAGCAGTGCATCCGTCTCGTATCGAACCACGGGCACCGTGAGCGCTCACGGATCGACGGTGGGGGGATTGGCCAGATCCGGCATATTGACCCGCTTTGGTTACTTTTGATTGCATCAAATTAGAGGAATAAGCCGGACATCATCAGATGGGAAATTGGGCAAGCAAAAAGAAGCGCATAATTCCGGCCAACCTTGCACAGACAACTCTCTCTTTCTCTCTCTATCTCTACTGGTCTTTGGTCTTCTTTCTTCTCTACCTTAACCTTTTCAGCATCATTCCATTACTATATTAAACCACCACACCGCCCCCCCATATGTCACCTCTCTCTCTCTCTCTCTCTCTCTCTCTCTCAGTGAGAAATGGACGAGCAGATACGTGGCGCAATCCTCGCCGTAGTTCCTGGTGCAGAGCCATAGCCAGCACTTACAAGTACACACACGTCCTCTCTCTCTCTCTCTCTCTCTCCTTTCGAAGGTGGCGCTTTTGTTTATTGCGAGCCGGGCCGCTGTTACGTCCGAAGATGAACTTAGCCAGCTCTGTAAAAATGATGATGGTGTGGTGGTGGTCGCCGTGAGCGAAACCCAATCCCCAACTGCATTTTAAATTCGTCCCACGACTTTGGCACATTCTGCAAATTTTTATGGGTTGAATTCGCGGGTGTCCGCCCACGCGCCCGTGCGGAGAGATCGGTTGAGCGGTGTTTGTTTGCCTCGCTCTCTCTCCTCCTCTAACGTGTGATCGAACAAACCTCCAGAAGGGTCACCTCCTTCTCCTCCAACATTTCTAGTGAGAGAGACACACACACACCCGCACTCTCGCTCTAGACAATTAAAGTGCAGCAGTTGAGAGAGAGAGAGTGAGTCGGTTGGGTTGGAACTGGAGGACAGAAGATGAGATCATCCGCTTCCATCGGCTCGAAGCGGTCCTACTACAGCCGCGGGTTCGACCTGCCCGAGGACTTCGACGACGACGACGACGTTGCCGCCGCCTGTAGGAGGAGCGCCGACTACGGCGTCGTCGGCGGGGCAATGCTGCCCGTGTTCCTCAACGACCTGAGGCAGAACTCGCAGCAGGACCTCGTCGAGGTCACCCTCGAGCTAGAGGACGACGCCATCGTCGTCCGCAGCGTCACCCCGACTAGCAACCACCACCGGCCGCCCTCCGGCGGCAGCGCCGATCCAGCCGCGGCGGCGGCGCTGGAGAGGAACCTGTCGATCACGACGAGGATCCGGAGCAAGTTCCCTTGGCTGAGGTCCGGATCTTCGCGGGCAGGGTCGGAGACGGAGTGCCCGGCGGCTGCGGCCGGTAGGGAGGCGAGGAGGGCGAGGGCGAGGCTGGAGCGGAGCCGGTCGAGCGCGCAGAGGGCGCTGAAGGGGCTCCGGTTCATAAGCAGGGCCAATTTCGGGGCCAAGGACAACGAGGAGCTCTGGCGCAAGGTCGAGGCTCGCTTCCACCGGCTCGCCAAGGACGGCTTACTGGCCCGCGAGGACTTCGGCGAATGCATCGGTACGTTCACGAAACCCATCGTCTCGCGTCTCAGCTCGACTGAAATTGCCATCATTTTGTTCTGGAAAAGACGTTCCTTTATGGTAGCGTCGGACGAGTCACACGCACTCGTCTTCTTCCATCGATAATGCATGCGAAATTTTTGGTAATGTATGCGGATGGTGGCGAAGTTGACGGTTCATGGCGGGGCGTGTTGAAACCAGGGATGGACTCGAAGGAGTTCGCGGTGGGGATGTTCGACGCGCTGGCGAGGCGGCGGCGGCAGCGGGTGGGGAAGGTCACCAAGGACGAGCTGCACGACTTCTGGCTCCAAATCACCGACCAGAGCTTCGACGCGCGACTTCAAATATTCTTCGACATGTGGGCCCCCCCCTCCTCTCTCTCTCTTCTCTTATTTTGTCTACCCGTTTCGTACCGTTTGATTGGATCGAAGCGATGCCTCGTTGACCGCGCTTTTCTGTCGATCTGACGGCGGGGGATCCTGACTTCTAGGCAGGCCCACCCGCAGCCGCATGATCGCGCTCGAGGTTTCGGCGAGCCCAGCTCAGTCATCTCTCGGGATGATCGCGGTGTTTTAATTATCTGACAAACAAAAGTTGAAAAGTGTCCTGAAGATTTAATTCACTTACTTGAGCAAAAAAGATTTTGTGCCAAGGATTTTGGTAGTGAATTTTGTGATTTTGAATGTACCCTTTTCTTTTTTTAGTGTAATCAACTCGTTGAAAATTAAAAAAATAATTACTAAGAATAACACTCGTCGCTGAGATCTTGCTAGAATTACTATTGTCTTGTGATATTTGAATAGTCTACTTCACACCATCTCGTCTCGAGGGTGTTCGTCGATAATTGCCGAGTATTTCTATTTTCTCGGGGTCATGAAAAATGAATATTTTCATTAAATGGGAAAAAGAAGGTCTTTAGTAATTTTGGGGTATTCGAACTAGAACCATTGTACCTCCTTAATTTACTTTCTAATTCATGTAACTTGGCAAAACATCCTGAAAGCCCTGATAAAAGTCCTGATGTGAATGCATCCTTTGTGCTTTTACCAGGGCGGACAGCAATGAAGATGGGAGAATCACCAGGGAAGAAGTACAGGAGGTAGGACTTGCTCTTTCCCCATCTGCATTTGAGTTTTGTCATCCTTTTTCACTTGTCTATGTAGACAAGGATAGTACTCCCGGCTCGCTGGCGAGGCGATGATCGGTCGTAGCTAAAGGGAGAATGAATCGATGTCTTAATTTCAGCTTCTAATGCTCAGTGCATCCGCGAACAAGTTGTCGCAGCTGAAAGAGCAAGCAGAGGACTACGCCTCCCTGATCATGGAGGAACTGGACCCGGAAAACCTCGGCTACATCGAGGTAAAAGACCTTGACACAGTCTGTTCAACTTAGGAACACTATTTTGCTCCAAGTGCAATTCAGACAGGCTTATATAATCTGACCCGTACTCTGTTTCAGTTGTGGCAACTGGAGACCCTGCTTCTGCAAAAGGATACTTATATGAACTACAGCCGACCGCTCAGCACCGCCAGCGTTGGCTGGAGCCAAAACCTGAGCTCGTTTAGACCGACCGGCATGGTGCAGAGGATTAGCAGCTCCCTCCGATGCCTCGTGCTGGAGAACTGGCACAGAGGTTGGATTCTGTTGCTTTGGGCGATAGTGATGGGATGCCTCTTCACTTGGAAGTTCATCCAATACAGGAACATGGCGGCATTTCACGTCATGGGCTATTGCCTGGCGACGGCCAAGGGGGCGGCAGAAACTCTGAAGCTCAACATGGCTCTAATCCTCCTGCCCGTCTGCCGGAACACCCTGACGTGGCTCAGGTCCACTCGAGCCAGGCCGTTCGTTCCTTTCGATGACAACATAAACTTCCACAAGGTAAAAGATCTGGCTGAACGAGTAGAAACATCATGCATACAGTTTTGAAATGATGGCTCCCGACATTGTATCAATTGCTCCTGGCTGAATGAAATTGGCATAGTCTGAAAACATAGTCGTTGCCAAGAATGGAGGGGGAAATTCACTATGGCAAGTAATAGAATTAGAAGATGTTAGAAAGTACTAAAGATTTCCATGGTTGCAACTTCCAGGGAATGCAATTCCACTACCATGCATGAGCTAAAGTGCATATGAACATGGCAAAGATAGGAAGTACGGTCGATCCAAGTGATTATTTTAAGCACAACTGTATTTTAGACCGACAATATCTCGTGTATGCAAGAGATAATGGAATGACTCTCCAGCACTTTTTGCCCCAATGCACAGATAATTGCATGTGCCATAGTCATGGGGATCGTCCTTCACGCAGGAGACCATCTGGCATGCGATTTTCCCCGCCTGGTAAACTCCTCCCCGGAAAAGTTTGCCCTCATATCCTCCGACTTCAATAACAGGAAGCCCACATACAAGGACCTTTTATCTGGAGTTGAAGGCGTGACCGGCATTGCTATGGTGATTTTGATGGCTATCTCATTCACTCTAGCGACACACCGGTTCAGGAGAAACTTAGTGAGGCTACCTGCCCCTTTCAACAGATTGACAGGCTTCAATGCATTCTGGTATTCCCATCACCTGCTAGGATTGGTCTACATTTTGCTGCTCATCCATGGAACCTTTCTGTACTTGGTGCACGACTGGTACCGGAAAACGGTAAGCAATCTGGCTCATCATAAACGCCGTAGTTGAGACAAGACGTCAAACTTCATCGTGCATTCTACAGCAGTGGTACTAATTCAATGCCTTCCTCACCTCAGACATGGATGTACATCTCTATTCCATTGTTGCTCTACATAGTTGAGAGAAGCGTGCGAGCATGCAGATCAAACCATTACGCAGTTCGAATATTGACGGTAATACCTTTCTTTTTTTTATATTTCTTTTACATTTCCACTTTTCGTTGTTTGATCAAGGAAAAGACATTTTTATCTTGATGCATTTGAGAATCAACAGAGAAAAAACATGACCAATAATATAATGCACGATTGAGAAAAAGTGCGTCAGTGTCTTCATGGACGATCTTCGCCAAATACATTGAGAAGTATGCTTTTCCGAAAACAAAAATCCTCCTTCAAGAAGCTAATTTCTTTTGGGCTACGCTTGTTCTCCGCAGGTTTCAGTACTACCAGGGAATGTCTTTAGCATAATCATGTCCAAGCCTCAAGGGTTCAAGTACAGAAGTGGGCAGTACATCTTTCTACAGTGTCCGACAATTTCCCCTTTCGAGTGGTAAAGTCCAAAATTCCTCTCATCTCCTAGCTTTTCCAAACATCAGCATTTCCGCTATCGAAGGCTAAGCGCTGATACCTTCCAGGCACCCATTTTCAATTACTTCAGCACCCGGAGATGACTACCTCAGTGTTCACATCAGGACAGTCGGTGATTGGACACAGGAGTTGAAAAAAGCTTTCACAGAAGGCAGAGACTCCTCATGTATTATTGGCCGAGCAAAATTCACGTCGCTCGGGCGTATCAATCATACAGGGTAATTACGTTTCTGGCAGGCTTAAGTTCCGAAATAGAGACTATTCTCGGTAATGCTAACCGAAAAAACTGTCATGTCATGATGCAGCCAACCCAAATTGCTCGTCGATGGTCCATACGGAGCTCCAGCTCAGGACTACAGAAATTATGATGTGCTGCTCCTCGTGGGGCTTGGCATTGGTGCAACCCCTTTCGTAAGCATCCTTAGAGATCTTCTGAGTAATACAAGAGCAGAAGAGCAAACGGTACAGTATGTTGCTAATATATGAATAACATGACTTAAAATTTAGTGAACACATTTTAAAGTTTTGCTATTGTAATGAACTAGGATTCAACCACGGAGACGAGTAGATCAGATGATAGCACAAATAGTTTCACGCCTTCAAACGTGACGCCAGGCGGCAAAAGGAAGTCACAGAGGACGTCCAGTGCTCATTTCTACTGGGTGACTAGGGAATCCGGGTCGTTCGAGTGGTTCAAAGGGGTAATGGATGAAGTTGCGGAAATGGATCAGAAAGTAAGATCTTCTGAACATTGCTCGTGACTGTTTAGCGCATGTGTACGAGGAACTAAATGAGCGGGCTAAGTGACCCTATGTCTTCTCTCTCTTTCGGTATGAGCAGGGTCAAATCGAGCTTCACAATTACCTTACCAGTGTCTATGAAGAGGGTGATGCAAGGTCAACTCTAATCACCATGGTCCAGGCTCTCAATCATGCCAAACATGGTTTCGACATCCTATCAGGCACACGGGTATACTATGATGTCTACATAACAATGCTACATTCTGATACATTACCATATCAACAATGAACAGGCTACTGAGACAATTAATCTAGAGACACTATAGACAGAATATTTTTTCTTTTCTTAGCTTGTCCATTAAATTGAACTGCTTCAACCGTGAGGCTGCTAACTCAGTCCTGATGTTCGATACTTGCAGGTAAGAACACACTTTGGAAGACCAAATTGGAGAGAAGTATTTATCAAAGTAGCTTCAAAGCATCCATACACTACAGTAGGTACGTGTAAAACAAGAAAGCACTAATTCAGAGCCCAGATGGAATGAAATTACAAAAACTAGCTTCAGTTGGTGCTGGTAATCAATCCCCAAATCATACAGGTAGAGCTTAGCATAGTAGCCTTCTGGTATGGACAACAACTAGACAAGACTTAAAAAGACTCTCTTTTCAAACAGGTAGGACACCCGTATCCGCACTCTGTGGCCAAGTCTACATCAGAACATAATAATGAAAAGGACTAAAATATAACGATCTTAAATTTTGTGTAAATTATTTAATAAAACCCTATACTAGGAAAAGCAAAGTCCATCTCCTTATTATGACGAAACTCTACAGTGTTTGCCGAATCTGCAGCTGTCACAAGTTCAATGATGGCTGACCAGAAGGGGGTCTTCTATTGCAGGGGTGTTCTACTGCGGTATGCCGGTGTTAGCAAAGGAATTGAAGAAGCTATCGCACGAGCTGAGCCACAAAACATCTACGCGTTTCGAATTCCACAAGGAGCTTTTCTGAGCCGAACAACAGACCTAGAAGCATCAAGGTGCAACATTTTTTTTTTTTTGTTCTTTGTAATTATGATACAGACCGAAAAAACATATAAAGTCCCCATCATAGTAGCTCAGAGCAGATAGGATGTATATTCCCTCATTTACCATGGATAGGAATACCCACCAACACAAGTAATTCTTTATGAAATAAGGACAACTTTTTATAGTCTCGTAGCTGCATCTGATAGTAGTTCCTTAACTACCTCGACAAGGACTCTCTGTCTCTGTTGATGAGCATGATTTTTCAGACTCTGATTACACCATTTAGTAAGAAACTTGCGTTCATTGCTGGCGTGCAAGTAATCCAATTCCAACACTTGGACAAGGAGGAGTTGCAACAACTTCTTCTTTTTTAATAACCAGGTCTGATGAATCGGATGAAAGGAACAAGAAAGAGGAATCCATAGAGTCGACAATGACTTAGACAGAAAAAATATATGCACCTGTATATCTGTTGGACCTACTTATTCCTTGCTTATTAGCCAAAAGTCAGCAGGACAGCATGAGAAAAAAGGAACAGAGCCAGTAGATTACATAGTTTCCTACTGTCTGATTGAACCAACCGACTCCGATTACACTTTAGTCTCCGCGATCTCTCGATTAAATTGATCTCGATATCGCGATATATCTATCAAAAGTTTTACAGAGGGAAGGCATTTCCGGAGAGAAAAGCTAAACGCCGGAGCCCCGAGAGTTTTACTGACTAATATCACTCGAAGGACACGGCGGCTAGCTCGAAGGACACAGCGGCTAGCTCCATGAAACTTACGAAACATCAAATTGAAAAGAAAAAAACAACCTTGAATATAACTCTTATCCTTAAGCGAGCTTTGGATCCTCGATCTCATTTTTTTCCCTTAAATACCAACAATGTCATCCTCCTCAAGTTCAATACGGGATGCTTTGATCCATTGAGTCTAACTCGGTCCCTGCATACTTATGATACGATACGACACCAAAATCCGCAATTAGAAAGAAAGTTCGTAAATTAGTGCCAGATTATACCGACATAGATTAGCCACATATCCCTATACCGATGTCGATTTTCTTTGATGCCGAGCGCGTATTCGGTCGCAACTTGAATACCCTTAGACAATTAAAACCCCAATACATATCTTAGAGCCTGTTTGGGAAAAAAAAAACATAGGTTTTACATGATAAACGTACGAGACTAGACCATACTTTTCTTTTTTGTTTGCCTTTTTCTCTGATTTCGATCGCTTTGAAGATGCAACTCTATGTTTGTTATTATCTCCATAATCTCAGAATCACGAGAAGGAGAATGCCATCATTGTAAAGGCTTAACTTTAAATTTCTTGACTCATTAGCCCTAGTCCGAAGTCTTATCTGTAAGCTTCCATGTAAATATTTTCAGTCTGTGAACAACTTTTGCCTGTGCCAATGATTTTGCCTCCGACTATCTGGAAAAAACAGAAAAAACCGAGGCTGTAGAACAAGAGTCCATGATGCTCAGATTGGAGCTCGACCCAATTTCTGAATCCTCAAGTTGACTCGATCCGAGTAAACTGTAAACGAACTCGAGTTGGACCAGACTCGATCGGCAAATCAATTTTTGTCCAAACTCGAACTTAATAAATTTGATAACTTTGCTGGCCCTCTCTTCACCGTGCACCATTATCATCATCCTAACTGGGCCGGTCAAGCCCGACCAACCTACTGAGCAAGTCGTCTCCATCTTATGATCCAGTCTGGTCCAGTCCCTGGTTTTGGTCGAAGCCCGCTCACCGGAACGAAGGCCGGATGGTGTTTGAGTCGTGAAGGGCCAGCAATCGTCCACGCCATGAACGCATTTGGAAAAGCCAATGAACGACCGCTCCGCTCCACCTTATCTTTTCTCCCCACCACCTCAGCAAAAACCCGAACAAAGAACGAATTTTTTGCTGGTCGCAAGCAGAGACGCACAGCAGCAAAAGACTCATCTTTTTGGCTTTCTTCTCATATTTTTTTGGGCTGCTTTTTCTCCTTCCCTTGCTCTGTTTCTGATCTCAATGATGGCCACGCTTTCACTCCCGAAGCACTCCCTCCCATCTCTGTTCCCACCTCAGACACCCAGAACCCAATATCCCCGCAACCCCGCATTCTTGCCCAGATCGTCACAGTCTCAGTTCCATGGCCTTAAGCTGTCCAATTCCTCCTGCCCCTCCATCCCTTCTTCGTTCTCTGCCAAAAGCACCGTTTTTGCCAAGGTACATTGTCCCACAATCAGAGATTTTGGAGCATTAGGAGGTCAACCCAAGAGGGATTAATTTGTCTTCTCGTTTCTGTTTCTGGAAAACTTCTTGCAGGTGAACAAAGGCCAAGCCCCACCGTCCTTCACACTGACGGATCAGGATGGCAAGAAGGTGAACCTCTCTAAGTTCAAGGGCAAGCCTGTGGTTGTCTATTTCTACCCTGCTGATGAGACACCAGGTTGCACCAAGCAGGTGACATAGAACAACCTACTCTTCCAGTGTCTTGTTTTCTTTCTTTGGGGAGTTTCAAGTGTTGGTCCTGTTGGGCGATGATGACTTGTGATGGAGAGACGTAACTTCTTTTGCCCATTTTTGTGCAATTTCCTCGGCCCCAAGGGGGTTTTGCAGAGTGTCACTGCTCACAATCACTTGTCTTTCTCTCTCTCCTTTGCCGAATATGATGGTGAAATGAGTGTGCTCTAAGCTAGGCTACGCCAATTGCTTCATTGTCCTTGAAAGAATTGAGTATAATGTGTTGAGTTTGCATAATGTAGCTAATAGCTATTGATAGATAGAGATGAATTAAGCAATTTCTCTGTTCAACTAGAGCTTCGGTCTGTACTAGACCTTGATGAATCGACCGCAGGGCCGTTTCCCTGTGAAGGGGGTTTGTGAAAAATCGGACTTAATAAGAATGCCATTTCTGTCAGGCCTGCGCTTTCCGGGATTCTTACGAGAAGTTCAAGAAAGCAGGAGCCGAGGTGATTGGAATTAGTGGGGACGACTCGTCTTCGCATAAGGTAATCGACAAAGTTCCTCTGTCTACTGTAATTGATCGAGTGTTGCATCATTTGAGTTCTAGGAATACTAATGCTGAAAGATGTAGGAACAAGCGATAGATTTGTCAGGAATGTGCAAGTCTCTCGGGGTAAATGGTTAATGGAACCGCAAAAATCGGATTTTGCGCCAAAGTACCGATGTTTCTTTTCCAGTTTATGATGTCTTGAGAAAACTTCAAGTGTTATTTAGTCTTTTGCTCTCGTCGATGTTTCCTTTGATGAGTGGTTTCCTCTTCGGATTTGCGGTCGCAGCTGACATTGAGAATTACATTGTCATCGTCAGGCATTTGCCAAGAAGTATAGACTTCCATTCACGTTGCTCAGCGACGTCGGGGATAAGGTCAGGAAAGAGTGGGGAGTCCCCTCAGATCTGTTCGGGGCCTTGCCCGGAAGACAGACTTACGTGCTCGACAAGAACGGCGTGGTTCAGCTAATCTACAACAACCAGTTCCAGCCTGAGAAGCACATTGACGAGACCTTGAAGTTCCTTCAAAGCGCTTGACGAGCCATCGTAAATGTGTCGACAGTTTGTCCGTCCCGATCTCTTGTTGGTTTTTATTCCCATGGCTCCATATGTAAACTGTATATGGCCCTTCAACGACATGATCTACGATTCTTAAATCAGTCTCGTACGGATCAAGGTGTAGACCGATTCTTATTCGGATTTGTAGTAAGTACATGCAATCCAGACAAGCCTAATACAACATTTGCTATGATGCTTCTTTTTATTCTGTACTAAAACATATGAAAAACGAATGTAAACAATCCTTCAGTGACGCGAAAAGAATTGCGCGATCACGAGCTTTCTGTCGAGTCATTCTTCCTTTTCGTAGTCCTGACTAGTGTAAGGGCTAAATGCCTCGGCCAACCAGCTCTTCTTCCTCAACGTGTTCCACCCCATGTCTCTGCATATCTCGTCGTCGTGGTTGATACTGAAGACTGAGATGCAGTGCCTCTTGTAAAACCGGGTCGCCCTCTTCATCACCTCGATCTCTTTAGTTGTCTGGTCAAGCATGTTCTCGACACCAGGGAGCATGAACCGCTCATCTAGCAGCTGAGATAGCCATTTGCTCTGAAGCTCTGCGGAATGAAGGTTCGAGACGCTCTCCACATATCCCAGGAACGCCATGTTCGGGATCAAGGGATGGATCGTCGCCCTGATACATAGTAGAGAAATCGTAAGCCACTAGTGGTCGAGAATACGTGCGACTAGACGGTGCAGGAAAGCGTAGTGTATCACCTGTATAAGGGCATGATACTGGAAGGGAACTCCATCAGACTGCGAAACGGTTCGGGCAATATGGACTTGAGCTTCTTCTTCCCGTCGTAACCCGTTGCGAAAACGACTACGTCAGCCTCCAATCTACCGCCATTGTCGAGTTCAATCCCTCCTTCCCAGAACCACCATTTGTTGGGCCTCCTGAACACGATCCTCCCCTTGTCGGCCTCCGAGAAGAAATTCTCCGGCATGATCGCCATTTGGCAAGACGCGTAGTCCTCCTCGAACGGGTGATCCGGCTTCAGCCCGTACTTGTTCAGCGGGAGCTTCCACAGCAAGTAGGACTCGATGAACTTCGATATCGCCCGCCTCTGAGGGAAAAAAAACAAAAAAACAAGAACTCAGCATCAAGCATCACTTTCAATCAGCTACAAAGTTTCAATATCTGGACTGACCAGTGGAGATAGAAGGAAGCAGAGACACGCCCTGAGGAAGGTCTGGTTGGGCTTTTCATGGAGGAACTGAGAAGATCTGGTGGAGTAGAACAAGAAGAAAGGCAAGCCCCAGATCCAGTAATGTGGGACGGTCCAGTGAATGGTTCTCACAATCATCGTACATGGTTGGCCTTCTGGTCCTTTTCACAATGTTCAAAGAAAAAAAACGTGCACAAATTATAGTCCTAACAAACCAAAGTTAAGTAAATTAAACTAGCTGAAATGACTAATTAAACATATATTCAATTTCTTTCTTCTTTTGGTCTAGAAACATATATTCAATTTCACTTCATTAAGACCTTTGAGAGACAAAGTACCCAATCAATCCTAAACTTATTGTATAGACGCCAATTCAACGCTGAACTTTTCGATTTTTCCAATCCAAGCATAAATTCTAGCGCGAAGTTCTAATGTAATCCTTTCGGTCAATTTTCGCCGGACATCGCTGATGTGGCGGTCCGGTCATCGATGGCTTCCGGCAAATTGGCAAGAAGGACTGCAATGCTATTTCTTGCAAAAATTTCGGACTGAATTGACAATTTCGAAAGTTCGGGATTGAATTGGCATTCCTACAACAAGTTTAGGAATGATTGAACAATTTCCCCCGGGATTCTTCAATGCTTGACTATGATTGGTTAGTGTTTGGTTCATTACAAGAGTTGTTGATTATTTAGGAAACATGCCATTTTCTCGCCGTCATTTTTGCTTGAGTCGATTCGGTTGACTTGCTTGTTCCTCTCGCGCAATGTTCATGTTGCGCTTGGGTTCGATCAAATGGAAAAAATCAAATCGTTTGACTTACCTCGATCATTGTCCGATAAAAGTCAAGCATGTGCATGATTTTAACTCAACATATCCCGGTTTTGACAAATTTGTGGAATAAAAAAAGAGAGTAAGAGAATGTTGCAAGAAAAATTGACTTCCCAACGGACTGCATAAGAATTTTCTTCACGTGTGTCCTCAGAATCTGTATTTTCCCATTTTCTTGCATGTATATACAAAGTCAAAACTGTTTTTCTTTGTCTCTCTTTTTGTCCTTTTTGGGTAAACAAGACAAAGCTGGCTTCGTGTTTGTGAATAAGTGTGAGAATGTGGGCAAGTCAAGAAGTCAAAACCTAATGAGACCACTTTGTTCATGATTTGACCTTTGAACATTTGAAAATTGACCCTTTCTTCTTTTTCAAAGATCAATGCAAGAGATGCAAGAGTTGATTTACACAGTGGAGTTTCATAAACTGACATAAGAAAGCTTTATTAAGTAGCACATAGTGAATACAGATGATGCAAAGGAGATCGAAATCACAACAGCGCGGTATCAAGAAGCACAGGTTTCTTTAAATTCGTCGGTGATCGTTTTTCCCGGAATTACGAACGAAAACCTAGACGTTTGTAGATTTTACTAGTCTATATGCAAGGTATAATGGGCATGATACTCAATGTCTGCACCATGGATAATATGTTTGGAAATATCAGAAAAGGTCATAAGTTTTATACCTTGATTTGCCTCGGCACACTCCATGGCTAAATCGATGCCTGATTTCTTGTATCCAACTACAACGACTCTCTTGCCCTTGAGCAATTCAGTCGCGGCTTCGTGGTCGAGCTTCGAGTAGTCGATGGCGTGCAGTACTCGGCCCTGAAATATCTCCGGGCCTTTGTTGTGTGGGAAACTAGGGATCTTTGGTACGTCCCCATATTTGCCGATGCAAATCACCAGGAACTCGAAAGAATGCCACTGGCGTAAACCGAAACAGCATGAGGAATTAAATGGTATAGGAATGATATTTCAAACATGACATTTGAGAGAAATGTAAAATTAATGGACTCGGGTCGTCAGATCTGATGAATCTCTCATGAGCTTATTTGTTGGCTCGCATCATGTGGTTCATTATGGACTAGATGAAAAAGGAAGAGTTTCACCATTTTACTTAGAATCAGTTTTGGAGAACCTTCAGTTGATCAGCTTTCAACGTTATGCTCGTGTAGTAAACTATATAAAAAGAAAAGTTTGCTTGAGGCCTAAACTAGGAAGTTTGAATAGAAAACCTGAACACTCTCCGATTCATGAGTTTGGATGGCAACCTCCCAAACCGGCTGCCCGGGCAACAAACTACCATAATCTGCCAAATTATCCGTCGGCTTCCGATCACCAACGAAGCGAACCTCCACCACTTTAGAGTTAAACCTGATGAGCTTCATCAAGTCAAAGCGTGTGGCATACGCGTGCAAGTAATTGAGGATCTGGGCATGAGAAGGGAAGCTTGCGTTGTCACGGTCGGGCCAGGGGAAATCCGAGAACTCGTAGTCGCAGCGAAGGGACTGAAGCTTGGTGGAGTTGTAAGAGCAGTGTCTCCAGACACCCCCAATCGTGCCACTGGCCTCAAAGACAATTGGGTCGTAGTTGGAGAGTTGTTTGGCCGCGGCTAAACCGCTGACACCGGCGCCGAGGATGGCGATTCTCGGGTTCACGACAGTAGGGTTTTGCATGGTGTCCATGCCGGAAAGAATGCTCGGAGCCGGCTTTTGAACCCCCCAACAAGAAAGAGAGGTTGGGGAATGTCTATGATGGTGGTTTTGCTGTTGCCCTGTGAAAGCTATTAGCAAGGCGATGGTGAATCCATATGCATGTAAATGCAGCCTTTTATAGACTTTTGCATGAGATGGTGACTTTTCTTTTCTCTCTCTCTCTTGACTCGTATTATCTGTTTTTTACTGGTTTTTGTGGCGAGCTTGCATGAGATAGAGTTAAAAGTGGACGAGCGCGAGATCATGCAATGCAATAGAAGAGTACCTACCGTACTTTTTTTGTATTTTTAAATAATATTCAAACTATAGTTTAGGGTATGAAAAGAAAAAAGTAATTTTTTTCTAGGTTATGAACAGCAGTTGTTTGAAGTTGGCTCGTCATGAAGAGGAAGTTTCGGTCATTCGCGAGCTTTCCTCTAAATTGCAGTGGCGGTTGAAGAAGTTCTATGTTCCTTCAAAAACCAATTAAAAAACCATAACACATACATTAAAATTCTCGAAACCCATCTTCCTAGTCATCGCTGACAATGTAAATCACCGATCGAGAGCAAATTTAAATCTTTAGTGGGTAAGTTACAGGTTAAATATTATTGATTTTCTGCTGAATGTACAACTATCTTCCTGTGAGATGACTTGGAATTGGACCAAAGAACTAATCCGCAAGAATTTGAAGATTTCAGAGCTACCAGAAAACCTAAATAGACAAAAAGAAAAACTGACTGCTGTGACGGCGTCATTCCTCGCTCCTTGTACAAAAAATTCTATGTTCGACAGGTCTGATAACGATCAAGACTCGAGGGTTGAAGTTCAGTTCAAGGTAACCTTATTTTGAAAACTAATTTTCAGACAGTTTTTTTGTCAATGTTCCTTCTTGTGGATACAGGGTTGGAGCAGAATGTGTGTACTAGTCAGACGCGGAGCGTCAAATCTTCATATGAACGAACGAGTGTGTCTGAACGGGAGACAAAAACATCATCAGGGAGTTCAAAGCACGGGAATTTTGGAGAATTTGCTTTTGCACAATGTGTCCCATTTTCTGGAAGGTCCATTTTAGCACAAATATCATGGTTCTTGAAGAAAGTTTCTGTCGTAATTAATTGAATCAATCAATCTGATGTCAAACTCACACATTTTCAAAGATGCGATCCATGCCTCATATCCTGTAATATTCAAGATCGCGATAATCCATGGTATGTATTTCCGAGATTCCGACATCCACGACGAACTGGAGATGCCCTAACTTTAACTAGAGCCCGAGTTTAACACTTCAATTTCGGTGTCTGCCACTCGCACCATACAATCGCAATGGCAGGGTTGCGAGATATGGTAGACAGCTCTGAGAAACTAAAGATCCATCGCCATGAACTTAAGGGGTATCACTATAGGGACAAAGCACGGCATGAGTGATGACCCGGGTGGGTCTCATCTCATCTCATCTCAACCTCTGAACCAGGCTAAGTCTATCTGGCCTCTGAAACTCCATCCCAAATTTCCACTTTCTATTTTGACACAATCACTCAATTATCAAGACTGCCTTGTCAAGTGCAAAACCCTAATGAGACATTACACTAGAAAGACACATCGCTTGATCTAGAAAGCCCAAAGAAAATACTATTACGAAAAGCGAATTTTCTTGACCATGGAATCTGATCGCCACCCATTTTCTAGCTGGAGCTTATTGCTATTGGGAAACATTGGTTCTGCGAAATCTAATCTGAATATGTGTGGAATTAGGGGAGGGTGGACACGGTCATGCAAACGGAGCGATCTGTAGAGATTTCATAGTTCATTCGATTGGAAAGATCCGAGAAATTGAGACGCAGTTCAGAAGAAGTTAATGTTAGCTTTGCACTTTCAATCCAACCCAGACAACTCCTTTGCCCTAGAACAAAGATATTGAACGACTGAGGCTGTAATGCATGTCCAGACGCAAAAAGTCTCTCTTTGAAGTCAAAGTCTCTCTTGTTCTTGATTCAAAGGTTTCGAATTCCCATTCATGGGAATTGAGAACAGGCGTTGGATTTTTCGAGGAACTTGTTTTGTCTAATTAAAAAAATGGTCTTCTTTTACTTGGTCTTGTACTTCAACTGCTTTTATCTGCAGAATTTTTTATATTTAGGGCCTTTATGAACCATTTACTACGCAAACAGCGCATCAAAATTATTCAATTGAAGACGTATCGGATTCGACATTACTTGGAAGATTGATGATCCGATGAGGCATGAGTTGACAATTTCAATGTCGATAGTTCAAACTTCAAAGCTTGGACTCAACGCAGAAGTGAGGTTAATTTCCCTTGATCAAGCCGGTCCATCTGAGGGGTGAAATTCACCAGTTTCGAAACATACCCGTTAACGTCGAATGCCGTGGGTGGAGGGGGATGAAAGGTTCTGGAAATTAAAAAGAGATGGATTATTAGGAATAAAACATTGGTGCCCATTATCAACGTGAAAGATATAAATTCAACAAACTTAAATTGTTAGGTGGAAAGAGACCATATGAAGAGAGAGCGTATACAATCAGTTGTCAAGCGATGTTGGACAATATTTCGATACTCCCTATCGCGCGCAAGCCGAATTATGTGCGGCACGTGAAGTTTGACCATGGCACGTGGAATTTGATTGATAAGGGATGGACACACACGCGTGAAAGGGATAGCAGTGACTCTGATCCCAAGTGGAGATTTGTAGTAGAAGAGACAAAGGTGTAATATTATGTACATTTTTAAACGAAGAGTACAAAATGTGTATATATAGGGAGAAAAGGCAATTAGACTTGATTGCATTAAGGTAAATCACAATTAACCTAATCCTATATCGCGATTCTAAATATATCTCCAACAACCCCATCAAACTCAAGGTGACTTAAATGAAGTCAATTGGAGTTCAGAGAAAAGATCTAGAACGCGATCAAATAGATGTGTCGTGGTGACTAAAAGTGCGTTTAATATCTAAAATATGCCTACATGTACGTTCTACTCGACCATTCTGTTCAAAAATATCTTCACAAAAACGATGGGTGATAGTTTCGTTTTGGGAAATAATGCTAAGAAATTTGCTATCTCTATATTCTATGACAATATCAGTACAAAAACCTTGATATATTGAGAAAATTGTGTTTTTATCATGACAACAAAATCACGATAGACACGAGTAAGTTCAAATCGATTTTTTGTAAGATAAAAACAAGTAGACCAAGGGTGATCATCCATAAAGGTTACATAATAGCGAGAGCCTCCTATGGTGGGGGTTGGAAATGGTTCGCAAATATCATAGTAAATTGGTTCAAAATGAACATTAGCGGCAAATTCACTAAGATCAAATGTCCAGGCATGATGTTTTCCCAATTGACATGACAGGCAATCAAAATGTTTATGGCTAACATTATATGAATGGCCACTTGAAATCAAAGATCTTAATCTAGAAGAAAAAGTATGCAATAACCGAGAATGTCTTGTTTCAGATGATATTGTGGCTGCACAACTAGCAAAAAATTGAGGATATTTAAGGAAACAAGCTCAAAGCGGCGTCCCACTCTATGGTCCCTTCCAATGGTCTATCCTACTAGTGGATTCTACACATGACAACCATGAAAAGAGAAATGAATGTTAAAATCAAGTTCGCACAATTGTCCGAAATCAAATTATGCGAGAGTTTGGGAATGCTAGGCGAGACTAATGTGGATGTGGAAATGTTTCTTGTATGGCTGGCTATCATTTGTAAATTGATGGTTATATGAATAGTAAGTGCACGTGATGTGAAGGATTTTAATTGAAACAAATTAGAACTTGTAATCATGTGATTGCAACATGCAGAGTCAAAAAACATGAATCAGAAGTACCTGAGCCACATATATAGCAAAATACTAGGGATATAGAAGTCAGAAGCATAAGATTCTCGAAAAAGGGCACGAAGAAATAACCCGACAGACAATCCGGTGGGAGAAGCTTGTATGGTTGCAGCAGTGGCGGATGGATCTGTCATAATAGATAGCAAATGGATGCCATATGACCACGTCGGAGACTATGCTTCCAAATTTATCCATTATATGCAGTTCCTCATGAATGGATTAGAAATCTCTAAGAACGGTCCGAATTGGGTCGTACCGATCAAACTACGTCTCCGAACCAGTTGGACGATCAGACAGAACTGATCAATGGTCGGTCAAAGTTGGTCAACTCCGATCGATGGCTGAGGTGGCAGGTGAGATAGAGATGACGGCGTGTGAGGGCGCGTGGAGTGTCGTTTACAAAAAGTAATTAAAAATTCGAAAAATAAAATAAAATAAAATAAAATAAAATAAAAGTTGTTTAAAAAAGAAAAAAGAAAGACATAAACATAAACAAAAATTCGATTTTTTTAAATAATTAAAAATTGACCACATCAGCGCTGGCCGTCTCACATACGTGGCCGCGTCACATAGGACGGCCGGCTAAAATTTGCCCAATGGACAGAATTGGCACAAGTGCAAAAGATTTAAGACTCAATTGGCCCAAAAAAAAAAGATTTAGAACTGAATTGACACAGTTACAATAGTTTTAAGACTTTTTCGATAATTTTTCCTTCTTCTTTTTTGTTGCTAAAACCTAGATGTTCTTAATTGGACCGACTTTTGCTACATAACAATAACCAAAACGGTCCAAACCATTCATGCCATGCTTGATTCTACTTATTGCCCAGTCTACTCAGGCATGCAAGAGTTTGCCCAAAATTAAAAACCAATTGGGTGGCTATATTCAACTCCAATCCATGCCTACAAAAGCCTACAATCATCAACAAAATTACAACGATTCATCGTAATTAATCAGTGCGTCGAATAACAACCGTACTCATGTCCAGTATGTATACCTAGAGAACAAAAGGAATTATGCGAATCGAAAAATCTTCGAAAATAAATGTATGCGCGTGTCGATGCAATATTTTATTGTGTTTCGAAACAATCCATTGATGACGATCCAGGAATAGCACGCTAAAATAATTACGGTCATGTTTATCTAAGGAGAAACGTGAACGACACAAGTTTCGTAAACTATTCTCAAACGCGAAATCTGTTGTTTAGAATGTAATAATCTTACGGACATGCAATAGTTTAACAGGTATAACTTTCTAACGCAATATAAACAACTCGACAGATCAAATGTAGACATTTGATATTCTCGCTAATATCAGACAAATCAGGAAATATGAACAACAAATCTGGACGAAACACATACCTCCAAGGGGGTATTATTAATAAGCTAAAGGTGAACAGCCCAAACCTAAAAATATACATGTAAAACACAATTATTTTATGATAAAGTTCTCTTTTAGCAAAAGAAGGTGGCCGAGACTGCGGCCACGACTAGAGTGGCCCTGTCTCGGCCACGAGCGGCAGTGATGACCCAAGTTTGTCGCAACAGTAGCGAGCAACACATGGCCCCGACCTAACCCGCGGCGCCCAAAAAGAAAGCTAAGTGCTTGCATGACAACAATTCTGATCCGAAAAAGTGATTCTAATTAGAATTGATATTTTTTTTATTCTGTTCCTTAGATGAGTTTTAGAGAATCAGAACGTATTTGGTAACTGTACAAAATTTTTATTTTAGGTCGAGGGAAAATGATGAGAGAACTAAAAAGAAAAATTGAGAGATGTGGGACTTCATACTCCTTTGTGTTTCTGAAAAATTATTCTTTTTTTCAGAACCAACTTTTTTTTGTTCTTGTTTTTGCTCCAAAACTGTTTCCGGGAACAAAATCAGAATCAGAATCATTTACGTTATCAAATATGTTTCTCATTCTTTTTTGTTCCATGAAACAAAATCAGAAAATCGGGATCGTTGCCATGTAGGCCCTAAAAGATAAAACGAATTGGACTGACGAGGGTGATGTCGACTAGGGTGGACGATGACGACGGAGGGGTGAGCGACCGGCAAAGGCAGCTGGGGCCAAGGGGGGAGCCAAGGTGATTTTATCGCAGGTAAAGTACTTGACAAGAGGGAGTGAGTGAAATTAGGGGTTGGATTTGGGAATCTAAACTGACCTCTGGTGAGTTCTGGCAAACTTTTAGCCACATAAATTTCACGATTTAGAAAAGAAAACATCGAATATGAGAATTGAAGATAGAGTAACTAAGACATCTGAATAAGTTGAACCAATTAACTTTTTCAAAAGATCGCTAAGGATCTATATGGCAACCATTCTGATCCAAAAAAGTAATTCTGATTAAAATGACTTTTCCTAATTATGTTCCTGGATGAGTTTTAGAGAATCAGAATGTGTGGGGTAACTGCCCAAAATTTCTGTTCCTGGAACAGAAACACGTTTGGTAACTGCACAAAATTTATGTTCCTGGAACAGAAACGCGTTTGGTAACTGCACAAAATTTATGTTCCCGGGAACAATTGCTCTTCCCAATTTTTGTCATTTAAGTCAAATAATTACGTAGTTATTTTGTGAAATTTCATCATATATTTCGAATTAATCGAAGATTAATTTATATTGATTCTCTTGTATAACATATTGCATATTGAAATGTAAAAATAAATATCAAGAATCATCATGAGTCATTTTCGCCATTTATTGTGGGATTTCATTGAACTCTTGTGAGCAAGGGGACAACCAACTCGAGAGACACCTTCATTTCTACAAAGAAAATGTACTGTATTGCCCTACATTGGTGTGCGTTTTTTGTTCTAGAAAATCAAATCCCAGTCTTAATTCATCGAAAACTTAAGAACGAGAGCTTGCTAAGTGTTCATTATGGTTATTTTTGTCTTTTTCCAAAATTTTATAAAACTAGACTAAGTCTAAAGTACATAAACCTAGACAAATTACAATCAAAGAAATAAAGTGCACAATCAAGGAATTATGGCATTGATAAATCGCATCATAAAACCCTAATGAAGCCTTAAGGGCTTAGAGAAATGTGGTTTGAGTTTAATTTCAAAGGTGTTTATAATTTTTCTAAAAAAGAACAAAATCTATAAAATCTAGGCACAAATTTATGGAAATGAGGTCAAACTAGCCTAATCTAAGCTTCTTCTATTTTTAGGAATTTCTAAAAAAATTCTGATTTTTTAGAATTTTTCCAATTTTTTTAGAATTTTTTTTACTTTTTATATTTTTTTTATCATATGTATTTTCTTTGAAAATGAGACCTCATTCTATTTTAGGTCAATGGAAAAGTGACGAGAGAACTGAAAGGGAAAAGTGAAAGATGTGGGACTTCACAACCAACTTTTTTTTTTGTTCTTGTTTTTGCTCCAAAACTGTTTCCCAGAACAGAATCATAATCATAATCATTTACGTTACCAAATAAAATTCTCATCTTTTTTTGTTTCGGAGAACAGAATCAGAGAACTAGAATAGTTGCCATACAGGCCTTAAATCTAACTCTTTGGCATAAAAAATTCTGAATGACATGTTTAGCCCCATGAAACTTATGTGGCGCCACGTATATCCCTATTCCAAATCATGTAGAAGTTGATACCGGGTTCGAGTTTAAACTGGTATTTAATTGAAAAAAGTTAATATTATATTGACTAAGTTTAGAAATTTGCAAGACCCCCTTGGGCTTAATTTCCGCGAAAAGGAAGGAGGAGACTACAGCTGCCATTTGTTTATCCCAGTGGGAGTAAGACCGTCCAATAGAGGAAGAGGGTGAAAACCGAGAAGAGGCTCAAGACGTGTGTAGAGATATAATGCAGAAACTAACCAGGATCTTGCAAATTAAATCAATGCGAAAAACCCAGAAAACAACGATGAACAATAAAGGAAACTAGATATTTACGTGGTTCGGTCCAAATATCGGTACCTACGTCCACGGGGAGAGGCAGCACTATAATCCACTATAATCGGAGAATTGGAATTATAATCGCACATGCACTCGAGTATTTCCCGCATCTAGATTACGCCCAAAGCAAACCCACAAGTAATATCTCACAATCTCTCGTTAAGAACTCACTTAGAAAACTCACAGAGAAAACAGATACTCGTCTTGTTTGCTCTCGAAACGATTGAACCAAGAACGTCTCGTAAGTTGTTTCTTCCTTCGTGGGGCAGCTCTTTTCTTGTGCGGTTTCTCTACTTCAAGAAGTCAAAAAAAAAAAAAAAAAAGCTCTGGCTTTTATTTAGTCCTTTTTGCAACTTCAAGGAGTCAAAAGAGATGACCGACTCCTCACAAAGCAACGCAGAGAAATCCACCGTACGAAACAAACGTGAACTCTATTGTGGGCAATAAATATCTTGGATATTATATCCAAGAAACAAACCTTCACGTGAATATATTTATGGCCTTCAAGAAAAAGGAATTCTAATTCAAAATAAGAAAGTAATCAATTAGAATTTCTTTTTCTTTCTAATAGATTCGATTTAACCAATCGATCTATATCCTTCAATCGGATCGGGTTCCGTAAACGGTTTAAACTCAAGACATTAATTTAACAATCTCCACCTTGGCTCGACGTTTGAAACCAAATTATGGTGCTCATCTTCCATGCTGCTCTCCCTACGCCCCGACGGGCACTCACTCTCCACAGACGCCTATCAAGCTCAAGTAGAGCTTGAACTAGTATAGAGGAATGAAGTCGGTCCACATGTCCTCAGGATTCTCCATCGCAAGAAACTTCTTCTCGGTCACATTCCCTCCTGACATGTTATATTTGATGCAAAAATTTCGGTCACCAATGAACTTGATTCTCAAGTGATATCTTTGACATTTTTCGAACATTACATCAATCAAATGTCCCACGTCAACATCACTAACTAAGTCATTAGACCACACCGCCTCTTTAAATTTTTATATTGCTACCATGTTTCCAGTCTTAGTCGTCAACAAGACCATAGTGTCTCCCATCGACGCTTTCCAACTCACAGTACAACTGACAAAAGTAAAAGCATAACTGCTTAGAAGTTGACCATCTTTCTAGTTCCCTGCGTGACCTAGGTTCATGAACCTAGTTATTGCCACACTACTTAAACTACATTCTCCAAAATATACTCCAACATCGTCCCTAACAAAATCAGGAGGATCCACTTCACAACATCACAATGTATACTTGGATTAATCATATACATTTTTCTAACTGCATGTGATAGATCAAGCTTAGTACTACCATGGCATAACTTAGACGACCAACAGTACTAACATGTGAAGCATGGGACAATTGCTTCACTTCCATCCAAGTACACTGTGACATACTAGACAATTTATAATATGCAGCAAGCAGGGTACTTAAAGAATTTCTTCCAGCGGTCTCTCTCTACATCTCCATACCTGAAGCTGTCTCTACTTTACCCAAATTATTTATTTTAATATCTGTATACAACTGTTGCTCTATCTCATCCACCTCTGTTGACCACCTCGAAGTTTCATCAACTGTAACCTTGGAAGAACTGTCAACTGCTATGGAATCTAGCGACTCTGCAGATGCTGTCACATTTACTACAGTCCGAACATCTCTAGGCTCTATCTGAAGCTCCACCTGCTTCTGAACACCGCCCAGATCCTTCTCCACAATTGATCTCTCACTCCTCTTCTGAAACAGAGCAGATTCGTCAAAGGTAACATCTCTACTGAACATGAAACCGGGTAAATCTTTCTCAATGCACCACAGCCTGTATCCCTTCACCCCATATGCATAGCCTAGGAATATGCACTTCCTTGCCCTCGACTCCAGCGCGCCATCACTCACACGAGCATAAGCAGGGCAACCAAACACTCTCAGTTCGGTGTAATTAGCAGGCTTATCTAACCACGTTTCCTCAAGAGTTTTCCAATCAATTTCCGGTGATGGTGATCTATTCACTAATCAACAAGCAGTATTAACTGCTTCAACGCAGAAATCTTCATCTAATCCAGCATTGGAGAGTAAAGAGCGAGCTCTCTCCAATATAATTATATTCATCAATTCTGCAACTCCTTCCAGCGGCAGTGTATCAGTAACAGTGCGGTGTCTCACCATGCCTTCCCTTGTGCAAAACCGACCAAGCTCATCATAATAGAATTCTAACCCTTTATTAGTTCTGAGGCACATGATCTTTCTTTCTATTTGCTTTTCTATCATCGCCTTCCATAACTTGAATCGATCAAGCACCTCGCTCTTACGCTTAAGAAGACAAATCCAGACTTTCCTTGAAACAGCATCAACAAAAGACAAAACATACCTGGCACCTCCCTTGGACGGAATGTGAGAAGGTCCCCATAAGTCTGAGTGTATGCAGCCTATAATCTCGGAGGTCTGGTGAACTATCATACTGAACTTCACTCTCCGCTGACTATCCATGTCGCAGTGATCACAAAAGTCCAGCTTCTCAATTCGATGACCTCCCAGTAGACCCCTCTGAGTCATAACAATCATCTCCCTCTCACTCATGTGTCCAAGTCTCATATGCCATAACTGTGTTGTATCCTGACTTGAAGTATCAGAGAATCTAGCAGACGAGCCAATCACTGTCCTTCCTCGGAGGATACATAACCTGCAGTCTATCTTCCCTCGCATCACAGTAAGAACACCTCGAGAGACCTTCCAAACTCCACCTTCAGCGAAAATTCGGTATCCGAACCTGTCAAGAGCGCTCAACGAGATAAGGTTCTTTCTCAGTTCTGGTACATGCCTTACATCTGTCAACGTTTGCACCACTCCGTTGTGCATCCTAATATGAACTCTTCCTATCCCTACTACTGCACAAGCAGCACCGCTTCCCAGAAGCGCCTTACCACCCTCAGTGCACTGATAGGTAGTAAACCAGTGTTTATGAGAAGTCACATGATAAAAACATCCAGGGTCAAGCACCCAATCATCACCTGATGAACTCGTGGCGACTGTTAAGACAACATCGGCATCACTAGAACTATTATCTGCTGTGGTAGCAATATTACCATCGCCTGCAGACTCCACCTTAACTCTTTTACCCTTAGACTTCGGACAACCTCTCCTGTAGTGCCCTACCACATTACAGTGATAACATCGACGGTTCTGAACATTGGACCTCGATTTAGAACGGCTCTTCCATCTGTTACCTCCAGACTCTCTTCGTTCGTCTGCACCTCGGATCACTAGTCCCCACGCTACATCCTGCGCTAGACTGTCATCTCGCAATTTTCTCTACCATTCCTTAGAAAACAAGGCAGACTTTACCTCTTCCGAAGTAATCGTAATACGCCCCTGCAGCAATGAATCAGTAAAGTGCTCACATGACTCTGGTAAAGAGGCCAACAACATCATGCCATGTTCTTCATCATCTAGAGTCTTACCAACATTTTTCAAATCCATCATGAGTTTATTAAATTCCTTTAGATGGGTTCTGATAGACGTATCTTCAGTATATCTAAACTGAAACATCCTCTTCAACATGTACAAGCGATTATTCAAACCCTTCGTTACATAGAGCGCCTGAAGTTTTGCCCACAACGCTGTGGTATCATTTTCCTCGCTGTTGACACCTAAATTTGATTTTTCCTTAATCATTTATTTTGCATAAAAATATGGAGTTAAATTTTAATTCCTACCCAAAAAAATAATTCATCATTCATGTTTTATTTTTGTCCATCATGCATTGCATTTTTATCATTTGGACCGGTGGCAGAAAAGGAGAAAAAATTGATGAATGTTTGCACCAAGCTCAACATTGGAAATTCGGCCAAGCTCTATATTCTTAAATAATAGCCGAAATTGGTGACAATTAATCCTCATGGACATTGTGTCAGATTATTTCATAATCCTCAAAGATTCATACTTTGACTTTGTCTTTGGTCATACGATAAAGGAAAGGGACGGGGAGGATAATTCGTGCAAGACGTGCATTCAATTTTTAAAGGAAGTTTGGTCCCATATCTGACGAAGTGAGGGAAGTTTCCACACGTCCAAATCCAAAAGATACTGTTGACACTAAATAATAATGAGTTACCAAAATGGTTTTAGCATCACCATTTCCCGAAAATCGGTAAATCGGGAACAGTAAGAAGTTCGGTAAGTTATCTGAAACATACCGAAATGTCCAGAAGTCTAAACCCGATATTCGGGAAGTAAGAGAATAGGGTCATTAACTTTCAGAATTCGGTAAGATTCTGGACATACCGAAATTGTAAAGAGTCAGCAGTAAAAAGAGTGCGAAGTCGAAAGAAATCGCAGGACGGCCGAACTAGCCATGTCAGCAAGAAGTTATGAGCAAGAAATCCGGATAATGGGTGCGAACAGTTTGTGGCAGTTATGGGAGAAGATTCAAATTTGAAGCCATATTGACAGTTGAAGATCAAGTTTTGACGGATAAAACGTGGGCAAATGGGAAGTTATTAAAGGCGCCAAGATTCAAAGTTTAAAAGCAAGAAAATAACCGACGGACGGTTATGGAAGGCTGAAGAACAACAAATACTCGAAAAAGAAGAGAAGGAGACAGATCAACACACATCCAAAAGAACTCAAGTTTTTCTGCACTTTAACTTCCATGTACTCTCCTTTCCAGCATTTAGAGTTTCTGCAATTCCAGTTTAGTTTCAAGCTTTCTACTGCTTTCGTAGGAGTATTGTAACGTAGCCTGAACCTCTGTTGATCTCAAATTCATATTCGATCCACTGATTTCCTACCCATTTCACTTCCATTTGTGTTACTTTGTGTTCTCACTAAAATTTCCTTTCGAGAGTTGAGCCACAGAACCCTCTTAATAAAAACCGAAGACTGAATTTCGGTTAAAGATATTCCTTGTTGCAAAAACGAGCGAACAGATACGAAAGGGGATGATAAACAGAATATATCATAAACATTCAAAAGGGAAAAGATTTTATTTTTTAAGTGGCCTTTGCCTATAAAAGGGACTTCCATTCACGTCAAAAAGGGGGATCAACTTTCATTCTAAAAAAAAAATCAAAGAAATATACGTGAGAGTTAAGAGACAAGTGAGAGCAAGGTTTTGGTTCATCCTCCGAAGCTGAAGCCACTCGTGAGTGAAGTTCCTCCTGGGCGAATACCTTGCTGCCTTCGTATTCCATCTTTGCTTGATGTTGCTTCTCTGCTTTTTCTCTCAACGTCGAGCTGCTCGTGATCTCGTGCGACGTCCAAAGTTGCGCTCGCCGCTTGGTGTGATCCCCGACGGTTGACGCCTCTGTTGGTGCTATCGTCCAATCTCGTCGCTCGCTGATCGCTACCCCTGCTCGTTCGACTGCTGCTGTTCATCCCTGGCGTGACCCCTGCTCAGTCTCCCGACGCTGTGATTTGTTTGTGCCCGACGGTTGCTATTGTGCTGCTAAAGTCGAGTCTCACCGTTCTCTCCGTCGACTGCTGCTTCGGCGTGAATTTGTCAGGATCACTGGGGTCTTGGTTTAGAAAAAAAAAATCACTGCTATTCGGTTCTGTGAAAGCTGTGGTTCATCCTTTTTGAAGTTGCTTTTTGTTGATTTCTGTTGCCACGTGACTGCAGTTGTTGTTTTTATCAAAGTTCATAGTTGATTCGTGTGATACTCAACCGAGAGCCATCTGTCCAATTGTCATCCCAATGCTTGAGCTGTGCGTAAGAGCTCCCCACAAACCGGTTCGTGACTTCCAAGCTTGACCGACCAATTGGGGCAAGATTCAGTGGATTCAAATTTGAAAGAACAATCTTGCAATATTAGGTTAGTTTCCTATCTTGAACTTCGTGATATTTACTTGCCTTGTTCGAAAGCTTTGCATATCTAGGCATGCCTCGGAATATTCATGAAATATTTTGCACAACTTGTTGATTGAATTTGCATATCTGAAAAATTGCACTTCTAGTTAGAATATTGTATTGCCTTGACCGAAAGATTGCATGTTAAGTTTGGAAATCGAAAATTCTGAATATATCTTGTAATATATCTTGTGTCTAAACTTGGAAGGATTGCCATTCAATGTGAATATTTCAGAATCTTTGTGATAATCTTGTGATAATTGAAATTCTCTGAAGATACTCAAAGATACCTAAAAATATTTCAAGATGTGATCGATTAGGAAAATTTCCTAATCCGCAACCGCATACGTGGAAATAAGTCGATCTATTAGGCTTTAAATAGAATTATTTTCATAGCGGGTATTTCAAATTTTAGGGGTCAATCTATCAGGCTTTAGATCGAAACTTAATTCGAAAGAAATAGCGGTAATTATCTTCTAATTTTTGCAACTTGAATTCTAAATATCATCCATAAAAAAAATCATAAAAAATCTAAAAATTCAAAAAAAAAAAAATCCTTGGCGATTCATCTTTTAATTTCATTTCACAAAATCTCAGAAAATTCAAAAAAAAAAAAAATTAGCAAGATATGATTTCTTAAAAATCACATCTCATCACTTTTAGAAAGATAGGATTTTCTAGAAATCTTATCTAATGGATTGCTTTTAAAGAATAAAATCTTTTTGAATCTATCTTAACTTTTAAAAGATGTAGGCATATGGTAAAAATATTTTCTTAAAATTTTGGGGAATTAATGCAAGTTAAATCCGAAAATTATAAGTCAATCTTGAACCAATTCACCTCATTTTTCATTAATTTTTAATTTCGAAAATCATTTTAAAAATACAAAAAATCCTAAAAAGAAAATCCTAAAAAATTGCACCTTTGAACTTAAAGTCAGAATTCATGAAAATTGCCACATTGAACATTTTTCATAAAACTGGTACCAAAAGGGCATTAATTTAAAAAAATTAATATAACCAAGTCCCGAATTTAAAATCTCTGGTTCGTAGAAGTAATTTAGTTCTCCCACTAATTTACTTAGGTTTCTAATCGACCTACCAAAAACGATTAGTGGCGGCTTTGAAAAATTAAAAAATATTTTTTCAAGATAATCATTTGAACCATAAGTCACGATTTGGTAGAACTTGGGAGAGTTCGAGCTAAGTTAATTAATTTAATTAATTAATTTGGTAATCCATTAACCTAAAATTGGAAAACTCGATTTTTAGGTCGCGACACTCGCCTACCTCTATTAACACTTCATCCGATAAATTCAACAGGATTAAACTCCTAGCTTTCCTCATTAACACATCCTTTTCAGCATCTCTCATTGTTTCAAGCAACTTAGTCCGGTCCTCCAATACTTCTGCTAAACCTTGAGTTGTTAATAACGCTTCCATCTTGAGGCTCCACAACCCAAAGTTATTCCTCCCATTAAACTTCTCAATTTCTGTTTTCACTCCAAACATAATTGCAATAACAGAATATCCAGATAATAATCAGACAAGCAACAGCCCCAAATCACAATCTAGAAATCTGATCCCAACTCTGATACCAATTATAGAGATATAACGCGAAAACTAACCAGGATCTTGCAAATTAAATCAATGTGAAAAGCCCAGAAAATAACGATGAACGATAAATGACACCAGATATTTACGTGGTTCGGTCCAAATATCGGTAACTACGTCCACGGGGAGAGCCAGCAATATAATCCACTATAATCAGAGAATCGGAGTTACAATCGCACATGCGCTCGAGTATTTCTCGCATCTAGATTAAGCCGAAAGTAAACCCACAAGTAAAATCTCATAATCTCTCGCAGAGTACTCATAGAGAAAACTCACAGAGAAAACAAATACTCGTCTTGTTTGCTCTCAAAACGACTGAGAACGTCTCGTACGTTCTTTATTCCTTCGTGAGGCGGCTCTTTTCTTGTGCGGTTTCTCTGCTTCAAGAAGTCAAAAAAAAAAAAAAAAAAACTCTGCCTTTTATTTATTCCTTTGTGCAGCTTTAAGGAGTCCAAGGAGTTGACCCACTCCTCACAAAGCAACGCAGAGAAATCCACCGTACAAAACAAACGTGAACTCTATTTTGGGCAATAAATATCTTGGATATTATCTCCAAGAAACAAACCTTCATATGAATATATTTCTGGCCTTCAAGAAAAAGGAATTCTAATTCAAAATAAGAAAGTAATCCATTAGAATTTCTTTTTGTTTCTAATAGATTCGATTTAACAAATCGATCTATATCGTTCAATCGGATCGGGTTCCGTAAATGGTTCAAACTCGAGACATTAATTTAACAACGTGAGTGTTGTTGCGCCGTTGCATGCGTGGTGGAGAAACAAGAAAAGGAAGTGGGCACTGGCACAAAGATTGACTGGACCCACGTAGGAGTGGCGAGCACAGGGCTTGCACAAAGGTGCGACGTATTAATAATAGTGAAAACATTTGCTGGATGTAGCCTTACTTTAAAGGCGAATCAGGATAAACCTCGTGTCTTGATTTTTCTTTCTTGCTTTTACGCTCTATTTCATTGTGGTTGCGTGTCGAATCCTAACAAGATAGAGGAGGAAGAGAGAGATGGCGATCCGAGCATATTTTCAATTATTCATGTTTAATTCCACATTAATATATATGTGTCAAGTTGTAATCGGATAAAAGGATGAAAATACGGCTCTATTTGTTTCTTGGAAAATAACTTTCCTGAAAACATTTACCCGATTTTCCAGCATTTGGTTCACGAAAAATAAGCTAATCTACGAAAACACTTTTCGCCCATGGAAAAAAAACCCCTTCAAAAGTGGGGAAAATATTTTCCTCTTCCTTCATGCTTTTTTCCTCCTCTGTTTCACACTTCCTTTCTTCATAATTATTTGTTTACTTTCTTTTCATTTTTTATTTATTTTTTAGAAATTCGAAAATTTTATTTTTTATGGTTTGTTTGTTTTTTCATTTTTTTTTTGTTTTCTCTTGTTTTCTTTTTTGTTTTCTTTTCTCCTTCTTCCTGCTTCCTCCGCCCGCTGCTCCTTTCTCTTTCCTCTGCCAACCACGGACCTCGGCGACGGCTGGCCGTCTGACGATCGGCCATGACGCGAGCCTGCGAGCTCGAGACTCGGGTAATTTCCGCGAAAAGGAAGGAGACTACAGCTACCATTTGTTTATCCCTGTGGGAGTAAGACCGTTGTCACAGCGGGGACCCAGAGCCGCCGCCTTCTCGAGGCTAATTGCGTCATCTGCTTTAATCTCATATTATAGATAATAGAGGGCACATGTGGAAACTAATCAATCTAAAAACAAGCGGTGGGCCACCTAAAAGGAAGGACAAGTGCATGAAAAAGAAAGAGGCGGGCATGACGCCTAAGGGTTACGGTCTCAGAGGTTCGCTACGGCTTAAAATTGATAATAGATATTCAGAAAACCCATTCAAATTTAGAAAATATTTACTTTTATATAAAAAGAACTTAATACACCCTTTTTACATCAAGAGAAAGCTAGCTACTGGGAGACGATAAAAAAGGTACGGGCTCCCTATGACGTACTATGCCGACATCCTGATGCCATCTCACTGCTACATAAAAAAGTCGATGTCGTGCTGTCCCTGCTCAAAAGCCTACATGTACAATGGCTCCTCTAGCTACTCCGACCGTCTACTCCTCGCCACCATCACTACTGCCACTCTCATCGGCTCCAGACGACGAAAAGGGTAAAGGGAGAAAAAGCTGACCTGACAGAACCGCATAGACGGACACGAAATGAAGGGGAATCACCTCATTGTATAACCCCACGTCCACCAGCATCACCATCACGCGCTTGAAGAAAACAATCGAGGGATAGTCAGGTAACTCGTGCTCCTCCCAAAAGACAGAATAACTCAGAGGGCCATAACGGGTAGATAGGGTCACTAGTGAGATCGGCATACCTGCAACTGAAAATATGGGGTCCCCGAAGGATGAGCATATAGGCCAGCAGTAAAATCTCTAATCCAAACAACTAAAATGACTACCGAACTACGGAATCATGCGAGCATCTAATGTAACAACAGAGTAGTCTCAAATATTCACCCACTAGAGTCGAGCAAGACGAGGCGAGGCCACCCCAAGATAATCTTTGAATGTCTCTCTTCGGTTCGTATGACGGCAATTCAACCAGTTCGAACACCAGATGAATCTGTCCCCAACATTCACCTAAAATTAAGTCTTCCTCGTAATTCCTTATCATCTCTAGTTATACAGCCTCCTCCTTCGCCATTTACACAAGCCGAATCCCTATGGCTCATCGACGCCTCAACTTGCCGGAACTAGTCCCAATTCGTTCGCGCATCTCGGCTACCCAAGTACACCACTCCTCAATTCTCATCTTGAAATTCCACATGAGATTCCCTCGACCAACCACTCTATCACGGGATTGCACCACGGTCCATACGGCTCCCCCAGGCGATCACTCTATCACGTATCACTGCCCCGGTTCCACTTGATTCGACGTCGGCAACTACGATCAACCCCTGAAAAAGAACTACCCATAACCTAGAGAACTCGGTTTAGCTATCGACTCCAACATGCATCATTGTCCCCTAAGCTTTGCACGTACGCACCAAGTTCGAGAGAGCGTTTCCAAACCAATCTAACGAACTCAGATCCACAACCAATAGGCAGTTTAGTGGAAGGGATTAGAGGACTACTTGCCTTAAAATCAAGTCCGAAGAAGAGTTGAGCTCAATCAACGTTGGACAAGCCGCAGCCTCCCCTTTTTCCTTCTCAGTGCCACGTGGTTCTGGAGGAGACTGTGCGATGGGCAACTACGGCGGCGGTGGAGCTGGGGTGATGGGCTGAGGGGCTATCGTCACCGGCGTCGAGTGGTGGCGTTGCCAGCCCTTGCTCCACGAAGACGAACTCGGGCGAAGGAGATGCCGAGCGAGAGAGATGAAGGAAATGAGGGAGGGGGCGCGGCAGACTCCACGAGGTTCGGTGGGGAGGGGGAGGTCTTCGCGTGAATCTTAAGGAGGAAGAGAGAGTGAGAGTGGGATGAGTTTGTAGTGGGGGAGAGAAAATCTTAGTGGCCGGCGAGATTATGGCCGAGTGAGGTTTCGCAGTCGTATCACCATTCAAATTCGCGTCCAGAAACTCTTGCACCGTACTTCAAATAGAATACGCCAATAGTCTACTAAAATTGTCACGCCCAACTTTAGTATTAAGCTAAAAATCTTTAGAAGTTCAATTGTGGCATTGATTAATCCGTTCGCAGAAATTTAGGCCGTCATAGTCCAATAGAGGAAGAGGGTGAAAATCGAGAAGAGGCTCGGGACGTGAGTGTTGTGGCGACGTTGCATGTGTGGTGGAAAAACAAGAGAAGGAAGTGGGCACGAGCACAAAGATTAACTGGACCCACGTAGGAGTGGCGAGCGCGGGGCTCGCCGGCCTCGAGCGAGCCCGAGATTGCCAAGACTAGCCGAGCCTCACACTCGCGCCACGGCGATTGGCCTAAACCAGAAGGAAAAAAATAAAAAAGAAAATCAAAATTTTATTAAAATGAATTCATGGAGGAAAATCAAATCCGATTTTTCATGCCAAATGACTGAAAATATTTTCCGAGTCTTTTTCATAGTTTAGTCAAATACCGAAAAATATTGTCATTTTTCTGAAAAATAACTTTTTGGAAAACATTTTTCGAAAACTTCTCATTTTCCGCGAAACAAACGGAGCCTACGTATCACGTCAACTAACTCATGATGTGGTGGGAAGATACCACCGAATATTTGCTCCCTTCGTGACGCAGCGAAGGGTTGGAATGCGAGAATTTTTTATATTTTTTTTTGGGTTTTATTGAACATTTCATATATGTGGCAAGTGAAAGAAATTTAACGTTCTGACCAAAAAAAAAAAAGAAATCTAACGGCTCATTATAAAAAAAAAAAAATCAAGTTATATCGATATATGTAATGGGATTGATGTTACATAGCTGCGCAATCATTTAACGTATGGACGAATGTAAGAGATTGCTAAAATTAAGGGTTGATGCAATCGAAGACACGGGACTATTTCTCGTGCTTGATGATAGTATTAGCGCCGTCTGTTGATTAATCCTAGATGACAAACTTCATTTTTGTTTTGTTTTAGGTGGCTGGGGGGATTCTTCCTCTTACTCCATCGCATATTCCCAACCAATTAAAAGATAAACATAAGTATGTACTATGATCCATTAAGATAATCAAGTGGGCCCTATTGAATATATGAGCTACTCTATTAGACAATGCTCAATAATTTCATTAAGTTTTTGTTTCTTAATCCAATTACACCATCAATGATTAAGTTTATTTATAGAGTACTCCTAACAAATGTTGCGTCACATTTATTGAGGATATGTACTAACAACGGTTTTGTTAAGACCGTATGGTTACCAACATACCGACCACGGGTCGATACTTTAGATCGCGAATCGTACGGCACTTGCACCTTGATTTGCTTAATTGGTCCAAGCAAGCCTTATTTTCTCTCACTCGCAAATTCTCATGAAGGTGCGATTGTTTCATTGGAAATTTCATAATGATGGAAAATAATTCACATAAAAGTCATTTTCAAGAAAAATTGTTAATTTTCATTTATTTGGTGATTTAAGAAAAATGATTTCTTTTTTGCTAGAAGAGAAAACCGTTTTCCTACGATTTAAGCTTGTTATTTTCGGTCCATTGAAAATGTTTTTCATATAGATTCATTAGTTTCCGTTATCCAAAATTAGAAAAGTCTGAAAAGCAATTTTTTTGAATGAGTTTTTGTTCAAACGGCCAAGATCAATGGAAAGTCTCCAGATTACAAGTGCTTTAAATTACCATATTATCCTTAAATCTATGATCAGTTAGTCCAGTTACGGAGGACGCAAACTGATCATTAAGGCTGGGCCCCACCCCGTTCGCCATCTTCGGATTGTTCGTACGTTTGAACATCGTGCCACTCACATCTTCCCCACCACCGCACCGCACCGCCCCACACTGTGAATCTGATGTTGGACGCATTCGTAGTGGGGGGTCAGCATCAGGTGCGTCCGCCATCGAGCCCCAAGGACCACTCGCCGGATCACACGTGTCCGAAAGAACTCGCGCGCGCATCCGGTTACAGAGCACAGCTCTCGCGCAGCGCATCTACCTTCGCATTTAGCATCTCGCCTCTCGATTCTCGGCATCTTCCATCAGATCCCTCCTCCCACTTGCTCCATCCGACGGCTCGCGTCCCTCGCCCCTTCTCCCCTCTGCACCGTATAAATACCCGCCTTCCCTCCCACGCGAACCTCGTGCTCATCGCTCATCATCATCTTCTTCACTCATTCACTCACACAAAGAGAGAAAAAAAAACCAACCTCGCGGGGGGCTCGGCGACCGAGAAAGAGACAGCGATGAACGACGCCATAGAATCCAGGGTCGAGGCGCTCGCGTTCCAGTACGTGGGCTTGGGGCTGTTCACGGTGGTCAACAACCTCTGGACGCTGGTGGCCGTCGTGACCGCCGCCGTCAGCGTGTGGAGCATCAGGGCCGCCGCCGGCTCCTCCACCGTCCGCCGCCGTCGCCAGCCCAAGCCCGCCCCGCCGTGCGGCGACGGCGGCTCGATCGGCAGGCCCGATGGGCGCGGGCCGATCCCGGAGCGGCGGCCGGCCGATGCCGCAGAGGAATCCGCACCGGCCGCACTCGACCATTCGAGCGCGACCTCGACGTCGGCGGATTATCCCAGCAGCGATCTGGGAGACGGCGTGACGAAAGGGAGGAGGAAGTTCACGGCCTATTACAAGGACGACGGCGGATGCGAGCGCGGGGGGGCGGCGGCGGCGGAAGAGGAGGAGGAAGCCGGGGAGGGCGGTTCTTGCGGGGGAGGAGAGTGGTGGGAGAGCTGGGAGAGGGTGTTGAAGGCGAGGAACGGGGAGATGTCGTGGTACCGGTGTCAGGACACGGGGGTGATAAACGGGGCCGTGGTGCGGCTGTGGGACGAGAGCAGATGCGGGAGCGGAAGGATAGACGGCTCCCACTGCGCCGTGTGGTAGGTGTAGTAGGGGTAGAGTCAGAAGCTGCCGTAGCCGGTGGCTCTTGCAATAATAGCTCGGTGGTTCAGGATCAGGAGTGTGGATTTTTATTTTTTGGGATGTTTGAGGTTGTAATTGTATATAGCTTTGTTGGTTAGAACAGCCAAAAACCAGAGACGACATGAATGCAATACTCTCGAGTTGCAGATTCTGTTCTTGCTCTCTCATTTTACAGTTTCTCTCTTCGATCCTGGGCATGCGTGAGCAGATCGATCCTCTTTGAATTCGTGTTGTAGATCAGCCAAAGACCAGATCCTGGGCATTTTGAGGTTGTAATTGTATATAACTTTGTTGGTTAGAACAGCCAAAAACCAGAGACGACATGAATGCAATACTCTCGAGTTGCAGCTTCTGTTCTTGCTCTCATTTAACAGTTTCTCTTCGATCCTGGGCATTTTGAACTCGGGTTGCAGATCGGAGATCAATGAATCCACCATTTAAAGAACTGTTTGGAGAGGATTAAACTGATGTTTCGAAATTAAAAATTGAATTTTGTCAACACTCTGGATGAAAAAACAGAAAAAAAGAAAAAAACAAGAAAATCATGGCACCTATATAAGAAAAACCAAACTCTCCCCAAGAATTCTCGCGCATACCCACCATCAGATTCTTCTTCTTCTTCTTCTTCTGCTTCAACTGCATAAAGAGGTCCGCAGAGATGGAGGCAGCTACAGAGATCGTAGGGAACAGGAAGGCATGTGCTGTTATTGGGAGGGGACTGACTGCTTTGCTGGTCAAGCTTTCGCTTGAAAAGGGCTGAATCGGCTGATCTCCATCTGTCTTGTCTGTTGGCTCCGGGGAATACTCCGTTTCCTGGCATATTCCTTGGTTGATTGCCGATGGACCCCCCCATTTGTTTGGGAATCCCAGTTTCCCCCCCCCCCCAAACTTTTGCCAATTCATCCTCAGATGAAAGTGAAACCAAGTTCTTCCGATTAGCTCAATCATCTGAACAGGCCGACTCGGGGTTGTCATTGCAATAGTTCCGACTTTTGCCAATAGAATTGGCCGCGATGTCGCTCCGACTGGACTGCGTTTTAGTAATATGGGAGCGGTTTTAGGAGAAGCTTTTCCATTACTTTTGCTGCACTTATTATATCTCATCATCTATTAACTTAAAAGTGCCCATAAAATGCTTGTCAAATACCCAAAGAGCGAAAATGTATTTATTTTTAGTGCACCGTTTCTCGTGTGTTACGTATAATCAGTGCACTAAAAATCGAAATATTTTCCTTATTATGCATGGTTAAAGAAAGCACTCAGAGCATCCGCTGATATTTAATATGACCTCATTTCCGTATTAATTAGATTGCCCTCAACTTACAATTTGCGACGTTTTCTTTTTCTTTTCTTTTTTTTGGTTTATTGCGAAAATCCTCGAATATCTTTGGCGATGGAAAGTGCAACAAATGGCGTCTTCAAGCTGTGCGATTATTTTTGTTAATCCAATCAACCAAAAAAAAAAGGGGGGGGGGGGGGGGGCATTTGTACTTGCTTCGACACTATACTAATAAGACGTGGTCGAAGGCAATTTTGACGGACATGAATTCCTAATTCTTGCCAAACAGTAGTTCGGAAGATGCCGGTGTTTTGTTGCATCGCACATGCTTTGATGAGACTAGCTACTTAGGTTGCCCACCTAACGCTCGTGCTGCATCTAAACAAGGGATATTAGGACGTTACTTTTACTTAAGCGCACCGCTATTGACCCTAAATTGTGCTTCCATGGAGCACAAGCAAAAGCTTACATGGTCGGGAAAAACAAAAAATTTGTTTGGACTTGAATCTATAGATTGGACACGATTTGATCGATATGATCGTGTAGATCTCATAAGTTGAGCTCACGCAGGACTCACGTGATTAACGGCCGAGATTGATTTGTTTCATGTGGATTCGGGTCCAGACAACCGTCGCCTCTTCGGAACTCTCGTGATTAATGACTGAGATGGACCCATTTCATGTGGATTTGGGTACTGGCAGGCAGCTGTCACCTGACCTCCGCAATAACCTCACCACAGCAGCAAGACAACCACACACACACGGGGGTAAGATCGACCGGTTTCACGTGGACTCGGGTCCAGGCAACTCTCGCCTCCACAATTCCCTCACACTACATGAGGACAACTACACAGGCGTACCCAGAAAGGGACCATCGGAGATTTGTCTGTCCTCGCACCGAGGACGTTGGCGCTAGGCATGGCCACGGGCCGGCTTGGGCCTGGAACTGGCCCAGGTCAAACCCGTAATCGGCCCGTTGACCTGGCCGACGGTTCCAAACTGGAACCGGCCCGTGCCATATGGGCCCGGTTACGGTTCCTCCCACGACTAAACGGAAAAATCCGGGCCAAAAATAATATAAAAAAAAAAGGGGAAAGAGCCGTAACCGGAATTCATTATTTTCTTTAAAATAATTTCATAATTTATTATTTTCTTTTATTCGCACCGAGGACGTTGGCGCCACGCAAAACTCGGCTTCCGGGCATTCTCACTCAATGCACCCACCAAAACGTCAGGTATCCACACTTTGGCAATCACAATGAACATTCGTGGGCTACATCGTCTTTCGCGGGACGCCACAAAACGAGGGCCAAACCAAAGCAATGGCGGCCATCAGACGAGATTGAGGGACCACGGGGCTTGTCATTAGTCTCACCCACGTGATAATCTTCGACCAATGTCCAGTCTCTGTCCTCACTTGCATTTCTCAGCAACATCGCCCATCGTAATTAACCATATATCCCGCTGTCATTGGAGGATTTGCCCCTTCCTTGTCGTTTTCGTTCGTGTCTGGTTCAAAATTAAGCAGCCGGACGGGACATGGACTTTCGATTAGCTTTCGAGCAGGGGGATGAGGATCTTTGACCTTTCGGTTCGTTTGGGCTTTCGGAATATCCGTTTCGCGTTTGGTATGAGCCATTCGTGTTCGATTTGCAATCGTCTGTTCTAGGTTTAAATCTTGAGTTCGAATTGCGGTATTCATCTAGGGAAAGTACAACCCCCGTGTACTTGTATGATTATTTGGGAAAAATAACCTAAGAAGTCCTAAACATATTGTACGACGGCCAATTCAGCTTAAACATTTCAATGGCCGACTTATAATCCTAACATTTTGATAATGATTTGCCAAGTAAATCCTAAACCTTTTAACGATTTGCCAAATTAATCCTTCCGACAATTTTGGCAGAAAATCGCTGATTATGACGGTCTGATTTTTGGCCAAAACTGATCGGAATGACTAAATTGATAAATTGTTGAGACTGAATTGACAAGTTTTCAAAAGATATGACTAAATTTGCATAATTAAAATGTCTAGAATTGAATTGGTAAGTTATCAAAAGGTTTAGTACTAAATTAGCACTAAGAATTGGTCGTCGTAAAATGAGTTTTTGGACAATTTTTCCTAATTATCGGCGTGCTTTGAGATGAAAGCGATTCATCCTATAAAATGGAGCTCGGTTTAGTGTCTAAAAAGCCACCATTTGCCAATAATTGTTTAAGGCGTCTTTTGAATAGAAACTAACTTATTGCTTCTCACCACGTGACGACCCTAGTATTTCCAGAAGGCCCATTTTGAGTGGCTGTATGAAATCTTTCGTTCCATATTGCCTGTCGTCGTGGCCCCACCACCCATTTGACAACTAATGGTGTAAAATGGGCCTGGCTCAACACGGCCCAGCCTGCTACGGGCCTCGTCGCGTTGGCCTATGAGGTTCGAGGCCCGTGCTGGACAATCGTGCCCCGGGCCCATGGATCGTGACGGTTCGGCCCGACACATGCCATTTTTTCCCAGTTATTTGTGTCCCAAAGGGCCCAAGCATGGCCCGCTACATTCGCCAATTGCCATTGATTGAGCCCCAAAAAGTTGGGCCTCGTGACTGGTTTAGTTGGACTGGGCCTAGCAATGCGGTCGAGCCTTTGCTCAAGCCCATTTGATAAACCCTAAGTTTTTCAGTCATCATCGTCTCCCATCCCACTCCCACCGACTAAGGTTTTTCCCTCAATCCGCCACTAAACTCCGAGCTCCGCTGCCCCCGACGCTCGAGTTCGCCTCTCCGCCAACCATGGAGGGCATCGAGTTCGACGCGGCGTCGCCACCTCCCCACATCTCCGCCCTCGAGGACGACTTCTGCAGCTCGATCCTCGCCCGCTTCGCCGGCTCCACGCAGGACGACCACCAGCACCTCTGCGCCGTGGTTGGCGCCATGTCCCAGGAGCTCAAGGACCAGAACCTGCCTCGCACTCCGATCGCCTACTTCGGCGCCACCTGCTCGTCGCTCGACAAGCTCCTCTCCGCCTCCCCTGGCCCCGATCCTCAGGGTCATGTCGTTGAGTCGCTGATGACGCTACTTTGCCTGCTATTGCCTACGGTTGCTGCTTCCGTCGTGAGGAAGAGGAGTCAGTATATGTCGGAGCTAGTCCTCAAGGTGGTCCGCGGCGGTTCTTTGCCTCCTGGAGCGGTGGGTTCGGGCTTGAAGTGCGTTTCCCAATTGTTGAGTGTTTCTAAGGACGCGAATTGGTCTAGCGTGGCGCAATTGTACGGAGTTTTGCTCGGTTTTGTGACTGACTCGCACCCGAAGGTGATTTTTGTTTGGCCTCTGTATGACCTTTGGTGATTTAAGATGGTAGTGGGTAGATTTCGACGAGGAAAATGAGGTTATTCATCGAAGGAACGTTGTCTCGTCCAGATGGTTAATATTTTCTATCTGTGTGAACTGGCTTGTGGGTCGAATTTGTTGCTATAGTTGCCTTTTCCATTTCTTTAATTTGCAGTTTTGGGATCGTGAAAGATCAATGCTGGTCTAATAGTTCCCGCTGCAACAATTCCTTGGCAGTTATTGTTAAATTTTTTGTTTTTGTTGATTTATTCCTCAATTCCAGCAACGGTTTCATTAGATTTTATAATTCATTTTTGGTGATTTTACTAGAATTAAGAGTTTAGACTTCTCATCTTATAGTAGGTGGCATTTCGAGAAATGGAAATTTTGAATTTTTCAAATGGTGCAGTCTCTGTCTCTGTGTCATCTCTTATGATGTTCGATACACGAAGCTAAAGTAATGAAAATACTTTTCCTGCTGATGCTCAACAGATAAGAAGGCAATCCCACCTCTGTCTACGGGATGTTTTACAAAGCTTTCACGGGACGCCAGCGGTAGTGCCTGCAAGTGAAGGATTAATGAGCATGTTTGAAAGATTCCTACTGCTTGCTGGTGGATCAAAAGGAGACACTACAGAAGGATCTAGAGGAGCGCAGGAAGTCCTTTACGTTCTCGACTCTTTGAAAGAGTGTCTACCATTCATGTCATTGAAGTATACAAGCAATATTCTTAAGTACTTCAAAACCCTTTTGGAACTTCGCCAGCCCCTTGTTACAAGGCGCATAACAGATGGTTTGAGTGCTCTTTGTCTATATCCAACTTCAGAAGTGTCTCCTGAAGCACTGCTTGATTTATTATGCTCATTAGCTCATTTAGTATCTGCAAGCGAAACATCTGTGGATGGCATGACATTCATTGCTCGTTTACTGGATGCTGGAATGAGAAAAGTTTATTCCTTGAATAGGCAAATATGTGTTGTTAAGCTCCCTCTGATATTCAATGCACTTAGAGGTGAGTCATCAGTTCCAATAGCTCCTCCTCCTCTTTTAAATCAGAAGATATAATAGCTCAATTTGCATTTTGACATGTCTTGGATTTCTTGTTTAAGTCAGTGCTTAGTTTTTTTGTTTGCGAGAGGTAACAAAATGAATGCTATCTCATGTTTCCCTCTTTGCTTTGGTAGAGATTCTGCCATCCGAGCATGAGGAAGCCATATTTGCTTCAGCAGAAACATTCAAGAGGCTCATAGACTATTGCATCGATGAAGATTTGATCAATCAGGGAGTGGAGCAGATCAAGATACATGAAGACGCAGAATCAAGAAAGTCTGGACCCACTTGCATCGAAAGAATTTGTGTGACTATTGAGAGTTCGCTGGATTATCGTTTTAGTGCTGTCTGGGACGTAGCCTTCCAAATTATTTCAGCTACTTTTAAAAAATTAGGTATTCTTTCTCTCTCTCTCTAGCTGAACCGAGATGTTCATCTTCCGAGGCTCTGTTATAATTTAATATACTGAAAATTGTATAAATTGTAACAGGGTGACTTCTTAGCATCATTTAAAGTTGATGTAGTTTTCTAGTCCTACAATCCTAAGAAATTATGATTATTCTAAGCAGTACAGTGGTAAACTTGTTTTGTCAACTCTCTCATCTCCCATGGTTTGTGTTTCTTTGTTATATGCTGGAATAATCTAAATGAGTTCCATTCTCGCCTTCCATTGTGTATGCTGGGCTCGCCTAAAAGATCTGTTGTTACTTTTTCTTGTAAACAAGCTTCCCAAAATTCGAAAACTTTTCTTTATCAGGAAATAATGCTTCTTATCTTCTGAGAGGAACGCTTAAGAGCTTGGGAGACATACAGAAGTTGCCTGATGAAGATTTTCCTTACAGGAAACAGGTATGTTTTTATTTAACTGCAGCTGTTACTCGGCAGAACTCTTTCTAGATTATGTAGGTCCCTTCATGATGCATTTCAGCTTACGCTCCCATTTGGGGATGTTGATATTTTGGGGAGTTGCATGCTTCTCTATTCTAGTTGCAATTCTGTGTTCTAAGCAAAAGTCTCGGCAGTTTCCTTGGCAAGCTGTCACCTTTCACCTGTTGGGTTATTGGTATTTTGAAAGGATTGTGGAACGAATGCGATAATCTGATTTCGCATATTTTTGGAATTTAATTTTCTCAACTGGAAATGCACATCCCATGAACATTTACTTGTGCTCTCTCTCTCTCTCTCTCTCCGTGTCTGTGTGTGCGTGTGTCAGATATCAATAAATTATTTGTGAATCTGTATGCAGTCGACTATCAGTTCAATTTTATATTCGCAATCCGATTTGAGCTGGTGAGCGGTCCAGTGCTTCCAGAAATTTAATGGGAATGAATTGTATTTAGGATTTCCACTTGAGATTTATACTTGGTTGATTGTCGCTTCTGTTCTCGTTCAAACAAAGTATTGTTAATTCTGATTTTTGCCTGTTGACTTATAAATGCGGTTGTGGTGTAGTTGCATGAATGTGTTGGATTGGCAGTTGTCGCCCTTGGTCCTGAAATGTTTTTAAGCCTTCTCCCCCTCAACTTGGAGTCTGATGACCTATCTGAGGTGAATGTCTGGCTCCTCCCAGTTTTGAAGCAGTACACTGTAGGTGCCCACTTGAGCTATTTCATGGACTCAGTTCTGGATTCAGTTGGTCTAATAAAACAGAAAGCACGTAAGGTATGGATCTAGAGCTCAGTTCAAACATTTGCTGCCTCTAATTTGTTCTGTTAGTTACACATGACTTTTGCCAGCTTGAGCTAGAAGGAAGAGTCTTTTCAGCTAGAAGTGCAGATGCCCTTGTATACTCTTTATGGTCCCTGTTGCCATCGTTTTGCAACTATGCTGTGGATACAGCTGAAAGTTTGAAAGACTTGGAGAATGCATTATGCAGAGCTCTTCGTGAAGAACCTGATGTTCGTGGTGTAATATGTTCCAGCCTGCAGCTACTCATTGATCAGAATAAAAGGGTTTTAAATGAAAATGATGAATCTTCAGGCACTGAGTTTGGTACATCTGCAGAGAAAGCTGTGTATCGTTACACTCTGCAGGTTGCCACTGATAATTTGAGTGTGCTGAGGTCATCTGCTCGTGAATTTCTGTCAGTTTTGTCTGGAATCTTTCTGAATTCCAAAAAAGATGACGGTGGCTGTTTACAGGTACTATAACTTTTCTTGTTTAGTTAGATCTAATGAACTGTGTGCCTCCATGTGCATTGAATGAGCTTTTACTAAAAAATAGTATGAGCTAAGCATGTTTGTGTACTATTTACCTAAGAAATGGTCCTGGTTCTAGTATTTGATGAAAACTGTGCTATGAGATTCGTAACAAGTCTTGCCAAGTTTTGTTCTGAAACCAGTGTGTTGTTTGGCGCTGTCATTAGATGGGTTGATACTTGATAGTGACTTATTTGCACTCTATGCAGTCTACAATTGCTGCATTGTCTTCAATAGCAGATAAAGCAGTAATATCAAGGCTATATAAAAGTACAATGCAGAAGCTACTGAAAGTTACTCTGGAAGCTGGGAAAGTGCGCAATTCTAGAAAGCCAAACTCCATGGGAAGTGATGATTTATCCAATGAAAGTTCACCTTCTGTTCTTCGGTCCGTCCTTCACTTCACTCTAGTTCATGTGTTTTTTCACAGCTTGTGTTTAGTTGCGTCAGTTTGATGTTATTCCTTTTTCCTGTATGCATCTGTAATCTTTCAGCCAAAATGAATGCAGATGCTGGATTCACTGAGAAATTAGCTTTTCGGTCACAATATGTGCAGGGGAAAGCTATTTGACTTGGCTGCTTCTCTTTTGCCTGGACTGAATGTTGCAGAGGTCGATGTTCTGTTTAAAGCTATACAGCCAGCATTGCAGGTTAGACAGTGAATCTACCTAGTTATGTTATTCCTTGTTTTACTCAAGATGATTTGAACAACAGACTGCCGGTCGAGGTAACAAAATCTGAGGCTTCATTGCAGGATGCAGACGGTGTTATCCAGAAGAAGGCGTTCAAAGTTCTTTCAGTAATGCTTAAGGTACTTATTTCTTTGGTTCGGTCTTGATCACATCAGTGCTATTGATTATATCTGCATCTTTCCATTGAATCATGATGAAGTTTGATAATGCATGGGATGGAACGGGATTGAATTCATCGTTGGCAGCAAGACAGTTTATGCATATCGAAACCCAGACTCCAAGTCCTAATTGGTTGACTCTTCTTTTACCTGCTTAAAAAAAAAAACACAATTCCTTTTGTGCGTTTTATTTGAATCTATGAACGAAAGGTATCAGGAGCCCTGTTTGAAATACTTAATCTGACTCCCTAGCTTGATAATTGTGAGTTTTTGTGGTGTTTAGCTTTTATTTCACAAACATTGGCTGTGTTACTCACAATTTTGTTGTGTTTTCTGTTTTTCCAAGAATGATGAAAGGTTTCTTTCATCGAAGCTCGAGGAGTTGCTGAAGCTTATGGTCGAAGTGCTACCAACATGTCATTTTTCAGCAAAACGACATAGGCTTGAATGCTTGTACTTTCTTATAGTTCATCTTTCTAAGGTTGAAACTCTAGCTCTTCCGTTGATTACGTACGATAAAACCTTCTTGTCTTATTCAAACATTTCGGGTCGTTTTATTCAAAAACCCAATTCTGAAATCCCTTCTAGTCTTATAAGTGACCTGCCTATCCTCGCCATCACTACTTCTCCCAATCCCAACTATCCTCTTACCTATTGGAATAGAATATCTATATAGATGGATTTGGAGTTGATCAAACTTTGGTGTCATGAAGGACTGCGAGATGCCTTGTCCCTCTGAGTACTCCGCCATAAAGTCCCCCAAGTCCAATAAGGTGGTAGAAACAGCAGTTGCGGCGCTTTACTAATAACATAAATCTCCTTTGAGATCGCTTCGACTGATCACACTAGAAAGTAAGTGTCCCCAGAAGTTGAGTCAGGAAGAGCTCCTCAAGATGTGCACGAACAACTTCAGGCACGACTTGTCGTCGATACTCCTGCCCAAAACCTTGTTGGAAGGGGGATTCGACAACAAGTGCACTAAAGCTCACGATGTGGAAGCACATCTTAGCAAACGGAGGCATCCTACGAAGTACTTGAAAGTCATTCCATTACCTTATTAACAAAGTATAAAATCTTTCACTTCTGAATCCCAAACAATTATACAAGTTAAGAATTTGCGTTTGATATAATTGGTAGAAATGATCAAGCAGTGAGATTTATTTTGACTCTTTCTCGATGCTTTGAATAGTATCCTTTCATTGGTTAAAATACTTAAAAAGTCTTCCTTGTTTGTAGGATGGTTCAGACAAAACCAAACCTGAGATCGTTTGTTCGTTCTTAACTGAGATAATATTAGCATTGAAAGAGGTACTTTATGTTGACTAAGTTTATTTCTTTTGTTACTCTATATGATATATCTGCTGTTCTTTTTTTTTTTATTGATTTCATCAGGTTCCTGATAAGATGCTTATTAGAATATATTTTGCCTTTACAGGCTAACAAGAAGACAAGAAACAGGGCATATGACATCCTTGTGGAAATTGGGCATGCATGTGGTGATGAAGAAAAGGGTGGAAGAAAGGAGAACTTGCTTCAATTTTTTAACATGGTTTGTAGTTTATCTGGTTATTGATTGCTGACATTCTAAGTTGACATATGTGCTAAGTGCCAGTTTTCTGGCCACATTTTATATGTCCAGCTTCTGTTGATGTTGCCTTCTGTCTGGGAATATTGGTTCTGAAAATTGAGCAAGTATTAGTAATGATTAGTACTTACTCTTTAGCTATGCTATTGGAGCAGGTAGCTGGAGGGTTGGCAGGTGAAACTCCTCATATGATCAGTGCTGCAGCGAAAGGCTTGGCTCGCTTGGCTTATGAGTTCACAGATCTTGTCTCAACTGCATACAATGTTCTTCCTTCCACATTTCTTCTTCTTCAGAGAAAGAACAGAGAAATAATTAAGGTAAGTTCCGTTCTATGTTTGTGTGGATGTTGGTTTACTGTAATTGCGAGTGATTTGCTTCATGGAATCCGTTTACTTATGCAGGCAAATTTAGGTCTTCTGAAGGTACTGGTTGCCAAATCTCAAGTTGATCGGTTGCAAATGCACTTGGGGAGCATGGTGGAAGGCTTGTTGAAGTGGCAAGATAACACAAAAACTCATTTTAAATCCAAGGTTTCAAATTATCTCTTTTTTTCTTAAACTAAGTTGTGTCTTATGCTGCAAGGTTTTTGTTGTTCTTTAGTCATATGTTTCCTCTGTTCTATATTTTCTTGGAAGAAGCAGGCTTTCTTCTTTTCTGAAGTGTGTTACTATTTCTGGAGTTCTTCTGATCTGCTGAAGCTAGGAATCCTTTTCCTTAAAGTTGCTTGGTGTTATAGAGGTTTAAGGTTTCATGTTCAGAGGAATGTTTTTACCTTACTAAAGAAGCTACTATCATCAATTTGACTGTCGAAAAATGTTAATATGAATTTCACATTGATGTCAAACCATATGTTTTCGTTCTTCCATATGTAGGTAGCTGCTTAATAAGGGATATAAGTGTAGAGGTATAATGGGGCTGCAGCTGCTTTTTCCTGCTGCAGTTCTTTCAGTCCTTCAATTTTCCCTTTTCATCCTTTGCTTTTTCTTTTCTGCTGTTGAATCATTGAAGAAGTTTGTCTCTGGCAATCTATTTGATGGCCAGATCCAGCATCATTGTTTGGTGTTTATCTGATTACTGCAATACTGGGGAAATCTCGCCCCATCATGCTGCGGGTGAGCTATTAACTGATATTACTGCAAGGCTTGATTCTTCTGCTTACTATTTTTCAATAGGTTAAAGTCCTCCTGGAAATGCTAGTCAAGAAATGTGGCTTGGATGCTGTAAAGGCTGTAATGCCTGAAGAACACATGAAACTCCTTACTAATATAAGAAAGGTACTTTTATCATCTTCCTGTAGAATTCTATGAAGTGTCCTCTGAAATTTTTGCTAACCATTTCTCCAATGTAGATCAAGGAGCGAAAGGAGAGGAAACGTGCTTCTAATTCAGAGGAAAGTAGGTCTCATTTGTCAAAAGCCACCACATCCAGGTGTCTGTCTCCCTCTCTCAAATGCTCACAAATTCAGATTGGTGGATTATCTGTTTACATTTTCTGCATGTCACATTGTCACTTCTGTATTGACTTTGCTTGGATAAAAAGGTGTCGTATGACCGCATAGGATTGCTATGACTCTTCTTTTCCCCTTTTCATTTTCTTTTTTCTTTTTTTTTTTTCGGCGGGGGGATTAACTACATAGGTCTGTTTCATATCTTGCCACTTTCTGAATGAATCATCTTCTGGATCACGATCCCCAAGAGTTAATCCTTTAGAGTGAGTATGTAAATGTGTTTAGTTGCCCCCTCTCTCTCTCTCTCACTCACACACACACACACTCAAAAGCGAGGGCACAGGCATGTGCAATCATCCTATGTTCAGCTTTCGTAAGACTTTCCGTTGAGCATCATCCTGCACTCTTGTTCAGACCTCTGCTATCTCCAGCATGACTAAGAGAGGAATAAGGTATACCCATAATTGTCTAGGGCCTTCGAATCAAAAAAATCCTCAAGCCTAATTCTTAAGGACATCCTAGTTTATTGTTTTTTCCCTAATTAATTCTGGAAAGGATGCTTGGGTTCTGTAAGACATACCGTATCAGGCTGGACTAGTAAATGAATTATAATTATACATGACTATGGATGTTTAAAATTTCCCTCTCTCTCTCTCTCTCTCATGCTGATTATATATGCGTGCTTTGAACTATGTGCAATTGGAAAGATTGAAGCAGCAGCCAGCAAGCTCAGACTAGCCTTATGCCTCTTATTTTCTGGCTGATGATTACCATGCTTTAGTCCAACAAATCTGCAAACATAAATGGAGATGCATGAGACATCTAGTACAGATCTAGATCAGTTGCCCCCTTTACATTGTTTTAGCACATCCATCGGAATTATTAATTCTGCTAATCCTGCTCTCTCTATCTCCCTCATCAGGCTTAGCAGATGGAATCATACAAAGATATTTTCTGATTCTGGTGGTGAAGAAAGCACGTATGGTGAGACTGATTATATGGACGGTGAGACAAATATTGGCAGACGGAGCAGGGCTTCCGCATTGTTAAAGTCAAAGGCTACTTCATTACGGTGGGTACTTGATGCTGCACTCCTGCAAAAATTTTATGCATGCGTTTTAGGTAGGCGAGACATTTCTGCTCAAAATATTAGCAACTTGTGCATATTTGAGCCAGACAGGAGGAAGGTTTTCCTCATTCATGCACATCTCATTTCACTAATCTTTTTGAAGAGCTTTCTGTTACACTGTTCGATGAACTACTTTGTTTATTTTGCTGAAAAATAGGAACCATTTGCCTCATGGATACGTCTCGTTTTACTTGTACTGTTGAAGAGCTTTCTTTAGACTGTCCGATGAATTACATAGTTTATTCTGCTGAATTAATATTGTAAGACATACAAACAGCTCTCATCCAATTATTGGACTCATACAAATGCTCAATTTGTCTAGGTCCAAGAGATCGCATAGATCTGCCAAGAGCCTGCCAGAAGACCTTATGGGCCAATTGGAGGACGAACCTCTAGATTTGCTTGATCGGCAGAAAATGAGGTCAGCACTTAGAGGATCTCAGCAAGGCAAACGGAAGGCAGAGTCAGATGATGACCTAGAGATAGACTCCGAAGGTCGTCTAGTCATCCACGTGGGAGAGAGGTCAACGAAGTCCTCGGCAGCTCACCCAGATTCAGATTCCAGGAGTGAAGCTGGTAGTTATCTTTCCATGGACTCTTCAAGGAAAGCCCAGAAGCGTAGAAAGATGTCAGAATCGGGCTGGGCTTACACAGGGAATGAGTATGCTAGTAAAAAAGCTCGTGGAGACTTGAAGAGGAAGGACAAGCTTGAGCCCTATGCCTACTGGCCTCTCGATCGTAAGATGATGAGCCGGAGACCAGAGCATCGGGCAGCAGCGAGGAGAGGAATGGCAAGCGTCGTGAAGATGACGAAAATGCTTGAAGGAAAGAGTGCCTCGAGCGCGCTCTCCCTTAAAAGCACTAAGTTCAAAAAGAGGGGAAATAAAGCAGGCAAAAAGAAAGGCAAGTGATTAGAGAAACTGTGACAATGTCCAGCATATTGGACACATTTGGATGCTTGTGATTGTGTGAATTAGTGCGTAGAAAATTGCGAGGTACCTGGTGCTAGAATCAATAGACCAATTGGTTTATGGTGCAGTTTTTCTGTACATATAATGTTATTACAGATGTAATAGACTGAGCAATTTTGTTGGTACAGTTCTTAAACCACCTAAGCATCTGTCAGCTGCATCCTGAACATTTGGTTTGCCCATGTTGGTCCCCTCTGTAATGAATTTGTTCTTCTTTATGTTCAAAATGCGAAAGACCCTAACATCCTACTCGAATGTGTAGCAGGCGGCCTGAGGGGCTGCTTGGGGATTTGAACATCTTTTTCACTTTGGACTTCTTTGTGGCAGACACATTCTGTTCATTTTCACGCCAATGTCCATATTTTCCCTAGAACACGTATATCCTCAAGTGTTCCATCATCCTTCCTACTCACCATCGGCATCCCATTAACCAATGAGAAAAGCATTGAAAGAAGGGGGGCAAGAAAATTTGAAAAAGAACAGAACAGCAGATGGAGCCGAAGAAAACCAAAATAATGGAAGAGAATCGGCGGATGATAACTCGCGAGGAATCGATCTCTGTTACATTCTAGTCTTTCAGTATATGTCTACATAGAAAGAAAGACGAGAAGTTAGCATGGTGTACCTGGCTGCATCATGCATGCCCTAGTGTGGCTACAGATGATTAGCAATAATTCACAATAACAATTTTGGCAAAGAGTTTGACTAGCAACATGTCTTGGCCTTGGATTCTTCTCCTCTCCATTGTGTTGTCCGGCAAAATTCCATTTGTATATGACAGCTATCTATAGTATAGAGCGCGAGGAGGTCTACTTATGACTGAGCATTCGGCATCCTATAGAACATCTTCACATGCTATAATGCCAACATCCATCTGAAAACCATCCGACAAGAGGAAAAAAGCATCAGAGTTGGACCAATGTAAGAGTCCCCTGCTCTATCAAGTTTAATTTGTTTCCCCCAAAATATTTGCATCTCTTATCAAATGGCCAAAGAGACAGGAAATATCAAGCGCGAAGAAGCATACCTTCGGCTTGCTTATTGCGGAAAGCCCGCCAAGGACGATTCATCTGTACGGGGCAAATAGTATCGATGAGTTGTGGCCGCCAAATCCGAATGAGTTAGACAAAGCCACCTTGATGTCTAATCTCTCTTTCTTTGGGCCAACCAGCATGCTTGGATCCTAATTGATGTTCACAGTTAATGCTCAATGTCCAAAATATTAAGATTGGAGACGAAAGGCGTAGTGTACAGGAAACGCGAAAGCGTACCACTCCTTCATCTGGGTTTTCCAAATTAACATTGGGATGAATCCACCCGGTTCTTATTGCCTGCATCGACAACACAAATCCGTGCTCAAAGCTAGAGTAAAACCTACGAGGCTGTGACTGAATGAAATTCTGGTCACTCCTATAAGTCTCATCTTTAGCATGGAGAGATAGTGAGATTGTATGTAGAGTCAATCTACTATAAGTAGGACATTAATCAGATCTGACACCCTCCAAGGAGGCACTTTTAAAGCTCTCCTGTGAATCTTGCATTGCTTCAGTTAAAGTGAAAAGGCTAATACCTGTACAACTGCCACAGCTTCCACAGCACCAGCTGCTCCAAGTAGGTGACCAATCATGGACTTAGTGGAATTCACTCTCAACTGCATAAATGGGTAAATCTTTAAAGGCGCCAAAATTTGGTACAGATGCACCTTGACATGAATTAGCAAAGAATTTACATCTGCATTACCTTGCTGTTTTCGCGAAAACAATGGGTAAGAGCTTTGTACTCTTTGAGGTCTCCAGCCCGAGTAGACGTGGCATGGGCGTTTATGTAATTTACTTCTTCCCTGGACACTCCAGCCTGCGCTAAGGCCTTCTCAATACAGAGAGTAACGCCCACCCCTGCTTAGAGAACAGATCGTGAGTTCGTGTTTTGATTCCGTAAATGAATAAGATGTGCACTGACTGTCAAGAAGAAAATAGATGGAACCCAAAAATCAGTACAAGTACTTTGTGCTTTTACCCCAAAGGCCATGACCATGAATGATGCTACTGGGCTACCGCCCTTCGACTTGGTTGAACCCCACTTCAAATAACACTTTGACCAAAAACCGAAAACGAAGAAACCATTAAATCATGCCAAAAATATCAGAAGCTCATGAAAGGTTCTTCTGGATGTGGTGGTCTCTTCATTCCCCTTGTATATGATTAAATAGAAAGACCTTCTTACTTTCTCTATTTTCGTATCTGAACTTCCAATCCATCTCCCACAAGAAACAGGTAAGATTAACAAAGATGAGGTCCCACAATGCTGAAAAGAATTGTCTATAGCAAAGATAGCGGAGGAAGAAAATGGAAGACAAGAGAGATACAATCAACTAAAAAAGTTTCAGCGACTGTCGAGACTTCACTACCCAGTCAATAAGAATTGATATGTTTTCACGAGGAAAAATTACCATCAGGGTGAGGGTCAGTCATGTGATAAGCATCAGACGTGAAACTTCCACCTAGAAACTCTGCATAAATGCTTGCACCTCTTCTCTGCAAGGCAATACTAACATGTCATCTTCAATCACCAAGCAATCATGACCAGGCTTGAGCATGGTGTGAACCCACAACCTGTGCACCATGCACCTGGCGACTGTCTGATCCGGTGGTACTCGTGTGGGCCCAACCACAGATCGGACACCAACCAGGTGCAGCACCGGATACCGGATGCACTGAGCAGCAATCCAGAGGACCACAAGCATAAATGAGAGAAACCAATTGTGTGTGTACCTTGGCATGGTCTAATTCCTCCAAGAGCAGAACTCCGGCTCCTTCTCCCATGACAAATCCATCACGACTCTGTAAAGCCATGCTCACATTTTAATCGGGATGATGCATCGGCTCCATTACATATTCACAAAATGATTAAGTTACGGTCGCAAGGCTCATAACATGTGTTTTCTCTCACCACTACTCTCTACCATAAGCCATATCATTAATTAAATTTCAGAACTAGATATTCAATTTAATTTTCCTTGAATTGGTGAAATTATTATCAGACTAAAATACCTGACACGTAGTGAAGAATTTAGTATTCAATACTTAGCATTTTCTTCCGAAAAAAAGAAATAAAAGCTTTATTTATTATTTGTAAAAGGTCTAGAAAGATCTATGTGGACGTTTCTAAATCCTCTGAATGGAAAAAGAAAGAAAGAAAGAAAGAAAGAAAAATGCAGAGGAAACAAAGCAAGTTGTTAGATGATTATACAATGTCCCATGGCCTTGAAGCTTTGGCAGGATCACTATTTCTTTGTGAAAGCGCTCGGCAAGCCACGAAACCCCCTAAACCTGCAGCAACAGTTAAAATGCTAGAAGATCTCTCACTGCAGCTTTTAATGGATTCCGGGAGACGCGACAAAGATGAGGAGGCAAGTTATACCGATAGGAATAATTATTGAATCTGAGCCACCGCAAAGCATCACATTCTGCAAGATCCCAAAATATTCAGAAAATTATGCAGTTTGAGCCACAAGGATAGCTATACTTTATTTGAATGTTAACAAGTATTGGCCAAGACAAATTAAGTGATTCATCACAAAGCGACTTTTGATTTAAAAAACTTACAGCTTCGCCTCTAATTATGTGGTTTGCAGCATTCAGTATACAATAGTTGCTTGTAGCACAAGCAGTTGATATCGAGTAATTAGGGCCCATCCATCCCTTCAGTTTGATAAATAAATTATAATCAGAAAAATCAGCCGGAACAAAATGCACATTTATAATGAAATATTGAAAATTAGGCTGACCAGATCCATTGCAAGCATGGCCGAACCCATATTGGTTGTTGCAAAAGGTATACAAAAGGGATTCATTTTCTTGTATGATATCCTTAAAGCTTCAACAGCATCATTGAAAATCTGTGCATTCAAAAGGTACGAAACACAAGGAATAGATGAATCAGATATAGTAACATGGCCAGCTATAGTCTGATTGGGCTCTCAATAAAGCTCTCAATCAGAATGTGAACCGCTGCATCTGGAAAAAGATCCTTTCCATTTTATTTCATGCTTCTCCGAAATGCCACTCAGAGTTCCAGACACAGTTAGGCAACGATGTCTAAGCTGCAGATAAGTGGACTATTTCCATTTTCCACCCTATTCAAAATCTCAGTGGCTAGAAGATGCAATCCTTAACTTCATAAAGGTTGACTAAAAGCACCAAGTTACCTTCATCCCACCCATTGCAGAGCCAATGAGAACCCCACATTTAGCTTTGTCTAGATTTTTCATAGCATCATCAGTCATTCCACCATCTGCTAAGGCTTTCTTGCCTGCAGTGAGCATGTAAAGCATGAATTTATCCATCCTCTTAGAGAGCTTTGGAGCAACCCATCCATCTGTTGAGAAAGACTTTATCTCCCCAGCAATTCTCTGGTAAACATACCTCGATATCATCAGGTGAAAACTAGATAAACTAGATACAAGAAAAGTAGAAGGGGAAAGCAAGACCTACCGTTGGAAATTGAGCACAGTCAAATGTCTCTATCTCACTTATACCACTGACACCCTCCAGCAAATTATTGTAGAAGATGTCGGGATCATGGCCTAGGGGAGTTACCACACCCATCCCAGTCACTACTACCCGCCTATGCGTCATTACAGGTTTCTTCATCGTTGAAACTTTTTGAACAGGTTGCAGGGCCACTGCCATGGTTTCTCCTATATTTATATCCATGTCACGAATAATGCACCTCGCAAATTTAGTAATGCAACCGCCAGCACGAGCATCTTTCAGCATTACTCAAAATACTGAATTGACTCCAGATAAAATTTATACATGGAAGCTACAAACAGCAACTTAAATTGAATAAAATCTCTTCAAGGGATATAACATAAGTGCATCAAGTCAAAATGTGGCAAATCACTGCTCGTTTTTTCTCCAGGAAATCGGTGGAAGTCGTCTTCATAGTTTCTTTCCCGCTAGCAAAGAGATGTGGTTCCAAATAGTAATCACTTTCTGAGCATGTTCACATTAAAGCACTGGCCAATATAATGATTATTTCAACAGAAAGAAGATTATTTGGCAGACTCAATCTGCCAAGTGATTAGCAAACGAAAGAAAGAAGACGAACTTTGGCACAATGTCAAGTGACTAGGTTTTCTGTAACTATTGCTTAAAACCAGTAACTCTGCTGTATCAAGTTTGAATCAGAAGATTAAATTGGAACCACAAGTCAAATCGCCAAATTCAATTGGAATATCATACTTACAGAAGATTTTTTTTTTAAGCGCGATGCCAGAAAACTAATCCTGTTCCACAGCATCTCAAAGTAGACACTGGTACTGTGTGTCCCCATCCAATTCTTGAAAACTTCATTTTCATTAGCTAAAAAGTTAAGAGCGAGAATGAACAACTAGACGGGTTTCTTTTGATTTGAAATTCTAAATTTTTCAGACTATATTTGTAATTGAATTCTCCACACTAGAGTCACAGCTAGATACAAAAGGCTGGACCCTAGAAGTCAAATTTTCAAGATAGTGCTCCAACCCGCATAAGAACAAGATTAACCGCGCAGTCCAGCAAAGCAGATAGGCACATTCCGAGTGTGTTTCTTGATTACGAAAACCAGATTCGCATCTCAACTTTTTTGTGCCTCTCTACAAACTAATCATGAAGCAGAATCAGAATCAGATTCGCATATCACCTCCTCACATAAGGCAGATCAAATTCTCACAGAGCAAACGAACAAAGGAAACCACATCGACATCACATCAAGCGTCCACTTTCGAATGAAAGGCGCTTAAATAAGCCAAATGGGTGCATACAAAACTAGCCCATGGCATCTCACAAATGAAAATAATAATCAAAATCAAATGAAAACGCATCAAGGGCCGAAAACAAACCCACCCCAGATGCCCATACACAATGAAGAACAAAGCAGGGAACAAATGGTGCACTAGCTAATAACACGATAATCATTTAAGAACGTACTTTTAACATAAAAGAAAACGAAGAACTTTACCAGAGTTGCGAGCTAGATTCGTGCGCTTCTGGTTCCGATATATGCCAACATTTCTCGATCCAAACAGAGACGAGAGCCCATTACATCTGTAGTAATCACTCCAAGGCTCAAAAGCCAAACACGAACTCATGAGACCTTGAATGCTCGATCCACAGAAAGATGATAACAACCCAGAAATGGGCGACTGGGCATTGCTCGTATCGCTACAACATTTCGAAAGGACCTTTCTTTTCAGCCTCTTGGAAAGTCCCTTGGAGCACTGAAACGGGTTCGTTTTCAGCTCGTTCTCGAACGAGACCGACGTGCACGCCGCCACCAGCCATGTGCAGAGCGGAGAGGCCGCCATTGAAGCCACCATCACGAGCTTAAGAACAAGTAAAGAAAACGAAAAAGGAGCGATCTTTCCTCTCCAACGAAAAAGGGTGATGGGAGAAAAGGAAAAAGGCGAAGCCTTCGAAGCTGGGGAGAGCGTGATGCACAGGGCCTCAAAGTGAAGGATGCGAATTCATGAAAAGACGACGAACGGGTTCGGGGTGCGTATGAGAAAGGAAGGAGACAGCATTTGGATTCTGATCTCACTCCCAGTGTGTCGTTTTACTTTTGCTTGTGCGCCTCTCTCTCTCTTGATCGTTTTACCTGCGAAACGGTTGACAGCCCAAGTTTTGGGCAATCTCTGCAATGTGGGAAACTGAGAACGCAAATGCTCTCTCTCTCTTCCCTCTCTCTAATATATTCTTGTTTGGTGTTCTGACTTGTTGGAGTAAACAAAGCTAAGAAATGATGCTTCCATACATCTAAACATTTAAGGATACCTTTGTCCTGGCCAATAGGATATTGCAGGATTCCAACGAAGAACCAGAACGGACTACGCCATGGACTATGCAGAGCGTCTGCTTTGACCCTGTCGTAATTTATACAATCTTGCATGCACGATGATATCTTGGGGCTGTAATCACAAGTCATTCATTATTGCTGACTTTGCCCCTTTCCAGGGACAAAATCCAACTTTGCCCCGACGATTTCTTGGCCCCTGTTAAAGGCATTTTAGGAGCATCTTCCCCCTCTCCCCTCCTAACGATCCCTCCCCGTGAATATACTCCGCCTTGAAATTTGCGCCAAAAACACATGAAATTGTCCAGATCGTTAGGACAGCGAAAAGGGTCGCGAACGGGGCATCATTCCCTGATTCGGCATCGAAGCCAGCAGCACCAAACTTTGAGGAAAATAGTTCTTGTCGAGATCTTGACATGTCTTCCGGACACCATGTGACCATCCCTTCGAAAAAGCCTAAACGATGTAGAGCAACAGCTATCGCTAACCTCTTGAATACTATAAGGGTGCTCGTTTTAGGTTTAGGTTAATCTCCAGAACCACCATATGGCTCTGAGCAGGCGGTCCGCGACATACTTCGATCGTGCCCGAGGATTTCTCGAATGTTGTCCGTTTAGCCATTGTACTAGAGTTTCAGTGCCCCGCTCCGGTTGTGTTCTTTTTGGCCTCCTAACCCTAATAGTGCCCCGGGGAAGATATATCTACTCAATGAAAAAAGAGGGTGAAGGATCCTCCGTCGCTTTCGGCGCCTCCATCGGTGTCCCAACATATCTCAACCATCGATACATTAGTTATAAATTTGCATAGGTATTTTTATTCTCATGCAAGAACGGAATCGATGAATGAACCATCTAGCGGAGACACCAAGGGATAGAGGATCTCATTAGAAAAAAAAAAATTGACCCTCATGAGATTGGCCTGCTGATTAAGAAACGGACTTAGTTGTATAGATTAGGTCCATGACACAAATTAGGGAAAAATTATCAAAGTAGTCCTAAACTTATTACAATTGTATCAATTTAGTCATAAACTTTTTTTCTTTTGCCAATTGTGTTCTAAATCTTTTGCATTTATGTCAATTGAGTCCATCCGGCCAACTTTGGCTGGTCGGCGCTGACGTGGACGCCGGTACGTAGCAACTTTTAATAATATTTTAATATATTTTTTCAAAATTTAATTTGTTTATCCTTTTTTTTTTCCTTCTCCTTCTTCCTCTAGCCGGTCGACGGATTGACGAACGGCCAGAGGCGAAGGCGACCTCACTCAGATTTGGAGAGGTCGACCTCCCCGGCGATCGACTGGAGGAAGAAGGAGAACCAAAACAAAAGGAAAAGAAAGAAAATAAAATTAAAAATAAATAAATAAATAATACTTCGAAAAAATATCAAATTATTATTGGAAAATTGTCCTCGTCAACGCCGGTCGGCCAAAATTTGCCTGATGGATAGAATCGGTGCAAATAAAAAAGGTTTACGATTCAATTGGCCCAAAAAAAAAAAATTAGGACTGAATTTGCAAAATTACAATAGGTTTAGGACTTTTTTGGTAATTTTTCCCACGAATTAGATTCTCGGTATTACTAACTAACTACAAGTAATCCAAGGTTAGAATCGCCCACTTGATTTTGTGCTCGCATCTTACCTATTCTACAACGTCGGTAGGAGTATTCATGCTCGTTTTAGGTAGGTAATATCAGAACTTTGAAATATCTTCCCAATCCCACAGCCTGAGTTAAAGACGAGCCAAACTGCAAGTGGCTGGCTCACACATTGAATTATTTGTCCTTGGCGGTACTATATTGAAATTTACATATTTAAAGTGGGTCTCCTCGCCCTACAAAAAGAACATAACATTAATTGTAACCTTCGAGGTCGGTCATGGTCTTTTTCTTTCTCCGACATGTACTTTAATCGTCCTTTTCGTTTCCCATGAAGAAATTGAAGACGTTTCATGATTGAGTATACGGTTCAACACCAATTCTATTGAGAGAGCCCCAGGCGCCATAGGACGTCGAGAATAAAGGGAGGACATACGAGACATAACCGCTCCCTTGGTTGGATGCTACGCCGTCCTGCCTCTCGAACGATACGCAATTGAGGTGGAAGTGATCCTAGGCGAGGGAAGGCTAAGGCGGCGCCTCGCCACATGGATAGCAAGGGGGCACTTATACCGCCGCGGTGAGGCCTTATGGGGAAGGGCACAGCCTAATAGAGGCAGCTCGCGGATTCATCTAAATCCGCGAGCTACTTCGATGTGTGGAGAGTACCTCATTTTCTTGATTCGGTCTTTTCTTCACTTCGATAGTGAGTCACCTACTATGAAAAGGGGCGGGCCCACACGCCCTATTCGAAACTCGGGGAAGAAATTCATATTCGAGAAGAAAAAGATATGTTTGTCATCGGATGTTTTGGAGCTTGCCTAGGAAATTAATCCGCCATGCGGCTACGCCACCTGTAAAAACCTTTTCCCTTTGTCCAACGTTGTATCAAATTGCATGTTAGGAAATTTATATGTTTTTCACTTTTTTGGTTGTTGCAAAACTCTGAAATTTCTATTTGAAAAGGAAAACGCTCATTCTATTAAATTTAGTGTGTGTGATGCCCAAATGTCTATTGTGCTACACCATATAGATCTGTCAACGTGGCACAGGTAAGGAAGGATCCAAACCAACTGGTTTTCTTATCTCTACACTCTTTAAAACGGAGTTCATGTTCATCGTCCATTACAGTTAGAGAATTCCTTTTAAGAACTCCTTTATTAAGTCAACTATATATAGTAATTCTATTAATAAATTGCAAATGAACGAAAAATACAATAACTTCAAATGTCACGAGACCATCAAACATATGAAAAAAAAAAATTATCGACGAGGATTATGGAAGAATTGGGGATCCTTTTTGTCTCGCTTGTTAATTAATAAATCAACAATCCGAAGAGGAAAATATAGCTGACGTAAATGCTTCGTTTATTTCGCAAAAAATGAATAATTTAAAAATATTTTTTTCTAAAAATAACCACTTGTATCGCTTACGAACATGAATGAGCGAAAAATTATTTTCATCGTCTACAAAATTGTTTAAACACAAAAGGTTGTCGGTGACGAAGACTTTTGCATCGACTAATTAATTCGAGGGATACAAGGTTTTATTTTTAGAAAAATGTTTCCTAAATTATTCATTTTTCGCGAGACAAACGGAGCCTGAGTTAGACCGAACAAAGACAAACTCTCGGGGAATAGAGAAGAGGTTTGGTTTGAGAGGTAGGGGGTTTATTGAATCACTTACGACACCACAAATCAAAGGGCCCTACTTACCCGGACGTACCTGCTACAACTACAAGGGGAGCAGTAACCGTTTGGACCACAACTATTCCATGCTTATGTTAATTCACATTGAATACTTCTGTCCGCATTGAGCATTTCTAAAGTCGGAGATACGGCATGATGGCAGTAACATTAGGTGGAGGGTTTACCAAGTAGAGGAAAGGATAGAGCAGCGAGTCATGGTTCTTGTATATCGGCCTCGGCTCGCTTTAGTGAATTGTGCCTTGTCGCGAGGGGGAGGTTAAAAGATGGCGTAGTTCCAGCTCGCTCAACTAGGAGCATTATACGTTCCGGAGAAGGGGTTCAGCAAGAAATGCGCACGACTACCTAACCAGGAAGTTTGGATTGGTGAAGGGAGTTATCTAAAACCATGTCATGAACGACTAAACAATTTAAGACGACAGAAACTACGTGGCGTTTGGAATTCCCCAATCCAAGTGCGGAGTGTCCTCGAGGAAACGATTTCGGAAGTCAAAGCTGGTACGCCAAACTCCCACCTTCTCAACCATATTCCTGATTTCAGTTGTCATAAGCAATGGTAGAACAGCGTCTGATTTCTTAATCCAGAGAACTGGTGAGCTTAAAGCTCACCTCAGGTCCTCAACCATTTCCTAATTCAAAGACTCGAGTTTCTTAAGAGCAGAATGAAGAACAAGTAACATAAACAAACACTGCTTTCATCATCTGCTCCGCATCCTTTCATGGTGGAACCTCAATTTCTTTTCGAACTCGGAGGTCCAAGTTCTGATAATACACATAGTAAAGTTTAATCCTTTTCTGGTACCAACCTCCTCTGCCAAAAAAAAAGGGTTCGGTTATCCATTTATAATAGAATTTTCGCTTCCCTTAATCTCAAATTTCGTTCTTCAAAAATCAAGTCTTGCCATGAAGGAAAATCTTGTTCAATGCAACTTATAACACATTTCCCTTTTGTTATGACAAATGCGAAAAACAATCGCAAAGAATTACGTGGAAATCCTTGCAGAAAAAACCACGGGGAGAGGAGAAACAAAATCCACTATAGAATCAAGGATTACAAAACGTGGCTCTCAAAAACAAAAGATTCTTGCTGTCTCTGCTTCCTGATGTAATAGCTTGAGAAAGAGTAATATTTATTCTACTGCCCCCAAACCCTAATTTTGGTTCAAGCCCATAAAGAATGAAAGACATACTCAACACCTTTGACAAGCCTCAGATGATCATATAGAAACCACACTTTTGAAGACCAATCCAATGCATACCCATATGAGAAATTGTATAATGCCATAGTCGCCTTTAGCACTATGCATTTCGTCATAACTAGATGAGACCATCAGAATTGTTGACACACCAGCCATGGGAGTACAATGGACATAGTGACGGCAACAATCAATACATGATGGCTTATAGATACGGAATCTTCCTCTAGCACCGAAAAATGGTGTGGATATACAAAAGAACAAATGAACAAGCACCCTTTGCTACTGTTGGCCCAGTTAACCTTGAGGGTCCAAACAGGGAAACAAACATGGATACAGACAAGGGACACCAAGACAAGATAGACCAAATCACTATACATGAGCAGACCTACCATTAACAGATGGAGAGGGCCCAAAACACTATTGTGCATGCAAACCATAAAAAAGAACGAACATGAAAGACCTTCTAGCAATAAATAAATCTCAAAACTCAAACTTGACCAACTAACGTCGCAGCAGTACAATTCATCACGCCAGATTGATCTGAGGCAGAATTCGATCTGATACAAAATGACCTGGCTATGCATCCTGCATGAAAATATAATATGCATCAACATGGTTTATCCATACTCCCTTTTCCAGTGTACACTACATTCTGCATTGCATTCACGAAAGGGATTCAAAGGGGAAAGACACTATGGCCTCACCAAGGACAAACCATAGAAACACCAGGAGTCAATTAGGCCCAACATGTGGATATGACAAAAGCAAATACAAGAATACACTGCTTGTATTCATGACATTTTTCATGTTAAAGCTAGTTGGAACCATTCATAGATCTAGCAAAGCTTGTGATCGCCACATGTTGGCTAAAAGATGCCAAAAGGCAACTGCGCCCCTAGAATTTTCCGCTGTTGCTGCCCATCTTTGTAATCATTGCCACACATAGCCACCAATTGCTACTCATGAAATTCTCCATGTTCAATCATCTCTAACCACCATCACTCTACTAGCCCAGCTATTAACACTGGAAAAAAAGTCTGCTTTTCACGTACCCTGCGGTATAAGTTCGATTTATATGCCCCAAATTATGTGTTGATAGTATGTGACGTGAAGTTAGGGTCACATGGTGTTACTCTGATGTGGCGAGGTTGGCTACAATGAGCAATTGCTCTTGAGTCGACTAGTTGCAATTGAATTTAGTTCTCCAACTCAGATTCCACCACCACTACATTCAATGGAAAAGAGTACCATGGAACATTTGAAGTGCAGTCCATTTCTCAATATACTCCAACAACTCTTTTCAGAAAGCTTTCTGGTCAATTCATAAAGAATATCTCAGTCAGCCATGGTGATCCTTAATTGCATTTCAATCCCAAAATAAAAAAGAATGAAATGTTCACTGCACCAACAACGACGGAAGTCTCCAAAGAAATTTTAACTGCAATTTGAAAACCTTGAATATTGAAACCCCACAGGAATGAAGAGATGCTAGAGTCTCTTGTTTAGTAAATAACTGCACAGATGAAAAAAAAAATTAACCACAGGAACCTAAGGGGGTAAACTGTAATTACAGCACAAGCCAGAAATACAGTGTGGAACTCCTATCTTATCCATGAATAAGCCAGACTCCTTTCACAGGGCATCAGAGAGACATGATGGCCATGTAAGACGAGAGAGATAGGTTCATATAAAGCATAAACTTCCCAGGAAAACCATTTAAGGTCAATGCAGGTAGCATTTTCATTTGAATTGACTTGGAGAAAAAAGTCGACAAGCCCAAGGGCTCATCGGATCCACAACCTCGAGAAATGCAATTAATGCATTTGCCATGTCCATTATGTACTATATTCGGCAGCTCAAATATCCCCAGAAAAGCAGACATAAGATGCACTCTAATATCACTGCCTCAATGGTTTAGTTGAAAGCCGCTTACCTCATTCTAAAGATTCTGATGGTTGAGATTGTTGTTCCTCGATCAAAGTTTGAAGTCTCTGCCATGACATGTATGTATCAAATTGCAAGTAGGGACTTTTAAGTAGCTATGTATCAAACAGAAGAAATACTAACTTTAACAGAACTTCCAACTTCATCGAGTTTTTGCAACAACAAATGCTCTCCTGAATAGGGGGAAGAATCATATCGGATGGACTTCGATGGGGACATCTGCAATAGGCACATCGTTTTGTCAGTGAATTCACATACATTTTCGACTATGTTTAGATGTCATTTGCAACTTCAGGAAACTTCCTCAACGAACTACATGCCCTTGACAGGTGATAGGATTGTAAACTTACATCGAGCTCCTAAGAAAATGATAAATGAAGTCCTACTTCCTACATAAGTTAACTGGCAAAACAGCTAAAAGTGGATTTGATGTAAATCATGCGAAAATTTGAACTTACCAAAGCTGACTGACCCAGTCTCAAGTTGGGTATGTCATCAATAGTTGAGATTTGTCTAGGAAAGGCTTCGTTTCTCAAGCTTGAAAGACGTGTTAGAACAGCCTGTTCAGGGCATCGAGGATTTAGGTTACTAGAAGTCACCGGAATTGACACTAACCGATAGTAAATTTAACTTCACCCAGAAGTATACCTTTCGGAAAGCAATAGGGTTTGCAATGCCTTGTATTTGAACGTCATCACTTGGGGGCCTTCTCACACCAACATTCTCTATTCTAAGAGAGTATACACCAAAAAGGGACTGCAGATAGCCTTAATAATAGCAAGACAGCTTTTCAGGAACTGAGTTCATAGAGCTAATGGCATAATTAAAGATGACGTAGGTGAACATCGTGTCCTTTTTGTCCTTTTCTTGTTTTTGGTGTTAAGAATGTGAATAACATGTCATCTAGAGTATAAAAAACCTGACATAGCAAGTAGAAAATCCAAAAAGCACTAATGGGACTTTCATCTAAATAAACTGAGTCCTCATTAATGAAAACCGGAGCATAAGTTGAACACAAGCCAACGCATATAGAGCTCCTTAAACTATCTTAGCATTAAAATCTGGAAGTTACTACGAGCGGATTTACCTTGTTCAATCACAACATCAGCTACTGAAGGCAAAAGCACATGCTTCTCCTTTTTTAACACTCCACAACATGGAAATGGTACCGGTCTGGTAACCTAAGCCAAAGAAAAAATGGAACAAGCAAAACAGTGAGGAACATAAGAGGGTACTCAGATTTAAATGTCAAAAGCATCCTTTTTCCAATTAATCCAGAAAAAAGTCCATACGCAACAGCTACCTGCCCCTTTGGTTCAAGAGACTATAATGCACAGCTTTTGAACTTGGACTTAGAAGGTTAATATAACCGAGAAAGCACAAATGGACTTCCTAAGCCATGTCGCACCCAAGCATGAAAACAGTGATATCTACAGAGAGGATGCCCGCTCAATTGACGACTAGCCAATGATTATTTACCAACAGACGATAACTCGAACATGGATCAGATACTTACTTTGTACACTAAGGCATCTGGGGTGAGATAGAGCTTCCTCGAACGGATATCCTTCCGAAGTATGTATCTCCGAACAGGCAAGTAAAGTAACATGAACAAACCAATACCCCAAGCTAGAACCAAAGGCAACGAGTAAAGAACCCATTGAGCCGTGTGGTACTTGACAAAATTATCCTCCATCTCTCGGAAGGTCGCCGTGTACAGAATCGGGTCCTCCTCACTTTCCCCGATTTCGCCAGACCCATGGTCTCTCAAAAGACCCTTTTCCAAGCTATCAATTTCCACCACCTCCTCACCAGATTCCATACGGAATCACCAGACTGTTCGAGACACTACAAAATCAGCAACTCAAATCGACCTTAGATCAGCAGCGATAAGATACTGGATCCTAATGAGCACTCAAATGCAATCACTCCATCTGCTCACACAGAGGCACGTTCCCAGAAAACCCAAATTTCTCCTGAACAACTACCTCTCGACCTCAATAGATACGATACTGAAACCGAAACCGAAACCGAGTACATTGCCAAGAGCACGCGTGATCCTAAGCCGAAATGCGAGAAAGACTCGACAAAGAAGCAGACAACCGAAACCCTAACAACGACATCGTTTTCACGTCGATGCGACACGATCAGAGACAGAGGAATCGAAGTTGTGAGCTCACCGAGTTCGATGGAGAGAACCGGTGGCGAGAGCGTGATCGAAAACGAAGCGCGAAATGGCGACGTTCAAGCACCACCGATGGACGTGGAGAGAGTAGGCGCTCCAGAACGACGACTACGAAAACTGAAAACTGGAAAGTACTCGCTTTCGCTGCTTCTACTGGGGTGGAAGATCATCTACTGCGACGCTCAGAGTAATTTTGTGTGCTCTACAATCAGATTCACCAAGTGAGAATCGTCCATCTGGAGAAACCGTTTCCTTATGGACAGTAAAATTACCAAAATAGTCCTAAATCTATTGCAATTATATCAATTTAGTCATAAATATTTTTTGTAGTAATTAAGTCTTAAATCTTTTGCATTTGTGACAATTCCGTCAATCCGATCAATTTTGGCCGGAAATCGTTGATGTGGTGTGGCTAGCGACCGGTGGGAGGGAAAAGAAAGGGAAGAAAAAAAAATTAAAAATTAAAAAAAATTAAAAGATATTAAAATTTTATTTAAAATTTTCCAAGTCAGCGCCAACCGCGCCACGGTAGTGATTTCTGGCCAAATTGGAATTATTGACTGAATTGGCACAAATACAAAAGATTTAAGGACTCAATTGGCCAAAAAAAAAAATATGACTGAATTGGCACGATTGCAATAGATGTAGGACTTTTTTGGCAACTCCCCACTTCTGGTCTCATGCAAGGTGCAAATCTAAACTTTGTTTGTTTAGCGAAAAATAAATGATTGAGAAAATATTTTTTTAAAAATGATTGTTTGTATCGCTTGAAATAATTAATCAATGAACAATATTTACATCATCGATAACAATCTAGACTCGATCTTAGACTCGCCCAGCTCGAGTCACCAAGTAATCCAATTCTAAATGATTCAATTTTATTAATCAATCAGGGTCTGTGGCTATACATGCATATGCATCGAATGATCGCGTCCCACTCCTAATCATGTTTAACTATATTGTCAATGTGTGCTCACACTTACAGTCGAATCTAGTGCTAGTGCTAGATTGTCTGGTACATACAATTCGTGTTCCTTTCACACAATATGTATAAATATAATGCGATTTACACTTTTGAGTGGACGGAGAATGTGTTATATGTCAATCAAATGTTGGATGGATTAAAAATAAATGTATGCAGAACAAAATTTGAACGAGTTATCCCATTCGCCTCGCGTAAAAAAACCGACGACAGTTCTATACAAGCCAACATGTCATGTGATGAGGCTATCTCTCTAGAGACGTCCGATAAAGTTGGAGCAATACAGAGAAGATTAGTATGGCCCGTGCGAAAGGATGACCGGCACGAATCGAGAAATGGTCCTCATTTAGTTTTCCGTTTTTGCCCTTGCCTCTAGCGTCTGAAACGAGCACGACGAACCCTGATATGGCCCGAAGTTTGTTGAATTTTATCCAATTTGGCAGGGTGTAATGTTTTTGCACCAATTTCAATTAGTTCTGTTTTACTGCACAACCAGAACGACAGGCCCATGGGCCATGCCACTTGCTAATTAATGGCCAACTTTTTGCCCTCCCTTTTGGTTTTGTGGACTTGTATTATCATTTGCACGTTTTTCATCAGATCAAATGTTAAAACAATTCTACTACTCGAGGTAAGAAATCTATTCGACCAAAAAAAAAAAGGGGGGTAAGCCATTAAAAAAAAAGGAACACTATGGCATGAACCTCGCTAATGTGAACCTCATTAATATTGATTCTAGCAATGCAATGGCACATATATATCGGACTTGGTGCTCAATTTGGCGTCGTCTATAGGCCGAGCTCGTTCGGGCTGAAGGTAGACTCGTCAAATGGGTGGTTCAGCCGGGTTTGGGTTGGGTTGGGTAAAAAGTGAGCCAACTCAGATCAACCCATTTAACTCATGTCGACCTATCTTTGTGCAATAAAATTTCAGTGATTTGTACTCAACCTGACTCGGATCCAACACATACCTCAACTCGAACTCCAATTTTTGAAAATTTTCTCCTTAACAATTCCATGAACCAGCTTTCCAAGTAGGTAAGGGAGCTCGAAGAAGGTCGTTGGCTAAGATTTCGTGTTGCACATGATCAGCATGGAGATGGTGAACACCTGCATGAATGGGTTTTGGGGTGGGGTTATGGATGGGGGCATGAGGTGTCAGCGAGGCAATGGGTGGTGGATATTGCCCAAGTGACAAGCAATGCCCTCTAAAATTCCAGTCTCAATCTAGCAACAGAGAAAAGAATTGCGACATTTTGGTGGAAAAACAGTGAATCAAAAACGGGGTTGCAATGGAAGAGATGAGATGTTCTTAAAACCAAGAAAGATGAAGGGGGAATGGGCTTTAAAGACCTTATTGCCTTCAACAAAGCAATGTTGGGAAAACAGGCTTAAAGGTTAGCTCAGAACCAGAGCTCGTTATGGTGCAGATTATTGAAAGGGATATACTTCCAAAACCAAAAGTTCTGGCAAGCGGAGAGAGGATCCAGACCTACCTAGGGCTGGCAGAGCAACCTAATGGGCAGAGAGACTATCTCAGATTCTGTGAGGTGGTCAGTCGGAACTAGTAATGATATAAACATCGGGAAAGATTTATGGCTTAAAAGGGGCATCTTAGGAGGCCCAGCCAACCGGAATGATCCTTCTTAAGTGGCAGAACTGATCATCAAAGAGGACGAACCTATGCTCAGGAATCTCTTTGACAACCAACTGGTCGAAGAGATTATGTTTATTCCTCTAAGTTCCCACAATAGGAAAGACAGATTGGTTTGGACCGCAAAGAAGACTAGGGATTTTACAGTTAAGAGTGCATATAACGCACTCGGAGAAAAGGAAAAGAAGCAGAGCTCAGTACAAGCCTCTACTTCCTTCCAGCCGTCTCGTAGGCTGTGGAATAAAATCTGGAACACTAAAGTTCCCCCGAAAATCAGAATCTTCGTATGGAGTGTTTAGCCAGAATGCTCTTCCTACAAAAGACAATCTCTTCAGGCGAAAGTTAATCCCTCAGCCACTATGCCCTATGTGCAACAAACAGGAAGAACTTATTCCTGCTGTGTCCGTGGACAAGGAGGATATGGAAGGACCTCGTCCCCCCCTTGAAGCCAGACTACACAAGTCACGCGTATGGATAAATGGCTTCAAGACCAGCTGGAACAACAGATCCCTGCTACATCCTTCAATCTTATCGCGACCATCCACTGGAATATCTGGATTACAAGAAACGACTCAGTCTTTAGGGGCAAAAGACCTAACCCCGAAACCCTTATTCAGTCGGCGGAGGCTATGATTAACAACTACGAGAGATGGAACTCGAAAGACTCAAGCTTTAAGGAGAGAGACCCAACCTTACCAAGCAAATGGAGCCCTCCAGTGAAGGGAACCCTAAAATGCAACATTGACACCTCCTTCATCAAAGGTAATACCATAGGCTCGGTGGCGGGACCGCGGGAGTCCTCCGCGACTCCACAGGTACCCTACCCTACTAGATGGTTTTGTAGAAAAGGTTGGAGCTTTCTCGTCGATTCAGTCGGAAAACAAAAGCCATGGTGGTAGCGCATCAATTACTGAGCTCGAGGAGAGAGAAGTTTCAGGAGATAGAATCAAATTACCTTCAGCTCGTGCAGGCGGTGAACGACGAAGACTATTTACTTTGGGAGATTGAGGCCCTAGTTCTAGAAATACGGGCCTTAAAAGCCCAATTCAAGCACCTCTCCATAGCCCACTGCAGCAGATCATCAAACAGAGTAGCTGACTATATAGCAGTTCTATCGCCTAAATAATTTTCCTGTTTTTTAGCTTACAAACCCTCCCCAAGCTCTTTGGGACCTCCTTTGTTTTGATGCCCCTTCCTTGGGCTCCTTTGTTAGCACTCTTGATGCTTAGTAATGAAGACTTTGTTTTCCGACCCAAAAAAAAAAAAAAAAAAACTAGCAATGCCCTCGCTCTAGTGAACCGATTCACTCTCGGGCATCAGCTGATCACGATGGCTGAAGTACAATTGTTAGCTTTTCATACATATCTCTCTCTCTCCAACCGAACAATTGAATTTTGCCTATGATTCTCAATTTCACCATAAGAGAATCTCCCCGAGCTCCCTCGCTTTCAGATTTCCAATTCCTCCGTCGAGTTCACTAAGCACTGCCGATTCGACTTAGGCGGCTTTTCTACCTCTATTCCAAAACGGCGACTCCAAATTGGACTCAAATTTTCTGCAAGTACAGAGAAACGTTGAAGAGCGTCCGAGTTCCAGTGAGCTCATAATCGCGTTCGGATGTAGGTCCGGCAAGCGAGATGGTTAGCACGTGGCTCTTGAATCAGCATGCTCACAGATTTGGGATTTGATCTAAAATTCAAGATTCTTTAGGGAATCAAGCACGGGAAATGAAGACATTTCTATGAGACGCGTATGGGTTAACCACCGTGATCGATCCTGTTCCTAGGCTGAAGTCCAAACTAAGAATTTCCCCCCCTGGAAATGGACCATGCGCGTGGGACAGAGAAGACAAGTGAGGAAGAATTAACGGATTTGATTTGGCGGAGGTTGACGTCGATGGCTCCTTTACACTCCTTAATTACATCATTCAGTAACCCATATTAAATATTTGGACTTTCTAGGTTTCAAGATCAGTATATTTTCCAATTTTATTTAGTCAGGAGTTTTGACCGATTGAGAAGGAAGGGATGAAATGCTGACCGACGACGGAACAAGCGAAGTTAAATTAATTGAGAGACACAAACGTGCACGAATCTGGTCAGGGAATTCTCCAATCGTGTTGATTTTCAAAGTTCGAATGAAAAACGTTCGTAATAGCTCCTTACTATTTCACTAATGTCCGTTCAAAAGGAACCATTAGAAGCTAATAAGCGAACATTCATTTCGTGCTTTAAGGTACTTGTTGAACAAATAAAAATAGAAAATTTGCGGTTCCACTTCGGGTGCATTTGTTTCGCGAAAAATAAATTATCTGATTAAACATGGTGATATTACATATTATATGTTATTACATATTCTAATCGAATTGGTTTCCAGAAAAATATGTGGATTCGAAATTTAATCTGTTCGACATTGCAATCATAAAAAAAGATATAGAGTTGATATTTTTCTCGCACTTAGCTTTTTCATGGATTCTACACTGTTCAACAAATGATTTGCATAAAAGAGAGATGCTTTTACCCTTTTTTTAGTAGAATACGATCGAAGGGCGTAACATAGTAATAAAGGTTGTAATTATTATCCATATATAGGTAGCTATCCATGTTTCCTCCTTTATTTAAATTCTAATCGGGCAGCGCATGCTATGCTGTATCAAAATGTTCGTTTTCTACTTCATCTATTGAATGCAAAATCGAAGCGTTACAATTTACCGATAATTCCCTATAGGCATCCTATATAAGTAAATAAAAGAAGTTTGGGTCGTAATCCATTATTGATTTGCTCTTTTTTAACAAGTGTCTTCCATATACTTGTTAAGTATAGTTTTTTAAATAAGAAATGTTTCGATTTTCAAAATATTGATCATACATAATGCCTATATAACACTATTCGATGGGGGGTGGTGATGAACTTTTCTTCATTAACATTAGCAACCCATTCGGCTACCGACATAATCATCGAACTCGATCACCAGCAACGCAACCACAAACTCAGACGTCACCGAGACAAACACTACCATCCCCACCCTCAATTACAACTCAACCTTCTCATACGAATCTCGGGAGATTGCGCCTCAGTTTTGAGGTCACGGACCTCTATCATCGACATCCTCCGTCAAAAGGTCGCCCTCCAGGGGGAAAGGGTATCAAGTCAGGCTAAAGGGAACGACGTGATTGTCCAGTCGTTACTTTTATATGGTCAGATCGTGCATGCCCGCGAAAATCGCGTGACCTAAATGTAATGAAATTGACATTAAACCATGTTTTTAAAAGGGTGAGATATCAGATTGAGTAAAACCTCACCAGCGATTGGGGAGACTGCGGGTGTCGTTTCAGAGAGAGCAACCGCGTTCGTTGGAGGTTGGGAGGGTCCTGCCGGTGGGGCAGGATTTTGCTTTTTGGCTCTCGATCTGACGTGCCATGGTACGATACAAAACGACGAGTCGAATCAATTTGCTGACGGTGTTGATGACGCCCCTCCGCCCGCTTGAAAACGACGTAGCTTCCACGGTTTTAACTCAGAAGCATCCATGGGGCTTCTTCTGTTAAGACCCAAATCGAAAGTGATAAGAAACGACGACTTCGATGACTGTACTTATCAGCATGTACGTATCGATCGAAGTCAACAAGAGTTGCTTCCGTATATTTTTGCTTTTGGTCTCGCTTTGAGTTGAATTGATGTGGGGCGTGATAAAAACAAATATTACTTATTTCGCGAAAAAATACGAGGTTTTTGAAAAATATTTTTTGAAAAGTCCTTTTCAGCGAAATGATAATATTTTTCGGTATTTTTCAAAGACCTGAAAATGAATTAAAAAAACAAAAATCCCACCTGATTTTTTGCGTCGTCATTTGGTCGGAAATCGATGGTGTGCACCAGGCCGTCCTACGTGGCACGGATGGCGCTAACTTGGATATTTTTGTAATTTTTTCATTTGGTCGAAAATCGATGGCGTGGACCCGGCAGTCCTAAGTGGCATGGACAGCGCTAACGTGGATATTTTTGTAATTTACAAAATTCGAATTTTTCAAAATTTTCAAATTCGTTAGTAATTTTTATTTTCCTTTGCCTTTGTTAAGAAGTCCAACCTAAAAGCTTAAGTTATGGGTTAAAGAAGACCACGTAAATATAAAAAGTGTATAGGACGCTTTGTAACAACAACTTCAACACCCCATCTCACGTGCAAGCCGGATTACGAGCTGCACGTGGAATTTGAGGTGTGAACGCCCATTCGTGAACAACACTGGCTTTGATACCATGTTAGAGAGTCCAACCCAAAAGTTTAAGCTAATAGGTGGATGAAGACCACACACACGAATACCAGGCGCCGGGGACTCGAGCCTAGCTGCCAAGAGCCTGAAAACGAGCGTCAGGGTTCCTGTGCCCGAGCGCAGAGTTTCCGGTCCAAGCCCGGAAAATGATTTTCCCGATTTAAGTTTTCTTGAATGTAAGTTCCAGTAGAAAAGCATTTTTCACCGACTAGAAAAGTATTCCCGTCGACTCATTTTCCTAAGCGATCCAGATCGGGGGCGATCCAGATCGGGGCCGGTCCGATCTGATTTCCTAGTTTTTTTTTTCTTTGTCGCAACGATTTCCTAGTTGGGTCGAGATGAATGCACGCCCCAAAGTCAGTATCAACAGAAAACGGACACTGGAAAAAGCCCCCCATTCCCATAACCCCCCACAGCCCAGAAGCACCCTGACATTCGTCGTTTTGCTACCAACCACTTATCAATTTCAGCACGGGGAAAATAAACCACACGTGGTCCCTCTACCTGCTCCTTATTTGTCGTACTCCTCTACTCTACTGGAGCTTCTCTCGAGACTCTCTCCCCGCGTAAACCCAGTCCCATTCCATTCCTTTCGTCACCAGCCACATCATCCCCCCAATTTTATATTAAAAAAAAGATACTCGGATAATAATTAATAAAACGCGCCTTTTGAGTTTTGACTCACTCCATCTTCTCCCAGTCCAAATCCTCAGTCCCTGTCCCTGAACCATCACCTATATATAATACACCCCCCAGCCGCAAAATCCACCAACAAAAAAAACTCACTTCCTCGCTCGCTCTCTCGCTCGCTCCACTCTTCCTCCAAATCGCACAACCCAATTAGACAAACCATCGAGAAAAAGCAAACAAATTCCAACCTTTTCCGAGTTCGATTGCTCCGAGGTTTATGTCGGAGATGGCTAGGGAGACGACGGCGGGGGCAGGGGCGGGAAGCGAGAAGCCGGCGGATTCGGTCGATTCCAAGTACAAGGGGGTGCGGAAGCGGAAGTGGGGCAAGTGGGTGTCCGAGGTCCGCCTCCCCAACAGCCGCGAGCGCATCTGGCTCGGCTCCTACGACTCCGCAGAGAAGGCCGCGCGCGCCTTCGACGCTGCCCAGTTCTGCCTCCGCGGTCGCAACGCCCGCTTCAACTTCCCCGACGACCCCCCGGACATCGCCGGCGGCCGCTCCCTCACCCCGTCGGAGATCCAGGTCGCCGCCGCCCGGTTCGCCAACTCGGCGGCTCCGGCCACGGCCTCGGACCCCCCGAGGAGGAATAATAATAACCACGACCTTAGCTCGGAGTATCAGCCGGCGGTGAGCGAGTTGCAGGCCGAGTCGGCCTCCCCCTCGATATCGGAAGGGACGGTCCAGATGGACTGCGACTTGGGCATGGACATGGACATGGACATGGGCGGCCCGTTTCTGGATCTCATGAGGAGTAACATGGGCTCGGGTTATTACGCGTCGGATTATGGGTTGTACCCGGGGTACGACGAGTTCACGACAAACGACTATTTCGGCCCGGCTACCATACCCAACATGGGTTTCGGCGATGAGAATTTTGATGGTCTTCCCATTCAAGACTCATCCTTATGGAATTTTTAAAGCGCAAAAGTTCGAGAGCGGGTCGGATCCTGGACAAGTCGTCGGAGTTTTGACAAGATGTGAACCTAACAGGTCTCGCTCGGGTCGATCAGTTTTTTCCTTGACCAATTTTAGCACGGTCATCTTAAGAAGTCCAATTCTTTTATTGTAATTCTTGGACATTCTTTAATTAAAAATGATTAGTTCATTGGAAGCAAACAAAAGGGTCACCGAACCTAATCTTGATTTTATTTCTCATGGATAAAATGGTTAATTAAAATGAAGTTCAGAGAACTAGAAAGGCTAAAGTTGACCAACGAAGAAGACCCTTTTTGCACTTACACGTGTTCCTTCCTTCCGTGTCCCTTCCTTCACGCGTGTCTATATGCGGAAGACATCGCGTGGACAAGTTTGACAGCAAGACCTCCACTTTGACCTTTCCTAAAAAATTAGGGAAACATTAAAAACGGACGAGAAAAACTAAGTCGCACGCACCACTCTCTTGGAACCTTCCCATTGCCCGCGTCCCCCGTGTCCTCTCGCTAGCAGCCAGACATCGCATCACACGCCACGTGGCGAAGCCACGAGGGACTCCGGTAGACATCATGCGGTCCCTTCAGCCACCCACCTGTCCCCTCCCCGTCACTCTAGTATAGACACGACAGCAAGTTGCGGCTGCTCCCTCCAAAACCGCCACGCGTCGAACACCCACTTACTTCTCCTGCTTCCTCCGTATCTCTGTATAAAGGGGTCGCGCTACCACACCGGACGGCGGGGTCGTTACGTTTGTGTTGACATGGTGCGGACCGGCGGAGCAAAGGAGACGAACGACGGCTCCAGAGCGTCTAACGCCGTCTTGCGAGCTCATCACCATCGTTACAAGGGAGTGAGGATGCGGAAGTGGGGGAAGTGGGTGGCGGAGATACGGCAGCCCAACAGCCGGGACCGCATCTGGCTCGGCTCCTACGCAACAGCGGAGGAGGCGGCGAGGGCCTACGACGCCGCCGTGCTCTGCCTCCGGGGGCCGTCCGCCCTCCTCAACTTCGCTGACGTGCCGCCCGAGGTCCCCTCCTCGGCCGCCGGAGAAGGAGTCTCGGCTTCCCAGGTCCAGATGGCTGCTGCCAGGCATGCTCATGGCCATAGAGTGGCTCCGGCGACGGAACAGACTTCGACGTGCTCCGGCGTGGAGCCTTGCAGTGGCCACTCCCCGGATGTTCTGCAGATTGCCCCAAAAGGCGGCGGCGAAGGGGGTATAAGCGGGTTCGCGACGGACGGGTGCTACTTTAGGACGGAACATGGAGTTTTCGGGCCATACACATTTTGAATCCTACCTGAGTTTTTCTTTGCTTCTTTTTTCTTCGCATAACATAACATGAAGCAGTTGTACAGCTTTGGTTTGTATGAAATCCAAAGAGAACTCCTTTTCGTTTCTGCAAGGTTAAAGATTCCAACAGCGATCATCAAAACAATCCTGTCGAAAAGCCACGGAAAATATTTTCTTTTTGGATGACTTTTTGATTCTTCAATGATAAATAAGAAGGCAAAGTGCTTAAGTTGGCAGGATATGTTGCACCTGTATTATCCTCAAATTGGTCGTGGTGATTTTTCTCTCAAATTAAGGATTATGTTGCGTAATTCACTAGAACGAACGAGCACATGAAAAGACAGAATAAGAGAAGAAATTACCAAAATTATTCACGAAACCCTAACACCGAGAGAGAGTAGTCTCCTCTGCAAGTATTCTGAGTTTGAAATCTGATGGGAACCTAATATAAAAACTAGACTAAGAAGGAAGAAACCAGGGAAGTCAACGGGATTGACTAGACTAATGATGGCATTTATTCCTAAGAGAAGAGACTAAAACCGAAGTGCTAGCAGGTGACCTCCACGGCCAGCCTCTTGGTGATGGATCCGCAAGTCGTCGACCCGAAGGTATTCTCGGAGACATCGATGGAACAACTCTGCCTGCCGACACAAGCCTACAAGATTCCCAAAATTTATATAAGGTTGTGTTAGAAAAATATAACACATTTGAATCCAAGTTAGAATTTTGCAAAAACAAAGATTAGAGTGAAACGGAAAGGAAGGAAGAAATTACATTTTGGAGGATGGACACCGCGTCGTTGCTCCCTTCACAGCTGCCCTTGGCGAAGGACCCGCACGCGCCTTGCGGGTTGCCGAAGCTGGCGAACTTGACGGAGGAGATGGGGCGGCCCTGGCACGCGAGCTCGAGGGTCTTCTTCTCGTATGCGTCGGCGCAGACGGTCCCGACGGTGACCGTCCGGAAGTTCACCAAGGACGGGTTGCCGCCGAATTCCTCGAACAGCACCAGCGTGTTCACGTCCTCTTCCATGAATGATCTCGGGACATGGTACCTAATTACAAGTTCTCTTCAGAATTAAAATTGAAGGAAAGCAAATTAAATTTTTTGTTTCTTGGAGGGGATTTTTGTTTCCTCACCATCTTTGAGTGGGTTGACCGCAGTTGGAGACGCACTTGTTATTGTCATAAGGGCCACGGTAATCACAAGGGTCGGAGCTGCAACCATCTAAACCGGCGTCGTAGCTGGGCCAATAGCGACCGATGCTCTTGCCGTTGACCCAAGCCTCGCCCTTGCCCAACCCTTGCAAGTCCACCACCACCGGGTCGGTCCCTAGTGGAGCCTTGAACGTGGTCTATTTTACCAAGATAAATTGTAATTAATAACTTACTGAATTGAAACTTAAAGTGTGCCAAAAAAAAAAAAGGATTATGACTGGGGATCAATTGAAAATTCTTTTTTTACCTTGTACCAAGTCATGGTCCTGTTGGTGGGGAGGTCCTGGCTTTGCCAGTTTGAGGCCGAGTCCGAGTCCGAGTCGACGCTGAAGAGCTTGTGGTTAATGCCGTGTAACCCGACCTTGTAGGACCATAGGTGACCCGACAAGTCTTTAATCACTCTCTCGTCACCTTTCCTTCCCTCGATCTCCACCGGACCGGGGATCCCGTTTTGAACCACATCAAACATCGGACCGTAGTTCTGTTTCCACGAGGATCGTGAATCGTTAGGGATTAAAATCACCCAATGGAAGAATTTGAAATTTGAATTTACGGGTTTAGTAAGATTAAATTGTTCACGGACTATGTATGTTACCTGGAGTCCAATGGTGACACTAAGCAAGGTGATCAGATTGTTTCCCGGATTCAACTTCACATCCTGCTCGAAAACGTAGTTGAAAACTCCATATTTCGCCCATTGAGAACCTAATGTTTCGTCAAATAGTGAAAAAAGAGAGGAAATTTCAAACTACTAATATCCAAATCGTTACGAAACAATTAGGAAAACATTTCTTCGTCGGGAAATGAAAACCCGAGTGATATTTTTCTTTACCGAGGTGTTTTCCGTTGACGTAGGCATGAAGGATCTGGCCAGTGCAATTCACTCGGAGCGTCATATTATCGCTCCAAATCGGGTCATCATCTTTCAGGTGAACGCTGTCACGACAAACAACAATGCCGCGATCGGACCGGCCCTCGGGAAATTACGGTGGAAAACTAATTCAAATTACATTAGAATTGACCAATTTACCTGGTCATGTACCATAAATAATCACTAGCGCCATTGGCAGCATCTTTCTGGTCCACGAGTCGATGAGCAGCAACATGTCCCTTCCCGAGCACAAGCTGCTCATCCGCGATCTCCGGCCTCCACGTCCAGCTCAAAGACTCGGGTTCTTTCTCGGCCTTGTTTGGCTCCTTCACCATCACTGAAGTTTGCGCATTTACCTGAATTTTTCTCGTAATAAAGCCAAAAATTAATTTCGAAAAAAAGTGTCGCCCATAATATATATATATCATTTTCGGGAGCTAAATCACCTTCGCGGTGTTGTACCCTTCGTTCTGGCAATCGGGGAGGATGCTGACGGACCACGCGGGGACCGTGAACTGCTTGCCCTCGAAGACGAAGGTGGCGTCGGAAGTCGCGTTCGTGTTCCCCAGGAAGCAGGTCGATTGCTCCGGCGTCGCGTAAACTGTGGCCTAAATTTCCGCGATTGAAAAAAAAAATTGTGATGCTTCAATAAATATATTTTGTTTCAGTAATTAATTAATATACAAAAGTAGCTGATAATCTTACAAAAACTGAGTTGCCAAGATCAACGTTGGTAATGTTGCCATTGGTTAGAGTGCTCTCAACCGAGTGCAGCATACCATGAAGCTCTTTTAGATGACCCCACTTCGGCTGATTTAGATTACCTAATAATGCAATTTATTTCAATTTATAGACAAAAGATTAGTCGGTGATTAATTTAATTCCGATGCATGGATAATTATAATTATAAGTTAACAATATGCTTACCGTATTCGTCAAGAGGCGCGTCGTAGTCGTAAGAGGTCGTGATGTATGGACCCCCGGCCGTCCTACCGAAATTGGTACCGCCGTGATACTTATAAACCAGAGGGAGAAAAATACACAATTTAGGTAACAATCGGATTATCAACATGAAAGAAAAATGTGAATGGTAGTTTATTAGGGTTAACCATGTAGTAATTTTGGAATGTGCCGCCGGTTTGGAAAAACCTAGCGACGGCGAAAGCCACGTCCTCCGCCGTCCTGTGTGGGTCCGGCCCGCCCCAGCTCTTGAACCTAAAAAAATCACATTGCGAAAACATGAGATGTGGATAGCAAATATTTCTACTCAACTAAAGACAGAAAATGCAGAAACTAATTAATTGAGACGAGTAGACTCACCAGCCGGTCCAATTCTCGGTCCACATTTTAGGGCTATCCGGACTATTAGGAGTGAATTGGTCGCAGTACCAACCATTACATGTGTTAATCTGATCGAACAAACCATAGATTATTAGCCAAAGGATAATTAAAGAGTCTTATTCTACCGTATAAATCGCAGAAAGTTCGTGATCCTCAACATAGTTGAGAGGACACTGAGATCTAGTAATTAAACATATGGAAGAAGCTAATTCAAGATGAATCTCAAATAAAGTATTAACCCCATTATGATGGAAGAAAGCCTTAATCCTCCTTTTAAGTTTGAGATTAAGGAATAAACACAGAATTAAATGTGAAAATAATCAATACATTAAACTAGCTAATAAGCCTAATGATGGTAAGTATTATAACATAATCCCTGTTTTTTTGCAAATGTTAGGGAATGCTTTAGAGCAGATTCTTCTTACTAAACCGAGCCATGCCTTTGTCATAGGGAAGAAAATCAGTGCCAATATGGCATCTAGATAATAGATCTAAAAGGAGATATTCTTATTAAAATCGAAAATTGGGAAATATTTTTATCAATTTTTTGCGAAAGTCTGCCAAAATATAAGTAAAAATGTGATTTTTACCATGGGTTGTGGAGCATCGCTCTGTTGGCACATAATCCACGGGACACCGATGTTTTGCGACACGGCCATGTTGGCGCACCAATCGAGATAAGCTTTCCCAGCGTCTCCATAGGCAGACATCACATTGCCGTACTCGTTCTCAATCTAATAAAATTTACCAAAAAAAAAAAAGATTTCATTAGCTTAATGATTTATAATTTACAAGCAATATATTACTTATATCCAATTCAGAAAAATGGAAAAATAAAAATAAAAAAATCCATGCAAACCTGAGCAAGGATGATGGGACCTCCCTGTGATGCGAAAAGACTCTCCTGCTTCATCATGTTCACGATCAAAGTCGTGAAGTTCTTCATCTCGTTCTGAAAATGGAGATGCAAAAAATATTTTTCATACTTGAACATAAGAATTAAAAAACATTAATTGCGTCAAAAAATATTTATAAAAAAAAAAAAAAAAACATAAACTGACCATGTAAACATCATTGGCAGTTCGCAACTCAATGCCGGGCAAATTGTGCAACCATACGGGGAATCCTCTAAAAAAAAGAGTTACGCTCGATAAGATGATCAATACAATCTTGAAAACGGAAAAAAAAAATTAATCCGAGGTCCTTAATCTCCGAACATTAGGGATCTATCTATGCACGACACTCGGGCTTGTCAGATAGAGATTTACCCGTAAGTCCATTCCGCACAGACGTAAGGTCCGATCCGGAGAACCGCGTAGAGACCCGCGTCTTGCACGGTCTTCAAGAACCTCACGAGGTCCAGGTTCCCGGCGAAGTTGTACCGGCGGCGGACCGGCTCGTGGACGTCCCAGAAGACGTACGTCTCTATCGCGTCCAGCCCGCCTTCCTTCGCTTTCCTGATCAAGTCGGGCCACATCTACACCCAAAAAAAAAAAAAACAATAATGAAAAATGTTAAACCAAAAGTATGGCGAATGAATCGGCGAAACTCGCACGGACAGACGGACGAGAGGACCGAGCATCACCTCGGCCGTGGATCGGGGGTAGTGGATCGAGCCGGACAGCAGAACTCTCCTCTTGCCGTCGATGGTGATGGCTCTGCCGTCGTGGGAGACTTCGACGGCGCATGCAAATGAATGGAGGAGGAAGATGAAGAGGAAGAGAAGTGGAGTCGGAAGAGAGAGCATGGTCTTCAGAGGCGCCATTTTTGACAACAACAACAAAAAAAGCATAGATTTTTGTTGCGAAATTCGTGCTTATATAAGCAGTTTAGTTCTCATTTTCAAAAAAAAAAAGCTTATCCGGTATTGGAAAGAAGATTATCATGGGAGGATTTTTCTTTCCATGTAGAAAAATGAAAAACCTTATCCGGTTTCTTCCGGATGACTGATTCTCGAAATCGTCCAATAGATTTCCGCAGTTTATTATTATTATTATTGTTATTTTCGGGATAAGCAAAAGTTTAATTTGCATGGCATTTTACTTTCGAAAAATAGGGAAAAAGGGAAAGAAATATCGAGCTCTCGGAACGACCTGATTGTATCAATGCACAAATTGAGTTTCAGAGACTTTTACTCGTTTTCTTATTTGAATTTATCGGTCGATAAGTTTTTTTATCGGCCAAATAAAAAGAATTTCATGAAAATTGTGCCGGTGGTGGTGATGTAAATACACCTTAAAACCAAAGCACAAGCCAAGAAAACTAATTTTAGGAATTCAAAAGTGTTTAATGTCAATCTCATATCCATGAAAAGACGATCTACTTGCCTGTGGGATGGAGATTAATTATCCGATCCACCGATTCGAACTCGATCTTCTATTTGAACATATGTTGATTTAGGCGGTATTAATTTGATGATCGATCATCTTTTCGTTGGATTGATTAGGTAGATAATCTTCGATTTCGTTTTTGCTTTCTAGTTTTGATTTTTGACCTCGAAATTCCGTGCATTATTCCTCGCGAAAATATTCAATCTCTATTAAAATAAGTCCAAACGAATGCCGTTTTAGTATTAAACAACAAAAAAAATTGTTGTTGTCTGAACAAATTTCTACCACCTTCCTCAACAGAAGATAGCCAAATTGATATATAGATATTTGATTTATCTTTAGCAACCGAGATATGCGGTTAGAGGATCCGATTTCAATCCTTTTTTGCAGATTTTAATTGCACATTTGGATTTCAAATCCTTTTTGGGGTTTAGTTGTTACTAGGAAGTAGTCTTTCTTATCTGAAAATTTAACTTACATGTATGTCAATAGGAGCTTTTCTAGAAGAATTTCTCTTTGCGTTGTTTTATTTAGGAGCTTTTGGGAGTAGCCACAAAAAAAAAAATCTGGGAATGTTTTGCACCAAACGGATAATGGCACGAATAGTCCATGAACTTTGGCCGAATGTGCAGCGTGGTTATTAAACTTTTAATTTGTCAAATTTGGTCCATGAACTTTAGCCCGGTGTGCAATGTTGCCCCTGAACTTTTAATTTGTTCAATGTGATCCCTAGACCTTTGGTACATGTTCAGTGCAGTCTCTGGGCTATATGAAAATGCTCAATGTTGTCATTTCATTAATTCAAGTTCAAGGACAACTTGAACATTTTCATATAGTTCAAGGATCAGATTGAACATGTACCAAAAGTTCATGGGACTTCACTGAATAAATTCAAAGTTCAGGTACCGCAATGAACAGATTAATAGTTCATGGATCACATTGCCTATTAAGTCAAAGTTTATAAATCGTTTATGTCGTTTTTCCTTAAAGCTTCCTCATTTGCGTCGGACTAAGTAGAGGTGGTTTTGCAGCAATAAAAAAATTGTTAAGGTAATAAAACTTAGACAAGTTTTTGTTTGGCTCAAATGTGGTTCTCCACCCTCCATATGGGTAAAATTCCATCTAGGATAACTAGCCTACTATTCTTGCTTTTCTAAGAATAATTAGAAAGTTAGATTAGACGTTGATTAGAACATGCTTTTTGGATTCGCCGTTGATTAGAACATGCGTTTCTCCAAAACTTCGCAACACAGAAGAAATGAAGAGTTTAAGATCACGAGTTCGATTTGAAAAATTATGTGAATTGCGAGAAGGTCAAGAGGTTATTGTCATAGAGAATTCTCCTTTAAATAAATACAAAAGGAAAATTTTTACCAAAACAGTCATAAACCTATTGCAATTACGTCAATCAAGTCCTAAACTTTTTTTATTTTCCAATTAAGTCTTAAACCTTTTAGTTTTGCATCAATTCAGTTTATTTGACCGATCGACACAGATGTGGCCAATTTTTAAGAATATTTTAATAGCATTTTAATATTTTAATATTCTTTTAGATTTTTTAATAAAAAAAATTTGTTCCTTCTTTGCTTCTGTTTGTGGCCGGCGATGGTCTCTGAAGCTCGCCGGTCACCCGCCGGCCACAAACAGAAGCAAAGAAGGAACAACAACAAAAAAAGAAAAAGAAAATTCAAAAATTCAAAAATTCAAAAAAAATAGTAAAATTTTAAAATACTATTAAAATAGTATTAAAAATTGGCCATGTCAGCACCGGAAGGATCACATCAATGCCGGCAGGCAAAATGGACTGAATTGGTACAAATGCGAAAGGTTTAAGACTCAATTATAAAAAATAAAAAAAACAAGTTTAATGACTGCATTGACATAATTGCAACAAGTTTAGGACTATTTTGGTAATTTTCCAAATAAAAAAGAGCAATAAAAAAGGAAACTCTAACATCAAGCTGATTATTGCCTCATTGCTGATTTTACAGAAATAATTGATTTTAATGATAGGACTAGGGTATAAAACGATGATAAAACCTTGCTTGTTCGTCGGCCGATGATAATGGGCCGAGAATAGGGCAAAATTCCAAATCGGGTGGAAAAAAAAAATTATTTACTGGATCAGGTTGAAATTTTTTTTTTTACCGAATCAGGTGCCGCTTGGCAGCCACACTGCCGAGCTGGGCCCCAACTAGTTTTTTATTTATTTTAAATTTCGAAAAATTATTTTTTAATAATATTTATTTTATTTATAATTTTGTTCTTTTTAAGCTGATTTTTATAATATAATTATCAATATTTAATTACTTAAGATATATAATTATAACATCACAATAAATTCACATATGTAATGTCGACATCGAACAAAAGAACTAAATAAATATTGCGCAATTGGGATTGTTAAATATGTCTTTGAATTTTATGTATCCAGTTCGACATATATTTCGTGCAGCCCAAAAGAAGAGAACAAGTAGAAGTTTAGTTTGCTCGCTTCGGGTTGGGTTAGCGAAAACTAAATCTTTTTAGCGCTAGAGCATATCTTTATGGGGGTTCGGGGGCAACGCCCCTGAGAAAATTTTTTTTTTGCCTTATTTACTGAGGCTAGGGTTTTCATGTAATATAAAACCCACGAAAAAATGAAATTACAAAAAATTCACACATCTAATATAAAAATCACAAAAAAATGAAATTAATAAATATGTTTCTTGAGCGATATTATAACATTACAAAAATTTCATCAAACTAATTTACATAATTGACACAACTGTGATCTATTCCTGGGCCGATCTGCGTGCACACGTTTGAATGTTGTGCCCTTATTCCCCACATATGGTACAATGGTTACGCGAATCGCTAGACCTTTCGATCAATATTTATTTAGTTCTTCTGTTCGATGTCAACATTACATATGTGAATTTATTGTAATGTTATAATTATATATCTTAAGTAATTAAATATTGATAATTATATTATAAAAATAAGCTTAAAAAGAACAAAATTATAAATAAAATAAATATTATAAAAAAAATAGTTTTTCGGAATTTAAAATAATAAAAAAAACTAGTTGGGGCCCGGCTCGGCAGTGTGGCTGCCGAGCAGGTCGGTGGGCCGGCGGCGGCGACCCGCTCGGCAGCCAAACTGCCGAGCGGGCCGCCGGAGGCGGCGGTCTGCTGGAGCCGGCCCAGCAACCCGCTCGGCAGTGTAACTGCCGAGTGGCACCTGATCCGGTAAAAAAAAAAAATTTCAACCTGATCCGGTAAATAATTTTTTTTTTCCACCTGATTTGGAAATTTGCCCCCGAGAATACGATTCCAGCAATAGGTTAAAATCTAGAAGGACACTTGTACGCAAAGAAAGGAAGCTTCTATAAAGTTATGCCACAAATATGTGTGTGCATGTTTGGACTTCTTGCATGGTGGGCAACTTGTACCCACACAGAGGGGTTTGTTTGTGCATGTATTGTACCCTCAGCCATGCTTCGATCCCATCTTTCTCAAATTTATGAGAGCAATCCATGTGAACAAGTTATCCGCGAAAGAAATTCCTTCCACGCAAATCACAACAATCCAATTTATGACTACTCATGTCGCGATCATGGTCTGCTATAAATCCCGCTCGACTTATTCGATGAAGCAGAAATTGCCACTCACAGGCTACCGCTACCCTCTCTCCTCCTCTTCGAACCTCAGTCTTTCGCGCCATGAGACGGTGACCTTGTGCACCATGACCACCACCATCTTCATCCTCTTCGCGTTGCAAGGGTCGTTCATGGCGCGAGACTTGGCCTTGCAAAGTTGCAATCTTGGAGTTTCCTCTCAAACCAAGCCCATTTCCTGCATGTATCATGCCACTATGGACGTGGACGTGTAGGAGAGAGACGAGTCGGCCCATCTTTAATGCCACATAATTTTGACCATCTCGATCCAATTTGTTTCACCACTCTAAGAGCACGCTTTTGAGAGCGGAAATAAGCTGAATATCAGTCGTACCCATTGTATCTAGACCAAAACCGACAAATAACTTATTTTATCATGGACCGACACGAAATCGAAAACACGACAATGGAATCACATAGTAAAGAGCGTAGGAAACTTACTTTAAGCAACGAAGGTTAACAAAGACATAGACATAAGAACTTACATGCGAAGTACAAATTGGAAAATGAAAAGAAAAAAAATTGAATTTAATGATTGGATTGAGGATATAATATGGGGATGATAAAGCCTTTTGGGCTTACTCTTTGGGCCGAAGACGATGGGCCACGAGTACGATTCTAGCATAGCAAAATTACCAGGCTTGAAATGATTTTCGAAGTGGCTTTTTTCTTCCCCCTTCAGCTTTTCCTTTTTCTTTTTCAGATGATCAAATGTTCGAAATCGTGTCCGCAATTTGACAGAATTATAAGTGTGATCCTTCCGTAATGAAAACTACCCTGATAAATAAGATGCGAACGCGATATTTTTCGTAGAGCATTTATTTTTCTCGACCGTATCCGGCGCGGCGGTAAATGCTTAGAAAAACTAACATAAGAAACTAACATTATACTCCGGATCATGATTTTGTGTCTTCCCAATTCTTAGGAATGTGCTCCGCAATGCATAATGAATGACCATATCATATGAATTGTATACGTAAATATATGTATAAGAACTCGTAAATGTACATACGTAGACACTTTGGATCATGGGCATGCCCAGAATCTATGTTGGACATTCGTGTGTTATTTAGCCATACTATAGAAAGATTTGTTACATATACACGCGCGTGTCATTTTTTTTTTTGTCACGCTTGTTTTTAAGAATGAAATGAAAAATATCTCGAAACATAAGAAACTTCACCTTCGAAATTAAAAGCCATAAATTTCTTTGTTCGCAGAATTTAATCCACCACCGTACCAACTAAGCAACATCAACTTCTCAAATTATTCAAGTTCAGGGACAACATTGGATATTTTTCATATAGTCCAAGGACTATATTAAACGTATACCCAAATTTCAGGGACCACACTGAACAAATTAAAAGTTTAGGAATGACATTGCAAATTGGGATAAAGTTCAAGGACCACACTTAACAAATTAAAAGTTTAAGGACCATTTGCGTCATTTTTTCAAGAAAAAAAAGAGGTCCACTCCCTTAATCTTTTGACAGTTTACGACCCATGTCGAAGGATTCGCATAGACAGTTAATTGATGAAATGTTCAGATTTGGAGGTAAATAAGATGAGTTTGGCTATCAATTGGCCTAAGTGGGTTGAACAAAAACTACAACAAATAGTTATTAACTTAGAGTCTAGTGCAATTGTCGAAATCACCAACAAGTTTGGCGATAAAGTTGATTTCCTTTTCCACTACAATATAATACTATTTAATTCAGGGATAAAAAAAAAAAAATCAATACGCATCAACATCATGACACCTCAGATTTTGGATTTTTCCTAAGGAAACTGAATTTTATTTTCTTTTTCTTTTCTTCTTCTTTTTTTTAATAAATTTTCTAGAGGCAATAATGAAATAAAATAAAATAAAAATGAATGTCGCAATCGCTTGGTGGGACTCGCTCAACCGGTTCACTTAAGTTGGCTTACCCAACAAATCATAGATTGACACGCGTTGGACTTTTTTTTTTTTCCTGTTTGGTGGGCCCGGTTCTGTAACTCGTTCGGAACAACCACCGCAGCTCCCAAATTTGGAGGCCATTTCCAAAAGCCTTCATGTAAAAATATTATAGATATTCTGGCCCCCGGTTTTTAATTTATTACATAGAATATGTTGAACATAATAATAATAATAATAGATGGACGGTGTCCTTAAAATGGTCCTCGCTCCTCATTTCATGGATTACCGCAGGTATCGCCTTGGAAGCACGTATACTCTCCGGGGGCCTCTGTGTTGTGTCCGACACCGGCACTCTCCGACACGTGATCAAGAGGTGTCGAACATCCGACACGTGGTCAGTGCTCCGGACACGCGAGTCTAACATTCCGACATGCACTGGGTTAATTTTAAATATTTTCAATAAATTAGAGTTCAGCATGTAAATCTATCAAAAATATATATACTTAAGTTATATACCCAGCTACCCCAAAATTAATATATCCGGTCAGCCTAAAAAAAACCTAATCCCGAATCCCTAATAGAAGAATAAGAAACTCACTGCCGATATAAATAATAATTTATCATGTATATATAAAAATATATATTTAATATATAATGCGTCCAAACGTGTTAAAATTCTCTATTTTTTATATATATAAATGACGTGTCGTGTCGTGTCGTGTCTCGAAATTTTCTTAAATGGCTATGCCTCGATCTCACATGCGTAAAATGGAGGAGATGAGCTATTTATTGACTTGGAGTCCCCCAAAAAAGTACTTGCCAATCTTCTTTTGGACATCTTGGAAAGGAAGCGTTTCTAGTATAAGTCATTTTTAAAGCAAAAGATGACAAGGCAAGTAGGAAAACAAATATATATGTCACGTGCGAATTAAAAAAATTCTACCTGGTCCCACTTTAAACCCACTAATAATACTTTACTTTTACCATAAATGAAAATTTTAGTTCGCCTTGTAACGTGTAAAGCACCTTGCACGGTTGTTCGTATAGAGTCCCCCCCATCGTTTTATAATTGTGTTAGGGCATTATTAATTTTGAATATTGGAATTAGCAGAGCATCAAACCCTAGCTACGTAGAAAATTGGAATTAGCTCGGATTTTCAACTTTTGAGTTTATGGAAAAAAGTGTAAAAAAAAAGTCCTAAACCTATTGGATTGGTGTCAATTCGGTCTTAAATCTTTTATTGGTGCCAATTCAGTCTTAAAACTTTTGCATTTGTGCTAATTAAATCCATTCAGTCAATTTTGACCAAAAATCGCTGATTTGGACGTTGGTCTTCCCACGAGGCACGACTGGCACTGACGTAGACATTTATATATATTTTTAATAATTATTTTATTGAGGGCCGGCAAGGGTTGCCGACCCTCGATAAAAAAAAAAGTGTACAAAAAAGAAAAGAAGAAAAAAAAACAAAAAAAATCATTAAAAATAATTCAGTGACACATAAGACAATCGACATTTACGTTAGCGATTTCTGGTCAAAGTTGGCCAAATGGACACAATTGATACGAACGCAAAAGGTTTAGGACTGAATTGGCATCAAATAAAAGATTAAGACTGAATTGGCACAAATGCAATATGTTTAGTATTTATTTTTTTTTTTTTTACACTTTTCCCAAATTTATGTGCTCCCTCGTCACCAAAAGAAGAAAACCCCAGTCATCAAGAAGAGATGTATTTCCCCTTTGCCTTTGCCTTCCCAAAGCTAAAAGTGAAAAAGGCACAAAGTCTTGCCCCCTAAAAGCGGCGGCAAAAAGAAAAGGGGCACCCGGCAAAATGCAAAATTGCCATTCTTGCCCTCAAGTCACTTTCTCTTTCGCTTCAACACGTACGGTTCTCGTTTGGAAAAAAAAAGCACGAGAGCGTGTATTTAGTGCCCTTTTCGTTCGCACATATCGCTTACTCCGTCGAAAATTTTAAATTAAATTAAATTAAATTACTTTTAATTTTTATTCGAAAAATTATGCAAATTTTTTAAAAGTTTAATTACTATGATAGGTAAAATAGGATTGAAATTTTGTTTAAAAGTTAAAAACTAGGATGGGTAAAAAGCGCCATCACCAAATAAGGGAACGCTTGGGTGGGCCCACGATCCCTTGCTCGGGTCCAAAAGAAACCGTCGCTTTCCGCCCCCATGTCCCGACCCGAATAACCGGGGCCCCACACTAACGTAGTGGCAGGAGCAATCATTTCGGCCCTCGGCCTGGCTTAGATCTTCGACACGTGTCCCCCCCGCAACCAACGTCTCCGATGAGCTCGGAATCTTTTTCCCCCGGTGGGCCACCACCGCGGGGGCAAAACCAAACGTGGCCAAGCGAACTGGGCCCCACAGATGGGGACGTGAGGACGACGTCATTAAACAAACAAAAGTAAATGAAATTATTATTTTCCTGGGGTCGGACTGGGGGGGGGGGGCCCACTGACAAGCGACCCTTTTTTCGGAAATTAAAATAATAATGGTGGGGAGAATCTGAATTACGGAATAGAAAAATTGAGGGCGAGATTTGATTTCTCGCTCCGTTTCAGCACTCGCCTCCAATCAGATTCCAAAACAAAAAACCATGGGGGGCCTTTTGGTCCAACCGCTCCATTCTATTAATTAATTAATTAAGCCGAATTTTTATTTATTTATTCATTATTTTATCTTTTCTTTTTTCGGCTAACCCCACCAATGAATTATGTAGGTGAAGTATCATGGCACCCTCCGTTCATTTTTATTAATTATTTAAATGTTGAATAAAGAACGGAATGATACGGCAGTTTATTCCGCAAGCATTTTGCGAAAATCATTGAGCGTATTTAGGATAGTTAATAAGGCATATTGTTTTTTTTTTTTACTGTCGATTTGTTGAAAACCATGTAGTTTTCCTAGATTAATTGTTCGATAAATGGCCCACGGGCACTTACGCATTCTTGATGGGGGGACCCGAATTCGATTCATTGCATTTGCGCATTCTCTTTTATTATCCGTGCAAGTGAACACTTAAATGCTTTAATGATTATCGTGTGTACCTCGGAATAAGAAAATCTCACACAATCAAATGAGTCATTTTAGTCGAGCTGTCGAAAGGGTTCCGTTACTCTATTTCTTTTAAGAAAAAAAAGTGAAAAATATAATGGCGGTACGAGAATAATATATTATGTTTAAATAAAAAGGAAAAGAAGAAGAAGAAGATTGCAATTACGTTTTGATTTCCCCTTTTTCTTTTTCTTTTACCATGACAAATCCCAAAGCTTTTTTATTTTTCACTGACTTTTTTGCAACTTTGGTAATTTTTAAAAAAGAAAGGAAAAAGAAAAGAAAAAAACGAGAGAGCTTCGCAATTATTATAAGATGACTCACCCATCATAAATTGCTGAGAGAGTTGTCAGCTCACGAGTCACGACTCAGAAGAGGATTTCAGGAGACGAGTCCCCCCACTCGCTCTCTCTCCCCACTCCTCCATTTCCAACCTCAAAAACCTTCGGTTCGAACCATGTTGGGCAAGAGGCCGCGGTCGGTGATCGGTAAGCTGTCGGAGCTGCTCGTCTCCGGCAGCGCCGGGCTCCTGGAATCCGCCGTCGCCGCCGCCGCGGCGAGCCCGAGGAGCCCGCTCGACTTCAAGATTCAATCGCCGAGAGGGCCCAGGAGCTACGATCTCGGCGGGGTTGGGCTGGGGATCGTGGCGGCTCTCGAGAAGCCCGGGGACGCCAGGATCTTGTTGCTCCCCAAGAACTGCGCTCGCCGCCCGGGCTCGGCCCGACCCGGCCCGAACAGAGCCGGGCCCTCCGCGGCCGGGGCCCGCGCGGGGGCGGCGGACGACGACATGGAGGACTACACGTACGTGACCTTCCATGGGCCGAACCAGTCGTTCACGATGGTGTATTACGGGGAGGGCGAGTGCGATGGGATCGGTCGCGGCGGGTGCGGCAAAAGTGGTGGGGGACTCGGTGAGTCGATGAGACGAGCGGGCGGCGGCGTCGTCGGAGGAGGAGGGGAGGGTCCAGTTTTCCAGACTTTGGACTTCCTCAGTTCTTGTCAGTTGTGTGGAAAGAAGCTGCACGGCGAAGACATATACATGTACAGGTATCGCAAATTCCTTCCTTCCTTCCTTTGATTCGCAATCTTCATCGGAGGCTCCTCTTTTCTGGACATCGATTTCATCCATTACAGAGGCGGCTCTGGGCAATCTTGGCTCAAGAGTTGCTCTGGGTGTGAAACGCTGATCTGTCCTCTGAATTCTGAAACAAATTTCACCGAGTAGAGTACGAAAGAAAATGATCAGAGATTGAATCTTCAAGACAGATCCAATGAGTTTGAAGAGTTGAATTAGTGTGGGTATTTGATTGATCCGTGAGTCAAGTTCTGCCATTTGATTGACCTGTTTGACATCCTGGATTTGCATGAACCTCAACATTGGAGTCCCCTGTTTTTCCTACTCTTGACTTCTTTTTACAAAAATCTGGCCTTTTAGAAAGATCGTCATCCACTCGAATTTCAGCGAGTACCCTTTTTACTTATGGGGGCGAATTCGATCAGGCTGACTAAAATTCATTTTCATGTGAATTGCATCGTATTGCAGAGGGGAGAAAGCCTTCTGCAGCGCGGAGTGCCGGTCGACGCAAGTAATGAAGGACGAACGTAAAGAGCAGTGCCGATCGGAAGCTCCGAGAGTTGCCGATCGCTCGGGATCGCCATACTCCGAGGGTCTGATCTTCTCGACCAGCATTCTCGCGATTTAGGAAGTTACATATCCGGTTGCGGCTACTCTTCACACATATGAGAATATAATCAGCTTACTCTTGTTAAAGAAACAGAAGAAGAACAAAAAGAACCAAACAAATTTTTGCTCGGATGAGAATTTTCAGAGCCGACATGAGCCGTGAGGGCATGTTTTGCAAGAAGAATCGGATTAAGCTGTATGACTTACGTTCATAATAAGCCAAGATGAGGTCTCCCCATAAAGTTTCTGCTAATCATCATCTCTTTGAACAATCCGGTGAGAGTATCGGTTGCGGTGACAAGCTGACCGCCCCGGAAATTAGCCATGGATGCCTCGGCTCCATGAAAGATCACAGTACAGAGCACCTAAACAGTGGCCACTCTGAACCATGGTGGTCGCCCGTGATCGGCCGGAATATCTCTACGGAATATGTTGTCTCGATGAAGATGAGAAATAATTCATACGCACTTCTCTTACGCTTGTACATCCACGTTCCGACTTTGCTCGACCCGACCGTTTGTCACCCATAAATCCATAAAACAACTCATTCCAGCTGATCGATTAGATCCGATCCACATCCAATTCCAGCTGCTCAAACTAAACAATTCGTTGTGCTCCAAATCCTTCCTGAATTTCATATTATGAATACATCAGCGATACGCCCATCTTCAATACTCAATACTCATTTTCTTGATTACCAGTACGGTATATCGATACAATTCGAGGACAACCCTGAATACTAAAAATGTGTTTTGTAACTCTATTTCCAAATTCGACGGGGCACTTTCACACCCCAAACTCTCATATCAGCATTAAAAGGCCAGCTGCAGATTATTTGTTTCTATTTACTCTTCAGATTACATAGGAACTGCTCTTTAAATGATGACATACAGATTCAAAATACCTCACTTTGGCCGGAGCTGAAGATGTTCTTCTGAATTTTGTCAACAACAATCAGACGATACCGCGCTTCCAATACGAGGATATTGTAAGTGTTCAAGGAGAAGTTATTGAGATTTATGTGTGAGTTGTGTTGGAAAAGTTCCATATCGGAGAATTGGTGTGATGTGTAGAGTGATTAATATGTCTAGTTGGCCCATAACTTATTGACTTAAGTTTTTGAGTGGATATAGGTTCAATTTGATACTTAGGCTCAAATATGGGAATTAAGAAATTCGATCTCCATATGATCGGTGACCATTTCTTCGTAATGTCATGTTCATGTCTTCACATTTGGCATCACCAAATTTCCAGTGGAATTAAAATGGTAATAATGGTATTTACTTCACAACTAGATCATTAGTCATTAGCTATTGAATTTCCTAGCCACCGTCCATACACGATCATTACCGCCTTTCTTCCCGAAGGTTTTCAGAAATATTGTCTTAAGCATTTTGTAAAGGTTCTTGAACAGTTTGTCCTTATCATGTTGCTAAGTTGTGTACAGACCTTTTGGGGAGCAAATTTGGAGAAATTCATTTAGAAAATCGAAAAATTTCAGAGGATCGTATACGAAGAAAATCAAACTATTCCAAAGTTTCTATTGGCTAGTTCCCGCATGGGATTACTCCCACGCATATCATGCCACGTTATCCACCATGGATTTGACCAATATAAGCGAATCAATCAAAACCAATGGATTTTCTCAATATCCATGGAACTTCGAAGAATCTTGTCTTGAATACACGTGACAACCGCATTTTAGCTTTTGATTCAATCCTAATCTCAATCCCAATCATAAACCCGTAATAAGTGTGGGCCTCTTTGCGAATTCACATGACCACTTTACTGAAATTAAAGTTGTAATTTTAAGGGAAATTACCCAAAAAGTCATAGACTTTCTGTACGTATGTCAATTTAATCCCGAATTTTTAATTTGACCAATATAGTCCTAAACCTTATGACAATTTGCAAATTTAGTCATTCCGACCAATTTTGACTGGAAATTGCTAATAAGGTCGCTAGTCGTCGGCGTTGAGATTCATATTTTCTATAATTCTTAAAAAAATTATATATTTTTAAAATTGTCATTTTTTTTTATCTTTATATTTTCATTGTGGCCGACAAGGGCCTAGAAGTCCTCGCCGGCTACTGGCAAGGGTTACCACCCCTGGAAGGGTCACCACCCTCACCATAGCCATCATCAGCCGTAAGCAAGACCGCAACCCAGGCCCTTGCTGGCTGTGAAGGCCCGCACAGGCCTTGACTCTCACTAGCCACAATGAAAAAGAACAGAAAATCGAAAAAATATTAAAAAATTAATTTTTTTTTAACACATTGTAGAAATTGTTAACGTTAGTGCTGGCCATGCCACATAAAAAGTATCCATGTCACCGACTTTTGGCCAAAATTGGTTGGAGGGACTCCATCGGCAAATCGTAAAAAAATCTAAAACTAAATTAATCAAATTGAAAAGTTGACTAGTGCATGTTTACTAAGTTTAGATTTTATTTTTTTTTGGTAATTATCCCGGTTTTTTTTTTGTATTAGTGAGTTTATATGTAATCTTTTCGATTTCTATCGGTCTAATAACACCGTAATATTCCTCGCCAGTCACCACTAGTATCGCCACGAAAAATGTTCATATTACCCTTAAACGAAAAAGAGAAAATCATCCAGCATGATATTAGGTTCTCTCGAATGTTTTTCTAAACCTTTCTCCTCTAAGCATTTGTTTATCGTTTTTCTCCGAGTAAGAGGCGAAACATAATTAACTTGAATTCGCTGACACTATAGAATTATAAATTCTTAAAGAGCCCTAAGACAGAGATTATTGGTATTCGGAAATTAACAGGCGGTCTCATTTAGATGGCCGAGAGGATGGATCACAAGCCTGCTACATTTGCTCATCCCTAACCGCCACAGATACGCAAGTCTCAGTACTTGTACGCCCACAACACTACGGGCTCCCTTTATTTCACCAAAAATAAATAATTTAAAAAACACACTTCGAAAAATAATGGCTTATGGACAACAGAAATATTTAAGAAAATATATTCATTATTGATAATAAATTATATCTAAACATTTTTGTATTTTTAAAAAAATATTCTCCGAAAACAATCGAATCCTTCGAGTAACAACAATTTGCCGATGCTAACCACAACAGTTCAGTCATCTCCATTTTCATACCACAAGCATTCAATGTATTTCAAAACAAAACCACCGTGCGGTGTGTCATTGGTTCAGTTCGATCCGGGTTACCGAGATACCCGAACCGAACCGAGACCCAAAAAATAACCGTATGAAAATCACAGTTCAGGTTGGGTATTGACACCCCTAAACCGTGGGCTTTTCACGACTTTTGTTTTTATAAATAACTGGCATAAGGTACAGACAACGAGCCACTTTAGATTCTATAAAAAGGGATCACAATCACACAATGATGATCATATTTTGCTTCCACCTTCCTCCAAGTGATCTAGAGCAGTAGCATCTTTCATCTCCTCAGAGGATGCCGAATTATTTTACCTTGTCTCGCCGTGAGACAGAAATTCTACATAATATAAATACTTAAGCCCCATAACCATCAAATAGGCAAATCATGTTAAAGAGTCTTACAACAGAGAATAGGAAAGCACACCGTTATCCATACATACTTGCATACAATAAGCTGGTCCGACATCAATCGCCCGGCTCTTCAAGACTTATTCCTCCTCCCTACATGATAACAAAAAGGGCGGAAAAAAAGGACCACCTCGCCATAGTTACTGATAGTACATAAGCTGCTGAGTAGTTGCTATGTTCTGGTATCCACCGTCGTAGATTGCTTGACTAGTTCCAGCAGCGCCCATTCCCATGGCTGCCTGCTTAAGCATGTGCTGTGCTTGCGGATGCATGAGGCCTTGCATGCTAGCCATTTTGCTCAGCGCCATCTGCCTCTCGTAGGCAGCAAGCTCCGCGACCGAGAAACCAGGCATTTGAGCGGCCATTGGCGGTGGAAGAGGAGTGGAACTCGTTCCCGGAGGCGTAGGTTTGCTACCCCACGAACACTGCAAAAACGAGCACGTCCATAGTATATTATGATTTCATATCAGTGTGAAGATGCTGCATGGGCATCACATTACTATAATCACCAACACACTTTAGCAAGTATAGCCAAGAAACATGCACATTCCTTTGACCTGTTTTAACATAAATGCAACGGCAAAACTTAACAGGCACATAAAGACCCCTACTGAAGATGATTCCAGGATTTCCAAGACAGAGAACCCGGAAGGATGCGTCCGGCAGAAAAAAGCCCTAATTTTTTTTTAGGGTACTAGCTTTGTTCAATCAGTCCCCTACCCGTAGAAAAAGCCATCCAGAAAATGCGTTTGAACTCTATCACGACATCCATTTCATTACCATCAACCAAAGCCCGGTCCTCTGGCCAAGTTATTCCACTCCAAAAACATTTTACCAAAAGCTTTGTGAGTGCTAAAGGAATGCCTGCAAACATTTCACCAGGCTCCTAAGTCGGGTAAAACAATTCCACTTTGACAAATTTTGCTGTTTCCATCTAGATGCTTAAAACTCGGGACATGGTGAATAAAAAAGGCCAATCACATGTAGACAATCGAACTTCCACCACATTTTACCACCTATAGCTTGCCATAAGAAAGACTTTCCATAACAATCTACCTTAATTGGTTTACCACAGAGAAGGCGAGCATTGCCCATTTGAATAGCCAGTGCTGCTTCACCGTGTGTACTGTATCTAACAAAACCAAAACCTTTATCACGTTGCACCCGAACATCCTCTATAACTCCAGCACCGAGGGAATGAAAATGTCGATGCAGGTCAGCGGAAGTAACCTGCAAGATAACAGAAGCAGTTGAAGTATCTAAATAAAAGGAATCAATCCATACAAGCCAGTTATTAGTGAGAACAGGTGAAGACAGGTGAGACTGTCAATGAAATGCAGCCAGCGAAGACGTTAGGCTGCAAAGTTTACATTTACAGCTGAGCTATTGTTCACTCACTGAACAAAGAAAGAAACCATGGAAATAGCATGCTATTCATTAAAAAGTTAATGCATTTTCTGAAATGCTTAACATCAAGCACGGAAAAAGTAACTATATACATGGTTACAAAAACTAGGGAGAAGCAAATTCGTGCCTCTGGTGCAAGATTGCCAACATAGACGGTTGTGTATTGGGGATTGTTCTCCGGAGCATCATCGCTAGTCCTCTCTTGACCATCATCTGCATTGAAGACAATGTCAACAGGTATAACAAGCATGCACCACCAATTATATCTATATTCATTAGATAGGTATCGCTTCAGATTTATGGGATGTCAATAAACAAGATCAATACCACAAGAAGTTACTGAAGTTCAGCATCCATACTAACTTCACCTGATGTTCCACTTGTTAGCTCCACTACACTTTTGGCATCTGAACTCTGCTTATCCTCACCAGAACTAGCACCTTTTGTTGCCCAGTTGCATCGGATCTGTCGGCTTCCAAGCCACTTCCCTAGATATTAAAGACAAGTTGCAGGTTCAGGCAACATGAACTAATGATGATAATGTTACACTGTCATGAAAGTTTTAAAAGCTTGTTCAGTCAGTAGATTGAAAACAAGGGAAAGATGATAATAATCGACCATCTTCACAATCAAACTCGAAGTAAAGGAAGCTATTAACTCTGAGCAGTACAAGCAAGCCTCCAATATATATCACCGCAACAAGCCCTAAAATTATGAACTTCGGCTATCAACAAGTAAATGGATTTCAAACAAACATAGAAGCATCAACACACTCGGCTTTTCATTGCTGAGCAATCTCCTTGTTTACTCATTATCAACCAATTAATCCCATTCCAAGCAATTCTAAAATGATGAAAGAAGACACAAAAGCATTCATCATATGCTCGAGTTTAGTCTTGACTACCCATCCCGTGTGAAAATTTCCCAAAACCACTATGCATTCATAATACTGTATCTGTCATGTTAATCTTCGTCGCTTTTGCTTGCATATGTTAGCTAGCTTAGACAACAGACAGGTGAATACGACTGCACGAGTGGCGAGGAATATATCTCGCACATAATTAAATACAAACATGCAATCTCAACAGTAGTACATATATTGAGAGAGACCCCGTGACATAGATGAAGACCATACCATTCATATCGTTTATTGCACTCTGGGCGTCCTGCTCACAGAAGAAATTCATCGTCAGTACATAAAAAACGATTAATGCAACCAGAAACAAAAAGAAAAGTACTTTAATTAAACTGCTCCAGCACCTGTTGATTTCGGAATGAAACGAAACCAAAACCCCTCGAGCGTCCAGTCTTCTGATCCCACATGACCCTAGCATCTCTGTGTTAATACACAGATCAAGTTAGTTCAATCATGATCATAAGATCCTTGCAGCACAACTGTTCAGAAGTTAATCAAGGAAAAGGAGAATGGAGCTTACGAGCAAGTAGAATAAGCAGAGAAACACGCAAATAATGTGGCGTCTGTAACCTCTGGGCTTAGATCACCCACAAAAATATTAAAATGCCCTGCATTGAAGAGTGGAAAGGTCCAAAACCATTATCTAGAAGCCCGACCAAAAAAGCAGCATATGTCTGTGCAAAATGAGCAGCAATTAAAAGAGTATTTCACATTTATGTGAACAAACCTGATGTGTCCTCCCTCTGGCTACTAGCATATGCCCAGTTAACCTTGATAGGTTGACCAAACCTGCGAACATGGTGTTAGGATCCAGGATAAAGTAAAGGTCGAGCAGTATAGTGCAACCTTTTCAACTTACAAGTGCCTTCCATTGAGAGTCACTATCGAAAGGGCAGCAGATCTCCGGTCATAGTAGTCCACAAATCCATAGGATGACTGTATACACCGGAAGTTTAATAAGCAAAAGAAATCAAAACAGGAATAACAACGACCGCTTAACTGAGCGGAAAGAATTTATAGAAACAATAAGAAGTCGTGTACTATGAAATGGACCGTACCCGAAGCTATGGTACAAAAGACGACTAAAGTTTTCTATAAAATTGAAAAGATCCTAAATCAAATCTCAGAAACGGGAAAAATGACCTTCTCTTTCCGGATGAGTTTACATCCTTCAATGGAACCAGTACTAGAGAAAACCTCTTGAAGAAGAAGCTCTGTAACCTGGGGGTGAATGTTTCCCACATACCTGAATTTCATCACAAAAAGCAACAGGCGTTAAAATCAAGATAACAAGAAAAGTTGACTACAGTATGCTGGTGAGATCCACTGAACTGACAAAATTACTGTCAACAAAACCATAGTTTCTATAGATAAGACCCATAGATTGCAGTGGGAACAATTTGCAGTATGCAAATAAGCTGACTGTTGATGCTGCTCTCCCTTGAATCGATGGTTCGTTCTTGGAAACAACAAATTTGGCTGATCATTTTCCTCACCAAAGGCGTGAAAGGAAAAGGGATAGCTACAAATATTAAGAACAAGACCAAAAAAGAAGAAGAAATAAAACAAACTAAAAAAAAAAATAGGAAAGAAATTTTCTATACAGCACTCACACACTGCGGCATGTACTTGAATCAAAGCCAGGAGGCAGATTCCCACTCAAGATAGGCTCTATCTGCAAAATGAAAAAGTAAAAAAACAAGAAGGAAAAAAAGTACCCAAAAATTTTAAAAGATCTAGACTCCCAGACTTTAAAGGCGAAGTCCCCCCAGAAACCATATGGATGTTTGCACTCCTCACTTTCTTTACCATTTATGGCAATAAATTGCACTAAAATCCTGACATTCGTCATCGCAGATTGATTTCCTTACTTCCCATGTACTTTATAATTCGAAGAAACGGAATCAACTGCCTCAATATTAAAAACATCAGCTTTATGATCACCCTCAGAAACAATCCATACGCTCACTCTCTAATCACTACCAATGAATTAGAAATATATATATATATATCTATAAACTTTGAGGCGCTCATAATTACATAGTTAACGAATGATGCCGATGCCGATGCCGATGCCATATCAAAATCTCGGAATGCTCAACACTTAATTCGCAAATGACCTCGATCAGCACTAAATGCACGGCCATCACATAAAGACCGCGAGGACAATCAAGAGCAGCGGGATGGTTTCCGACGACATCATTTCATAACTCTTTAAGCAAACGCATTTCACGACACCGACGAGACGACACACCCATCCTCACGCCAAAGCGAAGCTCGGGAAACCGCAATCAAACAAGAGGACGCTACATCGCAGGGCCGACTCGAGCAGGAAAACACAGGGAAAAAAAAGAAGAAGCGCGAATCGGAGGCGAGGGAAATCAAAGAGGAGGAGGAACCTGGGGAGCAGCTAGGAGGCCGGGATGGGGGTACAGCGACTGCTGCATCATCGCCTGTTGTCTCAGCCTCTGCTGCTGCTGCATCTTCGGCTCAAGTTATGAGAGATAGCTCCTGTCGGATTTTAGGGCTCGAGCCGACGAAGCAAAGGAGGAGGAGGAGAAGATGCAGAAAATCACAAAAGAAAAAAGCAAAGAGAAAGAAGAAAAAGAGAGGAAATGAAGATGGAGATGGAGATGCAGATGGAGATGGAGATGAAGATGAAACCCTCGGAAGAGAAGGATTGCAGAGGCCAGGAGAGGGAGAAGGAGAGAGAGACAGTGAAGAGAAAGCTGCGAAGTCTCTATCTCGCGGATCTTATCAGACCTTTCATTTCCATTAAGTTCTGTCCAAATAATTTTAATTTTATTAAAAAGAAAAAAGAAAAAGAAAAAGAGAGAGCTAACGCTGAAGTTTCTAATGGCTTTTTGTCCGTTAATATTTTTCTAACAATTATCGTTTGAAATTTTGAAATAATTGATTAATCAAAAATAGTTTCATTATCCTTAATAATTAACATCCAAATATTTTTGTGAAACCGCAAAAATATTTTTCTTTCGATTGTGTTTCCGTGATTGAATCTGAATGTACACACGATTCCCAAAAAAAAAAAACCACTCAAACCGGAGATTACTGAGAAAAAAGGATAGTAAAATTTTAACTCCGTCTAGTCAGTAGAAATATAAAGAATACTCGGATTATTCATGCCACTTAAGAAAATGAGTTAAAGCATTGACTATTTATGGATGGATCGTTATTGATAATGAAAGTAATTTTCCATTGGCTCGCTTTTGTCAAAATGAGGAAAAAAGAAAAGAAAAATGACCCAAATGGTCCATGAACTTTGGCTCAATCTAAAATGTGGTCCATGAATAATTAATTTGTTCAGTGCGATCCTTGAAATTTTAGCCCAATTTGCAATGTTTTCCCTGACTTTAAATTAGCTCAATGTAATCCGTGAATATTTGGTACATATCCAATTTAGTCGCTGAGCTATATGGGAATATTCAATGTGGTCTCTATACAAAAATGTGCAATTTTTTTCTTCCGTTAATTAAAGTTCATGGATCACATTGAACATTCACATATAGTTCAAGGACTAGATTGAACATAAACCAAATTTTCAGGGACCATGTTGAACAAACTAAAAGTTCAGAGACGACATTGCACATTGGTATAAAGTTCATGGACTACATTATACTTTAGGCCAAAGTTCAGGGATCATTTATATCACTATTCAAAAAAAAAAAAAGAAGAAGAAGAAGCTTGAGTTGCTTATTTTTCGCGAGACAAATATTAGAAAAAATTTACAAAATATAATATAACGATAGCGTATTGACCAGGTTGCTGAAGAGTGAGCCAGCCCAAGCCCAAAATTCTGCCGATGCCCAAATTTGGAGGTGCTAGCTTCAGCCCGACAGTGGGCCCGGTCCTGATTTGATGGACCGTACAAGGCCTTCGCCTTAAGCCCAGTCCATGCAAGAACAAGGTCGGCCCAGATACAATTCCTTCGCCAAGTAAATAGTCATTTCATTGGAAGTGATCCATTATCAGATTCGTTGTCCGACCGCTGCGGCGGCTCGGATCTGGTGTCGGAGGAACTTGATTAGAGAGGTTGTGAAAGTAGAAGGGGTTTCATCAGACAAATTAAAAGTGAAAGCGTTTGATTAGAAAAGGCATTATGCGCAAGGCAATTCGCGGCTTATCACGATAAATATCTATTTAAAACAGAACCGAAGTCGACAGAGGTGGAGTTAATTATGTTTAGGTTGTATCTAATTCAGAGCATGTCGATAAATTGTTCTCATGTGATTTCGCGATCTAAAGACACGCTACCGTTTTAAATTGGACCAAAAAGATTGGGCTAAATAATCCAGAAGGAAGGAAATTTTGCTTTTGTGTTGCTTTTGAGGCTTCTGCATTTAAGTTACGTTTGGTGGTTCGGATTTGAGTTTGCGTAAGATAACAAACTATCATATTCGGTGTTTGACGACATTCTTCGAATCGGACGAGCCAGGATAAGAAATCCGGGACATGGGTGGGGATAAGCCTGGATTGAATATAAAAAAGAAAAAAAAATATGTCACCCTGCATGATATTCAAGGATAAGGTCGGAGATATGACTTGGAAAGTTAAATTAATCCAAGATTTCGTGTTTTAACTTTAATCCAAGTTTTTCATTTTGGTTCTAAATGCTTGATCCTGAAAGTCATGCGTTCTGCAAATCTATAGAACTCCTCGCCGGCGGTTTTACCGGTGGGCTTATTTGTGGTGATTTTGTTCAACCTATATCTGTTTTGCAGCTTCTCTCGCTCGATTTGGGTACTCTTCTATCCCGATGTAGAAATAGATCTGGGATTCACAAGACGTTATTTGTGTTCTTTCAACCTATTTGTGTTGATGTTATTTTTATACGGTGATGGTGCTGGGGACGTCGAACTTAGGCGCGCACCGCCTTTTGGCAAAGCCGTAGATATTAGAGAGGGAAATCTCGACGTGTGCTCATTATTGATAATGCGAGTTTCGGTGATCGGCCGCCGGTTGTGTTATGATGCTATGACAAATCCGTTCTCATGAAATGAGCGAGTCTCTGCAGACTGTACTAGGTTAATTTATTTTTCAGATTTGCACTGCATTGTAACTCTGTAGGATTTGTTTTGTCTTGAAGTTATGGATTTCCTTTTTATGTGAAATGAAATATTTTCTTCCGACAAAAAAAAAAAAACTTTAAAAAACCAATTAAAAGTTTCTTTCGTGTGGGATTTTTTTTTTCCCAAATATGTTGACTTTGGCTCGTCTAGTGTCGTGCAAGAAATAAAAAGGTTAGGTTGGTTTTACTTAGACTTGTGAACTTGCAATTTTCAAAACGTTCCACTATATTCCAGAGCGGACCGACCCGACTTTGCCCCTAATAAAGTTAAAAAGATAGCATTTATCTATTTTATTTTCCAACAAATAAACCCATTTTTCAATACACGTCAAAGGTGAGATGGCAAGATCAAGACTGAGTTATGGAAGATAAAGTCTCTCAATTGATCTCATTTTGAGAGTTCTTATCATATGAACCCTATAACTTGAAGGGAGCCGGTATAGGTTCCAAAGTATCCATCGACACTTAACGAATCACATGCTTAAAATTTAAGTTAATCATATCTACCTCGTTCCCTAACATTTCAAAATTCTCGTTCGACAGATCGATCATCGCTTATCAGTGGAATTTATTTGACACTATGCATCACACGAGCAATTATTCTCCGCGGTTGCTGACCGTGTCGTAATGCAGTATAAGCAATTTAGAGATGCACGAGCGATGCTTTGATCGATCGGAGAAATTACCAAAAAAGTTCTAAATCTATTGCATTTTTGCCAATTTGGTCCTAAACTTTTTGACAATTTGGCAATTGAGTCGTTCCGGTCAATTTCGGTTGGAAGTCACTTGATGTGAACGCTGATCGTCCTATGGGGCATGGTGGGTGCTGACGTGGATAATTTTTGCAATCTTGTAAGATCTTGCCCCACATGGGGGAGACCTTCGCAGCCAAAGCAAAGGAAAAAGGAGAATAAAAAATTAAAAAAAAAATCATAGAAAATTACAAAAATAGTCCACGCCAGCACCGACCATTCTAAGTAGAACGACTAGCATCAACGTCAGCTATTTCCAGCCAAAATTGGCCAGAAAAATTGAATTGGCGAATTGTTAAAAGGTAAATTGGCCCAAAATGAAATATTTAGGACTGAATTAGCAATAAATTTATGGCTTTTTTAGTAATTTTTCCACGATGAAATCACACACGTCGGCCTTGGGACCTTCTCTTTCCTCGTAAATGACGAGAGCCGAGAGGAGCTTACCACAAACCAATCCGGATGCACTCGCGCAACATCCTTCGCTTCTAGCGAAACCAAACCACCGCGGCCCCTCTAAACCCCCCACTTGCCCTCCACCCCACGAACGAGTCAAGATTGGCGGGGTGGGGCTCGGCCAGTGGACACAGAAGACCAAATATAGAAACGAGAAGGACACCCACCTAGCTTTTCCCATTTCTGAAAAGAAAAAAACGTGGGTCCTTTCAACAACCAAAAAAGAGTCAATGCGAAGCTAAAATGTACTTTAATGCGAAGGGAAAGAGACTGGAAAGGTACATTTTCATGACCAGTCACAACGAAAGAGGAATCTTTACAAGCCCTTTGAAAATATAGGATTAAATCAAAGCCTGCCCCCCCACCACGTTCGAACACGGCATGTGAAGGCCGAATGATGCCGACGGAGCACGTTTGAGTATAAAGTCCCAAGACGTGAACAATGTGAACGAAATTGGACTTAATGCTTGCTTCTCTCGTCGATTATTAAATTTGTGGGGTTGGGTGGTGAAATTACGATTTGATCCCTACTTTGGTAATGAACGTTTTGGGGGGGAGAGACGCCCACGAGGCCGCCACCTAACCTCTCGACTCTGTCGTGTACCGTGGACCGAAGCCAAGGAGTGTCGGCCACTCCCCGTGTGTTCAAACTTCAAAGACGCGTGCTTTTGGATAAAAACTTGGGATTAATTAAATGGGATTGAATTAGAGTTGGCCTTTCTTGGGTAATCATGATTAGGTCCCTTTTCAAAAGCAGCAGCTGAAGGCATATCTTCCTTCTCTTACCACCACTTTGACAATGTCGCACGAAGCTGAATTAGGACACAGACAGAGAGGATCTTTTAATCTGCTGCTCGAGACCACCGCGGAATCGTACGGAAACGACAGACCAGGTTCCCAGCAAATTCGATTCATGAATAAGGGAAGGAAGATTACATCTGAAGATCCAACGGAGTCTTGCGGTGCAAAAATTTAGCAGCAACAGACAGGCTCACTATACAGCTGAGCTATGGAGTGAGAAACATTTTTTACTAAGCAGAAGAAGAGATAAGGAGCACGCCCGACTAAACCCGCCCCACCCCCCGGACGGACGGCCCGGGGGGAAGGTAGGCGGCTTTGCTAATCTTCCGATCTATCTGTGTATCTATAAGATAAGAATATCCCCGAAAAATAACTTGTGTATTGATCTCTTCTGCTCGCGCCGACTACTGCGCGGGTTGGGCAGCTAAGCCGAGCCACGGCTCGGTTCCCGCCGGCTTAGGAGGAGCTGCCGCTGACCCCGAGCTGGTCGTCATGTACGGTGCTCTTGCTGTTAGCCTGCAGGAATTCACCAACAAGATCAATTGTCCGAATGAATAGAATGTCTCTCCATAACAATCTAAGGTCGGACGCGTTTCGCTTATAGCTGCAGCACATCAGAGACCAGAATGAATTGAGTATAACAGAAGCTTTTTCCCCAATTCTTTCCTTAACTACCGACACCCGGCAAGTGTTCTGTCGAGAACGTTAAGCAGATTCCAGATAAAACATTTCCGACTCAGTCAAGATTACAAGGATCCGCTAAACGCTGCGTATGACGGGCATGAGGGAGAATAAGAACCCCGCGACAGAATAATCGCCTTGGAATATTACCTGTTCTTTCTTTTCTCCAAGAACCGGTGCAGAGAAGCCCTCCTAGCAATTGGTAAATCTGCAAACCAGAATAGAAATGGACTAGGTGAGAAACCGGTTGCTAAAGGCGTAGTCGTAACTCTGAACAGATAGATCTGCAATCTACTAGAGACTAGTCGGAAAATTACCACAAGCGAGAGGCTCAGTGGGGCGACCGATGTGCTCTTGGATTGCATTTGCACCAAGAGCAGGAACAGGAATGGGACTCGAAGAAACTACAACCCCAGATTCCACTGGATTTTTGGCATAGTTAGGAGCAAAAGCAGGCTTTGACTTTGCTAAGTTAGGCGCCGCCGCGGCCACGCGTTGGTTCAGAGAACTTGCCTTGCTAGCTGCAAGCATGACTTCCTTTGCCTTATTCGCCGGAAAATCAGTCAAGACAATCACTTGCCCAGCATAAAACATAGTCATCTGTGCAGTTTCAGGTTCCTTCTTATTCAAGCTGCAAAATTTATCAAGAAACTCCAGTCAATTGATGAACAATATTTCGCAGCAGCCCTCCTAATCGAACTCTACCATGAGAATCTTGCAAAAGCAAAGCTTCACCCATAGCAATTAAGAAGTTAATTAAGTAAGTCATTCGTCATCCGTAAGAAGCACAACCACCTAAACCTACCCTCCTTCCAGTAAACAGGGAAGGAAAAGTGAGCCCACCTGGAATTGTTCATCTTGGAGACGTCTTCCTTGGTGGAACCAAAGCCAGCTTGCTGCGGGAACAAATCCATGAACTTAACATTCCGAGATTCGGGGTTTTGAGCGAAAACATCAGCGCCGCCTTCGCTAATCGGGAACAAATTCATGGTGGTCGCCGCGTGACAAGACATCCCAGGTGCACCTGTAACGTTCCGATACATCAGCCATAAAGCAGAGATTTCTAAGACCTCAAAGCAGCATATGTTTCTACGGTGACCATGTAGATGCGATTACGTAGCGGCCTTTCGTACAAGATCTACGATCGGATCTAGTCTCCAAAAGAAGAGAAATTCTAGCAACAGAATTTCGACAAGAACACTCCACACAAAGCAGAAATAAAGGAAAGTCCAATTTCGGAATGCCTCGAGGAGAAATTGACGCGCACGTTTCTCCGACCGTAGAGCAATCAAATTAACCACGAATATGTCCAAAAATCGCAGGAGATTATGGCGGATCTAGCCTTGGCCCTTGCAAGCAGTTGCATCCACAGTCTATCCACAATGGTGTTTTTTGTTTCTTTTAGTATGAAGTCGATCCACAGTAATCATATCTTTCCGGTATCCTCAAACTGGTCGATTACTATAATTAATAGCCGCGACAGGTCGAAGGGAACCCTACCGGATGCGTCGGTGCTGGGCGACGTGCCGAGGTTGAGGTCGGCGAAGGAGCCCTTCACCTTCAGGTACTGGCTCAGCAAGCTGCAGGTGTGGGAGAAGCTGGACTTCTCCAGCGGCCTCACCGGGCTCTTGCCGGCGAAGGAGCCGGAATCCGAATGCTCCGACGAGATCGACATGCTCCGCTCGCCGCAACAGACAGCTCCGCAGGTCCAGAACCGCAGCCGGCGATTCGGAAGTGGATGAAGAAGAAAGAGGAGGAGGAGGAGCAGGAAGAAGAAGACGCGTTCGGGGATTCTGGAGAGGTCGTGGAGTGTTTATGCGCATGTGACATTTGAAGAGCCATGGCGTGAAAGCTGGGGCTGTATTTAACCACGAAAGTCAATATACGATTATTTTTAATTAAAAAAGAATATATATTTCTTTAAAATGAAATCCGGATCAACGGTCAGGAACGCGAGTGGGGGTTGAGATGAAGCACGAGGAATATGTGGGGGGCACTTTTTCTTTCTCTTTTTATTTTTATTTTTTTTAATCTTAATTTTCTGGTGAACAAGTTCATGGCAGCTTCCCATGTCTTTCGGGCTCTTTTAAAGCACGTGCCGTTTTTCGATTCCCGTCCTCTCTCCCTGGCTAACGCCTTCCATCTTGACGGAAGGCGAGTCTCTCTCTCTCCCTCCCTCCTTGTGTAATTCCAACGATGCCCCTGGATTTTTTATATTTTTTTTGGTCGAATCGATGCCCCTGTCATGTTTTGACTATTAAGGTGAAAACTAGCATTCGGCAAAAAAAAGAAGTAAGGACCCCGCCTAATCTAACTAAAATATACCCCTTACTTCACCGTTGAAATTTAAAATATCGTTCGGGCTTTAAAAAAATTACGAGATTTACCTATCGGTATTCGGACGACGCGTGAATTTCAGGAGCGTCAGATTTACCGAAAAAGCGATGAAGATGCGCGAGCTAGAGGCATTGGATTAAGTGAAAAAGCAAAATTTCCTTTAAAGATATTGCCATTGAGTTGTCGTTTATAATAAATTCATATGTCTTGAAAAAGTACGAGCAATATTCAATTACGTATTGATTGAGAATATTTACAGTCCAGTCATTACAACTACGTACGCGCAGTTATTCCTCAAAGAACGATTGTAGTTGCACGTTCCACGAGATTATTGGCGCACTTTTTGCATGATAATAAACCTTATCAATAAAAAAAAATTACAACTTCCAAGACACAGGTGCCTCAATTCGACATCCTTGATCCATGGCACTCTCTTTTCTCATGTCCAACACTTAGCAAAATTCACGACAGTTGATCATCCCCAGTCTTTGGTCAACCGTGGTGTTCATCGGTTACTCCTTATCTTTGTTGATGACCCTTCAGCGCATTATCAACTTTTCTATTATCATTGAGTTCATCGATCCGCGCCAATCCCTAATTAATTGCTCAAGCCTTATTGCTTGTCGATTACAAAAGGTTGGTTTATTTATTTTATCTCTTGGAACATAACTTAAGAGTGAAATGGCAAAAAGTATTATCCGATAGTTAGAACACGGTTTGATGACTACTTGGCAAACAACTCAGTTGATTTCTAAGATAGTTCGAGCTCGAACTACTTGTGTACGGAATAAAGTCGAATTCGAGATTGCCAATACTGAGCTCAATCCAACTAATTGAACTTCCGTTATTTTACCAAAAAGTATTCGATAGCCACAAATATTTCATGCTAACTAAGCTCGAGCTCGTTTGTCGCCGTGTTGCAGTCGAGCTAAAGTCGAGTCAAGGCTATATACCACAAACTCTTTTATCCCAATGAGCTTAATGCTCGATCGAGGCCGAGTTGAATTTCGAATAACGAACTAGCGAATCGAGCCGAGCTCGAGCTTCACTCTATATCCGATCGACACGGCTCGATTAAATTCTCACTGCCACGTCACCGCTACAGGTTTTTTTTGTAGGTGGGCGTAAATATTTTCTCGCTGGGCAGCATAGTAAAGTCAAATGAGGTGGGGGGCCCACCGGCGAGGAGCCGTCGGGAATAAACGGCGTCAAGCCAGTGGGGGGCGGGATTGGTCCGTCGTGGGAGGAGGTGGGAGAGTACGACAAGTCGTCGCAAGAGAGAGAGAAGGGAAAAAAAAAGGCCAGTTGCTGCTGGAACGTTTCCCTCTCCAACCAGAGCCGGACACGTGTCGCGTCCAACTCGCAATGATTACCCGAATCGGGTCATTAGCAAAGCTGATGAGTAGGTGCTTGCTGCCCAAAATTCCAGGCTCGTTGTAAACGTGTCGGTTTTTTTCTTTTCTTTTCCTACCTTAATTTTTATTTTGTTTTTTCCAATGCCCATTTTGCTAAAAGCAATTAAAATATTAGGAGCTGGAGAGAACGACCTGCGTAATTATTGAACTAAAAACCAGGGATTGAATCAATTTGCGCCCATCGATATGTCCAATTTACGAAATATCGTATGGGTACGGCATCGGTTATATAATTCAGGAAGCACTGTCAAATAGTCATGAATTCGAATGAACTGATAAATGTTAAATAGTAAAAAAATTAAATGCGAATGTCATTTCAAGCTTATCATAGATCCAAAAGAATCTTATCCTAGAATCTCGATAATTAATAAAAATGGTAAAAAAAAACCCATAAATTCTTATGTAGTTTTAAGATACACGTGTTAGTTTTATTAGGGAAATCTTACATTGGAGGATTGATCTGGTGTAGAGCAGTTAATATATTATAACTAATCCATAACTCGTTCGCTTAAATTTTTGAGTGAAAGTGAGTCCAACAAAAAATGTTGACGGGCTTGCACTTGGGTTCCCTCTTGGTGATATACCCTAGCGAAAGTATTAGACTTCTATCGCGCCCTCCTTAGGAGTGATTGAACCGGATGGTCCTGGGATCGAATCGGTCCGGTCCAGTACTCAAGCAGTCCAATAGTAGGTAGGGGTGAGCAACGCAAACTTTAAATTTTACCATATTAATTAAAATTAGGTTTATATTTAAGAAATAAATAAATAAATAAGAAATAATCGTTCCGGACTGAAAATCACCAATTTCAATTTTATAGAACTCGAAACAGGATCGAATCGGCTGGTTCGGTCCGAGCGATTCCCGATTTGGTTCAAAGAAACATGGGAATTGCTCGGACTGAAGTGTCATTATTTTTTCAAATAAAGGCATGAAATAGACCTTGTTTCAAATAAAGGTCTGAAGTGCCATCTTTATTTCAAAGAATGGCATGAAAAATCACTATCGGTCTAAACAAAGGGCTCGACTCACCAACCGATAAGGGACGTTTCGTCATTTAGTTATTTTTTTTTTCTCTGTTTTTTTTTTCCTTTTATGTTTTTTTAAATGTTAAAAAAACTAAATGTAACAAAAAAAAAAAAGGACGAACGCAGGAAGAAGAAGAAGAACACACACAGGGGCCGCTCCCACCGCCGTTGGGGTCGTCGGCGCCTCGGCGAGGGCCGGCGACCCCGCCGACCAGAGGCGAGGGCTTGCTGACCCTCGCCCAGGTCAGGGGGAGGGCCGACGAGGGCTCACTGGCAGCTGGTGACCTTGCCGGCCGCAGGCGAGGTCGATCTCGCCCAGATCTGGCGAGGGCTCGCCTTGCTCAGGTGTGGTCAGCCCTCGCTTGGGCGAGGGTCGCGACGGCCTCGGCGGCCTTGCCCTCCAGAGTCATGCCGAATTTCGGCTCATTTTGCAACCCAATCAGGTCTCCGATCGAAGGATTGTTCACAACAAGACGGACACGAACGGGTGAGGAAGAACGCGGTGCGAACGCGAGCTATCGTGATAATTCTTGTTGGAGAAGAGGACAACCATGACCCAGATTTCCCTCAGTTTGACGATGGCGATGACCATCTTCAAGGAAGCACTTGCGTTTTCCCTCTTCTTCAAACAACACAGTGAACAGGTCGGATGAAAGAGATCTGTTGGGGCCTCACCGAGGGTCGGCGGGGTCGCCAGCGAGGCGTTGGTGACCCCGTCGGCAATGCCCAACGCCCCACCGGCGGTGGGGCGGCGGCCACAGGCAAGCGGGAGGGCCTCCCGCCTGTGTTCTCTCCTTCTTCCGCCCGTGTTCTTCTTCTTTCGTTTCTTTGGTTTTTGGTTTTTTAAATTTAATTTAACTAAAAATTAAGTTTAAATTGTATTTTGACGAAAATACCCTAAATTGATCGGAATATTTAGCCGGCCGGCCGGTCAGCTGGTGAGCTCAAGCCCTCGTCTGAAACAGTCATGGTCATTTTAGGTCTTTATTTGAAACAATAAACTCATTTTAAGCCTTTATTTGAAATAACGTCCAATTCTGATCTTTATTTGAAGAAATGAAAGTATTTCGGACTCTTAACTGGAATTTTGTCAAGAAACATTGATAAATAAAAGAAAATAATTTTATTATTTCTTGTTATCGTTAAATTTGGACGAAAAATCGAGAGAGAGAGAGAGAATAAAAAAGGGGTGGGGACAGGGCATGTGCGCGGTCGGAGGAGGCCATCGCGCAGATTGCTTGGGCTTAAAGGAAAATCTCACCCGGTGGGGCCCATTAGGCTTCCCACGTTTTCTTTTTATTTATTTTCTTTTCCTTTTTCCTCTTTTTTTTTTATATTATATATATTCGGGTTTGTCGAGTGATTCTATCAATTACGCCACGTGACCTTCCGATTCCCTCGAGCCCGTGGGTGAACCCGATGATGTTAATTTGATAAGCGTACTTAGTGTTATTATTATTATTAATTTTTTTTTTAGATATAATTGTTAGGGCAGATGGGAATTAATCCCAAAATGATTTCTTTTATTCGAGTCGGATAGTTATTTTCCGCGACGGTTCTACTTTTCACAGAGAATATAGAGGGTTAATCGGCTAGATGTCTTCCTCTAAGCCGCCGCGACGACGGAAGAAACATAATTTCTATTTCGGAAGCTCAAATAGGTCAATGGCATGGCATATTGCCGAAAAGAGAGAGGTGATGGTACGCAAGATTGGCCTTTAATGATTAGATCCACTCTTGGCCTTCAACCAAATTGCTTTGAAGAAAAGATACACGGCATGAGCCATTGTTTTCGGCAAATCAAAACGCGTGAAAGTTCGGAAAGCTAATTCACGGAAAAAGAATTCTTTCGCTAATGCAATCGCACCGTAGAAAAACCATTTGCAGTCAAGGAAACACATGCATGCACAACATTAGGAAAATAAAATTCCCCGAAATTGAAAAGGGAGAAAACATTTTTCCCGAAAAGTAATTTTTTCTCCGAAACGAACGCGTCCTTAGATTCGCGAGGAATCACGACTCGAAGTGATCGTTGGCGTCGAGGGAAGCGTCATTATTAGGCACGATGTAGCTTTCACACATTTTGCCATCCGAGGACGACATGATAATTTGCCCAAGATGTTTCAATTCGACACCTTTAGGGCAAGTTCCATCTTCCTATTCGCCGAAGGCGATCCTAAAGGTCAAAACGAAAGTGACGACTCTGGTCCATAACCTATGCCTCTCAGTCTATGCGATATTGTGTTTTTAGGGTTTGGACTCTTTTGAAGTAGACCCCCTCCCTCACATGGAACACGCGCAACCGAAATATCTTCCGATAAAAAGATCGTCGGGACCGCCCGGTGATTCCTTTTGGGATGGATGGACGGACCGATTCGTTCGTAGTATTGGCGTGGCGGTCCCGAGAACCCCGTTCGCACCGGCGGTCAGGTTCGTGATGTCCGACCATAAATCTTGAGTACTTCTACCGTAGAGATGGCTGGGTTTCTAATGCTTTTTCGGTCTTCCGTAATTCCTTGAGATGTTTGAAAGACCATGCAATAAAACTTAGAACTAAAACTAATATGCTAATACCATGCATTCCTTATTATGGTTAATACCACGAAAAACCCTAAACTGGTACATTCGTGACAAATTTACCTCAAACTATTTTTTTGACCACAAAAAACCCCAAATCGGTACATCCGTGACAAGTTTACCCAAAACTATTTTTTCGACTACCAAAAACCCCAAACTGGTACATCTGTGACAAATTTACCCCAAACTAATTATTTTGACTGGATAATAACACAAATAGTCCTTGAACTTTGACCCAATGTGCAATGTAGTCCTTGAACTTTTAATTTGACCAATATGGTCCCTGAACTTTAACCCAATATGTAATGTGGTCCCTGGACTTTTAATTTGATCAATATAGTCCCTAAACGTTTGGAACATGTTCAACTTAGTCCCTAGACTATATGAAGATGTTCAATGTAGTCATTCCATTGATTCAAGTTCAAGGGCTAAGTTGAACATGTTCCAAAAGTTTATGGATCATATTGATCAAATTAAAAGCTCAGAGGCCACATTATACATTGGGTTAAAGTTCATAGGCCATATTGGTCAAATTAAAAGTTCAAGGACTATATTGCAAATTGGGTCAAAGTTCAAGGACCATTTGTGTCATTTTACCATATTTTGACCACCAAAAATCTTAAACTGGTACGCATGTGACAAATTTACCCTCCATTAGTTTCTGTTAAATTGGATTAATACCACGAAAAATCTCAAATTGATACACATGTGACAAATAGAGGGTAAAAACCCTAAACGTGTACATCAGTCAATTGCCACGTGTCATCTAAATCAACAATTTGATGATAAAATTTAACGAAAACTAACGGGGGGTAAATTTGTCATAGGTGTATCAGTTTGAGGTAAATTTGTCAAAAGTGGACAAGTTTAGGATTTTTTATGGTTAAAAAAATAATTTTGGGTAAATTTGTCACATGTGTACCAGTTTGAAATTTTTCGTGGTATTAACCATTATTATTATTATTATTATTATTATTGTTATTGTTGCTATTTTGGATAAATCATGAGTTTTATGATTTATATCCTGAGAAAACAAAAATATATTTTTGCACAGTAAATGCAGCGCAAGAAACGAGTAAATAGAAGCAAAGTATATCCCGAATGCAATGATTCATCGATGTTCCCAAAGCAAGTGTCTATTGACTAATGTCTGTCCAGGCGCAGGAGTGGAAAACGTGCCAATCTGAGGAATCCGCCGATTTGTCAACGATGAAATCGCCGCGAAGTCAACGAGTTTGGATTCTTCTGCAGGGTGCATGATTAACGTGTTGATCTTAAAAAGTTCCGTTCGCATCGACTCTGTTAATTGCTTTTGTGGGTGCTTTGTTTCGTCAAGACTTCGTAATTTTGTCCAAGGCAAGAAAAGGGCTTGAAGAATCGTAAGATCAAGGGTGAAGTAGTCTCGACTTATGACTTATTAGGGAGGCTTGAGGAGATGCAAGAAGTGTGCAAGGACACTCATCATTCGTCAGACGTAGATCGAATCAAGAGTTCTTCAACAGGACCGATCCGTTGTCGGACCGATCGTACTGGTCTTTTGACAGATGCTACACGCCGTACGTGTAACTCATGTGCCGAGCCTTTAGGCGGTGCGTGAGGGCGCGTGATTGGAGCGTGGTCAACCCCAGCGTGCTCGTATGGTTCTGCTCTACATTGTGGTATATTCATATTATATGTTTGATGCTTTTAAGAACGGAAAAATGCGTACAAAATCCTATAGAGTATCAATCTGTCCTCGTTCGATAACGAAAACTTTTCTTGGAAGCTAATATGTGGGTACAATATAAATAACATTCCAATGATCAGATCCTGTGCATAATCAAAAGCTGCAAGTCCAGTGTAATTTTCAAATCTTGAACAAGCATATGGAGTGAGCAGCATGGTTTGGTTTTTTTGTTCTTTTTAAGAATGTTAAAGAAAGAGCGAGATCCATGGCGTGGAAGTGGCCTTTGTCCCTAATCCGCCTAAACCGAAGAAATTTCCGAATTCTACCCCGACACAAGGGAGTACCTCCTGGTCGACACAGAAAGTTTCTGAACCAAAGAGAAAAGCGCCGTAAATCGCACGAATTACTCTCCCTCTTTTTCGGTTTTTGAGCTCCAAAGCAAGAACATTCGACCCTAGTAGTTTTTACTTTATCAGGATCGGATTGAGTCAAGTTCGAATCTTTGGAAGGTCATTCAAATTGAGCATTCAGCTTCTTATAATAAAAGTGAATCGACTTGAGATTGAATACCAAACCGTGACTCTTGATCCGACTCCTTAGCTTCAATAGAAGTCGGTTACGTGTGTTGGAGAGCGACCAAGTTCATGGAACTCCTCATAGGTAGAGAGATTAAGACGCTACATGCTGCCTGAAATTAAGGATGATCAAATTTCGGGTGGGAAATACACGATTTGATAAAAAAAATTCCACAAAATGGGGGAACATTGCGCCATTGCTCTAGGCACCCAAAACAGCAAAACCGAGTTACATGTATGTGGTTCGTCAAATGGGAGATAAAACATCGGATAAAATTTCGTAAAGGAGTGAAAACTGGAGGATTAACATAAACCATGGTTCAATTTCGACTTCCAGTGACCTAAAAGCTAGTTTCCATATGTACAAGTACAACCCCGTCGAGTATAAAAGTTGGAAAAACAACGAGCCAAAGGGGTAAGACATGAAGAAAAATGGCAGATGACAAGTATCATCACTCCCACCCTTCCCAACAAGATACTTGTATCTTTGGCCGAAAGAAACGAAACATTTGGATCGTGTAACGAAACTCACAGACCTCTGAGATGGAAAACCTGGTGCAGATAACCGGAAATCACCTTAAATATCATAATCGATGTCTGTGATGTTCTGCGAGGCCGAGCGCTTAACAAGCTTCTCTTGCTCATCGTAAAGGTCGAGATTTTCGCAGGCGGCAGGGAAGATGGTTCCGATTACACGACCTTGGACAAATGCACACTGGAATATATGCTTCTTCTTGTACGTCAGCCCCACAGACATGTCCCGGAAGGTCACGTTTCTGACCGGGATTTCTTCACTTCCATGGATGCGAACTGGCACACGAACTCCTTGGCCATGGACCCCAATGAAGCTTATGTGCCGAAGAGTGGGGAACGCCTTCGGGTCATAGCCTTCATCAGGGTGCTCATTGTAGTCTGTCTTGATAACAATTCCAACACGCACATTGTCAAATGTAATATTTCTGTAAGTTATATCTCGCACATAACCGCCCCTTCCCGGTGCAGTCTTGATCCGAACTGCACGCCTAGAATCCCACACAAGGAGGTTTTCCACAGTGACGTTTGATACTCCACCAGACATCTCACTGCCTATGGATACACCCGCGCTGTTACATAAATTAATTATTAGTGGTGCGCTCCATAATATGCTGACTCACGAATGCTAACAAAGTGCCTAAGAAAGCCTGAAAGGACAAATTCTGGCATTCTATCTGAAAACTGCTACTTCAGATGCATACAGCAAGATCCATTATGACTGCATTCAAAGTAGTGCTAAGCAACGGCAGATTTTGCATGTTGTAAATAATAGAATGTCACAATCCATTTAACTAAGTGAAAAAAGCACAGTTTGAAGATTATAGACATTGTTGAGATCCATCTTAGAGATGAAGATATGCCTCTCTAAGAAAAGACTGAATACCACTCAAGGTGATGACATATGGGAATGAGGACAGCAAATCCAACTATGGAATTCCCAAGCATGTCAATGCAAAATTTCTGGATGTCCTGTGTAGTGAAAATGAGCTACCTGACCATAGAGCGGACAACAAGGTTTCGGATGAGTATGTTTGTCGATGGTCGTCCATAAGCAATTCCATACTGATCCCATCCACTCTTTATCGCAATAGCGTCGTCTCCAACACTTATGTAACAATCCTCAATTACCATATCCTCGCATGAATCTACCATGTACGAAACAAATGTTATCCTGTTATCCGGATGTACTTGATGAAAAGAACAGGACAAAAACAACCCTATCATAAAAAACTAAGCTTTCCTTGCTACCTGAATTGCACATATGGACAATTGTATGCACCGCGCTCGCTTCAGAAGCAACGAATAGATGAAAATACTGATATAGTAAAGCTCCTATACTAAAATTCATCTAACTGTTTGCCAAGACAACCGACCAGGGGGTGCCAAGTTAAAATCCTAGGAAATTGCACTGAGGTGCGATAATTAAGGGCATAATACACTTATTTTTTTGGCCAAGCAATTTAGTTTACTTCAAATGAAAATGCAATGGGACAATCATGATTCAACCGTCCCAAACTCCTATGAAACTACCTTGCAATGAAATGACTCCACCAGCAATTAATGTTATTATATCCCCGAACATGACATTCTCTGCAATAATCAGTTGATGTTGGTAACTCAGCCCTGGCATCTTTAACCCAAAGAAAGTACTGAACAGAAATGCATCTGGAACAGGCACTGTCCACCAACTATCAGATAGCTCTGCAACATCTCTTCAATTTGTGCCTTTTTACTTTCTGCCATGACTAAGTTTGAAGAAGCCATTAAAAACTACAACTACAGTTGATACCATTAACTGTGATCGGTTATATGAACATCTTTACATCATTGCATTTGATACTATACAAAGTGTTCTGTAAGATCTATTTGCTCAATGTCTTCCTTATGTCCCCTATCAAATTTTTCATTCGATCTTTCCCCACCCTTTTTAACATGAATTTCCACCCTAAAATCACATCTTCTGACTGTCATTCTACTCATGCACACCATCTCAAATGAACTCCCATCTTATCAACAATCGAGACACCCAATTTGCCTCTGACCTGTATTTTCTCGAGGCCCACACTCTTCTATACTCATTTTGTGCATGAAATGGTGTTTGACCACCCATCATTCCATACCAAGCATAGGCCTCAAAGCCTGTCCTATGAAATTATTCCTTAAACTATAATGGTGAGGGATATGGCCTTTTGTCCTAGAAAAACAATCTAACAGAAATGAATAAACTTAATTAGCATCTATTAAGGGATTTTCACATCAGTTGCATCTTAAGACCACTCCACACAGTTACAAGTGGGAGTAACCCTCCTCGACCTTTAGAGTTTGAGCTTTTGAGGAAATTACTTTTCACTGACTTCTACTAACTCCTTATCAGATAATTCATACGCACATGAGGAAAAACTATCCCTCCAAAATTTCTCCCATTATCCCTAGGAAGAAAAAAAATAAAGCACTCCCACACCTGAATATTTTTGATATGGCTTCTTCTGCTGCCGGGTTTAGCCTAAAAAAGATAATACTACTGCACTACCATCGGTAATTTTACCAAAAGAATCAGAAGATATTCAGACCAAGAAGAAGCCAAGAAATCAAGGAAAGCAAAACAGTAGCCTCATAAGCCAATGGACAGATCAAGAGAGCTCAAAGAAAGAGGCTAATAAAAAACAGACTCACCAGGATCTATTCCATCGGTGTTTGGGGCTTCAAATATGGGAGCCAATATAGTGACATTCTTAATCGTCACATTTTTGCAGTCATATGGATGAAGTGTCCAAAAAGGAGAATCCCGCAAAGTAATATTAGAGATAACTATGTCACTTGACCACATGATCTGAACTAGTGGGCCCCTAGTGTGGTTAAGGAGCTTTTGGCGGTATTTCTTCCACCATGATTGACCCTGTCCATTTATGGTGCCATTATGTCCTGTTTGTCAGGGAAAAAAAAATCAGAAAGGAAGATTAAGTATGAGTTTTTAAATAAAGACAACTAAAAATTCTTCAGGTCTAATATTGCTCAAATAGATTCAAATTGAGAATTTGTCAATCTAGTGACCAAGCCATGTTACTGATTCGTTAACTTGAAGCACTTCAATTGGTGGCTCACATTGGTTGAACTTGTAGGGCACATGATTGTGCTCTCAACCTTTCTACCTGGGAAGATTTGCCCTACTTTTACAAGTCATTGATTCATTTCAATGAAGATACACAGATGAGAACTGTTATGCAACTATCTATACAAGGAGAAATGCCAACCTGTTATAACAATATCTCTGAGGTTTTGACCATGAATCAAACTTCCATATCGAGGTCCAGGATGCTCTCTACCATAACCGTAAGAAGGCAGTGGAGGCATCAATGGCCAGTACTTCTGATCCTGTGAGTAGTCAAAAAGGAAGATGTAGAAGAAAGTTTGATTAAATTTAGCAGATCCATGAACAGTAGAGGAAATTTCAACAAGTAGTAATGATCTTCTTGCAACACATACTCTTTTGTCTTCTAAAATAAAGGGCATCCTACAAGGAACAAACACCCCCCCCCCCCCCCCAAAAAAAAAACATGCAAAAAACACCCGAAATACAGGCAAGTAATTTGATACTTCCACCTGCCCTATATCCAGAATGTAGAAATGCATGCGCATACCGAGGATACACAGCCAAAATAGTGCTAGCCACGATAGGGCACGCATGGACAGCATCCATTAGCCTATTAAGTATCTTTGAAAAATGAATGAGAATTAAGACAATCTATAGAACCATCACAATTGTTCCCTGCTTTTAATGAACATAAAGGTCATGGTGAGATGTCGATCAATGACACCAGGAGTAGTTTGCATAGTACAGCCAAAACATTCAAGCATCACTAATGCAAGTTGATCTCTACATCATCATACCATTCTACAAACTTTTTGGTAGACTTAGCTCATAAGAGGCTTGATCCGTTGATCGATCTCGAAATTGATACAAAATCCTACAGCATTTACAAAGATCCAACCATAAGTAGTCTTTCTTCTTTTGGACAAACAAATTCCACCAAAAGGCAGTAGCACATATCACCCACACTCTGAAACCATCCTGCTCGTTTCGCTATAGAACCTACAGTCCTCCTTCTGATAATGCCATTCTTTTCTCACCAACATCCTCACGCTCTACTTCTGTTGGAATAGCCAATCCAAATCAAACAAAAAGAGAACTAACCTTAAACTAGTTTCATGCTCGCTAGAACTAGTCAACCAAAGCTACTTGGGAAACAGAGCATCAACTGCTTGCAAAATTCACTAAAATTTGGCGCCGAGCCAAGACAATGACCAACCTCAATGCCAAGTATAACCGCTCCTTCGGCGAGAAACAGCGTCATGTGGCTCGTCAGATTAAAAGGCGCCGTCAGCCACTGTCCAGGAGGCACATTGAGCTGGCCACCACCTCTCTTCCCCAGCTTCGAAATCGCGGAAACCGCCCTCTCGAAAGCCTCCGTGTTCACCGTCACCCCATCGCCCACCCCTCCGAAGTCCGTCAGGTTGAACGCCGCCGGCCGGAGCCTCGGCACAGGCCGCCCAGCCTCCGACGACTGCCACCGGAATATCGAGAATCCTCCGGCGCCGACGGAGCTGCGCTGCCACAGGAACACGGAGGCGAAGGCGGCGATCCACACCACGGAGAGGAGCGTCTTGTGCGAGGAGACGAATGCCGGCATCCAGCGCCTGAAATCGAGCCTGTGGTGGTTGAATCTGGCGAGGCCTAGGGTTTCCACCATAGCTCGGCGAGCGGGGAATCGATTCTGCGCCGGAAACTCAATTCAACTTCCAAAAGGCGAGCCCCGATTCGAAGAGAGAGAGAGAGAGCGTCTGCGAATCGAGAGGAGTAATCGAGCGAGCTCGAGCTCTAGCATGGGGAGATCGGCTGCGGAAATGGCGATGGTGGAGATATGGTTGAAGTGTTCAGTGATCAATCAGAGTCGGGTGGATTTGTCGTTTGATTTTTGAGAAAGAAGATGGAGTGCATTTGAAGCGAAGACTCTGTTTTTCTTAAGAGAATTTATATCACAGTCTCAATCATTTTTAGCATTTTATCAAACTTCATTATTATTATTATTTTCAAAATTTTTGGGTACAAATTCGAGAGGATTTAGTAAATTTCAATTTGACAAGATATTAACACGATTAGGCGTGATTTCTTTAGTATAACGACTTAGATTTCGTATATTTTAAACGAGAAATACAAAGCAAAAATTATCAAAAATAACGCTTTCGATTCGACAGTGTTGACCGTAGAAATTAATTGAGGCGAGAATTATAGATTAATGATTAAAAAAATCTCGAGATTGGTCATGTAATGATTGAACTCTAGTTTAAAGAACTACAACATGTGGATTTGCTGGCATTTTCTTGAGGTCAACCCTGCATTTACTAGGGGTAGATTAGATAGAACCAGTGAAGAAAAATAGGTAGATGCTTTGTGGTAATTAACAAATGTTCTTGAAAGTGACACGAGAAAATCATAATTAGAAATCTTAAAACAACCACACTTGTGTTACGTATTTGCCTTTTTGTGCGATCACTCGATCGGTCAGATCTCGTGCAATTTTTTACTTAAGAAGAGGCCGGTAATCCAAATTTTTTTTCTTGGAACAGGCACGGTAAGCTGATCGAGTTTCCTTTATCAGATAGAAGTAGAGCCGTTGAAAATGGATCAAATCAAATTATTAGCGCCGATTTTTTTTTTTTTTCCTTTTTTCGCTCTCCGTTTTTGGTGTATTCTCTTTTGGGACAATACCAAACTGAGGAAGTCACCGCACCTGTTGTCGTTGATAAACGTCTCTCTCGTACGTCGTACCGACGCAAGGTAAGCGCAGGACACGAGTTTGGTGAACAGGTGAGGGGTTACGATCAATTGGGGCTATCGAAGAAGCCGTGGATCGGCGCTATCTACCTAAACCAAAGACAGAGACGTGTTCTTCTGTTGGAATTGATGAACTCTGTAAGAGAGAGAGATGTTCAACTACTTCATGCCGGAAAATATGGCCGAATGGGATGAACAACGAAATCAGATTTTAAGACGTGTTAACACTTTCTTTAAGGATTTATTTGCCCCACAATACTGCTAATGGTTTTCGACAAATATCCTACATGATACAACAAAGTCTCAGTGAGAATAGTAAATAACAATTCTGATAATTTTCCAGGATCTCTCTAAGAAACAATTGGAAACAATGGGTTTGTATCTTTTTAGAAAACGAAAATAGAATTTCAAGTTCTGAGAATAAACAAAATCTCTTAATATATAATAGTCGAAGGAAGATAACTTTTCACGTCTCAAAATTGTAATTTGGATACAACTCTTCGTGTCCGAAAATAGAATTTCAAGTTCTGAGAATAAACAAAACTCTTAATATATAATAGTCGAAGGAAGATAACTTTTCACGTCTGAAAATTGTAATTCGGACACAACTCTTCGTGTCCGAAGACACACCTATTCATGTCCATTCATGTCCGTAGAACAGTTGTCTTTTAAGAGTGCACCTAATAATCGCACACTCGCAAGCGGGTATAATGGGATATACCTCACTTGCCCATTTTTTTATTTGGAAAGACTATAGTAGCCTTCTAACTAATAAACTGACTTGCACTCTTCCTTCCATTTTATGTGGGATTAAAAAAAGGCACTTTTCTTGTTTGTTTTGCAAACAAACTTTTAACACTCCATACTTACCAAATCTTATCTTGAGCCTTCGAGTACAACCGAACATTGGGGCGGGGTCGGGCCCGGACTCGGCGGGTCGGAAAAATGTCCGAGCGCTCCCGGATGATGGGCGGGCGGCGAGCCTGGCGGCTGGGTCTATTTTCGAAGGGTATGTCGGGGGTACGACATATGTCTGGTAAAAATAGCAACCGCATGCAGGGCTGCTTGAACTGGAGTGAGTATCTTATCGGTTACGGATTGCGATCTTCGAAAAGTTTCGGATCATCAGGTTGCGTGAATATTCGTTAATCAAATTCACAATGCTATCAATGTTGAAAAGAAACATAAAAAAGTTTTGTCCTTTTCGCCGCCTCGCCAAAAACAGAAGGTCGCCCGTGTGCAAGAAATGGAAGCAATTTAGACAGCGAAAATCACCTACATTTACGGATCTTTTGCCCTTCAATTGGTTTGCCCCCCGTTGACTTTTTATAGACAATGAAACAAAGGGAAGTCAAGGTGGATGATCCTTTCTACCCAGGAAGAACATGCGACGACGGGCGATGGATTGGTTCAGCAATTTCATCCAGCCAATTTTGGCATGGAAATCGCTGCCGTGGCAGTCCAATCAGCGCGGGCCGTGCAAGCAACGTGAACAATTTTTAATAATTTCTATTGATTTTCTTTTCTTTTCTTTTTTGGCTCAAAGGCCGGCGAGGGCCACAAAGCCCTTGCTAGCCGGGGGCGAGGGTTGCGCCCTCGCTGTGGCCCGCGAGGGCTCTCGCACCCTCCTCCAGGGGTCGTCGGCCCTTAGTCAATGGTTGGCTACGGTCGCGTGGCCCTCAGCCAGTGGCCAGCGGCTTTGCCGACCCTTTGAACAGAAAAAAAAACAAAGTAAAAGAAAAATAAATAAATAAAATAAAATGTAAAGAATATTAAAAATTATTAAAAATTATTCACGTTAGCGTCGGCCGTGCCTATATGACGGCCGACATCTATGTCACGATATTTGGCTAAGATTGGTCGAATGGACTCAATTGAAAAAACTTGAAAATGTTTAGGAATCAATTGGAAAAATTAAAAAGTTTAAGACTGAATTAGCAAAAATGTAATAGGTTTGAGACTTTTTGAATAATTTTCCCAAAATTATATTGACAAAGGATAAGCAAAAATTCTTGCAGTAGGACAGTTTCTATGAATAACAAGAAAACTCATAAAATATAAACCGATTCGAATTTCATATACAGATGATCGATCGAGGAGTATGATTTTATTTCTAGGAGGCTCTTCATGATTATATTGGCAATGGTTTTTTTGGGTCGAACCTGCCCATTGATCAGGTTTAATCATAATACCCATATGAGAAAGTTGCACCGGAAGTCCTAAATCTTGCGTATGAATTGCAATTAAGTCATAAAATTTTCAATTAGTTCAATTAAGTCCAAAACGTACTTCGGCTCCATTTAGTTCAACATTGCAAATGAGCTTTTGGGCTATAAAGTCCCTTAGCCAAATGCAAACACCGTTTGGTTTATTTTTTGCTCAACTGGAAAAATGCAATTGCATCTCCAAAGGTTTTTAAAGGACCTTAGCCAAAAGTAGGTCCAGAGGTACTTTGGAATGCTGCATTTTCGAAATGCAAATAGATTTTTTCTTCTTCTAATTATAGCCTTGCTATACTTTCATAATTACGAAAATGAAATTGAAAATCCTAATTCCGGCGAAGGCCTCAGCCATTAGCGGGCGACAAACCACCGGCGAGCGGCGACAGACTTGGCCTCGCCGGAGGCCCACCGGCCGCCATGCCTTAGCCGGTTTTGATTTTTTTTGTTTATAAATAAAAGTAAAAGGGCTTTGTAAAGTGTGATTTTTTCAAATGCTGTTTTAACCAAAGTTGTATCCCAATGTGTTTTTAAAATATCTTTACCAAACACTACTTGCATTTCGAAAAATCAAACCAGACAGGCCTTTCGAAAAGGCACAAAGGCCTTTGCATTTTCTCAAAGACATTCCCCAAAAACCAAACCAAATAGGCCCTTCGAAAAGTGCAACAAAAACCTTTCGATGAGCATTACCTACAATTGCAGGAGAAATCTTTAAATTGCACTTTTCTGCGTAATTTGATTACTTAATTGCGTTTTTCGATGAAGGTTAATTGAACCCTTGGAATGTGGAGGACTCGACCGTGCTTTTTGATAAAGATCTAGGAGGTTTAGGACTGGTGATGTAATTCTCGCTGACGCGAATTGTTGTAAGTGCTAAGTATTTATCTCTTATCATCAGATAGATGCTGCAGCCTTCCAATCTCAGATGTACCGCAATAACTACCGAAGCGCGTCCGTCCGACTCCGTGAAGTCAAATCAAACAAAGCACATCACGAAGAACTTCGCCGGGATTTCTGCAACCTCCGAACAACGTCCGTCCGTCCGTGCATGCTCATGTGTCTCCACTAACAGTTTCAACTGAAATAGGATCGCAACGTCACTACATTAGTTGGTGTCGAACTAGTTGTCCTGGCTGCTGCTGCTGGTACTGGTGCCGTAGTGTTAGAGAAACCAAAATTTCGATGCTGTGGAAGTTAAGCTTGCAGTGCCATTCAAGAAAGATGCAAGATATGCCGTGTGACTTAACACTCTTCCTCGCGCGAAGGCCGGTTCAGTCCGCAGGCTTCGAGGTGAAAGAATACCGGAGTATCGATCATCGTCGTCTTCGATTCGAAACTTCAACGGGTTGTCAACGTTAATTTGGGGGGACGGGCTGGCGGACGGGCTGGCCGGCCTTGTCTTGTCTGGATGGTGCATGTATATATAGCTCGTGGATAAAACGACATGCTGGTCTGGTCGTGGTAATGTCGTACCTTGGGAGTCCTGAAACCTTGTGAGCTCTGCCACGTTAATGGAGGCTCTCGCTCTGGTTGACCTGGTCAAAGGCGATTCAGCTAAACCAGGAGCCATAATCTCGCTTCTCGCCTTCAATTCCTTTTCCCTCCAGTTTTACCGCACAGAGGGCACCTCTCTCTCTCTCTATACTTAGAATGTCTCATGAAAGTTTGCCAGCTCCATCGCCAGCCCTCCAAGCCACACCAACATGACAAACTCTTCCAATGCCAAATTAAAGAAAACTCCCCTGAGCAGCAGCCCCGCCAAACCCTCCTGCAACCGCCACGCCTCCTCCTCGTTGCCGAGCAGCGGCTCGTTTCTACCCGGCGGAGAACGACCACCCCCCTGCCCCGCTCGGCAATGGCCGCCGCTGTTCGCCGCCACGTCCTCCTCGTCCTCGTCCTCCTCGCCATGGCCTCTCTGTCTGATTGCGTCACCGAGGATGAGGCCCTCCTCAAGCTCAAGAGGTCGATAACTCACAACGGGGCATTGGACTCTTGGGTCCCTAGCACGCCTCCTTGTAAAGGGTGGGTCGGCGTGATTTGCTTCAATGGAATCATCACGGGCCTCCACCTCTCCGACCGGGGGCTCTCGGGAAAGGTCGACGTCGAGTTCCTAGAGTCGATCCATGGCCTCAGGACCATCAGCCTCGTGAACAACTCCTTCTCAGGCCCAATCCCCGAGTTCAGCCGCCTTGGCGCCCTCAAGTCGCTCCTGCTGGTGGGCAACGAGTTCTCAGGGGAGATACCCAGGGATTTCTTCTCGCACATGTTGTCGTTGAAGAAGGTCTGGCTCTCGAACAACAACTTCTCCGGCGTGATCCCCGAGTCCCTGGCACAGCTTCCCAACCTCAAGGAGCTCCACCTGGAAGGGAATCAATTCTCAGGAAACATCCCAGCGATAAACAATGAGAAGCTCACTTCGCTGGACATGTCGCATAACAAGTTGGAAGGCACAATCCCAGCTAGTCTGGTGAAATTCGGGGTAAGTTCTTTCAGGGGGAACGAGGGGCTTTGTGGGAAGCCTCTGGACAGGATATGCTCGGATCCGCAGAAACCTACTGCGGCGTCTGTGGTATCAACGCCGCCGAGCCCCACTGAGCATAAGAGCACGGACTCCTGGGTGATCTTTGGGACGGTGGGTGCATTGCTGGTTGTCGGAATGTTATTCTCTTACGTATATTCTAACCGGCGCAGAGATAATGACTTCAGCGTCCTGGGAAAAGAGGTCGTCCATGAGGCGGTTGAAGTGCACGTGTCGAGCTCGAAACATAGCCGGGCGTCGTCGAGCAAGAAGGGCAGCGTCTCGAAGAGAGGGTCGCAGAAGGGCAAGGACATGGGGGACCTAGTGCTGGTCAATGAGGACAAGGGCCCGTTCGGGCTGTCGGATTTGATGAAGGCGGCCGCGGAGGTACTAGGAAATGGCGGCCTGGGTTCGGCCTATAAGGCTGTCATGTCCAATGGCTTATCGGTCGTGGTGAAGAGGATGAGAGAGATGAATAGGTTAGGGAAGGAGGGATTCGATGCCGAGATGAGGCGGTTCGGGAGGATACGACACCAGAACATCTTGACGCCGTTGGGTTTTCATTACCGGAAAGAGGAGAAGCTTTTGGTTTCAGAATATGTTCCCAAAGGCAGCTTGTTGTACATCTTACACGGTAGGTCGTTGCCGATTGTCAGTAGCTCATCTCATTAATCCCATGTTTTCAGCATTTTGAATTTTTTCGATAGAAGCGAATGAAACTGTGTGGTATTCGCCTTGATTTGATGCCGAACATGACAGTCCTCGAAGGCGTTCGTAATCTTAGCCTATGCCAACAATAATGACACAGAAGCTAACAATTGATGTATTCTGAAACGTTTCTTTGATATTGCCTATGCTGCTCTTATACATATCTCTGATCAGTAAAACATTTCTTTCCAGGTGATCGCGGTATTTGTCATGCCGAGCTCAATTGGCCTATCCGTTTGAAAATCATACGCGGAATTGCTCGTGGGTTAGGCTTCCTTCAATCGGAGTTTGCATCGTATGATCTGCCCCACGGGAATCTCAAGTCGAGCAACGTTCTTTTAGACTCGGATTACGAGCCATTGCTCAGTGACTACGCGTTCCATCCTCTAATAAACTCTGCTCAAGCTGCGCAGGCGATGTTTGCATACAAAGCCCCAGAGTCCCTACAAAACCAGCTAGTCTCCCCGAAATGCGATGTCTACTGTCTCGGGATCGTCATTCTTGAAATATTGACGGGAAAGTTCCCTTCTCAATATCTCAGCAACGGGAAGGGCGGGACGGACGTCGTGCAATGGGTGCATTCTGCGATTTCCAAGAAAAGAGAAGATGAAGTCATTGATCCGGAGATACTGAGCTCCACGAATTCCAAGCCTCAGATGCTGCAGCTACTCCATATTGGAGCTTCTTGCACCGAGAGCAATCCCGAGCACCGAATCGACTTGAGGGAAGCGATTAGGAACATAGAAGAGGTAAAAGGTTGAGGCGCGCGCTTATGTCCTAGCCCGAAAGGAAGTGTCTCTAGGCGACAACATAGGATAGTTCGTATTAGCATCGCAACCTTTTATCATCAATTTTGGCAATCTCAAACAATGAAATGGTGAGCTCTCTTAGCAATGGTTTGATCAGCACTTTGAAATCTCTCGACGCTCGAGGTCGATGAATTTAAACGCTTCGGTGTGTACTTCTTTGGTGCCATTCACATTGACTTACCAAAAGCATAATGAAAGGGAAAAAAAATTGCAGGCACCGAGGCTAAGGACCTCGGACATGGTTTCCGCTTTCGAAAAGAGGTCACTGTCCCTCTCGTTTCAAGTTGTCTTAGTGTCCGTCTTTTAATCAAGATCAGGTTTTTTGGTGTCCGTTCTGGTCCTGGGTTTGGGGGCGAAACTTTGTTAACAGTTTCAATCTAATTTTCTCTGTTAAGTTCTTATGGCTGGTGGATTGATGTTGAGCATTTGATCTGGAGATTGGAGTCATGTACAGGCCCTTAATTCCAAGTATATGAACAGCAGTTGGGAGACAGATAGCTGCTACTGTTTTTTATTTGTACAGTTCATTGATCTTTTTCTTTTTGTTGCTTTCGCCGAGTCGGAGAATTTCATATTTATGGTAAGAAGATTGATGCTCACATCCAATTGATACTCCATTCAAACATCTTCAGTTTCTTGCTGCTATGACCATATTGTTCGGACTTGCACAAACCATGTCTCCAATTTACAGCATCTCCTTGTCCTGGACAATGGAGGATTATAACTTCACCGTGTAACTGCCCAGGCGACGTTAGTACGTCCCTGCCTCGGGTCTTGATGCGACGAATCGTTCCATTCATGTTGGATCTCGGCATTATGTTATGAGCCGGAACTCCCGCGCGCTCTCGGGAGAATGTTTGATCTTCGTTATCTTGATTCTCGCCATTTCGTTGAACAAGCTCTTATATTATGGAAATGAATGACCGCAAGCACCTAGAATAGGCCACGCACAGAACGAGCTCATCCAGGACACACAAGCTGTTGGGGACCGACAGAGTCCCAGGAAAATCTCCGATCTCTTCCTAAGATTAGGAAACCCTATTGATTCACTCTGTGAACGGATACTGTTCATACCTCTCGACTCTACAATCCTTAAAGCTGGACCCGAGCGCCAATCCTCATCAAGCATCCGTGATTCGCCCTTTACTTTTTCGATTTACCTGCGGGAGGGCCGGCGACCCTCGGCCAGACCTGGGCGAGGGTTGACGACCCTCTGCGGCTCTGGCGAGGGCCAGTAGGCCCTGGCCTATGGTCGGCGAGGGTCGTCGATGTCCCCCACCGGCCATCGCTGACCCCCCCCTCCCCGGGCAATGGGGCGGCGACCACAAGCCCTAGCCCTCGTGTTTGTATTTTTTCTTTTTTAGAATAAAGTTAGCTTTCTTAATTCTTAATTTACTTAACTAAAATTTAGGTTAAAATTGTCTTTAGGTGAAAATGCCCTTGACCGGCTGGAATATTTAGTTGTCCGGTGAGCTCAGGCCTTTATTTGAGAAAGTGAGGGCACATCACGACCTTATTTTCAATATATCTTAGTTGATGTGGTGTTAAGCATTTAATTTATCTTAGTTGGCCCATAATTCATTAACTTAAGCTTTTGAGTGAAAGTGGGATCAACTGAATATATTGATGAGCTCGGACATGTCCAAGGTATGGAGCTTCTGCTACTCGCTCCTAACAACATTTAGTATATATTCCTTATCAATATAAAAAATTAATAGCGAGGTTTGTTTATGTTATTTTCGTAAATAATTTTTAGGGAAAATTTCAAAAAATGGCCCGAAGTCCTCTCATTTTCTCAAATAAGGGCCCCCAAATGAACATTGTTTCAAATAAGGGCATGAAGTGGCATAATATGTTTCAAATAAGGGCCCGAAATAGTTATAGAGTTTCAAAAAAGGGCCTAAGCTAAAGGGCATTTTCGTCATTTCTCATATTTATTTATTTATTCCCTATTTTTTTTTTCCTTTTTCTGTTTTTTAAAAATTTTAAAAAAATAAAAATAAAAAATAAAAAAAACGCCCCACAGGCGAGAGGGTTGCCCCCCTCCCGCCTGTGGCCGCCGGTCCACCACAAGTGGGGGGTCTGCGGGGGCGACGAAGGCCGGCGAGGTCGCCGGCGCCTCGACGAGGGCCGGCGACCCTCGCCATGACCAGGGCGAGGGTCGATGCCCTCCCCTGGTCAGGGCGAGGCGAGGGCCGGCGACCCTCGCCCAGATCCGGGAGAGGGCCCGACCCTCTCTCGATTTTGGCGAGGGCCAGAGGCCCTCGCCTCTGGTCAGCGGGGTCGCCGGCCCTCGCTGAGGCGCCGACGACCCCACCGGCCTTCGCCGCCCTCGCAGACCCCCCACCTGCGGTGGGCCGGCGGCCACAGGCGGGAGGGGCAGCCCTCCCGCCTCTGCAAGTGTTGTCTTTTTTTTTTTAATTTGTTTTTTGTTAATTTTTAAGGAAACAGAAAAAAAAATAAAAATAAAAAATCAAATAAGGAAAATGACTAAAATGCCATTGAAATCAGGCCCTTTTTTGAGATTTCATGGTCACTTCAGGCTTTTATTTGCAACAACGTTCACTTCAGACTCTTATTTGAAAAAATGAGGGCACTTCAGGCCCTTATTTGAATCAAGTTTCACTTAGGGCCCTTATTTGAGAATATGAGAGGACTTTAGGCCATTTTTTGGAATTTTCCCTAATTTTTATATTAACTAAAAGTGTATTATGGATTTGTAATTAATTGCGCCGAGTCTGTCGCGGAAAATACTGGTGGAAGGTGTTCCCGACACGTGGCACCCGACTAAGTCATCTACACGTGGCAGAGAAAATCGGGTTGATCGTTTCAAATATAGGGACCAAGACGGGGGCGGAAAATGAAAAACAGAGAGTACTCAAAGCGAAAAACAATACTCTCTTCTTTCCGCACCGCGAAACAAGTGAAGTTATGTACCGAGCGGCGGCGAAGGCGGCGGCGCTCCTCCGCTGCAGGCCGGACACCGCCATCCACAGCAATGTGCGCGTTCTGTCGCCTCTCCTTCAGGCGGCCATCGGCAGCCCTCGCTTCTCCACTTCAGTGGACAGCCACCGATCGCCGCCGGATCAAAGCCCTAATAAACACCAGAGTCATCAGCACGCGAGTCCAGAAACTCCGTATTACGTGGACTCCACTGGATCACCATCGGCAGCAGCAGCAGCATCGGCATCGTCGTCTTCGAGTGGGCCCACATCGTCGACGGCCGAGGAAGCTCGGCGCCGCCAGAGGAATAGTCCCTTAGCTGATTATCAGGAGGAGCAACGTCGCGTGCTTCAGGCCTCTCTCCGACACGTGGTTAGAGGATTCACCGCTCTATCGTTTCCAGAGTACTCTTTTTTGGTCCCAGTGAATTTTTTTTTTTTTGGGTCGAATTTGCCCCAGTGATTACAACGTCAAGTAATTGTTTCTTGCTTTCTTAACGTGGGTAATGTTCGATTCGATTCTTCCGCATATGAAACTTGAAGGTGCAGTATGACTACAGGTTCTCTACTGTCACTGATGGTAGTATGGCAGCACGAAGATGAAACACTATGATGGTTGTTGTGGGAAGAGGCACCTTTTGCACCTTTTGTCTTGAATTAGCATGAAACTTATAGCTTATACTTTTTCGTATTGGATTTTCCATTATCATTCGAACATCCATTGGGCTACCGATGCTCCGAATTTTGTGTAGTGTGTCAAATTTGTTGTAATTGTTTCTTGTTTATGTTCCTGCAGAAAACGTTGGGATGGTCTGAAGCAGCCCTGATTGCTGGGGCAAAGGATGTTGGTCTGTCGCCTTCAATAGTTGGATCTTTCCCAAGAAAAGGAGCTGCATTGGTCGAGGTATTGTGATTTCATCAATGTCAAGAGTGGTTCATTGACCTTGAATGTTGGATGACCCTGTTGGGTCATGTTGTTAGCATAGTGCAGGGCTAGCACTAGTAGTGAATTTGCTATGCCAATATATATGATGCCGCATTTTTTTTGGTAACACCTCCCTGCTGTTCTCTTTTGGAAAGTGGTTTATCACACAATTTGTGTCAATTATGTGGGCAATCAGAAGTCAATATGCACTTTTGTTTGCATATGCCAGGGCAAGATTAAAATGTAGGGAAAGGAAAGTTCTACATGGGTTGTAGGTGTTAGAAATTATTCATTTTAGCCTTCTTTTAGTTCTTTTTCCCTAAACATTTGCTTATGGTGGACTACCGGGCACTAGTTACCCGTGAGATGTTCTCTTTTTGAATATCCTCTTTGTGAATAAGACCAGTCTTTTTCATGAATGATAAAAAAAGGGACCTATTTCCATATGCACGTTTTAAATATGGCATGCTTAGTAGTAGTAGGATGTGTAGGTTTTCTGTCCATAATGAAGCAATTAATGCTTCAGGTTTAATGCTAATTTTCCTGGCTTTGCCCTGCTAGTATTTCATGGATGATTGCTTGCAAAGGTTTATCGACAGGATCGACTCTGGAGATGAATTAAATGGGCTGATACCTAGTGAGAGGATTTCTAGAGTCATTAGGATTCGCCTAGAAATGCAAGTTCCTTATATATCAAAATGGGCTGAAGCTCTTGCCATTCAGGTAAATATTATATCGTCTTTCTTCTTACCTATGGTGGTAAAGTTGCATTTTTTAACCACAAATTTGAGCATTTTCTGACAGGCACAACCATTGAATGTTCCAACTAGTCTTAAGCAGCGGGCGATGTTGGTAGATGAGATATGCCATGCTGCTGGGGATGACTCCTCTGATATTGATTGGTATGTAAAGCGCACTGTTGTTGGAGGAATATATTCAACTTCCGAGGTGTATATGCTCACTGATAGCTCCCCAGGTCAGTATAGAATACCCCTGCTTAATTATCCGCTCGTGTTATCTTAATTTCTTTTGTTGAACATACATCTGTGGTCCTTATTTCATATCTAACAAGGTAGTCAATTCATGAATATAGGGAAATTATGAATATTGGTATCTGCGATAATTAGTGTGAGCAACAAGTCTGATTTTGCTCTAGTTATGCAAAACCTGGAAGATTGCTGTGGATAGTCGACAATCACTGGGCCCTAATTTTGCTCATGAGTCCATTGAAGAAATGCACTGACTTCTGATGCATGCTTTTGTTCATAAAGGATGATGTTTAACACACAGAGTGATTGTTCCGTTCCACGTGGAAATCCTAATTGGCGGTTTCTTCTTTGGGGCAGAGTTTCGCGATACATGGGCATTTGTGGACAATCGAGTGAAAGATGCTTTTGACTTGAAAAAAACCTTCCGAGAGGTAATACTCTGGGAATTTTAAAGATGTTCACCATTTTCAACCTCGTCTTAATTATATCCCTGTGGTACATTCTTCTAGTCTTTCCATTCGTTGACAATAGAAGACTCTAACGGAGAAGGTGACAATTGTCAGGCGACACATTTGGCAGAAGCTGTTGGCGAAGGAGTGGGAAGGTCCTTGCAAGGATTTGTTAGGGGAGTTATGCAGAGATGAGATTCTGCGCATCATCACGGCATGAACAAATTCCTTCTGATGCTGAATGCCCGAAACTAGTGGCTGGCCTGGTCTGTGTCGTCCGCATCTGCCTATCTCGTCGTGGTCTTGTTCACCACTTCAGCATGGAAGCCATTCCGGGAGAACATGCCGGTCGCATTGAGTCTTTCAACTGCTCAATTTAGGTCTTTTCGTGCTTTGCTTGTCCACCCTTTTCCTTCACTTTGCTAATAATCGCAATGGCACGGTTACGACTATTTACAGCTTTCTTGTTTCGTCGAGTAGGGGAAATCACAGCCTTGTTGGACAGTGATGCTTAAAGAAGGGCACCTACGGGCAATGAATTAGGGTCATTGGTAATAGGAGACGAACCATGCTGTTTGTACACTTCACACCCCGACTCCTACATGTATAGGCGAATGACATGGTCCATCCTTCTTCCGAAAGACAAAGCCTCAAACTCAAATCAACCTCAATCTGCTATAAAAATATAGCCGTCAATATATTTGATAAGACAATATATTGGTTAGATCGGAACTTTTATAATCCACAATACGAATATATACATCTCATAATTTAGTCAAACTCAACATCCGGCATCACACATATATACAATCATGTCAAACCACACCCGAAATTCAACTATCGAAAATTTTCCATCCATGGGGCTCTTATTTTACTCGTCGCTAATTGGAGATTCTGAGTAAGATGTTAGATGAACAGTATGAGCAACCATAGTCGATAGTTGAGTAGTACAAATCTCTTCTGAATAGATCGAATATCCATTGTGCATATATGTAAAACAAAATCAAAACTCATTTTTTTAATGCAAAATCAGTATATAGGTACGAGATCAAAATGAGTTATATCATATTAGCATAACTGTATAGATATCATAAATATTCCTTCAATTAATAATGTCAAAGCAAACGTCAATGGTCAAACCAATTGATCACTGTTATACTCAATATCTAACTTTGGTCACACTTCACACCCCGTGACACAGGTGACCAAGGTTCTCCCTTACTGGGTCCACCTATATTAGCCGATGGCTCGATCAGAAATATAGTTTGAAAGTAGTATGCATATTTAACCCCTAAATGGTATTAACGTGTAATTGCATGTATAGTGAGGTATTTTTGTAATTGTGTTTATCTATACCCTTATTGTAATTAGTCACTCCTATAATTTGATTAACTCAACCCTCACAGTTGAGATTTTCCGTGAAGTTCATGATTTTCGGACATCTCGGGAGATTTGGCTCGCTCTAGGGCGACACTTTACTAATTGATGCACGGCTAAGGAAATTGGATTAAAGCTTGATTTTCAGAACGCCCTTAAGAAACCCGATCGATCAATGTCTGATTATCTTTAGCATCTGAAGTCAATTGTGGACTCTCCCATCGCAATCAATTGCTCCGTCTACAATGGTCACCAATGGCCCTACTATTGTGACGTCTCGAAATTTCGAGATTTGCAAATTATATAATATTGAATTTTTGGAGGTTTAAGAAACAATTATTGAAAGTCGATTTATTCATTCAGAGAAAGTCAAGCTCGGGTAGTCGAGCCGTCAAACCGTAGCACCGAACCCCTTCGCACCCAAGCCTAACCCTGATCGAAATGCCCTCAGTCGTCAGTACCAAATGACCAGCCAACCTCGAATTATCAAATTACCAAACTGCCCTTGGATATTATGCATATAAGACGAAAAACCTTAATGTTGACTTGACTTGGGCCCCACCCTCATAACTCCCCATCATAGTGGTGGCCACGGTTCGAAACCGGCCGATTTCGGTTCGTGGCCACTATGAACAGGAACTGGTTCCTTAAGGGTCGGTTTCGATTCCGATTTTGAACCGGCGATTCCAAGCCGGTTCAAGGCCCGGTTCCGATACTGGTTCCGATTTCGATTTTTGAATTTAATTTTTAAATAATTAATTATAAAATAAAAAAATTATGAAATAATAAATTATCAAATATAAATTGTAAATTGTAATCAAATTTGAGGGGAAAAAGGGAAGATGAATGGGCTTGAACTTAATGAATTATCATTAAGCGCTTACATATCTTCTTGGGATCGAAGAATCAAAGCCCATGTAGTTCTTTTACCTTTGATAATCCCATACTTACCTCATCGTCAATCGTCGCTACCCGTTTCGCCGGTTCCGGTACCAGTACTCGTGGCGGTGGTATCTCCATCATCGAAGAATTCGGCTTCATTGCTGCGATCCATCTCTTGTTGTCGATGTTGAGCCTTTGTCCAATCATCCACACAAGCTTAAGCCTCAACTGATCCCGGAGTTAATCTTGAACGTCGGTCGTCCAAAATGTTGCCTCCAGCGCTAAATGCTTGTTCAACCCCAACTGTTGAACAAGGGGTTGGTAAAACCTGTCTTGCGATGAGAGCGAGAATTGAGAATTGGGTTGAATGCCTCTTCCACCACTCTAGAATTTTGAAATCTATGCCGCCTTCGGATTCACTAAACTCAAAAAAGTGGTTAAATAGGTCTCTATTTCAGAAATATTTCCTGTTGCTCCCTCTTGTCTTTTTTGCCTATTCATTAGCATTTTGTACCCTCTACTAATTCTACCTAGGTCCCCGCTTTGTACGTCACTAGGTTGGGAAGATCCACCATCACATACATTATATCTATTAGAAAATTCATTATACATTTCTACTATTGCGTTTTTAACTACTGTTTGTATAGTTCTAATAACTATAAATTCAATCAAATGTAAACAGTCATAATACGTATTCAAATCATCACCTAAATCATCTAATTTGATACGTGGATCGAAAACACAAGCAACCAAATAAATAAGAGAAATTTTGGTATAATAATGCAGCTATTTCGTTCGCATTGCCATAATAGTTGGACCTAATTGATCATCTTTTTCATTTTCTTAAAAAATACCAGCAATATTAACACACTCTATTAAAAATAAATGCGTAGTAGGATAATAAATACCGGATAAAGTATAAGTTGCATCATTAAAAACTTTTAAAAGATCTAATTTTTTTTTTGCAAATATCCCACTCTTGTGGGAATAAATTAATTTGAGAAATATTATTCGAAATAAACGTACATAATAAATCTTTATATGCAAAAGATTGATTAAGCAACTCGTATATAGAATTCCAACGAGTTGGAACATCTTTTGGAAATCTTTTTGGTCTTCTTCTATTTGCTTTACAAAATTTTCCCAATTCTTTCATAATTTGAGGATGTCTCCATAAAAATTGAATTGTTGTCTTTATTGGGTTGAGAAAAACATCAAGAGTTTGTAAACCATCTTGTACACATAAATTTAAAACATGGCAAGCACATCTAACGTGAAAAAAATTATCCACCAAAAGCAGGTTTGCAAATCTTTTCTAACTCGGGAATGGAAGCGGTATTTGCCGCGGCATTATTAAAACCAACTGAAAAAATTTTATTAACCAAAAAATATTCTTCTAAAACTTGCATAATTATTCTATAAATATTAATTGCCGTATGCCTATCATCAAAAACTGGAAATGCAATAACTCTTTTTTGAATGTTCCAATCATCGCCTATCCAATGACATGTAATACCCATATAAGAATGAGTTTGCCAAGGATCACTCCAAATGTCGCTACCTATATGCACACGTCCATTGAAATTCATAAAAAAGTTTTTCAAATCTATTTTTTTCTCTTTTATAAATATCAAAAAGTTAGCGTTTAAGCGTATTTCTCGAAACATGTTTTGCTTGTGGAGTACATGCAGTTTGTATAAAATGATTAAAATCAACTTTTTCACCAAAATTAAACGATAAACGTTCAACGACAGCAAATCTACCTAATTCTTCTTTATAAATGTTTTAATTGTAACGAAATAAAGGAGAAGCGTTAGAATTGACGTACCCGAAAATTTGTTGTTAGCTAGTGTCGATCCCTGCTTGCGTTGGATGTTTCGACCTCAGATGCCGTTTAAATGTTCCATAGCCGCCTCCACTTGTAAATTTGTATGTTGCCCCACAATATTTACATTTTACCTCATACTTGTTTCCGCCTAAATGTTCCTTCGTAAAGTGTTCCCATATGTCGGATGTACCCTCCCGTTCCAGCTTTTTTGTTGTTGACATTTCTTCGACATTGGTAGGAAGAGGATGCAGACTTTCTTGCGTTGGGACTTGCTCGACGTTGGGAATAATGTTGATATCATCAATATCGTCTCCCCAATATGCAAAATCACGATGACCATAAGGATGATTGAATTCCCCCATCAGGGTTTTTCCTTTGCCACTACCTCTACTTCCACTTGTCATTTTTTGAGAGAATTGAGCGGAAAGCGAATTTAGAAAATTGACAGAGTCACAGATTTGAGAGAATTTGAGAGAATTTTATGAGAAAAAATGAAAGATGAAAAGGGATATTTATAGAATTTAGGATAGATTTATATATATATATAAAATTGGCCAAATGGCCGTTGCAAGGCAATGGCTACAAGCCGGTTCCGAATCGGCTGTTTGGAATCGGCCGAACCGGCGGTTCCGGGCCCAAACCGGCCCGTGCCCACCACTACCCCATCACCTCACCTTTTCCCTCTTCTCTCTCTCTTCTTCCTCCTCTGCTCGCCCGACCTTCCCCACCCCCCCCGACGCCCCCTTCTTCTTCTTCTCCGGCCAAGCTCCACTGCCTCAATTGCTCATTGTCGTTGCCTCGCCGAGCTCATCGCGCCTGGCCACCCCGCGTGCGCCGCCGTCCCCGTGCTCTTCGCGCTGAGCTCGCCCAGCCAGCCCCCTTACCCCCGCGCCTCCTCCTCCTCCTCTGTTGCACGTCCGCTCGAGCCGACCTGAGCTTCCCCTCACCGTCGCCGAGAACCGCTCGAGGACCCCCGTACGACCCGAACCCGATCTGCCCACAGTAGCCCCGTTAGCTACTGCGCCACGCCGCCCCTCGAGTCGAACCCGTGCCGTCTCACCTGCGTCGACCCGAGACCCACGGCCTCCGAGAGACCCACCACCCGCGAGCCTCCTCTGTGTGCCTTCGTGCTCCGTTGCCCTCTGCCATCGCCGTCCAGTCGTTAAGCCGCCGCTGACTCGACCCTCCGTCGACCGTGCACCCGCCGGCCAGCACCCCCTAGCCGCCATTTGCCGGAGCCGAGCCGCAAATCGCTGTTGCCGCCACTCGTTCTCGTGTCGCCGTGTTTGCCGTCGCTCACCGCCATCTGCTATAGCGTTGCCACCGCTCGCCGTCGCTCGTCGCCGCCGGTAGTTTGTTGGTGGGTTAACCCCTAATATCTGATTAGGTCGTTAATTGTACTTATGATTATATTAGCCTGGTTAATCGTGGATTAGTTAGTTAACCGTGGTCGGGTTAGTTTAGTAACCCTGGTTAGGTTAGTTGACCACAGTTAGTTTAGTTAACCCTGGTTAATTAAATTCAACGGTAATTACGGGTAATTATCTGGAGTTGATTGAATTAAATTATTGCAGGACTGATTAACTGAGGCGGGCCTAATTATCTGGAGTCAGATTAATTAATTAAGATGGACTTGAATAATTGGGTTAATTAACTGCAGTTAGACTAATTAATCATGGCATGGATAATTAATTAATTATCAATTAACTATTATTATTGGGTGATTATTGGCTGTTGCTGTGTGCACTAGGTGTATATACATATGTATATTCTATGACTAATCACCCTTATATAGATGCAAAGTCTGGTGGATAATGTGCATATTCATGTGACCATGTATGGAGTTAAACTGCATCGTTGAGCATGAAAATGGCCTTGGGCCGAGTTTTAAGTACGACCGTGTGAGCATTGAACTAAATGCAAAGATATAAACCGACTGGTTGCCTGGTGTGCTTGTGTGGTCATATGATGGAATGCTTGATATGTTCGTGCCATGTCGATCGGAATCACACGACTTATCGGATGCACGACAGCCTGTGTCACCAGGCTGGTCGGATGCCGGTCGCGGCTGGTGTAGGCCCGACGCTCCCTACAGGAATGCCTGATATGTCCATGCTGTGTCGATCGGAACCACACGGCTTATCGGTTGCCGTCGCCGAAGGAATGGGACGAAGCCTGGTCATGCCGGAAGAGCACCAACTGTCTAGTGTGCTAAGCACCAACTGTCTAGTGTACTACGCACCAACTGTCTAGTGTGCGGGGCCGAGTGGCCGTTAATAACCGGAACACGTGTGGTGCATTGTGCATGTAAGCTGTGATGAGTGTTCTGGTTGTGTGTCTTAGTTTGTATGACCGTTGGTTGGTGTCGAGTATTGCATAATGTGTGGACCAAGGCGGGGGTAAGTTTGCATGTGATTGATGATAAACTATTGGGTTGTGCCTGCTTCTGTAGTAGCTAGAGCGTTGCGAGAGTCGCACGCTATTGATCTGCTATCGATGTTGTCTTGAATGTATAGGCCGCCCTGATTGAATCAGCGCCCTAGTCGAACTTAGGTGTTGGCTCATTGAGATTTTATATCTCACCCTTCGTTGTTAAATGCTTTCAGGTCCGTAACTTTGGTGATCTGTTGATGTGGATGACGAGGGTGACGTGACCCATCTTTTGGAGTAGATATGAAGTTAACCTTGTCCTGACGCGGTACCTTTTTAACGGTCGTAGGGAGCAGCCCTGAAGATTGTCTTGTATATTCTGTAGCTTCCTTAGGGTTAATGAATATCTATTAGTGAAAGAAATCTTTTGTTGAGCCTGCTGATGTTGGTTGTTGTTACTTCATGCTTTTCTATCCCTATTGTTTTATGATTGTCTGTGGAAGTAGAACGTTCCGCGTGCGCTTAATTTTAAAGATAAAACGAATGGGTCGATGACATGCTTGAGACGTCACCCTTTTATGACCCGAGGACGTGACAACTATTCTTTCGTTCGGTGATCTGCGGTAACGCCTCCTCATACAAGAAGAACGATTTCTCCGAAAATCGAATGCTTCATCTTCATCTAATATTCATCTTGCTTTTGATTGGTCATGGCACTTCACCCAATCCACCGTTTCGAGGGGGTCATGGTGGACGTAATTTTAGGGGCCGAAGATCTGGTCGAGGACAAGGTGGACGATTCTCGCGCGATCAACCGGTTTGGAAAGCCTCCATGATCTATTTAATTTACAGTCATTCTCCGTCCCCTATGCTGATCGCTCCTCTCTCTCCTCTAGTCGACCTCGTGGTGGTTCAAAGCCCTATGTTCCCCCATTCACCCAAGGAGGCATTCTTGGATCTAGGCCTCATCTTTCTTGTTAGATCTGTAACGGATCCGTGCACACTACGCTATAATGTCGGCAAAGATTTAACCATGCTGTCACTACCACTAATTTGTCGGACTCTTTCTCATCTCTCTCTGTTGGTGAGACCTTTGATCCAATGCGGTATCTTGACAGCAGAACGTCGGCACACATGACTAGTGACATTGGTAAAATGCTAAATCCTAGACCCTTTTATGATTCGACAAAAGTTTTTGTTGGTGATGATCGTTTATTGCCTATTAAGCAAGTCGGTAAATCCTTTTTACATACTAATTCTCGATCTTTGCTGTTATCACCTGTCTATCATGTCCCTAATCTTGCTCGTGACCTTCTCTCAGTCACTCAACTTTCCCGTAAAAATTCTTGTACTATTGATTTTAACGGTTCATCCTTTTCTTTGAAGGACCAACGAACCAGGAAAGTTCACCTCTAAGCTGATTCTTCTCATGGTCTTTATCCGATTTTCAATTCCTTGGTGTCGTCTCACTTGCATCCTATCGTGGATTCTTCTGCTTCACTTACTAGCTGGCATGCTCATCTTGGTCATCCAAATAAACAAGTTCGTGGTTTCTTTCTTTCTTCTCATGGTCTAAACATGCTACTCGAGCATAAACTACTAACTCGTCCTCCAATAGACACAAATCTAATCTAAATTCCATCTCATAAATCAAAATACATTGCACAGACCAAAACATATACCCTTTGACAATTCAATTCAACTGGTAGAACTCATTTCATCAATCATAAAACAATACTTATAACCTTTCGCAAGTCATTTCACAAAGCATTTCTCAACCATTTAAGAATAATCAACTCATACTATTTCAACGGATATTTCGTCATTTCACATAAACCAAAAAGGGAGGAAATGCCTGATTCAATTTTTATGCGGTAATATGCTTGAAACTTTACTTTTTCATTTTAACCAAATCATACCTTTCACATATATGGATTTAGGAGTTCTAGCTTATTTTTTTTTATGTTCATCAAGGAAGATGATGTCAATTTTCGATGGAGGATAATAAATATCATTTCAATCATCCAAACACACAAAAGAGGATGATATGAAGTCCTTGATTTTCATCATTCGTGATTGAAAAAATCCTCCTCAAATAGTAAATTTCAATTTTTTTTTTGTTTGTCAAGCAAGATTAAAATTAGAGAGAGATTATATCCTCAGTTAGCCTCTCCAATATATTGCTTTATATAATATATAAGTTAGAGAAATGAGAGTTAAACAAACCAAAAAAATATTAAAAATAGACAAGATAAAGAAATGATTGACAAAACGTAATTAGATCAGCGTAAATTTTAACGACAATAAGCTTATATTAATTAATATTTTACTTAATTACATTGATTATATTTAATACTAGGTTGGTCTTATTACTTTCCAATAATACTTATAATTAGGGTCAGAACAGAAGAACCCAACAGCCTCAGCTCGTGAATTCTCTCTTTCTGCAGTTGTACGAGGATGGGGTCTCCGACTTGCTCTGAGATCATTTCGAGATTGAATCTGGGAGGCCACCCAGATGGCGGGTACTATCTGCAGACCTTGAGAGACTCCTCCATCGTCCTCTCCAAATCTCACCTTCCTTCTCGATGTAAACTTCTTGAAACCTAACTTTTCTTCTACTTTTTGTTTTTTTTTTTTTTTTTTGGTTTTTTGCCCTTTTTACTTTCCAATTGTTCAAGTTTCAGTGGCATTTCACTGCGGTTTTGTTGGGGGAATGGATGGCTTTGTGCTTGAACTTTTCTGTTTCCAGTCATGGAGATGGCGACTCTTTGACTCTGCTCGGACTGGGTTAGATTTTGACAATTTTCTGCTGCTGGTGATCCCAAGTTTTGGGAAATCTTTACTGTTATTATCTCGTAATCGTCCACGGGGTTCATCTCAAGAGAGGCTGCTTAGAGATTAGATTTAGTTGCTGAAGTTTATAGTTTGGCTGAGTCAGGACCCTCTATATAGTAGGGAAGAAAGCTTAAACTTTTATACTTCAGAGAAAATTGGGAAAAAAACAAACAAACAAAGTTCAGGAATGTAATTGTGCATTAGGATGTAACTGGACTACTCCATCTAAAAAGGTTTCAGTGTTAGATATTATTAAGATGGGGGTGTGCTAATGAAATTTTGAAGCGCTTTCTCGGCATTCTCAAATTGTGAGTTAGATTAGTATATCTACTTCTGCAAACACTAGTTAGCCTTCAACTTGTACATGATGGATCATTTTGAAGAAGGCTCAATTCCATCGAGGTTGCTCCTGCAGTGCCTATGGAAGAGTCGTGAGGAACGGCCCAACCATTGGCATTGCTTTCCTACCATTTGGGGGGACTCCTATTGGCCCGGAATTGTGGAAAGATCACCAAATGTGGGTTGCTCCTCCTACCCTTTTCTCAGATATAAAGTATTGAAAAGAGATTTATGCTGAGAAGAAAAATAACTCGGCATCTGTAACTTTAAATCATCTGACTCTGATTAGATTGTCATCGAATAAGCGATTGATAAGTGAATTTTTGATCACTTGTTATATGTTGTTTGCCCACGTGTTCAGATCAATCTTTTATATGTGAGGCTCATGATTTACCTGCAGACAAAGTTGATCGTCCTGTGAGCTCATCCATTTACTTCTTGCTGCCTTCTGGGAGTGTGACGCTCCTTCATCGGATACCATGTGCAGAAAGCTTTCACTTTTACCTTGGAGAGCCTCTGACGGTAGGATCCTTCCACAGGTTATGTTGAACGAAATTACAATCTTCCCATCACTTAGATTGTAGAAGGATAAATAAACCTTTCATGTTACAGCTCCATTGTTAGACATGTATGGACTCTTTGAGCATTTTGTTGCCCGAGTTTAGGGAGAAGCTTGTCTAGACCATGTTCCATGGACCATGTGTAATCTCATCCGTTAATCCTGTGGCCCCACAGATAGGCCCATGGAATCAACGGCTCAGCTGGACTCGGTTCATGTGGAATCGTGTCCAACCAAGTGTCACCCGCGAGTGGTACCAAGAATTACTTAGTGCTTTTATATATTACAATTTCTTGCAGAAGCTTAACCTGTGGTAAATTCGATTTTTCGCCTAATATCGGAGACATGAAATATCAATTAGCATGTTTGAATTCCAAAATATCAGTAGAATAATACATGAAACACAACCGGTTTCCATAGTAATTTAGCTTACTCGTGTTGGGTGCTTGAATGCTGGCCATTTGGTTGATATCCAATTAAAATTTTGTCACGTGGTTTCTTTTTTTGTTATTTTCTAGTATCACTCGCATTTACTCTTCTTGAGAATAGCAGGAATGAAACCAGATCCATGTGTTAAGTCTCTGTTGTTACCCACAGAACATTTTCAGATATAAATATAAAGCGCTTCCACGATAATTTACGGGGCAAGGCAGTACTTTTGCTTGTGTGGATTGTATTGTCCTTATGATGATACTTGGGCCGATAGGATGGTCATACTATTGGAGGCGCTTAGCTCATCCTTTTCTTGAGGACATACCCTTTTCCTTCCCCTGTTTTTACAGGTATTCGAACTCAACGAAGATGGAAATTTCAAGCTAACCTGCGTTGGATCTGATCTACTGGGGGAAGACCAGCAACCACAGTACACAGTGCCTCCATATGTTTGGTTTTGTGCATTTCCAACAAATGACTACACCATTTCCACAGATGGGGCCGTGAAAGTTCACAAAGCCGAACCAAGGGACGCGGAGAACCACTACTCTCTTCTGGGGGTTACCTGCGCCCCTGCCTTTCAGTTCGAGGATTCGGAGGTGGCAAAACGGGCTGAGTTCATTTCGCTATTCCCACACCTTGAGCCTCTCATCTCCTTACTCACCTTGCCCGACTAAGGTTGACTGCTCCATAGTGCATCAAGCACTTGAAAAGCTGTAAGGTGGGAACATCATTGCTTGTTATTGCCTAATAAGAGTGCAACATGAAAGGTGCAGCATTGGCTTTGAGCTTTGTGTTAGGAAGGTTAATCAACTCTTCGGCTAGCATGTATAGTGAACTGACATTATGTAATCAAAGTTCAAGAAGTTCTCATGCTATAAATTAATGTTTTTGCCTTCTCGACACCCATGAATTTACAGAGATAGAAATTTATGTTTTAGGTCTTGCTTTATTTAGACTAATTCGGTCTTAAACATGCTTACAAAAAGGACTAGGATATGAGCATAGACAGATCAGCTTTTGTTCAGGATTACACCGTCTCAAAGTGAGATCTTTATTTGTCCATTCTTGAACTCATGAAAATTCCTTCCATATTATGCTTCCCAAAGCACATCGCAGGCCTATACCGAGTTGCATAAACTCAGATTCTGCAATTGGGTTGACTCTTGATATAACAACGACCATATCCTCTTTTCCCTCTGGAATTTTTTATATTGTTTTATGTTGCAAAGGAATCACAGGTTTAAGCAGCAAACTTGCTGCTTTAGTTCAAAAATCAGCTGAAGAAGCTGGAAATTCACCATTGTGGCTGTTTATGATGGTAACAAAGTATTTCAAGGAACACTGTTAAGGCATTAACTCCCTCGTTTCTACCGTTGATTATTGTAATTCCTCCTTCGAGTAATCCCATATGCAGTTCAAACTTGGCAAGACTGTGTGATGGTGATGATGTTGTTTTAATGAGGGGAGTGATCTAAAGTTTGATCCTTCCATTCACATTCATACACAGTTCCTGAATTCCTGTGATATGGCCGAAATCTTCACATCTTTCCAGACTTTCATGGCATTATTCTCTCTAGTCTTCCTTTGGAAGTGGCACCTTGCTCCTCATTATCACAGGCACAAGTCAGAAAAATTTACCCTGTGAATAACAGTTCCTCAAGCATCAGTAAACGCTACCAGATCACGTGAGGTGCTAAAAATCAATTTCTAAGTGTGCAAATTCAATCTTATGTCAAATGCTTATCATCTTAAAATAACAACCCGTGATTGTTTTTCTTTCCCAGATTGAAAGATACACATTTCTCACCTTGAACTGGATTGACATCGTGCCTATTAAATTTCAGGTTGTTATATCTCCAGAACAATATCTGCACGATGGTACGAGGTGATGAAATGATTTGCCGGCTCATTGCACAAATTTGGTACGTGTACAATCACAAATTTTGCTCGGAAACTTACATTCGGAATCAGTTCTGTCCCATTTACATTTCGCCGCCTCCTCGTTCGCTTGTTCTTGATTAGATGATGATTTGGGCATTGGCCTCTGTTCCAGACATCTCTTTGCAGATAATGCCTGGCTTGAGCTTTGGGGGTATACCTTCTTGTGAAGTATTGCCCTCAAGATCTGAACATTAACTTTCATTCAGACATGGAGCTTATAATTGACCAACATTACTTCAAAAGCTACAAGAAACACTATCACCAATACATATGCACATGACTTCTATTCGCACATCGCGTTATAAGCTTGACCGTAAGTATCTCGACATACGTACCTTCTCCATTCTAGTCTCAGGGAGAGGGTCTCTAAAGCTGGGAACCGTCGAGAGTTCGAGGTCGAACCTGCTTTTGCATGCGAACATCTTCTTCATAAGCAAAGACAATGACCTCTTTCCAATCCCATTCCTCTTAGCACCATCCGAAACCACATCATCTTTCCCTGACTTGCGAGAGACAACCGCCCCGTTGGTCTCCTGGAAATTGTCGTCTCTCGTGTTCGGCTCGTGAGAAATTAGTTCGGCTATTTCTCTCACATCGGTGACGATCTCCGAGCTCAAAGGGCAACTGGCGGATTGGTACAAGCCGGAGCTGTCGCTACTGCCCGTCGCGTCGGACGGGGGGTCACGCTGTTGGGGGTGCGTGTTCAAGAATGAATTCAACTCTTGCTGAAGTTTCCACACTTGTTCAATGGTGAGGTCTTGTGGTGATTGGTCTTGGGATGGAGATGGGGTGGTGTGATCTTGTTGATCTTGCCTTGCTTGATCTTTGCTCCGATTGCCGTTTCCGAACGTCCCGATCGTGAGTAATCCATTCGGCCAGTCGCTGAATTCATCTTTGCGAGATTCTTTGCAATGTTCTCGCGGGGTATGAAGATCTAAATGTTCATATAGATTTTGTTGGAAAACGATCTATGTCAAGAGTACATATAACTTGTGGAAATAACAGCCCATGTGCATGTGCATAGTAGATAAGTAGTCCAACTCCTAATTAAGATATTTGAAGTTGGATTAGCACTAAGTAAAGATACAAAAGAAAAAGGAGGTACTTACAGTCGGGCGAGATGGCATTGGACGTTGGCTTTTTGCCCCCGCTGAGCTTGCTTTGCACCCAAATGAACAGCTGCAAAATCACATCAAACCCAAATCGGGAACACACCCTTCTCAAATCACAAGATGGAACCAAGAATCAAGAAAATGTAAACAAAAGTTTCTTGATTATTACCTTCATTTGACCTAGCAATAGCGCAGAGAGAGAGAGAGAGAGAGAGAGAGAGAGAGAGAGAGAGAAGCTGAACAGATGTTATGAGGTAGTGGAAGCTGAGAATTCTAAAGCTTAAATAGAGGCAAGGTTTGAGAAGTTCCATAGCCTAGCTGGTGTAGTTGCTGGTGCTACAAGTTCCCACACACAGGCTTTTTCCTCTCTCTCTCTCTCTCTCTCTCTCACATATATATATATAGTCTTGATATCATTCCTCGTATTTTTTTTATATAAAGTTCATATAGTGCACCATACTTTGTGTCTAACCCAAGTGGCCCAAGATCAAAATATATTCAAACCGGTTGATCTTGCTCATGTCTAGGGTCGAACTACAAAGGCACAATTGATGAAACTATAACAATGTCAATTTGACAGCAGAAGAGTGTGGTGATTGCTGTAAAATAAAGGTGGAACTTGCAATGTAAATTTAGTGTGAGGAGAAGAAATTACTAAAGAAGTTAACTAGAAACGATAAGAACACTAAAGTCTTATGTAGTTTAACTAAACCTAATAAGTCAAACATCGACGACCACACCCTGTCACCAAGAAGGATCTTCAAGCAATTCTTTTAACTCTGCAAGACTATAAATGTATGATGGTGTGCCGTGATTCAAGGTCGGTTGGGATACCTACGGGAGTCCATAATCTTAGTTTTTGTTCTCCACCGAAATCCGGCTTCTTACAATTGAAATTTCTGCTAATTTAATCACATAGGCTCAAACTTGAGACAGAATCGACAACCATAGACTCGACAATAATCATATCATAAATGGCCATTTCATGATGTATCGAGGTGGGCAATTTCTGAATGGACAAGGTATTATTCTTAAAATGTTTGTACATATATATCTTTACAAAATTTGATACCCAATCTCTTGAATTTGGTGAAACATCTCTCGCAATCTATGGATTGTTTTCATATTTCCATTTCAGCCAAATTAGATTTGGAAAACCATTATAACTATAGGTAAAAGTTGAGAAAATTATCCAAAAAGTCCTAAACCTATTATACACCATTGAGTCCTGAACCTTTCAATTGTGCCAATTTAATCTTAAACATATTGTACGACGACCAATTCAGTCAAAAACCTTTTCAATCGTACAAAATTTAGTCCTAAACATTTTGACTATTTCCCAATTCAGTCTTAAATCTTTTAATGATTTGCCAATTCAGTTCTTCCGGCCAATTTGGCCGAATCGCTGAAGTGGCGCAACCGACGCTGACGTGGATATTTTTTAACATATTTAATAGCTTCTCATATTTTTATTTATTATTCCCCCCCCCCCTTTTTTTTCTTTCTCTTTTTTTTTTCCTTCCCTTCCTTCTTCCTCTAGCTGGTCGCTTGGCGAAGCTTACCCCCGCCGGCCACTAGCCAGGGCTTCTCCTTTTTTGTTGAATCGACGCCGGACAAAGCACAAACGCAATGAGATGCACACGGGTGTTTTAAAATCTACTCGCAAGATCCCGGAGAGTTCTTGATCTTGATTCAATATGAGTCAAATCATATCTTGATAGTAAGATGGGAAAAGCCTCTGAGACACGAGCAAATGTCAAATATTATGCAAATCCCTGGTTTTTGGATGATATTTATGGGTTTCGTCAGATGTCATATGATCTTCTTAGGAACTACCTGGATCAATGTGATATAATTTGTTCTAAATTTGTCGAGAGAAGATCTTCCCAGATACTTGAGAATCTCTAGGAAGTCCAGCATTTAGACTGTGGTCAACGAAATGTAGACTACCCTAATTCTTGATGCACGAAACAAACACATGCTCAAATTATCTGGCTAAATTTGAGGTTTAAACTTTCGATACATCTGAGAACTTCCGGAGTGAATTGTAATTGAGGGAACGAAATTCATCCAAATTTAGTTACTTCTTTTTAAGATCGCGCCACCAAATCGACAAGCCCATCTCAACCATCCATATGTAATTTTGCTTTCGTTCTTTCCCACGAAAGTAGGGTTTATCGCATTAATAATCCCTAATTAGAGTGATCTTAACTTGAACATGAAATTTTCTAGAAAAAGAGAGAGAGGATAAATATGGACGCGTGATGATTATCATCCTCTGCCTAATTTTACAAAAACTAATTTAAATTTTCCTCATAGCTCCCATCCAATCAAAGAGATGGCATACTTCTCTCTTTCCCCGTGGGACGCCACCACGGCACGTGAAGCTGTCCGTTCACCACACTTCATGCCCCATGCACAAGTGGGGTCCCCAATTCCCGCCCCATGCCCAAAAAATAACATAACAAACACCCACCAAAATCAAAATTACTAAAGAAATGAAAAAAGAGAAAGAAAAAAAAAAGAATTTAGAGTTTTTGTTGTTAGGACAGGTGTCACAGACAAGCTTCGTAATGGCAGATCGAATGTTGTCCGACCAACACGTGTCCCAAAATGCTCGGTCGGATATCTGATTTTTTCCATTGCTCCTAGATGATATTATTAGGAAAACACTGGACTAAAGTAGCTGTAACTGCTCCACATAGTAATTAGAAAAACACTGGGCAAAATTAAACTCAACTTATTAAATTAATATGCTAAATGATGTGATTATCTCATGTACTAAAATAAGCTGTAATTACCTCCTTGAATCTTCCCAAATGATTTGTTTGTGTCTAAGTGAAAGAAGGTAAGATGGCTTCCTTTCTTCCCCCTTCACGTGAGGCTGATCCTCCAGAGAAGCATTTCATATGAAGTTGTATTGCATTTATGTAAAATCAAATCATTACATTTTTTTTTTCACGTACCATGTTAATGTTGCCATCCTTGGGGCAAAGAAGTTGTGTCTCACTCGTTGGAACCAGGCGATTTAAGAGTGAATCGCAGCGTCCAGATCATCCATAGGCTAAAACCCTAAAAAAGAATTGCTCGAGCGACGAACGTTTCGTAATCTCTATATCGAACGGGGGACTCGAGTTGCGAATGAATTGCTTGGCAAAAGCCTGATTAGGGAGAGGGGCGTCTTCCTTTCGGAAGCAAATTCGTGTCGGGTATGACGGTATTTCGTAGCTTAAAAGTAAATTGAACAAACCTTTGTGACGAAGCTTTCAAGTGTGGGGAGATGGAACTTCCAATCCAATCACATAGCAAGCACGAGAAATCTCTGGAGTGTGGCTTTTGGGTTCAAAGGTTTCATATGTCCTATGACCTTGAAGGTGCACCTAAGACTAGTCCAATGTTGTTTCGATCCTGCCCAAAGCTGAAGTATTGCACTTGGATTATGCAATCTTTGTGGTCCATAGTTACTCAAATTTTCCTTTTTTTCATTTCTTGGTGATATAACTTGAGGGGTGGTCCAAACATTTCTTAAGCATAGCACAGCTCCAGAATCCAGGGTTTTCTAACATAGTATCGACAGTAACCTATATAGTCTATCCTCGTATCGGTCCTATCTATTTGCGGAAGATAAGGATTCATGGTTTCTCAATATCCCTTCCATGGATGACAATATTCTCCAAGAGGGCTATTGCATAGTTTCCAGCAATCTTTCTTCAAATGTCGCTATCTACTTCTAACTTCAGTTATGAAATCGGCATGACTATAGGGTTGAGGGTGGACCTAATTTGTGGGCCAAATGAATATGTTAGAAACTATATGCCAAAAAAAAAAAAAAGAGAGAGAAAAAATTAAAATAAAAAATAGACTTTTCCCCACACACATTTCGATGGAGAGAATTTCACTATTATTCATGGAAATTCTCGAGCTGATTTCATTGAGAGACGCGAGTAGGATGGAGTGTAAAGGGGAAGAGGGTCTCCACTCAAGAAAGCACAGCAAACTCCGATACGAAGAAGAAATTCAAAGTTATTATTACTGTAAACCAGACAAAGAAAGACATAAACTAACGAACTCTCCAATAAAAAATTTCTTGTCTTATTATTTGAAGGACAAAACCACATGCATATGTCAACCCTCCACGAGACCTTCCCCAAAGTGGAATGCCTCCCATGTTCTTCTGAAATGAAAAAACTAATTTTAAAAAAAGAAGAAGAAGGAAAAGAGATCAACATACACTTTCACCAATTCCAAGTCTTCTATAATAGTATTAATATTATTGTAATTACTACAATATATTATAGTTACTCTTGTTTCAAGCTTTCTCCATTATTGGTACTTTGATATTATTATAATTACCAATGCCTATAGCAAAAGTATATTTCCCATATTGGTTTGTTCTAAAGTAGTACTTATCCCCTAATTTTAAAATTGGCACCACTGGTCATGGAGTGATAGGGTGGGAATATTTGCATAGGAGAATCAACTACTATAGTCCCGAGATGTGTAATTTTCAATATGTAGGAGAAAAAGGGGAGAAGGAAAGGATCATATGGAGATGGTCAATGGATCGGATGAAGAGTAAGGCGGGACGCGGTGCGGAGTTCATCGGTGACGACATCTAGGCAGTGACCGACTGGCTGACAAAGGTCCTCGAACGACGGATCTGGCGCGCGACAAGACGACCCTGTGAAAGCGAGAATCATTTTGTATGTGAGGCCCACTTAATTTCATGATTGATAACGGGGGGAAAAGAATTCGACGACAAAGATCTGAATGGACCACATTGGCGTGATACACAAAAGATAATATCCGACAATGGTCGTTGCGACAAAAATAGAAGGGAATCTATAAAACAAACGAGATTATTTGTTTATTAGATTGAAGCGTGTATCTAAATCTCCTATGAGTATTTACTATTGATTTAATGAAACTGTTCAGTATACTAAATATTTCTAGTGTATAGAGTCAAATTGAAATCCATCATTGTACCGCTGGTAATTTTCAAAAATGAAATAAACTGACTAGGATTGCACAAGGGGTTACAAACAGATCTGTTGTTACCATTTAATAAGACTGTTCTGTTTTTTTTTTTTTTTAATTTCCTGTGTATAACCCGGGACAAAATTATCTACAAAAAAATGCACTGGGTATTATCTAGCAAAAAGAAGGGAGCTGATTCAAAACTCTCCCAATGATCTCTACCTTTGCTTATAATCCTTGACAGAAGATTACATAAAGAGAAACAAAGCAGGGCAAGCAAGAAGATCTTTCTCTATACATTGCTAAAGCAAATATGGTACACAAAGTGAGTCAAAGTGTCACCTGTTGGCCTCGGAACCAAATGTACCATCCCTATGGCACATACACTACGTGTAAACCCCGAAAAAATGAACAAATTACATATCACAATCAACACACTATGAGATACAGAAGATGGGGTATCGAGATTTTCCTTCATCAATCGTTCCCTGAACAGCATAATGAGCAGCACTCGAAGCAGCCAAAACAAGCTAAAGCGGTACATAGCTGAGTCATCACTATCACAAATTGGTTGTTTAGCTGCGAGCAGCACTGGATGCAGCACATGCAACAGCAGCGGTCGCACATCGACCCGCAACAGTTTGACGCTGCCTTCACTAAGATTTCTGCAGCTTCGGGCAATTTCACGTGTTCGGCTCCCGGAGGAACATTCTCAACAGTTGCAGTCGAGTTGCCAAAGCCGATGCAAAGGTTTCTCAGCATTATTTGCTTATGGACTTTGTGGTCGGGCATCTTCCTCGGTGCCTGTTTTCAGCAGTTCTTATAGTTAATTTCATTGATTCTAATTGCAGAAACCAACAAAAGAAGTAGGGATGAAGGACCGCCGCCTTCAACCAATTTCTTTTATAACCAAAATGGGATTAAATTAGTGATGATATCCATGTAAATTAGGACGAGACATATATAACTAAAAGTTTTTATATGCACTTGAAGCTGCTGGAATCACACTACTGGAAAAGTAAAGATTGCCAAAGATTCACTTTTTTCTTTCCTCATGAGATTTCCTTACCATGTGTCATATGTTTACATTGTGGTTTTGTTTTTGTAGTAACTGGTTACCACAATAATAGAGACATCAACTCCATAAATAAGAGTTTTACCCAATATCTAAAAGGTTCAAGTCTCCACAATCTCCACCACATCCATAATATCATGTCAATCAAATGCAAACGGTCTAAGTTGCCAAGTTGAACCGGTCATCAGCCCAACTGAGGTCAACACAGGTCCAACTGAGACTAAATAACTAAAAGTTGAACGAATAGATGGCTAGAAGTGAGCCTTGTTCTCATTAGGACCAGCTGGTCGGGTTACTTTTTGGAAACTGTGCCTTCCTAGGTATGAATATTTTTGCTTGATATTCACCATTAAAGTGGCCAAATGACCAAGGCACAGGCATATCTGAAATGCTTTAATGTGCTTCAGTCAGAGGACAAGCCCCGGTAACTCTACAAATAAACGCAAAGGATTGTGCAATTGGACAGGAAAGTCTGAAGGGCTGTACAAGAGCCACATGGTAGCCCGCATAGCCCAAGTAACGTCAAACTCCCTTGAGATTAAGTTAAGACAGCAAGAGCTTTGCAATGACAAGAGGCAGATGTGTACCTTATCTGAACCAGCTGATTCCGTGGCTTTTGTTGCCTCATCCGCCTCCATTAAGATCATACGAGTGAATTCTGAAGCAATACCACTCTGTATGCTCAGTTTTGCAACCTGAAAAAGTAAGTAGCAATTACAAAAACTGGAAGAAAGAAATGGTGGAAGCTGAGGCATTGAGGGCGTCGCCATGCTCCATATGGAAGAAAAGGCAAATTTCCTCTTCAGTTGATATTTAAGGGGTAAATATCATCAAATCAGGGAAATCTAAAGTCAAATACTAATTCTCCAGTCCAGTTATAAACCAACATGCTGCTTCAATGAGTAATAGGTGGAGATAAAGCTGTACCTTCTCCTCGAGCTGTTTGTCTTCCGAGAACCATGCCTGAGCTGTGTAATGATCGATCTGTTGCTTTGCAAATACCTGATGCAGAGACAATGGTCAAAAAAAGATTTGAATAGACATACCGAACTCCAGCCAGATTTCCCCCTACCATATTCCAGACACAGAACTAACAAAACTGAAACAGAAAGAGAAGTAATAGATAAACAAACGTACCCTGTCAAGTAATATGTCCTTTGCCTTAAGAATCTTCAAGTCTATCACATGAGTGCTCCAATCTGCTGAGAAACCCTTTACTTGGAGATGGTCGGGAAAGTTTCCATTATATCTCCCAAAGACAGTCAATGGGGATGCATGTGATAAGTCTGGTAGTCGGGAAGGACACAGCTACAAATATATATGGTACAAAGGAAAGAGGTCACTATTTCGGCAATGTGGTCTTAAAACAGGCGCAGGTATGTATGGTTCTCTCAGAAAAGAAAAAGACCAACTACGATCACAATGCAGCCTCCACATGGCGCTCCACAATGACTTGGGCTTCTAGAATGGACGCCATCTGGAGGGGTGCGTTAAAAGGAGAAAGGACAAAGATACTACAGCTCCCTTTTATCCAGAAACCCACTTCCTGTTTTCATTTTACTTTTTGAGGTGGATTGAGGAAAGTCATGCTATGAAATAATCAATTTTAGAAATACGTTCAATGCAACCAAAACAGAGACAATGTACAAAACTTAGTGGTCAACTCATTGTACATCCGTTTGGCACGAATAGAGAAAAAAGAAGATCACACTGTATCATCTGCAGAGAGCAAAGGTCATGCCCATTGTTTCTAAGGTTTCTGAGCAATTTAATGATTGATAAATGCTCATGCAAATGTACCTCAACTTCAAGATCATCCAACGGGTCAATTACTATATCAGCAAGGACAATTGATGCCGCTCTGGAAAACAAGCTCTCCATCCGAAGCTCAACTGAACCTGGAAGCACAAATTAATAATTTGAAAAACCGTCAGATAAATTAAACCAGCAATATCTTTTCTATTCTTAGATCTAGGATCCTACTTTTTGAGAAAAGAAAAGGCAGCAGTTCTATGGTCCTCATCACTAGCCATTAGGTAGAAATTCTCTATTAAGTATCATTTGACTGCACTGCTGAAACAACTAAAGTATGCTCGTGAGCAGCCAGATAGGTTTATTTGCCTGACCTACATCATATGCAGCATCATACTGTCCTCTGCCTATGATCGCAAGCATCCGTAGGAAATGGTGGTTACAGAATGTACCTGAAAATTACCACAGAAAAGGTCAAACTCCATAGTGAGAGACAGATACAAAACAAATTATCCACAACAGATCAAAGTCCATGGAAAACACATTTATCACACTGACTTGTCACAAAATAAAAACCAATGAAGCTGATATTTAACTATTCTTAGCGACATATCAGGAGTTCAGAATGTCAATGCCCAGAAAGTAGTGCACAATCAGATTGTGCTGCCAGACACACAGAAAATGACGAAACATTACCTATACCAAAAGTAAAGATGCGTGGACATAATGATCCTCCTTTCTTTATTCGACTTTTCATTACATCGCAGATGTGTTTCTCATCTTCAACAGTTCCATCCGTAACAAGGAAGATGGTAGGAATTGAACCTTGACAGTCTGATAGGATGTCTAGTGCCTGAAAGAAGTAGACATGAGACCAAGAAGCATCTAAAGGTAAGCAATTACAAATTATAGGGAGGACCAAGCGTACTATCTATGAGAATTAGGTGTGATGTAAATATTTACCGTTCATTCCTTTATCACCTAGGGAAGGGAAGAGTGTGCAACAATATGAAAATAAAAGAGATAAACTTAATCTCATTGATGCAGATGATAGCAAATAAAAGGCACACCATAAGGTAAAAAGAGTAAGTCCATCTATTGTTGACAAAACTGTACATGCATGTCACTCAAATGTGGTTATTTCCCTAAAAACTAAAAGTTGGGACTCTGAGAGTATCTATTTTCCCCATGAAATGGTTGAAGAGAAAAAATACAAATTAAAGAGATGAAATCATGACTCTCTGGGCTTTACCAAAAAAAAAAAATCATGACTCTCTGGGAGCATCTATTTTCTCCATTAAATGGTTGAAGAAAAAAATGTACTAATTCAAGAGATGAAATCATGACTGGATTAATAAAAACAGTACTTTGTCTTCTAAAACATAAACGGCTTGTACCCCATCAAAAAGAGAGAAAAGGAATACTAAATAAAAGCAGAACACAATTCACGCCGATAAAAATTGTTGAAAAACCAAGGGCAGGACTCTCTATGTCGGCAGCTTATCTCATTTCTCCTATGATGCAGCACCAGATTTCTGTGCGGCACTTTCCTTCATTGAGATAAAATGCCAAAAGCTTCATCTAGCTTAATTGGGCCACTACATATCATAGCAACCCCAGGAAAAGTCGTCATAGTGTGTCTTTTACCGGGCATCGAGTACTGCAAAACTTTACAATGCAAAGAGATATTCACTTTGTAGTCTCAGAATATGGAAGGTGAAAGTACTTTATTCAAAGGCTGCAAGATGTCGGTACCACTGCCAGCAATAAAGTTATTGTTGATCCATTCAATGGCCCCTTTAATTGCTTCACTGGTAGCTAACACCGTGGATGTGGAGTATTGGTAAACCTCACTATTAAAAGCTAGGATACTAAATGAATCCTCTGGGTCAAGCTTGTGCAGCGCTGTCGATAAGGCACTTTTAGCATCCTCCAGTAGTTTGCCCCTCATGCTTCCGCTAATATCAACAACAAATACTACATCCTTTCTGAACACCTGCCAAACTGAATAGGATGAGACAACTATAACAAGAAGCACTATATTAAATAAATGGCGCCAGAAGTGAATTAGCACTAGATTAACCTTCCTATTCTGTTGGTTTCCTGGAAGAAGGTATAAACAGAACATTTCTCTTTGATCAAAATCATGCATAGATGGAGACTGCAAGAGCACACTCCCAAGCATAGTAGCTGCGGAGACCTATAAGACAAAGAAAATCAGAAAAATGAGTTTTGTCAATGAAACATAACTTCCCCAAGGAAGACTACAAGTCTGCAGTGTGACTGAACACTTTCTCCTGTACAATCAAAAGGAAGAGAAGGAAGGAGGGGAGAAGGATCTTGCGGCTCACTGTGTATGAGAAATTCAGGTCAGCCTTTGACCACGTGAGAACTTCTGACTCATACAGGAAAGCCAACTTCCCTACTTGACGTCTCACTTCCTGAAATTTCGAAAAAAAAGTAGAAAGGATCATATACTCTTCTCCTGTTAAATGAAACAGAACCATACAATACTCGATCATTGGTACCTTCAATGGATGGCTGGTCGTTTTGCACAAAACTTCACTTCCAGTGCCAGAGTCCACATTCACCTGTATCTTTTCTTTCTTCGAGATTTTCTTCCCAGCAGGAGTAACGTACTCGGGGAAAGTAAATGGCACGCTCAAGGAGAACTGACCATTACAATATGATAATTTCTGAGACCAACAAACCTTGATGGATATGTTTGAACCCCCATCCACCTGAAAGCAAACAACTTATACATAAATAGTAAAAAGTAGGAATCTATGAAAGCAGAGAGATACGCAGAGTATGTAACTCCACAGAAGAAGTAACAGATGCACAGTTTCTTTACCTGTGGTATTTTCAAGGTAAATATATGGGGTTTAAGGTAGCCACCATCTTCAGCTCTAGCTGCTTTGTCTATATCTTTCTTGTCTTCCACAGCAACAAGTTGTGTGACATATGACCTTTTAGAAACTTTTACCTCAAGACCTAAAACCGATCCCTGTTAGCCAAATAGTATTGCCTGAGAAGAGATAATGTGCAAGTGGGATGTGATAGACACATGCACACATTCTGATCACTGGATAAAATTACACTGCATCAATTCTCCAATAATACCTTGTTTATTACATATTGAAGAGAAACAAAATTCAGGAATAATTAGGTTCCACAGGATGAGTTTGGTACATCAATCATTCCTATGTTTTGGGTTCAAAAGGTCAAATTACTATAAGACAGTCAAAACAAATTATGACGAGGATGTGGCCTTCCAAGCATTTTCTCCCATTTTCCCATTGTCTGGCCATGGGTAATCATGTTCACGTTTCAGGTGTCCTGACATCAACTGAATTTCGCAAACAGTGATCTTTCACTGAAAATGCTCTAGAAAAGTTTCATATCGCGCTTTACATATCTACCACTTTAATATTATGTTCCCTCATTGAAGTGAAGACAACTATTATCAGAAGCGCATAAATATAGTACGACTCACTCTAAAAGCAACAAATATCTATTTCCAGCTTTCAGACTTATCAGCCAACAGGATCTTCACACCATCATGCTCGTATTTATCCAACCGAAGACAAACATCATCATTAGCATCACCAGAGTGTTTCTTCTATTTGAGTGCCGTCCCCAAGTGATTTATATATTTTTTTGGTTTCGTATCGTGATCAAGTTGTACCATAGTCAAATTTTCATGCACTGGACTATGTCCACTTTCCTGATGTTTGACAATTCCTCCTGCCGTGATCCTAAAAGATTCCACCAAGCAAGACCAACCATTGGATGTAAGTCGCGCTTGGTAAGTCCAACAAAGAAGTTCAAATTTATAGGTGGAGGGAGAGCCATGTATATGAAAGTACATAAACCTCTTAGTCAACGATGCACCCTTCTCACTTGCAAGTTGGATTAGGAACGGCGCGTGGAATTTGACAAACGAAGACCGCACATGCGAAATAAAATGAAGTAGAGCCTGACTCTCGTAGTCCAACTAGAAGTTTAAAATCATGGATGAAAGGAGACCACGTGAGATTTGGGTAACTACTGTTTTACCAACTCGACCAATCAGAACAGGCAGCCGCCATCTACGCCCCTAGTCCAGTCAACGAGGCCAGCTATACAAGAACAAGAACTAAGAGTGGCGCTATATTGTTTCCTTGTGGCCCAATCCATATACTATTTCATCACAGCCTAATCCCTCGACATTAGGCTTTAGGAAAACTCAGACTCAGGACTCAGGACTCAGCTCATGGTCTACAGGTGCAAAGCTTCAATAAGCTTACCGACTCGTCTAGTTTCTAAAACAAAGTTTATCGGACACAACCTCGAATAGAATATGTCAAATAAAGCCATTAACGCACCTGCTCGCCCATGGGGATCGCGACCAGGCAGTCGCAGCACTTGCTGCCCATGACGCAATGAACTCTCCACGATCCACTGACCCGGACGAAGGCGGTGTCCAGCTCGCAATCCGCCTCCACCTCAATCCCGTTCATCTGGAGGGGTATCAGGGCGGGCGGGTCGCACCTGCCGTACACGTGCGGCTGGTAGCTCGGGATGTCCGGGTTGTCCACGATCGACGGGTCGGGGATCACGGCGTAGACCATCGGCGACGCCGGGAGGAACGCCGCGTCCGCCGATTTCTCCATCGGCGCCGGCGACCTGGGCGGGGTCACCGCCCGGTCCTTCCCGAAGTAGAGTCGCTTGGAGAGTCTGAGGCCGTCGTCCACCGCTTTCGCGAAATCGTCGGCCATCTGAGGGGGTGGGGGGAGAACGGAGAGAAAGTGGCCGTGATCGGGAGCGCGAGAGATTGGCAAAGCGGATGAATCGTTGATCGGCGAAAGCAATGAGATCGATCGAAGATAGAGAGAGGGGGGGGGGGGAGATTGATCGTCGAACCTGGGCGCGATTTTATTGAGATTGGAGTGGAAAGAACGAAGGAAGAGAGAGGGAACGACGTTGGGAAATGGAGAGAGGAAAGGGACGCGTGATGTTACCGTTACCCACGAGAGAATGCCAATGGGTGAGGTGTACGCAGTCAGCTTTCGGACAAGGGAGAGTTCCCCCAGCCAATGACAGCTCGACAGCTAAGCCTTTGCCGGCTTGGTAAAGAAACGAATTTCTCCCTTCTACAGATGCGAATGTGCTTCGCTCCTCGCGTTCATTTTCTATAAAGCAAAGTTCATTATAATACCAACATTGTTAGGATTCATTGCGAAATAGAGAGAAATTGCGAGAAAGGAAAATCGAAATAGAAGATTTATATTGATTCATGGGCATAAGCCCAAATTATTAATAAAATACCGGCCCAAACTATAAAAGCCCTCTGACGTCTCGGGGGTGCTGCTCTCTACAACCGCGGTCCGACGTGCCTTCCTATGAACCACAACTCAACAAACATAATGATTACAAGAAAATTCTTGGTCGCTAGCATCTCTCCGGCGATGCTGTGGTTATTAGACCGCCAATCTCAGACTTCTGAGTTGCAAGTGATGCGGGGTACTTACAGTTGAATTCGAACATTCAGTGACGGGTGGTTGACCCTCGTGATAATATCCAGAATGGGTCATTAGCGTTGTTCCTCCTTTTTCACATTTTCATCCATTAGAAAAATTTAGACTTCCGAACTATCCTCAATCGAATTTTCAGATCTCGTGACTACTTGTTGATGGTTAACGGAATCTAGACATGGCGCGTGCGATAAACACAGCCACAAGAATGTCTTCTCTTCTCCCGGACTCGTTGAGGGCCATAAGGTTGTCCCACCCGTTTGACGAGGCAAACCAAAGAACGGGATGAAATCTACTTCCACGTCACGGCTGGCGCCAGTTGCATCCAAACTACAGAATCCTCGGCACGTTTTTTGTTACACGACTCTACGATGTCCCTTTGACAAGATCAAGACGGACCGATCAAATCGAGACTCGCTCGGACCGGACTGAAATGGCCTGTTCGATCCAGTTTTCGAGGGCGCCGATTCGGTTTCTGGTTCCATAAAATTAAAACTAGTGATTTTCGGTCCGGTTCCAGGTTCCGGGGGGGACTGGACCGCTCGGAGCGGACCGATTTTTCTTTGTATCTTTTTGTATTTCTTAAATGCAAACTTAATTTTAAATCTGTGTTGTTCATCCCTACTAATAATTCATCGATTCCATTGGACTATCCGAAAATCGATCACCCCTATGCCTTACCAACCCGAGAGATGATTGACTTCCAACTCTAATAATTCAAATTCTACTGCTTTTGATTTATGGAATTAGTTTATTGAACGAGGAGACGGACGCGTACACACGAAATTGAGGTCGGCGAGATTAAGGAGAACTTGCAAGAAAATATTCAAGGGAAAGAAATCGCCGGTAAAATGCACATTACGGATAATTGTATAAATATACATAGAAAGAGAGGAGTAATTGAAGATTGAAAGTTTTTTTTTTTTTTTCAAAAGATTATTATGGGTGGAACGGAAAGGTTCGGATATTGATATGTGTGATAGATAAAATAGTAATACTAAGTTCAACATTTGTGCAAGAACGGGAATTACTAAAAAAAAATCATAAATTCATTACAATTGTGTCAATTCAGTCCTAAATAAATTTTATTTTTGGCCAATTGAGTTCTAAACCTTTTGCATTTGTGCTAGTTTAGTCCATCTAGCCAACTTTGACCGGCCGACACTAATGTGGTAATTTTTATAATATTTTATTAGTTCAATTTTTTTAAATAATTAAGGGAAATAAATTATCGATAAAACGCAATACAAATAATTGTGTAAATATACGTAGAAAGAGGAGGATAATTGAAGATTTTAAATTTTTTTTTTGTGCAAAAGATATATGCGTGAGAGATAAAAGAATTACTAAGCTCAGCATCAGTCCATGGACGATGTATGATAGAATAAGTAATTCAGGATAATTGAAGCTTCCTAGAGGCTGGAGTGCAATATATGTTTTTCAAGTTGTAAAAAATGAGTGGGTTTAATTAATTTAAATTAGTTAAATTTCATAATTAATTGGTACAAGTACAATAAATGACAACGTCCAATGTCATATTTTACTTTAGATTTCATATTTAATTGGCCTCATTAACAACTTTACTAATGTCCAGCCAGTGAACACTAGTCCATCTCCAATTTATTGTTTTTTTTTTTAATCGGGCTAATTTATTTGACTCCATTGTGCCCAATTATATATCATCCTATATTGAATAATGTTATTAATTTACCCAGAGAAGTTGTTAATTTTACTTTATGATTTCATAATTTTAATCACGAAAGTTACATAGAAGATTGGAAATTTCAATTAATGAAGGCTATGATTGCTTATCACGGAAATTGTCCAAAAAATCATAAATCTATTGCACTTTTGTCAATTCAGCCCTAAACTTTTTTAATTTTGCTAACCGGGTCATAAACCTTTGCATATTTTGCCAATTGAGTCCATCCGGTCAATTTTGATCCGAAATCATTGACGTGGAAGTCGACATCCTACGTGGCACGGCCGGCACTGAAGCGGACAAATTTTATTATAATTTTTTCTCCATTTTTTTTATTTTCTTTTTTCTTTTTTCAGTTTTCCTTATTTCTTTTTATTTTTCCCATTTTTCCTTCCGTCAACAACCTTCGGGCCTCGGGCGACCATTGCCCAAGTGAGGCTGCCCTCGCTCAAGGCCGGCGATGGCGGCCCTCAGCTGAGGCTGGCATTCTCCGCCGATTATAGACGAGGCCTGATGGTGGCCGACAGAAGGAAAAAGAAAAAAGAAAAGGAAAACATAAAGTAGAAGAAAAAAAATAAATAAAATAAAAGTAATATTAAAAAAATATCCACGTCAGTGCCGGCTGTGCCACATAAGACGACCAACGTCCACGTTAGCGATTTTTGGCTAAAATTGTTCGGATGGACTTAATTGGCAAAACATGAAAAATGTTTAGGACTTGATTCGTAGAATTAAAAATGTTTAGGACTGAATTGACAGAAGTGCAATAGGTTTAGGATTTTTTGGACGATTTTCCCCCACCTAATGAGGACACGATCATTAACTTTTTTTTATGAAATACTTTGAGATAATTTGACAGTGATGAAGAGGGGAAAGAATTTAAGGCAGTTTTGTTGATTAGCCTGATAAAAGTAAAATCGATAAATTGGAGAGAGAAAGAGAATGGTACTTTGGTCAGTTAATTGAAAAAAAAAAAGGGAGGGTCGCCTTTTTTTAATTTGATTTTGAACGGAATGTCCCTGGATCATGTCCGCGCGCTTCCATGAGTCAAATATTCTAAGGCTTAGCATATAGCGTCAGCCCAAGCTGGCTTGCCTCTTCGGGAATTCTCCTTTCTTGGAATGATATCTAATCCCATAATGTTTGTTGCATTGCATGTGCCATTGTACGACCTCTTTTTTGACCTTAGGGGTGAGCAAAAAAATCTGGATCCACCCAAATCGGATCGGACCGTACCCAACCGACTGATTTTGGATGGTAACCAGCGGGTACCGGTTCCAATTTGCTGGAACCGGTGGGTACCGATTCGGTTCCCGATTTCAAGTGGGAACCATCCAACCGGACCGATTTCAATTTTCTTGTTTTCGTGTTATCAATAGGCGAACTCGCACCAGTTGCTTATCTTCGATTGGTGTTCTTTCTTTCTTCTGGGTATTTCATGGTTTCGTACTGTCTTATCTGGTGCTCTTGTTCTTGGTTCTTTCCCGTTGTGTTCGTGAAGTTCCTGAACAGAACATGGGTTTCCAACATAGATGGGCATGAAGTTCAATTCTTGCAGTTTGTAAAATGAGATGTTGAACTTTTCAACTGGCCAATTCCGCAAAAATAAATGCAGGCCTATGGAAAATTCGATGATTAATATAGCTAGTGACGCCTTTTGTTGTTGTTAATTTGTTGATTTTGGAAGCATTTTAAGGTGTTACAAAAACAGTGAATCACCCGCTCGTTTCATAAATCCATCTGGAAACCGGACTAGATCGGTGGTTCGGTTCTCGGGTAGATCCATGAAACGAACGGGTGGTTCATGGTTCGTATTTTGCGAAACCGGTCCCTAACAGACAGTTCTCGGTTCTAAGATGGGTGGTTCCCATCCTAGAACCGATCACCCCTAATTGACCCTCTAATTGACTACATAAGAAAAAAACGATATAAATGGTCCGGAATGCTGACCAAATATGTAATTTGATCTTTGAACTTTTAAATTGTTCAATGTGGTCCTTGAACTTTAGTCCAATGTGCAATCTATTTCCCGAACTTTTGATTAATTCCTTAAAATTTTGGTACATGTTTAATATAGTCTCTAGGGCGCGCATGGCAACATTTCTGCTCTAGAAATTGATTTCTGCTAATGAGCAGAAGTTGGTTTTTTCACTTCTGGGGAGAAGCAAAAAAATTTACTTCTTTAATTGGCTCCAAAACTACTTCTGGAGAAAAATAAAGTTGTATAACCAAACGGATTTATGCTCTAGAAGTCGCGTTACCAAACGATTTTTGCTAGCCCTAAATTATATGAAAATGTTCAATGTTGTCATTTTGTTAATTTAAGATCAGGGACAATATTGAACATTTTCGTATAATTCAAGAACTAAGTTGATCACATGCCAAAAGTTCATGGATCATATTGAACAAATTAAAAATTTAGGGACCATATTACACATTGAGCTAAAGTTCAAGGACCATTCGTGTCATTCTCCCACTATATAATGCTTTAATGGCAAGGATCAAATAACCACACGAAAACAATGCGATATCGTCCCTACTATTGTTCGCCTCCTTTCTCGTCACGCAACGAGCTCGTTCCGACATCGTTCGGAACACCTGCAAGAAGTGCGCGAACTCGAGCACGAACGTGAACTTCGCCTTCTGCGTTAGGTCTCTGGGGTCGGGCCCGAGGAGCCGTGGGGCCGATCTTCGCGGGCTCGGGTCAATGGCGCTCGACCTACTGCAGGGCCAATTGACACAAGCAAGTACATCCAGCAAATTAGCTCGCGGAAGTGGGACCTGCATACGAAGAAACGCTTGTCAGACTGCTCGGAGCCGTACGGGGACTCGACCTCGACCATGGAGGACATGATCCCGGCATACTGGGCCGGTGGCGGGGTGTTGCCCCCGACGTACAGGCCTGGCTGAGCTCGGTGCTTGGTAGCGGGGACTCCTGCGAGTCCCAATTTTCGGAGAGGAAGGGCGTGGTGTCGCCGTTGACGAAGCTGTTTACGCTGTTTACAGCGATACTCTTCAATTGTGCGCGATAGCGCTGGGGATTGTCCATTTATTAGGACAGGATCGTAAGGATGGATCGAAGCGGGTAGTGGTTGAATAATTCGGGGAAAATGAAAATTAATAATCTAGTGAATTGTTTTGTTTTGTCTAGCCTCAATCTCTTAATGCTACTCATCACTCATCATCGATTGGGTTTCAATGCCAGTAGCCCATTTTGCTTAGTACTAGACATGGGCATATGTAATTAGATAGGTAAATGAAGCTAGGGAGATTTGAATTCAGGACCTCATGTTATGATACTATGTTAGACAGTCCAATCGAAAAGCTTAAATTAATAAATGGAGGAATACCACATGAATATAAACAGCGTATAAAACCCGTTATGAAGCGATGTGGGACAACAACTGCAACAGGGTAATTTACGATGAATCCTATTATGATATGCGAAAGTGACAGAAATAAAATGCGACTCTTAAGTAATCAAATAAAGTGTGTGAAAATGATATTTTTGTGCTTTTATTTCACGACAGGCAAATAGCAATCTAAATTATACTGATTAAAGCATGAAGAAAATAATTTTATATTCCTTCATGTGCTATCCATGGATCATCATAATGAATGTGTGAAGCTAATGCATATATCTAACACAAAAAAAAAAACCCCCTTTTAAAATATAAATAAACGGGTAAAAACCATTAAAAACCTTAAATTATGCCGATAGTGACACATTTATCTTAAAAAAAAATTGGTGACATTGAAATCCCAAACTTGTACTACTACCTCTATAAATATTTATAGATAAATATGTCACATGCCTATAAAGAATCAAAGTCAAAGGGACGACCGACGGTTCGACAGGATTCGGATTACCTAACATTGGGGTTTCTATGACATGGGTAACATTACTCAAATCAGGTCGTCCATTTTTATTTGGACGACCAAGAATGGGTCACGTCATTTGTTGAGAGGGAGGGAAAAAAATTGGGCGGGAATTTTTTGGGGTTTGAAAAATTTTGAATCTCAACCCTTTCTCAAATCAGGCCGTCCAATTTCAAATGGACGGCCTAATTTGAGTAATGTTACTCATATTGCAGAAACCTCAATGTGAGGTGATCCGCTTTCCGGTCCGACATGGATCATGCGCTGGTTACCTTACATGCGTACACTTCGCAGTTCGCAGTCCGACCTCAATTGAATAAACAAAAGTCGAAACGACGCCCACTACACTAGAAAAAGCAAACAAAACGACAAAAAAGAGCTGTCAGCCTTCCTTCCTCCCAACCGCTGTAGTTGAGGAATCAAAATTAAGCTCAGATTTTTACGAGCTGAGATCGCTCTCCGAGTTTCGTCGCGTCGGTTCCGAACATCGTCGTGCAAAAGCTCGCTGAGTGTCCTTCTCGTTGATTCCCGAGGGGGGAGATCAAATGGCGATCGATTCGAGCTTCTCTAATGGAGGCAACTTGGACGCTACTCTGCAATCCATCTGCTACGAGCGCGGTTCCCTCCGATTACTCGACCAGGTGGTTAATGTTTTTGTTCGGTTGATTTATTGAGTGTGTACCGTGCGAGGCCTTTCCTTTTCTCGTGGCCCAGTTGCAGCGAAAGCTTAGTCTCATTGTTTCTTTCCCGTTTGGCAGAGAAAGCTGCCTCTGGAAACAGTCTACCTGGATATAAAAGATGCTACCGATGGATGGTAACTTTCTTAAGCTAATCTTGAACTTGGATTGATTGGGAGAAGCTGCTTTGCGCTTTGTGAGATGCTCTTTATTTCATGTTCGCTCCAGTGTCCTTTAAGCTGCTACTTAACCTTTGTTCTAGTGTCTACCATGTCGATTGATTAGAGGGTGGGGATAAGAAATTCATGATGGTGTCTCAATGTATTTTCATTTCATGTGGAAGTAAATATTTTCTAATAGATTAGTTCAGATATATTTCCTGTAAGTCCGTGTGGGATAACGGCAATGAAGTGGTTTGTGAGAAGAGTTTTGTCTTTCTTTTGTACTCAGGCATGCAATAAAGGAGATGGTGGTCCGTGGGGCGCCGGCTATTGCTATTGCGGCTGCGCTTTCTTTGGCAGTGGAAGTGTCTCATTTCGATGATTTTAGTGGGACGACTGATGACGCGGCCTCTTTCCTCGTTGGGAAGTTGGATTATCTTGTTTCAAGGTATTGTGGTGGTGGATGATGAGGTCCTGTCACTGTTTATAGAATAACATGTTTGCGAGTCTTGATTGAAACTTTTGAGATGTTATTATTCTCTAGTAATTGTGCAAATGCGTGACCATACCTGAATCGAAAAGGCCGTGGTTAAGCTGCTCTAGTGTCATGGAACTTAACAGCCACGGTTGAACTTTTGCTGTCGATGAACTGACCATTTGCGCTTCTTCAGTCGGCCAACTGCCGTGAATCTATCCGATGCTGCGACAAAACTGAAGGAAGTCATCTCTGATGCTACTGCAACAGCTTCTGAAGCCAAAAGTATTTTTCAGGTAATAATGACCACTCTGCTTTATTTCTTGAATCAAGGAAACACTAATTCAGCATATTTTCCTGCCGAGTTTCTGTTGTGATGCATATCAAGGATAAAGGATATATATATGAAACTAATCATATGCTGCTCAGTGCAAAAACAAACTAATCTATTTTTCATTTCTTGACTTCGTTAATCATTGAGAAGTTTTCTTTCTTTTCACCAGTTTCTTGAGATATTTCCTTTTGATGTTACATAGGCTTATATGGAAGCTGCTGAATTAATGCTAAAAGATGATGTTACTTCAAACAAAGCGATTGGTAGCTATGGAGCCACATTCCTTAAGCTACATCAGAAATCCTCCAAAGGACTCTCTGTGTTGACCCATTGCAATACTGGCAGGTACTTTAAGTTTGCTATAGGTGTCCCAGTCTTTCCCTTAGTCACACTTATGCTGCATCCTTCTCTCTCTCTCAGTCTTGCTACAGCTGGATATGGTACAGCCCTGGGCGTAATCCGTGCACTTCATACTGAAGGGGCGTTGGAAAGGGCTTATTGCACAGAAACACGCCCATTCAACCAAGTAAACCTTTATCTCTCGATTGTTTATTTCAGCATTCTTTATGTGTTCTGCATGCCATCTGTTGGTGTTTCACTGAAGTTATGTCTGTGATCATGGATTGGTGAATTGTTGGATGTGGTTGTAGTTTGTTTAAATACTTTAGAGAGCAGTCAAGGAAATTACTCCATGCTTAGTGTTTGTTTTGGGTTTGTGCTCCTTAATGTGGAGGGGCATATGCCACTTGCAGCTTCAATAATGTGTATAATGTCGGGAATAGACTGTTTATATACTTAATCTCTGTACAGAGGATTCATGCGGTCATAACAATAATGTGATTTGGAGAACTCGCAGTTCGTTAATTAGGAGCTTAAATTGCTCATCAAGAATCTGTTCTCATGCACAAAGGCTGGTAGTTTACATTGCAATTGAGGCTGTGAATAATAATGAATTCCAGATTATAGTAAAGAGTGAGTACTTACTTGTTAATATTATTATTTTCACTTATGAGAAAGAAAAATCCATACTCCTTTCCTCCTCCCTCCTTGGTCTGTCATTTAGTACCCTTTCTTTTGCTTTAGGAAAGTAGAGGAAGGACTACCAGGACAATGACGTCCGAAAACATGAAAATATGGATGCTGGAGTTATTTTCGAGTGAACTGTATGACAGGGACGCTATCTCTCGAAAGTGGTAAAGTGGAGTTTGGGCGCACCGGGGTGTGGGGAAAAGGTAGTGTCTTGGTTGAGAAGTGATGAAGAATGCGTTGTTGTTCCAAGCAATGGCAAAGCTGTGTCTAACTTACTTTTGAACTTTGATATTCTGTCAGTAGGTTATGATGATATGATTTTTGATTTGTTTGTGATTAATTTCATTTGTTTAAGCAAATGTCTTTCAAACCTGTTCCAGGGTTCTCGGCTTACAGCTTTTGAATTGGTACATGAGAGGATACCAGCTACCCTAATTGCAGACTCCGCTGCAGCAGCACTTATGAAGGAAGGAAGGGTGGATGCTGTCATTGTTGGAGCAGATCGTGTGGCTGCAAATGGTAGCTTGAAGCAGTTAATCGCTATTAATTATCTCTCCTATCATTTTCCCCATTCGAGCTGCTCCTAGGAAGCATGCTAATGAACTTAATATCTCTTTTCAGGCGATACTGCTAACAAGATTGGAACTTACAGTCTTGCGTTGTGTGCAAGGCATCATAATATTCCCTTTTATGTGGCTGCGCCTCTCACTTCTGTCGATCTATCCCTTTCTGCGGGTCAAGATATTGTTATTGAAGAACGATCCGCAAAAGAATTGCTGAACTCACGTGGAGGCCTCGGGGAGCAAGTTGCTGCATCTGGAATATCTGTCTGGAATCCTGCCTTCGATGTTACACCAGCAAATCTTATAGCTGGTATCATAACCGAGAAGGTACCCTCACTCAAGCACAAGCTAATTGATAGGATATTTATGTACTGGCATAGAATATTTTGCTAACTTCCTGTTTATGCATGTATCTAACCAGGGTGTCATCGCCAAGAAAAGCGGTGATGATTTCGACTTGAAAGCATTTGCACTTCTGCTAGATGATAAGTGCTGAGAGCTTGGGTGAGATGGGAACGAGGACGAAGAGTGTAGTCGTGTGCTCGTCTTAGCTGTAACTCAAATGTCACTTAGAAATTATAGAAATGGTCGAGGCGGCCTTGTTATGTGTGAACGGATCTGACTTTCTGAAATGGAAGTAATAAGCAGGAGTTGCAATTATTGGGACAGAAAGAGGTAATGGTTGAAGCCCCAGAATGTGAACAAAAGGTTCTTGAATTGATCATATCATCTGTGGGGTTGCTTGCTTTTGATGGGCATTTCCAACAAATGGTATGTGTTGGACGTCATCGCATGTTTGTTGTCTTTTCTTTTTGGAACTTCCAGCCTGCGTTAGTCGATAAATCATGTGGTGGGTCGCAGATCTAGCAGCTCGTGTGAAGTGGGTTAACGTAGGTCGGTGTACCTGATAGTATTCCGTGTTCGGGTCGCTTCGTGTTTCGGTTCGGGTATATTGTTCGGTTTTGACACCCCTTGATTATGACTCTGCCTTTTTTAATGTATTCTATTGTGAGAAAAGAAAAGGGGCAATTGTTCGAAGGCTCGCTCTATTTCCACTCTTTTATTGGCTTCTAACACCACCTATCATATTAGATTGATCACATTATACTTTATGGGTTTCACTTGTATAAAATTATTTCTTACATTTTTTCTTTTTTCTTTTTTCTTTTTTCGATTTTGCTAAAAGACAAATTTACCCACGTCCCTTCCAAACGAAATTTTTTTTTTCCACTCAAAGCCGCTTCTTTAACACATTACATTTCAACGCTTCCTTTATGTTTGATTCTTCTACACTTATTTTTCATTATTATAATCTAAGCAAACATTAATCATATGCTAGAGTGAAGAAATGTTAGTTTTATTTGCAAATTGTTTACTTTAATTTCTTAGCTTATTCTCGTGATTGCGAATTTTTCGACTTCGATTTTAGATCAAATTTGCGAGAAATTACTCAAAAATGAAATATTATAGTTGATGTTTGCATTATACACAATGTACTCATAGATTATCTTCTTATTTGTGCGTAAGTTATTTTTCAATAAAGGTTGCGTAGTACAAAAAATAGAGAAATATATAACTCATTAATAGAATAATTAGCTTTTTTTTGTCAGAAACAAAATAATTAGGTAGCTATCTATCAAATAAACTGTTTTCTTTTAAAAGAGGTATATCGATTTTGTTCCAAATGGAGAAAGAAAAGGCAAAAAGCAAAAAGAAAAAAAAAGAAAAAGGAAGCCAAGCATTAGTCTTAAATCAAGAATGCGCTCCACATTTAAATGTTGTTTGAGAAGAGGATGGGTAGTTTCGTCTTTAGAAAAATAAAATATTTTTGGTCGAATCTCTAGTAAAATTGAAACAACTGAAAAAGAAAAAGAAAAAAGGTAAAAGATAATCTTAAATCAAGAGTGGGACCTAAAGGGATAATATAGTCAATTCAATGTAAAAATAAATGTTAGGAGCCAATAACGGAGTGGAAACAGTGCGAGCCCCTTTCGAAATCTCGTGATCTTTTACGATGTTGCAAATTAACCCTCAAAACTTTGGAAAACTACATAGTAACCCCCTCCTTGAGAACTTTAACATTAGTTACATAAGAATTTCCAAGTTTTGAAAAGTTGCAGATTACTCCTTTCTAATCTCGATTTTAGTTGCATTGACAAACAAAAAATGGATTTTAGCTGCAGTCCCTTGTTTTTCTAGTTTAATTTCATGCATTTTCTTTATCTTCTTAACTTTATCAACATGTAATGGAGGTTATTTTGGTCAACATGAAGATAAAGAAAATGCATGAAATTAAGAAATATAGTAGGGATTCCAGTAAGAAACATTTAATGACACAGAAAAACAGTGATTGCAATAAGAATCAAAGTCCATGGAGGTAATCTATAACTTGTCAAAATTCAGACCCATCGAAATAAACAACATAATCTGTAACTTTCCAAAATTCAAGTGCTATAATGCAATGGTGTTAAAAGTTCAAGATGTTTCGAATAATTACAATACAATTTTGAACGACCTAATTTGTGAATTTTCAAAATTCGAGCGGTATTAACTTTCTGAATTTGAGCAAATGTTTACTTTTAGCAAAATATATATTTAACTTTTGCTTTTTAGGAGGAAAGAAAGTAGTGTGGAATATCTTATTTTCCATCCAATTAATGTTATACATCCAATCTAACTACAATTTGTAATCTTTCATTTTAAGAAAGTGTCCTAATTCCACAAGAAAAAGAATTTGCCAAAGTGAAAATACAAAAGGAGAGGTAAAAAAAATACAAATTGAATTAGGTTTTTTTTTCTTCATTAATCAAACTAGGAATTAGATCATTGCGCCTTATCTCGTACGGCTTTGTGTCTTACCAACCAACTCTCAAAGCCTCAAAATCCACAATCAAACCGACCAGGTAAAGGTACGACTCCATGGAAGCTCGGAATCGAATCTAAGCCAATTCGCGACGACGGTTCTTGTCCTACGTTAGCCATTTCGGTGCCTTTGTCGTTGCAGCTCTCGCCTCGCGCTTGCGTCGATCAGTCCCTTCGCGCGACGACGCCCTCGAGAATCAGCCAACCCCGACCAGACAAATCTTGAGAAACTACCCAGAAGCTGCGAGCGAGCGAGGTACCTCTCGCTCTTCAGGCTCCGACGCAATCTTGGGAAGTTTCCCGCGTTCCCTGCTCATCGCCCTTATTCGGTTTTCCTTTTTACCTGATCGATTCTCCGGGTTTCCAATTTTATTGTTCCGTGTGTTGGGGTTTAAATTGCGGGTCGCGTGTTGAAACCCTAGATTGATCTTCGTGCTCGGGGAATTTTGGGTGTTGCAAAATCGTAGCTTCAGTTGATTTTCCTTTTGGGTGGGGGGCTAAAAGGCAAAGGAGTATGGTGGAGCCAGGGCGGTATAGCTTTGCCAGAAACCCTAAATTCCGCGGGGTTTTCAATGGGATTTGCGCTGCGGTCTTGTTATTCCTGTTTTATACGCAAGATGAATTCTTTAGAGGTCCCTATGTGGCGAATTCGCCTTCCGTCCTGCCTCCTAGTTGGCGCTCGAAAGGTTTTGCTGATCAGGTCGATCAGTTCAAGGTAATACACAGGAGGATTGCTGAAGTTAATGCTACCGTGTCAAATGGAACAGTGAGTGTTGAAGAGTCCGTTGGCAATGATTTGACCGCGAAGGATCCGAAACTGTGTGCTGGTTTATATGAGCACATAGGTTATAAGAGCAAGTGTGAGTATCTGATCGCCAATCCCGAGTGTAACTCCGGTGGGTTCTTCCATTACATTTCATTCTTCTACTGTGATTGCGAGAAATTCTCGGCTGTGGGGTATGCTGTGCTGGCGTTGTGGCTGGCTGCTCTGTTTTACTTGTTGGGCAACACTGCAGCAGATTACTTCTGCTGTAGTTTGGAGAAGCTTTCTAGTCTTCTGAAATTGCCACCCACGGTTGCAGGGGTTTCCCTGCTTCCGCTTGGTAATGGAGCTCCTGATGTGTTTGCTAGCATTGCTGCATTCATGGGGAAAGATGCAGGGGAGGTGGGTCTCAACAGCGTGTTGGGTGGTGCTGTTTTTGTTACTTGTGTTGTTGTGGGGGCTATTTCTTTCTCTGTAGCAGAAAAGAGGGTTCAGATTGATAGGAGGTGTTTCATCAGAGATATATCCTTCTTCCTCTTCACTTTGATGTGCCTTGGTATGATTTTGATTGTTGGGGAGGTCAGTGTTGGGGGTGCTATTGCATTTGTTTCCATATATGGGCTTTATGCGTTTACAGTTGCTGCCAACGAGATGCTGAGGAAACAAGCCAGGAAATTAAGGCTAGATTCTGTTACGCCTTTACTTCCTGTCAGAGGAAGTATCTTTTCTCAAGGAAGTGAGGAAGACGAATCTATTTATGCCTCACTGATTGAGTCAGACTCTGATGGTGATGTACCTCATTTGCAAAGCAATTTGCCGCACTGGATGTGGGCTTCAAATGTTGCAATTTATTCAAATGAGGCTATCAAAGTCAATTCCGATAGCCCAAAGCAGTTGTGGGGTTGGAATGATGATGGAACAGCCAATGGTGATTCTTCCTTCACGTGCTTGAAAGTATTTTCTCTACTGGAGATGCCGCTGACGCTACCAAGGCGGCTGACAATCCCTGTAGTTGAGGAAGAAAGATGGTCAAAGACATATGCCGTTGCCAGTGCCTCATTAGCACCTATTCTTTTGGCATTTTTATGGAACGTCCAAGACGATGTTGGAAATCTGAGCAGAGAAATTGCATATGCTATTGGTGTTTGTGTTGGGGGCGTACTTGGTGTTTTTGCATATGTATACACCAGAGCGGATCAACCACCAAGCAAGTTCTTATTTCCTTGGGTCTTTGGAGGATTCTTCATGAGTATAATCTGGTTCTACATTATCGCAAACGAGCTTGTTGCTTTGCTGGTAGCTCTGGGTATTATTTTTGGCATAAATCCTTCTATCCTCGGTTTGACAGTTTTGGCCTGGGGAAACTCGATGGGTGATCTGATGTCAAATGTAGCATTGGCGAAGAATGGTGGAGATAGTGTGCAGATTGCTATGTCGGGTTGCTATGCTGGGCCTATGTTTAACACTCTTGCTGGTTTGGGAGTTTCAATGTTTCTTGGAGCCTGGTCTAGTAGACCTGCATCATACGTAGTCCCCAAGGATAGCAGTCTATTTTACACGATGGGGTTTCTGATGTGCGGACTTCTTTGGTCACTCATTGTCTTGCCCCGACATGACATGCAACCGAACAAGATGTTGGGTATCGGCCTTATGTCGATTTATCTGGTCTTTCTAGTTTTGAGGTTAAGCACATCTATGGGTGTGGTTTCATTGAATGGTCTTAGTTGACTAACGGTCTAGGCATGAGGCATTGGAACTCTGCTCAGGGTAGTGGGTACTCAAATATGGATGCGTCCTACTCTCCACAAAACACACTGGCTTTGTGCCTGGTGCCTGTATGATGTTAGCTCATTTTCTTTTTGCCTACTGAAATAGTTATATCGTCGGAATGGTTGAGCTGCAAGCTAGGCCTTGCGAATGTATCTATTTGATGTACAGTACTGAATTATCTTTGTGAGAGTTCATCATCTCCAAATGCCGATGTTCTTTTTGTATTGATGGTTGACATAGTATACTTGCGAGATTGGCTTGTGACATGCCATCCGTGCTTCTGACACCATCGTTGTTATTTTCTCATTTTCAGAAGGGAAGAAACTGTCGATCGCGAATAAATGAATGAATAAATTGATGACGCGAAGAAAGTATCAAATCATAGATATGTTTCGTGTTTTGTATCGGAATGGTTGCTTTTTGGCTTGTGACTGGAGAAACTAACCATTACATTGCTGGGACCTGGACGACGGCTACATGCAGGATAAGAGTGAGAAATGTGGCTCAGTTAAATGAAATCCACTCTTTTTCATTCTGGTAATGCATGTTTCCTCTCTCTTTGTCCTGGTCGGGCATTACACTCTTTAACTTTGATATCTTAAAGTTTGCAATCAAAGCAGTAATTGATGGTATTTATATGGTTGTATGATTTCAAGGTTCTTTTTATTTTGTTTCTGTCGATTGGGTGAATGAAGGCATGATCATGCTATGTATGGAGTTATCGTATACTTTTGTGTAATGCAGACATTGATTGAGAAGATTTTGCTTCCTCAGAGAGAGAGAGAGAGAGATAGAGAGAGAAGCAACAAATGTTTGGTTTAGTTCGACCTCTAGAGCAATAGCAGATGACACAACTTCGCTGTATTGAATCACCATCACAATTATACACATTCTTCTTCAACCAATTTACAGCATTTACACTGCTTTTCTCCCCCATACGTACACCTTCCACAAAATTCAGGATTCTCCCCACAAAAACGCGACTGGACTCCTCACGCGGTGCTGCCGGTTCCTCCAGGTGATCGACCCGCCATGAGCCTCGTCCGTCTTGTTCCTCGCCACGAACGTCACGCTGTACCTCTTCTTCTCCCCTACCTTCCCGAACACCAGCCTACTCGGCCTCACCCTCACCGCAACTGTGCTTGGCGCCTCCACCACCACCCTGTACACCGACCCGGCGTCCCCCACGTTCGTCACCTCCCGTGTGTACCGCACCACCTTCTTGTTGGGCCCGAACACGACCGAGAACGACGGATAGTTGAGCTGTCCTGGGTTGGACAGTTTCGTCGAGCAGGTCACGTTCGTCCGCCTCACAACGCTCTGGACTTGCTGGACCGTGTAGTTGAGGGAGCAGACGAAGGCGATGTAGTCGTCGGCGGTGAGATCGTAGACGAGGCCGGGCGAGAGGGCCTTCCTAGGGTTGATGTGGCCTGCTCCGTGGGTCCACGGGGAGGATGGGCCTCCGTTGGCTGAGTCGGTGATGGGGTTCCGGGCGTTGTCGTGGACATAGGCGGTGGTCATGAGCGCCGACTTGATCGCGCTTGTGCTCCAATCTGGGCGGGCGACTTTGAACAGCGCGGCGATGCCACTGATGTGTGGGCAAGACATGGATGTACCTAAAAATTGGAGCCGTTAGAAAAGATTCGACTTATGGAGAGTGCACACCATGTGCTTGATTGTTTGCTCAACAGAGGAAGGACGAGAGAAGAATGTAACGTCGATGAACCTGAGATGATATTGAACTGGACACTCCTTTTGTCAATAGGCAATTCCGTGGGGCTCACGTCATCAGGCCAAGCGGCCAGGATGTTGACACCTGGGCCAATCACATCAGGTTTCAAGATCTGCGGGGACTGGAAGTATGGCCCTCTTGAGCTGAACGCAGCCACCACCGGCGTCGGCCTGACATTGACCTTTTGTGCACTGGTAATGACTAGGGCCGTAGGGTTCCGATCGGTCTTGGCATATTCCCTGATCACATTACCTGCCTTTGCACCGATGTGAACGGTCGGTATCATGTGGCAGTCTGCCAGCAACTCCTCGCCGGTCTCCGCCGTGTTCACCAGTATCATTCCCACTCCACCGGCATCACGCACCACTGCGCCCTTCTCGACCCGGGAATTTTCCCCTCTGTCGCAGAGCACCACCTTCCCGCGCACCACATTGGGGTCGAGTGTTCCCGGCATGCACAAGTTGCTCTGGTTGCTTGTGGTTATGTAAACCAGGCTAACCAGCTTGTTCCCCATTCCCGGGCCACCATATATTGATGCTCCGGTGAACCGCAACTTGTTGCCAAGCAATGCAGAGGCCGGGAATGTGCGGTCCAGGGTAGACGCTCCTACAGTCATGATCCATGGGGCTCCATTGGAGAGCGTGCCTTGTTGAGGACCTTCGTTTCCGGCAGAGGCAGAGACGAAAATACCTTTCTCCATCGCTGAGAACGCTCCAATAGCAATGGAGGTCTCGTAGTACGACCCGTCACCTCCACCAAGGGAGAGAGAGAGCACGTCGACACCATCCCTTATGGCCTGGTCCATGGCGGCGAGTATGTCGGAGCTCGTGCAGCCCTGTTCCCAGCATACTTTATAGCTGGCCACGCGGGCATGGGGAGCCATGCCCCGAGCGACGCCTCTTGCGGCGCCGAGCAAGCTGGCATTGGCCACCAGGGAGCCTGCGGCGGTGCTCGACGTGTGAGTCCCGTGTCCATTGTGGTCCCGAGGGGTTACTACCTCTGTCATGTTACCATCTGCACAATGAATGTTACCACATTAACATTCATACAAATTCGTCGAGTGCTCCATGCATTTGTACCTACGATTTTTTTTGTTTAAGGTCCTTTGGTTCACAAAGTTACCTGAAGCCTTGATATAGCCTTTGGCGAAAAAATAGGCGCCGATGAGCTTCTTGTTGCACAGAGAAGGATCGAAATCCGGTCCGCTCACGCACTGTCCCTTCCACCGGGCAGGAATCTCCGGGAACCCTGAGTCGTCAAAGCTCTTCGACTCGGGCCAAATTCCTGTGTCAAGCAGACCAATGATTACTTCATGAAATGGTTGATCAGCCTCCTGCGATTGGTTCCCCGTGCCGGGCCACAGCCCGAATTCGTCTTCCACTTTCAAGAAGTGTGGCGTCCGCGTCGTGTGGAGGTGGTACATGACGTCCTCATAGACCCCGAGCACTGCGTCCGACGACCGTAGGGCCTCCGCTTGATCCGCCTCGAGGGACGCGGCATAGCCATTGAAGGCGTCGGTGTAGACGTAAAGGAGATCGGTGGCGCCGGAGGCGAGAGATTGGAGGTTCGCGCTGTACCAATCCCGGCTGGTGCCGAATGCCGCAGGGGTGCTTTGTTCTCTCATTTGAACAATGTAGGTCTTCTTGGCCATGGCAAAAGGGAAGGCGAGAAGGAAAAGAGCTAAGAACGTGAACCGGGCCGTGGAAGAAGCCATGGCCGGACAATCTCCCGCTGCTCGGAAACCCGAAAGAGGACTAATGCTTGACAACCTTGTAAGTTCCAATCTTTATAGTCGAAGAATCTTATTGCGTTGCTATTGTTAGTGTGTATTGGTTGGTTCTCCGACCTCCGTGATTTGGTCTCTCAAACTAGTCTAGATCCATACATGAATCTGGTATATTTAGCGTGAGTGAATCTAAATTCTAAAAATGGATTGACTTCTGTTTTAACTATTTGGTGCGATGAAGAAGGGCCATACAATTACAGGCTGTTCAGTTTCCCAATCTCATTTCAAAGAACGATGAATTAATTGGACTTTGCTGTTCCGCGGATGTAGCACCTGATGCATCTGTGGCATTTAGTAGGTTCTTTCCATGAGGGACTTCTATTCACATCACCATAATCACGTCGGCGGCGACCGCTTAACTTCTCTTCCATGCATGCCGGTATACCGACATCGAGGTGGTCGATGGACGGGGCTTTTGCCGGGCCATGAGACCCGGGTTTTTCCATATTTCTCGGCCCGATTGTCGGGCCGAATAAACCGTGCCCCAAGTCGGTCCATCAGATGAGAATTATTGTTAAGAGAATGAGAATATTACCTATAAACATCCAGACCTTTGAGGGAGATCATCACTTGCCCAAGCCTGTCACATCGAACATTGTAATTAGCTTCTTAAGTATTGTGATTAATTAACACTGTTGTCTCCTGATACTCTCTTCTTGATGAGAGAATTCCTTCTGGATGTTTTACAAATTCAATCTACCACGTTACTTTTACAGTCACACAAAGTACAAATCTCACACTCTGTCCCTCACCCTTCAACTCACCAATGTCGCTTGCCAATCAACCACAATGCTCTAGCTGATTCAAGGCCGAAGCAGAGCCCGAAGCAACCACGAACATCGGCCGACCCCTCATTCGATTTGGGTCCATGCGTACGCGACCGGGCTCCGGACTTCATTTCGAGCGTCGCTCCAGACGATGCTACCGAAATCCGACCTAGCCGTCTGGCTCGTCGTGCCTTTCTTGGACACGAAGGTCGCCGTGTAACTCCTCTTGTCCCCGACGTTGGCGAACGCCAGCTTTGCGGGCTTCACCGTCACCTCCACAGCCGATGGCCCCGTCACTGTCACCGCGTAAACCGACCCTGCAGCCCCGACATTGGTCAGATGGCGCGTGTACCTCACGACCCTCTTGCTCCCGAACAAGACCGAGAAGGACGGATAGTTCAGCTGGCCGGGATCCGCGAACTTACGCGAGCACGTGACGTTGGGGCGCTTGGCCACTGCTCTCACTTGATCGAGGGTGTAGTCCAGCGAGCAGAGGAAGGCGACATAGTCATCCGTCGAGATATCGTACACCAGGCCGGGGGAGAGGGCTTTCTGGGGGTCGACGTGTCCGGAACCGTGCGCCCAAGGGGTGGAATAGGTGCCTCCGGCGGCATCCCGGAGGGAAGAATTGGTGTTGTCGCGCGTGTAGGCAGTGGTCATGAGCGCGGACTTCATCGCGCTCGGGCTCCAGTTCGGGTGCGCGGCTTTGAGGAGAGCGGCGAGGCCGCTAATGTGCGGGCACGACATGGATGTGCCTGTAGTGACAGACCCAACATGAGAAACTTTGGATCAGACTCATAGCCAAAGCAAATCATCAACCGTGAACAATTAAGCTGATGAGGAGGACTGGTTCATCTGCATAATTCACTTCCCGGCATTACAGCAATACTGGCTAATAATCACTAAGGAAAAGCAAGAAAGGCATGTCTGTAATTTCTCAGTAGGACCTCCATTAAAGGTGAAGCTGTATGATCACAGACCAGTGACAGCTACACCAGTCCCACTTTTTTTTTTTTTTTGGTGGCCTTTGCTTTTTAATCACGTGCAGAGAAAAGGCAAAAGCCACAGTTTCTTGCTAATGCTGTCCAGCTAACCAATCGAAAGTGGAGAAAGTTCCATGTCCATGCTTTGTAAGACATAATCGAAAGTAGAAAAACTACATGTCGTCTCAAAATTGTGCGCGTCGTTTGAATTTCTATTCCTGCTGAAGCAATAGATCAGAAGTCCTGAATATAATCGCTAGAAGTTCATGGGCAGTAAATACTAGACCTGACATGATGTTGAACTGGGTCTTCCTCGTATCTTTCTCAAGCCCGGTGGGCCCGACCGCCCCCGACCAGGCCGCCAGTATGTTGACTCCCGGGCCGATCACGTCGGGCTTCAGTATCTGCGGCGTCACCAGATTGGGGCCTCTCGAGCTGAATGCCGCCACCACCGGCGACGGCTGTACTCCCAACACGGTCCCTCTGAAGCTGATCGCGGCCGTCGGATTCGGGTCGCTGCTCGCGTACTCCCTGATCAGATCCCCCACCTTCCTCCCCACGGCCACGGCAGGCAGCAGGTGACTGTCGGCCACCAGTTCCTCGCCACTCGCCGCCGTGTTCGCCAGGATCATCCCGACCCCACCCGCAGCACGTACGACTGCGCCCTTCTCGACGCGGGCGTTGGTTCCCCTATCGCACAACACCACCTTCCCGCGCACCAAGTCCGGTTGAAGTGAACCGGGCAGGCACAAGTTGCCCGAGCCTTCGGACCCCTTGTCATAGACCAGACCAGCCGGTTCATTCCCCATTCCCGGTCCGCTGTAAAGCGACACGCCGGTGAACCGGTTCTTGTTGCCGAGAACGGCGTAAGCAGGGAAGTCCCGGTCCAGAGTGCCAGCGCCAACGGTCATAATCCATGGTGCCACGTTGGCAAGCGAAGCCCGTGTTGGCCCTGCGTTGCCGGCAGAGCAGGAGACGAAGATGCCTCTCTCCACGGCAGCGAATGAACCGATGGCAATGGTGTCACGATAGTACGGCGCGGACCCGCCGCCAAGGGACAGCGAGAGGACATCGACGCCGTCCAGCATGGCTCGGTCCATGCCAGCGAGGATGTCTGACCCGAAACAGCCATTGCTCCAGCAGACCTTGTAGGAGGCCACCCTGGCCCGCATGGCCATCCCACGCGCCGTCCCGCTGGCGTAGCCGAGGAGGCTGGCATTCGCCACGCGCGACCCGGCTGCCGTGGTCGCGGTGTGGGTCCCGTGCCCGTCTTGGTCTCGGGGCGAGTCCGTTTCTTTCGGGTTCTTCAAGAAACCGCCACCTATTGTAAAAGTTGAACAAGATTTGATTTTGACACCGACCCATCATTTGGAATCGCATTCTGAATACTGGGTAAGTGGTAAATTAACTAAATATGGGAAGTACCTGAGGCCATGTGATAGCCTCTGGAGAAAGAGCGAGCCCCAATAAGCTTATTGTTGCAGAGGCTCGGGTCGAAGTCGGGGCCCGACTCGCACTTGCCGAGCCACCGAGCGGGGACATTGGGCATGCCCGAGTCGTCGAAGCTCCTGGACTCCGGCCAGACGCCTGTGTCGAGGACTCCGATTATGACGTCAGCGGAATTGGGGTCCGGGTTCGGATCGCGGGTGTTGAGCTTGGTAGAAAGGCCGAGGAACTCGGGGGTGCGGGTGGTGTGGAGGGAGTAGAGGGTGTCCTCGTAGACGCCGAGCACGGAGGGGGAGAGGCGGAGGGAGGCGGCCTGGGAGGGGTCGAGGGAGGCGGCGAACCCGGGGTAGGCGGCGGTGTAGGAGTAGAGGAGGGTGGGGGAGGACGAGGAGGAGGAGGAGAGAGAGAGGAGGTGGGAGAGGTACCAGTCGTGAGGGGTGGGGAAGAGAGAGGGCTTGTCGTGGTGGTTCATGTGGACGATATAGGTCCTCCTGACGGCGGCGGCGAAAGAGAGTGTGAGGAGGCATTGGAGAGAGAGGAGGGAGACGAGGAAGAGGAGGGACTGGGCCACCGTGGCCATGGCAGTTTTCCGAGAGAGAGAGAACTTCCACCAGTTCGTGAATGGTAGAGCGTGGCTTTTATAAGATGCCCGTGACACTGTAGGAAGTGAGTGTGCGTGAGAGGGAAAAAATGTTGGATGCACCCCCATGAGCGCGAGCTCGGATTACATGCATCGTCAGATGAGATGGTCACCTACGGATTCACATGATCTAACGGTGGACGTGAGATCAACTCGTTTGATCAAAATGCACCAAATAGCTGAGAGATTGAGTTGAACTTGCAAACCCTCTTCCTATGTCAATCCCAGTTAAAAGGTTGAGACATATTTTCACTTCGATTTAATTGAAATAAGTGCCCAATGAGTACTTGGTGTTTCGAACATTATTGGTCATTTCGGTTCTTAACCTTCTGTACGAGCTAATGAAGTTTTTTTCTTTAAACTCCTAACAAGATGTTCAATCAAATCCTAAACTCAACGTAAATGAGATTTCAATACCATCTCTCACGTGGCCTTTCTCTCTATGCTAAGTGACCATGGACACGAGAGCTACATGGGATTTCATCGGTACAATATCCATTGACAACGAGTTCGTAATAATAATCATGACTTCCAAGACCCTAACACGTTTGGGAGATTTTAAGTAGTTATAAGTCAAATCAAACATTCCATGACTATTCTTTTATCTAGCTATAGTTTCCTTGTACTTAAATCTCTTAAAAGGACTAGCACGAGATAAAATCTTTCTTCGTTTCAGTATATATACGCTATCATCACAAGAATATGACAACCCATCGTCATCCGCAGGTCATAACATGCGTGTCACAATATTCTCCCATACAAAATAACCTCTTCATTCCATCTTGTTCTTAGCAAATTCCAGTGAAAATCGGCATGAGAGACTATATTGAAATGTCACGCAAAGATTTCGAACTAAATTGACAAAATTGAAAAGTTTAGGAATGAATTAGTATATATATATATAATAGGTTTTTGAACTGATCGGACAATTTTCCTGGTATATTTTTATATATAGAGTGGAAGGTACCCCCAATGCAAAGTCATGGGGGTGTGTTGTTATTGCAACCTGTGAACTTGGGATGAGGATGGGTTTTGTAAGCTACTGCTATGTATGTTGAGCTCTGTCTTTGTCCTTTTCATTGCGCACGCACAATATGACACAAAGACACAGCTGTAACAACAAATAATGTCCCGTATAATGGAAGGTCCTCCGTAGAAGAGAACCCACCCTCTTTTATCCTCACAGCAAAAAAAAAAAAAAAAAAAAAAAGCCCCTTTTTTTCTTTCTTCTTCTCTGGCCAGATTAGGGTTTCATCTCATTAGATGGATCATCAACTTCTCCCAATTGATTCTGGTGCTGATGCACATGTGCTTATCCTTGGGGATCGAGTCCGCATCGGGTACTTCACTAGCAAGGCTCGACCGGTAGATGAACATTCTCACATAGTTCAAAGACTACATTGAACGTATGAAAGTCTAGAGATCATATTGAACAAATTAAAGTTTAGAGGACCACATTGAATATCAGGCTAAAGTTTAATGAAAGTCTAGAGATCATATCACACGTTGGACCAAAGTTAATGGATTTTTTTTTTATCATTATCACATCAAAGTACAAGTAATAAGCGCTGATCATGGTCTTTCTGATGAGCACCTTTTCTTCTTCTTCTTCTTCATTTTTTTTTTAACTCTCCCACTATTCAGGAAATTCTAAAATTTCCCATTGTGCTCTCAGTGGCACCCGACCTAACCAATGGAAACGTCATCTTCTTTAAATTTATTAATTATCTCTTGCATTCTTCAATTCCACCGACGTAAGCATCACACCACTCTTGCTGGTTTTGATTAGACATAATGTTTAACCATTTGCTCAAAGGCTGTGGGGATTGAAGGTTGAGGCTTACCATCCCTCTTTCAAATGAATAAAGAAAAATTGTGTAATTTTGCGGGTACATCATGCAAGATAATCTTGAAAATGATCGTAGAAGGTAAGAAATTAGTCTACACTTCAATAAAATTTAAGAGGCATACTCTGCATAAATTAAGCATACAAGTATTTCTTCGATTTTATTGATTAGTTCGTAAGGGTTTCATGCGAAATCGAGAAAATCGTACGACGAATGTAGACCTAAGAAAATTCATGAATCGTTGTATAGAGATTAGACTTCCACTTTAATTCTTGTTGGTCCTTTACTAAGAAACCTTTGCACTTTTCTTTGGAAGGGTGTAGGACTAGTAACCACTTTTGTTGCCCAATTATATCCGACAAAAACAGGCTAAAGTGTAATACCGTGTGGGGTTCCATTGCCACTCCCCCTCCTCTTTTTCTCAAGTTAAATCATGATGGTCATGTAACCCTTAAGAAATAATATTTGGACTCTTGTTCGAAAGTTCGAGTATTGTTATCCTCACTCATATGATCTTTCTTCGATGTGTCGTCGCAGTCGGATAATATCAAAATCGAGCAATTTTCTTATATCTAATAAGGTCAAAGTACACCCAAGAATTATGCTTTGAAAACTAACGCGCATTCCTCTTTGATTCCGATGCGTGAACTCCATTAGCATCTTCATAATAACGCGTATTTGATTCCGATGCGTGAACTCCATTAGCATCTTCGTAATAACGCGTATTTGATTCCGATGCGTGAACTCCATTAGCATCTTCATAATAACGCGTATTGCTTGACGTAAAAAAAAGAAAAGGAGAGCGAACAGAGGATGATTGAACTGAGAGCTCTCGATTATTGCCCTTAAACTCGTGACATTACCGTGGTAAAAGATGACTAATCGACATAAATCTTCAAGAGTGATGCTCGTCGTGATCTCACGGGTCATTCGAGAGGTACATTGTCGACTAGACATAAAGAAATGTCAGTGCAAGAAAAAGCGATGCGATGTGAAGTGAGCTCTTACTAATAAGTCTCTAATCCGCATAATTAGACATAAAGATCAATCGGAAATAGGGTATTCTTAATCCTTAAACTCTTCATTAGTCTTGTGACTTTATTTGAGAGAGGAAGGTGCCTCAATCACAATCACCCTCGGGAAAAATCCCAAATGGGCATTCTTCTGATTTATTCCGTTCTTATAAGTTATCTGCCGGCTAATAATTCATAACACTCGCATGCACTTAACATAAATTTTTATTTTTAAGGTTAATACCGCGAAAAACCCTAAATAGGTACACATATGACAAATTTACCTCAAATAATTTTTTTGACCACAAAATACCCAAAACCGATATACCTGTGACAAATTTATCCAAAATTATTTTTTTGACCACCAAAAAATCCTAAACTGGTACACCTGTGACAAATTTACCCCAAACTAATTTTTTGATAGCCAAAAATCCTAAACCGATACACATGTGACAAAATTTTCCGTTATTTCCTTTAAATTTTACCATTAAATTACTGATTTTGATGACACTCGACAATTGATAAGTATACCAATTTGGGTTTTTACCCTTTGTTTGTTACATGTATATCGATTTGAAATTTTTCGTGGTATTAACTCAATTTAACAGAAACTAAATGAGGATAAACTTATCACAAGTATACCAATTTGATATTTTTGGTGGTTAAAAAATTAGTTTGGGGGTAAATTTGTCACAAGTATACAAGTTTGGGATTTTTTATGGTTAAAAAAATAATTTGAGGTAAATTTATCATAGGTGTAACAGTTTGGGGGTTATTGTGATAAAAAAAAATGATTCGGGATAAATTTATCACAGGTGTACTAGTTAGGATTTTTTGTGGTCAAAAAAATAGTTTATGGTAAATTTATCACATGTGTACTAGTTTAGGGTAGCCCTTAATTTTATAATTTTTTTTCTATCAAACTTAATTTTATAAGGTTACGTTAAGTGTATGTGAGGGTCGTCGGCCAGTAAAGATAAAGTAAGAAAAAAAGAAAAAAGTAAAGTAAATAATAAAAAATTCATTAAATATTAAATTATCACAAAATTGTCAACGTCAACGCCGGCAGTGCCGCATAGAACGACCGACATCTACATCGGCGATTTTTGATTAAAATTGGCCGGACAGACTCAATTGGCAAAACGTGTAAATGTTTAGGACTTAATTGGCAAAATAAAAAAGTGTAAGACTAAATTGACAAAAGTGCAATAAGTTTAGGACTTTTTGGACAACTTTCCCGAGGAAAAACTATGTACACAAAATAATTTAGTGACTATAGAAAAAGAAAAATTATTGTTTGGTGGGGATGAGAGCACATGCAATCTTTGTCCGGCCCCATATATGCTTTTGGGAATGGTTCTTTCACCAACAAGGGAAAGAAAAATATACAAAGATCCATGAAGAATTCACTGTCCTTATTCATTAATGTATTATGGACATGGTCATCGGATTTGATGGATTAGCAATTGGAATCAGTTCGGTCGGGTTCCATAGTGAGGAATAGCAATAAATTATTGTCTGCATGTAACTTCATACGATCATACTCGATTCACATGCGGGTACGCTGGCAGGCTGCAACTGCACTATTCCTCTGGTCATGCTTAGCCAAAAAAGGGACGCTGCTCTTCGATCCCAAGTTAGGCAATCTGAACTCAACTTTGATTATTGATCGTGTCTTTGCATGGGAAGATGCCAGCAAATGAGGAAAGGGTGTCAACGGTTCGAATCGGATCGGATTTTCAGAATACCCGAATCGAACTGATAGGGTGAACAGCCTAATCAAACCAAATGTTAAGTTCCGTTCCGCACCGTTCAGGTTTTCGGAACGGAGAAAAGAGGCGAAAATTAGGGTTCATGGTGATTTTGAGAGGGGTAAGAAAGAAGAGAGACTTTAAGTTGCACGTTTCATTTTTGTTGAGAATTTCGGTTACGGTTCGATTAACTGGACCAAACCGAACTGAATCGTAACCGAAATAACCCAAACTGGAAAGAAGAATGGTTATTTTTTCTTTATCCAAATCGCAACTTGAACCGAACCGAAAATGCATGAAATTTCTATTCGGTTCGATTCGGTTTTCCCAGTTCGATTCCGACACCCCTAAAAGGAGTGGTGCGATCAAGTTAGCTGCAAACATGTATATAATGTATGAACGTCACATATCACGTCATCAGTCGATATGATATATTGTTAGACACGTCAACTTTATTAGCGCTACGGCTGTATAACAACATATGAGTTGTTAAGAGAAAAGTACCAAAAAAGCCATAAACGTATTGCATTAGTACCAATTCAGTCATAAACCTTTCAATTGGACCAATTTAATCTTAAATCTTTTGCATTTGTGTCAGTTCAGTTCATTCAGTAAATTTTAGCTTAAAATCGATGACATAGACATTGGCCGTCCTACGTGGCACAATCGGCACTATGGCGAACAACTTTTACAATTTTTAATATCTTTCTGACTTCTTTATTATTTTTTTCTTGTATATTGTTTTTTGGCCGCGGGCCAAAATGAAAATAAAATCAAATAAAAAATGAATAATAAAAATGTTTAAAAAATTATAAAATTTGTCCACGTTAGCATCGGTTGTGCCACGTACGACGGCTAACGTCTATGTCAGCGATTTCCAGCTAAAATTGATCGGATGAACTGAATTGGCTTAAGGAAAATTATTTAGGACTAAATTGGTCCAATTAAAATGTTTCGGATTGAATTGATATCGATACGATAGGTTTAAAACTTTTTAATACTTTCCCTAGGTTGTTTAACTACCGGTCCTTTATATCAAATCAGGTTAGAGCGTAATAGATAATAATGTCCAATACAATGTAGGGTCCTGCGGAGAAGAGAACCCGACATATTTAACGGAAAAAAAAAATATTTTCTTTATTTATGTTGAGTAAATCAGGATTTATATATATCTCAAATGATGGATCATCAAATTTCTCGCATTGGTTCTTGTAACGATGCATCCGAGTTTATTTTGATTGAAGTTTGAGTGCTCACCAGTCTCACCTCGTTTGTGAAAATGTCATGTTTGTTTGGCTCTTGCACTAATACTTGTTTGATACTATGTTTTCAATTCTGAGTCTCATGAGAGGAGATTCTAATGTTAACATATAAGATTTTGAATTGAACTAGGACTTGATTTCAAGATCCATCCAACCGAGACGACTTTTGTGTTAAAAGATTATCTTGTAAAGATGGGATTATGATATTATTGACCCCTTTTTTATTGGGATAATTGTCCAAAAAATCCTAAACCAATTGTATAGCGACTGATTAAGTCCTGAACTTTTCAATTTAAGTAACTTGGCCATAAATATTTTGACGATTTTTCAATGTAATCTTTCCTACCAATTAGTCGCCGATGTGTTTGCCGATCGTTCTATGTGGCACAACCTAGAGCTAGTGGTGGCCACGGTTCGGAACCTGCCGGTTCTGGTTTGTGGCCACTGATGAACCGGAACCTTAAGGGCCGGTTCCGGTTCCGATTTTGAACCAACGGTTCCGGGCCTATTCAAGGCCTGGTTCAAGGCCCGGTTCCGGTTCAAAATCGAAATGGAACCGGCCGGTTCCGGTTTTCAAATTTAATTTTTAAATAATGAATTATGAAATAAATAAAAAATTATGAAATTATGAAATAATAAATTATTAAATACAAATTGTAATCAAATTGTAAATTGTAATCAAATTTGGGGGGAAAAAAAAGGAAGAGGAATGGGCTTTAACTTAATGAATTATCATTAAGCGCATACATATCTTCTTGAGATCGAAGAATCAAAGCTCATGTAGTTATTTTACCTTTGATAATCCCATACTTACCTCATCGTCAATCGTCACTACCCGTTTCACCGATTCCAGTACCGGTACCCCTGGCGGTGGTATCTCCATCATCGAAGAATTCGGCTTCATTGCTGCGATCCATCTCTTGTTGTCGATGTTGAGCCTTTGTCCAATCATCGATACAAGCTTGAGCCTCCACTGATTTTGGAGCTAATTTTGAACGTCGGTCGTCTAAAATGTTGCCTCCAGCGCTAAATGCTTGTTCAACCGCAACTGTTGAACAAGGGGTTGCTAAAACCTGTCTTGCGATGAGAGCGGGAATTGAGAATTGGGTTGAATGCCTCTTCCACCACTCTAGAATTTTGAAATCTGTGCCTCATTCGGATTCACTAAACTAAAAAAAGTGGTTAAATAGGTCTCTACTTCGGAAATATTTCATGTTGCTCCCTTTTGTCTTTTTTGCCTATGCATCAGTATTTTGTACCATCTACTAATTCTACTAGATCCTCGCTTTGTACGTCACTAGGTTGGAAAGATCCACTATCACCTACATTATATCTATTAAAAAATTCATTATACATTTCTACTATTGCGTTTTTAACTACTGTTTGTATAGTTCTAATATCTATAATTTCAATCAAATGTAAACAGTCATAATATGTATTCAAATCATCACCTAAACCATCTAATTTGGTACGTGGATCGAAAACACAAGTAACCAAATAAAAAAGAGGAATTTCGCTATAATAATGCAGTCATTTCGTTCGCATTGCCATAATAGTTGGAGCTAATTGATCATCTTTTTCATTTTCTTCAAAAATACCAGCAATATTAACACACTCTATTAAAAATAAATGCGCAGTAGGATAATAAACACCGGATAAAGTATAAGTTGCATCATTAAAAACTTTTAAAAGATCTATTTTTTGTTGTTGCAAATATCGTACTCTTGTGGGAATAAATTAATTTGAGAAATATTATTCGAAATAAACGTACATAATAAATCTTTATATGCAAAAGATTGATTAAGCAACTCGTATGTAGAATTCTAACGAGTTGGAACATCTCTTGAAAATCTTTTTGGTCTTCTTCTATTTGCTTTACAAAATTTGCCTCATTCTTTCATAATTTGAGGATGTCTCCATAAAAATTGAATTGTTGTCTTTATTGGGTTAAGAAAAATATCAAGAATTTGTAAACCATCTTGTACACATAAATTTAAAACATGGCAAGCACATCTAACGTGAAAAAATTATCCACCAAAAGCGGGTTTGCAAATCTTTTCTAACTCGGGAATGGAAGCGGTATTTGCCGCGGCATTATCAAAATCAACTGAAAAAAAATTATTAACCAAAAAATATTCTTCTAAAACTTGCTTAATTATTCTATAAATATTAATTGCCGTATGCCTATCATCAAAAACTCAAAATGCAATAATTTTTTTTTGAATGTTCCAATCATCGCCTATCCAATGACATGTAATACCCATATAAGAATGAGTTTGCCAAGGATCACTCCAAATGTCGCTACCTATATGTACACGTCCATTGAAATTCATAAAAAAAAATTTCAAATCTTCTTTTTCTCTTTTATAAATATCAAAAAGTTGGCGTTTAAGCGTATTTCTCGAAATAGGTTTTGCTTGTGGAGTACATGCAGTTTGTATAAAATGATTAAAATTAACTTTTTCACCAAAATTAAACGATAAACATTCAACGACAGCAAATCTAGCTAATTCTTATTTATAAAATTTTTCATTGTAACGAAATAAAGGAGAAGCATTAGAATTGGCGTATCCGAAAATTTATTGTTGGCTGGTGTCGATCCCTGCTTGCGTTGGATATTTCGACCTCAGATGCCATTTAAATGTTCCATAGCCGCCTCCACCTGTAAATTTATATGTTGCCCCACAATATTTTTATTTTACATGATACTTGTTTCTGCCTAAATGTTCCTTCGTGAAGTGTTCCTATATGTCGGATGTACCCTCCTGTTCCAGCTCATTTGTTGTTGACATTTCTTCAACATTGGTAGAAGGAGGATGCAGACTTTCTTGCGTTGGGACGTGCTCGACGTTGGGAATAATGTTGATATCATCAACATTGTCCCCTCAATATGCAAAATCACGAGGATCATAAGGATGATCGAATTCTCCCATCGGGTCCATCGGGCTCTTTCCTCTACCACTATCTCTGCTTCCACTTGCCATTTTTTGAGAGAATTGAGAGGAAAGCGAATTCAGAAAATTGACAGAGTCACAGATTTGAGAGAATTTGTAAGAATTTTAAAGAAAAAATGAAAGATGAAAATGGATATTTATAGAATTTATGATAGATTTATTTAATAATAAAAAAAGATGAAATGGGCCAAATGGCCGTTGCAAGGCAACGACTATAAGCCGGTTCCGAACCGGAGGAACCATCGGTTGAGAACCGGTCGAACCGCCGATTTTCCACGTGGTTCAGAACTGGCTGTTCCGGGCCAATTCACAAAAATTGTAACCCGAAACCGGCGGGCCCGGTCAACGGGCCGATTCCAGGTTTGACCCGGGCCGGTTCCGGGCCAAAATCGGCCCGTGGCCACCACTACCTAGTGCTGATGTGGACGATTTTTGCAATTCTCTTTTTAAGTTTTCTATTTTTTTTAATTATTTTGAACCTTTTCTCTCTCTCTTTTTTCACTGTTCAACTTTCCGGAAGGTTTAGTGTCCCTCACCGGCCAATAGCCTTGACTAGTCATGGCCACGAGCCGGAACCGGCGGTTCCGGTTCGTGGCCAAGAGGAAACTGAAATCGGGCCCTTAAGGGGCGGTTCTGATTCCGATTTTGAACTGGCGATTTCGGGCTCTCGGGCGTCGGTTCGGCTCACGGGTGGGTCTCGCGGCACGAGGTGATGAGGCTGTGAGTTCGAGGGCACGGGTACCACAGCTGGATAACGAGCGGCGTAGAACTTGGCTGCTAGAGTTGAGGGCGGCGGGCTGGTGGACGGAGCGAAGGTGAGGAGTGGTGGTGGCTGGTGGCGTCGGGGAATCGAGAGGGAGAGGTGGAGGGGCTCGGGTTGCTCGCGGGTTCGGCAAGGATAGCGGCGGCGGGGCTGCTTGACGGTGACGGGGTGGACAGCGGACGGAGGTGGCTGGCTTGGGGTGGCGAGCGGCGATGGGTGATGGTGGTGGCTAGTGGTGCTCGCACGGGTGAGGGAGGGGGAAGAAGAAGCCGTCGGGTTCAACTTTCAAGTGGAGGGAAACGTGAAAGAGGAGGGAGGAGAGAGAGAGGGTGGGTGATGATGAGTGGGGTGAGTGACAAGGAAAAGAAATGCTCTTTCCCCTTCTTTCTTTCTTTTTTTTTTTTTTTTTGGAAAGGCTAGTTTGCCGGTTCAACTTTTGCTGGACCAGTAATCGACCCTTATGGCACGAGCCGGTTTCGGTTTGGAACCGGTGGGCCCTGTCAACGGGCCGGTTACGGGTTTGACCCTGGCTGATTCAGGGCCCAAACCGGCCCGTAGCCACCTCTAGCCCTGACAACCCCCGCCGGCCCTTTTGGGAAGATTAACAACAGTGAGAAAAAAATAAAAATAAAAAATAAAAAATTTGTAGGACTTGTTCAACTTGCATATCATAAGAAATTCCAACAACTACTTCAAATACAATATCCGAAAGTACCACTTGCGGAACCTCAATATCCATGAGCTTATGAGCTAAATGGCAATTGGCAAATGCAATATGCTTGGTCGCAAAAAATTTAGAACAATAAAAAAATTTAAAAAATCGTCCACATTAGCGTTGGTCGTGCCACGTAGGACGGCGGCAGCCATGTTAACGATTTTCTGCCAAAATTGCCTGGAAGGATTATATTGGCAATTTGTCAAAAGGCTTAAGGCTAAATTGACCAAATCAAAAAGTTCACTGAATTAGCCACCGTGTAATAGGTTTAGAACTTTTTGAACAAATTTTCCCCTTTTCAAATGCTTGAATTCGTACTGATTGCTCCTTAAAACACCCTTTTTCTTTTCGAAATGATTAAACTTTTAAGAAACTAGTCCACGATGTATATCGATCATCAATTATATCTAAAATATTATCAAAAATGTCCACGTCAGCACCGACCGTGCCACGTAGGACAATCAGCGTCCACTTTAGCGATTTTCGACCAAAATTGGCTAGATAAACTCAATTAGCAAAATGTGAAAAAGGTTTACATGCAAAATTAAAAAGCTTATGGCTGAATTAACAAAAGTGCAATAAATTTAAGACTTTTTGGATAATTTTCGAGCCTCACCCATGAAGTACATGATTTGTGAATATAATCCCATCAAACGTACAATGGAGGAAAGCAACATAGGGTTCAAACTCTACATGCCCATGGTGCTCACAGTGCCTTGCAACCTAATCAGTTCAATGGAGTCATCCCTTTTAATTTATTTATCATGTCTTGCATTTCGACTCCACCAACGTCGCGTCACTCCACTGTCGCAGGTTTTAGTTGGACAAAAATATTTATCAATTTTTTTAATTAAAAGGGGGAAATTCCAAAAAAAAGCCTAAAATCCTTTCATTTTCTCAAATAAGGACATGAAGTGGTCATTGTTTCAAATAAAGACTTGAAGTGCCATCTTTGTCTCAAATAAGGGCCTGAAGTGGCCATAGCTGTTTCAAATAAGGGCCCGACCTCGCCGGCCGACCAAAAATTCCGACCGATCAAGGGTATTTTAGTCAAAATACAAATTTAATCTAATTTTTAGTAAAACTAAATTATATATATATATATAAGTAAAAAAAAAAAGAGAGAAACAGGCGAGAGGGGGCTGCCCTCTCGCCTGTGGCCGGCTAGGTCTCCAGCGCCTCGGCGCGGACCGGCGACCCCACCCAGCAGAGGCGAGGGCCCGGTGGCCCTCTCCTATCGATGGCCCTCGCCTCTGGTCAGCGGAGTCGCAGGCCCTCGCCGAGACGCCGGCGACCCCGACGGCCATCGCAGCCGCCCCATCGACATTGGGGCGGCGGCCACAGGCGAGAGGGCAGCCCCTCCCGCTTGTGTTCTTTCTTAATTTGTTTTTTTGGAAAAACAGAAAAAAGAAAAATACAGAAAAAAGAAAATGACGAAAATGCCCCTAATCAATAGTGAGTCGGGCCCTTTTTTGAGACTAGTATGGCCACTTCAGGCCCTTATTTGAAACAATGCCCACTTCATGCCCTTATTTGACATAATGAGGGCACTTCAGGCCCTCATTTGAAACAATGTCAATTTCAGGCGTTTATTTGAGAAAATGAGAGGACTTGGGGCCCTTTTTTGAAATTTTCCCTTAAAAAAGAGAAATGGTGGCCTTTATGTGACATTATCAGGTTCTGACTATGTGTCTGGTGCATGTATTCGTGGCATTTGATGGGTTCTTACCATGAGGGACTTGCATGGGCATTCTGTAATCAGGACGACGACGACATAGCTTCTCTTCCATGCATGCATTATCCGCCGGTACTCCGACGTCGAGGTGGTCGATGGAAGGGCATCTACTGGGCTCGTCTGGCCGAAAAACCATGCCTTGGTCAGTCCATTAGATGAGAACAATTGAGAGAATGAGAATGCACGTATTTTCCTCCCGACCATTGAGGGAGATCACTTGCCGAAGCCTGTCATACTGTAATTAAGTCAGTTTATGCGGCTGTGGAGGTGACGGTGGGGTTCACAAAGTTAGTGTTTGCTAATGTTGGGGACAAGAGGAGGTACATGGCGACCTTCGTGTCCAAGAAAGGCATACATCACCCGTCTTGTTCGGATTTCGGTTGCGTATGTGTGGACCCAAATCGGATGAGGGGTTAGTTTCAAGGCTGCTTCGGGCTTTGCATCGGCCTTGCATCGGCAACAGCATTGTCGACGGGCAGTGTGAAGGGTCGATTGGAAGCGAATGGGGAGGTGAATAATCCGTGGCTGATGGACTCGGGATTGGAAGTGATGATGGTAGCGAAACGCTGAGCGGACAGTGAGATTTGTATGTGCAGACTGTAAAAGCAGTGTAGCAGATTGAATTTGTAAAACATCCGGAAGAAATGAACTCTGGATGTGAAGCTTCTGGGACCATACTCTTATCAAGAAGGGAGATCAGAGACAACAGTGTCAATCAATTACAATGTGAAATATGACAGGCTTGGGCAAGTGATCTCCCTCAACGGTCCGGAGGAACATACGTGCATTCTCATTCTCTCGATAGTTCTCATCTAATGGACTGACTAGGGCGTGGTTTTTTCAGCCAGACAAGCTCGGCAGATGCCCTTCCATCGACCACCTTGACATCGGAATACCGGCGCATATCGCATGCATGGAAGAGAAGTTAAGTGGTCGTCGTGATTATAGAATGTGCATAGAAGTCCCTCATGGAAAGAACCTACTAAATGCCGCCTATACATGCACCACACACAGTACCTACCTGATAATGTCACATAGAAAGGCCACCAGATAATAATATGTTGTGTGCTCCACGGAACAGCAAAGTTCAACAAATTCAAACTGAGATTGGGAAGCTGAACAGCCTGTACGGCCCTTCTTCATTGCAGCAAATAGTTAAGCACAAGTTAATCCATTTTTAGAATTTAGATTCACTCACTCTAAATATACCAGATTCATTCCTGTATGTATGTAGACTAGATTGAGAGACCAAATCACGGAGGGTCAGAGAACCAACCAATACACACTAACAATAGCAACGCAAGGAGATCCTTTGGCTATAAAGATTGGAACTTACAAGGTTTTCAAGCATTAGTCCTCTTTCAGGTTTCCAAGCAGCGGGAGATTGTCCTGCCATGGCTTCTTCCACGGCTTGGTTACCGTTCTTAGCTCTTTTTCTTCTCGCCTTCCCTTGTGCGATGTCCAAGAAGACCTACATTGTTCAAATGAGAGAACAAAACATCCCCGAGACATTCAGCAGCAGCCAGGATTGGTACAGCGCGAGCCTCCAATCTCTCGCCTCCGGCTCCACCGATCTCCTTTACGTCTATACCGACGCCTTCAATGGTTATGCCGCATCCCTCGAGCCGGATCAAGCAGAGGCCCTCCGGTCATCGGACGCAGTGCTTGGGGTCTATGAGGACGCAATGCGCCAGCTCCACACGACGCGGACGCCACGCTTCTTGAAAGTGGAAGACGAATTCGGGCTGTGGCCCGGCATGGGGAACCATTCGAAGGAGGCTGATCAACCATTTCATGACGTAATCATTGGTCTTCTTGACACTGGGGTTTGGCCCGAGGCAAAGAGCTTTGACGACTCGGGGTTCCCGGAGGTTCCAGCCCGGTGGAAGGGAGAGTGCATGACCGGACCGGATTTCGATCCTTCTCTGTGCAACAAGAAGCTCATCGGCGCTTATTTTTTCTCCAAAGGCTATATCAAGGCTTTAGGTAACTTTGTGAACCACAGGACCTTAAAAGAAATCGTAAGCAAAAATGCATCGAGTACTTGACGAATTTATTTGGATACTAATGTGGTAACATACATTGTGCAGATGGAAACGTGACAGAGGTACTAACCCCTCGAGACCACGAAGGACACGGGACTCATACGTCGAGCACTGCCGCAGGCTCCCCGGTGGCCAATGCCAGCTTGCTCGGCCATGCAAGAGGCGTCGCTCAGGGCATGGCTCCCCATGCCCGTGTGGCCAGCTATAAAGTATGCTGGGAAGAGGGCTGCACGGACTCTGACATACTCGCCGCCATGGACCAGGCCATAAGGGATGGCGTCGATGTGCTTTCTCTCTCCCTTGGTGGAGAGGACGGGTCGTACTGCGAGACCAGCATTGCTATTGGAGCATTCTCAGCAATGGAGAAGGGTATTTTTGTCTCTGCCTCCGCCGGAAATGAAGGTCCTCAACCAAGCATACTCTCGAATGGAGCCCCATGGATCATGACTGTAGGAGCGTCTACCCTGGACCGCACATTCCCGGCCTATGCATTGCTTGGCAACAAGATGCGGTTCACTGGAGCATCGTTGTATGGTGGCCCGGAAATGGGGAACAAGCTGGTTGGCCTGGTTTACAACACGGGAACCACAAGCAGAAAGAGCAACTTGTGCATGCCGGGCTCACTAGACCCCAGTGTGGTGCGCGGGAAGGTGGTGGTCTGCGACAGAGGGGAAAATGCCCGGGTCGAGAAGGGTGGAGTGGTGCGTGATGAGGGCGGAGTGGGAATGATACTGGTGAACACAGCTGAGAACGGTGGTGAGGAGTTGGTGGCAGACCGCCACCGGATACCGACCGCTCAAGTCGGTGCAAAGGCAGGTAATGTGATCAGGGAATATGCCCAGACCGATCGGAACCCTACGGCCCTGGTCATTACCGGCACACAAGAGTTCAATGTCAGGCCGACACCAGTGGTGGCTGCCTTCAGCTCAAGAGGGCCATACAACCAGTCTGTGCAGATCTTGAAACCTGACGTGATTGGCCCAGGTGTCAACATCCTGGCCGCTTGGCCCGATGATGTGATCCCCGCGAAATTGGATATTCACAAAAGGAGTGCCAACTTCAATATCATCTCAGGTTCATCGACGTTACATACTTCTCTCGTCCTTCCTCTGTGGAGCAAACAATCAAGCACATCGTGTGCACTCTCCAAAAGTCGAATCTTTTCTAACGGCTCCATTTTCAGGTACATCCATGTCTTGCCCACACATCAGTGGCGTCGCCGCGCTGCTCAAAGCCGCCCACCCAAATTGGAGCACAAGCGCAATCAAATCGGCGCTCATGACCACCGCCTACGTCCACGACAACGCGCGGAACCCCATCACCGACTCAGCCACAGGAGGCCCATCCTCCCCGTGGACCCACGGAGCGGGCCACATCGACCCGAGGAAGGCCCTCTCGCCGGGCCTCGTCTACGATCTCGCCGCCGACGACTACATCGCCTTCCTCTGCTCCCTCAACTACACGGTCAAGCAAGTCCAGAGCGTCGTGAGGCGGACGAACGTGACCTGCTCGACGAAACTGTCCGACCCGGGACAGCTCAACTATCCGTCGTTCTCGGCCGTGTTCGGGCCCAAGAAGAAGGTGGTGCGGTACACGCGGGAGGTGACGAACGTGGGGGACGCCGGGTCGGTGTACAGGGTGGCGGTGGAGGCGCCAAGCGGAGTTGCGGTGAGGGTGAGGCCGAGGAGGCTGGTGTTCGGGAAGGTGGGGGAGAAGAAAAGGTACAGCGTGACGTTCGTGGCGAGGAACAAGACGGACGCGGCCCACGGCGGGTCGATCACGTGGAGGAACCGGCAGCATCGCGTGAGGAGTCCCGTCGCGTTCCTGTGGGGAGAATCCTGAATTTGTGGAAGGTTTTTCATGTATGGGGAAAGTGTAAATGCTGTAAATTGTTGAGGAAGAATGTGTATAATTGTGATGGTGATTCAATCCACTGAACGCGTAAATTTTTTTGAAAGTTTTACGACTTAGACGTTACTTTCCTAACAAATTTTAGGATTTGATGGTATCTTTTGAAAGTTTTAGAACTCAATTGTATTCTGGTGACATATTTTAAGACTTCCAATGTACTTATTCCAAAAGAAAATAAAAACTTGAAATCATACTATATATGAATACCCTCATATGCTGCTTTGATTGCAAACTTGACTCAATGCGGATCTATTTTACTCGTATCGGCAATTGCATAGCGATACATGGTATGGTGCAAGATGCTTGCTTCGAATTGGCGATCGCAACTTTGTCCAGCCCCATGACGTTATACTATAATCGTGGTATGGACATCTTTATGTGTATGTTCATTAAGATTGATGGACTGACAATCAGAATTGCTTCGGGGTTTGATAGATAGGAATAGAAATCTCAATTGTCCGTGGATGTAACTTCACACAAATAATGATTCGATTAACGCGCGCATGTCACGGGCCGACTTTTAAGGGTCGATCCGTGCGGCGACTTAGGCTCCCTTGGATCGTTGGAGCGCCAAAGCTAAGTCTTTTCTCTCGAATCACCCGGATCGTAAAGAAAAAGTTTAATTGAAATGGATGGATACAAATGAGAGAGAGAACTCCTCTATTTATACTAGAGGACTTCTTATTTTTAGAATTGCAGGGTTATGAGAATGCAGATCACTCGGGTGATTGAGATAATGGTAAGAGTACCACTAAATATGTCTTTACAATTGTAGGTATAGCATTGAGTTGTGTATCTCAACTACATAAAGTAGTGGCTCTATCGACGATAGAAACAGAGTACGTGGCGATTACGGAAGCCTCTAAAGAAATCATGCGGTTACAATATTACATGGAGGAGCTACATCGAAAGTAGCCAGTGAGCACACCGTGGAGTGACAATCAAAGTGCAGTGCACTTAGCAAAGAATCCAGCTTATCACTCAAGGACTAGACATATCAAAAAGGATTATCACTTCATCAGATCAACATTGAAAGATAATGAGTTAAAGTTACAAAAGATTGATGGCTCAAAGAATCCAGCTGATATGTTTAAAGGTAGTAGACAGAGAGAAGCACAATTTCTGTACTACTACTATTGGTATTACTCCATATTAATTGATGAGGAGTATCGTAGAGGCACAAGTTCCAATTACTAGTTCTTTTTTTTTTTTAAGAGGATGGATGCAAAGTTTCTTGGTGCATAAGATATATTTATCTTCAAGTGGGAGATTGTTGGCGTGTGAAGCCAAAATTATTATTAAGGGCTTTTTTTTTCTTTTATCTTCTTTTTGCTTTTAGGTTAAAAGCTATCCCTCATATATTAGCGATGTAGAGGTAGTATTCGTCAAGAGCCAAAAAATAAAAAATAAAAACGCAAAATTGCGAACAGAGAGAAAAAGAAAAAATGAGGCCTTGACAATATTCTTGAGTGTTCTCAATTTCTTTGTGCCCTGATCTTGCGAGAAGATCATCAATTGTATTCCTACTTTTCTCGAAGACTAATGGATTCGCAGAGTGCCTCTGCGCGGATACGTAGCCCAAGTTTGGGTGAACTTCGATAACAAATTTCTGGTGTATTCTTCTGATTCTGTTATTTTATTATTATATTCTGCTAGTATGGATTGTTTGCTTGGATAATTTTTCTGGAATTGGTGTGCGATTCCTAACGCTCCGGAGAAGAGAACCCGACATATTTACACTCACGAAAAAAAAAAACTATTTTATTTATCTACATTGAGTAAATATTTATTTGATATATATTTCAATGGATGGATCATCAAATTTCTCACATTGGTTCTTGTGATGATGCATACGAGCTTATTTTGATTGAAGTTTGAGTGCTCACCAGTCTCACCTCGTTTGTGAAAATGTCATGTTTGTTTGGCTCTTGCGGTGCTACTTGTTTGATACTATGATTCGATTCTGAGTCTCATGAGAGGAGATTCTAATGTTATCATAAAAGATTTTGAATTGACCTAGGACTTGATTCCAAGAACCATCCAACCGAGAAGACTTTTGTGTAAACAAATTATATTGTAAAGATGGGATTATGATATTATTGACCCCTTTTCATTGGGATAATTGTTCACAAAATCCTAAACCAATTGTATGGCGACTGATTAAGTCTTGAACTTTTCAATTTAACTAATTTAGTCATAAAATTTTTGACGATTTTTCAATGTAGACCTTTCGGCCAATTAGTCACTGATGTGTCTATCGGTTGTTCTACGTAGCACAGCCGAGTGCTGATGTGGACGATTTTTGCAATTTTCTTTTTAAATTTTTTGAATTTTTTTTTATAATTGGACCCTCGCCGGCCACTAGCCCTGACAACACCCGTCCCTTTTGGGAAGATTAACATTGAGAAAAAGAAGAAGAAAAAAATCGAAAATAAAAATTTTATAAGACTTGTTTAACTTGCATATCATAAGGAATTCCAACAACTGCTTCAAATACAATATCAGGAAGTACCACTTGCAATATGCTCGGTCCCAAAAAAATTACAAAAATCATCAACTTCAGCGCCGATTGTGCCACGTAAAATGGCCGACGGCCACGTTAACAATTTTTTGCCAAAATTGGCCGGGAGAATTACATTGAAAATTTGTCAAAAAGCTTAGGGCTAAATTGGCCAAATCGAAAATTTTACTGAATTAGTCACTGTACAATATGTTTAAAACTTTTTGAACAAATTTTTCCCTTTTCAAATGCTTGAATTCATACTAATGACTCCTTTGCATCCTTTTTCTTTTCGAAATTATTAAACTTTCAAGAAACAAGTCCACGATGTATATAGATCACCAATTACATCTGAATATTATCAAAAATGTCCAAGTTAGCGCCGATTGTGCCACGTAGGACAACTGTTGTCCACTTCAGCGATTTCTAACCAAAATTGGCTGAATGAACTCAATTAGCAAAATGTGAAAAAGGTTTACAGGCAAAATTGAAAGGTTTAAGATTGAATTGACAAAAGTGCAATAACTTTAAGAGTTTTTGGACAATATTTCGTTTATCGAGCCTTACGCATGAAGTACATGATTTGTGAATATAATCCCATCAAACGTACAATGGAGGAAAGCAACATAGGGTTCAAACTCTACATGCCCATGGTGCTCACAGTCACAGTGCCTTGCAACCTAATCAATTCGATGGAGTCATCCCTTTTAATTTATTTATCATGTCTTGCATTTCGATTCCACCCACGTCGCGTCACTCCACTTTCGCAGGTTTTAGTTGGACATAAATATTTATAAAAAAAATTTATTAAACAAGAGAAATGGTGGCCTTTTTGTGACATTATCAGGTTAATACTAGATTCTGAATACTAATTACTCTGTGTATGGTGCATGCAGTATGCGCCGGTATTCCGACGTCGTTGGGTACAAGAAGAGGCACACGGCGACCTTCGTGTCCAAGAAAGGCACACGTCACCCGTCACCTGTCACCCGTCTTGTTTGGATTTCGGTAGCATTGTCCGGAGCAACGGTCAACATGAAGTTCGGAGCCCGGTTGCGTATGTGTGGACCCAAATCAGATGAGGGGTTAGTTTTCAAGGCTGCTTCGGGCTTTGCTTCGGCCTTGCATTGGCAACAGCATTGTCGACAGGCAGTGTGAAGGGTCGATTGGAATCGAACGGGGAGGTGAATAATCCGTGGCTGATGGACTCGGGATTGGTAATTGGTAGCGACGATGGTGAGCGAAAGGCTGAGCGGACAGTGAGATTTGTATGTGCAGACTGTAAAAGCAGTGTAGCAGATTGAATTTGTAAAACATCCGGAAGAAATGAACTCTGGACGTGAAGCTTCTGAGACTCTCATCAAGAAGAGAGATCAGAGACAAACAGTGTCAATCAATTACAATTCTAAGAAACTAATTACAATGTGAAATATGACAGGCTTGGGCAAGTGAAATCCCTCAACGGTCCGGAGGAACATACGTGCATTCTCGTTCTCTCAATAGTTCTCATCTAATGGACCGACCAGGGCATGGTTTTTTCAGCCAGACAAGCCCGGCAGATGCCCTTCCATCGACCACCTCGACGTCGGAATACCGGCGCATATCGCATGCATGGAAGAGAAGTTAAGTGGTCGTCGCAATTATAGAATGTGCATAGAAGTCCCTCGTGGAAAGAACCTACTAAATGCCACCAATACATGCACCACACACATAGTACTTACCTGATAATGTCACAGAGAAAGGCCACCAGATAATCATACGTTGTGCGCTACTTCCACGGAACAGCAAAGTTCAACAATTCAAACTGAGATTGGGAAGCTGAACAGCCTGTATGGCCCTTCTTCATTGCACCAAATAGTTAAACAGAAGTTAATCCATTTTTAGAATTTAGATTCACTCACTCTAAATATACCAGATATGTATATAGACTAGATTGAGAGACCAAATCACGGAGGGTCGGAGAACCAACCAATACACACTAACAATAGCAACGCAAGAAGATTCTTTGACTATAAAGATTGGAACTTACAAGGTTGTCAAGAATTAGTCCTCTTTCAGGTTTCTGAGCAGCGGGAGATTGTCCAGCAATGGCTTCTTCGACGGCTTGGTTAACGTTCTTAGCTCTTTTTCTTCTCGCCTTCCCTTATGCGATGTCCAAGAAGACCTACATTGTTCAAATGAGAGAACAAAGCATCCCCGCGACATTCAGCACCAGCCGGGATTGGTACAGCGCGAGCCTCCAATCGCTCGCCTCCGGTGCCACCGATCTCCTTTACGTCTACAGCAACGCCTTCAATGGCTATGCCGCATCCCTCGAGCCGGATCAAGCAGAGGCCCTCCGGTCATCGGACGCAGTGCTTGGGGTCTATGAGGACGTCATGCGCCAGCTCCACACGACGCGGACGCCACGCTTCTTGAAAGTGGAAGACGAATTCGGGCTGTGGCCCGGCACGGGGAACCATTCGAAGCAGGCTGATCAACCATTTCGTGACGTAATCATTGGTCTTCTTGACTCTGGGGTTTGGCCCGAGGCAAAGAGCTTTGACGACTCGGGGTTCCCGGAGGTTCCAGCCCGGTGGAAGGGAGAGTGCATGAGCGGACCGGATTTCGATCCTTCTCTGTGCAACAAGAAGCTCATCGGCGCCTATTTTTTCTCCAAAGGCTATATCAAGGCTTTAGGTATCTTTGTGAACCAAAGGACCTTAAAAGAAATCGTAGGCAAAAATGCATCGAGTACTTTGACGAATTTATATGGATACTAATGTGGTAACATACATTGTGCAGATGGTAACATGACAGAGGTACTAACCCCTCGAGACCACGAAGGACACGGGACTCATACGTCGAGCACTGCCGCAGGCTCCCCGGTGGCCAATGCCAGCTTGCTCGGCCATGCAAGAGGTGTCGCTCAGGGCATGGCTCCCCATGCCCGTGTGGCCAGCTATAAAGTATGCTGGGAGGAGGGCTGCACAGACTCTGACATACTCGCCGCCATGGACCAGGCCGTACGGGATGGCGTTGATGTGCTCTCTATCTCCCTTGGTGGAGAGGATGGGTCATATTACGAGGACAGCCTTGCTATCGGAGCATTCTCAGCAATGGAGAAGGGTATTTTTGTCTCTGCCTCAGCCGGAAACGAAGGTCCTCAACCAGGCACCCTCTCGAATGGAGCCCCATGGATCATGACTGTAGGAGCGTCTACCCTGGACCGCACATTCCCGGCCTATGCATTGCTTGGCAACAAGATGCGGTTCACTGGAGCATCGTTGCATGGTGGCCCGGGAATGGGGAACAAGCTGGTTAGCCTGGTTTACATAACCACAAGCAACCAGAGCAACTTGTGCATGCCGGGAACACTGGACCCCAATGTGGTGCGCGGGAAGGTGGTGCTATGCGACAGAGGGGGAAATTCCCGGGTCGAGAAGGGTGCAGTGGTGCGTGATGCTGGCGGAGTGGGAATGATACTGGTGAACACAGCGGAAAACGGTGGCGAGGAGTTGGTGGCAGACCGCCACCTGATACCGACCGCTCACGTCGGTGCAAAGGCAGGTAATGTGATCAGGGAATATGCCAAGACCGATCGGAACCCTACGGCCCTGGTCATTACCGGCACACAAGAGTTCAATGTCAGGCCGACACCAGTGGTGGCTGCCTTCAGCTCAAGAGGGCCATACAACCAGTCCGTGCAGATCTTGAAACCTGACGTGATTGGCCCAGGTGTCAACATCCTGGCCGCTTGGCCCGATGATGTGATCCCCGCGAAATTGGATATTCACAAAAGGAGTGCCAACTTCAATATCATCTCAGGTTCATCGACGTTACATACTTCTCACGTCCTTCCTCTGTGGAGCAAACAATCAAGCGCATGGTGTCCACTCTCCATAAGTCAAATCTTTTCTAAAGGCTCCATTTTCAGGTACATCCATGTCTTGCCCACACATCAGTGGCGTCGCCGCGCTGCTCAAAGCCGCCCACCCAAATTGGAGCACAAGCGCAATCAAATCGGCGCTCATGACCACCGCCTACGTCCACGATAACGCCCGGAACCCCATCACCGACTCAGCCAACGGAGGCCCATCCTCCCCGTGGACCCACGGAGCGGGCCACATCAACCCGAGGAAGGCCCTCTCGCCCGGCCTGGTCTACGATCTCACAGCCGACGACTACATCGCCTTCGTCTGCTCCCTCAACTACACGGTCAAGCAAGTCCAGAGCGTCGTGAGGCGGACGAACGTGACCTGCTCGACGAAACTGTCCGACCCGGGACAGCTCAACTATCCGTCGTTCTCGGTCGTGTTCGGGACAAACAAGAAGGTGGTGCGGTACACGCGGGAGGTGACGAACGTGGGGGACGCCGGATCGGTGTACAGGGTGGCGGTGGAGGCGCCAAGCGCGGTTGCGGTGAGGGTGAGGCCGAGGAGGCTGGTGTTCGGGAAGGTGGGGGAGAAGAAGAGGTACAGCGTGACGTTCGTGGCGAGGAACAAGACGGAGGAGGCCCACGGCGGGTCGATCACGTGGAGGAACCGGCAGCACCGCGTGAGGAGTCCAGTCGCGTTCTTGTGGGTAGAATCCTGAATTTTGTGGAAGGTTTTTTCATGCATGGGGAGAAAAGAAGTGTAAATGCTGTAAATTGGTTGAAGAAGAAGAAAGTGTATAGTGGCGTCATCTAGAGTTCGAAGTAAACCAAGCATGCGTTGCCTCTCTCTCTCCCTCTTTCTCTCACAGGAAGCAAAATGCAATCTTTGTCTCTTAATCTGTGTCTGCATCACACAAAAGTGCATGACAACTCCGTACATAGCGTGATCATGCCTTCGTCAAATTCACATATGGAAAGAAGAAGAAGAACATAAGTGCGAAGTCTTAAAACTTATTATGAAAGTATAATTGAGTCTCAAAACTATCAAAAAAATACGATCAATTCTTAAAACTTCTTATGAAAGTGTAATTGAGTCTCAAAACTATCAAAAAAATACGATTAAGTCTTAAAACTTGTCACGAAAGTATAATCGAGTCTTAAAAGTTTCAAAAAGTGCAATCAACTTCTAATATTTGTCATGAAAATGCAATCGAGTCCTAAAATTTTCAAAAAGTGCAACCGAATGAAGGACTTGATTTCACCAATTTGACAAGTTTTAGGACTTAGTTCACTTTTTGAAAGTTTTAGGACTCAATTGCACTTTCGCGAGAAATTTTAAGACTTAGTTGCATTTTTTGAAAATTTTAGAACTTAATTAAACTTTGTGACACCCACCAATGGGTGGCTCAGTTGGTTAGGGCGCACTTGAGATTGTGTGGTTAGGCGCACTGGTCCAGGTTCGATTCCCCAGCTGAGCGCCTGTGATTTAAGTGGGGGCCATGGCGGTGGGTTGATGTGCTAATCTCCCTCGAGGGATAGTCGAGGTGCACGCAAGCTGGCCCGGACACTTAAGTTACCAAAAAAAAAAAAAATTAAACTTTGTGACAAGTTTTTGGACTTTCAAAGCACTTATCCCAAAAAAAAAAAAAAAAACTTGAAAGCATACCAGTTATATGAATACCATCAGATGCTGCTTTGATTGCAAACTTGACGCAATTGCATAGTGACATATGGGTATGGTGCAAGATGCTTGCTTCGAATTGGCGATCACAACTTTAAGTTATCAAAGTTAAGAGTACAATGCCCAAACAATCTGCTTTCCTTATTATTGACCGTGACATTCTTTTGGGAAAAGCGTTCATATAAGAGCACATGCAAGCTTTGTCCGGGCCCTTGGTATTATACTATAATCGGAGTATAGACATCTTTATGGACATGTTCATTGAGATTGATGGACCGATTGGTTCGATAGTTAGAAATAGCAATCTCTATTGTCCGTGGATGTAGCTTCATACAAATAATTATTCGATTAACGCAACGTGTACCTTGGCGGGCTGCCAAAAGGAGGGCGCCGCTCTTGGATCCCGAGTTAGGCAATCTGAAATCAACTTTGATTATTGATCGCGTCTTGCATGGGAAGATGCCAGCATACGAGGGGTGTGATGATGAAGTTGATTGTGAACGTGCATACAATGTATGAGTGTTGCATGCCACGCCATCAGTTAACGTGATATATTATTATAAATGTCGACTTTACTAGCGATACATATGTATAACAATATAAGAGTTGCTAATTGCTAGTCCTGTGCATCAACTTGAATTACAATGTAGTGAATACTATAACTACAACTGAAATATCCGAACCTTTTTTGTAAGGTGATGATTATTGGGAAAATGGGATTTTCTCCATATGGTCCGACCGTCGCTTCATGAACAAAATATGATATCGGTTTTACATTATTTACATGCAAAAGGGGGAAAAGTGTCAAAAAAAGTCCTAAACCTATTGCCTTGGTGTCAATTCAGTCCTAAACATTTTGCATTGGTACCAATTCAGTCCTAAACCTTTTGCATCTGTGCCAATTGAGTCAATCCGGCCAATTTTGGCCGAAAATCGCCGACGTGGATATTGATTTTTCTACGTAGCATGATTGGCGCTACGTGGACATTTTTAAATATTTTAAATAATTTTTTTGAGTTTTTTCTTCTTTTTCTTTTCTCTAACTTTTTTTTTTGGGGATCGACAAGGGTCACCGGCCAACCCGTCGCCAGACCTCACATGGGGCTGGCAGGGGTCAGCTGACGACCCTTGCCGGCCCCCAATAAAACAAAGTGAGAGAAAAGAAAAAGAAGAAAAAACCAAACAAATTACTAAAAATAGTTCAAAATATTTAAAAAGATCCATGTCAGTGCCAGCCATGCCATGTAGGACAATCGACGTCCATATCGGTGATTTTCGGCAAAAATTGGCCGGATTGACTCAATTGACATAAATGTAAAAGGTTTAGGACTGAATTGGCACAGATACAATAGGTTTAGAACTTTTTTGACACCGTTGCCTGCAAAAGAGGCATTGTTTCGTGGTTCTTACTGGGAAGTATGGGAAGCACAACAGGCGTTTTCCTTTCTAGGGTTGCTTTCTGGGGTTGACAAAGCGTAACGAAGGTTGACGCATTATTTTGAAAATATTAAACGAAATAAGGTTGTACAAGGAAGGTCGCTTTGGCCGAGTGGTTAAGGCGTGTGCCTGCTAAGTACATGGGGTTTCCCCGCGAGAGTTCGAATCTCTCAGGCGACGACGATGTTTTTACCCTATTTTGTTGTACCGCTCGTTTTCGTTAAGTAATACTTACAACCCCCCGCTAATGCGTCAAACCATTCGTCGCCATTTGTTTTAGTTTCCCATAGCGAAAATCACTTAAAACTTCATAAGAGGTCATTAAATATCGACTGCAATTTCCCCAGAGTTCATCTAAGAACAACCTGATTGTAGAGCACAAATGGGGCGACTTCGCTTCAAATCCAAAAGGTGACTTGTTTGGGCCATGGACATAATTTAAATCTACTCCGTGAGGGCACGGACAAGTCAAAGCACTCGCCTCAGAATAAACGTTCAAGGGCATCATCAAGTTCCACCCAGATGTATCACAAGAAGAGAGAGCGAGACATAAGGGTATAGAGGTCGAACCTTCGAGGAGAAGTCGAGTCAACTATCAACTATCAACAATACTTGAATTCAAGCATCCCTAGCGAAACGCTTGGCTACTGCGGTCATTTGCCTAGCCAAATTATCTCCCCGTACGACAAAGTTAAAAGTTCTCATACATCTTATTAACGAGTAACACCAAGCAGCTGAATGGCTAAAAACCGCAGCAGCCTTACGGACGAAGTATCTGAATGGGGTGAATTCGGAATCTGGCCGTAAGTGCAATCCCTGAATACTGATATGTACTTTATCTCCGGGGTTGATCACCAAAGGATCACAGTGCTAGGACGGAATCTCAGTACAAAAATAAGCCACGAGCTAAAAGAAAGCGATGAATCCGCGCGAAATAGAAAGAAAGCATAAATATGATAAAATATCCTTGAATGTTACTGTAGCTCATCCATATCTAGCATTGCACGAATTACTTCGAAATGAACACACTAGATTATGTTACAGCAGGTATAAACAGTTTGCAGCACCAAATACTCAATTAACTCCATTCAAAGATATAATAGAGCAAATGAGAACAAGAAATGCTTTTCGGAACTTCAACTGCACACTTCTGCGTCCGTAAGACAAGTCGAAAGGCACTAAAAGAAATTTTAGTGGCCATACTTCTGAAATTCCCACTCGCTGTTATCTGTGGAAATGAAGCACAAAATTTCACAAAAAGGAGTAGATAAATGAAAGAGAAAAAAGAGATGCTTGGGCTTAGAGTCTGACCTAGTGGACATACTTGACGAGTCTTCAGCCAACGACTGATGCAGTGAAAGTGAAATGCATGGTTGCACACTCCTACAAAATCAAAAAGACGTTGTTTTGTACTTTTAAGCCAAGTATACAAGGTGTAGGAGACACAGAATGTGACAAAATAAAGCCATGCTTCATCATGGCACAACCTAGATAACATGTGAACATAAACTGAGAAAAGGAGCCATAAACCCGAAAAATCTAAGAGTATGTCAAAGACCAACACCATTTCTGGCTAAACTTCAGATGCCATTCAACGACTTTGCAAATTTTTGTCTTGCAAAAATATGACCTCCTTTCTTTACAAAGCAAGAGCTTAACCAACCACATCCATTACACAAAAGAAACAGGATGAAGCAAAAAACTAAACTAAGCGTGACACTGCAAAAATGATTAAACCCATCAAAAGGACTAGCAATATTGAAACAAATCTTAGCAGCTGACATTAAACAAAAACAGCTTGAACATATTCTCATAAAACAGGGACTAAGCTACCAATGAGCTTGAGTGACTTTTACCCTTGAAGTCAAGATGGCGTTAAATTGGTCGTTCATGGAAAGGAGCAATAAAACATCATAGTTGTGTATCCTTAAAAGATAATGAAATGAGATATTTTTCATCAATTTATCACTATCACTATCAAATAAAAATGGAAGAATAAGACAAATGAAAGAAGTGGAAGTACTTCAAACATTTTGCAGTTTCTGGACTAAACAAAGACATTATAAGGAAGCAGCAGTGACCAAAGCTCCCAAGATGAACCTTAGGTTAGACACAAGCACAGGGTCAAATAATCAACTTCAGCTTCTTCCAAAAGCAGATGATTCTTTTCTCACGTTCCTTGCATAGCCACCCGGACCTAACCCCCAACCTAGAGTAGCTAAGTGGTGAATTTTATTTGACTGATGAATAGAACATTGCGCAAGTTAACTGAAAATATAGTTCCAGGATCTACTTCAAAATACAAATAACCCGCAGAGTTTCTCAGCTACATGGACTGAAACAGCAAAAGCAAAAGGATACTTGGAGTCTTGTAATGCACATATAAAAATAGACTCAACAGGTTAACATGCTAACATGTCAAATAAGTAGGAGAGGTGCTCTAAACTCCCCCAGCAACATCCTCACTTATAAGTGGAAAATGGGTTTGACTATCATTCACTAACGTCTACGAATTAATGAGCCAAGTATTCAGAACGCACTAAGAATTAACAATGTCAGAGAACTAAATAAGGAAAGTCACATGATCAAAGACCAGAGCGCACCACAATCGCCCTAACTCGGATTTCTAATACAGAAACCTTTGAGGACTCTCGTTATTTTGGTCCCAGATAGAAAAGGCCTCTCTATACATGCCATGAATCTATGTGAAGACAAGGTACCTCATAGGTTTACAGCAATCATCTGATTCATCACTACCCTTTTGTTCTTCATGAAGATTACAAAGTATATCAAGGAGCCTCCTCCATACAAAGTGAAAACGTGATTTGTATAATGCGAAAGGGAGATTTGTACAATCAGATTATGCAAAGAAACATACAGGCTACTTCAATCAATTGAAACGAAAGCAATAATTCATGAAGTAGCCACGAAAACTCCACAATCAAGAAGCCTCCTAAGGTAGAAAGGCAGACAGAGACGCGGACAACAGAAAAGAAGAGAGAAAGGGTGGTACTGGGGGTTAGGGATCACAAGAGGAGAGGAAGAGAACATTTGACAGACTGACCCTTTACAGTGATCGGAGCCTTAAGGAGATGATAGCAAGAGCAATCTCAATGCACTTTAAAAAATTATACCAAGAATTGTCCCCTAACTTTACCAGCTTTGACCATCGAAACATAATCCTTAATTTGTCAACGCTACTTTGAGCACAATCGATAAGAATCCATCTTACTCCTACGGGTACTCTATTTTACTGACGCTGAGTATAGAGCATGCAGACTTGTTCATGCATCTGTTCAAGTAGAAAGGACCACTCTAACTCCTCGACTAAAATCGGGAACTCTTTTCGAGTCAAGATTTTTCAGAATGAAAATGTGTCTCCTATAAATTGCTCACTCAAATTTGATAAACGTCAGCATTATGAGTCAAGAGAATTTACTTCGAGGAAGAGAGGGGAAAAGCAATCAATCGACACTATCAAGCCCAATTAGGACCCTCTTCCACCATCAGCACAGGCAACAGGGCTATGGGTGAAAAACAATACAGCACTACAAAACATATAAAACTCCTACAAGTCCATCCAATTGACACAAGTGGGCCTTCAATGTAAACGTTGTATAGGAATCATAGAACTAGGAAGAAAACAATGCGCAACGACTACGTTACTGGTGCTTAAATAAACAGCAGCTCCATTGGATGCTTACCCCAAGCAACCGTGCACTCCTCGCTGGTGGCACTGGCTTGGTTCGCTTGGCACTCAATGCCTGCTCAAAAGACTCAGGAATTAGGCATCCAAATCCAAATCGCCACACACAAAATCAAAGAAACCAACATCCACAAGTCGAGGTCAAAAAAAAAAAAAAAACGAAAGGCAGGTTAGCCACTAACAGAGATCCATGATGTGGTTCCGGCAAATCGCGCAGTTGTCCACCACGATATCTGCAAGAGAAACGCCCATCACAACGCAATCCAACCACAGACACAGTTCAAAAATCACGAATTAGGGTTTTTTGTCCTCTTTTTAACAGAAAGTTACCCCAGGCCCAGAGAGCGACGGCGTTCCACTTCTTGATCTCGAATCGCTTCGGCTTCTTCGAAGAAGAAGAAGCGCCGCTGCTCGATCCCTCTCCGGCGGGGACCATAGGAACGTCGGAGTCAAGAGTCCCCATTGCTGATCGTAAACTGCGAAGCAGATTTTTTGAGAGAGAGAGAGAGAGAAGCGTCCAAAAGAGACCTTCGCTTTTTTACTGCGTGTTTTTAGAAGCCGATGGAAGTCTGCCAATTTATGCGGTTTTCTTCCCCTTTCTTAATTTTTTTTTCCTCCTTTTTTCAGTCTTTAATTTATGAAATTACATTTACATTGGAGTGTACTCCTAATATACGAGTGATTAAGGAAATTAATGGTAATGATATTATTGACACGACACGATTTTTTTTTTTGGCCAAAATAATTATAGGACATATTAAAAATAAAAGCAAATTGGACTTGTGCTTTGAAATACGACTTTTGATAATAAAAAAACGCAGAAAAAATGATACATATTAATCCTTAAATTTAGGCTCAATATACAATGACATTTTTTTGTCGTCGAAATGCAATGCCATTTAGGCTTTGTTTGGTCCGGCTTTTTCGGGGGACTCTGAGAAAATACAAAGCAGTTTAGTCTAAAGGGTTTGAGGAAAATGCAAAGACTGTTTGGTTCAGCTTTTCCAAAAGTCATATTGATTTACTTTCTTTTTATTTTAAAAACGAGTGGTTTTCATAAGAATGTTTAAGAAAGATGTTAATTTATGTATACATTTCTTGTGCTTATATTAACCTAAATATTTTATTTTATTTTTTAAAGGTTAATATCATGAAAAACCTCAAACTGGTACACTTATGACAAATTTACTGCAAACTATTTTTTTTACTACAAAAAATCCCAAACTGGTATACTTGTGACAAATTTATCCCAAACTATTTTTTGGACAAAAAAAAACTCTAAATTGATATACATGCGATTAATTTACCTCAAACTATTTTTTTTTTTACCACAAAAGACCCCAAATAGATTTCTCATGCTTGTATTAATCTAAATATTATTCAATTTAGCTAAGTTTGTAAATTAGGAAATTGAAATTGCACAAATATCAACTCGATACGATTTAGCTGAGATTGAATAAATCGAAAGCCTGGGGATTAGACAGAACGTTTAGAAGTAGTTTGACAATCACATTGGACAAAATTTAAGGATGACATGGCAGACTAGACCGAAGTTTATGGATAATTTGCGTCATCTTTCCTAAAAAGTAACAAAAAGACCAAAAAAAAAAGAAAAAAGAGAGAAAAGAATGAGTATTGTTTTACTTATAAGATGGTTCAAAACTTATTTTATAGATTTCGTTTAGATAATAATATGAAATAAACTTCCTCCTCAACCGTTTGAACCTCGGCCTCCAAATTTGGTTCTCAATTCAAAGTTCCAAACAAGTAACATTTTTTGTTTTGTTTTGAAAATTAAAGATGATCGGACCAGAAAGAAAGTTCAGGAAAAAAGTCTACCCAGAATTTGTGTAATAATTTGTTCAATTTAGTGTGAGTGAACAGTCAGCATTTGGACCACTCATACATATGTGTTTGTTTCGCGAAAAATAATGATTTAGAAAATATTTTTCTGGAAATAATCTCTTGTTCTTGAGTATTATTAGTCATTATTTTCATTATCGAAAATAATTTACGTCTAAATATTTTTGTGAACAAAATGAAAATATTTTTTCCGGTCATTCATTTTCTAAGGCGATACAAGCGATTATTTTCAAGAAAATATTTTCCAAATCATCCAATTTCCGCGAAACAAACGAAGTATTTCCTACTTTCTTCTATTTTATAAAAAATATTCCCGGGCTTTTATTTTTTAAATTTCAAAGTTTGGGGCAACGCATTTACGAAACCAATTGAAATTCTTGGTATGCCGATCACCACATGGAACCTTCCGTTCGTCAAAAGCTTACTATTATTATTATTTTTTCTATTATCTAAACATTTTTACTTTTTTTTTGGGGCAAAATAAATTGACTTGTTTAAGGTCCCTAAAATACCATTTATATGCTCACTTTTTTTTTCCTTAAATACTTCAATGCTTATCAATCATAATATTGACATAAATGCTCCAACTATAAAAATTGGCAGTTCACCAAATATCAGATAGGATAAGACAAACAATTTAGATTTCGTATTCTATCATATCCAGTCTTATCCTGATTAGAAATCTGGACGACCAAATGCAGCCAAAAAATATAGTAGCGACATTGGTATGAACTACGGAGTGAAATAAGTGCTTAAAAAGAAAATGGGAACTTCTTGAAGCAGTCATTTCCCTCACTTGACTCTGTATATTACACTTGTATTAAAGAATCAACTAATCAACATTTTAGCCTGCTCATCAAAAATAAAAACAGAAAAAGGGGGAAAAAAATAAGCCTTTGTAAGGCAAAAATAAGGCAACCCTTCAAAGAAAAGAGAAAACCTTACAATTCAACCCTATAATCGAACTCTATGTAATCCAATACCATCGTTGAAATATATAACCTTGTGATTATTTACACTGTCCCTTCAATCTGTCAATCATCTTCCTCTCATCCTTTCTGGTGCAATGGTGAACCCAATCCATGTCTATGGCTTCTGTGTCCTAGAGCAGTGTCCGAGTGAATCACAGACTTGGGAGATGATCTTCTGTGATGCCTTTGGTTGTGATGTTGATGGTGGCCGCGCTCTCTCTTCGCTTCCTTGGGCTTGTCGCTCTCTCTCGCCTCGCCCTTCTTGCTCAGATCGCCGTCAGGAGGGAATGTGAACACGAACGTGCCGACCGGGAGGTCGTTGAAGTCCTGGAGCGGCTCGAGGGTCTCGACCACGGTCCGCATCGCGGGCCTCTGCTTCGGCCGGTGGCTGAGGCACTGGTGCGCCAGTTCGGCCGCCTTCCTCGCCCCGGCCTCCGAGTACTGCCCCTCGAGCCTGGGGTCCATTATTCGGCCCAGCTTCCTGGGTTCTCTCAGCATCGGTTTGGCCCACTCGGCCAGCTTCTGCTCCCGGACAGGCCGGGTTTTGTCCACGGATTTCCTCCCCGTCAGGAGCTCCAGTAGGACCACTCCGAAGCTGTACACGTCGCTCATCGCCGTCAGATGACCTGATGTCAAATTGAGTAGAGTTGATTTCAGGAAAACTCGAGAATGAAAGCGACCTGGTAATCTTAAAGGACTTATTAGAGTTTGCTTTTCGATCGAGTTCTTGTTCTTACCTGTCATGATGTATTCAGGAGCTGCATAGCCATGGGTGCCCATGACCCGGGTCGAAACGTGAGTGTCGTCTCCTTCTGGGCCATCTTTCGCTAGTCCAAAGTCCGAGAGCTTCGCAGTATAATCCTGTAAACAGAACGAACATCGAGCATACATTAGCCCAAGAAATTACAGATCCTAATCATCGAGGCTTTTGTTTTCAGGATAAGTAAAGTCACTGATTGCGCAACTACACAAAAGAAATGCTTACCGAGTCTAGTAAGATGTTTGAGGCTTTGAAGTCTCGGTATATGACCGGTTTCTCCGCTTCATGCAGGAAGGCCAGGCCCTTTGCGGCTCCCAGAGCGATTTTCATTCTCGCCGACCACGGTAACGAAACCGAATATCCTGCAAGCAAAAACAAAGTTAACCGGGTTATCATCAGACATTGCTTGTTGGAGAAGCTAACTAATAGGCAATACGGTCATTAGAAGCTTATTTGCACAGATAATTCAAAGCTAGAACAGAGTGCATACTTCTGAATAGTTGATTCTCTAAACTGCCACGAGGCATGTATTCGTATGCTAGGAGCCGGTGTTCATCTTCGCAGCAGTAACCGATCAGCTTCACCAGATGAGGATGCCTCAATTGTCCAAGAAATATCACTTCTGTCTGCCAAAGAGAAATCCCAAACATCAGTTCTGATCCAAACACATGATGAGAAGGAAAAGTTCTAACTGCATTGAGTCATGAGATTGTGAATTCAAGAGGATAAGCTTAGCTTACCAACCACTCTCTATGACCCTGCAAGCCATCCAAATCCAGGAGCTTGACCGCCACCGGCTGGGCCTTCAAGCCAGACCTAAGCTTGTCGTCGATGAAGCCCTTGTGAACTGGCCCGAACCCGCCTTCACCGAGAAAGTTGCTCGAGGAAAAGCTCTGGGTGATCAGCTTGAGCTCCTGGAGGGTGAACACATGGAGGTTCGACCCTGCAAGAGATATGGAAAGGTCTTCCGAGAACGTCAAGCTCGGGTTGCTCAAATCCGACAAAGATAGCCTTTGGAAGGAACTCTGCTTGGACACCACTTTCTTGGGCTTGCAGGGCTCGGTTCCTTTCCCGCAACAGCTCGGCACAACGTAGCTCCACAGATTCTTCTTGACCGCCATTGACAATGCGGAAGAAATCGCTCCGCTTCCGAGATTCTAAAATTGCAAGACCATTGCTTTCGCCGTCGAATTGGAATTAGGGAAAAGTTTGAGCTGTAATCAAGCAAGAAAGTTGCAGATGGAACAAAGGCTAGTAATGGCCTTAAAAGGGAGATGATTCAAGGACCATATATTCAAATCCCCAACTGCCCTCAAATTCAGACAGGCCTGCAACTTCCTCACACAACCCATTTGAATTTTCTGTTTCTATCTTCTTCTTTTTCTAATGTTTTATTATGTTCCCTTTTCATATTATTTGGATTCCTTGTATCTCCCCTAAAACAGCAGGCAATTCCTCCACTACAATACCATGACAGTACTGTTTGGAAACAGCACTCCATTGACCATTTCATATATTGTAAAGTGATGGGTCACGAGTCTCCTTACACGAGGGACAAGGACATGGTTGCCCCTCTTGACTTTTGCACAACTAGTAACAACCTTAATTGACCAAAAAAAAAAAATATTAGCTTTCACATTGATTTAGACTCAATGTGATTTTGGGTTCATATTGATGAAAGCTCTTGGTGTGGGAGGATGCACAGGAGAAGAATTCAAGACTGCTGAGTGGATTGGTAAACCATCTTCCTATGCAATAAAGCAGTTTAGTTTCTCCTTTGACCAATCATTAATCAGCTTTGCTTGATTCGGTAAACAAAAGGAAGCTCTCAAAACTGAAGAAAAAGGCAATTTCTTGGTTTCTTCTTCAACTGGTGCACTTGTATGAACAGATCCAACAAGTCCCGGCCACAGGGTAGGGCTAAGAAAACATGAGCTATTCAGCCATTTCACACTCAAACAGCAAGGTGAAAAGGATAAAGTATACTGCATCTAATTCACACATATACCATATTTGCTTATTCTGTTTAAACATGAGTTATAGTCAGAACCCACTTGTCAAAACACGTTCTTTTTCCTGTATTGTCTGTATTATCCCTGTCTGAGTTAGGTTGCCTTGCATTGCCTCTTATCTCTCCCTCCTGTTCCTGGATTCTAGAAGCTTATCCTCATCATGGATAGATAATGGTTGTGTTCTGGTTCTGAACAAGTCGAACACAACCAAGACTTTTGCCATATCTTAGTCTCTACAAGCTAACCAAAAGTTGGGTGCTTAGTCTTTGCTCTCCGCAGATCTGATGGAGATGACAGTTGCAAAAAGTTGAAGTTGACCTCAGATGATTAAACAACAGACCACTTGGTAGTGGTTGAGGGATCATCCTCTCTGTTTCCCGGGTAAGCTGGTTCATGCCTGTTCATTCTTCAGGAAACCAATAAGATAAAACAAGAAAACAATGATGAATTTGAGCAAGATTATCAGCTGCAGACACTTGGATTTGTCTTTTTTAGTTAATAATCGTTTTGTTTTTGGGGTGCTGACCTTGAAGAAGAAGTGCTGTGCACTCATATGTGGATTGATCAATAGTTGGGGAAGAAAAAAACAAGAATTGAAAATACTTAAAATACTTGTGATGGGGAGTGATTTGGTCAAGGTGGGAGTAGGTAGCAACGGACCGTTTTCCATGGCGTCAGCCTTCAAAAAGTGAAAGGGCAGTATTGTATTTTCTCAAATGAATGTGATACAAAATTGGGACACAAGATTGATCTTTTCCTTGGAGATGTGGTGCAGAATTTTCAGTTTTCTTAACCTGTTTTTTTGCAATACTTGAAACGCGAAGATTAATCAATTTCAATCTATCAAGGGATTTTGACCAACAACAAAAAAAAAAATCTATCAAGGGATAGAAATCAGAGATAAGCAAGGCAGACCGACCAAATCGAAAACCTCTCGGACTAGATCGAACCGGCTGGTTGGGTTCGATTCCGGGGGCACTGGTCCGGTTTACCAATGGTGAAAACTTGAAATCAGTAACCGAGATCAGGAACCGATTACCCCTAATAGAAATAACCGTTTATCGCGATTTATGCAAAAATGCACTTTTATTTATTCTTCTCTGTCCGTGCAATAATCCTTCCATACCCATCTTATATTAATTATTCATCTGAATTATGTTGTCTTAGATTTTGAATATATGGTGCGTGTATCCCTTTATAAAGATCATCAAATACTCCAAGTTAAGATCATATAAATAAATCACATGATGGTCATGACAGGGATCTTGTGCTTCCGAATGTTCCTTTCACCAAATAAATTCCTTCACAATACCTACAAAAATGTCCAAAAACAAAAAAATAAAAAATAAAAATAAGAAAATGACAAAGTCACCCTTTTAGAGACATTCTAGAAGCTCCTCCATCCAATAGAATAGGTTATGTGTTCCAGTCTGTTCCAATCACAAATTAAAACTTTGCTTAATTTGAATGCAAAAGTTCAACAATAGTTGTTCATGAGCACACATGATTAAATAGATGGGGCTATGTATTATCCTATAATTATGGAGCCATGACCAAAGATATGTTGTGGGACAAGGCCAGCTAAGGCAGAAGGCCCTAGATGAGACTTTGTCTGCCTCTTTCAGGCAAGACTGCAATTTGCAACTTAAATTTTGGTGGGCAGCTCAATTTGCTAAAAAATTTCCTAATTTTCATTTGGGGGATTACAATTTTGACTGAAGAATCAAATCATTATCAATTGATGATTCAGCATATGAAAATTGTCGCCCTCTTAATCCTAGCCATCTTTATCTCTCTCGTTGAATTGTTGAAACAACTCTTATCGCTTTACGTAATATTTATTTTCTTTTGAAATTTGAACCGTCATAAATAATCAAAAACAAAAGCAAATCTTGCACACATGATAAAGCCAAGCTTCCAAGTTAAAACTCAAGAGATGGATAAAAGAATTCGAAGTACGTTATCGAATAAATTAAATTCGTTAAATTTAGATATTGCTATATGCTACCAAGAACTAAACTTTTGTTAGAATTCTAATGATCACACTTTTTTCCCTCAAGTGAATTTTCCCTTAAAAAATAAGTTTTGACTTAAGAAAAACTCTTACAGCTTAAAATTGAAGGAAAAGCTCGTGGAGAAGAGATTGGAAAAAGAAAAGACAAAATTCAAGAACACGGATAGCCCCTATAAATTCGATTTCTCTAAATGGGTTGCTGGGAGTGCATGGTAACATTCCAGAAATAGAATTTCTATTCCAAACCTATTTTTGGAACAGGTTTGTAACAGAAACTCGTTTGGTAACGTAATTATAATTTTCTATTTCTGAAACAAAAAGTTATTCTAGAAATAGATTTGGAACAACTTTGAGAAACAAAAAAAATTGTTTCTGGGAGAAATAGAAATAGAATTTCTATTTCAAGCAGCCCGTCGTCGCCGCCGTTGCCTACTTCTATTCTAGAAGTAGCAATTTTCAATTGTTGTCAAACGAACTTCTGTTCCAGGATGAGAAATTTATGTCGTTATCAAACGGATTTTTTTGGCTCAAAAACTCATCCAGAACTAGAAATAAAAAAATCTATTTCTGTTCCAGAAACCTATTTCTGAAACAGAATGGTTTTCATTCACCCCCTAATTGTTTCGGAAATTGTTCGTGATCATCTAGTTCTAAATTCTAATGGTCAAAAGAGGGTGACCAAATACCATGAAAGTTCCACACAACCACCTTTACCTACACTTAATGGAATTTCACCAAACCACCTAATAGTCAAGTTTCTTATTCAATAGAATGCTAATCATATGTCACATTGACCACGTTTTTTCGTTGTCTTTAAGGATTTCCATCACGGCACTTTGGCTTTTTTTCTTCCTAAGGGATTAGATTAATGGCGGTTATGGTAGAAACTAGAAAATTGCCTAAGGAAATGACCTCATGAATGACCTATGGAACGTGGGATGGACAAAGGCGAAGAACATTAGTAGTCCCAAACCCTAATATTCGAATTGAGTTGGCGATCAGCCTTGACCTCGCGAGTCGCGAATGCCAAAAAAAAGGAAGAAGTAAAAAGAAAACCCGACATTAAAAAAGTTGGGAATGATAATGCGGAAGAGAACTTCGGTATTTCACAATGAAGATTACATCAGCATATATTATAGGCTATATGATATCACTATCCAAGAAAATCGAATCAAATATGAATAGTCAAAATAAATATGAAATAAAAAATATCCTAGATATCTCTAGAAGATATCTAAATAACTCTAACATTCCCTCAAATTCAAGGTGAGTTGAAACAAATCAACTTGAGTTTGAAAAATAATATGAGTTAGTGTCCTAAAATCTTCGATTGCCATTAAATTAGATAGCGAAAATGGTTGAAACCAGCATTGCACAACGTCGGGCATGGTGGATCCGTGGCGCGCCTACGCGTGGGGTGCGTGTGTTGGTTTCGAGTTTCCATCGACTACGGGATTTTAATATGTTGATCATTTGACAGCGGCGAGTCTGATGGTGGTGTCGCCTCTCAAAACGAGAAGTGAAAAAGTCGAGAATCAAAGGCCAACAGCATGTGTTTGCGGTCGACTTTGCTGTTGGAGTTGAACAGCATGCGTCCTTTGCAGTCGACTTTGCTGTCGCGACAACTAAACAAACGCAGCCGATACCGCCAATGTGGCTACAACAAGCGATATCAGCCGACGTAGCTACAATACGCGAAATACGCCAATCACTGCTGAGCCAAGGTTACTATGCGAGCGTCGCTCAAATGAGATGGACAGACAACACGATCTCGTGACGGGACAGAAGATGAATAAATAAATGGGGACAGCCAATCTACATCCAGCACGTGGACTTGCAAACTAGCGAAAAGCTCAAGTCATATTGGTTTCATTAGCACTTGTGTTTCGAGATAAGAAAATTATTTCAAAGTATATGAATAACATGAATGTTATGTGTAATAAGGAATCTTACTAGTAAACTCTTGCTAAACAACTATATAAACCCACTTTAGACAAGCTTAAAAAACCAAAAGCTCGACGAAATTGGCTTTTCCAAGTCTAGTGTTGATCGAGCAACATAAACCTCCTTTTCTTTTCTTTTGTCTATCTTCCCCACACAGTCCCACATTTTGTTTTTATATAATGTTTTACGATTGTACGGCCCGTTATCAACCGGAACGGGCTAGGTTTCTAATGGGCCCATAGTCTCTAACTTACGTTGATTTTATCATCTTAGGCCCAATTTAAATCATGGACAAAGTCGACGATGATATTCGTCTTGCTCCTTATAATTTGGGACGAGTTACTTGATCGTGATTTTATAGCAAAGGTTCGTGAGTCGGAATCATCATCGGTCACTTCACCTATTCATGTAAGACGAAGTAGTTTTCACCTTTGTATTTTTCGTAAATTAATTCCGAGATTGCGTCTTGTGAGACTTAGCGGGACCTTGCTTGATTCACCCAAGAATTGGGTTAGATACCGTGACACAGCATCTTCCTCTTCTTCAACTCCGTGCACAAGAACTGCGGTGTTAAGTTATCTCCTATCGAACTTTTCTGGATTTATCTTAGCCCGCACATGTCATCATCTCTCGCCTAACAAATTGAACTTCCATTCATTCTATTACGGAGTAACCTATTGAATATATAGTCTCGTCAAGTCCATCAAACACTCAATTTACCTTGCAAACGATGTAAAAAAGGACCGAGCCCGACACCATATGTAATTGATGATGTGCAAAATCGAATCTCGTCCCGAGCTCCTAAAAAAAAAAAAAAACCTCATCAATTCACACTTGGGTGGTTCACAAAGTGATAACGTCTATGTTTTAGTTGAAGATTCTTCTTTATAGGAATAATATCACCAATCAGTACAAAGACAAAGGCGTCTCGCTCTTAGTGGGCCCGAATGTTAAGTTCCTTGGACCAATCACAACGTTAAGCTCCTAATAATTTTACCATAAAACGACCCGAATTTTGTCAAATTCTTGGGCTGGAAAATATCTCCCTCTTCCCGATTCGTCTGGCGGGCCCCACAGCATCTCTATCATTGGTCTTACACTTCTTGTTGTTTTCTAAATTAATAATTCGACGCGTACGAAGCAGAATAATCTGGTCATGTGCACTACCACGTGCCCCCCCCCCCCCCCCTCCCCCCCTCCCTTTTCCAAAAAAAAAGAAAGAAGAAGAAGTAATCCGGTCCATTCTTGTGAACCGGGTGTACTTATAATTGTTTCGTTCAGGGAGAGAAGCTTTCTGTTGTGAATCAGTTGGGGAAAGAAGTGACATCCACAAGTATCGTAACTTTCGTACGACATTCACTTTCGGGTGATAGCTTTTCAATCGGTCACCTAAGTTTCGTGTCTCGTAAAAAATTTCATCTCAATATCGTAACTTTTCAATCAGTCACTTAAGCCTTGGAGAATTCGAATTGGCGTTGAAATTTAGGGCCCTTGTGGTAAACATTTTTTTTTAAATTATGTCATCAAAGAATAAAAAGGGTTAATATCACTAAAAATTTCGAACTGGTACATCCATGCGACGTAAATTTTTGCGTCACAATAACTACCAAACTGGTACACCCGTGCCGCATTTACCAAAGGCTAATTTTTGTGACACAAAAATCACAAACCGGTAAACTTGTTCCACATTTACCCCTAACTGATATATCCGTGCTACTATATTTACACCTAAATTGTAAATTTGAAATTTCTTGGGGGTAAATATGACACTAGTGTACCAATTTAGGATTTTTTTGCTACATTTAAATTATTTTTTGGTAAATGTGACACTAGTGTATCGGTTTGGGAGTTCTTGTGACGTAAGAATTGGTTTGGTGTGAATGTGATACAGGTGCACCAATTTAAGGTTTTGGTGTCATTACAATTATTTTTTGGTAAATGTGGAACAGGTGTACCGGATCGGGAGTTCTTGCGCCGCAAAAATTAGTTTGCTGTAAACGTTGTACGGATGTGCCGGTTTAGGGTTTGGTGATATTAACCATTTTAAAAAATCAAGACCGATCGTTTGTATAATTGCGACACCAAAATGAGCACAGCACGAAATATATGACATATGTGGTGTCTTTTTATATAATTGATCGGAACACTTCGCGATATCGACGACAAGACCTGTAAACTCAGATGAGACTTCCAATTGCGCTAAACGCTTGATGATTTTCTGGATTTCCTCTCTTCATTTCGGATCTCCTTAATGAATTTATTCCAAGCCGTTCATCGTCAAAATGGGAAAAAATCAAAGTTTTCCATCTCTACGACTTTTCTTTGACTTTTCAAGTAGGAACTCAATTCCATCTCCAACTCTAGATTTTTGGCCCAAAAAATCTCCAATGCCAGATTCTCTGGGCCACAGAGAGAGAGAATCTCCCTTAAGTGAAGTTTATGGACCACACGACGTGAGTTGCCCTTTTGTCTTGGTCTAACTAAGTTCAATACTATCCAATCGAATCGAATATGTGAAGTTAATTTGCTTGAGCTTGATTTCTCACGTAATATACTCGTCACTCGATACGTGAAATTTGATTCAATATAGCATTTCTTTTTCGCGTGTAGCTCGACTTAATCACATGTCAAAACGTAACTTCCAAGCTAATTCGTGTTTAGACTTTGGCATTAGTCTCTTGTCGAATCCATAAAAATCAAAATAAACATCACTTACGTGTTTCTTACTCTTTTGGATGTATGAATATAACTAAGATTTACAAAATACGATTAATTATATTAGATTTGCCAACCCATCAGATCTCGCATTTCCAAGCACGACTTCAACTCCAAGCAAGCACACACAAAAAATAAAAAGGTCTTGCTAACGAGTACATCAAGGCATTTGTTAAACATGCTTAACGAGGAAGTATGCGATTTTTTAAAGTATTGATTGTGAGCATCATGAGTACAATATGCTAACTAAAATTGCACTATTTCCTTGTTTAGGTGTTTGATAAGTGCCTCAAAAGCACTTTTAAACGAAATTCATGATTAGAAAAAGCCTTGAAAATTGCACTCTTTCCTCGTTTAGTTATTTGACAAGTGCCCCAAAATAATTTTTATCAAAACTCATGATTAAAAAAAAAATCAAAAATTGCACTATTTCCTCATTTAGTTGTTTGATAAGTGCCCCGAAAGCCCTTTTTGAGAAAATTCATGATTGAAAAAAAAAAAAAAAAAAAAAAAAAAAAAAAACCTCAGTCTCCCCCAATTGGCTTACTCAAATTGGAAAAAGATTGAGTTCAAGAACGAATAGTTAGCCAGTTGAGTTGGAATAGCTAACAAGTAACTCGATCGTTTGCTCATTAGCCTTTAAGAACTTGTTTAATCGACACATTTCATTCATCTGTCCGAAAGCACCATTTCAAGCATGAACAATGGAGAGACAATTCTATAATCTCGAGAAACGAATTACATAATCAGAAATCTTCATGAGGATGTGTATCTTGTGAATAATATCTTACATGTGCATTGACCTTCTAAATTTTTTGCCTACAATGGCTTCAAGCTCTGTTTATTTCGCGAAAAATTAATAATTTGAAATATATTTTCCTAAAATTAATCACTTATTTAATTTAATATATATTTTTATCGTCCACGAAAAGAATTTAAGCATAAAATATAGTTAATAATAAAATATTTCATTGGCTGATTATTATAAGCCGTAAAAAAATCAGTTATAAGAAAATATTTTGGAAATTAGTCATTTTTCGTAATATTAGGCTTCATTTTGTATATTTCGTGACCCGTCAAACAACACAATAAAACAGAAAGTGCTACAACGTCATCGTACACGTCAGGCGCATGGAAGAAAAAAGTCAAAAAAATCCAAAATACAAAGAAATAATCGCCTGCCCTTCTTTCATTTCGATACGTAAAACACGACCCAATTGGGGTCACCCACGTGGCGACCCTGGATTGGACATTGCCCCGTCGGTATCTTCTTGACTTTCTCTCACTTCGTAATTAAAAAGATTCCATCTTGCGCATTCTGTCTCTGCCTTCTCGTTTACTCGTCCATTCTCCGACCCACAATTCTTGGAAACCAGATAGAGAGAGAGAGAGAGAGAGAGAGAGAGAATGGCTCGTGCGAGGCTTTTGTGTTCCGTCCTCCTCCTCGCGATCGCCTGCTCTGCCGCAGCAGCGAGCTTCGAGGACTCCAATCCCATCCGGCTCGTCTCCGACGGCGGCCTCCTCCACGACCTCGAGTCATCCATCCTCCAGATCGTCGGCCACACCCGCCATGCCCTCTCCTTCGCTCGCTTCGCCAACAGGTTAGATATCAACGCCCACTTGATGATAGCTCATCTGGATGTGTTCTTGGTTTGTAGATTCGCCTATTTTCTTTTAAAGTCTTGACCTTTTTCGATTTTTGTCGTTGCTGGTGGTGTTGGTGTTTGGTTTAGGTATGGGAAGCGGTACGAGACAGTGGAGGAGATCAAGCTCAGGTTCGAGATTTTCATGGAGAATCTCAAGTTGATTCGATCCACCAACAAGAAGGGCTTGCCTTACACTCTTGGTGTCAATCGTATGCGACAGTTCTTGGAAATTTCTCTGTTTCAACTTCTTGCTTTAGAACTGAAGATCAATTTGGTCATAGTCGTTCAATTTGCTTCATAACCTGAAGCCGAAGAGATGGTTTTTTTTAGCTGTTGCTGCTGTTGTCGTTGAGTTAGATTTGCGCTTGATGGTTTGACAGAGTTTGCTGATTGGAGCTGGGAGGAGTTCAGGAGGCACAGATTGGGAGCTTCTCAAACTTGCTCTGCCACCACCAAGGGCAACCACAAGCTCACCGACGAAGTTCTTCCCGAAATGGTATTTTTTCACAACGACGACTCAAAGAAACTGTCCGCTTATATTATATCATCCTTCGTTCAATCGGATAGAACAACTTAATTTAGACTAGCAGCTGTGCTCCTTTTTGTTGTGTGGTGTCTTCTGTATCGACTGGCATTTTCTCTGTTAAATTACAGTAGAATATAGTTATTCAGCTGCTACTCGCAGCCTTGCCTGGGCATCATATGGTCGTTTCCTTCGAATGATTTATATACAATCCAGTCATAACGCCAAAATCCATTAGCTCCATCCATGTCGACTGAAATTTTTGTTCTCCTGTTTACCAATTGAAAGTGCTTGCTGAAACAATCATTCCCCAGCTCAAGGTTTCAACACTTCCCATGAGACCTAGGACTAGTTTACTGATTACGGTAGAGTTTATTGCTAGATCATTGAAGAGTGAGACCTATGTCAGTATTAGATCTTGATTTTCTTCCAATCCTTTTTATGTGCAGAAAGACTGGAGAGAAAAGGGCATCGTAAGCCCAATTAAAGATCAGGGCCACTGTGGATCTTGCTGGACTTTCAGGTTTTTTGTTGTTGTTGACCTTTTTACATTCATATGTCTCTCCCCGTACCATATGACACATTTATAGCTTCGTAACTCATCAAAATGTCATTATGCTAGACTGCTAGTGACCGATAATTTGAACTTTTGCAGCACCACTGGCGCTCTTGAGGCTGCTTATCACCAAGCATCTGGGAAACAAATCTCTCTGTCTGAGCAGCAGCTTGTGGACTGCGCTGGGGCTTTCAACAACTTTGGATGTAGTGGTGGGCTGCCGTCCCAAGCCTTCGAGTACATCAAGTACAACGGTGGCCTTGATACCGAGGAAGCATATCCTTATACCGCACAGGACGGTTCCTGCAAATTCTCGGCTGATAATGTTGGTGTCCAAGTCCTCGACTCTGTTAATATCACCTTGGTAAGTTTCGTTGGCTATCTGTATAGTTAGCCAAAGAAAAGGAAGTAAAAAAAAAAGGGTCTGAAAATTGCATAAAGATAGATATAAATTGCCTTAGTGTTTATATTTGCGTACATGGTGGATCCAGGGTGCTGAGGATGAACTAAAGCATGCAGTCGCCGTGGTCCGGCCAGTGAGCGTGGCATTCCAGGTCGTGAAGGACTTCAGGTTGTACAAGTCGGGTGTCTATACCAGTGATACATGCGGCAGCACTTCCATGGTGAGCATTTGCTAATATGATGAAAGGAACGCTATCTCCATCTCGATCATGTTTGAAGGCTGCCAGTGCGCAGGAATCAGAAAGCTCTCTATGAATATGTCGATAAATCTCAACCATGACCTTTACATTGAGTAACTATCTTGTCAAGATGCATATAATCGGATTCCATACTGTCAATTAAGTTTTGCATGCAAGGCGCTATTCATGCTCTTGTCTAATGTAAACCGAATGCTCCATGTCAGGATGTGAACCATGCTGTTCTCGCTGTTGGTTATGGAGTTGAAAATGGTGTTCCGTATTGGCTCATCAAGAATTCCTGGGGAGCAGACTGGGGCGACCACGGATACTTCAGAATGGAGATGGGGAAGAACATGTGTGGTAAGTTCCCTCCATAAGATTCTTTGATTTTAGTAGAAGAACCGGAATACACAGCGCCAGATCAACTATGCTGTTGAAACTCTCGCAAGTCGTTCTGTTCATGTGCATTCATTCTGTGATTAATTTCCTGCTAAGTTACTCTTGTCCTCCTCTAACGGTCTTAAATCGCAGGCGTCGCTACTTGTGCGTCATACCCTATTGTGGCCTAGATTGTTTCCGGAGGATCGATGGGCTCGTGTGCCAGGTGATTCAAGATATATATTTCTCGCCGAAGAATTGCTCCGCCTCGAGGTGGAGTGCTGCACTGTAGCATAAAAGGGTTTAGCTTAGTGCACAAAATAATCTTCAGGACAGTTGCAACTCCATATGGTTACTCTTATATGAACAAAGACCATGTAAATACCTTTCTATGTTTGTGTGGCATGAAACACTCTCTTTGCATGAATAACGCATTAAATTCCCACCAATGCTATGTTTCTGGGAAACGAAAGCACATATTGTTGACCTCCACTATGAACCCCGACTTATCAGAAAATCAAATTCCCACTAAAGCTAGACCTTTCCCGAATGAATGAACAGGTTCTACAATTTTGTCAAATGAGAAATCCGAGATCTCTCCTAGACAAAAACCTTTTCAGCAAAAGTCAATCTTCCTGGGGTTGTTTTGCATTTAATGTAAACAAGAATGCTGAACATCTGCTCAATACATTTCACAATCCCATAATTTTCACAAAATTCGTTATGAAATCAGGATTCTGGAAAATCCAAATCAATAAAAAAATATTGTTATAAAGCTGCTTTTATGGTTTCATTTGACCAATATGAATGGAATGGGACAAAAAAAAATGCTCTTTCGGAATTTTTTAGGATCATGAATGATATTTTCAATATATATTCTGAATTCATACTGGTCTATATTGATAATGTCCTCATTTATTCTTCAAATAAACACATATATTTTTACAGCAATAGTTAGAAAGAATGGATTGGTGGTTTCCCTACCAAAATAACCCTTTTTTCAAACAAAAATCAGATTTCTTAGTCATTACATTCACCAAGAAACAATCACCACAATAGAAAGGTCTATAATATTCGCGGATAAGTTTTCAGATGAACTTAGAGACAAAACCCAATTGCGAATTTTTTTGGGAAGCCTCAATCAGGTCCTGGATTTCTTTTCCAAAAATACTGTCGTTCGGAAACCTTTATATCAAATAGGGAAAATTCTAAATAAAAGCCTGAAGTGACTTCATTATTTCAAAAAAAGGCATAATCGAGGGGCATTTTCTTCCTTTACTTTTTAATTTTTTTTTCTTTTTATCTTTTTCTGATTTTTCCTTTCCTTTTCTTTTTTTATTTTTATTTTTATTTTTATTTTTATTTTTTCGTTGTATTTTTCCTCTCCCTCTTCCCCGGCCATCGCCCGCCTTAGGCGTTGGCTGCCCTCGCCGCCGTTGGCCTCAGATCTGTTGTTTGGAGTCAAAACCCAGGGCATCAGCAGAGCGGAAACAGGGGTGAACTTAGATTTACAGCGCCCCAAGAGAGGAGCTTCTTCTTCTTCTTTCCTTTGTGTGTGATTATGGGGAAAAAGTCTTCGGTATGCACCGTTTTTACTCAGGTGTGTCTCTGCATCGCTCTCTATGTTGCTTTGAACTTGGGCCAGTCTCGGGAACACAGGGATTATACCAAGAGTGTCATCAGAAGCAGTGGTAGATTTCTTGATTCTTACTTTGTCACTGTCCGGCGTCGCCGAGGGCAACCCTCGCCGGCGTACACTTATTCTCCTACGACGACATCACGAGGTGCACGCCTGGGGAAGAAAGTTCGTATCTGCGTGGAATTCTATGATCAAGACGATGAAGGCGGCGAGGGCAACAGCCCAGACGGAGGGTGAGGGTTTCCCTCGCCGACCCGGGCGAGGTTCGCCAACGCCGCTTTGAAATCTGTTGTGCAAGTTAAGTCTAAGATTGAAAAAGGGAAATGTCATTACTGTGGTGTCATGGGGGCACTAGAAGAGGAACTGTAAGAAGTACCTCGCAAGCTTGAAGGTCAAGCCCGAGAACCGGACCGGACCGACGGTCCGGTACGGTTCCCGGTCCCCGGGGTGGCCGGTCCGTTCCTCGGTTCCGAAAAATGGGAACCGGGACCACTGGTCCAGTTCCCGGTTCTTGAGGGGAAGCGGCGATGGCCGGAGGAGGGGGAGAGGAAAAAGAAAAAGAAAGAAAGAAAAAAAAAAGGAAAGAAAAAGAAAAAAGAATAGAAAAGCAAATTGAAAAAGACAAATAGAAAAAACATTTAAAAAGGTAAATGACGAAAATGCCCTTCCGCCAGGCCATTCTTTGAAATAATGAGGACACTTCAGGCCCTTATTTGAAATAATGAGAGCACTTGAAGCCTGTTATTTGAAATTTTCCCTATCAAATATTACAAAAGATCCCTCCCAAATGGTCATTTATTCATACAAATATTGTTAAACAGATTAAAGAACACATCAAATAGATTCAATGGAGAATTACCAAAAAAATCTTAAACCTATTGCAATTGTACCAATTCAGTGCATTGTGTCCCCGAGTAGACATACGTAATTTGGTCCTCGCTCAGCGGCCGACGAGGGTGGCGAGCCCTCAACCGGCCCAAACCCTAAAAAAAAGAAAAAAAATTATTAAAATTTTTGAAAAATGCTCAAATGGTATTAAAAATTTGTCATGTTAGCACCGGTGGCACCACAGCCCTCGCCCAGCCGTGGCGAAATAAAAATTACTAACAAACTCAAAAATATTATTAAAAATTTTCCACATCAGCGCCGGCAGGCCAAATAGACTGAATTAGTACAATTGCAAAAATAGGTTTATGACTTTTTTGAGAATTTTCCCGAGATTCAATGTTTTCATCTGGAAGACCCATCTGTATTTAAAATAATAGAAACGTATGCTTCAGAGATAAGATACAAAGGTATTCTCAAACAAATTAAAAACAATAAAGACAGGCAAAAAAGAAATAAAGAATAGATTATTCAATTCGCCTCTAAACATTATTAGAATGGTACCCAACTACATACACTTAAAACCTATCTTATTAATGTTTTACTTAAATTTTAACATGAAATCATATTTCCATATTACACTATGATTACGAACCTAATAAATAGAAGGAATTTAAGATATCACACTAGTGTTGATCGTGCAACTTTAAGGCTACATTTGTTTCGCGGAAAATGCAACGTTTTATAAAAAAAAAATTCCAAAAAGTTATTTTGGGGAAAATGCCAATATTTTTCGGTATTTGGCTAAAATATGAAAAAGACTCGGAAAATATTTTCCATCGTTTGGCATGAAAAATGGGATTTTATTTTCCTCCGTGCACTCTTTTTAATATATATATTTTTATATTTTTTTAAAAATTAATTTTTTTTATTGTTTATCTTTATCTTTTTTCTCATTTCTTCTTTTATCTTTTTTTCCTTCTGGTTTCGGTCGATCGCCGGCCACGGAGACGATCGGCAGTAGGTGAGCTCGAGGCTCGGCCGATCCCGGCGATCTCGGGCTCTCTTGAGATCGGCAAGCCTCGAGCTTGCCAGATCTAGCTTTGCCGGCGTCAACTGAGCCTCGAGCTCGCCGGGCTGCCAGTCGTCACCGAAGTTCGCAATCGGCGGAGGAAGGAGAGGCGGGTGGAGGAAGGAGGAAGAAGGAGGAAAGAAAAAAAAGAAAAAAAAGAAGAAGAAAAAACTAAAAATTTTAAAAAATAATTTTTTTGAGTTTTTACAAAATAAATTAAAATGAAAAGAAAGTAAAAATATAATTAAAAAAAAGGAAATGTGAAAGACAAGATGAAGGAAACATGGAGAAAATATTTTTCCGGACTAGCTTATTTTCCGCGAACCAAACTCCGAAAAATCCAGAAAACGTTTTTCGGGGATTGTTTTCCGCGAAACAAACAGAGCCTAAGCTTCTTTTATTTTCCCCATCAATTGTGTCCTTGGACGGAAATTTCTCATTTTTGTTTACTCTTGGGCGATCGTACGGCCCGTTATCAACCGGAACTGGCTAGGTTTCTAATGGGCTAATAGTCTCTAACTTACTTTCATTTTATCATCGTAGGCCCTATTTAAACCATTGACAAAGTATATGGTGGTATTCGTCTGGCTCTTTATAATTTAAAGGAATTACTTCGTTGGGATTTGATAGCAAATGATCACGAGTAGGAATCATCATCGATCACTTGACCAACTCATGTAAGCCCTCGAATTTTCTAATTTTGTTTCTCTCGAAATTATCCAACGCGTCTTGGGAGACTTATTGAGACCTTACTTGTTTCTCCTAAGAAGTAGGTTATGTCCTGTGACATGAAATCAAATAGGTTGGAAAAAGTACCAAAAAAGACATAAACTTATCGTATTTGTACCAATTTATTCCTAAATCTTTTAATTGTGCCAGTCTATTTTTTTGTCTGTCTATCATATCTCTAACTCTCCTCTCTATGACTTTTTCTCTGTCTTTTTGCAGAGCGCGAGAGACAAACCCCACACCTATGATACTAGTGTCCCCACCCCCAATCCCTTTACTAGCAGGTCCGCATGTCTATTAGCAATTGAGTCCTAAACCTTTTGACGATTTGCTAATGTAGTACATCCGACCAATTTTGGGTAGATATTGCTGACATGAATGCTGGCCATTCTATGCTGCACAATCAACATTGACATGGGACATTTTTTAAAATATTTCATTAACCTTTTTTGTTCTTATATTTTCGTTTTTCTTTGATTTCATTTCTTTTTTTCTTTTTCTTACTATGGACCAGCGACCTCGCCGGCCACAGGTGTGGCCGTCGGGCCATCGTCCAGTCCAGGAGAGGGCCGCGGCCCTCGCTTGTTGGCTTGTGAGGGCCGCAATGTCCTCGCCCAGTCTGGGCAAGGACCACGATGCCCTTGTCGGCCACAGGCGAGGGCCACAAGCCCCTTGCATGGATCTTGGCGAGGGTGCAGGTGCAGGCAAGGGCATCGCGGCCCTCACCGGCATAGAGTTGTAAAAAAAAAAAAAAGACAAGAAAAGAAAAAAAGAGAAGAGAAAAGAAAAGAAAAGAATGATAAACAATAAAAGATCCAGAAAAAGTATTTAAAAAACTTATAAAATTTATCTGCGTTAGCGCCGATCGTGCTACGTAGGATGGCCGGCGTCTTTGTCAGTACTTTCCAACCAAAATTAGCCAAATGGACTAAATTGAAAAATCGTCAAAAGGCTTAGGATTTAATCGTTACAATTGAAAAGTTTAGAACCGAATTGGTATAAGTACAATAGGTTTTAGGTCTTTTTTTTTTTTATACTTTTTCCCAAATAGGTTTTACGTCTTGTTCAACTCCGTGCACGGAACTGCGATGTTATGTTATCTCCCACCGGATTCTTTTCTCTTAGCCTGTACATGTCATTTTCCTTCGCCTAATATATCAAACTTCCAATTTTCTATTATGGAGAAGCCTATTTAATATCGATAAATCTCAAGTCCATTAAACATTCCATTCATCTAGTGAACAAGGTCAGATGCCGGCCTAATCCAAATGGGCGATCCAAAACGCAACGCCATTGTATTTGATGACGTGGAATATCGAATTCACACCGAGCATCATCGTCTCCATCATCGGCTCTCTTCATATGGTACACCATAGAGTGGCACCTCGGTGGTTCGCGAAGTGATAAGGCTTGTGTTTTCGTGAAGATTCTTCACATAGTAATGTTGTTACCATTAACAAAGACAAGATGTCTAGCTCCTAGCCAGCCAAAATGCAACTTTCCTTCAATCAATCACCACGTTAAGCTCCTAGAAATCTTACTATAAGGACAGCATCATCTCTATCATGGAATGTTGTAGTTAGATGTCGTTTTCTAGATAATAATGCAAGCGGTCGAATACCACCACGCGCACGAGGCCGAATGATTTGGTCATGGGCACTAAATGTATGAAATGAACAAGAGAAAAGGGACAGATTAGTCATGGTCGATGATGACTCGGCCACTTCACTCGCTCACATGCACGCGCACTCGTGCATTCTCTAGTGATCGATCATTTCAGTGACCATGACGATTTAAAAAAACATTTAACTCCAATTTTGTCCGTTATGAAGGGGGATTAAGATTTATTTTTCTGGATTCCTCTTACTTAGTTCTTATCTTTTTAATGATATGTACCCAAGCCTTTCATCGTCAAACATGGGAAAATATAAACAAAAGGAAAAATTAATAATAATAAAAAGAAAGAAAAAGAAACGGATCTTTTGACTGCGTTTGGTCGTTTGAATTTCTAACCAATATAGGATTGGATGGAATATGATAAGATATGAAATTCAGGGATTTTGCTATATCATATCCGCAGTTTGGTGAATGCAGCGACAAAGCCAGATATTTTCATATCATATTATATCTATTGTTTTATATGAACGTCATATCGATGTAAATGTGCAAATGAGAGATGGTAAGAATTTCTCATGATTTACTGGTAAAGAAATCATAAATACACAAACGGAGATAACCTACAGAAACCAATTCAGAATTATTGTACTATCTACCATTTAAACAAGTTTGACAATGACAAGAAATGTAAATGGACCAAAACAATATCGACGAGGTAGATCAGCCATCGAACGCCAAATCTAGTAAAAGAGAGAAAACATGATTATTCACCTACGCGATTCAAAATAGTATAATACTTTGATTCTCTCACCACTTTCGTAAAATTTCAACTTGAACCACAGAGATACGGAAAAGAGGAGTTTCGACTCTTTTGTTGCTCTTGTGGACTTTTGACGTGAACTAGAGAGCTAAGAGAAGGAGCTTCAACTTTCTCACTATTTACATGGAGCTTTGACGTGAAGAATGTAACGACGGAGGAATGGTGAAGCTTCAAAATGAACAAGAGATACAAAGAAGAAAGAGACAGAGTGAATTAGAAAGATTCGTTTCGAGTTTAAAATTGTTCATTTAAAATCGAGGTTCTTCTACTTCATTTTTATCTACATATTTTTTAATTATTTTTCTTTTCTATTTCTATCTTATTCCCTTCGATCATTCCTTAATAAACTTTTAAAAAGATTAAACTATTCTAATTTCCTAACATATCTAATAAATATAGATACTATATAAATGTGCGTGTGTATATTATATATATGTGTGTATACATATATGTGTATATATATACCAGACATATATTATAGAATAGAAAGATATTAAAATATATAAATATAAATATAAATATAAATAAACAAAATTGTCCATTATTTTTTTTTGTCATTTTGAATTTTCTTTTTTATATTAGAATCTACATATTTTTAACTTTTTCTATTTAAGAAGTTTATTTTCAAGAGAAATAGCTTTTATGCTATGGATATAATAAATCCTATCTACCTTTATCTCACATATCCCATGTGATGTTTTTATTTGAGCTATATCCCATTTATGTCCGACGTTATTTTATCTTGGGTAGAAACCAAATATAGACTACACAATATGGTTGCCCTTGTCTTCGTGTAATTTAGTTTGATACGATCGAATCGAATAGAATCGGGCAAAGTTGATTGCTCGAACTTGATTTCTCATATAACCTTCATGGCTCGATACTTAGCTCGAGTTTGATTCCACATGGCATTTCTTTTTTCGCGTATAGTCATAAAAGTAAATTTTCATTTAATGTGAGATTATTAGACTTTAAATTAATTTCTTATCTTCATAACAATCAAAGTAAACGTCAGTTTACAGTCTCGTGATCTTGTCGTAATCCCTACAAAAAGCATCAACCGTGCGTATGACCTTCTAATTTTTCCGCCATCGACGATCTTATACTTCATTTTTATATGTCATGACACGTCGGACCACAATCTGACAGAACGTGATTCCACGTCATCGCCCACTCACCGCCTGTTCCTAGTTGACTTTTCTTTCACTTCTACGTAAATATAAAGATCCCATCCTCGCACTCTGCCTATCGTCCCTGCTCGTTCACGTTCACTCAGTTCGATTTCCGACACACAGCTCTTGGAAACCAGAGAGAGAGATAGAGAGAATGGCTTGTGCGAGATATCTGTGTTCCTTCCTCCTCGTCGCGATCGCTTGCTCTGTCGCAGCAGCTGCCCCCGACGACTCCGACCTCGAGTCCTCCATCCTCCAGACCGTCGGCAACAGCAGCCAAGCCCTCTCCTTCGTACAGTTCGCCCACGGGTTAGATATCAATACCCACTTAGAAAAGAATAATGCGGAAAATAGAATTGAGGATATTAAACAATCAAGAGTTCATGAACTTATAAAACTTATTAGATAATTGTCTAAGTTAAAGTATCGAAAATGTACAATCAACGATATCAACTTGAGATTGGATAAAAGATCGGAAAGATGCCCGAGTCGATAAAGAGAGAATCGGCTGACGTTGACGTAACTGTATTGTGTTTTTCTGTGGCTGCTGTGCAAGCTACATGGTAGGGGGTTGTCGTCGCGACAGGATGCTGCCGTCGCGCATGAGGCTAACGTCGCGGCAAAATCCCAGGATCTGGTTCGTCCGAGAGCGGCGAGTCTAGTAGTGGTGTCCGTGGCCTTATTACAACAAAACAGTGAGTCTATCCGTAGTGTTCGATGGCTTCCTCAAATGAAGGGCTCGCCACACTAGAAAAGGCAGACGTTTGTTATCGAACAAGACAGACAATGTTAAGGATCGAGGTTATCCGTAGTTATCCAAAAAGAAGATGACGCAAAATATGAAATCTGCAGTCGGGTGCACCGGCGCACACGAAATCTCCTCATCATGAGAATAATGCGGAGAATAGAATCGTGAGATTCTCATATGTTTTGATGATAAACAATGAAGAGTACATGAATAGGCACAATTAAGAATATGCACAATCAAAAGATATTCTAATTATCTCCAACAGAGGAAAGTAGGATAATATCCAAAAGAAATAGACATCGCTCATGCTCGGTTTGTCGATTCGCCTTTGTTATCTGTTAAAGTTTGTTAACCTTTCCGATTGTCTCGCTGGTGTTGGTATATGGTTTAGGTATGGGAAGAGGTACGAGACAGCGGAGGAGATCAAGCTGAGGTTCGAGAATTACATGGAGAATCTCAAGCTCATTCAATCCACCAACACGAAGGGCTTGCCTTTCACTCTTGCTGTTAATCGTACGTGACAGTTCTTGAAATTTCTCTCTCTATTTCTTGTTTTCGAACTGAAGATCAATTCGGATATGGTCGTTTTGACTCGTCGGCCGAAGAGATGGTAGTTTTTAGCTGTTGCTGCTGTTGTCGTTGAGTTTGATTTGTGCTTGATGGGTTGACAGAGTTTGCTGATTGGAGCTGGGAGGAGTTCAGGAGGCACAGATTGGGAGCTTCTCAAAACTGCTCTGCCACCACCAAGGGCAACCACAAGCTCACCGGCGAAGTTCTTCCCGAATCGGTATTTTTCACACCGATGGCTCAATCGGATGCTTTCAGCTTATAGCACAGTAGAATAGTTACTCCGCTGCTACTAGCTATTTAATAAAGTACCTCCTTTCTTGAGGTAACCCTAGTACATCGGTGCACTTCGCACCACCGGTGCACCCCGTTGGAAAATGAATCCATCCCCGCCACTCAACAGTGTTCTTAGTCGAGTTCATTCAATGACGGTCGTGTTTCGAACAATTCACATAGAATCGTAGCGGAAAAACATGCCCAAGATAGTTGAGACACCGATCGAAGAACACGTCACAAAATCGGAGCGTACCTTATTGTTCACGGACTAAGAGTCGCCTTTGCAGTTTCGAGATTCCTCGCTCGTCGTGCGTCGAAGAATCGAGTAGAGAGAGAGACTGCGTTCGTTTCCTTATTTCTTGAAAACGACAGAGAGCGAAAAGAGAGAGGGAGTTAGAAAAGCGATCTGACGATATTCTCTTTTCTATTAGATATTTGAAACGTCATATCGTTTCAAAAAATAAGAATGATAACTGTCGTGCAGTTATCATTAAGGGGGTGGGTAATGGTTGCCTGCATGGGCGGCACACCATAAGCCCCTTGTTCCAACATCTCCCACTCGCCCATGTAGGGCAAATAGCTCCCACTTGCCCACGAAGGACTGACAACTTTCACTAGCCCACAAAGGCCTAAATATAACTCTCTCCTCTTTGCAAAGTTCATACTGACAAATAGTCTGTGCGACCAGCATACTCTGAGAGCTCGTTACTATACATCTGTTAGGAGTATATAGCAGCTCAAATTAGGCATGACTATTTAGAGTAGATCCTATATGCAGCACCCTAGATCGATCATTCACATTATCATCTCTTTTGATCTCTTTAAACATATGTTGTATTCACAATTATGATTAAGTTCAAAACAATCATAATTGACCGGTTAGTGAATGCCAACAATAATGTGAGCCAAAGATATATCGATCTTCCTCTTCCCTTAAACCTCTCGATTTCAGTTCAGCTCGCTTTTCTAGAAGTGTCCCATTAGACCGAATCATCCATGATCATTGGCAACACTCTAAGATAGCAAACACCAAAAAGAGATCTTGAGAATAAGTCAGAGTCGTGAGGGCACTAATTGAGGAACTATTATCCTCAAGAGTCTCACCCGGCTTTAAAAGTTGAGATCAAAACTTTTGCCAACTCTTATTGGTCGAATGATGCATACGTAGTATGAAATACGTATCACGGTATTCTCTCCTTCCCTATGGAGCGTATGTCTATACAAATAATACCGTACAGATGATAGTTCAGACATACCCAATGTCTAACTTGAGTTCACTAATCTACTCTATTTAAAAAAAAAATCTTTCAGAACTCACATCTGGCATTTAAGACAGGTAAGGTGAAATGTGTGGGTTAGTTCACCTGCGGACATAATAAACAATATGACCTCATCTTAACACTTAGTTAAGGCGGCATTAGTATTTTAAGCTTGAGCTCTCAATTATCACCTCAATTATCACCTAGACAATAAGCTTAAAATTGCCTCATCTCTACTCATCACACAGTAAATAGAGGCGATTATTCGTGTGAGTGGACTAATCTCTCATCTGTCCGACATACCTTCTCAATATAATGCACCAAGCATTAACATGCATAAATATCAAATAGACTTATAGACATCCATATTGATAAATAACATCATCAATTGTGAACATTTTAGGGAAAAGAATGGAAAATTATTCAGTACATTAACTTCTACGCAGTCCTAGAGTCTTTATATGACTAAGAAAAACATCTCTAGGAATCGGCTTCGTCATAGGATCTGCTAACATTCTATGCGTAGATATATATTGTACGTTCACATCCTTTCGTGCCACCATGTCCTTGACATAGTTATACTTAATGTCTATATGTTTGGTCTTGGAGTGGAACTTAGGATCCTTAGTATAAGCTATTGCTGCCTGACTATCACAATAAACCAATACAGGATTTGCAGCATCTCTAGCAACACCTAAATGATCCAAAAATCTTTTAAGCCAAACACTCTCTTGTGCTGCCACTGACAATGCTACGAACTCGGCTTCCATGGTAGATAAGGCTATACACTGTTGCTTCTTACTGCTCCACGATATGGCGCCATTATTCAGTAAGAATACGTTTCCAGAAGTGGATTTCCTCTCATCCAGATCTCCTCCCCAGTCAGCATCAGTATAGCCCTCAAGGTGCAGATCACTTCCTTGATATGTCAGCGAGTAATCAGCAGTTGCTCTCAGATACCGTAGAATTCTCTTAACAGCGATCCAATGCGTTGGACCCGGGTTGGATTGGTACCTACTAACCAGTCCAACTGCATAACAAATATCAGGTCTGGTACACATCATAGCGTACATTAGACTTCCAACAGCATTGGCATATGGAACGTTTTTCATTTGCTCTTGTTCATGTGGAGTTTTAGGACACATTCTGCGACTCAATCCTTCACCTTTTGCAATAGGAGTATCAATGGGTCTACAATCTTGCATACGAAATCGTTCAAGAACTTTATTTATGTACGTCTCTTGAGAAAGAGATAACATCCTTTTAGAACGGTCTCTTGAAATCTTAACTCCAAGAATGTATGCAGCTTCACCCATATCCTTCATTTCAAAATTGGAAGACAGCCATCCTTTGACTATATTGACAAACTCCATATTGCTTCCGGCAATCAGTATGTCGTCAACATATAACGATAGGATCACAAATTGATCTTTGGATCTTTTAATATATACACAATTATCCTCATTGATCATATCAAAGCCATATTCCATTATGGCATTATGAAAGCGTATATACCATTGCCTCGAAGACTGCTTAAGGCCATATATCGATCTCAAAAGTCGACATACCTTTTGTTCTTTGCCTTTGGTAACAAACCCAATGGGTTGCTCCATATAAATGTCTTCTTCTAGTTCTCCATTGAGAAAAGCAGTCTTTACATCCATTTGATGTAGCTCTAGATCCAAACTTGCTACTATTGCCAGGATGAGGCGAACTGAAGTAAATCTAACTACAGGAGAAAAAGTTTCCTCATAATCAATTCCTTCCTGTTGGTTGTACCCTTTCGCAACCAGACGAGCCTTATACCTTTCAATTGAGCCATCGGATTTATGCTTTATTTTGAGAACCCACTTGTTCCCAATAGCCTTACGTCTTTTTGGAAGATCAACCAATTCCCAAACTTGGTTTGATTCCATTGACTTCATTTCCTCTTTCATTGCATCCATCCATTTTTCCTTGTCGGGACGAGAAAGAGCCTCATTTACATTCCTTGGCTCATCCTCTTCTTGTGGGACAACTATGAAAGCTTCCCCTTCGATGTCAAAACGTCGTCGAGGAATGCTTTTACGATATGATCGCCGCGGAAAAGATTGTACTCTAGGTACCTCATTTTCCATCATGTTCCCACTCGGATTAGATAACGACGGTGTCTCATCAAGTGATTGCAATTGAGACTGATCCGAAACTAATTTCCCACTTCTCACATTGCTTTCACATGGAAGAGATACCCTAACCATGTCGTTATCACTTTCCATAGTTTCATATAGAGAATAGTTTTCACCTATCTCGCCCTTCCTTGGAAATTCACTCTCTAAGAATGTTACATCTCGTGATTCAAATTCAGTCACACTCCCACTATCTTGCTCTCCTATAAACACATACCCTTTCGAGTGTTCTGAGTATCTTATGAAGATACTCTTTTTGCCTCTCGGACCTAATTTTCCATACTTATGAGAAGACTCGTGTGTATAGGCAGCACATCCCCAAGGTTTAAGAAAACCTAAATCAGGCTTTCGACCTGTCCATAACTCATATGGAGTGGAAGCAACTGATTTGGAAGGCACACGGTTAAGAACATAGGCAGCAGTTAACAAAGCATCACCCCAAAAGGTGATTGGTAAATTAGCTTGCGCCATCATGGATCTAACCATTTCAAGTAAGGTTCTGTTTCTTCTCTCAGCTACTCCATTTTGTTGAGGAGTATATGGAATAGATAACTGTCTATCTATCCCCTTATCATCACACAAATCTCTGAACTGATCAGACAAATACTCTCGGCCTCGATCGGATCTTAATACTTTTATTTTCTTGTCTAACTGATTTTCCACTAAGGTCATAAATTTCTTGAAGCAACTCAATGCTTCTGATTTATGAGAAATCAAATAGACATATCCAAATCGAGTATAATCATCAATGAATGTGATGAAATAAACAGCACCGTGTCTTGCTCTTATATTCATTGGGCCACAGATGTCTGTATGGATTAGTTGCAAAGGAAACTCAGCTCTTGTGCCCTTTCCAAATGGTTTTCGCGTACTTTTCCCTGCTAGGCAATACTCACAAACAGGCAAATCGACTTTATCAATATCGCCCAATAAGCCATCTTTGGCTAATCTATTCATTCTTTGTTGGCCAATATGACCAAGCCTAGCGTGCCATACATTCACATTATTCTCATAAGAATCAGCAGATGTGAAAAGGGAATAACTCACATTAACATTACCATAGTCAACATCTAGTACAACGAAACCATCAAGAAAATAACCACATCCATAATAACTTGTTCCTAGATACAAGTCCATACCATAGTTATGAAAGTTAACATTAAAACCAAACTTGACCAACACTAAAACGGATACCAAATTTCGACGAATCTCAGGAGCGTACAATACATCATGTAGGAACAAAGTGCGTCCACCACGCATATTTAATTGACATGTGCCAATTCCTTTTACTTCCACTTTGGAATTGTTCCCAACATAGATCCACTTCGCTCCACGTGGAATCCGTCGAAACTCCACGAAGACTCCTCTGTCCTTCACTACATGGTCGGTGGCTCCCGAGTCTACAGTCCACAAAGGATTAGATTCAGTCAAGAAAACTGAGCTCGACACATAAGTAGAACTCACAAGGGTACTAAGGACATCTACCTTTTTGGGCTCGGCACAATTGCGAGCATAATGACCCTTCTTGCCACAGTTATAGCATTTCACTTTTGAAATGTTCTTCTTAAAGGGACGCTTTCCCTTTCCCTGTTGATTGGTCCTTGGTTTCTTTCCTGAGGGGCTCATTTCCTTGCTATTCCACTTCTTGAATCCACCTGGACGCTTACGCTTGAAGCGCGAAGCTCCATACGAGCTAGCACCAGCAAAATAGATATCAGTTTGCGGCTTTGCCGCCAGAAGGCGGTCCTCCTCCAGCTCGAGGTGGCGCAATGCATTCTCAAAATTCTTGATGTTCTCGTTGTGGGTCAAGTGGATTTTCATGTGTTCCCAACTTTGGGGCAATGAACGAATAATTGCCTGCACTTGCTGCTCATCAGTGAGTACATGGCCAGCATCTTTCAACTCACTGATCATATTGCCCATACGCCTCAGATGTTGCTTCATGTTCTGACCATGAGGCATTTTGTATGAGTCAAAGCGGATAGTGAGTTGCCTCAGTTTGGTGACCGACGTCTGACCAAATCTGACTTTCAGAGCATCCCACATGTCCTTGGCATTCTCAAAGCGACCAAACTCACGCATGATATCATTCTCCATGCTACTCAGCAATGTGATGCGAGCAAGTGAGTTCTTTCTTTTCCAGGCAGCAAATGCATCTTTATCTCTTTTATGTTGGGCAGTAGTCCCATCCTCAGGCTCTTCCATAACTTGGTTAAGAGTTTCAAGAGCTTCTTGCTCTTCCAGTACATATTGCACTTTCAAGTTCCATATTTCATAATTCTCACCATTCAGCTTCTCACCCTTATTCAGCTCAGCTACAATATTCTTAGATGCAGAAGCCATTGTATCTGAACATTATAGACATTTTTACACGAATTATTAAAGTCTATTTGAACGCAACAAATGCATCATATTTATACATTGTAATTGTATTAACATATAGTTTCATAAAAGACCATAGAATCAACAGTTCACTAAGTTCCCTGTCATCTTCTAAGAGTTCTAATCTGAGACTAGCATTAATACAATTATTCAACTGTGTTCGCAATAAAGTTACTAAAACTTATGAACACTCCCACTTAAAAAAAAAGGATTAACTAAACAAAAGCCAACAATGTTCAAAACAGAACATCAAATAACCACAGTATCTTCAAAGAACATCAATTCAAAAAAAAGACTGTCCAGACATCTATTGAAATAAAACTATCAAAGATAAGTTCAAATATAATCACGGGTTGTTTGCCTAATCTTCGTTCGTAAATTAACCCATGTACGTTCCAACGTACGAGGAAAGGAATCCTCAAGGTCTTTAGGAGGATCTTCAATCATATCAGGAACCCATATCGGTGCTTTCGGAAAACCTTTCAGAAAAGTCTTGTTATTACGCCAGGGCGCATTCTGCCTGCGCCAGGACCCATTCATGCTAAGCGACGATGTCTTTGTCGCCCCGACCCTTATGAACTCATTCAAGAAATGAAGCACGAACTCCTTGTAAGTGATGAAATCAAGCCAGATGCGATTCATCAATCCATGCCATTCCCCAGGCATAGTGTTCCTTAGTGCATAAAATGCACTTTCAGCGTTCACTTCTTGTCCTTTCCAAATGATCTCTTGGATCATGTCGTTGACCGTCTTCATATGAGTTATGATGTCACTATCATTATCCCATTGGTAATTAACCAATACTTCAATCTTCTCAGCAAGAGCTTGTTTTTGCTCACGTGTCTTTGGCCTTGAAGGTGTTCTTGCATTTCGCACCTTCCATTCATTCTTAGGCCCCGGCCTCGATGACATTGTTCCTGCAACGAATGCAGAACAAAGTGGATTACTAAAATCCGTCAATAATATAATAATTACGAACATATCGTAATCAAAGACACGTAAATCAAACATCATACAAGCTCCTATAGATTGACCAAAAAAAAAAATTAATTAATTTTTTTTGGTCAACGGTCAACGGTCAACGGTCGCGGGTCAACGGGTCAACGGGTCAACGGGTCAACGGTCTCGGGTCACGGTCAACGGTCAGCGGGTCATCGGGCTGCAAGGCCCTGAGCCGGATGCCCCGGGTTGGGCCTTGGCCCGCGTCGGATGCCCCGGGTTGGGCCTCGGCCCGCGCTGGGCAGGGGTGCCTGGTCCGCCGGGCTGGGCGCTGAAGCCCACTCGAGCTGCCTGGGGCTGAGGCCCAGTGAGCGCGTCCGCCGGGCTGGGCGCTGAAGCCCACTCGGGCTGGCGCCCTGCCTGGGGCTGAGGCCCAGTGCGCGCGGCTGTTGGGCCCAGGCCTGGCGCTGAGGCCCACTCGGGCTGGCGCCCTACGCACGTGGCCTGGGCTCGTACGGCGCGTGCCTGGCACGTGCGGCGCGTGCCTGGCACGTGCGGCGCGTGCCTGGCACGCGCCCCACGTCTTCCCAACCGACGAAATTTTTTTTTTTTTTTTTTTTTTTTTTTTGATAACCGTCGCCGCCGGCGTCCATTCGACGAGTAGCTTCCGGCCACCGCTGCGACTTCATCCGACCTCCGTTCAAGACCCATAATATATCAAAATTTTCGTATCGACGAGCACTTCGAATCTTATCAAAAAATTTTTTTTTTTTTTTTTTTTTAAAGGCACGAAAACCTGATGAACAGTAATTCCGAAGAAAAATTTTTTTTGGGCCGATTACATATTCGACGAAGAAATTCAATGCAAAGAGTCTCAAACAATCATGAATCAACAATCAGGCTTTGATACCAATGAAGGGAACAATTCACATAGAATCGTAGCGGAAAAACATGCCCAAGATAGTTGAGACACCGATCGAAGAACACGTCACAAAATCGGAGCGTACCTTATTGTTCACGGACTAAGAGTCGCCTTTGCAGTTTCGAGATTCCTCGCTCGTCGTGCGTCGAAGAATCGAGTAGAGAGAGAGACTGCGTTCGTTTCCTTATTTCTTGAAAACGACAGAGAGCGAAAAGAGAGAGGGAGTTAGAAAAGCGATCTGACGATATTCTCTTTTCTATTAGATATTTGAAACGTCATATCGTTTCAAAAAATAAGAATGATAACTGTCGTGCAGTTATCATTAAGGGGGTGGGTAATGGTTGCCTGCATGGGCGGCACACCATAAGCCCCTTGTTCCAACAGACGCCAATCACACTTGCCACGTCACCCAACCGAGCGTCTTTCATGGAGGTGACTTTTCTTTCGATGCATGTCTCACACACAGCCGCGCGTCGCCTCGCCGCGAACCCACCAAGCCTGCCGTTGAGTGCTCTGATTCCACGGAGAAACAAGTTTTTCGTGGCACCGCTACACTTTGATTTCATACTCACTGCCTTAGTCGCCTTTGAGTTCGAGATGTTAGAGATATTTAGCACTTACTATTGAATATTCTCCCATGTAGGAGATAATTACGATAGTTGTATTGATTATTTGCATCTCACAAGATTGCACGTATATGATTGTGCGTATCTTACTCGCGGCATGTCTTAAAATAGTTATTTAATAAAGCTTATAAATAGGTTGATGTATTCTTTATTGATGTATACATCGAAATATACACCGTTGAAAATTTAATATTGTGCGGAATCATGGTTTTTATATTGGTGTAGTTTGTGTTTCAAATGTGTGCAAGGGTATGTGTGTATTTTTATAGAGAATGGACAAGGTCGGATACTTTGAGGAATATAGGCAAGGTTTATGGGACAAAGGATAGTTTCACTAGTTTATGAAAATGGTAATACAAATATAGTTGATGGAGGAGTACAAAGATTTGGAGTTTATTCTCAACTCTCCACACATCCACATGAATGAGCATTGAGCCTAAGGACCCCACTGCCGTAGTAGATTACACTAGATACATCTAGACTTTTCTACAAATGTCTATTCCACAAATATCTTGTCCATGCTAGATATTTCTATATTTCACCAGCAAGTGCTCATCCTAGAAGTCTTTAGAAATTGGATCACAATTTCAACATACACAAATTCCAGTTTCGACACTTTCCATGAGATCTAGGACTCGATTGCTGATTACTGTGATCATTGAAGATTGAAATCTATGTCATTTTCAGATCCTTATATTCTTCCAATCTTTCATAATTGCAGAAAGACTGGAGAGAAGATGGCATTGTAAGCCCAATTAAGAATCAAGGCGGCTGTGGATCTTGCTGGAGTTTCAGGTTTTTCTTTCTTTTCTCTTCTTTTCTCTTAGACATAGATTCATGTCTGTCTCTCTCCCCAGTACATAACACACTCATTAGTTTCGCAACTCATTGAGATGTCATTATGCTAGAGTGCTAGTGACCTCTAATTTGAACTTTTGCAGCGCCACCGGAGCTCTCGAGGCTGCTTATCACCAAGCATTCGGGAAAGGAATCTCTCTGTCCGAGCAGCAGCTCGTGGACTGCGCGTCGGCTTTCGACAACTTTGGATGTAATGGTGGGTTGCCATCCCAAGCCTTCGAGTACATCAAGTACAACGGCGGCCTTGATATCGAGGAAGCATATCCTTACACTGCAAAGGACGGTCCCTGCAAATTCTCGGCCGGCGCTGTCGGTGTCCAAGTTCTCGACTCCGTTAACATCACCTTGGTAAGTTTTGAGGGCTATCTATAGAGTTAGCCAAAACAAAGGGAACAAAGAAAAGGGTCCGGAAATTGCATAACGATGGATTCGAATCGCCCGTATGTTCATATCTGCAATACATGGTGGATTCAGGGTGCTGAGGATGAACTAAAGCATGCAGTTGCCATGGTCCGGCCGGTGAGCGTGGCATTCCAGGTCGTGAGAAGCTTCCAGCTCTACAAGTCGGGTGTCTTCACCAGCGATACATGCGGTAGCACTTCCATGGTGAGCATTTCCTAACAAAATGGAAGGATTACTATCTCCACTCTCGATCGTGTCCGAAGGATCCCGGTGCGCAGGAATCATAAAGCCTTCTAAACATCGACAATCTCAACCGTGACGTTTACTTCGAGCATCTATCCTGTCAGGATGCATATAATCTGATGAAAACCGAATGTTCTGTACTAGGATGTGAACCATGCTGTTCTCGCCGTCGGGTATGGAGTCGAAGACGGTGTTCCGTACTGGCTCATCAAGAATTCCTGGGGAGAGAACTGGGGCGACAACGGGTACTTCAAGATGGAGATGGGGAAGAACATGTGTGGTAAGCTCCCTATCTCCAAACGGCGCCGGGATAACTATGCTTTCGAAATCCTCGCAGTCGTTTCAGTTCATGTCCATTCCTTCTGCGGTCGACTTTCTACTAAGTTACTCCGTCCCTGTCTATCCGCCTTGAATTGCAGGTGTCGCTACTTGTGCATCGTACCCTATCGTGGCCTAGATTGTTTCCGGAGAAACCGATGGACTCGTGCGCCGGGTGATCCAAGACATTGCTCCGCCTCGAGGCCGGGTGCTTTAATGTAGCTAGCATAGAAGGGTTTATGCTTTAGTGTACAAAAATAATCTTCGGGACAGTTGCAACTCCATGGTTACTGTTATGTCAACGAAGACCTTATCAATTCCTATCTATGTTTGTGTGGCATGAAACACTATCGTTGACAAGATTCACGCATTGCAGCCGAGGAAAATGTGGTTCTTCCGCAATCGCGACGGCATGGAATTGAAAGGGGAAAAATTTCACTCGAACCGGATGCTTTCGCTTATCTACTATCAGCCGCGATCGAATGCACGGTGTTGCACACACGCTCACGCTCGCCATGCGATGTTTAAATAGCCTAAGAGAGGTTGCACCTCTTCGATTGCACCCGAAGCGACGGTAGCCGACATCTTTCCATTCGCGGGGCGAATCACATGTGCAAAGATAAGAAAAAGGTTCATAGATCGATTAGCTGACATCCATATTGTTGGAAGCGCAGCAGAAGTCCGATACCTTCATCCGGGGAGATCGCCAAGAGAGAACCCAAGTCCGAGCCCGTCAACATATCCAGTTGGACTCACTTCACTCAAAGTCAAGAGGGAGCCCAAGTCCGAGCCCGTCAACATATTCAGTTGGACCCACCTTCACTCAAAAGCTTAGCGATCTTGAGGGATTTGTGAACAAATTGTGAAGGGTTAAGAAAAAGAAAAAGTAACTCTATCAGTGCTTCACAGTCAAAGACACAATTGGGCAACGCAAATTCGACCAATTCTCCACATAAGCACACGTGGAGCTTCTTGACTCTATGATTTATCGCGGCTAGAATCCAAGTATTGATGCGAAATCCATCAGAAACAGTATCGCAGACGAGGGTAACAGTCTCAGGGGAAAGTCGTGGAGTAACACTGCTCTGTCCACAAAGTCCAAGAAATGGTTCATCTTACCACCGACAAAGTCAAAGTTATAAGAGATAGACTTAGAGTCGCTCAGAGTCGGCAGAAGAGTTATTCCGATAGACGCCAAAGACCGTTGGGATATGAAATCGGCGAACATGTATTCTTGAAAGTGTCACCTATGAAAGGAATCACGAGATTTGGGGAAAAAGGGAAATTGAAACCGAGGTTTATAGGACCCTTTGAAATACTTGAAAGAGTAGGTGATCTAGCTTATAGATTGGCATTACCGCCAAAACTATCTCAGGTACATGATGTATTTCATGTATCGATGCTGAGAAAATACTATAAACCTGGTTTCTCCAACCTTTTCTTTTCCTTTTCGAGTTACTTTCTCAGGAATCTCAACAGTAACAGGAGTAATAGTTCTTAGAGGCATATCCAGTAGTTTCAAATCATCTTTGATCTACTAATGAGCTGTTTTGCAAGGAATCGGTCATGATATCTTTGATCTACTAATGAGCTGTTTTGCAAGGAATCGGCCAATATCATGAAGAGGAAACTAGAAATGTGCATGATGGAAAAACTGAAGATCTTTCTTGTTTACAAATCAAACAAGATCTTTCTTGTTTACAAATCAAACAAGTTGAGGCTGACATTGCAAGGCTGACATTGCATATTTCAAGAAATATACGTTGGAAATTTGGTAAAGAAGTTTGGGATGAAAATTTGCAAGAAATGTGATAGGCCAATTGCACCCTAACAATCTCCCCCTCACGTGTGAACTTCCCAACTTGAATCTCTATCAACGCCCATCTTGAATCTCTATCAACGCCCATCGGAAATTCAAGTATCACTCTACATCAAGATATCTCGGTAACGCCCATCGGTTAATTCAAGTATCATGTTAATTCTATCATTCTGCGCTCTGATACCATTAGGAGCGCACAGCAGAAGTCCAATACCTTCACTCGGGGAAATCCCTCTAGTCCAATACCTTCACTCGGGGAAATCTCCCCGCCAAGAGGGAGCCCAAGTCCGAGCCCAAGTCCGAGCCCGTCAACATATCCAGTTGGACCCACCTTTACTCAAAAGCTTAAGCCAATGAATTATGGGCCAACTTGGATATATTAACTGCTCCAAACCACATCAATTCTCCGATGTGGGACTTCTCTAACACAACTCACACGTGCATCCTAACACACATCCTCGTTCCTTGACATGCTAATTCGGAGTACATTGTATGTGCAAAAACAAATCCCCCCCCCCCCCCCCCCCCCCCCCAACCCTTTTTTTTGAGTCGAACATTACAGAAATTGCTAGGGCATAACATTGTACAAAGCCTGTGCGTAAATGTTCTTCATGGTAACTTCCCATGCAATGATAAGTCAAGCCGAAATGGCCCTGTTGGTGCCTGGAAACACCGAAAGCTCTCAAATTGCGATCTCCACGGTGCTCTTTCCATGCATTTATCATTTCCCATGAGATTCATCGATCGGGGTAAATTGCAGCTCCGGAGTAGAAAGAGAGACTCATGAAAGATGCCTCATTCTTTCAACAGATAATCATACAGAAGATTTTCCGATTTAATATCTTCATAGAGTGATCAATACACAATGTATGCAAACGTCGGGGATAATCATCTGAAATATCCTAAATCTATTATATGGCGGCCCCTTCGAGCCTAAACTTTTCAGTTTGGCCAATATAGTCCTTTCGCCCAATGTGGACCATTTTTGTAAAGGTAACAACATCAAGGTAGCAACCATTTTTGCTGACGTGAACGCCGGCCATCCTTCGTGGCACGGCTCTTAGGACGAACGGCGCTAATGTGGACCATTTTTGTAATTTTTTTTTTCCTACTTCCCTCTGCCGGTAGCCGGGGCCTCGGCGATGATCGGCGGAGGTTGCCGGCCACAAGCAAGGACATCACAGCCCTCGCCTAGGGCCGGGCACAGGGAGGGCATCACAGCCCTAGAGACCCAAAATCAAACCCAAAGAGCTCAGTCTTGAACAACCTCGAGTGAGCCTCGTTCCCTCCTTCCTTAACCGGCGACCCTTTCTCGATAAGTCCGAAAGTGTGGAGCTTCAAGGAAGATACTACGAGGGATGAATCTATCGCCGATAGAAGAGGGCTTGGATGGGGATGTCATGTTGGAGATAAGCCTGAAAAGATGAACTCGAAAACGCATCGAACCAAAGCGAAGTTTCGGACATCCCAGGCGGGAGATTGGTGCCGCTTTTCCTCGTTTTATCTCTGTCTCTCCGTTTATGGGTGTTCTTTGATTTTCAATCTCGTGCAAAACAGAACACGAAAGCTCTCTTACTCTTCTTGGCTCGCAGAGAGAGGGCTTTCCTCGTGTCTCTACGTGAGAAGGAAGATTAGCAACCATTGATTGATGGTGTGGTCGGCGACATCTGTCGGCCATTGCTGAGGCCCAGCGACTGACGAAGAGATGAAGGAAAAAGGAAAAAGAAATGAAAAGGAAAGGAAAACCAGAAAAACTACAGAATTAAAAAAAAAAAATGCAAAAATCGTCGGGTCAGCGCTGGTCATGCCATATAGAACGACAAGCGCTGTCTGGACCGCCACGTTAGCTATTTTCGATCAAAATTGATCGAAACGACTACATTCTCAAATTGTCAGAAGGTTTAGGACTAAATTGGCCAAATTGAAAAGTTCGTGGCTTTTTTTACCGCCGTAAAATTGATTTGGAAATTTTTTTAATAATTTTCCAGCGAATGCGGTCAACAATGGAATATAAATGTTGGATCCTTTCCTTTTTAGCTTTTGCTAAAAACACATGGCGGCACTTTTTTCACTCCTCTTTTGGCTAAGATACTCCTTTTTTGTGTGTGTTTTGACCATAATATCCCTTGTGTGGTCCACTACTCTACAAAAATGATCATTTTTTATTTAGTTAACTCTTCTTATTTTTTTGACAAAAAAAAAATCTTCTTATTTTGTTTCTTTTCTTTTTTGTCCTTGCGGGTCCTTCTTCCTTTGCACGCCTTTGACGTCTCGGTTCTAAGCTCTTGCAAATGTCTCTCTATTTTTTCTCTTGCAAGTCATTCTCTTCTTTCTACACATCCCTAACAGTGACGCCTTTGTGGCTAGAGGAGAGAGAGAAATGCAACTATTTCATTTAGTCTCTCTCCCTTTGTCGATTTTTATTTTATTTTTTGGAAAGACAAAAATAATTTCCTTTTAAGAGCAAAAATTGAAAAACACACTTTAAACCATTTAACTCCTGCAAAGAGAATTTAAATGGAGAATAAATGTGCTTCATGTGATTCAGCCACAAGTCGATGCAAATCTTTAAAAAAAAAAAAAAACAAAAGAAGAAGCTCCGGGTGTTTTTACAATTGCAATGTTACTTAATCTACTTCATTCTAAAATCTATGTTTTGCTGCATTTAGGAAATTCAAGCGGCAAAAAACTTCATAGTTCTCCTTTATTAAAGCATAAGAGACCTTGTTAAGAGAGGCTACTCCATTTAAGCTCTGCTCCAAAACTCAAATCCCAAGAAAAAATCAAGATAAATAGACTACTACTTAGCCTAAGACACTTGCTTGGCTGCAGCAATGACCCCCTCTGCAGTAATGCCAAATTCCAATAGCCTTAACTTTGCTTCCAACGATCTTCTCCCAACCAAAAGTCATTCCAGCTTCGATACTAATTATTGCTAATCCAGTAGTAAAGCAACACACTCTCCTTATACTCGGGAAATTGCTTGTCAAAAAGTTCCCAAGAAATCAAGGACACAACCCTCACAGCCTTACAGCGAGAACTGAGACGTCAAAAGGTGGAAAAAAAGAAAAAAAAAAAGGAAAGTGAGATCCGCAAGAAAAAAATAACAAAAGAAACAAAATAAAAAGAGTTAGACCAAATAAAAAACATGATCACTTTTTAGAATGACGAGTCACACAATGGATAATATGGTCAAAACACAAGAAAAAAGAGTGTTTTAGCCAAAAGAGGAGTGAAAACAGCGCGACCCAAAACATAACTCAAAAATCGATTGCATGTCTCAACCTTACTACAATTTCTCTTTCTTCGTATATTAATGGGACGCGAAGAAGAAAACATTGCATGCTTCAGGAGCTCCATGTCAATCACGCTCAGCTCCACTCATTCACAGTCACATGTTCAGGTGAGGTCCACTTTTGATATCTTCTCTCATTTACTCCCTCTCCCCCGTTCTTCACTCTCTTCTCTCACTCTTTTCTTTGGCTTTCTCACCGGACGTGAACGAGCCATGCTTCTTTGGCTTTCTCACCGGACCTGAACGAGCCATGCTTGAGTGCATGAGTGACGCTGACTCTCAGTGCATGGCGATCGTCCATGAACGATATTGAATATGTATCAAAAGTTCAAGAACACCATTAAATATTTTCATATAATTCATGAACCAAATTGAATTTATACCAAAACTTCATGAACCATATTGAACAAATTAAAAGTTCAAGGACGATATTATCCATTGAGTTAAAGTTTGGGGACCATTACGTTTGTGTGGCATGAAATACTATCGTTACAAGAATAATGCGTTGCAGCATGATTCTTCCGCGATTGAGACAACACAGAATGAAGAGGGAAAAGTTCACTTGAATCGAAAGCTTTCGTTTATCTACTAGTAGTGATTAAATCCAGAGTGTTTTGCACATGCTAACACTCACCATGGCATCTTTTCCCAGTACAAAAATATTCTACTATATTAGGACTTTCCCTTCCTCTAACTAGTCTGCTCTACTCTCATCCAGCAAACACTCACCATGGCCATTGGCCATGTTTGAATAGCCTAGTAGAGGTAATACTATCTTTGATTGCACCAGAAGCGACAGTTGCCGCATCTTTATTCGCATTGCAAGCTACATATGTAAAGATAAGCATAAGTTCAGGGTCAATGCGAAAGTCCACAGTTCGATTAGCTGACAATCATATCCTTACAGAAATTGACTTTGGCATAAGATTGTCCAAAGTCCGTACCAATAAATTGTTCTTCATGTCATGGTATCTTCCCATTCAATGATATGTTAGGCTGTAATGGTCCTGTTGGTTGGTGCCTGGAAATGAAACCTTGAAAGCTCTCAAATTGTGATCTTCACAGTTCTCTTTTCATCGGTTAGTCATCTTCCACGAGATCGATCAATCAGAATAAATTACAGCTCGGAAAGAGAAAGAGAGAGAGACCCTTGAAATATGCCTCATTCTTTCACCCAGGAAAAAGAATTATACCAGAAATTTCCGATTTAAAATCCTCATGGAATGATATAAAATGTAATCAACAAACGAATATGAATTGTTGGATCCTTTCCCTTTAGCTTACGATGAAACATAACCCGAAAATGGATCCCTTCTCTCAACCCTGATAAAATTTATCTTTCTTCGGACATTAATGGGACACTGACAAATTATTTCGGACGAGCAAAGAAAGCGAATATTTACATTTAAAATGTGCAGAGGATCGAAGGATCTGGAAAGCTAATGACCCATTATGGCCTTGCAATAGCAGACGCATTTTTCCTTAGGGCATTGTTCATTCCTGATGATCTCACTCTTAGTCATGCATAACCCGAAGACTTCGGCTTCGATGCTAGAAGTCTCCATTGTGGAATTATGATCCATGGGGACACATCTAGGTTAGCTATCAAAATCTCTCTACTATACACAAAACAAATGTCTCCAGCTCTCTGCATAATTGAGCTGTGATGCCAGGTATTAACTCACCGAGTCCTGATGTTGCCATACTGGATATGCATAAGCTCTTCACAACATCAAAAGACTTCTCATGCCCCAGGATAGATTGAGCTACCACCCAGCCTGAGAACCAACAGAGGTGAAAACAAAGTTGGTAAGCACGTCCACTCTAAAAACTGATGGACATTATTATGAAAATTCTACTATGCATTTCATTCTTCATAAAAAAAACCAAGACAAGTGTGCAATCATCAATGCAATAAGAATAGACATTTTTTTCCAGATAAAGAAAAACATCAGCACCTTAATACTGATAAACATCCCCAAAAAGAAAAAGAGAAAAAATTACTCTCCAAGCTCAGTCAGCAGTTCCTATTGAATCAGCCATACTATCAAAATGAATATGATCATTAACCCACCAGAAACGAATCGGAAGGTGATGGCACCAGTTGCTTATTGCCAATTTATGTGAAGACTTGGGTAAGATCAACGATGTCATGGAGCAACTGACTGTTGAATGCCAAGTAAAAGAGAAATCATATTTACATTGCAATGAGGTCGGCTCAACCAAGCAAGGACTGAGATCTTGTGCACCATGATTTTAAGAGCATGGAAAGTAAAACTAAATACACGTGTCCAAACCATCATTCAGGACAGCCCATGATTGGATGCAAGCATGTCAGACAGTAGCATCCAGTGTCATGCATCCGTTAATGCAAGTAAGAAACCGCAATATTCTCTAACTGTAGCACCAGCAAAGAAGAACAATCATGATGACAACAACGAGAATGATGAACATTCGGTAGCTTTTGCACATAGAACATCAAGAATTATTATATTACAAATACAAAGTAACAAGTCGGCCAGATTACTTACAGCTTCATAACTGACTCATGCAAGAAGCTACACACCCGCGAGGATGTATGATGGTGGAAGGACATCACTCAATCACTCGAGCTGCAAAAACCAAAGCCCAGCACATGGCAACCTTCCATCAAACAGCCACAACAATGTCTGTATCCATTGTAGCAGGAATAGCCCTATTCAAAGAGGAGAGACCCAAATTCAGGCCCTCCAAGGCAGTTCGCCTTATGTGAAAGGCTTCATTGGCCATCCCAGCCTTTAGAAGGCAAGAGACAAAAGAATTAACGGTGATGCTGTCAGGAGCACAACCAACCGACAGCATCTTATTGTAGATTCTCATTGCTTCCATCATTCTCCCCTTCATACAATGCCCAATGATGAGAATTGTAAATGTCAATTTATCAGGTCTGCAACCCTTCTCCTCCATCTCCGCCAATATCATGTTTGCCTCATCTACATTACCCGCTTTGCAGAACCCATCCATTACTGGATTGTAAATAAATGGTTTAGGGACAATATTCGTCCACCTCAACTGTCTTAAATATTCACGAGCATCGTTCAACCTATTATCCTTACATAATCCATTGATAAGTATTGAAAAGGTATAAGCATTGGGTGACATGTTCCTAGCAGACATCAGCTGCCAAAGCTCCAAGCCCTGCTTCACCTGCCCCGCTCGACAATGCCCATCAATTAAGGAAGTAAAGGTAACAACATCAGGGTAGCAACCAACAGAGAGCATCTTGTCATACATGGAAAGGGCAGAGCTCATGTTTCCAGCCTTACCAAAGCCATCGATTAGGACATTAAAAGTAACCGTACTAGGTCTAATGCCAGAAGTGTTCATCTCTTCGAACAGAAGGGATGCTTCCTCCATTCTACCCAACTTGCAACAACCGGATATAACTGACGTGTACGTCACAACATCTGGCGAGATGTCACACCTTGATTGGAGTTCCTTCAATAAATGGTGCCCCCTATCTATCTCATTGACCCTACATAATCCATTTATTAGTGTGTTAAAAGTAACTATATCTGGAGAGCAACCAAAATTCTCCATATCATTGAAAAGTTCAAACGCCTTGTCGATATCTCTTACTCTGCATAAACCTCTGATTAAAATATTCAAAGTCCAAGTATCAGGACTGGCGTGCAATAGCAAATGCTCCTCAAACAAGGACATTGCCTGGTGCACCTGATTCCTATTGACCAACAAGTTCAACATTGTATTACAGATGTGGGGACTCAGCTTTATCTCGCTGCCTTGAACCTTCGCAATTATATGCTTCACACCATCAATTTTACCCGCTTCCAAGAATGACAATAACAAAAAACCAAAACTTGCACTGTCGATTGAATGCCCATCACTCCTCATGCAATCAAAAACTGCCCTTGCCGAATCATGAAGACCAGCTCGACATAATATTCTCATGAGCATATCATAAGTCACAGCCCAATGAACAACACCCACGTCGACCCTACTGAACTCAAAGAACCCAAATCCCAATTTTGGATCCCCCAGCCGCCGAGTGACCTCGAATGCGATCGAGGGCGTCAAGTGCTGCCGCAAGTAACCCAAGCAAGCAGCCACACCACGCGAATGCACAAACACAGAGCACGCAACTTTGACAAACCAAGCCTCGGTTTTATCGATTACCTCTCCATCACACCCGGGCAATGCGCGAGATCCTCCTTGAACTTGAGTGTGGAAGTAACTTGCGGCAACACCGGAGGCTCGAACCCTAGGACGGCGAGTAATGAGGGATAAGAGGGTCATCACCAACCCATTGCCATCACCCGAACCAGCTCCACATCCAATAGCTTCAGCCTTATTGCCCTTTTCGACAAAAAATCTGAACTTCACGATAGTTCGATCGGATTCTGAGCTGGGTTTTTGCTGGGACTCTCTGCCCTTCATGGAGAAGTAGCGAAAAACAGTTCTGGTCGCATCAGCAAACCGAATCAGAAGCCCAAACAGTACTTGGCATTAGGAAATAAGAATCGAAGATCTATCGAGACGAACTGGGTGGGTGAAAAATCCAGTCCAGGACGATGATGCAAGGATTGGAGTTGTCTCTTTGGAGGAATCGTGGGCAATTTGGGCATCTGTCGGAGGATTTTGAAAGGAGTTGCCCGTCTCTTTGTTTAGGGTTTTGTGAGGTTACTCCGAAGGGAACGTCACCGAGCTGTGAGATTAGATGGAAACACGGCATGACGGGCCGACAGATTGGACACAGTTCTCTTGGACCTCGGCCCAGGAAGATCGGTAAGTTTTGTTACATGACAGTGACAAATAGCAGTCCCTTCTATATGAGGTTTTTTTTCCATATTTCCTTTTTCGGGGTGTAGTCACATATTCAAATTTCACAAATCACACATTAATTATTTTGAATCAAAATTACGTGTATAGAACAAAAGCCTCAAATTAACTAGTTCATATAGTAGACTGAGTTATGACTATTTTCATATTTATCGGGAAAATTTTCAAATAATGATTTGAATTGCCCTCATTTTCCCAAAAAAGAGCCAAAAAATGGACATCATTTCAATTAAAGATCTAAAATGGTCATGCTAATTTTAAATAAGGGTCTGACCTAAGGATCCGGTACCTCCGCACGGCCTTCTCATGAAACACTCTCATCCGAACTCACTTTGTCGCACAGCCTTCATGTCTTGCAATGCTAGTAGGCCTTTGAAATCCTTGGACGAAGGAGAATATGAACAAGAAGAATATGCCGCTCTTCCAAGTTTATCTTGCTAGATGGACAAAGAAAGAAGATGGATACGGAAGAAGTGAAAGAGAGAAAATATTTTTGGACGAAAATGCCTTCTGGCCGATCGAAAGATTTGGCCGGACGGTGAGGTCATACGCTTATCTAAGACTGACATTGTCACTTCACGCTCTTATTTAGAAAATTGCCCTTATTTGCAATTTTCCCTATTTATCGAGTTTGGCTTCGAAATTTCGTATTCTTCATCCCTTATAAACAAAAACTCCATCTCCAGTGAAAGTAATTTTCTATTTGCTCTTCAAAATTAAAAATTTTACCTTAGTTTCAGGATGCGAACTTATGTGTCAACACTTATATATGATGCTAATGTGAAAGGTCTAAATGGTTCGTATTAACATGAGATAAAAGCGTATGATTCATTTGAAGCGAATTTTGCTTTACATTTTCCTAATTTTTTCAGATATTACAGCAAACGGATTTTGAGTTTCTTTTAATCTTAAATCCCCGAAACTTTCACGAAATCTAAATATAAACGTCCACATTTGCATATTAATTTTTTTTTTATTGGTTTGGAACATTTGAGTAATTATTACGTTTTCGACAAACTCACCCAACGTAAAACGTGAAAATCAGTACCGTCCGAGAATTAAGCGGAAAATTCAGAACGGCGAAATTACAGAATTACCCACCCCCCGCGTAACGCTGCCCGGGCACGACGAGCTCTCGCCCGGCGAGTAAACCTCTCTGCTTTCTCGTTGCTCGATCGAATCTCCGCAAGCGCGCCCGGATCGTATGGATTTCTAGGTTTTCCAGATTCTTACGACCACCATTTTCAGCCCGGCGGCGAAACGCTCGAGATGTGTGTCGTCGACGCATCCCATGTTGCCCGACTCCATCGCCGGAGGAAGAACGCCTGGTGAGTATCGCTAGTTTCTCGCGGTGGGTCTGTTCATGATCGCGCTTGTGAAGATCTCACCGTACGTACTGTAACTTCGTTGCGACCTCTGCGTGGGTTTTTGTGATGGAGCTCGCTCGCTTCTTGTTTCTGCTGTATCTGTCAAAATGTTGTCTCCGTTGGGGGGAAAAAGAAAGCTTCTAAAGCCCGAGCTTGTCGCTAATCACAGGGTTCGCTCCTCGCTGATTAGCGACAGGCTGGGAGCAACTTCCTGCTACATGTCCCAAGTGAAGTGATTTCTCTTTCCATGTTAGCTTTGAAATCGATGATATGGTCATGTATTCGGTTTACGTCCATAATTTGGTTCAAGATTAAAATGCTGGGGAAGTCGTTTGAGGGTCAATCTGTATTTGATCCACCTACTTGAATCGTTCATTGCCTTGCGGTTTCCATGTCACACTCAAGCACATGTCATTTCTGACTCTTTTCTGTCACCTACGTTGTTGTAAAATCCATTGGAAGTGAAGAAACCGTGCTCTGCTTTCCTTCATGGAGTATATTTCTGCAGGCAGAATATGGAAGGTTTGTTGAAGAATAGATGGACATGTCATTCAAAAAGGAGTAAGAAAAAAAAAATATATACAATTCTTAATGACGTAAGCGGGGGCGGAACTTTGTTCTATTAATGTCATTATCAAAAGATGCATACTTCATCCTTTCAAGGGGTTTCATTCATTTTGTTATTAGGAATAGCAGTCTTCTCCTTCATTAATAGTTTCCCCCTAGCTTTGGATCCGAAGATGCTACCTTGTATGCGTATTTGAATGAATTAGTGACACGTTGGTACGTTAGCATTTTCCTATTCTGTTTGCGATGAAAATTCTGCGTTACCAATTATAACGGAAGCTACTCCTCTCTGACTGTTTCCTCTTTTCTACTCTTAGTTTACAGAATGGCAGTTGTTAATCTCGTCTTTCCTTTATTTGGCCAAAAGTTGTTAATTTCTTTGAATCATGCACTGGTGTCGATTTAGTGAATGCCGGATGATAGGGTGGAAATTCTTTTCAAATTGATCGATTAAGTTTCTTTTATTTTAATCTGGAAGAGATACTTTTGTAGTTTCCTACAATAGCGGGATTCTGAATGCTGACAAATGATGAATCCCGCCATGTCCTTATCATATCTAGTATATTACTTATGTATTAACTGCTGCTTTCATTACCAAGAACAGCTCAGATGTTGCATCAGCCAAAAAAAGCGTTATATCTTTAACGGCCAAGCTCATATTACTCGATGCCGACAAAAGTGAACTTTTGTTATCTCTTGTTCCCATTTTGAATGCTGTTAACAATCCGTTTCCTTCCTATTTCTGATAAATTTTTGTTTTCTTTCAGTATTTGCAGGATGGCGGCATGTGCAAGTGCTAGTCCAACATTAATTAGTAACGATAAGCTAGAGACGAAGGCATGATACTCAACCAATGATTGAGAAAAGGAGATGCCCATGCTCCTGGTTTATCAAGCAAATGGGCATAGTCATGCCAAAATCCTATGGATGACAGCCACTTAGCATGCTTCTGACGCTCCACTTTCAATCTCATGCCATGTTTCGACTCAACAGTGAACTTGCTCACTGACAGGGTACCTTTTCCGGTAGCTCCGCGCCCTAGCAACTTTGGATAAACAGGATACATTCTCGAACATATCAGCCGTGGCTCAACTATCGAATCGAACTTCATCTTGATATCTCCAGAGATTCTCCTCCTGCAGTAGGGCTGTATGAGTTTTTTGGCTTGCATGTCCTCTATGGAAGCTCAGGTTCTGCTATACATTTCCTTCTGCATTTTGAATGTTGACGTTCTAAAACCTATTGGTGCTTAAACATGGAAATTGTTAAAGTCATGTATCAAGCTAATTTTGTATGTACACTGATGGAAAGCAAAATTCATCTCAGAACGACATGTGAATTGAAAAGCTACATGCCGTAGAAATTCAAAGTGGAACGAAATGAATCTATAGATGTCGATGCTGGAGAGGACGCCAAATTAGCTGTTCTATGATAAGATTAGATGCATGATAAAAGTACGTGTAAGACTTCTTTTAAGCTGGTTTATGCTAGCATATGTTAGAACAGATGATGATACAGTGTGAAAGCATGACAAGCAGAACATGAAGTATTCAGATGTCGAGATTCGAAGAAAATTGTGTGAGAGTTGTAGGAGAGATCGCGGTCAATGAGATGACATTTGAAGTACTAGAAGGCTGTAATGTAGTTCCCCATCTATTACTTCCTTTTCATTATATATTTCCTTCATATTGGCAGTAACTCATAAAGTCATTTTTTTTTTACCTATAGAACTGATCAAGCCAAGCCAAGGAGACATTCTGTCTAGTTCCTTTATTAGAGGCCTAGAACAGCCAGAAATTTCTGGTTCTGGCTATGTGAGAGACCCAAAGAAAATCCTGATAGCGATTAAATGTATATGTCTATATTCAAAGGATGGCAAAGACAGTAAGGTTTGCACTGAAAATTTTCTTAGATATTGCGGGGGCCAGAGAGAGCTCTTGATGGTGAAAACCGCTGTACTTAAATTTTTGGGACTGATAATGGCAGAAGAGGCTGTTCTGACATATATTGTGCAGGGCGAGCAAGGATCATAAATATGAAGGTTAATAGCAACATTCTGGAGCGTGTCCATATCAGTTCAGTTTGATAACTTGGTTCCCTTCTTTGTTCACCTTTCAATCGCAAGAATGATGCATCGAACTATTGAAACCTCTCTTTCTCTGACATAGCATATGTGGCATTACTGCCAAAACTTCAAATGTTCCGGTGGAAATTTTGTTAGCACTGGTGAGCAAGGACCAGAAATATAACAGAGGTGAAAGCCGGCTTGGCATGCTTATAGTGAATCAAAAGGTTGGAACTATGTCCCGAAGTAAGGTTCTGCATGAGATACTTGTATAGCTTTAGTTTACCGCTGTGATGAAATGATGGAGCAAATTTTTTATGAAAAAGTCATTTCGACTTTACAGTGGGTCTCACAGAATATGGACTAGACTGTGATGGTTTTTCCATCATGCTTAGTTTGTAGTAGATGTCTTGCGGGTACTTTTAGCACCTATGACTTTGTTATTATAATGTCTGAGGTTATGATTCTTTTGCATGAACCTATGTAAAAGTTCATGGATTTCCTCGAACCATTTTGGACTTCATTGTTTTCATGCAATAAGACTGCATACTGATGTATTTCTTTGTGGTCCAGTTCCTACACAAGAATATATGATTATTACTGGTCCAGTTACATAAGGAGGTCAGGAGCAAGGGCAGCTCTAGCAGCTTCATACTGAACAGTTAATACCGCCATGTTCCTCCTTTTCATAGCTACGCGGAGCTTGATGATCGATGTTATAGTTTGGTGACGGGAGTTGCCCCGAGAGCTGAGTGCTTATTTCAGAGCAGCGAGTGGGTCTTGAACTGATCGGCTGCTGGGATGGTGTGTGTCATATGTGGATTCTCAAATTGAGGCTGTGGCCGCCTTTTCGGAAGATTCTGTTAGAATTTGATTCACATTGAGAGGATGAGCAGGATGACATGGGCCTCCATACCTGAAGTGGCGATTCCTCCTATAAATATGTCGCATTTTTCAGGTAGATTATGGGTGCTAGGATGTTTCATCGTGCGGGATGACTTTGTAATTGTTCTGCGTGACCGACTCTTTGTGTTCTTTACTTCATCTATGTTCATCTTATGTGAAAAAAGCCGACTCCATGGAAAAATAGACTTGTCATTAGTTTCACACGTCAAGGTTGCAGAAATGGCCTTCTCTCTACTCAGCTTGTAGTAACTTTCCTCTAGGACTCTCAACTTCACTGGCGGGACAAGCTTAAGGTCCTCTCAAGGAAATTAAGTAAACTGGAGGGTGAATTTGCCCGCGAAATCTAGTGATACTCGCGGAACTCAAACCCCAACCAGTTTATGCAAGAGATCATGCATATCCCCCCAACCAAGAACGCATACGAAGTGGGTGCGGCTTATGAAGAAATCCGAGTAGGCTCATCTAGGCCGATCGAGCGATATATGCATCTGCAGTGGACACGACCAAGCCGAGCATGAACAGGATAAGATTTCGGGTTCGCGGCCTCGGGATACCGTCGCCCTAAAACTAAAACGGCAACGAGACTCTCATTTGCCAGACGAATCGCACGTCGATAACCCCCCGACACTTGTGAGATTTACTCGCTGCCATCTTTGACACGATCTGGAAAAGGAAATTTTTTTAAGCAACTCCAACTATATAGTGCCTGTGTGAGAAAACGAGGGTGTGGCCTTATCACTTTGATCCTAAAGCGTTACCATATTCAGTTCCGTATCGCTCTCGTTTTGGATTTGTCCTCACTCGAGAGAGACCCAATGTGTCCGTTCAAGGTTCGATTCAAACGACATTAATCACATCACTCTGCAACCTTTAACCCCAGATAAGGGCCTGCAAATGTGAAGCATGCCGGGTTTCCTCTGTAAAAAAGCAAAGTGCTTTTGGTTTCTCTTTAAACTCGCCATAACCTCCTAGAACACATTTCACGATCTCCTTCTGAGAAAAACTCTGGTTTTCTTTTTTTCTTGTTTTTGCTGTCGTTCTTGTTTCTGTTTCACTGTCTGATCAGGAGTCAGCACTAGCTGCTAGCCCCTGGAGATGTCTTCTCTTTGAGTGCGGTATGTGAAGAGTCTTCTTCCCTCTCTGCTCCTTAAATTTCTTGTTTTTCTCGGACTGATCTGTGCGCCAACCGATGCAAAAAACCGAGGATCAAGAACATCATAATGGGCTCTGTTTTCGAGAGAGACCCAGATAAACTTGTAGGGTTCTTCACCCTCTTCGCGTCACTTCGAGTTCAACTGAATTTCAGTGGACTCGAGTCCTGATTTCGTCTCTGTTTCTTGAAGAAGAAGAAACTGGCTTTCCCATGACGACGATGGATGATTTTCTTGCAGGATTTCAGTGCCTTAACCGAGTCCGTACCACCACATATATATACGTACGCACCCCACTGACAAGAAATGGAGTGGCCGCCGGAAGGGGAAAACGCCAAGGCTTATCACATCCCACATCAACACTACACGCTCTTCCACACCATCGACCGCGCCCTCTACACGATCCTCGCCATCCACCTCTGCCGCGACCCGTCCGAGTCCCTCCAAGTCGTCGCCCTCCTCCTCTGGCTCGAGCGCAACGGCTTCCCCCGTGCCGTCAAGAACGCCCTCTCGCTTCCCAGGATGCTCGTCGGAGACCTCGCCGACGAGGCCATGGCCTGCCTCAACTTCATCTTCAACCAAGGCGAGTCCTCCTCGGACAGCGGCGCCGATGTCCCCCTCATGCGGGGCATCATAGGCCGGCGCATCTCCGCGCGGTTCCTCCGCGAGAACCGGGACGATGCCCGCCGAGTGATCTCGAAAATCATCGACACCGTGTGCGTTAGGGCTCTGAACGACATAATGCAGAAGGCCTTCGCGATAAGGAGCCCGTCCCTGTCGATGTCCCCGGTCCGCCTCCCAGATCGTCCTGCATTTCCAGGGATGCGGCCGCACAGGAACGCTAACGCGAACGACCACGTCGTGATCAACCGGCACGTCCCCGTCGGCCATCAGAACCGAAGATACCGGTTCGGGAGAGAGGAGGCCGAGGCCGAGGCCGTGCCCGTGCCCGTGCCAGTGCCAGTGCCGCCCGACGACCGGACATTATTCGTGACCTTCTCGAAGGGGTACCCGGTGCACGAGTGGGAGGTGATGGAGTTCCTGACGACAGTGTTCGGGGACTGCGTGGAGGCGCTGCTCATGCAGGAAGTGCAGGCGGGTGAGCAGCCGCTGTTCGCCCGGGTCGTGTTCCGGTCGGCCTCGACGATCGATCAGGTGCTCGACGCCTCCGGCAAGGCCAAGTTCATCATCAACGGCAAGCATGTCTGGGCCCGAAAGTTCGTGCCGAAACGCAACCGCAGTCACAGAGCGGTTCATCAACCTCCTCCTCCGCAGCCTTACAACTTGCCGCCTTATTTCCCATTACTGTGACGGCTGAGACGGTTCGCGTACGAGTGCAAGTTCGTGGAACTATAATAATAATCTTGCACCGTTCACATAAATTTATAATCTTTTTTTAACATATGGTTTTAGTTTGGAAGATCTAAATAACCCTTAGGTTTGATAGAATCTGTTGCGTGATCTGAGTTTTAAAAGTAATTTAGCATGGCAATGTCGGTGAAAAATTCACGAAGAAGTCGTGTGGATGAACCCGAATGAAGTAACGTTAGGATACACTAAAATCGATATATAAAATCTACATATCACGCGATGCGATAAAATCTAATAGACATTTTAATAGGCCGGGTATCATACGGTTATTTGTTTTGCGACATCACTTAATATGTCAATTTTGTTAACCGGGCATCATGTTTCGAGCATTGCTTACTTCAAAAGAACATCGATTAAAAGACAATTTTTTTTACCTTAAGAGGAACTAAGGTTGTATTAATTATCTTACTTAAACTTGTCGAGTAATATAATTAATTTCAATGGAGCGTTGAAATAAACGGGACCTTGGTCAAGCACCCAAATAGGGAATTTTCAAGTCATTAATGAAAAGGTTTCATTAAGGATTAGTATATCTAGCATTGCTTTCTCACTATTTTGGTTTTGTTTTATTAAGCCGGCGTCGACAAAAACCATGCTATTATATTTAGTCCCGGCCGTACAATTTACCGACACCTCCAAGTTTTTGTTGTCGAAATTCGGACTCAATAAGAACAGTAATCAATTTTAGCTCGAATGGTTCGCAGAGAAACCCTACCTTCGCCGAGGATGCCCTTTGTTTTTTCAACTAGACAATAGAAAGTTTATAGGACATTAGATTATTGAGTAATCGGATTTGGATTAATGTCATTATTGAGTAATCGGATATTATCTTCAAGACTTGTTTCTTATAAAGGGCAACAACAACAAAATGTAGGTCCCGGTTGCTTTGCATGAATTCATGCATTTTTGCCACGTGGCAGCGGTCGCTCCATTGCCGGTGCGTTTAACCATATCGTCACCTTTTACCTTAGGGCTATTTTTGTTTTCATCGACTTTAATTACATATGGCCATATTCTTATTTAATTAAGCAAGAAATTTATAATAGTATTAAATGGATTTAGTCAACTCTCTTACTCCCTTGCTCACGAGCAATTCACTCCCGGGAAAAAGTTGACTAATATTATACTTAAACATGTCACCATGGTGTAGGAAAACAAACACAGGTCACAATCCCCCGGGAAAATTATATTGCCCTTGCTGTTTGTAATTTCTGTAATGACATGATGAACCAAACTATCTACGAAAAAGTCATAATCCGTGATGATTTTTGCAACATAATACTGTGCCCAACCCCAGATTATCTCTTCCAACTTTTGGTCTGCATATACAGGCTCTGTTTGTTTCGTAGAAAAATAACATATATATTCGACGTTTGAATCGTTTAGGATAAGTTAACGTAAAAAAAAAATTCATGGTCAACAAAAAACCTATGCTAAACTTGGGATATTATCTCCTCTTGTGATAATCGAATATCGTTTTCCAAAGTACGACTAGGTAACAGCGTTTGAACCAAATACCTTGACACTTGGGCACGAGAACCCCAACGCCTGTGTCCGGGTCCCTAGCGACCATGCCCAGGTACTTGGTTCCGAGGCCCGGGTCAATCAAGGCAAGGACTGGTTCTTGGCGGTCGGGCCTAAGCCCACAAAGGCTGGGCTGAGTCCCTTAAGACTCGGCTTAAGAACCAGGTTCTCTTACCCGGGTCCCTGGTGGCCATGCCCGAGTGCTTAACTCTTGTACCTAAGTCACCAGCGCCCGAGCTCGGGTCCATCAAGACCGGACGCAGTCCATAGAGGTCAGACTCTCGACCCTGATGCCCGTACTCAAATCCTCGGCAGCCATGCCCAAGTTACTAGCGCCCACCCCCACACCGCAGAGGCTGAAACCGGGTCCTTGACGACCATGCCCAGATACTTGACTCCCGTGCCCAAGTCACTGGTGTCGGACTCGAGTCCATCGAGGTTGGGCTCGGTTCTTCTGCAGCCAAACCCAAGTCCCTCGAGGCCAATTCCAAGCCCCTGGTGCCCATGCCCAGTTTCCCAACAACTGGGCGCGGGTACCGGCCTCCCATGCCCAAGTCATCGAATCCCAAGCCCGGTTCTCTCGAGGCCAGTCCCAAGACCTTGGTGCCTGTTCCCAGAATTCTAGTGCTTGTGCCCAGGTACCTAGCTTTTACGTCCAAGTCAGAGCTTGGGTCCATAGAGGCCAAGCCGCTAGTGCTTGTGCCAGGATCCTCGGCTGTCCTGCTCGAGTACGCGACTCCCTTGCCCCACTGACCGACGGCTGGGCCCAAGACCCTAGTGCTCATGCTGGCTTCTTGGCGGTCATGCATGGGGTACTCGGCTTCCAAGCCCGAAACACCGGTGACCGGGTCAATGTCCTAAAGGCCGGGCCTGAGACCTTAGTGCACGTGCTTAAGTCCTTGGCCACCATCCGTGCCTATGATCGGTGTTCAAGCGGTCATGCCTAGGTACCAACTCCTACATCCAAGTTAGGACCGGTCCTTGGCGGCCATGCTTGGGTACTTGGCTCCAGAGCTCAAGTCACTGGCATTAGGCCCCAATTCCTCGGCGGTCGGGCTCGAGTCTCTTGAGGCCGGGCCTAAGAACCAAGTGCCCGTTCCAGGTCCAGTGGTCTTATTCGGAGACCCACCTCCCACGCCCAAGTCATCAGCGCGTGGTTCAAGAACCATCAAGGCCTGGCGCGGGTCCCCAGCACCCGTGCCAGGGTTCCAAGAGGCTGGGCCAGATAAACCTGGCTCCTACTATCATGACCACGGCGGCGTATCTCATTTATCACATAAATAGTGCATGTTTGTTTTCCTAGGAAAACAAAATGAAGTTTTCCTTGTCAAACAATGGAAAATTACTTTCAACTCATTTTCAGATTTCACTCAAATACCGAAAAATATTACTATTTTTCTGGAAAATGACTTCTTGAAAATTTATTTTCAGAAATGTCAAATTTTTCGCGAAATAAATAGAGCTTAAAAATGTATTTCTTTGTGGTCCTGCACAAGAATATGCGATTTTTCTTAGTCCAGTTAATAATGCCATCTTCCTCCTTTTCGTAGCCGCGGGAGGGAAGATTCTGTAATTCTTTCAGTGATGGACTTTTTACATTCTCTTCTCTTCATCCATGTTCATTTTATGCTGATAAACCCAAGTCGCCCACTCGACACTCAGTTTGCAGTGACTCTCCTTCTCCTTTAGGACTCTCAACTTCACTGGTGGGATAACTTGAGATCCTCCCATGGATATTAAGTAAACCGGAAGGTGATGATTTGGCCAAGAAATTAAAGGCTTTCGGCATGGCGAAACACAAATTAGACTCGCAGAGCTCAAACCACAACCAGTTTACCCAAAAACCGAAAAAAGGGTTGCTGCTTATGAAGAAATCTGGGTAGGTTCGTTTACTCCCATTGGTTGATGTATCCGTTTGAAACTGGACGCAACAATCCAAGCTGATTAGGAATAGGATAAGGTTTCGGGTTGGCGGCCTCGGATACCGTCCGCCGAGACCGGCAATGAAACCCTCGTTTGCCAGACGAATCGCGCATTAACTGCCCTCGCTTGCTCATTCGTTCGACGCTGAAATTTCCTTACTGCCGTCTTTGACATGAACTGGAAGGAGAAGTTTTCAAGTAATTCCAAGTATGGAGTGCCTGTGTGAGAAAACGAGGGTGGCCTCACCGATCTAAGCATTTACTAGACCCGTCAAACGGGTGGGTTGGGTCGGGCTTAGATCGGGTTATAAATGGTCCGATCCAAATTGACCCATTAACCCGTTTATGACTCATTTATACGTAGTGCAAATTTCTTGACTCATACCCGACCTATATTACTAAAACACTTCTATATTTAATCCAATCTAAGAAAAATTACTTCTTATAAATTTTTGAAAAAATTATATTACTAAATCATTGTGGAAAATTTTTTATTTTTTATAATTTTGAAAAAATATGAATTTTTTATTTCTGTTAAAAATATGATTTTTTTTTTTACTTTGACCCAATTTAACCTGCTTTGCTCCCATGGTTTATCGCGGCGTGATTGTTATCTCCATGCGAAAATATTTGTTTTGGTCGAAGTGAAAATAATTTTTTTGGTAAAAAGGTGAAAATAAAAATTGGACAGAAGTAATAATAATTGAAGAGCTGTACGTCCCTATCTCCTCTTTTTTCCTTTTCATTGCTAAGACTCTCTCTCTCTCTCTATTACGCTCCCTCCTCCATCCTTCATCTTCATCCGCAACTTTTCTTCATTCCCTTTTTCTGCTTCGTATTTCGCGATGATGCCCGAGCTTTGTGGCAGACCTATCGCGTCCATGGCCACTAAAACTGAGCTCTGCCATAGAGCTCCCTTCACCATAACCGCCATGGCCAAGCTCTGTTGTGGAGCTCACGCAGCTAGTCGTGTGTTTTCCTTTAGCTAGTTCACCTTCGATTAGGTGGGGAGCTGCTCGAGGGTGGCCCACCGGAGTGCCTCCTCCTCGTCGCCACCGTCCTCTCCGGCAGAGGAGGTGGAGCGGGCGAAGACGGTCTCATCCGAGTTCTACGTCCAGGCGAAAAAAGAGAGTTAAAAGAAAGAAAAAAGAAAGAAAAGTAAAGTAAAAGGAAAAGTAAAAGAAAGGTAGAGGCATTAAGTGGGTTGTCTTAAATGAGTTTTACATGGGTTGACAATGGACCCATTTACAACCCACTTATTTTGGCTTCTTAAATGGTTGTCATATATGCTGATGCTAAGTTTGTTATGACCCGTTTAAATGTTTATGAGTTATTAAATAAGTTTTGGACCCATTTTGACAGGTCTAGTTTAAAGGGAAACCAAAGCCTTGGTTTCATAGAGGAAGCGGCACGCTTCACCTATAATATGGTAAACACTAGACTTATCAAAATGGGCCCAAAACTCATTTAATAACTCACAAGCATTTAAATGGGTCATAACAAATTTAACAGATCAGTATATAAGACAACCCATTTAAGAAGCCAAAATAAGTGAGTTGTAAATGGGTCCATTATCAATTTATTTACAACCCATTTAAGACAACCCACTTGATGCCTTTTCCTTTCTTTTAGTTTTCCTTTTACTTTTTCTTTCTTTTACTCTCTTTTTTTCGCCTGAACGTAGAACTCGGATGAGACCGTCTTCGCCCACTCCGCTTCCTCTGTCGGAGAAGGCAGCGGCTGCGGCGACAACGAGGAGGCGATCTGATGGGCCGCCCTCGAGCAGCTCCCCACCTAATCGAAGGTGAACTAGCCAAAGGAAAACACATGATTAGCCACGTGAGCTCCACAGCAGAGCTCGGTCATGGCGGTTATGGTGAAGGGAGCTCTTTGGCAGAGCTCAGTTTTAGTGGCCATGGACGCGATAGGTCTGCCACAAAGCTCGGGCATCATCGCGGAATAAGAAGCAGAAAAAGGGAATGAAGAAAAGTTACAAATGAAGATGAAGGATGGAGGAGGGAGCGTAACGGAGAGAGAGAGTCTCTTAGCAATGAAAAGGACAAAAGAGGAGACGGACGTACAGCTCTTCAATTATTTTCACTTCTGTCCAAAAAAAAAAAATTATTTTAACTTTTTTACCAAAAAAATTATTTTTACTTTGACCAAAACAAATATTTTCGCATGGAGATAACAATCATGCAGCAATAAACCATGGGAGCAAAGCAGGTTAAATCGGGTCAAAGTCATAAAAAAGAAAAATAAAAAATTCATATTAAATAAAAAATTAATATTTTTTCAAAATTATAAAAAAAATTTATCCACAATGATTTAGTAATATAATTTTTTCAAAAATTTATAAGAAGTAATTTTTCTTAAATTGGATTAAATATTGAAGTATTTTAGTAATATGGGTCGGGTTGGGTCGGGTACGGGTCAAGAAATTTGCGCTACGCATAAATGAGTCATAAACGGGTTAATAGGTTAATTTGGATTGGACTATTTATGACCCGACCCAAACCTAATCCAACCCATCCGTTTGACAGGTCTAAACTTGTCATAATCTCCTTCAGACATTTCATGATCTTCCTCCTGAGAAAACTCTGGTCTTTTTCTCTTATACTTTTTTGTCTGTTTCCGTCCATGTTGATCAGCAGCCAGCACTGGCTAGCATGGAGATGTCTTCTGGAATTTGAAGAGTCTTCCTCTTTTACTCTTAAATTTCTTGTTTTCTACCAACCAATGCAAAACCAGAAAATAAAGAGTCACAACAGCATAGTTTTCGATAGAGACTCGAATAGACTCAGCCTCACTAGTCTCTAAGGGTGCGTTTGTTTCGCGAAAAATGATTGATCTGAAAAATATTTTCCGAAAAATGATCGCTTATATTGCTTAGAAAAATTAGTCAACGAAAAATATTGTCATCATTCAAAACAATCTATGCCTAAGTATTTTCGTGGACGATGAAAAAAAATTCCAATCATTTACTTTTCTAAAAGATATAAGCGATTTTTTTTTCAAATCACTCATTTTTCGCGAAACGAACGCATCCTAAACATGTAGAGTTTCTCACTCTCTCCGCTTCGCTTCGAGCCCTGATTTTGTCTTTTGTTTTTGGGAAAACAATCTCTTTCATGTCCATTTCGATGATGGGATGATTTGCTTGCAGGATTTCAGTGTCTTGACCTAGTCGTTCGACACAAATATAAAACACAAGCACACACTAAGAAGAAATGGACTGGTCGGAAGGGAAGATGCTTAGCTTCATCGCATCCCGCAACAACACTTCGTGCTCCTTGGCCTTATAGCCGCCTTATTTTCCATTATCACGAGATTGAGATTGTTCATGAATGCGTGCAAATTCGTGGAAGGATGATAATAATCTCGTATTGTTGTTGCAAATGGATAATCTTGTAATGCATGGCTTTAGTTTGGATATTTAATAACCCGTGCCGCCTTAGGAAAGTCTTTCCCAATGCCTCACACAAGAAGTTTAGAGAGAGAAACTCGTAAAGAAGCTCTGACTCTTGTATCTTATGTTTGGATTTGATCAGACCTCTATTTATACATAAACCTTTCAATTACCATAGAGTCATCATCCTCGGTGAAGTCACCAAACCGTCGCGACCCTTCCGACGGGAGTCGAGAAGACGTGTTTAGAGGTACTGTCGATTTGGGGACCGATCCCCAACTCGACATGGGTTCTCCCAAACATTTACCTCGCGCGACATTGAGGTTTTCGTTTTAATTCGATTGACCTTACCAAAATTCTATATAATGAGACACCACTAGCCTATCGAGGTCGATTAGGAACCAAGTGAGGTATGGAAGTATACATCACTTCCTACACAACCAGAGATCTGGGGTCGGAGAATTCATCACACTAGTTATCTAATTAGTATCATTTCGGTACCTAAACTTGATTATTTGTCAATTAAGGTGCTCATGCAGTTTTTTAACAAAATTATGGTTCCTAAGGTTCTCGTCCGCTAAGTGTTCATGTAATGTTTTTGTTTTTATTATGATCATAAAGTGTAACATAGACATTTAACTAAAACAAGTAAATCATAGTTCAACAAATATATATATATGGTTTGTTATTAAACCTCGGAACAACAATCCCTATAAGCTTGACTTTAGAGACTACCTTATCTTAAAATGCCTAATGTGGGTTAACAAAACTTCCGAAGAAACAAGAAACTCCGGCTCCCTACTCGGTCATCCTAAATCAAGGTCCCAATCCGGCTTTAGGATTTTAGGTACTCATTTAGTCCTCCTCAAGTTTTTCCTAGGTTACGACACTTCCACATTACACATTCAACTATTTGAGGTGAATCCGAAATATAAATAAACTATTTACTATGTTTTTTTATTTTTTTGAAGTGGTGTTTGTAAATTACTATTTTTATATTTTTTTTCGATTATATTTCTCAAACTAAACCTATTTTATTCATCCGCTAAACTAAATTTAAGTAATTCTAAACTAAACTAAGAATCCACAATCTAATCTAAAATGAACACACAAATCCTCAATCAATCAAATAAAGGCCCCAATTATACTCGAAAACATAAAGAATGAACTTTCCTAACTAACATGTAGTAAAAATTGTCCAAAAGCTTCTAAACCTATTGCACTTATACCAATTCAGTCCTAAATATTTCAATTGCGACAATTGAGTACTAAACATTTTCACATTTTACCAATTGAGTCATCCGGCCAATTTTCACCGGAAAATGCTGACATTGCGTTTCAGTCAGCGTCGGTCATCCTATGTGGCGTACCGACGCTAACGTATATTACTTTTTAAAAATTTTCTGATTTTTTTTTCTTTTTCTTCTTTTCTCTTTCCTTTTGCCGGTGGCCGGTCTCAAGCGATGACCTGCCACCTGTGATGGCGGGAGAGGGCTGGGCCAGGTCGCCCTCGCCCTAGTAAGGGTTGCCCTCAACAGTCATGATCAGGTAAGGCCTCTCCTGGACGAGGGTTGCCCTCGCCCGATTTGGCAAGGTCGACCCTTGCCCAGGCAAGACGGACACTTGGTTAAAAAAAAGAGTAAAGAAAAAAAAAGCCAAAAAATAAATTTAAAAAAATGAAAGATTAAATTATATATTATTAAAAATATCTACATTAGCGTAGGCCGTGCCACTAGAATGGCCGGCGTTTACGTTAGCAGTTTTCCAGCCAAAATTGATCGGATGAACTCAATTACAAAACCTGAAAATGTTTAGGACTCAATCGGCAAAATTGGTAGGCTTAGAACTTTTTGGACAATTTTCTCCTATTATGTATTCTAGCTAAATGAAACTACGCGAATTCTAATGCTAAAATCTGAAAACCTAATCAAGGCCTATTTTCTTAACAAATTTTCAAACTTTTTATTTTCTGATTGATTTTTAATTTGTTGTTCCCTTTTAGCTGCCCGCCTCAGGATACACGTTCCCCTTCTCCAGAACACAAGTTCAACTTCAGATTCACTTGACTCTTTTTCTCCTTCTTTCTATTTATTCAAAACCACCTTCAATCTTTACTTACCAACATAGATAGACGCAAGTCCTATTTACCGAATAATCCTACTCCCTGCTCGCGTCTATTTGCTTCGGCAAGAAGGATCATATGTTTAGGGTGTGCTTGTTTCGTAAAATTTACATTATTTGAAAAGTATTTTCATAAAAATAATCGTTTGTATTACATACAAAATTGATTGAGCGAAAGAAAAATTCCATCATCCACGATTATGTACGAAAATATTCAAACATAATTTTTGTTTATAATAAAAAAAGATTCATTGACAAGTTATTAGAAAGATTGTCTAAAAATTCATAAACCTATTGCAGGTTTGCAAATTCAGTCATAAATATTTTAATTTTATCAATTGAGTCCTAAGCCTTTTCACGCTTTGCCAATTGAGTTTATCCGGTCAATTTTGGCCCAAAATCGATGACGTGGACTGTGGCAGTCCTACGTGGCACGGCTGGCACTGAAGTGGATATTTTTTTTATTAATATTTTAATTTTTTTGAAATTTTTATTAATTATTTATTTTTTTTCCTTTTTTTTCTTTTCTTTTGTTTTCCATTACTTCTTTTTAACACTTTTCTTTTTTAATTCCATCTACCCTCCGCCGGCCATTGATGAGCCCAGCGATCGCCGATGGAGGTTGCTGGCCTCAGAAGAGGGCCGTCGTCACAGGTCTCGAGCAAGGGATGCCCGGGCCTAGGCTAGTGAGGGCAGCCCTTTGCCAAGATCAGGCAAGGGTCGCCCGAGCCAACCCAGAAGAGGGCAGCCAACGCCTGTCTAGCCTTCGCCTTAGGCCAGCGAATGGTAGAAGGAAAAAAAAGAGTAAAGGAAAACAAAAGAAAAGAAAAAAAGGAAAAAACAAACACAAAAATTTAAAAACATATTAAAATGTTATTAAAAATTATCCATATCAGCACCGGCCGTGCCACGTAGAAAGGTCGGCATCCATGTCAGTAATTTCCGATTAAAATTGGCCACGTAAACTCAATTGGCAAAAAGTAAAGAGGTTTAAAATTCAATTGACAAAATTAAAAGGTTTATGAATGAATTGACAAAATTATATTTTTGGATAATTTTTTTCTAAATTATTTCAAACAATACAACCGATTAATTTAAGGAAATTTTTTTTCAAATCATATTTGTTACATGAAAAACCAAAGCATTAGACAAGTATTTTTTTAAAAGTTTTATCACTGCAAATTTCGGTCCTTTGCGAGCACATGGAGAGCGATGGATCCTTCACTTCGAGCTTTCTATTGATCAATTTGTTCCTCAAATATATATATTTTTTAAAATAAAAATAAAATGTGGTATTGGGCTAATGGGAATATAGGCTTCAGAGTTACAATGACAAGCCCATTTAAGGAATGGGCCGAGAAGTTTATATCCGAAGCCCAGTGCCATTGTCCTACCCACCCAAATTCCCACAACTATTCATTTATATCCTTTCTGTTTTTTTTTTTTTTTCATTGTTATTATTCTTACAATATTTATATCCAACAGGAAAAATACTATGTATATGACTGAGCTTGCACTCAATGACCAAAAAGAAGCATCTATTTTCAAAACTACAAATTTGATACCTCACCTCAACAAAATTATACATTATTCACGAAAATGTCATTTTTCTTGCCAATAATATCATTATGCTTCTTTCATACACGCACCAACACACAGTCCCAAACCACTCAAAATGCAGACGCCGCACTCACACATCTCTGCCGGCCGCCTTTGCCGCCGCCGTTGCCCTCTCTAGACTCGTTTAGTGGCTCTCATAGCTCGCCGACGTCCCGGCCAGGTCTGCACCTCTTGATCTCTCTCTTCTCGGAGCTAGGTTCAGAGTTTTGATGAGTGGAAAGTACGTGTATAATTTTTGGGTCCTTCACAAGTAAGGATGGGTGGTTAGGTTATTTAAGTGTTGAAATTAGAGATACTCTTTGAATCAAAACAATGCTCTCTTCATCAAAACTATAGTCTCTCTATATATTATTGCTGCAATGAATATAATCAATAATAGTCATCAAAATCATGTGAAAAGGACTTGCCGTTTGCAGTCTGCAGTTGGATTTGGGGGCAAATAAGGACCAATAATTACCAGAAGAAACCATGGGTCCCCTCAGAAGCATCTCCAAAGAGCTGATCCTGATGTGGCAAAGGAATTCCTGTGGCTCATGGATCTCCTGACCACCAAACCAATCTCATGGCAGATCAGGTCCAGACCATCACCTCTCTCTTTTTGTCCAAATGAATGGGTCCCCAAAAATCCTGACCAGTGCCTTACCAAGTCCAATCAATCATTTTGTCTTGCTCAAACCCTTATTTTAATTTTTGTTTGTCTATTTTCTTGCCCACACCAAATGACAGATAGGCAAAGTTTATTGCAGCTGCAATTTTTATGTCCACAACCACATCTCTCAAGAACTTAAAATTTCCCCCTTTGCTTCCAATGTCCAGCTACAAACCAGTGTGTGTCTCCAAATATTTTGACATGTGCTTCTCCAATCTGGACATAGGAAAGGAGGACACTTTTCTTTCCATTGCCAACAGCAATACCATATCATCCTGCCAGCCTAAAGGTCTCAATGTCAACCATGTCCATTCACAGAACAAGATTCTTCAGAGCCCCTGAATCTGGTTTGAAACATCAAACACCAGGACATGTCCAAAGATTAGCTCTTTGGAGGGCCATGTGAGTAAACTCTTCTCAGTTCATGCACTTACCAAACCCATCAATCCTAAACAATTTTCTGTCCTCTTTTTTTCCACAAAATGATCAGGAAAATGGATTCTGAGTCTTCCAATATGGGAGAAGTGGAAGAACTCTCAGTGCAGACCACTGCTGCATTACCAACCCCTCGAATTGATACAACGAAGTCTCCGTCGAACCTCCGGTTCGATGGGGATGGGGTGCAGCAATTGGATTGGGAGTTGTCGCGAGAGAACATACAAGAGTTCGGACAATTTGTGGTGCGAGAGGCCTTGCTCGACCAAGAGTACTGGGTATTATTTTTGCTAATACCCAAAGTGAAGATTGTGTTATTCTGAATTCTCAAAGTTCTGTTGTTTATGAGTTGCTTAATGGTCCTGTTATTAACTCTGCACTAGACAGCAGCATGGCTTCGGGCGGAGAGTCATTGGGAAGACCGAGCGAACGACCGGTGCGTGCTGCATACCGTCGCTATTGAAAATCACATCGACTTTTATCTAATTGTGTCTGTTCTCGCAGATACGCCCACAATTACAAAAGGAAATTCTCCGAGCAGGTAAATCTTAATGCCGTGTTATTGAAGCTCCTCGTTATATTCCACAACAGAGAGGTCACCATCAGAATTTTTCACACTATACAGGAATTCAATGCCATAAAGAGGCGATGTAGAGGACGAAACGGGCAGAAATGCATGTGCATTGTCGCGGTATGGCACGCCTCACAGATCCAATTCTACTCTTCTTTTGTCGACACATAGACTCAGCTAATTTCTTCGCTAGAGTGGAACTGTGCATCCGCGAAATGCAACTTCCTGATTGGGAAGCATGACATTTAACAGGTCAAGAAGGAACACAGTAACGTCAAGCAGACGATCCTGAAAAGCATAGACGGAACACTCGACTTGAGCATCCGGTACTTGCTACATGGAGAGACTTTTCCAGGGGTACACATTACTCCTGAAATGCTCAGACAAAATAGCTTCTATGCTATCTGGATCCAACCAAACAGAACACGAAAACCCACACGGTCTTGCAGGAAAGGGTGGGGGCTCCTATGTTCGGGTGCATCAATGAAGCGGGACCAGCCAGATACGGCTACATTGGAAACCTGTGCGTGGCCAAATCAGCTCGTCGCCAGGGCATTGCAAGCAACATGATGAGTTTCGCGCTCAAATCAGCAAAAAGAGCAGGTAGAACAAGCTGTAACATTCTTTTAACTTCTCGAACATTACCGTAATCAGAAGGTCGGTTTTCGACCATCTACAAGATGCTACTTTTGTGGCAGCAGGAGTGGAGCAAGTTTACGTGCACGTGCATAGAGATAACGGGCCTGCACAAGAAGTGTATGCGAAGATGGGATTCAAGGTACCACTGTGATTCCTTCTTAGAAGGTTTTGCTGGACACGAAAGAAACAATCTGACTTTTTGCATTTACCATCAGATGGTTGAACAGGCAGCTGCACAATTGGTAGAAGAGCAGACTCACTTGCTCTGCCTGGAGATCTGAAAAAGTGCTGCGGTACAAATACTCCATATAACGAGCTTCTTTATCAAGTTTGAATCAAATCCTCCATATAACGAGCTTCTTGTACTTACACAGAGACCTAATGTCATGACTTCTGTCAAGATCGCATGACATCATTTAAGGTCGACACCTAAACATTTCATATGACTCCAGGAAATCGCACTTCTTGCAAGGCCAGATTCCAAACTCTAGGAAGCAGCAAAGCTTAAATTAAGCATGCTCGCTCTCATATAACCGTCATTGCAAGACAGGGTTTCTTCTCATTGCAAGTAGAAGTTGCAGACATAGCAAAAGGGATAATGCCCAATTGGGGTACTTCACAATCTTCACCGTCAATACAGTCAGCACTTGAGTGCTTGCACAATGTTTAACCAAGGGTTCTATTCAAAGGTTAAGAAGCATAGATTCCAAAAATGCTACTGCTTCCAAAAAGTAAGGCCATTGATCAGCATTTTGGTTAAGGGAAGGATGCTGAGGGGGTCATGTCAGAGATTACAAAAGAAACAAAAGGAGCTTGTATCCTCGTTCAAAAACTTAGTTCTAGGTTTTGGCAAATCTATGAAAAAGTACCGAAAGAAGCCGCTCAGGAATATCGCAATGGACCTACAGTCTCATGAGCATTAAGGTGCTCTAAAATTGGGGATAGTCTCAAGCCAATGATACGTACATCGGGATTTGCATGGCCGTCTAGAAATGCATCAGTGATCTGCAAGGAAACCAGTGACGCCATAAGTTAAACCTAGAAATCCGACTCAAGCATTTGTTTCGCACCTGAAAAATGTGTATAGGACAGAGATCTGGAATTTCCAATTTATAAAATGAACTGCAGTCTCTGTCACTCACGGTCGCCGGAAATTCTCACCTGACTGCATCCGAAAACTTTAAGTTCCTTCAACAATGAGCAGCTATCCACTATCAAGCCCATGGCCTCGTCTGTCAAATTTCGGCACCAGGACAGATCCAAAATCTGCAAATCCCTAGCTCGCTTGGCAAGTGAAGAGGCTGTGTTGTGTCCAACCTGACAAAAGTGATAGACATCCAAATAGAAAACCGAGAGACACTGAAGCATTAAAAAAGTTTAGCGAAACATTCAACCAAGGTCAAACAAGTGGTCTTCCATGTTAACAAGGCCTCAACTGACGGGGGATGCAATATTCATCGAGACACTTCTAAAGCAAAAGAGAACAAGCTACCTTCTTAACGTTATTGAGTGAAAGTTCTTCCAACCGTTCTCCAGACGTTTCCAGAAAAGCAGCAACAGCTTCATCACTTCCATGCATCAGAATTTAAAAAAAAAAAAAGGAAGCAATATGACGATTTAGTACCTCCAAAATCCAGAGATCATAAAAATCCTGACTAGAAAAAAAGCTAACAACGGGCCTCTTATGCCCAAAAAGCTTGACAGCAGCATTATTGATCATTACTAGATCCACTCTAAAAATATAAAATTCTGTCTATTAAGATCCCAGTTCTACTTGAAAGATATTAAAAACCCAAAAATTCTTGTACATAGCAAATCCATCGAACTAGAAGAACATTAATCTCCAATATCATTGTGTAACTTGTCATTAAATGCATCATCCACCAAAAGAAATGCCTAAACTTAAGAAAATTTCAACTCACAGTCTTGCATACAGAGAACTTTTCCTCTGCACAAGGTTAGTCATCATAAGGACATACCTGAAAGTGTTACGCTGGAGAATAAGTTTCTGAATTCCTCGACAACCATTTGCAAGATGTCCAATTGCAGCATCTGACAATTTGATCAGGTTCACAATGTCGAGGGAAAGTAACCCGGGACATGTTTCAGCAATGACCTTGAAGGAAGCATCAGTCAAATTCCTACACCATTGGTGAGATATTAACAAATCTGAGATTAAAAAGCCACAGAAAAAGGACAAACAACTACCAAAAGTACAAACACTTACTTGCAATCACCCAAAACAAGTTCCTTCATATGATGTCCTTGTGCAAAGATAAACTCTCTGATAAAATCATCACAGACAGACTGCATGCCAGATACGGACAAAACTTCCAAATGTTCAAACTTCTTCAAAGCTGGTAGAGTGAGCATAGCATCAATGCTTTGGCAGTCATCTATATACAATTCCTTTAAAACTGATCCCAGCGAATTGGCTAATGTTTCAACACTGGTAGAAGTCAGAAGAGAGCACTGATTGAGATTTATGGACCTAATTGCCGGTGCAGCAGAAACAAGAGTCCTTAATCCAACATCAGTAAGACGGCATGCACCACTGATGCATATAGTAGATAAGGCAGTCAAGCTATTCGCTGATTTTGCTAATGAAGACGATATAACGTAGTCTGCCAGACAGCGCCCACACTGGTTAAGTTGTAGAACCTGCGCCAAAAATGAGGTCAGACGGAGAAAGCAGATTCAAACAATGCTCTATCAAAGGTATACAGAAGCTCTCACCCCAAAGTCTAGTGTTGTATAGTACAGCGAGGAACCCATCTCATATAGGAACACATCCAAATTTCGAAAAAATTAAACACCTTAATAGTTGTGTGTGTCCGCAATAGCATCATCGTTAGAAACAAAATTCCCCAAAAGCAAGTTCACATACTTCTTTGGGCATCAAGCCACAAGATAACAGACAAAGGAAAAGAGTATCCTTGTCTTTAGAGAGCAAGTCCTTCATTCAAAAGACCCCCAACATTCCCAAATCACGCATTCTAGCCAACCATTCAGAAAAGATGGATACAGGTCAAAGACAGTCAGAATATGATTGGCATTTGGTTGCAGCATTATCTAATTTCAAAGACTAACAATCTTGAAAAGTTAAGCTTCCTATGCAATCTAATTACTTCAAAAACCTTATTAGGCAAGACTCCAGAAAAAATCCTCTAGTCTAGCACAGTACCACCAAGTCGTCATTGTTGAGCTCAATCAAGACAGGGAAAAGAGTAGCCAGTACCAGCAAAGAACGAGGAAGCTATTCAGATAATATGTCAAACACAATAAAGCAGTTATTATGAAAAACCAGTAAATTGATGAGTGAGTTTCGAAAACAACAAATAATTCATCGTAGAGTCACATCGGCCAACAAACTAACAAGCCTAATAAAAGACAGCTTACCGTCAGGTCCCTAGTATCACAGTCACTGAAAGATTTAGCAAACTGTTCCTCGGTCAGCCACGAACAATCCCTTATGCATAACTCTGTCGGACATCCTTGGATAAGTAGGTCAAAAAAATGAGCATTAATTCTCCTGGAATCACATAACAACTGACACAGCCTGTGCCTCAGCGCATCTGGGACACCTTCAAGTGAACTAATTGCATCAAAATTGTCAGCAAGGACTTTTATGCACAGTTCTTGCAGCGAAGGCGGCACTGGCTTTATAAGGTCACAACCTCGATCTTTTCTTGGAACCCATTTTATGACAGGAGACTTGGATTTCGCCAAAGATGAGCGGGTCTGTTGTGCACTCAGCTTGGATGAGCGATCCCTAATGATCTTCATGGCAGTAGAGAATGGGCCCGGCCAATCTTCAGGGTCCTGCTGTGCTTCTGCAATTGCCACTTCCACATTTCTCTCAACCTCTGGTGTTGAATTGCTCTCCTCCATCTCTTCAGGGTTGAAGTGAGCAAACCGCGATGCATTTGTCTTCGCTATCTCCTTAAACCTTTCCCTCATATGAAGTGCCGAGGCTTCGTGTTGCTTTTCTATGATCCTCCCCAGCTGTGTCTCAGCCTGAATCCTCCTATCGGCTGTTTTGTATATGCTATCATCCAAGACAACATTATCTTGATTTGAACCTACATCACTGCCGTTGGATAGCAAGAGATTATCATCCTCTACTAACTTGACCTTCCCTTTTTCTGCAGCACTATATTTTCCTCTTCTCCTTGCTTCACCAATTCCATCACAATCACTTTTCAAAACTAGACTTGTACCATGGCTATCAACCGATAAACCCTTCCCTTTAACCTCAATACTATTTCTCTCTTTGTCACTAACAGAACCATTTACAATCTCCCTTAGGTTTACACCAAAAAGCTTCACCTCAACACCGTCTCTAACTCTGCCAGCCAGTTCTACTTTATCATCTGCCTCCCCTTCGCTTACCTTCACCGACTCATCACCACTGGCCGAGACCAGCGCATCTCTCACTTCCAATCCTCTCTTCGCAGAACTCTTCCCCGACCTCAATCTCATAAGCCCTCGACATCTATCACCCTCGGAAAAATTCACTAAACCCAGTTCCACATTCAATTCTTTTACCTCGTCGTCATCCACATTACCTTCTCGGCGTGGTTTGGCGTGCGGCGCGTCTCCGACCGGCTCCTCCACGGAACCCATCTCCCCGCGCTCATCCCCCTCGTCTAAATCTAAAACCCTAACCTTCTCATCACTAATCGGACGGCCTTTCCTCTTGCGAGCGCCCGACAGCGCCATCTTGTCAGTGGACTCCTCGGCAGACGCCAGGCGAAGGCTCCGACGACGGACGGCGCCGGCGCGAACCCCGTCGGTATCCGGGCTCGGGTTCGGGTTCGGGTCCGGAGCGGAGGATTGGGGGGATTCCTGGGCGGCGGGCTCGTGGGCGCGGGCGGGGGTGATCGGCTCGATTATGGCCTCTCCTTTGTGTTTCTTGGGCGGGGACTCGATCACCGGAACTATGGCGCGGGACCTGAGGACGACCATTTGCGGAAAGAGCGCGACCTCCGGCGGGGCGGGTGCGGGAGAGGGATTGAGACTGAGAGCGAGCGAGAGTGGGACTGAGCGACGACGACGAAGCAGAAGAAGAAGAAGAAGAAGAAGAAGTTGAAGAAACGACGCCAAATTAGGTTTTTTCCTTCTTTTTTTCCTTTTTTTTCGTGCATTCATTCTTTTGGATTGAAGCTTCCTTTATAAGAGAAGCGAGACTCGTGGACTTTCCCGCCAATTCCCTAATTAGGGCGTAAGATATCTAAAATCAATAGTTAGTATTTTCATAAGGAAATTTCCAAATAAGGGTGCGAAATGCCCTTATCTTCTCAAATATGAACCTAAAGTCGAGGTTATTTCACATAAGGGTGGGCCCTCATTATTTCAAAGAATGAATTGTTATTTTTTTGTCGAAAAAGAATGACTTGATCAATGACATTTTCGTCATTTTTTTTTCTTTCTTTCTTATTTTTTTCCCTTCTCGTCGGTAGCTGGCCGGCCACCGACGAGTGCCTCGCCTGGACGTGGCCAGGGCTGCCCTCGTCAGCGTCGCCCAGCCCTCGCCGGTGGCCGGCCGTTGCCTAAGACTAGCCACCGACGAGAAGGATGGGCAAATAAAAAGAAAAAAAAAAGAAATGGAAAAACAAATATAATAAAAATTAAATGACGAAAATGCCCTTGGTGCCATTCTTTGAAATAAGATCCACATCATGCCTTTATCTGAAAAAATGAGAGTACTTCAGACCTTTATCTGGAATTTTCCATTTTCATAATCCCCATAAAAAGGTGATTAGTGATGACTGTGTTGACTGAAAAAGGACTATTTTTTTCATATTCCATTTTTGGGAAAAATATTATTGAAAAATACATGTGATTTATAAAACATATGGTTCACTTTTCTTTTCTTTTCTTTTCCTGCGACTTTTATTTTTGGTGATGAGTGTTTACTTTATAAACTGCTTTGGCCGGTGGGCACGAAAGATTTGGACATTATATACTGCTTTTTAAAGCTACATGTGGATGGTAACTTTATGAAATAAATAAAGTAAAGTTTGGTTGGCTCTTTTGTGGGGTTGCCAGATATGACCAATTTCTTCAATTTTAAGGTCAATAGTTTCTTTCTTTTCTCTTTTTAGAATAATTAATGACTGTTTTTAACTTTGTTGCGGTTCCACATTTGGGGTCATCCAAGGCTGCCCATTGTGCAATTAAAATACTCACCTTGTTTTGAATTTGAAAACCAATTACAAAGTATTGGCATGTACCACAACTATTATAGCAATAATTGTTCAAAATCCATCGACCTTTTCGGCGCGTGTTAAAGATTTGGTCATTTTAGGAAATTTTTCGGTGTATGTTTTAGAATTTGGTCGATTTAGGGAAGTGAACTGATGTTTTTGTTTCCGACCAAAAAAAACTAATTAGATTTTTGGTAAAGTAATAAGAATTCAACTTACCATAAAAATTTGAAAAGGTCGAGAAAATTAAGAATCTCGAATATTTTGCGACTTAGGAAAGAAGCTTGGATTGTGGAAAACATAACATACATGAACGAGTTTTGAAAGTTATGGAATTTAAATGAGCGTTTGAGAAGCCACGACACTAAACCGAGCACAAGGTAAAAGATTTTGTGCTTTTCGCCCCAATTTTTTTTTCTGACCAAATTCATAAATCGCTTTTTTTTCTTCATGTATCCATTATGCTATATAGATAAGCATGGTTTCGGGGTAAAATGGCGAATCGGTGGAAATATGATAGTTTTCAATTTCCAAAAAACTAGGGAATTAATTCCGACGGACAGGTTTAAGATTCTAGGCCTGGAACCTTGAATCTAGAATAAGCTTTTATTGTAGTTTTTATTATATCTCTTCGCGCATTCTTGCGGTATTCCACGTCGTCTAATGATAAGCGTGTAATCTGGAACCTTCAGTCTGAATTTTCATTTTCGGCGATATCTATGACCGAGACTTTTATTTTGTTAATGTTTCATATTTTTCGTATGTCTAAATACGAGTTATGGTAAGTGGATTGTAGCAGTAAACGCCTAAAACAGTGGTCATTAGAGGTGATGATTCACTGCAATCGTTCAGTTAAGAATACGGGATGAAACCTGAAACATGTGGTAAGTAATAGGTTCGATGATATGCGGAGTATGTTATGGGTTCCAAAAAATGGGGAACTGGTTCCGACGGTAGGTTCCAGGCTTTAGGTAGAACCCGAAAGGAATATGGAATCGCCCACTCCTGTTATGCACCATTTTTAGAGAACTTCCATCTTAAAGGCTTTTTCGGGGTGATTCACTTCACAATATGCTCATCCAATTAACCTCGGGTGAATTGAACTTATATTTATGTACTTTGGATCTATGTTTGCTATTCATGTCCGTGCTTAGACATGTGCAGACATCCACAAATAAAATTCTAGCAAGATCGATAAGTTAAACGAGCCGGGCGAATACTTTTAGTTACAAGTTTTGAATTGCCTAAGTACGTCGAGTCCGTTAAAGGATTGACCATTCGGTCTAAGTAACTAACGAGAATCACGTTCAGTTCGTGCACCCTGCTCCGCGGCTACGAACTCGGGCGAGACGGCCCCATTGATGTGAAAAACTGAATGGTTTCAAGATCACTGATAGACACATTTACCTTTCGATCTGTTGTCGCCTCTATAAGGCTTTTTTCGAGGTCATCATCTAATTGATAAGTCTTTTAAATTTTTAAATTTTCATTTTTGGCTGGGGACATTGCCTAACTTCGGTCGTAATGGAACAACTCATGTTCAATCAATTGCCATCCGAGTACAGTTGGAACCCAATCCTTAGTTATTGCATCCACCAAGGCTTTTAGCTGCCTCTTGTCATGACCTTAATTTCCACACGCTTTGTCCCTATCTTCTTCAATTTTTAAAAAAGAATTCATTATTTGCAGAAATTGAATATGTTTTATAAGTAATATTTTATTTTAAAATATTAATTCAGCATTGTTCCGAAAATGTATGAAATTTCTTTTTAATTTTCGCTTATATTTCAACATGTTGTCGGAGACATTTTTTCAACAAAATCGAACTATCAATTTATCAATTTCTATGAGATATTTATTCCGGAAAAAAAGTGCAACTAAAATATAAGCAGAGATTAAGTTATAGCCAATTTCCCAAAATAGCCCCACCGGGCTCTGGAATTTCTAAAAAACCACTTACCGTGTGCCCGCGGCGCGTAGGATCCAGTCAAAGAGAGTTGACGGATGGAAAAATCAAAGTAGAAGGACTAAAGTACCCTCTCGGACAGCCGTCGAATGAAACCGCGGGGAAGGGTAATCTCGGGTTTCCGATACAGTCAATGTTGGCGGCAACGATTCAAAAAAGCGACGGTGACCCCCGAGCGCGCGTTTTTCAGTTATTTCCACTTTTGCCATTTCCTTTTCTCCTCAAATCTTCACAACATGTTGGACCAAAAAAAAAAAAAAAAATCTTCACAACATGACAATTTTTCCTTAAGCTCACAAAAAAAATAAAATTGCTTACGTCTTTATTACTATTTTTTTCATACATTTTTCTTGATCGTTCATAATTCACCAGCATTTAGCTTGTATTCCAATCAAAAATATAATTTTACTGATGGATAATATCCTAAATCGACTTTATTAGCATGCAGTAAAACTCACCTTCTAGACATGGTAAAAAAATTCACTTAACTTGGAGCCACAATAGGACTAGCGTTTTTCTGTCTGACTTATCGTAACGTTATCTCGAGTTAAAACAAAAAATATTAAAAAGTTAGGATTAAATTTCAATTGCATTATCAGCTCGATCATTTTTTTTTTTCTGGGCGACCCTTTTCAACACACGGGCATGGTTACTCATTTTCTAGCCACTTCGCACCGCTAAACGCGAATTACCCCTGAATTAGCCAAGTAATTCGAAAGAAACTATTAAACACAAAATGACAATAATTCTTGTGCTTTGTTAAAAAAATTCCCTTTTTTCAATTTTTTTTTTCCAAAGACAAGGAACACAAGAATGCAGTCCCAATCACGTGTTAAGACTATTTGCGTTGGTCTTTGCACAAGACAACATAAAGAAACTTCCAACAACAGCTTTTCCAAAAGCCTTTGAATTTTCAATCTTTGTAACTTCTTTGTAGCTTCCATTTGTACAATCCTCTTGCAAGCTCATCCTAAAATACATGTAAATGCGTGACTTTTCATAGAACTCCCGTTCGGAATCATACTTTTATAAACGCGTGTCGTGTCATACACCGCAAAAGTTACACTAATTTTAAACTTATTTTACGCCTTTTTATTATTATTATTAATGATTTAACATGTCGAGAATAAGTTATATATCCAATCCATATTATTATTATTATTTTTTTCATTAGATAACACGAACTTGTTGAAAAGAATTGATTTTTTGGATCAGAATTGTTGCTAAACGCATCCCTGCATGTACAAATTATGTGAAGCTGCAACTTTCGATGAGTTACTCAATTACACTTAATGGCATTATTAGAAGGCTGTGCAAATAAATGGAATAGTTCATTTATTTAAAATTATTATGGTAAGCCCCTTATTTAATTTCTAGAAATATTTCCAACATCAAAGTAATTACATAAATCTTCAATAGCTTTATTTTTTTTTTCTCGGTTTGGTTTACCATTTTGGGAAGTGATTTTTGTATTTTTATTTTTTACGTTGACTAGTTTTCTCCCTTATTTTCTAAAATTTTCCTTAATTCTGTTTTCAACCTTTCTGGAGTGAGCATGGTTTCAGGGTAGAACTTGAAACCTAAAAAATCGGACCGGTGGGAATTGATCGGTTCCAGGTTCCAAGGTATATAGGGTAGGTTTCAGGTTCCAAAAATTAGGAAATCTGTTCTGACGGGTAGGTTCCATGTTCTAGGTAGGTGGAACTTGAAACCTGGAGCAAGTTTTTAAATTTTTCTTGATATATGTCTTTGCGTGATCCTGCGTATTCCACGATGTCCAATGATGAGTGTGTAATCCGGAACCACTTTATCGTTGATACTTTTACTTTGTTAATATTTCATATTTTTGGTGTGTCTAAATATGAGTTGTGGTCATTAGATTTTAGCAGCAGTGATGGTCATTAAATATGATCACTCAATGCAATCGTTCAACTAAAAATACATGTGGAACCTAGGTGAAACCTGGAACAGACTCTGAAACCTGTGACAGGGTAGGTGATTTTAAGTGGAACATGTATGGAACCTGAAACCGTGTAACCTGAAACCGTTCAGCCTGGTTACATAGGCAGACAAATGACGCGCTGACTCGGGGCTGGTCACCCCATCCGACTAAGCGATCTTCTCCAACCTCCCGGCCTCTCATCAAGAATTCACTGTACCAGTCTCGCGTTTCAGATTATCTCTCTCTCTCTCTCTCTCTCCACGCTTCTCGCTCGCCAATAATGGTGTCCACCACCTCCTAGTCATTCCCGTCCAATCTCCACCAACCGCTAAGGCACGACACTCACAGTCACGCGCGCACGCACTCTCAGAAGTCACAGAAGTCGGGTTCAAGAACGAGAATGGGCCACCACCACCACCAACATGGCTCCGCCGACGGCGGCGTCTCCCAGCTCGTCAACAGCCCCCGCTTCTCCGGCCCCATGACTCGCCGCGGCCACTCCTTCAAGCGCGCCTCCACCACCGCCGCCGCTCAAGCCAAGGACTCGACCAACGCCAGCAATGGCAACAGTACGAGCGCTCTCCACGAAGTCATCGATCTCCAAATCAACTCGCCCAGATCTGACAATGGGACCATCCATCAAGCGGCTGCTTTCGATTTGGCCGTCGACAGGAAGCAGATGTACTATCGCTACGACAACCTCAGGGAAAGGAAGAAGCTTGGGCACTTGATGTTCCTGCTCTTTTGCGGGGTTTGCTTGTTTCTGGGTGTTTTCAAGATTTGTGCAAATGGGTGGTTCGGATCTGCCATCGAAAGAGCCGAATCGGATGGGGTTAGTTGGTTCATCTGCTTACTCATGAGTGATTTTTTTTGGGTTCTAGGTCTTTGCTCATTTTAGGATGATTTAGGTGAAGAAGAAGTAGTGTTTCCCATGTTAAGATAAGTTGACTATATATATGAAAAAGAAAAATAAGTTGGCTAAACTATCGATTTTGGATAATTTAGCGGGTTAGCTAAATTTGTCGCATTCTCTTTCTTTGTCCTCTTGGTTTTGGGTGGAAACTTGACCCATACAGATTTGCCTTTGCAGGGAAATTAATTTGAGGATTTTTTTATTATCAGGACGAAGGGAGATATAGGGGTGGCACAAGTATATTGCTATGATCATTTCTTAATCTCATTACCTAATTGTAACTTTAAGTACATTTTTGGCCAAGAAACTAAATTTGAAGCACTTAGAATGGACTTTTTCCTCTGCGCATCTCTGTCTATTTTGATGTTTTTCCAAGGGCTTAAGAATTTTCTTCCCTCTGCTTAAAGGTGTTGAGCCTGGTAGACTGGGGTGGCACAAGGTAAATAGTACCTTTAAAGAGTGTCATCAAGTCTATATTTGTCTTTGAAGTACTTTGCGTGAAAAATCAGGGGTCTGCACATATTGGGAAAGTGCATTGACCTCAACTTGTTGTTGTGGCCTATGATTAGGCTGTGTGGCTACGTGTTTGCAATGAAGGTAGTGGCGCGCTCAGTTTGATGGGAAATTAAGGAGAACCGGTTGTTTCATTGATAATTTGCTACTTGTTTCTTCTGGTTCGTAGTAGTCTTCGACACGAGATTGAGTTTTCACGTTTTGTATTTCTTCTTACTCGATCAATTCTCTTATTTAGGTTCTCTATGATCAATCAGCTCCTCTTCAAAATCTGATCAATCGAAGGACCTCTTCTGATTATGATCGTGGGGAAGAAGGAAGTGATGTTGATAGAACTTTAATGATGGTAGAATCTGGTGTTGTTGGTGACAAAAGCACGGCGGATGTAAGTATTGATGCTGGTGTGACGCTCACTTTTCACTTATTTGAGATGTGGTTGTGAAAACGAGACGTGGCAGAAAGCTTTGATGCTATGAAATTCTCATTTAGGACTATTGGTTTTTTGGTCTTTCATGAAACTTAATGTGAAACTTTGGTTTGTTCAGTATTCGGAGATCTGGTCCAAGCCCAACAGCGAAAACTTCAACCAATGCATTGATCAGCCAAGAAGTCATAAAAGTAAGGAAGCTGTCATGCTTGGACGAAGTCCACATTTGGTTATGTGCTTTTCTGTTTTCTCCATGCTTTTCGCTAACTTACAACTCTCACTTCTTTTACAGAGCTTGATGCAAAGACGAATGGTTACATTCTCATTAATGCTAATGGTGGCTTGAATCAAATGAGATTTGGGGTCAGGTCACTGTCTGTATGATTATTTTTAATAATCTTCTAAAATCAATTCGAATTATAATGACATCAATACTTTAGAGTGCAGATCTGTGATATGGTTGCCATTGCTAAGGTCATGAAGGCGACACTGGTTCTTCCTTCACTTGATCACACATCTTACTGGGCTGATGATAGGTTGGTTTGTTTACTTTACTTTTCAATCTGGAAGCTACCAGTGGAAACACTCATCCGACTCTCATTATCTCGGGACAAAATCTGACGCTTATTGTTCCGTCAAGAGGAACATTATGTTTGTGGTAAAAGTAGAATCCTAGTTCATTTTTCAAGTTCTGTTAGGGTACTTAGACAATTCCTCCCTTTAGATTGGTTCGCACTCTTCAAATAAGAGTAGTTTTCTTTTCCATCTTTGTGACCTTCCTTGTAAATCAGAAGTCTTATCAGCACCATTATCGCTTCAATTAGCATAATAATTCGATGGTACAAGTCTTTTGTAGTCGGGCACGTATATCTAATTATAAATGGCTTGATAATCTTGTGTATGCTTGCCTTTTTTTAAAAGCTATTCTGAAATGTACAAGATCAGACCTCTCTAAGTAGCACAAGTACTTCCATGGCATGCATTTCCATTGCTGTGGTTTCAATTCTCTTCTCTTTATTTGCAGTGTTTTCAAGGATTTATTTGATTGGCGTTACTTCATCGACACGCTAAAGGATGATGTCCACATAGTTGAGAGTTTACCTCCGGCTTATGCAGACATCGAAACTTTCAACAAAACACCGATTTCTTGGTCGAAGGTGAAAGAATGATTCCTGCCTGTTCTATCAATGGCCATTAAGACTGCACCTGTCTGAAACTGGGGCAGTGTACTAAATGCAAATAATGAAGGGATGCATGCAAAGTTCGCTACTAGAAATTCTCTTTAACAAATAGAAGATCCTAAACTTCATTATCTTTCTCTCTCTTTTTTTCTTTCATCCTCTTTTTTCCTTCTTCTTGATTTTCCTTGTTACAAAAATGTGTGTTTCAAAAAAATGCAGCATTCTATCCTATCTTCGGCTGTCCATGTGTCTCTACCAGTTGGAGGACTAATGTTTTGCTTTTCAGGTCAGTTACTATAAGGCAGAAGTCCTCCCACTACTGAAGGAGCACAAAGTGATGTATTTTACTCATACTGATTCTCGGCTTGCCAACAACGGCATATCCAATTCTATACAAAGGTTGAGATGCCGTGTCAATTATCGAGCATTGAGATATTCAGCACCGGTCGAAGAACTTGGGCAAACCCTGGTTTCGAGAATGCAACAAAACGGAGGTCCTTATCTAGCTCTCCACTTGAGGCAAGTTCAGATCAATCCACTCTTTATGAATAAGACATTCACTTCAGATGTAATGTAAGCTTAATAGTTACAATTTCCAGTTTTAGGATTCTGTCAATGAGGTAAGTGAATGGTAATTCCAATAAACAATAGCTTTTTGAGTATTAAGCGACTTATTGACTTCTTCAGTACACTTAAAATGGGGACTAAGAACTGGTTGGTTGTCTTGGTATGGGTTAATAGTCAACTCAGGATGTGGAATATTCTTCAAATAAGGAGTTTCACTGTGGGATTTAGTTTGCTATGTGGGGTTTTGAGATCTATATATCACACAAGTCGGTGCTTTGTCTGTCTAAGTACTTTCCCCTCGACAAGTTTTAGACCAGGTTCAGTGTTCCTGAAGAAGTGCTGTTGAATTAGTCTTTGTTGGCGTCACAACTCATGTTTTATTGATCCCTCACAGGTATGAGAAAGATATGCTGGCATTTACTGGCTGCAGTCACAATTTGACAGCTGAGGAGGACGAGGAACTACGGTTGATGAGATATGAAGTAATTCATTGGAAGGAGAAAGAGATTAATGGAACAGAGAGGAGGTTACTTGGCGGCTGTCCATTGACTCCTAGGGAGACTTCGCTTCTGCTAAAGGCTCTTGGATTCCCGTCTAATACCCGCATTTATTTGGTGGCTGGTGATGCTTATGGAAAAGGAAGTATGCAATATCTGAAGGACGAATACCCCAACATATTTTCACATTCGACTCTGGCAACAGAAGAAGAGCTTGCTCCTTTCAAGATTCATCAAAACATGCTTGCTGGTATAGATTACATTGTCGCCCTTCAGAGCAATGTGTTTCTTTATACTTATGATGGGAATATGGCGAAAGCAGTTCAAGGTCATAGGCGGTTCGAGAATTTCAAGAAGACAATTAATCCAGACAAGTAAATAAACCTGTTCCTACTCTTTTCAGTTAGTCTGATTTGTTTTATTTTTCTTCCCATTCTGATATTTGGTTTTGTTTCTGTCCCTGATATGGATCATCAACAGGTATCTCATCTTCATTTCCCCTTTGTGCATGCAGGATGAATTTTGTTAAACTAGTTGATGAACTAGATGAAGGGAAGATTTCTTGGAAGAAATTCAGTTCCAAAGTGCAGAAACTTCACAGAGATCGAACTGGAGCTCCGTATTTGAGGGAGCCCGGGGAATTCCCAAAACTAGAGGAAAGTTTTTATGCAAATCCGCTTCCTGGGTGCATTTGCGAATCAACAAAGAGAAGGTAGTGAGGCTAAAAAGAGAAGTGCTTCCTTTTTCCATGATGCAATTCGGGGTGCATAACAAAGAGATGAAAGCATGCTGTCAAGGTTCAAGAAATCTTCTCAGCGTAAGATGCCACAGCTAAATCCGAAAGTTCCTTAGCCTAGTGCTTGGGCCTGTGTTACATTGGCGTCACTGAGCAGCTGAACTTAAAGGCCGCTCAAGGGATTCTGGTAAATGTTCCATTCAGAAGAAAATTTACAGAATACCATTGAAAGAAAGATTATGAGCCCCTGGTGCCCAAAAAAGAAAAAAAAATAAATGACTTTTCTGTTTAGGGGATATAACATAATCCCATGAGGTTAAATAATAGTGAATTCGTTTGTGTGGCATAGATGGCCTTGTAATACTCAAAATTACACATAATGAAAGATCTTTATGCGGAATTTTTACTTTTGAGCGTCAAAATCTGGTTTAGCTTTGCTGTTATTTCACTGTCAGTTGCTGTTCTATGCTTATCATCAACAATATCTGGTTTCAGTTTATATGAAGTCAAGACGGAGCATGCGAATAATGCCATGCATACTTTCTAGCATAAATCTACAGGGTCTAATCACCGAGCCTGTAGATTTTACTCCGTGTTTTTACCATCTTCGGGATGCGGGAGAAATAACTCGAATAACCGGGGTAGTTTCTTGTTGGACTATCAGAAGAAAGATTTTCAAAGTTTCGGAATTCCAAGAAGAGAAGGAAGAACATGAACTTTTTCAAGGAATCAATTCTAAATTATGCTGCAGAGAATTGCCAACTGACATGCTGTTTCAAGCACTTTCTATCGACAGACAAGCAAGGGCTTCTCTTGCAATTCCCTGAGAGGCTAGAGGTGTCAAATGGGTGGATCGAGTTGGATTTGGGTCGGGTCGAATATGATTCGACTCATATTGACCCATTTAACCCGTTTTGACCTATGTTTATACAGTATAAATTTTATGATCCATACCCGACCCAATCCATATCCGACCCATATTGTTTAAATATTAATATGTTTAACTAAATCATGAAATACTTGTTTCATAAAATTAATAAATGTAAAAACTGTTTCGCCGACTGTCGCCGCCTGCGGCCCGCCACCACCCACCGCCGCCCCCGTGGCCCACCGCTTACCGCCGCCCCTGCGGCCCGCCACCGTGCCACCGCCCGCCACCCGCCGCCGCCAGTGAAAACTCAAGAACTCGACAAGTTTAAATCTTCACCGAAACTCAAAATTCATCACTTCACCAGCAAAGTCAAGAGGAATATTAAGAAAAAGAAAAACAAAGACTCCATTTTTTATTCACATTACCCAACACATATCCGATCCGTATTATTTAAATACTAATATATTTAACTAAATCATAAAATACTTGTTTCATAAAATTAATAAATGTAAAAACTGTTTCGTTGACCGTCGCCGCCCACCACCGCCGCCCACCATCGCCACCGTGGCCCACCACCGCCGCCATCGTTGCCCACCTACCGCCGCCACCGCGCGTCCGCCTGCCGCCCACCGCCGCCACTGTGGCCCGCCTGCCACCGCCACCGCTCGTCCGCCCGCTGCCCACCGCCACCAGTGAAAATTCAAGAACTCGACAAGTTTAAATCTTCACCGAAACTCAAAATTCATCGCTTCACCAGCAAAGTCAAGAGGAATATTAAGAAAAAGAAAAACAAAGACTCCATTTTTTATTCACCTGATTAAACGAGAACACGTCGGAGCAAAACCTGGTGCGCTCGCCCTTATCGCACTTGATGCAGGTGGGCACGTCGATGACGACCACCCCACCAGGGACCATGAGGTCTTTGATCTCTCTCGCCTCCAGCTCGATCAATCTCGACCCCGAACGTCGTTCGCGAGGTCGTACCCGAACCCGATCACCGACACCGCCTTCTCGGCGGCCGATTGCGGGTCCAACTTCGGAGCCATCAAAACGAAAAAAGAACGAGGGCTCTTCTTCTCATTTCATCAGTCAGTGAAAGTCCGCAGATTTTAATGGGCGAATGTGGTGGAGCTGGCTGGTTCCTGCACAGGAGTGACGTCGTTCAGCATCGACATGGAGACGAAGAAAGTGACGGTGAAAGGAGACGTGATGCCCTTAGGTATTCCGGCCGGCAGGTGGCGGACGGTGGGCGAGCGGCGGCGGCGGCTGGCGGGGGGGTGGACGGCGGTTTACAAGTGAATAAAAATGGTCTTGCGAAGTTAGAAGTCACGGGTTAAAAATGGGTCGAAAATGGATTGAGTTAAAACCCATATTTGAATAGGCTTTGGAGGCCAAAATTCACATTTGACCCATTTTTTAAAATTTGTTGAACCTATATTTGGCCCAAATGAATAAAAGTGAGTTAAAAAGTGGATCAAAAACCGATATTGACACCTCTGCCTCGGTCATCTCGTATGGACAAACCTTTTTGCTATAGAAGGATCACAATGTATGCGCAAAAACTGCACTAAAGGACATTGGGAGACCAGGAGTTTTCTTGTTTGATGTTACAGAATTTACACCAAATCTTTGATATAAACACACCGAAGACAAAGTTATGAACTGAATCAAGTTATCTCTCTCATTCACAAACGACAAATAGAAGTTAGCCCAATAATCTCAATCTAGATATCAAAAACAAAAAGGGGGGGAAAAGGGAAACAAGAAAACAAAGGATAAACAAAACCGCCCATTGCTACAACTGCAGAATAGATTCGACGAGTTCATTAAGCGGCGCAAGCTCCTCTTTGTTGATCAACCGAAATTCCTGCATCAAATTAAAGCGAATCAAGAGTTGCCATCGGAAAGTCTCTTTTGTACTAGACTCTCATTGTAAAGCCGATAGCCTCACTGAACTGCTGCTTGTGACTCATTTAATGCAGTATTTGAAGGTGTTTCCTTGACCCAAACTTCAGACTAAGAACATATCATAGCCAAATCTGAAAAAGTATGACAGAATCATATGGGTAAGTCATATCTGCGAAGCTTAGCGACTATGCTTACTTACCCATGTGAAGAGAACGAAATGCTTGAAGCAAGTATTTAGATGAGCTTCTTCCTTCAAGCTCACGATCTTCTGAAAATGCGAGTGGTAGATATGGGCGTAGACACGGAACAAGCGCTTGAAAATGGTTTTGACAACTTCTTTGAAATTGCTAGGAAATGGAGACCCTGTCAACATGTCAGCAGGGGTAACTTAGTGCTTATGTAGTACAAAGCTCCTACCAAATCTATAAATTTCTCTATGTTTTGACTAGGACGTTAACATGGATCCCCAGCTTCATCGAGAAATTCATCTCACCCAATTTTTGTGGGAAAACTGATTCATCGTCAAGCTGAACCTCGATCCAGTCCATCAAATACTCGACGTACTTAGGAGCTGACACCTCGATGGGTTTCTTAATGGTCACGCCATCGGCCCACCTGTACTCGTATCTGCAACAGTTCATGTAGTCTCAATCAGGCCTTCTGATATCACCGTTCGAACGCTAAAGGCAACAGAAAAATAAACTGATACTACTGTTGGGAAGAATGAGCTTCTTCATTACATAGATGAAGATATAACAAGTAGCAATAACCATCTTCTCTGTGAATAAAACATGGAACAAAGATTCCGAGGATTGAGCATCTATGTGCAAACAGACTATCTATAAGTAACTTCAAGGTTAGACGACTGCAACATAATAACAGATTTTCACATGAACGAGCCTGCAAATAGGCATCAAACGTTTGAGTAAACAGAAATGTTGTCGAGCAGCTTCTTACTTTGGGCCTGCGGACATTGTCGGGCAGTTAGATGGCGTGCAGAATTCAGTGAGTGTACCCCATAGAATGTTCACTTGATTGAAAAAGTCCACGGCTGTATAAAGCAAAGAACCCAGACAGAAAATTAATCAAAGGAAAAAAATTGATTGCGCTATGCACGGGAACGCTCATGTTCATGAATTTAATTGTTCGACTATTCATGTATTCTCGTTAGCAAATTAATATTGCAGAAGTACTCACTGTTCACCGCCAGCCACTCATTGATGTCTTCTCCAGGGGGAAGCCGCACTGCTTCTCTCAAATTCCCACTTCCTAGTGTAGCATCAATATGTCTTTGTAGTTGAGCACCCTAAAATGCGAGTACAGGGAAAGACGACAACGCGCGTAAATAAATTGCTTAGTTCATCCAAAGTCGACCGCTGAAGAGTAGATGATCTTAACACGAAACACCAACCTTACTTCCAGACGGAGCGCTCTTTTTAGGCCTAAAAGTTTTCTGATTTCTGCACAAGTCGTGATTGGGTAGAACAACATGAGATCATTACTGGCGAAAAAAAAGGTGGCATGCCAGATATCAATACTTCAAAGAGCATTGAGAATCGAATCTAATTAGTTCCCATGTCCTGTTTCTCTCCTTCTTTCAATGACAATGATCATCATCTGCAAGGACATTCTGCGACTACTGGATACCACGAGCGACTTAAACCGCCTCATTGTTACAGCTTTCTTTAAGGCTATAGAACTCAAAACTAGGGAGAAAAATCGACCGTCACAGCAAACAATAAACAGTTCGAAGTTCACCCAAATGGGTTCATTTTTCAATCTAATTGCACTCTCTGTATGGTTTAACATCATATCAACGTTCAGCGGCAAACCAGGGAAAAAAGAACCCACCATCACGGCAAAAAAAAACAATTCAAAGATCACCAAACCGTGTTCATTTCCTAACTAATTGCCTACTCTGTCTGGTTTAAGATCAGATCAACGTTCAGTCGGAGAGTTTCCGGTTTCTGAAGCGGACCGGTATCGGCATTAACTGCTGTTGAACATCCCGAAATTGGAAGAGACAATTAAAAACACTCCCAACAGTCCGAATTGTCATCACAAACCACGCGCCAACATCATCTGCAGCCTCACGATGAACCTCTAGAAACGAAAGAACATGAAAAACGAAAAAAGCTGACGTTTTTCAGCGATCGTTCCAAGCCTCCACATTACAAAAACCATCGCCACTCCACCTCATTACCATCTAGCACACAGACCGGTCAAGAATGAAACCAATTGCTACCCAAATCAGGCTGCGAGACACACATCCAAAACTCATGATCGTTGCGCAAAGGAAAACATGCAACGACAACAGCAGCAGCAGCAGCAAAGAACCCCCCCACCCCCTCTCCACCACCCACCCACCCACCATACCCAGAAAGAAAAAAAAAACAGCAAGAAATCACGTTGAGAACCATATCATCAAGAATTAATAGGAAAAGAACCTGCTTCCGAGGCCAAAGAGACTCATGGCGATGAAGCGGTTCCCCCCTGCCCTGCCTCCTTTCTTCCTCCTCAAGAGCGCCAAAAAATAGCGCAGAAGAGACACGACGGTGGGCACAGAAATAAGAATGAGAGCTGGAGTTGAACATGGTCGTTTTTATACGTAGAGAGGAGAGAGAGAGACGACAGGCTGTCATGTGAGGGAGAGAGTGTGCCGGTCTTCTTGGCCAGCAAGAGTCTTCCATGTTTTCCATTTTGCCTTCCAATCTGCTGAACTGGCTCTTTCTTCCTTCTCATATATTTTCCTTTCTTTTCACACCCTTTAATTAATCTTGCACCGTCTCCATTTCTTCTCTATATTATAAAGTCCTTTGGACAATCTCAATTTCGGTAGTTAAAAAGTCGCAACCTTTAAATATCCCATTAATCTCTCGATTCGATTAAGACGCGATCGAAATTTAAGCTCGGAAAAACCGATGCGAGCGCGGAATTATCTCGCGCTTGGCATGTGAAGTTGGCCTTTATCGAGAGAACCGGATTCGCGGCTAACCATTTCTATTCTTTCGTGCTCTCTTTCGAGAACTCGTATCAATCAAGCGTGCTGTGAATTTCTGTGCACATAAAATAAATCTTGTACGCTCCGAATTTGTCCCGGCCGTCCATTGTATGGACCCCCCATGTAAGACTAATATGGATTCCACGGAATTGATGATTGTGATGAACTTGATCGATCAAGATCTCTCAAATAAATCCTCACAAAAGAGAGAGAGAGGATATCAAGACAGGTGGCACCAGGTGATTGGTTGCGAAAGACAAAGGAGCATAAGAATTTGGGGAGAAGCAAAGGTGGCACGCACACCAAAATCATGATGGGCATGATTTCAATGATTGGAGATTTTGGGACAAGAGACAGATCCATCTTGGTTTTAGGAAAGTGGAATTAGGATAGTGTCTGCTTCCTAATCTTTACAATATTCCTCTATTTCCAACTAGCTTTTCTATTTCCCCCCTTTTTTTTTGGCTTGCTCTCTCTTGTTTTTTTTTTGCCCTTTTTTGTAAGATATAACATCTAAGGATTTTTTGACCAAAAAAAAAAAACATCCCAAGGATTTTAATTTTATACCCTACGAATTTTTTTTTATTTCGCACAAATTTTTCTTGCTTTCAAGATATATGAGGGTTAAAAAAAATTGGTCAAATCCTAACTTATTCATCAACAATTTTTTTTTATAGAATTTTTTCCTGACATCAATTGTTTTTTTTTGAAATAAATATGGTTGGTAATGGTATGACAGAAAATGGTCAATTTTGGGGGGTGGGACCGGGGTGTGGCAATGCATTAAAACAACTAGCTGTGTACACATATTCAATGCGATGTGTGTGTGGGAACTGAGCAGGTGTCTACTGTATACGTCCTAAGATGCAAAACAAGAAATCATTAGAATTGATCCACACCAAAGCTGAGTTGGTGAACTGATACAATTATTATTATCAGTATTTTCCGTTGGCGGGGAACTCGCGCTTCACTAAGGCTTCATTCATTTTGCAGAAAACAATTTTCAGAAAAATATTTTTCAAATTTTTTGGGATTCCATTCACGGAAAATAAACGAGTTAAGGAAAACATTTCTCTCCCATGGAAAAAACACATTCAAAAGTGGGGAAAACGTTTTTGAGAAGAAGAAAATATTTTCCCTCATCTTTCCTTCTTCATCTCTTTCACATTTCCTTTCTTATTAATTATTTTTTAATTTCTTTTTGTTTTTTTGTTTTTTTAAAATTCAAAATTTCTATTTTTTTTCCTTTATTATCCCTTCTTCTTCTGCTTATCGCCAGTCATGGCCGTGGCAGGGGACCGGCCACAAGCAAGCGAGGACAAGCCTCGCCAGATCTGGGGAGACGAGGCTCAAGCTCCAATGCGGCCAGCCGCCGTGGCTGGTGACCGGTAGAAGAGGGGAAAAGACAAAAGAAGAAGAAGAAAAGAGACAAAAATAAACAAAAGAAAAGAGAATAAATAGAATTAAAAAAATAAAAATAAAAATAAAAAATATTAAAAGGAGTGCATATAGAACCCGAAAAATATTTTTCAGGTGTCAACAGGACATCTGAAAATATTGTCATTGTCCTGAAAAATGACTTTCTAGAAAATATTTTTCGGAAACACCTCATTTTTCGCGAAACGAATGAAGCCTGAAGGCACGTTTGTTTCACGAAAAATGAATCATTTGAAACACATTTTCTTAAAAATAATCGCTTACAAAAGTGAACGAACGAATTTTTAATCGTCCTAAAAAATATTTAGACATAAATTGTCGTTGAGTCCGTTTGTTTCAAGGAAAATAAATGATCTGGAAAACATTTTCCTGAAAATGATCGCTTGTAAATAATTAGTCAATGCCAAACGTTTTCATTATCGATCGCAATTTGTGTCTAACTATTTTCGTGCACGATGAAATATATTATACTCATTCATTTTTATAAAGTAATACAAACGACCATTTTTAAGAATCATTTTTCAAATCATTCGTTTTTCGCGAAGAAAACTGTCACGCTTCGATCCCCGGGCACGCAGTGACCCTACCAAACACCTCAAGTCATTTAAGGGCGACATCCCAGGCACGTCGTTGATCCATTCATTTTATCTTTCAATTAAGCGCATGTGGAAACGAATCACTCCCCCAGACAAATATAAAAACAGGGAAAACCAAAAAGGAAACCAACAACCAGCAAACATCAAAAACTCATTTTATTTAATTACCATTAAACCTGGGAAGTGTATATCTAGAAGCTCTATCTCAGGGCCACTTCCGACGACCATAAAAAAGATACCGGGTTAGGGTTGGGGTTAACACTACTCCAAAGCTACTAAAAAAGAGGTCGACTCCCACGTCCATCTCAAAGCTGTACTGGCCTTCTCTCCATCGCTAAGGGTTTGAAAAATGGTTAACAATAACAGGTGAGATATAAAATCTCCGTGAGTCAATGCCCTAAGCTCGAGTAGGGTGCTGATTTGTTCAGGGTGGCCTAAACATACAAGTTATTATCGATTATAGATCAATAGCGTGCGACCTCCGCCATACTCTAGTTACTAAGTGATCAGGCACTTGACTCAACTAGTCAATCATCAACCACATGCACACTTACTCCGCCTTTGCACACACATTGCACAGTATTTATCAAGGTATCATATAAACAACCCAAACCAAAGCACAAAACCAGAACACCCATCACAATCTCGCATGCATAATGCATCATACGTGTTCCGATTATTAATGGCCACTCGGCCATAGCACACTAGGAAGTTGGTGCTTTTCTGGCATGACCGAGCATCGTCCCACTCCGTCAGGCATGGTAACCGATAAGCCATGTGGTTCCAAGTACCCTCGACATGGACTAACAATCATGCATTCCTGTAAGGAGCGTCGATCCGCAACTTGCCACGATCGGCATCCGTCTAGCCGTGTAATTCCTAGGTACCCCGGGACACTGACTGTCATGCATTCGATAAGCCGTGTGATTCCGAACTCCCGCCGGCATGGACATATCAAGCGTCGTCCCCAAGTAGACTCGGGTGACGGTTTCCATCATGTGACCACACGAGCACATCAACAATCATGCCACTTCATATCTTCGCATTTAGCCCAATGCAAACATGGTCATGCTCGCAACTCAACTGATTGTAATTTTTCATGCTTAAAACAAATAAAATGCAATAAAAAATTTGCACGTGATTACAGTGACATACGTTTATTGCCAAACTTGGTATTCCTCATTTTTACACTGTACTGAATTTTTCGAACACGAAAACATAACAATCTAGCGCTACCTCATAGTACGTCTTAATTACGTGTCAAAAAATTCATTTTTCGATATAGCAATTCAATCTCAAATATGAGTGATTATAATCATGTCTATTTATACATTTAAAGGCACGAGACAATCACCAAATCGTCACCAAATAATAATAATAATAATAATATAATTAACATGACCATAGTTAATTAACCCAACTACAGTTAATTAACTCAACCGCGGTTAACTAACCAAACTTCAGTTAATTAATCTAACCACGATTAATTAACTCAACCTTAGTTAATTAACCCAATCATGATTAATTAAGTAACTATGATTAACATAAAGTAACTACGGTTAATTAACATAAACAAGGTCAACTAACCCAACTATAGTTAATTAACCTAACCCAACCTTGATTAAGATAACCTAACCATGGTCTAGCATAATTAACACCAACTAACCACAATTAACATTAACTAATCACAATTAACATTAATTAATCACAATTAACATTAATTAAACTAACCATAAACGCAATTAACAACCTAATCAAGGATTAGAAGGTTAACTCAAAAACCAAACGACCGGTGACGGCGGCGGAGATGGAGACGACTCGGGCGGGTGGTTATGGGCGGCGCACGACGGTGACGGAGCTTGAATCGAAGCAAGAATGGATCGGGTCTCCACCGACTAGCCTCTGTCCAGCGCGAATTCACAAAAATCCAACAGTTTCTTCAATGATCAGCCCTTAGATCTGAGTTACCCTTGATCTTATGGTCGCGTAGGAAAAAACGGAGCTCAATTCGCCTTTCGGATGAGCTCAAACGGGCCATTTCTTGGCGGGTGCGCGTAGAAAATCGACAAAAACGAGCTCTCGTGCATGGGGGGTTTTGGGGGGCATGGCGATGGTTCGGCTCAAGCGGTGGTGGCACGGCAACGACGGGACTGCGGAAGGAGGTGGCACCGCTGGTAGCGGGTGGCTCGGCGACGACAACGAACGGCGATGGACGGCGCGGCGGCGGAGCTTGGAGTGGACGGCCACGGAGGTGGAGGGGGAGATGGTGATGGTTTGGCCGAATGGGGGGGAGAGGAGAGAGAGAGGGTCACAGCCAAGCTTGGGGAAAAAGGAGAGAGAGAGAAAAGTGGGGCCAAGTCCATAAAGTCTCATAATGGTTTTTGTCCTATTGCCATAAATGCTAGGGGCAATTTGGTAATTTCACAAGCAATGGTATGTAAGTCATTTGGCATAAATGATTGAGAGCACTTTGGTAATTTAGCAAACAAGGGTAAAATGGCAATTTTGCAAAGGGGTAAAATTGTCATTTCAAGGAAAAGGGCAAAATCGTAAATTTACCTTTAGGGGCAAAATGGTAAATTCACTTCTATGGTTTGGCTAAGACTAGGCTCGGGAGCGAATGGTCTCAACACTTCAGTTTGACGGCTCGATTATCCCGACTCGCTTAATCAGTCTTGATTTCCCTTGTCCAATGCCTTAGGACTTCCACTCCCCTTTTTAATTCAATAAATCAACGTCCAACTATTGTCCCTTAAATCTCGAAAATCCAATATCATTTATCAGAAACGAATTCGTGGTTAAAATCCATCGAATTCAATTATCTTACAATCGTCGGAATTTTGGAATGTCACTATCGCGACTCGATCTTGAAAAATGATTGGGCTAATGAATTACTAAGTCTCTAGAACGGGCTTAGCTCGAGCCTTCTCAAGCCCATACCAAATCGCGGCGGGGTATATCGAATTCGATCTTAATGTGATCGAGTGGCATGTGTATGTGTACATGAAAAAAAAAAAGGAGTTACCACCGATCTTTGAGGAAGGCAGACCGGAAACCTTATCGAACGGTCGGGAGAAGCCGTTCGGTTCTACGCAACAAGAGATTAAAGGGTCCGAGGACTTGGTTACGCCGGTGTTTCCACCGATGCCCTTTCGGTACCGGAGTTGAGTGTTTTTCTAACGTGCTCGTGCAGGTGTGAGTCTATCCTATCAATCACAATCAAAGTATATGATGTGCGCAATCAAGGAGTCAATGACGTGCGGATAAAACGCATCAAAGCAAATATGACATCCTTAGTGAAGCTCTAAGAGCTTAGGGAATAATGTGATTAAGGTTTGGGATAATTTTGGGACAGTTCGCCCAAAGGGGCGAAACCGTCATTTTCAAGAGTTTTAAAAGTCGAAACCAAGGGAATAAGGCTAATCTAGCCATTTCCCATTTTTTTAAAATGATTTTCAGGAATTTTTTTTGATTTTTTTTGATTTTTTTGAATTTTTAAAATATTTTTTAATGTTTTTTTTATTTTTTTTTATTAAAAAAAAATTTACGGACCGAGTGGCCCGGCCGACACCAAGAGCGCCCGACTCAGACCGTATGGGTCCAGGTCGGTCTAAAAGACACAAATCCCATTTTTTTTTTGACTTTTTTCAAAGATCCCGAGTCTTACAAAGAACTGTCCTCCATGGGGTTTTTTCGTCCCATTTTCTTAACTCCCCAGACACATCCGGGGATGATTCAGCATACCAACGCGAATTAAAACATACCAGGAATGACACGGACCGAAGAAACGCGATTGAAACGCCCGAAAACATGACCAACAACTCGCGGGAAAAATCGAGTTTGACAGCCTCAAAAGACTTGGTTTTATTTTTGCTAGAAAGGGCAGTTCGCGAATGGGTTTTGTCGCCCTTTTTCCGGGTACCTCGAACGTGACCAGTGGTGAACCCACACACCGACGTGAACTACATCAAGGAATATCATGGACCCAAAATGACGGCGAGATTACACACCAACCCGAAGAACAATCGGCTCGAAGATATGGGTTTGAGCAGCTTCCCAAAATCTGGGTTTGAACTCAGGCGGGCAAATAGGTTGCGCGCTTAGTTTCAAGCCCTGATTTCTCTCTCACACGACGCCTTTGAGAAGAAATATTTACCATTATGGAAACTAAGTAGTGTAAGGTTCTCAAAATAGTGCCCGGCTTGAAAAAGGTTATACGTGTACACTGGAAACGCAACGCAAAGGGGGCTTCAATAGCCTGACACTAGGCAAAAAAACTGACTAGGGGGCTCCAATGCTCCTCTGAAGCGTTTTCACGGCCTCGTACCTTGGTTCACAAACGCAATCAGGAAAAACCCCTTATACTGTATGAAAGTGGGTGAGACAAGGTTTCAAAACAACTTGATGGCTCGGAAAATGGTCGCCCTTACCCGCCGAAAACGAGCCGCGAACAAACACCCTCGCACTGCCCAACACTTCAGAAAAAAAACCACCTCTATCTTTTCCAGCTCACCGAGGCGTTTTCTTGGGCTCGTAACTCGACCCTCGTGGACAACCAACAACAGAACCAAACGTCGATACGAAGTAATACGCACGAGGAACAGCCCTAACCAAGAAAAAACGTAAAAAAAATGCATAAACATGTCGAACGACACCCTCAAAATCGCGGGTTTGCACTGTTTTCTGAGAAAAATGGGTCAAAACCAGCCCTCCAAGGCCACTTTGCGGCTTCGAAACTCAGTCCTCGGGCACGACCGACGGTGAACTGACACATGGGTGCGTACTAATACATATATAGAATACAACCGAACCAAAAACAGCCATGAAACTAAACCACAACGTGATGAAAAACGCCCCCCAAGGTGCGGGTTTGACTGGCGCCGGGCAAATCGTCGAACACATGGCGCGCGCGTAAACAAAAAACAAACGATCATGACGTCGAAGCAGGAATAGCGGGGTCAAGGCTAAAGATCTATCAAACATGACTACGTGCACTACAATGGGTGTCGGGTTCCACTTGGTTTGGCTCGGTTTGGTCGGAGACCAAACCGAACCTAGCTCACAGTGGACACCCTGTGACAAGGCAAAAAAAAAAAACAGAGCACGGGGCAAGCAAGGAGGGAGTTCGACCTGTCGGGTGGCGCCGGTGGCGGCGAGAACTTCGGTCGTGGTGTGGCGACGGCCTCGAGCCTTGACGGAGCTTCCTCGTGCGTTCGCCGGCCCCCGAGCTCCCTTCACAGCTCCTCTGTTTTTCTCTCTCGGTTTTCTCGTCCAGCCCCCCTTCTCCAGATCCATCTCTCTGCTTGTCTTGAAGCCCCCCCGGCCCCTCCAGACATTGGGACTTGCAGCCCCCTCCACCTGCTCTTTTGAACTTCACGGCAGCCCCCCACCCTTGGAACTGCACAACTCGGGACTTGTCTTGCCTCTTTCCTCTGCCAAGCCTCACGCCTCTGCTGCATCTTTGGGGCAGGAAGAGGTGGAAACTTGAGCCAACTTCCTTTTGTGTCCTTTGCCCCTCCTTGGCTCACTGTGCGCGCGAAAGGAGAGGGAGCAGGCGACCATTTTTGCTCCTTCTCAAAGCGCGAAGCTCTGCGTTTCTGTGTTCTGTCGCTGCGTGGGATGGGTCCTGGTTCAATTGGGCCAGACCGGTCTGACCGGTCTGGTCCAATTGAACCGGCGGGTAGAAATCGGACCGTTTCAGCCCGGTTTAAGCTGGTTCTCGCAAAAAAAGAAGGCGGCCCTTTGATCGATATTGAATATAGGATCCTATCGCGACACGCCTTGCCTGATCGGGCCGAAATTTTGCAATAAAATGATTTTTTTGGGTTCGGTTTGAGTATACGAAAGAGGGCTTTTGAGGACCCGAATCGAATTTTCAAAATATAAAAAGGCTTGGGTGGAGAGGGAATTAAAATAAAAATTTTGATTATTTTTTCATATTTTTTGGACATCATTTGGTATTTTGTTTTTCTATTTTTCGGCTATTTTTAAATAAAAAGAAATTCCGAGAATTCGGCAAAAATTCGAAAAATATTTTTTGCTCAAAATTGGTTCCTTATGCTTGGCCAAGGGTTCTAAATTTTATTTTTGAATTAATTGAATTTTTCTTGATTTTTAATTAATTTTCTAAAGTAAAAAGTGACTAAAAATTAGGTGTCAACAGTTACAAAAACAATCCTGATGTAAGTAAGAATGTGATTGTGGAGCGTGTGCGCCAGTTCAACACCAGAAGGACATGGGGGTGGGGCCGAAGAAAACTAAGGTTTGCCATTTGAATCGACCATTATGGGAAGTTTCCAAGTTCCAAAGTGTTAACAACTTTATCTCTTTACCTAATTTTCTCAATGCCTAGTAAAAATTACCATAAGAGACTTTCCCATGAAAAGGGTTTCCTTAAAGGGGGAAAAGGACACTTTTGGTGCCAAAAATTATGTACGGAGATCACTTTGGTGCCAAGTCTGATTTAGTCCGCCGGAAATCTGACGTGGCCTTATTTTATGAATAAGTGAAGTTGACGTGGCCGCCGGAGAGTCCAGTCAGCAGCAGAAGCCTTCACGATGTCGTTTTGAACATGGTTATTCAAATAAGAATCCTAAATCAGCCGATTGAAGAACAAATCCCCAATTTCGAACTCTAGCTCCAATTTTGGTTTGCCCCAAAGAAATCACAACTCATACTTGCAAATGGAGGGCTTCACGAGCGGCTTCAGCAGCGTCTCAAACCCTAAATAAGCCAATTCAAGAAAATCCCCAATTTCAAAGCCTAACCCCAATTTCGGTTTGCCTAAAAAAAACGATAGGTCAAACTTGGAAATGGGGGGCTTCACGATCGGCACGAGAGGCACCAACGGCTTCAACAGCGCCTCAAACCCTAACCCCAATTCTTCTCGAAGCGAAGAAGGTGAGTGTTATTGTTACTGTGGGTTACCGAGTCCAATAAGAACATCTTGGACTCGATTGAATCTGGGGAGACGATTCAATGGATATGCCAGATATAAAGAAGGCTTGAAGTGCAAATATTTCAAATGGGTCTATGCGAAATTCTCCGGACGAGCGACTAAGGTGATATTGGAGCTTCTTGAAGGACGACATCAACCTTTACCTACATTACTAGACAAGTTGGAGGATGTTGATATTCAGTCAATGCAAGCTGAAAACAGGGCTTTAGCATGTTTGGCCAACCATTTGAAGAAGGAAGTTTCAAGTATGAAAATTGAAAGAATTTGTTCTCGAGCGTTGATTGTCTTATTATTCTATTGTGTAGCCTATTTCTTGGGCAAATGTAAAGGGACCAATGAGAATAGGTTTCTCAATTTACCATAGTTGAAGATGAATGAAACGTGTAGTTGTGAAGGGTAATTTGTAGTTGTATTATTGGTTTGATGTTTTTCCCTAATTGTTGAATGGATCAAGAGTTTGCTATTTACTTTTGGTTGAAATCGAGGTTGGAATTCATTGGGTGTGCACATTTACAAGTTTTGTTGAGATTAGTTGTTGTGCATTGTCAACTTCCTTTGCTGTGTTTTTGAATGAGATGTTAGTTGTTGGTGATTTGCTGGTTTGCTGCAAACGCTAGTCAAATGAAAGAGTAGTGGTTTGCTAAAGGTGATCACTTCAGTGCCAGTCGTGCCTAAAAAATTAATACTTCAGTGCCAATTTTTTTTACTGAAGTGATCATTTAAGTGCCAAGTTTTTCTCAAAGTGATCAATTCAGTGCCAAGTTTTAGTGAAAAATGGCAATTTCAGTGCCAGTATTAGTTATATAATGACCACTTTAGTGCTAGTCGAACCTGCTACAGCAGCAGCAATTTGGAGCTCCAATCTAGCTTGCGCTACCAGCAGCAGCTTGTTGCAGCTGCTGCTATTGGAGGACCAACGGCTTGCATCAGCAGCTACTGGTGCGCAGTTCGAAGCTGTAGATGCATTAGCAGCTGCTTAGAGCAAGCATAACCCAACTTGCATAGACAAAAACTCTAGCAACATCACACCAGCGACATAACACCAGCAACCTTACATCTGCCAAGAACAGCACAACAACAAAAAAGTAAGCTAGTGATAAAAACTTCATTGCCATTGACATTCAACTGATAATTCACAAACATAATTCACAAACAAAAACATCCATTAGTCATGCCAATTGATCCTTCGCAGACATAAACATCCATCAGTCATGCTTTCCACCATCATTTAAGGTTCACCTCTCACTAAACATGTGAAAAAGCAACAAAAAAATAACATACTAGCATCAACGACTCAGTTAATATCCACCATCCCCTAGATTTTTTTTTTCCTTTCGATGGCTTTTTGACTTAATTCATGATCCTTGCACTCTTTCTAACCTATCGTCCAGGTTCTTCAATTGGGCTTGCAGGTTCTTCATCATCGTGACGTGCAGGTTCTTCATAATCGTGACGTGCAGGTTCTTCAACTGGTGCAGGTACTTCAACTGCCCCTGTTGTTTCATGTACCTTCTTCGCACGAGCTCTAGTAGTTGGTGGCTGTTTGCAGCTACAGCTGATGTCTTCTTCTTCGCCTTCTTCGGAGAACTAGGTAGCTGTTTTGTAGCTGCAGCTGATGTCTTCTTCTTCATCTTCTTCGGAGAACTCTTCCTTGGCACAGCACTGGATTCTTGAGTTAGGCCACGTTGAGCGATAAGAATCTTGATAATCAGCCTAGGCTACAACAACAATCACATGGTCAACGATATGAAATACCATAATTGAAATACACGGGTCCTACAAAACTTACATTCAAAATAGTCATCCTAGTACGTTCGTCTATATAGATGCCATAACCGCATTGCCTAATCCTTTTCCTAATAGCCCCTCTTGTCCGTTGTGGTGCCTCACTTTTAGCAACCTGAGTAGTTTGTCTTCTTCTCACCTAAGAAAGACATTAAAAAGTCACAAAGTCAAAGTGAAGTTCATAAAATAAAAGTAACTATGACTTTCTCCTCTCTAAGTGGACGACATACGTATTGCTATTATTTATGATCTCAAAACCATCATCTCCATTCCATGTTGGATGACAGAACCTAGTAGTAGCCAGGTTGTCATTCAATTTTTTCGCAATCCTAGGACCACATTGTCTGGTCCACTTTGCAGCCTCATCTCTTTGTGTCTGCAGCCTTCTCATAACTATGACTCGTATGTCTTCAAGTATTCTACTATTAAATGCTTTGCTGAGGTTGTTGTCGACAATATCACACTTAAATTCTTCGCGGAAGAATGCCCTACACCAATGCTTAGGGTCAGTTCGAAATAGTGCCTCAAAATCTTCCTTTATCAGCTCCAACAATCCCTTCTTGGCCATTCTAAATTCAGCCATGTCGGTGCTCTTTGCTATCTGCCAAAATTGCCTCTGTAGCTTGTCTCCTTTATAGATCTTTACCCAGTTTGCATAGATGTGCCTTGCACACATCCTATGTTCAGCATATGGCATCAACTTAGCTAATGCCGGAATAAGTCCTTGCAATAATTTAAAAAAAAAGGATTATCAGCAAAAGCAATAAGCAATTTAATAACATCCCAAGCTATGAACTCCCATGTGCACCAGCAGGAGCTTGTTGCTGCTGTTGCTGCTGCACCTGCAACTTGCAATAATTTAAAAAAAAAAGATTACCAGCAAAAGTAATAAGCATTACCTTTTGTTGGTCGTTTATGAATGCCCAACCTCCCCCATTAGTTATATCAAGGTCGACGATCAAATTTTTTTGGAACCAGGACCAAGTGTCCTTGTTCTCTACCTTGACAACAGCCCAAGCTATGGGATACATTTGGTTATTGGCATCTCTCCCAATGGTAGCCAACAACTTCCCCTTGCACAACTCCTTTAAAAAACATCCATCCAATCCTACAACTCTTCTATAACGAGTCAAAAATCCCCATCTGCATGCGTCAAAGCAAACATAAAATCTATCAAACTTGGTCCTAGAGTCTAGCAGTGGCCTCTCCACAACCTCTACATAAACTCTACTGGGTGAGTTTTGAAGCCTACACTCATAAGCATTATCCCAAACCTGGGCATACTCTCCCTTGTGCCGACCCATCAACGCCTTCATCACTTTTTGCTTGGCTCTTTTGCATTGATTCCTCAACACATTAACCCCTAATTGCTCCTTCACTAACAGCTTCAACTGAGGACTCCTGATCTCGAGCATCGCCTTAATAGTATTGAAGAAATACTTTGACAACCATGCACTTGTTACCCTTTTGTTGTAAAAAATAATGGGACAAGTATGTTCTTCCTGCAATGACCTAATCTGGAATAACCCGGTCATCTTATTCAGCGAGCCATAAATCTTCCAAGGACAATTCAGTTGTGAACACTTAGCTCTGAGAAAGTCCTTAGCGTGTCTATAAAATTTCACACACCTTTGTTCAGAAATTGATCTCTTGACAATAGCTTCCTTTAATTGTTTGGCATTATCAAACCTCATTCTTACAGACAAAATTGGACATGCAACAGTAGGATCATAGCAATGATACTTACTTTTCCTTCTCCTACGCACGGGTACTTCATCACCTTGAAGTTCACTCTCAGAATTAGCACTCTCGTCGTCACCGCCACTTTTGTATCCAGTTTCATTACCAGCAGCTACACCTCCTGCGTCCCTATTTTTGGTTGAAACTGATGTGACTCTCCAAAGGCTGCAATTTTGTTTCTCACAAATTCTCTTTGCTTTTACCTTGAACGTGCAAGTTCTTCATCATCATCATCGTCATCATCGCTTGCACCATTGGTAACCGCCAAAGCTTCATCTTCTGATTCACTGCCTTCCGCAAATTCCCAGGTTAATTCAGTCAATCTTGCATCGTCTATGTCTTCACCAGATACTTCGGGACATCTCCCCTTTTGCTGAACTTGCTCAACATTACTTGCTGCCCGCTCTTGCCTCTCAAATTGCCATTCGTCTAAAATAGATTCTTCTCCTACTTCTCCTGTTTGAGTGCCCTCATCATCTTCATCTTCATCACTATCGCCATGCTCAACATACACCGTCACTTCCTCACCATGAAGATAATGGTAAATAATATCCGTAAGACCATTATCTTCCTCGAAGAATCGCAACGCATCACACAAGGCCTTCCCATGAACACAGTAATGTGACTTATCAACTTTGCATCTAAAATAATACACTATCTCCCTCACGAATTGAATATAGGATGCCTTACTTACATCAACAAAGATGGCACCTTCAAGCCCACCTTCATATTCCAACTCATCGATGCCAATAACAAATTTCTCACCATACCATACAATAATGGCTACAAGATGTTGCTTGTCCCCCATGCCGACACTGCAACCAAGGAAGAAAAAAGTTATTATGTGTTGGAACCACAATGCAACTTCTATGAGCAACAGACAACAAAGCAAACAAAAAAAAATTATAACATAGAGGTCCCCACCGAGCAACAAAGGCTAATAAATTAGCACAAATGCACTGTCGAGGTTCCTATCGAGCCGTTTTTTTTATACACAACAGAGACCAAATGCAAGAAACACCCAATTTTTTTCACATGGAGGTCCCTACTGAGCGGAAAATCCCCAATAATTTATCACAAATGCCACAAAAGTTATCTTGAGGTCCCCACTGAGCCCTATCTTTTCTGCACAACAGATTGGGTGTACCACCGAGCCCTATTTTTTTTTCACATGGAGGTCCCACCGAGCCCTACTTTTATGCGCAATTCCCCCAGAGCGCCATCGTCCCCTCTGAGTCTACCACAACGATGGAGAAAGCCATACTGAGACCTAATTTTGCTCCACTTCCGAAAGCCCTCATTCTTCTATCCAATCGGAGCCCTAATTTCTCTTTTCCAATTAATTTCGCGAGCAATAGAGGAAGCTACATACCTATCAGAGCCGGTGAGTGTGATGGCGAGCGACAGAGCAAGTGAAGGCCAACGAACGACGGGACTGTGAGTGCGATGGCGAGCGATGGGACCGTCGCAAACTTTGGCTTCTGTTTCGCGAAGGAGACGATTGAACTTTGGCTTCTGTTTCGGGAAGGAGCAGACGACGTCGCGCGAGATCTCTTCTTCTTAATTGAAGAAAACGACGCTGTTTTTAGACGTGGTGCCACGTCGGATGAAACGGCGTCGTTTTCTCAAGTCCACGTGGATGGGTTTCTCAAAAATTTGCCAGCTCAACAAAAAATTTTAATTAAAAAAGCCACGTATTATTTTTCGCCGGAAATTCTCGCCGGAGGCATCAAAGTGATCCTTTTTCAAAAAACTTGGTACTAAAGTGATCCGATTGAAACTTTTGGCACCAAAGTGATCTTCGTACACAACTTTTGGCACCAAAAGTATCATTTTCCCCATTAAAGGGAGATTTTCCCAGAGAAACACGTGTTTTTCCATATGCAGAAGAGGGAAACAGGCAAAATACCAACTCATGAGTTATCCACATTCCTAGTGAAAATCAATGTGTGTTAATGGTTAGGCTTCATAAATAAAGAAGTACTGCTCCATTTTTTCCTTCACAGAAGTTTTGTTTGGTCTCTGTGGTAAGGCTGCCTTGCAACTTTCTGCATTATTCATTTCGCGGTCTGTCGGTCGAAAAGAATGTTTAGCAATTAGCGAGAGGTTATCGTAGATTGATCCTCGCTGCTTGCGCATAACTTGATAACCAGCTACTCGTTGATCATAGTTCTATCCTCGCATGGAGTTTAAGCTCGAAAACGCCGACGCGTGTAGCTTCTTGCACTTGGCACGTGAAGTTGGCCCGCATTGTGAGAAAACCGGATACCCATTTCTATTCTTTTGTGCTCTCTTTCGAGAACTCGTATCAATCAAGCGAGCCGTGGATTTCTGTGCAGATAGAAGTAAGTCTTGCACTCTCCGGATTCGTCATGGCTATCCATTTTATGGACCCCGCTTATAAGACTAATATGAATTTCGTGGAATTGATGGTTGCGATGAACTTGATCGATCAAGGTCTCAGAAATAAATCCTCTCAAAATAGAGAGAGAGGATATCAAGACAGGTACCCTTTCTGCTAAAGAAATTTGACTATACTTGGACATGAATATTAACGGATTGTTACAAGACATGATGCAGAACACATAATGTCTAATCTGATTATTTTTGCTGATTTTTCAGCGGGACCGCCATAATCGGAGATTAACATACAGTACTCACAAGGAGCAAAACCTGGCTCTGATACTATGAAGAAGAATATTTTCCTCTGTATTAAGAATATTTCTGTACAACTTATAATCGTTCTTCTTTTTGCTTATATACAATACATGGGCTAACCCTAACATCCCAACAAAGCAGAAGACCAAAAAAGGAAGACTCCTATACAAACTGTAATTAAGGAAAAAACTCCCTAATTTGTAGGAAATACAGCTCACGCCAAGGATGAGTCCGTATCTTCAATGGTTGAATGAACTGTTTTAGTTTCACTCTCTGATCCTAAATCTGTAAATGAACTCCATTCGCATGGGTTATACATCCGGTTGATATTTTCTGTGGACAGGACAGGACACTGTTAAATTTGTTGAGAATCAAGTCCAGACTGTTGGTGCCAGTGTTTAAGAAGTTCTACTCAGAAGTCGTGGAAGACATGCTTCCTCCGTCATGCGTTGACCCTGACAAAGTGACAGCCCCCTGAATTTTCTGTAGTAAAATGCAATGATGTCCAGGTGATGTATGGACAGGAGGCAAAAGTATGTCAGAAAGAGAACCAGCAAAGGCTATCTATCAACTGAGTGAGGATTCAAAAATACCAAGGCAGATTCGGTGGATTCCTCTACCATTAGTGAAAATATCTGCAGCAGCAGATACGTGTTCCCTTCCCTCTTCCAGGTATTAGTTAATGAGTTTCGTTGCATTCAGGACTTGTACGTTGCCTGTATTAATGATTGACAAGGATTTCTTGGAGAAAGATGCCATGTTCAGCGTCAACCCCATAGTTTGTTATGCTGACTGGGTTCTAAAGGAACCAATCTAAGCATCTCCACTAAGAAGAAAAGTTATTTGAATTCATATTGTTGCTCAGAGGGAAGGCAAACGCCGATCTTATAAGGTATTCTCTCCTGTTGTAATCTCGTTCTTCAAATTATTTCCAGTAGTGCTTGAATCTTCCTTAATGGACATGTCCTTCATAAAAAAGTTCTTCCAAAAAGAAGTCATCAAGGATACTTGAGTACGAGCAACTTGCTATATGGCATGGAGGCGACGCAGAACCCATTAAAGATTGCAGAACAACTTCCAGTGCCAACTCTCAACTTAGCTTGTGCAGCCTTCATTCTTGTTGAAGGCGATCTGAAAAATGTCTGATGTCTATATTGGCAGGCTAAATCTGCTCCTGCTACAAAATTTAAAGTTACTCTACGTGTTATCATAAAGAGGATAATTGACTTATTATTGCATAAATCTGCCGGGTAAGGCTTTGTTTATGCATGTGAGCTATATGGACGTGACCTCTCTTCAGATTTGCTTCATTTATGTGAGGGCTGTCAATGGGTCAGATCGGGTCGTGTTTCAATGATACCCGACCTTAAATGCTAAAGACATAATGCAAAGCTATCGGGTCGATGCGGGTCGTGTTTCATGTTTCTTTTTTAAATTTAAATTATAAGGTCCCGTTTGTTTCACGATTTTTTTTTTTAAATGATCGCCCATACTGCTTAAAAAATGAATGAACGAAAAATATTTTCATCGTCCACAAAAATGTTTAGACATAAATTGTCGTTAATATGAAAACATTTTCTATGGACTAATTAGTTTAAGTGATGTAATCGATCAATTTTAAGAAAATATTTTTTAAATAATTCATTTTTCACCGAACAGATCGTGCCTAAAATATTCTTCTCTTTCTATATAAATTAGTATATATACACACACACACAGATCGGATAAGTTCGATTCCGAATCGGATCCCCGATTCTCTTCGGATTCGGATCTTGGCCTCTCGCGCTACCGCAATTTGTGCCAGGCGACCCCATCGTCATCGTCGTGGTTCTCGTTCCTCCGCCGCTGCGGGAAGAGCCAGCAGCCTCGCCCGGTATCGAATCCCGCGTCCTTTATTGGTCCATTGATGTCGTCCCACAGCTATTGTTTTCAGAGCAAGCACGTGCAAAGGACCTCGTAAGTATTATATCTCTCTCGCCGCTTTTATATTTCATTTAGTCTCATAATTCTCGGCAAAACATTAATCATTTGTTCCTGCTTTCTCATTTTTATTTTAGAAAAAAAACAATAAAGATAATTTTAATTTTTTCAACAGTTTAAGGAATATCTTTTTTTCTTATTTAACAAAACAAGCAATGCCAAAGTTAGTGAAGAAAATTAATATAAGATACGATTAATTGTTAGTAAAAAATCAAATTTAGAAAATTGAGTAACATTCACGTGACAGGTTGGTTTGTATTTCGGTTCGGGTATATTATTTGGTTTTGACGCTCCTAATTTATGTACATTTTTGTTTCCTTTGGTCTCTGCTAGAATGGTAGCCGTGAGAATTTAAGTCGGAGGTGCTCCTCTTGTAGAATATGTTCTTGGTGGAGTGGCGTCTGAGCTGGGCATATGAAGGTAGAATGGTCCATGGAGAAGGAAAAATCCATGTACTTCTCGTGGTGGGCAAACCGAGTGTTGTTTTTCTCGTTGTTTTGGGTCACCGACGACCGTAAATAATTCTCAAAAGACTCGAAACATTGCCGGAGGAGAACTATTTGCTAGATGTTCACGGCGGGTGTAGATCAACTTGACCTTTGCCCGAAAGACTTTGGCTGCATTTGGTTTGACTTTGAAAAAAAGCCTTTGGGAGAAATGCAAAGTACTTTAGCGTGAAGGCCTTTTATGAAAAACACTATTTGATAAACTGCAGTAGAAAACGACTTTAGGAAGAACTTCGAGAGAAATGTTGTTCAATGAAAACACAATTGAAAAGTCTATTCGGTGAAAACACAATTGAAATGTCCTTCTGGTGACTAATTTAAGCTTTTTTATTTTTAATTTATTTAAAATTAGAAAAAAATAATGACCGGCAACTTCTACAACTTGAATGTATGTAAAAGAAATTTATCAAAAAATTATAGATAAAATATTGAATGAAGTATCGAAACGAGCGGACGAGACCTATGAATTGAATGATTCCTCTTCAAACATCTACAGGAAATTGCCAGTCAGTTAGGAAGTGCAATTGCTCCATCGTCTTTTTGGCATTTCTGTCTTTTAAGTTGATAGCATTTCCACGGTTATACTCAACTTTATAACTGTAGGATGGTGTAACATTTGCTAATGAAAATCATATTTTTTTTTCGGGCAAACGTTGAGCTAATTGGTGTTATTCTATGCACAAGACAATCACGTGACTTTGTAGAGGAAACAAAACCATTTCAAGGCTTTCAATCAAAAGCGAAAAACATGACTGCAATGATCGATCACATGAACAAATGACATTGTGTTTTCTGGCCAATTGTACAACTCAAAGGAGATGGCAAATGTCTAGTCGGATTACAGTCATTCCCCAAGAAATGCAGCTCGAAACTCATTACAAACGAAAAAGATGCAAAAAAAAAAAAAAAAAAACCAACAAAGATACGAACTCTTTAGGGTCTAGCTTCATGGACTACTCCCCAGGCTTCCATCTAGTCGGGCAGAGCTCGTTGGGGTTATCCCGCATGTACTGCAAGGCCTGCAGAAATGAAAATTGACAATGGTGAAGATGATATATTTTGATCCAATGATGTGAGAGTGCCCCTTATTGCATATCATAATAAAGCTAAACTCAGCAGGGTGCAGAGGCACCATAAGATACAACAAAAATCATTGGAACTTTGATGTGCAGTTGGTAGTTGACAAGCAATTGTAATATACAAAAGACAGCACCAGGTTTTATATAGCAGCCATGTTTTACAAATGACAAGCAAAGAATATGCCACCACATCAGTCTTTGGTATATGCAAGGGAATGGTAAAAGAAGGCCATTTTATTTAGAGCCAGCATGAGAATTGAGTGGAAAGAACTAAAATTTACACACATTCGAAGTTACAAAAACATTGATGGCACCGGAGTTAATGGATAACACACTTTCCATGGAAAAAAGAAGTTGTCTTGCACATATTTTGGAGAAATTCAGGCTTACCGAGTCAAACTACACCAAGAATGCCGCTTCCGATTTGTAAGCTTAGAGGAAGATGATGGGATTTCATTTCTCTGGGGAAGAAATAAGAAATCAAGGACTACATCAACCATAATCTAAATTAAGTAAAAAAATTATTGGCTTATCATTTAATGGAGGTTCTGAGATTGAGAATAGCTGGTATTAAGGTGAGAATTCATTAACAGAGTCCATCATACCAACAAAGCTGCGTCTTTTACCATGGGGGCAAAGTCTATTTCTTGTAGTATTCTTAGAGCTCATGATGGAAATCCTGTTTCATAACAAGAGATCTCGAAGTACTACAAAGTCTAAACTCATTAAAATACTTTTGTCGCATCTAAATCCGCTCATAAGTTAATCTAAGAGATTTCTCAGCGACTGCTAATCAAGCGTGTTTAAACTAGTTGTCATCATTCCACGTACTGATGCTAGTTTATTTATGAATCATTGTGCAAGGAATGACATGGAACTGTCAGAGCTTGAAGATCTATCCGTAAATTGGAGAAAACCAGGAATTCCTTACCTCAGTGGTGCAGTTCTATCTGCTGATAACTTAAAAAATGGTACAAATGTAACAAAGTCCAACTCAATATCATTTGCCGAAGATAAAGAATCCCTGAACTTATCCTAGTAGCAGTGGCAATGATCCTCATTAAAATTTTCCAAAGGGCTTTAAAGCCCAAATCCCCAAACGGAGCCTATATGGCATAGGCTGAAGTAGTAGTTGGAGCGTTGGTTTTCCCTGTGTGTCAAGTCTAATCACATATCTCTAACCGCTGATCACAAATTTCATAGGATTATTTAAATAAGCTTACATCATTATTCTAGTAACAGTTTGTACCGTTCGTTCCAAGCCGTTGGAAAAACGATAACCCCTCCTCTCTCTTCTCCGTCCCCTTGGCCTTTACCATGAATGCACTTGGTAAGCCACGGTAAAAACATGTATAAGCTTCTCTTGCGTGAGCAAAGTCAATATAGCCACTATGTCTGCTTCTTATCCACTTCGCACACCCTTCCATCTCTTCTCCAATGGCGCAGGATAGTAGTAGCTACTAGCCTCCTCCAAGTTAGCTGGGATGCGTATGCAAAAGCCGAAACAGAGCATCAGAAAATCGAAAAAAAGGCAAAAGCAAGGTGAATAATATTTATCTAAACCTAAAAATCTTTTTTTTCTCTCTCAATTTTTACTCTCTAACACTCATTTTCTTCTGCTGTTCTTTTATTGTTCACAGCCAAGCCGAACGCGATTATGCATTGGGTAAGAAAGATGCGACTCGCAATGATCTGATCTGAATGGAGTTGTCAAGGTAATCAAGGGGAAATCACGCTTAACACTCCACACGGTGGAGGAAGCAAATATTTTTGCTAGGCTCCTTCCCACGAAATTTGAAGACCCTGGTGAACTCGAACAATTCGTTTAATGTAATCCTTAAACTATTCCTAATTATTCGATCTAGTCCCTGAGCTGTCTATTGTAACTATTCGTGACAAAGTCAAAAGTTTTCATAGTTACATGCTATTGCCCAAATCTTAGAATATTTTTTAATTTCAATCCATTTTCTAAAATCGATAAAGACTATGGCTATATTTCTAGATTCTCATTAGACTCGTATCGAGTTGATGTTCCGATTATTTTAATTTGCTAATTTATAGATTTGACAAAATTTAATTAAGAAAACGCGAAACACAAAAAATTGAACATATTATCTATCTAAAAAATCAGGAACAAGATTTAGAGTAATATAGGTACAAGAAATCTATAGTTCAATTAGTATTGTAATTAAATATTCTCATTAAAATCTTATTTTAGAAAAAAAGGAATATGAATCTGATATAACTCTGACCGCGGTTATATTTGTACTATTTTAGAGATTATAAGTTAAAATACACTTAAACGGAACTATAGTAATATTTATGAAAACCAAAAAGGTAAAACCTCTTGGGGTGTGCGGCTCCTTCGTGGACGTCTTCGGGCGTACCCGCCTGGAGCACCACTGATCTCCCGTCGTCGACTACCCTTTCGCCACCACCGGATTCAGCCCGCCGCGCAGCCTCTGGTCCGGTTCGCCTCGTCGCTGCCACCTCTAGGGTGGTTCACCTCGCCGGACTGCGACGACGGCAACCGCCGTGAGGTTCAGTCGCCCGCTTGCTCAGTCCACGGATATCTCGCCCTCACGAGGTCTCTGGTTTCTCTTCGCTCTAGCTCTCTTACTCTCACGGAGGACCTCCTCTACTCAGTCCCTCTATTCTCTCTTTTGCCACTCAGAACCCTCCCTCTCCTTTTTCTCTCGATCGCTCCCCACGGCCAAGAGTTTCTTTTCCTTCGAGAGCTCTCCTGTTTTCTCTCTCTTTTTTTCACAGAACTCACTGAGAGCTCCTGCCTTTTCCTTTTGCTCTCTGTGTTTTCCTTTCACGTTAAAGAACTTTTGGTGACTCTCCTCTTCTCTGGACTCTCATGCTTGAATGCTGACTGTGAGTGTGAGCTCTCTCTCGTGGGGTGTGCGGCCTGTGTTTTCTCTTTTGCTCCCTCCCTTGATGGTCTTTTGCTCGTTGTCCAGAACGAGCCTCACTTTTTGCTTGAGAACAGAGAGCCTCCAGAGCTCTCTTTTTTTTTTGGTCTCTCACGCCCTCCTGCTCTCTATGAAGGTTTTTCCTTTCTGCTGTCGTTGGAGTGAAGCCCCCCCGCCGAAGGGTTCCTTCTGCCTCCCCCTCCGTCCCGCTTTTTGTAGCCGAGTCCCCCTCAACGACCCTCCTTCCTCTCTGTCACCTCTGTTCTCCTCAGCCAAACCTGCTTGACTTCTCTTCAGCTTCCTTTTCGTGCAACCTAGGACTCTGCTAGAGGCTCATGGACCAAGGCTAACACCAATTGGTGCAAGTTTTTTGAAATCCTCTTCTGCTTGATGGACTTGTGCAGCTGGCGCAAAGGGAAGGAAAAAGAGGCGCCTGCTGCTTTCTCCTTTTCTGCACCTGCTTCTGCTGTCGTTGGGCCGGACCGGTCCGACCGGTCCGGTTCGACTTAACCGGCAGGATGGAACCGGGCAGTTTCGGCCCGGTTCAAACAGGTTCTCGTGGAAACGAAGGCGGTTCCTCGATCCAGATCACATTAAGGACCTCACTCTCGATCGGTCCGGAATTTCGCAGCAAAGCGGATTTTTTTTTTCAAATCGGATGCGAATGAAGACTTTCGAGGGCCCAAATTGAATTTTCAAAATCTAAAATGGCCCGGGTGAAGAGGGAATTAAAATAAAATTTATTATTATTATTTTTATATTTTTTTCTTACCTCATTTGGTATTTTTTCTATTTTTGGCTATTTTTAAATAAAAAGAAATTCCAAAAATTCTGCAAAAATTCGAAAAATATTTTTTGCTCAAAATCGGTTCCTTGGGCAAGGGTTCCAAAGTTGATTTTTCATTTTTATGAATTTTTTCTTGATTTTTAATTAATTTGCTAAAGCAAAAAGTGATTAAAAATCAGGTGCCTACCTACTATCTTTTTCCTAATGAATGGTATATTTCATTCTCTAAAAACTCGTGGATTGCCCTTATCAATAGATAAGAACTTTGAATGATGGATAACTTACATGAATCGTATCGAGTAGTTTTTTAAAGATGACTGTGATTAGATTAGGAAATGTCTTAACTTAATCCATTATCCGAATGAGTAACTTGCTAAAGTAGTATATTTGATCACCCGTTTCCGTTTTCTTCCAAAAGAATTATGCTTTCTCGCTAGTTCAAAATGTTCAATGGTTCAAGATGGGGGACAAAGAGTTTCTTCTTGTTGTGTCGAATGCTACATTGGATTACACAAAGTTTTTTACTCATTAGGATGTCTTATTTAACCTCCTATAAAAACTAGCTTTAGCAGAATAATCTTTTCAACTGCATAGACCCCCACTACGTGGCGACTCTCGGTAATAGCAATCACACACACCTGTGTATATGTAAATGGAAGACAAAAAAAACGACATACCTTGCTGAAATATGTCTTAAAAGTCAAGCATAGCCAGTTCTGACGTTCGACCAGGAAAAAGAAAAAATCTATGAGGAAATAAGGGGAAAATTCAAAAAAAAAAAAAAAGCCTGAAATCCTCTCATTTTCTCAAATAAAGGCCCCAAATGAACATTGTTTCAAATAAGGGCCTGAAGTGGCATAATATGTTTCAAATAAGGGTCTGAAGTAGTTATAGAGCTTCAAAAAAGAGCATGAGCTAAAGGGCATTTTCGTCATTTCTCATTTTTATTTATTTTTTCCCTATTTTTTTTCCTTTTTCTATTTTTTAAAAATTTTAAAAAAATAAAAAAACAGCCCCACAGGTGGGAGGGGGCAGCCCTCCCGCCTATGGCCGCCGGCCCATCGCAGGTGGGGGGTCTGCGGGGGCGGCGAAGGCCTTTGGCCCTTGCCAAAATCGGGAGAGGGTCGGGCCTCTCCCGGATCTAGGCGAGGGCCGGCGACCCCCGCCCAGATTCGGGAGAGGGCCCGACCCTCTCTCGATTCTTCGCTGCCCCCGCAGACCCCCCACATGCAGTGGGCCGGTGGCCACAGGCAGCCCTCCCGCCTCTGCAAGTTGTCTTTTTTTAAAAAAATTTTTTTGTTAATTTTTAAGGAAATAGAAAAAAAAAATCAAATAAGAAAAATGATGAAAATGCCCTTGAAATCAGGCCTTTTTTTGAGATTTCATGGTCACTTTAGGCCCTTATTTGAAACAACGTTCACTTCAGACCCTTATTTGAGAAAATGAGGGCACTTCAGGCCTTTATTTGAATCAAGGTTCACTTGGGGCCCTTATTTGAGAATATAAGAGGACTTCGGGCCCTTTTTTGGAATTTTCCCGGAAATAAATGCAGTGACAAGAAAACGCACGGTGTTTGCAAAAATTGGAATATTTGGCAAATAATTAGGCCGGGAAGTGGAAGAAGCTCTGGTCGCCCTTCTTGAGTCCGGCCACTACCAACAGGCCGCGGATCCTCCGCCAGGTTTCGTCGCCGACGTTGCCGACTTCCATGCGATCGAGGATACCACGATCATTAAGTATTCCGGCAGTAAACGCGTGAATATCCTTGTTTCCTCCACCGTATGCCGAACTATAACGTCATGCATCTTGATCAAAATCGATCAAATCGATGATCTCATTCAGAATATTCCGGGACGCGGTTGCAATTGCTTCAGCATACTGGCGCTCGAATTGGCTGAAGTTATAAAAGAACATACACGAGAGCCAAAAAAGAAAAAATTCACACTAAAGAATTGTAGTACTCACTTGGCAGACAGTTCATATTTGATTTTAACATGCTCCTTATCAGCCACGCGAAGCCTATCGAAGGCTTGTTGGAGACGCCTAGCAAGATGCATGGCGGTGGTCGAAGAGATGGGTGCGAGCTTATCGAAGGCTTGCTGGAGATGGCCAGCAAGATCCATGGGGGTGTTCGAAGAGATGGGTGCAAGCTTATCGAAGGCTTGTTGGAAACGGCCAACAAAATCCATGGGGGTGGTCGATGGGTGCGAAGTTGAAGAGCGCACAGATCTCTCTCTCTATATATAAGGGTGAAAGTCCCTTTTACGTTAGTAAAACTCGTGGATGATCCATATCAATAGATACGAACTTTCGAATGATAGATAACTTATGTAAATCCTATTGACCAGTTTTTTTTTTTTAAGATGACAAAAAGTCTTAACGTAATCCATTATCCGAATGAGTAACTTGCTGAAGTAGAATATATGATCAACTCAATATATATCTCACTTTTAGATTTGAATTGATTAGTTTGGAATCTCTTCATCTCACCACTTATCTCAACGGGTAATTCAAAGCATAAATAATCAACTTATGTGTCTTTTCTATAGTGGACTTTATTAGTATGAAGTATGAACATTGTGTTCTCAGAAGGATGGGGGTTATCGGATACTATTGCTTGCAATTCTGGTGAACAGAGAAGTAAAAGATTTGGTATAGATAAGATTTTGAACCAAAGTTGGGGCTAAAATCACGAGGAGTCTTCGTATATACAAAATTGACAATGATGTATTTACGCATGCCGCGAATTGTCAAATTCTAAACAGAGCACCTTTTGAAAACACTTTTAGACAAATGAACTGAAGTCCTTCCCCAAAACCTCGCGCACGAAAAACATCTGCAATGTTTTGCCCGAATAACTGTACAAAAGGAAAAACCACTTACAGGAAATCAATGAAATCCCTTGTTTCTGATGCTTCAAGGGGGGTTGTGAGTTAGGAAGCACCGACACTCTTCGGGGGCTTCGTGTCGTGTCGTGTCAAACATTCTCCGATACTCTCCGACATGTCAGCACTCCAAACACGTCAGCGACACACGAGTCCAGTATCCCACCATGCATGAGGTCAACTTAAACATTTTCAATAAAATTAGGGGTCAAAATGTAAATCTATCAGAAATATATATACTTAAGTCATATACCTAGCCACTCCATAATTAATATACCTAGCCATTCCAAAAAAAAACCTAATCGTGAATCCCTAATAGAAGAAGAAGAAATTCATCGCTGATATTTTTATATATACATGGTAATTTATCGTGTATGTATAAAAATATACATTTAATATATAATGTGTTCCAACGTGTCGACATTCTCTATTTTTTGAGAAATGAAAAGTTGGCGTGCCATGTCGCATCGCGTGTCGCGTGGCGGTGGTGATGCTACTTAGGTTGTGAGTTCCCAAAGACATCCACCAATGTGCTTAACAACGGTGAAATCGTCTGGTAGTGATCAGAATAAGAAACAACTTAGTTTGGTTTGATAAGTTGGTGCAAAATACCACACAACAGATCAAATTTATGTCGCGCAGAAACATTTGACAATCACATTGACAGAGAATCTTGAAAACCTGACCATCTGAACATAGCATACATATCCAGATTTCTGGACACAGTAATTTAGTGGACCCATCAAAGTTCGGGAAAATTACCGAAAATGACCAAAAGCTTCTAAATCTATTACAATTGTGCCAATTAAGTTCTAATTTTTTTTTGCCAATTGAATCCTAAACTTCTTACATTTGTGCCAATTCATCACATGTAGCAAAAAATTAACCGAAAATCATTGACGAGAACGTTAGCCGTTCTACGTGACGTCACTGGCATTGACCTAGACATTTTTTTTTATAATTTATCTTTTGAAATTGGCCGAATCTGGCGACCTCGCCAGCCCAGTTGCTAGTGAGAGTGAGGCCGACCTCGCTGGCCACAAAGAAAAAAATTGAAAATAAAAGGGTAAAATTTAAAAATTATCTATGTTAGTGCCGGTTACGCCACGTAGGACGGCCGGCGTCCATGTCAGTGATTTCCGATCAATTTTTGTCCGGATGGATTGAATTTACACAATTACAACATGCTTAAGATTTTTTGGAAATTTTCCCTTCCTTTTCCCTTCGTTTGTAAAGAAGAAAATCGAAGAGTTGAATTGCTGATCTGGGCTACTGATTTTGTAACCGCCGCAAAAAATTTAGCTCGATATTCACCAGAAATCGACATCCACATAGTACATCACTTGGGGCTAACCAGCTCCTACAAGAAAATATGTGAGCGATACATGACTCAAACACCTCTCCTTTTGGTTTACTTTGAAGAAGAAAAGAAAAGAAAAGAAAAACTAAAGCTCTTCACAAACTCAAACCACCAGCCCAATGGGCAAGCAAAAGGACAGCGTTGCTATTGGCTCCGACGACTTCAAGCTCGTCGGTATCTAAAGGAGGCTGAATCTTACAATTATTCGATGCTGTGATCAAACTAGTGAATTACCTTGTCGAGAAAGCATTTGCTCTTGAGAAGTTAGTGGTGAATTTCCGTAAAGAAGAATTGTTTCTCGGACGGGATAAAACAAAAAAAGGAACCTAGAGAACATGCTCTGCAACAGCTCAAGGGAAAGTTAGCTTATAGAATTGACACGGTGATTATTTAACAATAACCAAAGCCACATTCATGCGGTATCACAGTGCTCTTATGGGGAAAAGCATAAAAAAAAAGGGTTCTAAACTTATTGCCATGGTATCAGTATAGTCCTAAACTTTTTAATTGTGCCAATATAATCATAAGTCTTTTCGCACTTTACCATTTGAGTCCATCCAGACATTTTTGCTCGGAAATGGCTGACATGAACATCGATAATTCTACGTAGCATTAGCGCTGACATGAACATTTGTTAATAATGCTTGAAAATTATTTGAAATTTTTGTTTTGTTTTGTTTTTTTATTGTTTTTTCTTACCCTTTTTTCCTTTCATTTTGGCTGGCGAGGGTCATAAGAAACAAATAAAAAACCAATTTAAAAAGATTGCAAATATTGTCCATGTCAGCACCGATCATGCCACGTAGAATGGCCGCCTCCACGTCAGCGATTCCGGCTAAAAAAATAGAAAGTGTTCTTTTTTGTAAAAGTTTAAAATGATATACTAAGTTCGAGAATAGAAGTAGATATAGTATGTCAATCTACATATCAATATGAAATTTTCAAGTATCTCATAGAAAAAAGTCATAAGTGCAAAAAATAGAAGTTATTCTAGAGATGCCATTAGCAATAATATATTTCTCATAATATTTCTTTTTTTTGTGAAATATAATTTCCACAATGTTAATCGTTATACATGGTTTAAAAGGATATCGCTGATCGGGAATCATGAATAAGATATGGAATGTGGGAGGGTTTCTCGGAATAGTCTTTATAATATGGGAAGGAACAAGAAGAAAACGAGACATAAAGAAGACAGGCTCTTAAGGAAACGAAGGTGAACTAATGCCCGCGTCTATGGATTCTTCATCTCCAAGAGGCTCCGCTGTGGATCTGAAGCCGAATCTGCCGACAAGGTAACCTTATTGAGCCTGGAACTAGTCGTAAGAAAAGAATGTCTCGCTCTATCTCTCTTCGTCTTCGCTAAGGGAATGATGCATATACACAGTCTGAGATTATCGTGGAGAACTTTCAGTCGAATTTATTGGCGGATAGAGCAAAAGTTGAACTTTTTTCTTGTTTGGGATAATGGGTCTTCAATATTTCTTATCTCGTTGTTTCTGACAGGAAGTCTGAGTTTTTTTCTTATTTCTATTTGTTTGTTGAATTTTCCTGCTTCCTATTTTCCATCAATTTTACTAATAATAAGGGCGGTGTTCTAAAGGAGCACTGGGATTCATATCACATCTCTACCCAGGGATAGGGGCAGCCGCCTCCGCCAAAGCTTCAACGCATATGTCGTGGTGCAGAGAAGGCGTGGTTTGAAAATCAATATAACCTAGACCTTACGTGAGTATTATAATTGTTTTTTTCAAAGAACCTTTTTTTTGGGCTCTTATATATATATATATATATATATATATATATATATATATATATATATATTATTGTCTTCAGAATTCAAGAACGTCAAGAATTTCATGATGCACTGGAGCTAGCACAAAATGATTTCAACCAGATTATGGACTTGATCAGGGAATACGACGTTGTGGTCCTAGATAAGATAAGCGAAGCTAGGGCATTCGTATCCGTATTGCCGCAATTCTTGAACAATCGTGGTAATCTAAAATGCATCCAGGGCGAGAAGGTTGTCGTTGACAGCAAGATGGACATATGCTGGGACATAAACCAGAATCGGACATGAACAACATCGACCCTGTTCGTGCTACTACGAGCTTATCGTCGAACAAACGAGGAAGAATCGAAAAGCAGAGAACTTTCACAACTCTGCTCTAATCAGAGCACAGAACACTTTGGGAAAAAAAAAAATAGAGTAAAGAACACTTGCCAGGAGCGAGACCCAGTCGCGTCTTGAGTTCGATGGCGCTTCAGCCTTGGACTAGCCCTGAGCGAAGAAGACGCGAGAGGGGACCACGTGAGAGGCAAGCTTCGAGATTCCAAGGCGAGCTTCGAGATTCCAAGGCAGCCTTTGAGAAAGTTTGAGATATAGATGAAAGAGAAGGAGACGTAAACAGCAGGGAATGAATTCATCTGAGAGCTTAACATCTCTCGTGTAACTTGCAGTATTTATAGTACAAGTTTAGATCTCAAAAAATACAACAATTCTGGTTTGACAGCTCATCAAGAACTGCAACAGAAGAAACTGAAGTAACCGAGGAGTAAAACTGCACTAACAGAAAAGAACTCCCAACTACTCTGTTTTCCCCAGCTACTCTGTTTTACTTGGCGTCAGTTGTTCCATTTCTTCTTCTTCCCTTTTAGTTGTAATTTCAACATCCCCCCGCAAACTGGGTACAGGTTTGAACCCCAACCCCAGTTTGGTTCTGAGAGTACAGTGATCGAGCCGCGACAAAGCCTTGGTAAAAATGTCAGCAATCTGCCGATGACTAGGAACATACTGGACCCGTAAGGATCCCAAGGAGACCTTTTCCCTGACGAAATGAAAATCAATTTCAATATGTTTAGTTCGAGCATGTAAGACAGGATTGGCAGTAAGGGAGATGGCAGATTGGTTATCACAAAACAGAGTTGTAGGTGAGGAAAGCGAGATGCCAATATCACGAAGGACAAAGCTAATCCAAGTAAGATCAGCAGTAGCAGATGCAAGGGCTCGATACTCTGCTTCAGTAGATGAACGAGAGACAGTTGGTTGTTTCTTAGCGGACCAGGAAATGAGATTGGAACCAAGATATGTGCAAAAACCAGTGGTGGAACGTCTGGTATCAAGACAGCCGGCCCAATCAGCATCGGAGAAGCCGTATAAGTTCATAGAGCTTTGGGAGTGTAGGAAGATGCCCAGATGCACAGTGCCCTTAACATACCGAAGGACTCGCTTTAGTTTTTGAAAATCAGCAATGGTTGGTCGCTGCATTTTCTGACATAAAAGATTAGTGGCATAGGCAAGGTCTGGACGAGTGATGGTGAGATATTGGAGCCCGCCAACTAAACTTCTATATTCAAGTGGGTTGGCAAGATAGATGTCATCATCCGTTGTGTGAAAGGGCCTTACAGATAATGGAGTGGCTATTGGTTTGCAGTCTTGCATTTGTGCTCGTGTAAGGAGGTCAAAAGCATACTTGGTTTGACAGAGAAACAGATCAGCTGAAGTACGTTTGGCTTCTATCCGCAGAAAATAATGAAGTGAGCCCAGATCTTTCATGTGAAAAGGGATACTCAGAGATTTGATGAAGTCATTAAGCAACTGATGTGAGCTACCGGTCAACACAATATCATCAACATACAGGAGCAACAAGATGGTGTCGGTGCCACGGTGAAGAACAAAAAGAGAGGGGTCTGTGGTGCTGCAGAAGAAACCTGATTCAAGAAGGAAGTTGCTGAACTTCTCAAACCAGGCACGTGGGGCCTGTCGTAGACCATACAAAGACTTCTTGAGTAAACATACATGATGGGGGTAAAGTAGGATGGACAAAGCCAGGGGGCTGGTCCATATAGACAGATTCAGTGAGCGTGCCATGTAAAAAGGCATTTTTGACATCTAGTTGACGAATGGGCCAGTGCTTGACCATAGCCACTGATAAGACAATACGGAGTGTAGCTTGTTTTACTACGGGGCTGAAGGTTTCAAGAAAATCTACTCCTTCCTCTTGATGAAACCCTTTAGCAACCAGACGAGCCTTCAACCTGTCAAGACTTCCATCCGGTGCTAACTTCGTCTTAAACACCCACTTACAACCTATGATATTCATCTGAGCTGTTCTGGGTACTAATATCCAAGTTTGATTCATATGCAGGGCATCCATTTCATCATGCATAGCCTGAGTCCAGCCCTCATGAGCCAGGGCTGATTTAAGTGACTTCGGCTCAGATGGAACATTGTATTCAGCCAAGCAAGCATACCTGGGATTTGGTTTAGCTATGCCAGACCGGAGTCGAGTTTGCATAGAATGAACAGAGGTGTTACAGGGATGGTGGAAGGAGGAACTTGGGAGGTCTTGGTCAGCAACAGAAAGGCTTGGTGCTGCATTATCTGGAGCAGAACTCCCTGATGCCTCAGGACCAGTAGTAGACTGAGAAGTTGACATTGACATAGGTCTGCACTGCTCTGTGATATATGGGACACGAATTTGGCCAACTTCTAGAATTCCACTTTCCTGTAAATGACCAGTGGTACAGATAGAAGAATGTCGCATAGGACTCAGCTTGTTAGAATCCAGAAAATCTACCTCATCAACCCATTTTCGATACAAAGAGGTGTAGTGAGGATAGTTGTTATTTAGTTTCTTAGTAAAAGGAAAGAAGAATTCATCAAACTTCACATTACGACTGATATATATTCTACCATCAGTAGGAACCAGACAGCGATACCCCTTATGACGCTCACTATATCCCAGAAAAACACATGTAAGAGATCGAGGATCAAACTTGTGTTGTGCATAGGGTTTGAGGCAGGGATAACAAGCACAGCCAAAGACCCTGAGATGATCATAGCTCGGTACTTGTTTAAACAATCTGCTGTGAGGTGAGTCCATCTGCAACTTGGGAGTTGGAAGTAAGTTAATGATGTAATTGGCAGTCAAAAAAGAATCAACCCAATATTGCAATGGAGTGCGAGCATGGTAGAGCATAGTCAGGCCCAATTCTACCACATGACGATGTTTCCTCTCGGAAATCCCATTCTGTTCAGGGGTGTAGGGGCAAGATATGTACTGTTTAATACCACAAGTTACCAAGTAATTCTGAAATCTGGTGCTAGTAAATTCACCTCCCCCATCACATTGAAAAACTTTGATTTTATGATTGTGCTGGTTTTCCACGTACTTCTGAAACATAAGAAAAATATCATAGAAATCTGACTTCAGCTTCATTGGATAAAGCCAACTATAGCGAGAAAAGTTGTCTACAAAAATGACATAAAATCTGAATCCCTGAAGTGAAGTTACTGGTGATGGACCCCAAATATCACAATGTCTCCTTTCTAAAGGAACTTTAGTCACAGAATCTGAGAGGGAAAAAGGTAATGCAGTACTTTTGACAAGTTGACAACTACCACACACAGGTGGAGCTTTCTTATTGCAGAAGATCCTCTGCTGTCGTTGAAGATGCTTCAAGATCTGTGAGTTGCTATGAGCAAGTCGTTGATGCCATATTTCTTCTTCTACTGCCTTATGCCGCTGTGTAAGTAGAGCCTTAGTTTTCTGCTGATCCACTCGGTAGAGCCCCCCAACTTTTCTCCCGAGCATCACTGTGGTGTTGGTGCGATTGTCCTTTATGTAGACACCATTTTTGTCAAACAAAAAGGAGCAGGGAAAGTCATCAGTTAGTTTCGAAACTGAAAGAAGGTTCTTCTTGATTTCTGGAACCACTAGTACATCATTTAATGGTAACACATCAAGCTCAGAATGTAAGAACGCATTACCAGTGTAAGTAATAGGAATACATGATCCATTTCCTATCATGACAGTATCTTTTCCAGTATACTTGGAGGGGTTATGAACTATACCAGGATTGGCAGTGATGTGGGCTGTGGCTCCTGTGTCAGGATACCAGTCACTGCCTGTATGATTCTCAAGATGCATTGCTGCTAAAGCTTGAGGAATAGCTTCGTCTTGATAAGAGTTGTCGAACCTATACCAGCATCGAAGTGCATCATGCCCTGGTCGTTTGCAGATTTGATAGGCTATGCGAACTCCATCTGTCACTTTTTCCATCTGTAAGTTCTTAAAGGTTGTTGAGTTTTGAGGGGGATGAGATGTAGTCTTTTGAAACCTCTGTGAAGAATCAGCATGAGGTCGAAAACCAGGGCCTGCACTATAGGTGTTAATCTGTGGTTTAAAACGTTGAACCTCCTGATCCTGGTTCAGACTAAATGGTCTATAATTCTGACTTCTTCCTTGAAAACCATAACCACGACCTCGATTGTTGAAGGAATGACCTCTGCCATTGTTACGACCTCCCCTAAAACCACCTCTCTGTCCCACAAAAGCCAGATTATGCTGATTAAATTCTCTGCTAGTTACTATCTTTGGTTCAATCTCTACATTTCTTTCTCCGTAATATGCCAAGTTAGGATTAAACTGACTTGAGGAGTAGTTCTGCAGTCTTGTTTCAAATCTTTCTAGCTGTGATATCACCTCATCATAATCAGGTTGAGGTTTTAAACAATACATGGTTGTTTTGAAGTTTTCATACTCTGATCCCAGTCCTTCCAAGACGCCAAAAACTCTAGTTATTTCATCCACAGGTTTTCCTATTGCATTTAACTGATCGCAAATCAGTTTGAACTCCCTAAGATACTCAGATAGTTGTCTATTTCGTTTTTGACATGCCTGAAGTTTCCCCCTCAGCTCAAACTCCCTAGCTACAGATTTTTGCGTGAATCGATTCAGCAAAGTCTGCCATACCTCATAGGATGTTTCCAGGCTGATGATTAGCCCCAGGATATTCTCAGAAACTGCACCACTGATCCATGAAGACACCAGTTGATCAGTTTTCACCCAATCAGTGTAATCGAGATTTACTACTTCTGTCTCTCTCCCGTCAACTTCAAGTTGTATCGTCTGAGGAGGTGGTGGAATTTCTCCATTGATAAAGCCAAATAGCTCTTGACTGCGAAGGAATCTGTAAAACTGAGCTTGCCAGAGAAGAAAATTGTCTTCAGCAAGTTTGATTGTAACGAAGTTAGCAATGTTGACATGAATAGGAAAAGGATATCTCGATGTTCTTGCTGCCATTGCTGTGTTTTTCAGAGAATGAGACCAGATTTCACAGCATTGCTCTCAGAGATGGCTCTGATACCATGAGAAAGTTTGAGATATAGATGAAAGAGAAGGAGACGTAAACAGCAGGGAATGAATTCATCTGAGAGCTTAACATCTCTCGTGTAACTTGCAGTATTTATAGTACAAGTTTAGATCTCAAAAAATACAACAATTCTGGTTTGACAGCTCATCAAGAACTGCAACAGAAGAAACTGAAGTAACCGAGGAGTAAAACTGCACTAACAGAAAAGAACTCCCAACTACTCTGTTTTCCCCAGCTACTCTGTTTTACTTGGCGTCAGTTGTTCCATTTCTTCTTCTTCCCTTTTAGTTGTAATTTCAACAGCCTTTGGAAGAGAGACAATAGAAAAGAATTGAGATAGATCTAGGGTTTCTATTTTGAAAGGGCTAAACTTGGAGTTATAAAAATATGTGAGGACAATAAAGGCAAAATACAAAAAAATTCTTCATTCTCGGCAGCTTGTCGAGAATGCTGGAAAGTCAGGCTGCCTTAGAACCGTGGAACGGAGAGCCCCACATATGGAACCAACATCACAGTGGGCATGACAAAAAAAAAAAAAAGGTCATATTTTGATTGGCTCTGACTTAGAAAGCTGTATGGGAATATCTAGCAGAAAGTTCAATTTCCCATTGTAAATACATTTATTACTCATCTTAAGATCTGGCGATCATGTGACTTGCCCATTAAAAAAATGTGGCTCTTTCCCCTGACATAATTTGCCATTGACACATAACAGTATCAATTTGCATTATAAATTGTTCAGATTCTCATCGAGGTTTACTATACTAATTGAATGAAATTTGAATGCCACCTATTCAATTGCATATATGTTTTATTCTTTGTTAAACTTTCGTGCACACGAGTGGGTTCTCGGTTAGATCAGCGATGCACATCGTATGGGAACCGCTGCCCTAGAGAGACGTACGCCTTTATGCAGCGTTTCGACCCAAAAAAAAAAAAAAAAACTAGCGTCTGTGAAAAGTCGCGTAAACGTGAGTTGTTTATCAGATACTATTGCTTGCAATTCTGGTGAAAAGAGAAGTAAAAGATGTGGTATAGATAAGATTTTGAACCAAAGTTCGGGCTAAAGTCACGAGAAGTCTTCATATATACATAATATCATATACATGCGGCGAATTGTCAAATTCTAAACAGAGCACCTTTTGGAAAAACACTTTTACGGTGCGTTTGGCAACGATTCTGATCCAATAAATATTTTTTCTGATTGTGTTCCTTGGACGAGTTTTAGGGAATTAGAATGCGTCTGCTAACTGCACAAAATTTATGTTTCCAGGGACAATTTTTCTTTTCAATTGTTTTCATTTAAGTCAAATAATTACATTTTGTCATTATAAAGTCAACATATATAGCATCAAGAATAAAATGAATACAGATCATGCATAATCTAGAATTAGTCTATTTATTTCGTGGAGCATGAACACATATACAAGATCAACATAAGTTCAGCGCCGGCAGAGCCACGTCGGCACCGGCGGGTCAAATGGACTGAATTGGCACAATTGCAAAAGGTTTATGACTCAATTGGCAAAAAAACAAAAAAGGTTTAGGACTTTTTTGATAATTCTACCATTGTTTCTCAAAAGCGTTCTAGAACAAAGAATCAAAATTTCTTTTTATTCTTGATTTTGCTCTAAATCTGGTCCTGGGAATAGAATCAGAGAATTTGATAATCAGAATCGTTTACGTTACCAAACAGGTTTCTCATTTTTTTTATTCCGAAGAACAGAATCAGAGAATCAGAATCGTTGCTAAATAGGCCCTTAGAGTAATGAACTAAAGTGCTTCCCCAAAACCTTGTGCAGCAAAAACATATGCAACGTTTTGCCCGATTTATTATAAAAAAGGAAAAACCACATGCAGGAAATCAATGAGATCCCTTATATGGAACTTGTCTGGAAATAATATTTTCTAAATTTTTCGAACTCTGAGAAAATCTCCTTAAAATGTTTTCACTCTCGATTTTCAAAGAATCATTTTCTTTTAAAATCAAATCACGATTTTCCTTAATTTGATGAAATTCTCTTTGCAAAAACTCGATCTTGTCTTTTTGAGAAACATCTTGCTGTTTTAAAGAGGAAACTTCCTTTGGATTTATAAGTTATGTAATTAACTCCAAGACCATTAATAATGGAAGTTTCTGCATTTCTCGAGTCATTTCAATCCAGAACAGAGAAACAGCCAAAGAATCTAGAACAGCTGCCATTTGCTTTTGCTGGTTTAATGTCCCTCTTTATTCCCGCTTCTGTTGGTGATTAAAGTGATAGTATGAGTTTTTAGTGTAGCCATAAGCCAATATGCTGTATGCATGGAGGGAAGTGCATTATCATGAGTCAGGAATGAGTCTACAATGCTGTGCCCATGCGATTTACTTCTCTGGATCTGGAATGTAGGATTCAATACTTGAAACACAACACAAATGTCAATTTCCTGTGGTTGGCATTCCCACCCCTAGTATTCTCAATCCAAAATCCAATGAAACGTGGCTTCTACTAGAACATTAACATAAGCACACAGGCAACGCATATATCAAACACGAATTCAGAATTGAGTCACTCAATCATCAATTGTGATTCTAGGGAAATCATTGTTCAATATCAAAATCCAACTAATGTTGCTCTTCAGAAAGTGCATATAATTGCATGGACATCATTGTTCAGTATCATCCAGCGAAAGGAATGACCAATAAAGTTCCGGCTCCCGATATTGAGAATGTCAGAAAGTACTCAGGATCTGCAGAAAAGATCACATCTAGCATTAGTTGTTGGAGTCAATTCACTTATGAACTAATCTACCAACAATGGCATGATAAGTGACGGAATATTATTGCGTATATAATAGTGTAAGTGTGATTTACATAGACCATCAGGACGCGTATCAAAAAAATTGTATCTCAAACAGTTTAGTCTGATTAAAAAAATTGTATCTCAAACTAATTCAGTAAGGCCGAGGCAAATGTGCAAGAGCGCCCTTGTGTTAAGCAATTTGATCTGGCACGAGTTACTATTCCTAGGAAATCTGCAAACACGAAGGTAACTGTTCGGTGTCTCTGTCAGCTTGATTGGCAATACTGACATGCAGATAGATAGTGTTATTAGGTAGAGAACCCCAAGAAGAAAACACCTTATCACAGTGGCACCAATTTTTTTTTTTTTTTTTTTTTTGAGGAAGCATAAGGATACACATATAGAGCAATCAGTTGTCATGATCATAGTCCAGTTTTCCTAGTTTGAATGAACCAAAGACGACACTTCGCACAGGCAGCTCCTCGAAACCTCCGATGCTGATAGATCTACTAAATATGCATCCAAGCAGCATCTGTACATAATTCGACAACATCCCTATGGTTTCACTTAGAGTGCGCATGATAACAGTAGTACTTATGGAGCAGAAATCAGTTTGGTAACGTAACTTCTAAAGCAGAAATTCGTTTGGTTACGCAATTTCATTTTTCTACTTCCGAAGTAACTTTTTGCTTCAAAAGTTGTTTTCGATCCACTTTCAGAAGTAATTTTTTTTTCAGAAGTAGAAATCTCTAGACATCAATATCTCTCTCATTTCGTCCTAACTCTCTTTCACTTCGGCCTCTTTTCATACTCACTCCCAACCACACCTCTGCCGTCGCCGCTCACCGCTGCCAACCACCAAACACCGTCGCCACCGCCGGCATTGCCATGTCCACCGTCGCCCGCAGCCGCAGCCGCCGCCCACCGCCCCCCAAAGCAGTCAACCGCTTGTAGCCGCCGAGTCGCCGTCTCTGGCTGCCGGAGTAAAAATAAATAATTTTTTTAATAAAAATAAAATTTTAAAATAATTAAAATAATTTCAATTGCATGAGAGTGTTTTACCAATATCATTTTTTTAAATAAATTATAAGAAACAAATATTTTATGATTTGGTTAAATATAGAAGTATTTAAGTAATACGGGTCGGGTATGGGTTGGGTCGGGTATTGATCGTTAAATTTATACTGTATGAAAACGAGTCAAAACGGGTTAAATGGGTCAATATGGGTCGGACCATATCCAACCTGACCCAAACCAGAACCGACCCACCCGTTTGGCACCTCTAGGCACAGGCGAGGAAGCACCGGAACTACTTGTGCTTTTAGCGTGGATGAGCTCGGCCATCGTATTCATTAATACAATTTTACCCATAAAATTGGTCCCTATTTGCATAAATAATTAAATGAAAAATTATACGTAAATTCGTCAGTATTTGCATTTCACTTTTCTCAAATAACATGCATTTTAGGTTAGGATCAATAATTTTTCATAAAATATTTCGTGTTAATAATGTTTTAGAAGTAGAATTTTTCAACCATTACCAAACGAATTTCTATTCCAAAAGAAAAAAATTTGTCTTATTATCAAAAGCATTTCTCTGATCAGAAATCAACTTCTGGAGCAGAAGTAAAAAAATCAATTTCTGGTCAGAAGTAGAGCTGTCAATATGGGTCATAGACCCATATTTGACCCATATTTTGTATAAAATGGGTCTTATATGAGTCATTAACTTTTAGAGGGCCCACTAAAAATGGGTCTAAAAGGTTGAAGTGAAATTAAATGGATCACACATGGAACCCATATTGGATCCATTTTCGACCCATGAGGGTAGCTCCCACAAGTTGCAAATGGGCCAAGGGCCTCAAAGGCTCAATTTGGTTATTATTTTTTTTATTTTCTATTTTTATAAGTGAATGAAAGAAATTAGAAAAGAAAAATATAATTAAAAAATATTTATTCTGTTGGCCGCCCTCCCGCCGCCGCCCGTCGCCCCCGCCAGCCGCAGGTCGTCGGAGAAAAAATGAAATAAAATAAAAAATACTTTTTAATAATAAAATATATTTTTTTGAATAAAAATATTTTTAAAAATGAAAAAAAAAATCAGAATTTTTTTTTTAAAAAAAAGGAAAAAATTTCACTAAATTTTTTATTGCATGAAAGTATTTTAGTAATATCATTTTTTATTTTATTTACTAATTTTTTTATTATTTAATTTGCTTTTTTTATTTGATGTGAAGTTTTTATCTGATAACATATACATGTGAAGAGCATAAAATAGGTTAAATGAGTTATATAGGTTTTCTTAGAATATTAGTGTGATTTGGTAATATGGGTCAAAACGGGTCGGGTCGGGTGCGGGTCGGGTATGGGTCATTGAATATGGGTCAAAACAGGTTAGACGGGTCAATATGGGTCGGATCATATTCGACCCGATTCGAACCCGACCCGATCCACCCATTTGACATCTTTAGTCAGAAGTTGATTTCTAAAACAGAGTGTTGCCATATGCGCCCTTAAACCACTTCTACAGTGCTTTTTTCCATCAATAGTCGCACTTGGTGCTCCTACATGTGATCCAGACCAAACAACTCGAGGAACTTCCTGCACTGCCAATGACCATTATAAGCAGTGTGGCGTCTTGACGATATTCTCCATCAGGTGTAGCTCAATAAAGAGTCAAAATCAATTGCATACCACATCATCCCCTTAGCTCAATCTTTCTTCCAAGCATACTTACGTCAAGAAGGGAACCAAGAGACCCAGGATCGAAGCTGAATAATAATCAGAATGCAAGCACATAAATGTCAGTAGCAAGGCTTGCAAGCAAGTCAGCGTCATCAAAACGTGATCCCTTTAAAACGCAGCATGATATACAAACCTTTCCCTCAGAGCTTTTGGAGCATTTTATTATCACTCATAGTCACCGCTACTAAGTATGATTCCATGCAGAAAGCCATTGACAACGGCAGTCGCGCAGACCATTCGCCTATAATTCTACCAAGACAAAAAAGTAGATGTTGCTGAGATCGTTAACTTGCATATCATCTCTTACGTGTTAAAGTTTCTAGTTAAGGATTACAAGAAAAGTTTGTTTATCTATTTCGCTCGCTTTACATGTCATTAATTTCTTCAAAATTTAGACAATTAAAATTCTTTGCAGCCCGTACTAGGGAGACTATAAGAAAAATGGGGTAAATCATTTCCCATATTGCAGCCAGCGAGTTCTGTGTTCTTTTCCATATTTTCTAATGTTTGTCGACTCATTTCTCAATATTCTTGCCATGTGGCAAGATTTGTTTGTCTTTTTTTTTTCCACTGGCACACGTGCTGTGGGTGTAATTGGGAAAGAAAAGGATGGATAATAGATTCGTCATGGACAAAGAGGTAAATGTCACGAGCCGGCACTTTCCTTGGCAGCGGAATAGCCCTTGTGGCGAATCATTCATGCTAGACCAGCCTTGTTTCTCTTGTTGTCCCATGGGACACTTAGGCAAATAACTTTTCCGTAGCAGATCATATCACGCCCAGCTTAGCTTGGGCATCTTTTGTATCGAGCGAGAGCAGATTACTTTAGGCACCACAATTGGTTTCGACCTGCATTGGCCTCACCAGGAGAACGGCATCAGTTCCCAACCAGTTTGTACACGGGAGGCCAGCCCCGCCTTCAGAGCTCTTAATGGATGTATTCTATCTAATCCTAGAACTTCTAGCACAAACCGCCCTGACACCACTCCCACGGATCCAGATGCTTCTCTCCCTCTGCATCGTTCACTCACCATGTTGACACCAACAAGCTCCACTTCAAGATTATACGAGTGTGGGGCGGACACGAGGACACAAGTTATTCCGTCAGCAGCATCATTCATTTGTACAGATAGGGACACGGAACAATTGGTCTGTGTCATTCTCCCCCACTCAATTTCGCAACGCCCTCATTGTGGGCTGTTCTATCGCTTCCTTACGCCTTTTCCTACCATCAACGCAGCGTATCTGGGTCTTACATAGATGGCAGGCACGCGTTCGCCCAACAGAACAGTTTTTCTCCATCGATAGCTTCTTTTTGCTTTAAGGCGTTCGGATTTCTTCGGTCACCTGCACATTTTCAGGTGTGGCACTTTTGGCCAACTACACGTATCTGGCAGCACCCTTTTTTGGTCACTTGTACCTTTTCAAGTGTGGCACTTTTGGCCAACCGCGCGTATCTGGCGACACCTTCTTTTCTCCTACTAAACACTTCTTTGTATTAGCCAGCCAATTGAGGTTTTTCCTTGTTTAAAATATGGTAGAGGACCCATCTTGAGATTCGCAGAATTAAACGAGGAGTGTTATCCGATTTCAGTGATGAATCGATTTATTGCTTTGCCCCCATTGGCATCCTAGAAGCAAGTCGACAGCCGCACTTTGTCCGAGCCATTTTTGCTTCGGCGATTCACTCTCCGCACTTGTAGGACCGGAACGATCACAGGTTTTCTCCGACTCACCCACCTACTGGAGGGATCCTTGCTCTGATACCACTTGTCACGGGCCGGCACTTTCCTTCGCCGTAAAATAGTCCGTTCGGCGCCTGGTGAGGCGTTCACACCAGGCCACCCTTGTTTCTCTTGTTGTCCAATGGGACACTTAGGCGAATAACTTTCCCGTATCGGATCATACCACACCCAGCTTAGTTCGGGCATCCTTTGTATCGAGCTAGAGAAGATTACTTTAGGCACCACAACTGATTTCGGCCTGCCATGGCCTCATCAGAAGAGCGGTATCAGCTCCCAATCAGTTTGTACACGAGAGGCCAACCCTGCCTTCAGAGCTCCTAAGGAATGTATTCTATTTAATCCTAAAACTCCTAGCACAAACTGCCCCGACACCACTCCCACGGATCCAGTTACTTCTTCACCTCTGCATCACTCACTCACCATGTTGACATCAACAAGCTCCATTTCAAAATTATACGAATGTGGGGGGGGGGGGGACACGAGGACACAAGTTGTTCAGTCCGCAGCATCGTACATTTGTACAGATAGGGACATGGAACAATTGGTTCGTGTCATTCTCCCCCACTCAATTTCGCAACGCCCTCGTTGCAGGCTGGTCTGTCGCTTCCTTACGCCTTTTTCTACTATCAACGCCGCGTATCTGGGTCTTACATAGATGGCAGGCGCGCGCTCACCCAACAAAACAGTTTTTCTCCATCGGTAGCTTCTTTTTGCTTTAAAGGCTGTTCGGGTTTCTTCGGTCGCCTGCACGTTTTCAGGTGTGGCACTTTTGGCCAACTGCACGTATCTGGCAACACCATTTTTTGGTCACTTGCACTTTTTCAAGTGTGGCACTTTTGGCCAACCGCGCGTATCTGGCGGCACCTTCTTTTCTCCTACTAAGCACTTCTTTGTATTGGCCAACCAATAGAGGTTTCTCAAACATTGTAGAGGACTGTCGCGACCCGATCCTAAAAATCGGGCTAATGACAGCTTCAGTCTTTGTCAGGAGATCAACAACTCCAGTCTTTGTCAGAAGATCAAATAGTACAGCTCCAATTCGCATGCAAGGAATGATCCTGGACAAACACTATTCATCTGTACTCTGTGTAGTGTCAACTTTCAACGGTTCTTTTGCAGGTTTGTTTGTGGAATCCAAAGCGTCAAACGGCTCTATTTTGAAGTACCAGCAATCATACTGGTCTACGAATATCACACTTTTGTCACACCAATACTGTTACTCTAAAACCAACAAACATGCACACAATTACCAGTATTAACACACAATCACCAATGTTTCTTGCGAGTAACTTAATAGACAATCATCAGATTGGTTGGGAGGGACAAAGGAGCATGAGAATTTGGGGAGAAGCAAAGGTGGCACGCACATCAAAATCATATGGGCAGGATTTCAATGATTGGAGATTTTGGGACAAGAGACAGATCAATCTTGGTTTTAGGAAAGTGGAATTACAATATTCCTCTATTTCCAACTAGCTTTTTTATTTTTCCTTTTTTCGCTTGCTCTCTCTGTTTTTTTTTTTTTCCTTTTTTTTGGTAAGATATAACTACGAAAAAGTTTTTATTTTGCACAAATTTCTGTGGCTTTCAAGATATTTGAAAGTAAAAAAAAAAAAAAAAAAAGGTCAAATCCTAACTTATACATCAACAACTCTTTTTTATAGAATTTCTTCCCGACATTAAATTTTTTTGTAATAAATATGATTGGTAATGGTATGACAGGAAATGGTCAATTTTGGGGGGGTGGGACCAGGATGCGGCAATGCATTAAAACAACTAAAAATTTCAAATTGATACACCTGTGACAAACAGAGGGGTAAAAATTTCAAGCTGGTACACCCGGCAATTGCCAAGTGTCATACAACTTAGCACTTTAACGGTTAGATTTAACGAAAACTAACGGATGGTAAATTTATCACAGATGTACCAGTTTGGGGTAAATTTATCACAGGTATACCAATTTAGAATTTTTCGTGATTAAAAAAATAATTTGAGGTAAATTTGTCACAAATGTACCAATTTGAGGTTTTCCGTGGTATTAACCCTTAAAACAACAAGCTGTATACACATATTCAATATGATGTGTGTGGGGAGACTGAGCAGGTGTGTATTGTGTATGTACTAAGATGCAAAACAAGAAATCATTACAGTTGATCCAAACCAAAGCTGAGTTGGTGAACTAATACAATTATTATTATCAGTATTATCCGCTGGTGGGTAACTCATGCTTCACTAAGGCTTCGTTCGTTTCGCAAAAAATAACTTTCAGAAAAATATTTTTCAGATTTTTCGACGTTCGGTTTACGGAAAATAAACGAGTCAAGAAAAATATTTTCCTCTCATGGAAAAAAAAAACACATTCAAAAGTAAGCCCTCATCTTTCCTTCCTCATTTCTTTCAAATTTCCTTTCTTTTTAATTATTTTTATTTTTTATTTGTTTTGTTTTTTAATTTTTTTTTCATTTCTTTTCTCTTTTTTTTTCCCTTCTTCTTTCACTAGTCCCCGGCCGTGGCCGGGGACCAGCCACAAGATTGCAAAGACAAGCCTCGCCAGATCTGGGGAGGCTCGGCTCGAGCTCGCCTGCAGCCAGTCTCTGGCGGTCGCCGTGGTGGCGACTGACAGAAGAGGGGAAAAGAAAAGAAAAAGAAAAGAGAAAAAAATTAGCATTTAACAAATAAGAAAGAAATAAAATTTATTAAAAGGAGTGCATACCGAAAAAAGAAAAATATTTTCTAGGTCATTTTCGGGTTTCAGCCGAATGCCGGTAAATATTATCATTTTCCTGGAAAATGGCTTTCTGGAAAATATTTTCCCAAAACACCTCATTTTTCGCCAAACGAACGAGCCTAAGGGCGCATTTGTTTCACGAAAAATAAAAGATTTGAAACGCATTTCCTTAAAAATTATTGCTTGTATCGCTTACAAAAGCAAACGAACGAATTTTTAATCGTCCACAAAAATGTTTGAACATAAATTGTCACCGAGTTCGTTTGTTTAAAGGAAAATAGATGATCTAGAAAATATTTTCCCGAAAATGATCGCTTGTAAATAATTAGTCAATGCCAAACGTTTTTATTATCAACGGCAATTTATGTCTAAATATTTTCACTCATGATGAAATATATTTTACTCATTCATTTTTATAAGCAATACAAGTGATCATTTTTAAGAATTATTTTTCAAATTATTCGTTTTTCGCTAAGAAAACGGATCTTGAGGTAAGTAAAAATGTGATTGTGGAGCAGTGTCCGCCAGTTCAACACCAGAAGGACATGAGGGGTGGGGCTGAAGCAAACTAAGGTTGGCCATTTGAATCGACCATTTTGGGAAGTTTTCCAAGTTTCAAAGCGTTAACAACTTATCCCTTTACCTAATATTTGCTCACTGCCCAGTAAAAATTACCATAAGAGACTTTCCCATGTAAAGGGTTTCATTAAAGGGAGATTTTCCCAGAGAAACATGTGTTTTTTCCATATGCAGAAGAAGGAAACAGGCAAAATACCAACTCATGAGTTATCCACATTCCTAGTGGAAATCAATGTGTGTTAATGGTTAGGCTTCATAAATGAAGAAGTACTGCTCCATTTTTTCCTTCACAGAAGTTTTCTTTGGTCACTGTGGTAAGGCTGCCTTCCAACTTTCTGCATTGTTCATTTCACGGATTGTCGGTCGAAAAGAATATTTAGCAGTTAGCGAGAGATTGATCGTAGATTGATCCTCGCCGCTTGCGCGTAACTTGATAACCAGCTACGCGTTGATCATAGTTCTAGCCTTGCATGGAAGTCTTTAAGGCGCATACATGAATCTCCGGCTTGTTTAGCTTTCTAAGAGACGAAACATGTCGAACCATGTACTTTACAAGTAGCTTCGGCGTTGATCTCTTCCGAACCATGACAGTCGTTTTGATTAAAACCTTCTTCTGCTGTAATTATGGGTTGAGGAAACTTTGATTGCCTTGGAATTTAAATCTTCTTCCTGATATTTCACTCGACTTGAATGTTGAAACAGGATTCCGGAGTCCTAGAAATGGCGTCACTTCTCGCGGTCTTGGCGACATCGGTTTTGGTGGCATCTCTCCTCAGCCAAATTCTCACTGCAAATGCACAGCCCGCCTTCGGCGTTTGCTATGGAATGCTAGGAGACAACCTGCCTCCCCCGGCCGAGGTCATACAGCTGTACAAGGATCACAACATCGGGACGGCGCGGCTCTACGATCCCAACCCCGAAGCACTCCTAGAACTAGCGAACTCTGGCATCAGCGTGATCTTAGGGACGAAAAACGAAGACCTGCACAACTTGGCGTCGAGCGTGGAAGCTGCCAAGTCGTGGATCGACGCTCATGTTATGCCCTACCAAGCTGTGGACATCAAGTACATAGCCGTAGGCAACGAGGTGATCCCCGGAGAATTGGCTAAGTGCGTGTTGCCTGCGATGCAGAATCTACAAAGGGCCCTCAGCGGCTCCAGTTTCTCATCCGTGGCGATTACCACCGCCGTCGGGGGGACCGTCCTTGGAGCTTCTTACCCGCCCTCAAGTGGCGCATTCACCGCCGATGCGAAGTGCTCGTTGCCCGGCATCCTGCAGTTTCTGTCCGACAACCATGCCCCTTTGTTGATCAATGTGTACCCTTACTTTGCCTATGCTGCAGATCCCACCAACATAAGATTGGACTACGCGCAGTTCGCCGCGCCAGGACCAGTGGTTCGCGATGGGGACTTAAGCTACTGGAACTTGCTCGACGCGATGGTGGATGCTTATTACGCGGCGATGGAGAGAGAGAATTTCCCTAACATGGGCGTGGTGATCTCCGAGTCCGGGTGGCCTTCAGCTGGAAATGGGAACTTCACAACTCCCCAGCTCGCGCTGACTTACAACCAAAATTTCATGAAGAAGATCGTAGCGGGGACGGGAACGCCAAAGCGACCAGATAGCCACTTGGATGGTACCATATTCGCGATGTTCAACGAGGATCTGAAATCTGCCGGAATCGGACAAAATTTCGGTCTCTTCTATCCTGATAAAACTCCAGTTTACCCCATTTTTTCGTAGCTCCAATCCAATAGACAGAACTCATCTCCGGCGCCATCTTTTCCCGTATGCTGCGGACTGTTCTGGATATATGATCTCATGTGTAACTTGGAAGCTGCAATGAGTATCAATAAACAGTTCAATAAACCGGTAAACTGGATCACCTGTTATCTACATCTGCATTTCCAGAATCTTATATTTGCGGCGGAGGCCAAAGCACTAGGACAAGGTTTTTGCGAAAGAACCGTCTGTCTCCGTCTTCGAGTTAGCAAGTTCAATCCCACCAAGTAAAAGCAAAACACAGCATCTTATTACACAACAGTAATAATCTGAACAAAAAACCTAGCCATGGACTCATAGGCGCGACAACAGTAAATTCCGCTTCCTGCTTTCGAGGAAAGGGTAGTCTGTGTAGCCAACAACAGGATCTTGGGTGTAGAAAGTCTTCCTAACATACTTGTTCAAAGGCGCATTCATCTTAAATCTCAAGACCAGATCAGGGTTGGCGATGAAAAGACGACCGTACGATACCAGATCTGCATCGCCGTCGGCTATGGCTTTCATGCCAAGCTCCCGTGTGAACCCTCCGCTGCAAATGAAAGTGCCCTGATAAGTCCTCCTCCAAGTCCTCATCAATTGGGCCTCCTCATCCTCGCTCCCGAGTCGGCCGGATTCCGTTTGGCCATAAGCCACGTACCGCGGCTGAGTCACGTGGAGATAAGCCAGCCTCGAGCCAAGCTCCAGCTGAAGCTTGTTGAGCCTCTCGATGACGGCTAGGCCCAGCCTAGGGGGATCGGAGTCCATGGCATCGAGGTGATCGATCGCCGGCGATATCCTGACTCCGACTCGATCCGGCCCGATGGCCGTCGCCACAGCTTTGACAACCTGTACTATGAATTTGCATCTGTTTCCAATGGACCCGCCATATTCATCTTTCCGGTCATTGATCCCGTCCTTCAAGAATTGATCGATGAGGTAGCCATGCGCTCCATGTATCTCAATCCCATCGAATCCTGATTCATGTCAAGAATATCTAACTTTCAGACCTCGCAAGGACCCGAGTTTTCGATTTGACGAACTCTAAAAATTCGTCGTGTTTTCGATTCTCAGCAAAAACATATATAATTGCAGACACTTCAACATTGAGAAACCTTCAAGTAATGGCAGAAAGGATGATGCATGCACCATGGCAAAAGTTAGTGCAGTCAGGGCACTATTCTTCACTCAATATGTCCCCCTTTGGATGATGCTTTTCCACCAAAAAAACAAGACAAGAAAGCAAAAGCATTTGACAACGAAGCAACTGTAAAAACATCCATCATGTCTAACCAAAGCTTTCTCTATGAGGTCCCACCCTGCCAATAGATTGAACATTTTCTCTTTTCCAATTATGCTGGTTTAAGTTCAATTTAAGCTGCAATTTCTTTATCGGAAAGCGATGCGAATAATAAAGCTTCGAAGGCCGGAAACTCATTAATGGGAAGCTCTTCTGCTGGGAACTAACGAAGATAAGGCGGTCCATGGACTAACCGGCTCGAATGGCATTTATGGCAGCCTGGCGATAATGCTCAACCATGTCATGTATCTCAGAGTGGTTCAAAGCCCTGGGTTTGGGATAAATGGTATGAGACCCGTCTGGCATCAGGATCCTCCACCTCTGGGTTATCGGCTCGTCTGTCGACGACAACGGCGTGGCTCCCCCGGGCTGATAAACTGATCAATTCAATGGGTTTCAAAGCAGGAACTGGTCAGCACATCAAGAATACAACATACATTCGCGAAAAAGGAAATCTTATGCAGACTTTTGTGGTCATAAATCGCAGCAAATTGGTCATATCAGAATTTGCATTTTCCAGGAGACCCGGTACAGGCTCCGCGGTTTCCTGATCATGTGATTAGTTTGGCACAGTTCACTCAGATGCAAATAGCTGGGAAAGAAAAGGCTGCAAGAGCACAAAGAAACCAAAAACGGACGCGGAGAATCCATGATCACTGACGATCTCGTGTTCTTATCATAGACCAAAATTGAAGAGAAGGGTGTACCTTGATGGGAGGCGCGGCCGACGTGCCAAAGTTGACAGAAGATAACGCTGCCTTGGGCATGAACAGAGTCCACCACCTTCTTCCATGCTCTCACTTGCTCTTCGTTGTAGATCCCAGGGACATGCGGGAACCTGCGCACAAAAGCCGATCCCTATATTTTTCCATCACCAGTTCCGAATGCGATGCCACAAAATCTCGAGATCGAGTGAAGAGAACTCCCCTCAACCATTCGAAAGAGAACTCAGAATTTGACATCCTTGGATTAACTCACTCGAGGCATTATCCGCTTTGATCGGTTCCATCCCGAGAAGATGGATGACCTCCTGGAAAAGTGCATGCCTGTATGTCAAAAGACGAAATCGTGACGCTCGGCATGGGATGGGCCAAAGCGGACAACACCTCGACTGAGTTAAGTCATGGATGTCGCACAAAATCCCCTTTCGAATCTTATAATCCACACACTCACGATTCGTTCTCTCGATTCATTACATCCATCTCGATTTTACAAACATGACTCATTCAGACGCTGCGAACATTTTTCACGCCAATTTCTACTGCTAAACACTCCTCTCTGCAGAGAAGGAGATGCAAAGGACCATTTGTACGATAAGAGGGACCGTGCAAATGAAACCATTCATGCTACTTCGCAAGATGATACGGTGTCACCGCGGGATTATCGTCTTCCCATTGTGGGTGAGGCGTTTCCCACACAGACGCCAAGAAAGACGAGGTTCATAGCACGCCGACCATTGTGGTCGGTCCGTTGCGCCACGTCACCGTTGTCAAGTGATATAATCAGCACATAAAATGCTTTTTAAGATCACGGGTTACAATTTCATTTACCGCAACACGATCATGCAGTAGACCCAATAATGCGGCCAAAATCTTATCGAGGACGTAAAGGGATGCTACAGTTTGCGCCTTATATAGTGCATAGACCGGACTTATTTAAGGTGTGTTCGAGCCTGTGTGGACTTACATTTAGTTTTTACTTAGGTTGAGTTTGTTTTGCTAAGGACTTCGTTACGATGGAAGATATTTCACCATGTAAGTCATTTTCAAGGAAAATTATTAGTTTTGTTTATTCCTTTCATGCCAGAATGGAAAATCGTTTTCCTCCAATCCAAACTTTGTTATCAGTCCATGAAGAATGCTTTCCGCATATTGATTTAGTTTTCCGACGATTCAAATTTTCCTTCAAACAATTTGACCATTAATCTAGATTTTGCAACTCATGCATTTAGATTTTTATTTTCGCACTTCAAAATTCACAATATGGAAATGATGATATATATAAATTCTCACTTAATTGTTCCATAGTTTTCTGAAACATGAATAATATTTTAAGCAACAGAATACTTTTTGCTCATTCTTAATTGTTCCCTTATACTCCAACAGAAGTGGAAAATACCCTTTTGCTTGCCCATCATGTAGAATATAATGCAAATTTCAAAAAAATAAAAATAAAAATTTTGTATGCAAATTAAAAAAAAAAATGCCGCCGCAATATTTAGAGAAGCAATTGCAAAACATCAATCCAAACACGCTGTAAGATTATATCTATTTGAATTTTGCCACGTGACTATAGTGGGACTTAGCAATTCTCCGAATTGAGAGTCATACTGCCTTGGCTGCGCAAATAGATTATGTTCTGAAAAGTTATTGATTCAATAACGAAAGTCACTAACCTAAAGTACTAATTCACATTAAAAATCTCTAACACCAGCACCGGGGGAAGGGGGAGGGGGGGTGGTACACGTTAAATTCTCGCCGGGATCTGGATTCGTACCGACGCGGTCCATCATGGCCGTTGATCACGTGGACTCCGAATGAACGCGGCCCCACGTGATCAGCGGACACGATTATTTCGGGTACGTGGTCTGGGCCCGAGTCGGAAATTTCTCCCATAAACGGGATTGACAGGGAATTAAAGTAAAAAGTGGGGGCTTGGGGAATATAATTTCAGGGGGGTGGGGCCCCCGACCAATCACCGACGACCCTCCTCACACATGCAATTCCCAGCCAAAACTCCTTTTTTTTTCTCCCTCTCTCTCTCTCTCTCTGAAAAAAAGAAGAAAAAGCACGCGAGGACCACAACGGAAATTACGGAACTGACCCAGCCGCCGTGTCGGAGATCATGGTCCCCTCGGAGATGAGGAACCCGCCGGGCGTCGACCTCTGCGAGTAGTACTCCGCCATCGCCGGCCGCGGGATCCCTCCCAGAGCCCTGCACCTCGTCATCGGCGCCAGCACGATCCTGCCAACCACCCAGAAAGTACTACCCCGTAAGACACGAACATAGCTTCCGGACTCGGATTCTCGGGCGGAAACCGTTAATAGGGTGGAGCCGAGCCGAGCCGAGCCAGAGCCCGAGCCCGAGGAAAGCGACGGAGATCGGAGGAGTTGACTGACCGGTGAGAGAGGTCGAACTTGCTCATCTTGTACGGAGTGAAGAGGTCGGAGTCCGCCATGTCTCTACTCGCCGTGGAGGCGACGGTTGCGACGGTGGGCGGCGGCGGTGGTGGTGGAAGTTGAACGGCGAGCCTAATGCGAATCCGAGGGGTGGTGGGGTTTCATAGATGCATCGGAGATGAGAGAAGAGAGAGAGACGATGGTTTTTTCATTTTCTGTTTCTCCGGGACTCCAATAATTGAGATGCTTTTGGACGGTCGAGATCTTATTTAAAGCTTAGAAGAATTGGACCGGGCTAGAAAAAGGTCGTTAGGATGTTATGATTTTCAACGCAACCCACGTTTCAAAATTGAATTCTTATTATTGGTTAAAATCTATCGATAGAGATGATTAATCTTTAAAATACATAGTTGAATTTACATTTAAAAACTCGAATTCTTGCATTATTAAGTACAATTTATGGATCCTATCAAAGTGCCGAGCCACGGAGGGAGTTGAGTGGCGGTCGTCGTTGCTCTTTGATCATTGTATTTTTTGCACAAATTCAGCTTTTCTTATAGTTCTTTTTCGTCAGTCATGTTGGTCTACGAATATCACGCTTTTGTCATAGCAATCATGTTACTCTAAAACCAATAAGCATGTGCACAATTACCAGTGCGAACACACAATCACCAAGTGTTGCTTGCGAGTAACTTAGTAGACAATCATAGATTGGTTGGGATGGACAAAGGAGCATGAGAATTTGGGGAGAAGCAAAGGTGGCACGCACACCACAATCATATGCGAATGATTTCAATGATCGGAGATTTTGGGACAAGAGACAGATCAATCTTGGTTTTAGGAAAGTGGAATTAGGATAGTGTCTGCTTCCTAATCTTTACAATATTCCTCTATTTCCAACTAGCTTTTCTATTTTTCCTTTTTTTGCTTCCTTTCTCTGTTTTTTTTTCCTTTTTTTTTGTAAGATATAACATCTCAAGGATTTTAATTATATACCCTAGGGGTGAGCATGGTTCAGATGGGTGGTTCTCACCCTAAAATCGGGATCGCCCGTTAAGAGGCGGTTCCGAAAAATTGAAATCGAAAACCGCCCATTGGTTCCCATGGATCCACCCCCGATCCGGTTCCAGGTGGGTCCATGGAAGCGGTCCCACCAAGCAAATGTAGGCCACTGAGAGCGAGAGAGGGAGGCGATGAAGGGCCGAAGGCGCGGCCATGAGTCGAGAGACGGAGATGGAAAAACTAATGTGAGAGCAAGAGTTTGAGACGAGATGAGCGAATTTCAAATTAGCGATTTAAGATTTTTCATTTTGTAAAAATTATAAATTAAATAATATATATCATATATTACCGGTCCGATCCGGGTGGGCGGTTCCACACTTAGAACAGGAAACCAAACCGGTACCCACCGGCTCCAATAAATTAGAATCGAGAATCGAACCGATTTCGACTCAGTTTGGTCCGATTCTGGACAATCCGGATAGTTCCCAGTTCCTTTGCACACCCCTATACCCTACGAAAAAGTTTTAATTTGCACAAATTTATGTGGCTTTCAAGATATATGAAAGTAAAAAAAAAAAATGGTCAAATCCTAACTTATACATCAACAACTCTTTTTTTATAGAATTTCTTCCCAACATTAAATTTTTTTGTAATAAATATGGTTGGCAATGGTATGATAGGAAATGGTTAATTTGTGTGTGTGTGTGTGTGGGGTGGGGGGGGGGGATGCAGCAATGCATTGCATTAAAACAACCATAAAAAAACCTCAAATTAGTACACATGTGACAAATTTACCTCAAATTATTTTTTTGACCACCAAAAATCATAAACAGTTACACTTGTGACAAATTTACCCTAAACTAATTTTTGTGATCACGAAAAATCCCAAATTGATACATCTGTGACAAATTTACTCTAGGTTAAATTAGGTTAATACCACGAAAAATTTCAAGCTGATACACATGTGACAAACAGATGGTAAAAATCCAAAGCTGGTACACCCGTCAATTGCCACGTGTCATACAACTTAGCACTTTAACGATTAGATTTAACAAAAACCAACGGAGGGTAAAATTGTCACAAATGTACCAATTTGGAGTTTTTCGTGGTTAAAAAAATAATTTTAGGTAAATTTGTTATAAGTGTACCAGTTTAAGGTTTTCCGTGGTATTAACCCTTAAAACAACTAGCTGTATACACATATTCAATATGATGTGTGTGTGGGGAGCAGGTGTGCATTGTGTTTGTACTAAGATGCAAAACAAGAAATCATTACAGCTGATCCAAACCAAAGCTGAGTTGGTGAACTAATACAATTATTATTATCAGTATTATTCGATGGCGGGTAACTCATGCTTCGTTCCTTTCGCAAAAAATAACTTTCAGAAAAATATTTTTCAGATTTTCCCACGTTCGAAAGTAGGCCCTCATCTTACGGAAAATAAGCGAGTCAAGAAAACATTTTCCTCTCATGGAAAAAAAAAACGCGTTCAAAAGTAGGCCCTCATCTTTCCTTCCTCATTTCTTTCACATTTCCTTTCTTTTTAATTATTTTTATTATTTTTATTTGTTATTTTTTCTCTCTTGTTTTTTTAAATAAAAATTATTTTTTATTTTTTATTTTCCCTTCTTCTTTTGCTAGTCCTCGGCCATGGCCAGGGACCAACCATAGGCGAGCGAAGACAAGCCTTGCCAAATCTGGGGAGGCGAGGCTCGAGCTCGCCTGCAGCCAGTCGTTGGCGGTCGCCGTGGTGGCTACTGACAGAAGAGAGGAAAAGAAAAAAAAAAGAAAAGAGAAAAAAATTAGCTTTTAACAAATAAGAAAGAAAAAAAATAAAATAGAAATAAAATTTATTAAAAGGAGTGCTTACCGAAAAACGAAAAATATTTTCTAGGTCATTTTTGGGTTTTACCCTAACGCTGGTAAATATTATCATTTTCTTGGAAAATGGCTTTCTGGAAAATATTGTCCCAAAACACCTCATTTTTCGCCAAACGAACGGAGCCTAAGGGCGCATTTGTTTCGCGAAAAATGAAAGATTTGAAACTCATTACCCTAAAAATTATCGCTCGTATCACTTATAAAAGCAAACGAACAAATTTTTAATCGTCCACAAAAATGTTTAAACACAAATTGTCGTCAGGTCCGTTTGTTTCTAGGAAAATAGATGATTTGAAAAACATTTTTCCGAAAATAATCGCTTGTAAATAATTAGTCAATGCCAAACGTTTTCATTAACAATCACAATTTATGTCTAAACATTTTCATGCACGATGAAATTTATTTTACTCATTCATTTTTATAAATAATACAAACGATCATTTTTTAGGAATTATATTTCCAATCATTCGTTTTTTGCGGAGAAGACTAATCTTGAGGTAAGTAAGAATGTGATTGTGTAGCAGTGTGTGCCAGTTCAACACCAGAAGGACATGGGGGGTGGGGCTGCAGCAAACTAAGGTTGGCCATTTGAATCGACCATTTTGGGAAGTTTTCTAAGTTCCAAAGTGTTAACAACTTATCCCTTTACCTAATTTGCTCACTGCCCAGTGAAATTACCATAAGAGACTTTCCCATGAAAAAGGTTTCATTAAAGGGAGATTTTCCCAGAGAAACATGTGTTTTTCCATATGCAGAAGAAGGAAACAGGCAAAATACCAACTCACGAGTTTTCCACATTCCTAGTGAAAATCAATGTGTGTTAATGGTTAGGCTTCATAAATGAAGAAGTACTGCTCCATTTTTTCCTTCACAGAAGTTTTCTTTGGTCACTGTGGTAAGGCTGCCTTGCAACTTTCTGCATTGTTCATTTCGCGGATTGTCGGTCGAAAAGAATATTTAGCAGTTAGTGAGAGATTGATCGTAGATTGATCCTCGCCGCTTGCGCATAACTTGATAACAAGCTACGCGTTGATCATAGTTCTAGCCTTGCATGGAAGTCTTTAAGGCGCATACATGAATCTCCGGCTTGTTTAGCTTTCGAAGAGACTGAAACATGTCGAACCATGTACTTTACAAGTAGCTTCAGCGTTGACCTCTTCCGAGCCATGACAGTCGTTTTGATTAAAACCTTCTTCTGCTGTAATTATGGGTTGAGGAAACTTTGATTGCCTTGGAATTTAAATCTTCTTCCTGATGTTTCTCTCTGACTTGAATGTCGAAACAGGATTCGGGAGTCCTAGAAATGGCGTCACTTCTCCCTGTCTTGGCGACATCGGTTTTGGTGGCGTCGCTCCTCAGCCAAATTCTCGCTGCAAATGCACAGCCCGCCTTCGGCATCTGCTATGGAATGCTGGGAGACAACCTGCCTCCCCCAGCCGAGGTCATACAGCTGTACAAGGCTCACAACATCAGGACGGCACGGCTCTACGATCCCAACCCCGAAGCACTCCTAGCTCTAGCGAACTCCGGCATCAGCGTGATCTTAGGAACGAAAAACGAAGACCTGCACAACTTGGCGTCCAGCGTGGAAGCTGCCAAGTCGTGGATCGACGCTCATGTTATGCCCTACCAAGCTGTGCACATCAAGTACATAGCCGTAGGCAATGAGGTGATCCCCGGAGAATTGGCTCAGTGCGTGTTGCCTGCGATGCAGAATCTACAAAGCGCCCTCAGCGGCTCCAGTTTCTCATCTGTGGCAATGACCACCGCGGTCACGGGGACCGTCCTTGGAGCTTCTTACCCGCCCTCAAGTGGCGCATTCACCGCCGATGCGAAGTGCTCGTTGCCCGGCATCCTGCAGTTTCTGTCCGACAACCATGCCCCTTTGTTGATCAATGCGTACCCTTACTTTGCCTATGCTGCAGATCCCACCAACATAAGATTGGACTACGTGCAGTTCACCGCGCCGGGACCAGTGGTTCGCGATGGGGACTTAAGCTACTGGAACTTGCTCGACGCGATGGTGGATGCTTATTACGCGGCGATGGAGAGAGAGAATTTCCCTAACGTGGGTGTGGTGATCTCCGAGTCCGGGTGGCCTTCAGCTGGAAATGGGAACTGCACAACTCCGCAGCTAGCGCTGACTTACAACCAAAATTTCATGAAGAAGATCGTAGCGGGGACGGGGACGCCAAAGCGACCAGATCGCTACCTGGATGGTAACATATTCGCGATGTTCAACGAGGATCTGAAATCTGCCGGCGTTGAACAAAATTTCGGTCTCTTCTATCCTGATAAAACTCCAGTTTACCCCATTTTTTCGTAGATCCATTCAAATAGACGGAACTCATCTCCGGCACCATCGTTTCTCGTATGCTGCGGACTGTTCCGGAGATATGATCTCATCATGTGTAACTTGGAAGCTACAATGAGTATCAATAAACAGTTCAATAACCTGGTAAACTGGAACACCTGTTATCTACATCTGCATTTCCAGAATCTTATATTTGCGGCGGAGGCCAAAGCACTAGGACAAGGTTTTTGCGAAAGAACCGCCTGTCTCCGTCTTCCGCTTAGCAAATTCAATCTCACCAAGAAAAAGCAAAACACAGCATCTTATTACACAACAGTAATAATCTGAACAAAAAACCTAGCCATGGACTCATAGGCGCGACGGTAAATTCCGCTTCCCGCTTTCGAGGAAAGGGTAGTCTGTGTACCCAACAACAGGATCTTGGGTATAGAAAGTCTTCCTAACATACTTGTTCAAAGGCGCATTCATCTTAAATCTCAAGACCAGATCAGGGTTGGCGATGAAAAGACGACCGTACGATACCAGATCTGCATCGCCGTCGGCTATGGCTTTCATGCCAAGCTCCCGTGTGAACCCTCCGCTGCAAATGAAAGTGCCCTGATAAGTCCTCCTCCAAGTCCTCATCAATTGGGCCTCCTCATCCTCGCTCCCGAGTCGGCCGGATTCCGTTTGGCCATAAGCCACGTACCGCGGCTGAGTCACGTGGAGATAAGCCAGCCTCGAGCCAAGCTCCAGCTGAAGCTTGTTGAGCCTCTCGATGACGGCTAGGCCCAGCCTAGGGGGATCGGAGTCCATGGCATCGAGGTGATCGATCGCCGGCGATATCCTGATTCCGACTCGATCCGGCCCGATGGCCGTCGCCACAGCTTTGACAACCTGTACTATGAATTTGCATCTGTTTCCAATGGACCCGCCATATTCATCTTTCCGGTCATTGATCCCGTCCTTCAAGAATTGATCGATGAGGTAGCCATGCGCTCCATGTATCTCAATCCCATCGAATCCTGATTCATGTCAAGAATATCTAACTTTCAGACCTCGCGAGGACCCGAGTTTTCGATTCTCAGGAAAAACATATGTAATTGCAGACACTTCAACATTGAGAAACCTTCAAGTAATGGCAGAAAGGATGATGCATGCACTATGGCAAAAGTTAGTGCAGTCAGGGCACTATTCTTCACTCAATATGTCCCCCTTTGGATGATGCTTTTCCACCAAAAAAACAAGACAAGAAAGCAAAAGCATTTGACAACGAAGCAACTGTAAAAACATCCATCATGTCTCACCAAAGCTTTCACTATGAGGTCCCACCCTGCCAATAGATTGAACATTTTCTCTTTTCCAATTATGCTGGTTTAAGTTCAATTTGAGCTGCAATTTCTTTATCGGAATGCGATGTGAATAATAAAGCTTCAAAGGCTGGAAACTCATTAAAGGGAAGCTCTTCTGCTGGGAACTAATGAAGATAAGGCGGTCCATGGACTAACCAGCTCGAATGGCGTTTATGGCAGCCTGGCGATAATGCTCAACCATGTCCTGTATCTCAGAGTGGTTCAAAGCCCTGGGTATGGGATAAATGGCATGAGACCCGTCCGGCATCAGGATCCTCCACCTCTGGGTTATCGGCTCGTCTGTCGAAGACAACGGCGCGGCTCCCCCAGGCTGATAAACTGATCAATTCAATGGGTTTCAAAGCAGGAACTGGTCAGCACATCAAGAATACAACATACATTCGCGAAAAAGGAAATCTTATGCAGACTTTTGTGGTCATAAATCGCAGCGAAATGGTCATATCAGAGTTTGGCACAGTTCACTCAGAAGCAAAAAGCTGGGAAAGAAAAGGCTGCAAGAGCACAAAGAAACCAAAAACGGAAGTGGAGAATCCATGATCACTGACGATCTCGTGTTCTTATCATTGACCAAAATTGAAGAGAACGGTGTACCATGATGGGAGGCGCGGCCGACGTGCCAAAGTTGACAGAAGACAACGCTGCCTTGGGCATGAACAGAGTCCACCACCTTCTTCCATGCTCTCACTTGCTCTTCGTTGTAGATCCCAGGGACGTGCGGGAACCTGCGCACAAAAGCCGATCCCTATATTTTTCCATCACCAGTTCCGAATGCGATGCCACAACATCTCGAGATCAAGTGAAGAGAACTCCCGTCAATTATTTGAAAGAGAACTCAAAATGAGACGTTAATGGAATAACTCGAGGCATTGTCCGCTTTGGCCCGTCCCGTACCGAGAGTCTGCCTGTATCTCACGAGGCTCGGTATGAGACGGGTCAAAATCGATAATACCTCGAATGAGTTAATCCAGGAATGTCACGCAAAATCCCCTTTCGAATCTCATAAATCCAGACTCTCATGATTCATTACATCCATCTCGACTTACTTGGCACTAAAACATATTTCCCGACTTTTTTCATGCCAATTTGTACCACTAAACACTCCTCTCTGCAAATGCAAAGAACCATTTGTATCGTTAAGAGGGACCGAGCAAATCAAACCATTCATGCTACTTGGCATGATGATATGGTGTCACCGACAGATTATCATCTTCCATTGTGGGTGAGACGTTTCCCACACAGACGCCAAGAAAGACGAGGTTCATAGCACGCCGGCCTTTGTCGTCGGTCCGTCACGCCACGTGGTCGTTGCCACATGGTATAATCTCGCATAAAATGCTTTTTAAGATCAAGGGTTACAATTTCATTTACCGCAACATGATCAGGCAATAGACCCGATGATGCGGCAAAATCTTAGTGAGGACGTAAAGGAATGCTACAGTTTGCGCCTTATATAGTACATAAATCATACTCATTTAAGGCGTGTTTAATTTACTTTTTGATGGTTAGTTCTCATTTGTCTAATTGTTTAGGGAGAGTTTATGTCCTTGCCAGAACAGAAATACATATCCTCCGATCTAACCTTATTATTTTCAGTTCATGAAAAACGTTTTTCATGCATTAATTAGTTTTCCGACGTTTCAAATTCTTCCTTCAAACAATCGGACCATTAATCTAGATTTTGCAACTCCTGCATTTTTAGATTTTTATTTTCGCACTTCAAAATTCACAATATGAAAATGATGATATATATAAATTCTCACTTAATTGTTCCATAGTTTTCTGAAACATGAATAATATTTTAAGCAACAGAATACTTTTTGCTCATTCTTAATTGTTCCCTATACTCCAACAGAAGTGGAAAATACCCTTTTGCTTGCCCATCATGTAGAATATAATGCAAATTTTAAAAAAATAAAAATAAAAAAGCCGTACGCAAATTAAAAAAAAAATATACCGCCGCAATATTTAGAGAAGCAATTGCAAAAAATTAGGATTCGGACCACCTAACATTGAGGTTTCTATGACATGAATAACATTACTCAAATCAGGCCGTCCATTTTTATTTGGACGGTCAAGAATGGACCACGTCATTTGTTGAGAGGAGGAAAAAAAATTGAGCGGGAATTTTTTTGAGGTTTGAAAAATTTTGAATCTCAACCCTGTCTCAAATCAGGCCATCCATTTTCATTTGGACAGGCCATCCATTTTCATTTGGACAGCCTGATTTGAGTACTTTGAGTACTGTTACTCATGTGACAGAAATCTCAATTTTAGGTGATCCGCTTCCAAAAAATAATCCAAACACGCTATAAGATTATATCTATTTGTATTTTGCCACGTGACTATAGTGGGACTTAGCAATTCACCGAATCGAGAGTCATAATGTTTTGGCTGCGCAAATAGATTATGTTCTGAAAAGTTATTGATTCAATAACGAAAGTCACTAACCTAAAGTACTAATTCACATTAAAAATCACTAACACCATCACCCGGGGGGGAGGGGGGGTACACGTTAAATTCTTGCCGGGATCTGGATTCGTACGGACGCGGTTCATCATGGCCGTTGATCATGTGGACTCCGAATGAACGCGGGCCCCACGTGATCGGCGGACACCATTATTTCGGGTACGTGGTCCGGGTCCGACTCGGAAATTTCTCCCATAAACGGGATTGACAGGGAATTAAAGTAAAAAGTCGGGGCTTGGGGAATATAATTTCAGGGGGGTGGGGCCCCCGACCAATCACCGACGACCCTCCCCACCCATGCAATTCCCAGCCAAACTCCTTTTTTTTTCTCCCTCTCTCTCTCTCTTTATAAAAAAGAAGGAAAAGCACGCGAGGACCACAACGGAAATTACGGAACTGACCCAGCCGCCGTGTCGGAGATCATGGTCCCCTCGGAGATGAGGAACCCGCCGGGCGTCGACCTCTGCGAGTAGTACTCCGCCATCGCCGGCCGCGGGATCCCTCCCAGAGCCCTGCACCTCGTCATCGGCGCCAGCACGATCCTGCCAACCACCCAAAAAGTACTACCCCGTAAGACACGAACATAGCTTCCGGACTCGGATTCTCGGGCGGAATGCGTTAATAGGGTGGAGCCGAGCCGAGCCGAGCCCGAGCCCGAGGAAAGCGACGGAGATCGGAGGAGTTGACTGACCGGTGAGAGAGGTCGAACTTGCTCATCTTGTACGGAGTGAAGAGGTCGGAGTCCGCCATGTCTCTACTCGCCGTGGAGGCGACGGTTGCGACGGTGGGCGGTGGTGGTGGAAGTTGAACGGCGAGCCTAATGCGAATCCGAGGGGTGGTGGGGTTTTATAGATGCATCGGAGATGAGAGAAGAGAGAGAGACGATGGTTTTTTCATTTTCTGTTTTCTCCGGGACTCCAATAATTGAGATGCTTTTGGACGGTCGAGATCTTATTTAAAGCTTAGAAGAATTGGACCGGGTTAGAAAAAGGTCGTTAGGATGTTATGATTTTCATCGCAACCCACGCTTCAAAATTGAATTCTTATTATTGGTTAAAATCTATCGATAGAGATGATTAATCTTTAAAATACATAGTTGAATTTACATTTCAAAACTCGAATTCTTGCATTATTAAGTACGATTTTATGGATCTTATCGAAGTGCCGAGCCGACGAGGGAATTGAGCGGCGGTCGTCATTACCCTTTGACCATTGTATTTCTAGTAGAAATTCAACTTTTATGATAGTTCTTGTTCTTCATTCTTCATCTTATACATCTTTTGCTATCTCCTCGACTGACATCCTTGGTCAAGGCAATTTGAAGCGACTTTTATATCCTTTTTTTATTTTCTTTGTTTTTGGTTATTTTTTACAATGCTTGCGCTATGCAGAACATCAAGAAGACAGAACTTCCTCAATATATTCAAATCTTGACGGGAGAAATCATATTTTTTTTTAACTTTTTCTTCATTTTCAAATCTCGAAGGTAATACCACGAGTAGGACCAAAAAGAAAAGAAAAGAAAAGAAATTTGATATATAAAGAAAAGAAAGGACAATTACCGCAAACGGGGTTTAAGCCACACGTGATATGAATTAAAGTATATAACTTTTTTTTTTAGAGTAATTTAATGGAAGCTAATTAAGGGAAAAAAAAAGCAAAAATTTAAAGATTGGGGCACGTGAAACGTGCAAGGTGCACTGTACGAGAGAGTGGGGGCTCGTGGATAGATGGGAACGAATCCGAGACGGGTGGGCCCCGCCAACGTGGGCAGGCCTTTATCGTTTTTCCTTTTCATTGGATTTTCGCACGTGCACGGCATGGGTCAAAGGTAAATATGTTTTTATTGCTGTAATGAAATGATGTGTTGACGGTTGACCCATTGGCGGCCATGTTGTTTTTCTCGCGCCCCCCAAAGCCTCGTGATTGATGACGGGTCAATTCAGCTCCGACCCATGTGAGAACATCGAACGAAACGGCTCGATTGGAAATCCCGCTGATCAACCCGACTTGGATTAAAGATTATAAGGGCCGAATTGGGGGGAAAAATTTTGGTTTAACTCGGTTAAATTGGTTATATTACCTTTTTTTCTGCTTAATACGGAGTAGATATGTTAAATGGGTGGGTCGGGTCGGATATGGTCCGACCCATATTGACCAGTCTAACCTGTTTTGACCCATATTCAATGACTCATACCCGACTCGATCCATTTTGCCCCATATTACCAAATCACATTAATATTCTAAGAAAACTTATATAACTCATTTAACCTATTTTAAGCTCTTCACATATATATGTTATCAGATAAAAACTTTACATCAAATAAAAAAGCAAATTAAACAATAAAAAATTAGTAAATAAAATAAAAAATGATATTACTAAAATACTTTCATGCAAAAAAAAATCTAATGAAATATTTCCTTTTTTTAAAATTTTTTTTAAAATTTTCTGATTTTTTAGAATTTTTTAATTTTTTTTTGAAAAATATTTTTGAATAAAAAATATTTTATTATTAAAAATATTTTTAAATTTTTTAAAAGGTATTTTTATTTTATTTTTTCTTTCATTTTTATCTGGCCACCGATGGACGGTGGCGACGGGCGGCGGCGGACGGCATCGCCGTTTCTGGAGGACAAGGTAGCATTCGAGATCCAACGGCACCAATCGGAGATTGACCGTTTGGTTTCGCAACATGTAAGTGACAAAACCCAGAAAAGATTAACAATGTCGATTCTGTTCCCGGCAAGAAAAAAATATTTACTGACAAGTTTCTTATTCTTGACATGTTTTCAGACAGAGGTTGAGGTTTGAAGTGGAAGTGAGAGTGAAGCAGCAAGCTCTCGTCAATCCACGACTCGTTCGCGAGAAAACTCAAGGAAAAAGACAAAGAAATCCAGAAAATTGGGAAATTGAATTGGCTCCTCCAAGAAAAAGTGAAGTTCCTGGTGACGGAGAACCAGATCTGGTGAGGCCTCGCCCAGACCAACGAGGCCGCCGCCAACTCCCTCCGTTCCGACCTCAAGCACGCCCTCGCTCGCGGCAGTGGCGGGGTCGACGATGCGGAGTTCTACTGCGGGAGCAACGATCTCGGGAGGGTGGGAGCGGGCAGCCGCGGTGGGCGACAACGGCGGTCATCGGACGGCGGTAGATAAACTTAAAAAATACAAAAATAATAAATAATAATAATAAAGTTGAGCGTTTGAGGCACATGACTCATTTGCAACTTGTGGGAGTCATGGATCGAAAATGGGTTCAATATGAGTCAAAAATGGGTTTCATTTGTGACCCATTTTTGACCCATTTAATTTCACTTCAACCTTTTGGACCCATTTTTATTGATCCCTCTAAAAGTTAATGACCCACATAAGACCCATTTTATACAAAATATGGGTCAAATATGAGTCTATGACCCATATTGACAGCTCTAGTACGGAGGTATCACGGTTAATCCGGCCGATCCAATGTTTGATTTTGTTCCATGATGTATTTTTCGTCCGATGCGTAGAAGAAAAACGAGGGGATGGATGCCGAGCTTCCACGGGAGTTGGTTTTGAAAACTCAAAGCTTGGATGGTGTTTGAAGTCAAACGAGGGGAAGCATGCCGAGCTTCCACGGGAGTTGATTCGGTCCCCGATCGGCATGGGCGACTGATGCGCTCCATGGGGATCCGATTTCGTTTAATATCTTCGCAAGCGATATTACGTTAGAACTGAGAAGGTTTGGACGAGACTGATTTCTTTACTCGATGATTGTGACTAATATTGTTGATCGAAGTTTAGAATAGAACCCAAACCCTCACAATTTTTTGTTGAGGCATAAATTTTAAGTCGTCTTAGTAAAATTCACCAGTTCTTGGTGCAAGAACTCAATAGATAGCTTGTTATGGTAAAGAAACTCACTAGAGATGCAAAATGTCAAAGGCCTAGAGACTGATTTAGTTGAATAGATGACACAATAGTCGTTCTCCTCTGTTCGATGTCGAATAATAAAGCCATGTACTAGACATATCTCCCTCTTCATTCAACACACACATATATATATATATGGAGAGTTTCGTGGTCCTATCTTAAATGTGTTAAGCATGTCGTGTTGTGTGTCTGCTTCAAAACGGTCGGACTCAAATCTAACCCGACAAAGTCACGATACGAACAGATGAATTGCCAACCCTAATCGTGAGCTGTGAAGATGATGACTTTTTTTCCCGAGTACATTGCATTTTCTTTTTCGCTCTTTTCGAACAAGACTTTGACGAACTCAGTGGTTCTTCGAATTCTAAAACCACACTGACATTTTCGGGGCGATGAAAAGCATCTCGAATCCCCTCCATGGGGCGGAGAAGAAAAGGAAGTCCGTGACGAGGGAAAACGAGGTAAGCGATGGAGCGGGCACGGAGAAAAACGCATCTTGGTGTGGACCGCATCGTTGGTCGACCGCTTGGTCATCTTTGCACCAACCCTTTCATCTCCCCTTGCCCTTAAGTGAACCATCAAGGTTAGGTCGAAATCCACCATATCAAAAGCTTTTCACACCACCCCACAATCTTTTTGGCTATCTTCCCACTACATACGTGGTCTAAAACTAAAGTGAACTTAGCCACACTTTCAAATGTCTATTCTCCCCACTATTCTTTTTTGGCAACTTCACATTTTCCAAACGCTGAAGACTTTCTGGGCATACATACTATGAATAGACATGAGGCCTCGATGAGTAGGTCCGGCATCGGACCGACAAAATCTTAGCTCGACCATGGGCTGTTGGCCCCAATTGAAAATCCGATTCAGGCGGGTCAGACCTAAGAAGGAATGGATTACTCTTATCCACTTGATTTTACCATCCGTGCCTAGGCGAGCCCATTGGCTTTTCCATTTAAGGCTTGTGTCTAATTCGTATCGACGTGGGGATTCAAAAAGAAGTGGTAAAAGTCTAAATGCATTGAGTAAAATTGCGACGAGGTGTGTAATAAACACATCAATCACTTTTTTCGGCCATCAACAAATCAAATATTTAAAATTAGGGCCGTCAAAATGGGTCACAAGTTCATATTTTAACCCACATATAAGTCCATATTTTAACCCACATATAAGGATGTGGGTTATATAAGGGCCACCTCAAATTCAAAATATAGGTTAATATGAATTTTAAAGATAGAAGTCAATAACAAATGGGTTGAAAGTGAGTCTGTCAAACCCACTTCCATCTAATAATCCACTTATTAGGTTTTTTAACCCTTAGTCTTCATCATCTCCCTCCGGCCCCAACCACGGATCCACCACTCGCTAGAGCTCAAAGTCTCCTCCAATGTTGCGAACTTCCCGCCAAACCGATCAGCCTTCAATGACTCGACCATCCCCCCTGACAACAGCTACCCCACCCCCGACCCTCCATGACCGCTTCTCGAGTCTCTCTGCCGCTCGCTCGCCTCTCTATCTCTCTCCTCCAATTCATTCCCTCTCCCTAGCCTCCCGAAACCCTAAGTCTGACCTCTAACCGGGCGAGCGCCAACTATATCGTCCGTTTCACCCGCTACAAGCACATCGAGGATCACCGCTCTTACCTCGAAGCCAGGGTGCGGTCCCCCGGCTGGCGATGGGTCAATAGGCGGAATCTGGTGTCCGAGTACTCGCCTGACTTTGGGCTGGTATCGATCAAGGAAGGGGCGGCGAGAGAGGGCTTGATTGGGGAGATTGGGAGGCTAGGGCTAGTGAAGGATGTGAGCCTGAATTTGAGCTACGGGAGAGGGTTGCTTGGAGAGAGCGGCTAGAGGGCTTATTTTATTTACTTTTTTTCTTTCTTTCTTAGACGAAACACAACGGAAAAGAAAAGAAAAACATAAAATAAGAAAAAAGAGAAGAAAAATAAAATATAAAAACATATAAAAAAAGTCCATAATTTTTTAAAATTATAAAAGTTGTCCTCGTTAGCGCATCCAGACAAAATGACTATTATATTTCATTTTATAGGATTCTTATGTGAATTTTTACTATAGGATTCTCTTCTTTTTTTTTTCGCATTCATTTCGTTAGAGAGAGAGAGAGAGAGTAAGTTTAGCAAAAGTGCAGTGTTCACGTAAAATTCGATTGCTCATTACATTGATATGTAATGTCATGAAAAATTTAGTTCGATGGATAAAGCATGCATCCAAATGATATGCGTCGTGACAATGCATATGCACTTTTGTAGTTCTTTATAGGTATTTTGATTTTTGTTTTTTTTTGTTTATACATTTTTCGTTTTATTTACTTATATCTTCATATTTTGTTGTTTTACTTTTTTTAATTTGATATAAAAGTTTATCTAAGTAACATATTAGCATGACGAGCTTAAAGTGGGTTAAATAAGTGGGTATTTATTTTTATATGTAGGGTTAAGTATTGATGTGTTTTAGTAATATGAGTCGGGTTATGTATGGATTGGGTTGTGATCGGGTTAGAATGAAGAGCTTAAAGTGGGTTAAATGGGTGGATGTATTTTAGAAATATGGGTTGGGTCAGGTATCGAGGAAGGGGCGGCAAGAGAGGGCTTGATTGGGGTGATTGGGAGGCTAGGGCAAGTGAAGGATGTGAGCCTGGATTTGAGCTACCAGAGAGGGTTGCTTGGAGAGAGAGGCTAGAGGGCTTATTTTATTTACTTTTCTTTCTTTCTTTCTTAGACGAAACACAAAGGAAAAAAAAAAGAAAGAAAAAAAATAAAATAAAAATTGTCCTTGTTAGCGACATCCGGATATATTTCATTTTATAGGATTCTTATGTGAATGTTTACTATAGGATTCTCCTTTTTTTCGCATTTGTTTCGTTAGAGAGAGAGAGAGAGTAAGTTTAGCAAAAGTGCAGTGTTTACGAAATATTTGATTGCTCATTACATTGATTTGAAATGTTATGAAAATTTTAGTTGGATGGATAAAGCATGCATCTGAAATCATATGCCTTGTCGCAATGCATATGCACTTTTCTAGTCCTTTATAGGTATTTTGATTTATTTATTTTTTACATTTTTCGTTTTATTTACTTACATCTTCATAGTTTGTTGTTTCCCTTTTTTTAATTTGATATAAAATTTTATCTAAGTAACACATTAGCATGACGATCTTAAAGTGGGTTAAATGGGTGGATATTTATTTCATATGTAGGGTTAAGTATGATGTGTTTTAGTAATATGAGTCGGGTTAGATATGGGTTGGGTTGAGATCGGGTTAGAATGAAGAGCTTCTTGTTTTTTTTGGTCGGAACGAACATTTTTATTTCATATGACAAGAGGAGTACATGACTTCACGACAAATATGCGAATCCGACAAAGCAAGTAAAACAAGAAAATTTAAAAAGTGAATCAACTTGATACTACTTGCAAAGACTGGCCTATTCCCTAAAAACGGATCTGTTGTAGCATCAAAGCTCATACGGGGGCCGATCACCAAATCTCGCATCATCATCAGTGATGGGCACACGCCGAGAAATTCTTCTCCAGTAATTACGGTTTTGCCAAAAGGCGGTGCGCCTAGGTTCAGCGTCCCCAGCATCATTACCGTATAGAGACCATAACAACACCCAAAGGTTGAAGAAACACAGAAAACGTCTTGTAAATCCTAGATTTATCTCTAAATCGGGATAGAAGAGCACCCAAATCTAGATCTAGCTCTAGATCGGGAGAGAAAGGCTACAAAATAGATAGCAATTAATTACAAAATCACTTTCAGACAAGCCGACTGCAAATGAACCTCGAGAAGACTTGTGGAGCGCTTGACTATCTGGAACAAGCACCCGGAGTCGGAGTGAGCGAGTAGATTCGGATAGAGCATATTCTTTATTTTTGTTTCTTTTTTCTCTAGAATAAAGAGCTTAAAGTGGGTTAAATGGGTGGATGTATTTTAGAAATATGGATTGGGTCAAGTATCGATTAGGTTTGAATCGGGTATGGGTTGTCAAAATCGTATTGCATAAATGTTGGTCAATAGGATTAAATGAATCAATATGAGTGGGATCATTTTCAACCCAACCCAAACTCGACTCAATCCACCCATTTGACTCCCTTACTTAAAACCATTTGTTATAGTGGCTGCACTGTCACTAGCACTTCCGATTAGGATGATGACGTGACAAATGGAAGGACGACAATTTTCTAACAATCCAAAGCCAGAGAGATAATTATTCTAAAAGTTTTAAATCTACTATACCACAGCCAATTCAGTTTTATAACTTTTTAATTTTGCCAATGTAGTTCTCATGGTCAATTTTGTTTGGAAAATACTTGCGTGGATACCCAGTCGCACCAACCGTCTTACATGGCACGATCGGATGGTCGGCTCGATCGGTGTTGATATAGATAAAAAAAATTTCTTAAATTGAATTTTAATTTTTTTTCCTTTTTTTTTCTATTCTATTCTTTTTCTTTTTTCTTCATCGACTTTTCGGCAGGCGACCCTTGTTGACCATAGGGAAGGGCTGACGCCCTTGCCAAGATCCAAACGAGCCGGTGATGCCTTCATCTAGGCATGGCCACAGGTCGGTTTGGGCTCGGAACCGACCCGGGTCAAACCCGGGCCTGGCTCGTGGCTTCCGGCCCAGGTTCCGGTTTCATCAAACCTTGAACCGGGCTTGGAACCGACGGTTCCGAGCCGGTTCCGAATCGCCGGTTCGTGGGATTAAAAAAAAAACCGTTCAACAATTTGTATTTGATAATTCATTATTTCATAATTCATAATTTTCTTTTATTTCATAATTTGATTACAATTTTATTACAAATTCATTACAATTTAAAGAGAAGCATTCCAAGAATTTGATCCAAAAGTTCTCATGGCCCTTCTTCGGAAACTATGCGACTTTGGGATAACTCCTTATAACATGATATCATATGCTAATAGAAGAAATTCAAACATATATTCCACATGAAAAATGAAAATGACTTGCACATACCCAAAACTCTAACTCAGCATGTATAGTTACTTAGTGAGGCATGTTGGTTGGCACCTAAAATCTATGCACACGGTAGGAGCGTCAAGAAAGAAGTGACGGGAAGAGAACAGCGTGAAGATGAGGCGATAGTTCAACATCCTAAGTTGTATATGGACTTTTATACATTTGGCAATCAAGTACCTGAATTCTCTCTCTCTCTCTCCCGCCGACGTCTAATGGAGATTGTGGCCGTGTGACCTCCAAAACCTTAGATCTGGAAGTCGCGACCTCTATATCTGAGGTCGGAATCGCGCAATGGTGGTGATGGGCGACGGCGGTTGATGGCTACCACGTAAGGTGGTGCTCACAATTTTCCAATGAAGACATTGGACAAGAGTCTAATGCAAAACACACACACAACAACATAGTCCATAGCTCTTTATCATCTTTTGTCCCATACCTTAAAGAATCTTAATCAATTTCTTAACCTTCAATTATGATGATCACCTACCTTTAGAGAGGCCCCATCTAAAAATGGTCCCTACCCTTTCTTTTTTCTTCATTTTTGCTTAATCCTAATGATGAATGGTCCCTATCCAATCCATGAATAGAAAGTAACTATTTATGTGTCTCATCATCACACTGCATTGACACCAAGAGACCATGCCGGTGAAAAGAAAAAGACTTAACAAGCGTGCTGGAAAAATGTCCCCTCTCTCTTTTCTTTTAAGAAAGAAATGTGTTCGGTAAATATCATCAAGGGTCACCCGTATCGAACGGAATTTATAATTAGGTCTCTAAATTTTTACTTTAATCATTCCGAACATTAAACTTTAAGCAATTTTTGCAATTGATTGACCAGGAGCCTATCTTTTTCTGGCGAACCGATAACGTGGCGTTATGACCAATTTTCTTGGTATCTCGTTAGTGCCACGTGTCTGCCACACTAATATGGTTGGATTTTAGCGACGCACGTCAGTTATCAAAAGAAAAGAAAAATCGGTCCGTCGGGTGATTGAAATGAAAGTTTAATGGCCCGATCAATTACGGATTACCCGAAATATGTTATGGTTGGCGGGCACGTGACGACCAAAATGAACTTTTGCGAATAGTATATACGAGTTAATCGCTTCTCGAGAAAGGTAGGGGTGGATTGATCAAGAATTTCTTAATCGGGGGTCGATTTAATTTATCGGAATTAAACTATTTTATTACAATAGGTACGATCGATTTTTGTGGTCCTTCGAATCCTGGTCGAACACGTGGCCCCACGGCCAATTTTTTTTTTTTTTTGGTCGAAAACCGCGGCCATTGAGTAGCAACCATGTTGCGGCATGTTAGCTTCATCATGAATCGTTTGTTTCTCGTGTTTTTTTATTAGCTTTTTCACCTTAACTCTGGTTTTTATCCTTAATCTTCGGTTATTGTCTGTTCTTTGCCAGTTAAAAAAGAGGTTTTTCTTTCTCCTTTACACTCAAAAAAGAAAAGGGCCCGGAAGAATTTGAATTCGCGACTTCCTGACTCTGATATCATGTGGGATCACCTAAAAAGCACGGACACTCTCCGAGAATTTCCGTGTCGTGTCGGACGTGTGTCGGATACCGACACGCGTCCGACACTCTCCGACTCGCAACCTACATGTGGTCAACAGGTGTCAGACATTCAACACGTGGTCAGTTTTCTGGACACACGAGTCCAGTATCCGGACAAGTCATTTCCACACGCATGTGGTCAATTTTAAACATTTTCAATAAATTATGGGTCAAAATGTAAATTTATATATATACGCTTAAGTTATATATCAAGCCAGCCCAAAATTTATATACCCAGCTAGCCCAAAAATACATAATCGTGAATCCTTAACAAGAAGAAGAAGAAACTCGCGTGTCGGTGCTACTTAGGCGATCGGTACCATTAAGCTGCTAGATGAAGGCGCATTTTAATATTTAATTACTCTATCGTGGAAATATTTTAATTGGGGAGGCAAATAGGACCTGAAATGTTTTGAATTCGGGACCTCCTGCTTCGATACCATGTGAGATTTTGGTAGGTCCACTGCCAACTATTTTTAAAGTTTTAAGGTGTTGGATAAACGCGCGGTGTAATATTTAATTACTCTATCGGGGCATTTCTATTTTCTTTTTCTTGAAGATAAAAATAAAGGGAAAGTATATTATTCAAGACAAGTCCCGCGTGCTAAGATTAAAATTGAGTTTACAGTATACATTGAAAACGTGTAAAAGATACAGAAAAGACCATTTAGTATTTTTTTAATATCTCTTCTATTTGAAGGAATAAATCTTCCATAAGTACTAATCGATTCATCGATTTGATATAGGGACACCAAATTATTGGTTATGACGAAAGGGACAAGAAAGAAAGTTTAGCGTGGTCCAATTCCTATGAGTTGAGTTAAGAGATTAGCTTTATGACTCAACGCCCTAAACTTTAATTTATTAAAGTATAATTCTCCTTCTAACATTATGAAATTGAAATCATAATCTGTTTTCTTTTCCTCAATTCTCGAGAAATTTGTGGGAAATCCTAACACGTTTAATTTCCTTTGAAAGATGAGTTCTCATGGCTCGAAATTATGTCGTGGACCGAAAATGATTAATCGTGGATTTTTCTTTGATAAGTGATTATCATTCGCAAAGGTAATGATAAAGGTTAAAGCGAGTTCATTGAATTGATTGTCCGTTTAAATCCTGAGCTGAGTTCACTTTTTTTTCGTATCGCAACTTTTGTGTTTTGTGCAATTGAGTCCTATTCTTTTCCGTAATCAAATCCCTTAGTGTATCCGATCTATATAATTAGGTCCTACAATTTGTTTGACTTATGTGGTTCAATCCTTCCATCGAATGCTATTAGCAACTTCATTAGTTTTGCTACATGAAATTGTTGATGCCGCGTCACATGATCAGGTAGACGTGCCGCGTCAAATTGGTATTATTCAGAAAACTTGATAGAAAAAGGAGGTGGTCAGAGGGGAGGAGCGGCTACCGCCTCTCCATCATCAGCGAGGGCTAGTTGGCCGGCCAACGAACCCTCGCCGCCTTCCACCTCTCGGCCTTGCCTCGACGACGGCTCTCGTCAATGATCGGCGAGAGGCTGGTGTACCTCATCTGAAAAAGGGTTCCTAGTGATTTCCAACGGGTGGAGGAGCGAGGTCTCCTCTTACTTTGTTTCTTATTATTTTAATCCATTTTGTTTTAAAAAGGTCCTTTTTTTTTTATCGGTAAACGAAAACACTTCTCTAACAAAAAAAAAAAAAACGAAAACACTCCGGCGAGTCGAGAACTTTATTACTCAAGAAAAATGGAGGATCCAATGGGATGAAATTGCAAGAGTTAGGAGATGGAAAACTAGTTTTAACCCTCCAACAACATTCAAGTCAACCCTTCCAACTTTGAATTTTCCATCCTATCTATCTATCTATCTATCTATCTATCTATCTAGAACCTTAATTAATTAACTAACTAATTATAATTAATTATGCTAATGGACAGGATTAAGATTAGAAGACAATCCAAATCTCCTCCTCTGCCACAATTTGGGTCGCGAGCAGACGAACCAGACCGGCCTCTCCCACGCTTTCTAGTTTCTACCTTTGACCCACATTCGCATGTTCATCATTCGACGCACACGAAGTCTCTCCGATGCTGAAAGACCTCCATTAAAGTACTCCAGCATTAGCATTTATTAAAAAGGTATCATTTTTTTTTTTGGGGTGTGAATAAAAAAGAGTCAATAAAATCTTTCTTGTCTCCACCTCTCGCTCTCTTGCCAAAGCTAAGTGCCCTCTTCTTCTTCGTTATGGCCGCCTAAGCGCTCCCTCTCCCTCCCTCTCTCTCTCTCTGACTACCTGTTTCGGTCTCTCGATCATCGCCGCTTCCTCCGAAGGTAAAATTTCTGTGCCCGCGATCGATTTCGGTTCAGCTTCCGAAGATCAATGAAATTCATGTCTATTTCGTTTTCATCTGTTCTTTCATGCCTTTAGCTGCTTTTTTTTTTTTTTTTTTTTTCAGATGTTCCCTTTTTTGTTGGTAGCTTCTTATCATGCGCTTGAATTGTTGTTCTTGCGAGTCGTTTGTCAATTCCCGTGTTCTGCGGATGGTCGATGCTCGCGAGGGGGGTGGAGTTCCTGAGCTTTTTCTTTCTTTCTTGAAAGCTTGATTACTTTCTTCTCGAGCTTATTTCAAGAGCTTGTGTCGATCGTGTAGGAAGATTTTCTTTCTCGCGTATGCTCATGTTTAGATTGATTATTCCGTTTCGTGAATTGGAATCTTGACTGTGCTGTTCAGAGGGTGGCTGATCCTTTGGAAACACCCATTTGTTGTGTGCTTTTGTTTCTTTCTCTACTATCTGTTGGGCATCATTCATTTCTTTTAATAGAATACGGCATGTAATTGGTGGGCTGTGAACGGAATAATATGATAGTCCCCGAAGCCTGAACAATATTGCAAGCTGAAAGACAGTGAGAGAATTCGGTGTTCTGGTCCTGTTATTTCTCGATGTTTGTTTACTTTGAGTGCAAATTTTCATGAAATGAATGAAATATCTAAAAAAATTTGGAGAGGAGAGGCAACTGCTTTCTCAGTGTACTGATCCGGGTGTTGAAAATTGTTTCTGTCGATCTTTTTCTTTTTTGATTAGATTCTACTTTCCATTGCTTTTTTAAGGAGTAAACTCGTCTATTAGATGGGCTTTTCAAATTTGATGCACATTGAAAATCAGTTGGTAGTAAAAGGATTTTGAGGAGTTTTGATGTTGCTTCCTATGTATGATAGAGACCTTTTGTACGCCATACTTGCCCTTAATCCCACCATTCTCTGGCAGCATTTCTCGAAACCATAACCTGTTGATCCGCCCAATGATCATTCAGTTACTTATATACACTGGTTATTGTTCAGGAACTATTTCCTCTTTGTAAATTCAGAAAGTTGGAGTCTGTAGTGGTCTTATTCATTTTGACCTCTCTAGCTCTTAATATTGAATGTTCTCTTAGGAGAAATTCTGACGATGGCAAGAGATGAAGATTCAGGTAGTCCAGGGTGGAGTGCTTCATTTTTCATGCAAACCACAGAAGACATAGCTAGAGCTGTTGCAGCAGCAGCTGCTGCTGCCACCGCAGCTCATTCCCCACGGCCATCTGTTGTCTATTCATCCAAAGACGATAGCAGCAGCCAACTTCAGAAACTACAACGCCATGTTTCCCGGGTGTTAAAAGGATTTTCAACTCCACCTGAGGTGAAATATGCGACTTACAACCCAGAAGTTCTAACAAGCCAAAAGCGTCAATGGGCAAGCTGTCAGTTGCAGTACTTGGTATGCTCTTCCGGGCAGCAAATTCCTCTCTGTCTCTCTGTCTCTGTCTCTGTCTGTCTTTCTGTCTCTGTCTCTGTCTCTGTCTCTGTCTCTCTCTCTGTGATGTGGTAAAGTGTTGTTCCTTCGCCTTAAGTCGTGTTCTATGTCATTCTCTCTCTCTCTCTCTCTCTCTCTCTCTCTCTGTGATGTGTAAGTGTCGATCCTTTGCCTTAAGTCATGTGTTCTATGTCATTGTGCTTGCTTAATGGCATTAGAATATTAGATGCAGCTAAGGCTGAGATTTGGCTTCGCATTAATATTTGATCTGTATGTGTTCAAGTAGCACATAAACTATAAGCAGCTCTTTCATTGCATATCGTGGTGTTCATGCTGTTAACTGTGCAGGATCATAGGTCCATAAGAGAGCCATCGAGGCTCTTTGAGAGCATGGTGGTTGTTGGTCTTCATCCTAACTGTGACACTCAGGCTCTCCAAAAGAGATACGTTGCAAGAAAATTTGAAGGTACTGGGAAACTACGAAATAGTTTAAGTGGTCATCAATCTCGTGTAGAGCCAAACATTGAACCTCAGGTCCCCCCCCCTCAACTCTATTCTCTAATGCTTCTCCTAAACACATGCAACCAACGTTTGACATGAATTGTCTTTTTTAGGTTTTATTTGTCTACCCTCCAGAAAAGCCGCTACCACTCAAATACAAGGATCTTCTCTCCTTTTGCTTTCCTGGAGGTGTAGAGGTAGGATTTATGTTTGATGTTTCTTTTGCTGATATGGGAAAGTTCCTTTTCTCTCTTCCTTTTCTTTTTCTTTTGCCTTAATCAGCGGGACATTGACTTTCTATTCTCATTCCTTGTTGTTGATTATCAAGTGTTAGTTTTCAACTTGTGGCTTATTTGGATTTCTATTGACTTGCTTCTTTATTGACCACTTTAACGAGGATAGTCTTCAACCAACCAATAATAGGATCAAACCAGTGTGAACTGTTCATGGTACAGGTTTATGAGATGGAAAGAAGTTGGCGTAGTCTGCCACTTTGAGGGGTAATCCTAATTAGTCTTAGAAAAAGTTGCTAACCTTTGAGCTAGTCTGTGGAAATCTGAAGCTGCAAAATTCATAGACAATTCCCCTCTCAGTTCGTGAAATCTGAACTTTCAAAGTTCTCAACTGCTTGGAATTTGAAGGAAGATATTGCAACTTACCCTTTATTTCAATATTTTAGTGTGGAATACTTGCATATGCTGTTTGGGCCTTTGTATTTCTTAAGACTGTTATTTTACTATATTAAGGACAGACGCAGAGCAGACCAGCTTGTGATAGTTCTTCGATATGATGTAGGTTACTGCTGTCGAGAGAACTCCTAGCATGAGTGAATTGAATGAAATACTCCTTGGACAGGTACTGCTGCTGCATCCCTCACTTTCAGGTTATCATTTAAGAGTTCTTTGCATGGACAAAGTCATGCTCATGTCCTGCCATATTGTTTAAATTACTCATATTAGGGGCCCTTTGCTCAGCTGAAGAGACTGATGATGTATTCCCTGGTTGTGTTCTTATCTGAGATGTATAACTTAGAGCCCTTGATGAATTGCATATTTGCTGGGCAATTTTTATCTCTATATAACAGCCTCTGGGCTACAGTTGTTAATTTATTTCTTAGGAAAATTTTACTGCATGGTGCTATGATTATATCTTTCTGTGTGTTACATGTCAATTTGTGCTTTCGGTATCTCTCCTGACTAGCAGTGATTTTTCATACAGGAACACTTGAAACAAAGTGATCTGTCATTTGTGTTCCGCTTACAGGTAAACTATTTTCTCCAATGGCTCATTGCATATATCTTCCGAGTCATCAGACTCATCACTAATGATAAAATAAGTTATGAATTCTCTGTTTACTTTGCCCATTCAGTCATATTACTCAGTTTGTACATGAATGTTCAACTTAACATACAGAATATTCATAGTGCATTCAGTGAGAATCATATGGCCACTACCATTAGCACATCAATGAAATCTTTAGTTGCAGAAGTTGTTTATCTTTCCCAGAAGGTTGGTGTTGGTGCTTAAATCCTTTCCATGACTTCTACTTGTGTAGCCATTCTGGTAGTGCATCCGTGAGGCACGGTATTGAGTTGATAATTTGCTTTGAAGTTTGTCACATCCTGGAATTTATTTCACTTGTTGCAGAAGTGGTCCCTTATATAATGTGAAAAGAACAGGCAGAGCTTTTTTGGTAGCAGAATATAATGGCAATCCTCTATGATTCCAGTCTAGGATGCCTTCTACTTGCTGGATTATTGTGCGATTTCTGCTGGGGGAGGCTTTGGTTAATTGTTTGAAATTAAATGTTTTTTGGCTGAGATACTGAGTCTTTGACCGGCTTAATTCTGGGATTGAGGAACACTCAAGCTTTGCTTCGGGGTTCTAGCTTCTAGTTTGTGCTATATTTGTTTTTTCAGTTATCATTTGTTGGAGTTTGATATGTAGGGACTTCAACCTTCATAAGCCTACAATAAGATTTTTCAACATTGAAATTAGGTCTGACTGTTTCCATGCACAATGTCTTAGATAGCATCAATCTCTTGCCATTCCTTATTGTACTGCTCTTGTGAGAGAAATCACTGTGGGGAGTTGGAGTGGAGCTAAATAACACGACTCTGGGAGAGGAAAGCAGTTTTAAGGTAGCCCCCTAAATTGATGAAAGTGAGGCAAACGGAGAGGTTTAACTAGATGGTTTCTGTTATTAAGGATGATGTAGATAGTTTACATGATAAAGCTTATGGGCAACGTTGTCTATTTGATTGATTGTGCCTTCCAGTACCATTGGTACTTGGCCATTGGTTGCTGTATTGCCACTTATGTAGTTCCACTTTGATTTATGTCTAGTATATGCCGCACTCACCCATGATTTTGTCCTTTAGGTAGCTGATGATTCAACTATGTATGGTTGCTGTGTGCTGGTGGACGAGTTGTTGCAGCGACCATCTGGATTGATTTCAATGATATCGGATAAACAATTACGCCCTTCCTTGAGCCGTCATATATTAACCACGCGCAGATGTTATTGCATTCTCTCAAGACTTCCATTTTTTGAGTTGCATTTTCGAGTTTTAAATAGGTACTTTAACATGTGACACATCATTAGCCTTTCAGTAGATGTATATCATGTGGATAATGTGCAAACAATCGGATTGTTATGTCGAACTTGCTCTTATTGGAGATTATATGCCAGATAGGCTTAATTGTAAAAATGCGTTCACAAAATACTGGAAGGATCAACAAAAGATATCAGGAGCTTCAAATCAAAGTCCAAGGATTGTTGTATTGAAGATTTCGGGCCTTTGTATTGCTGAAGCAATAGCATGATGGTGTTAACTGGGTTGGTTCAAAACTGGAACAGATTAAATTTATTTGAGCATGAGTGTTCGATTTATTGTGAGCATATTATCAAACTGAATAACAGATGCTTTGTTCATCATAAACCACTAGCGAACGAAACTTCATAGAAAATCTTTAACTTGATTGCTGGTCTGATCAATCTATGAAACTTGATTGTCTATGCTATGTGGCTTATGAGTGCTTATCATACCATTCTTAATATTCCTGTAGCATCTTCACGGAAGAAAGGTTGGAACGGTTGACAAAAGGTATTGTCGACTTTACTATGGAATATTCAGAAGGTAATAAAGAAGAAGGAAATCCAGAGGAAAAGTTAGATGGCATGTCGCTTAAGCATGGAGATGCAGAGGACATGATAAATGAAACTTCTGGGGCTTCTGAATTGGGTTTTGGAAATTCTGAACCTGAAATAGTGAGTGGTAATGTAAACCACATTGAGTGTCAAATTCATGAAGCAGAATCTAGCTTGCCAAGTAAAGCAAGTGATGATAAGGTGATTACAACAAAAAATGAAGCCGAGGAATCTATAACCAGAAAGGAAGCTACTGCAATTACCGCTGAAAGTTGTGATGCATATGCTGACGATTTTGTGACTAACAAACAAACACCTGAGAAACGTTTGCCAAGTTCTGTGCTGCCTCTTCTGCGTTATTATCATTATGAAAGCTCGGAATCTTCTTCCAGGTAGATGATTACTGAATCCCATGATCTCTTTTAGACTTTGATGCTGTACTTTTATTTCGGTGAAGATTGGATTATTTATTCTGCATGATCTTGACCTAGTCAGATATCCAAAGTTATTTCTGTGTGTTGTGCACATGCACAGTGGTGTCGTCTCCTGTTGCCTTGGCGTTGAATCCCTTGATCTGACCTTTCTGGGCTTTTACAAATTCTTTTTCATTCGTTTCCGCCTAAAGCTTCTCCTTCAATTTAATTCTTAATTCATCTTTCCTTATGGCCAGATACTTATTTATTCTTGTGGCACATTTATAATTAGAATGACATTTTGTGCTACTTCCGCGACGTGATCTAAACGATTCACTACAGCTTCCAGGGCTCTCCAATTGATGATAGGAACTTTAGGAGTGATATTGATGATACAGAGACAGAAGAAGCATCCATATCTGGCCAGGAAGATACAAGTGACCACACTGATATTCTTGAATGGGCTAAGGTTTGAATCAGTCCATGTCCTTGTCATGTATCCAATGCAAATGTTCTACTCCAACAACGTGTTGCTATTTGACTCTATTTCCCAATTTTTCCAGGCAAACAGTTATGGATTATTACAGATTGTTTGTGAGTACTACAAGTTACGTTGCCCTGCAAGGGGTTCAACAGTTAGGTTTCACCCATTGGAACACCTTCATCCTATCGAGTACCATCGGCCAAATGAAATGGTACTAAGGATAGCTGGTTCGACTATTGATTTGAGATCATGTAATACAAGTCTGGAACTAGCAGAGGTATATTGTTTTTGTAGAAATTTTCTGGCTTTGTTTGAATTCATTGCAATACTACATTAAATTGTGGGATGTGGTTCCTAGCTTGTTTAGCCGATTTTTTTGCTATTTTCGACATAGTAGGCCATTTAAATCTAAATTATTGGCCTAGATCAGGCACACAATGCCCTCTTGGTGGAGGAGGAAGCAACTGCATTATCAATATGGACCATTGCTTGCATATGTGGTTCACTGCGACTTGAGAATGTAAGTATTTTTCTCTTTTATTATTGCATAGTTTTTTCCAGCACACACATACAGATTTTCACTGCACATGCATTTACACGTTTACATGATAGATAACACACACACTGTCCTACACACAAGAGAGTTAATGTCTACGTTTTTGTATGCACGTTTGGTGTATCCATCTAACCATAGATTTACACGTGTCCATGTACATGCACATTGATATGTGTATGTACGCTTGTTACTGCATCCAACTAACCATGACTCCATGTTAATTTGAGAATTGACGCACACAAACTCGTGCTGAAGAAAAAGCTCTGGCTGAATATTTTTGGAGTATAAATAGCAAATTTTGAGCCTATCTTTGCCTGCTTTGCTTCTTCTTGCAGTCTTCTCATAGCTGACATAGTCATATTACAAGTAAGAAGTTACTACTAGAATCCATATGAGTTTCTTTTTATTATGACAAGGAGAATGAAAGGGTCCAATGCACATCAGTGGGAATAATATTCTTATATGCATCATCTACTCTTGGTCTTGTAATATATGATCAAAATATTAGGTGTTCAAGTCATATTCTGCATCAGCAGGTGTTAATATAATTGAAACACTTGTCCAGTATGATCTCAAAATAGGAAGTCTGAGAACTGATCATTTGCTTATGATCTCAAAGTAGGAAGTCTGAGAACTGATTATTTGCTTGTTCTGCAGGTGCTAACTTTGTTCGCTGGAGCACTTCTGGAGAAGCACATTGTGGTTGTTTGCTCCAATTTGGTATGTCCAAGGCCATGTGTGAATGGTTCTTGGTCTCATAGTTCTTACTTTGAAGATCTCTTTGTCAGGCTAGCTTTTCCACCTACGTGAATATGGTTCCTCCCAGTATTTTTTCCTTCATTTCCGATTGGGCCAGATGGCATTCATACTTGCAAGGCCCTTATCTTATAATAGAGAGATTGCAAATTTGTATCTATATGAAACCGCATCTAAATATAAGCAACAGTGTTTGGATAATTAATTGCCAAACTGTCGGAGTAACTGTTTTTGTAAGACAATACTTTAATTTGCTTTATAGAGGTGCTAATTGTAAGTTCTATTTATAGCTTCGTTTATGCAATATGCAGGGGATTTTATCTGCATTGGTCTTGTCAGTGATTCCTCTCATTCGTCCCTACCAGTGGCAGAGCCTTTTAATGCCGGTATGGGGTTCTTAAATTGTCATTAGTTTTTTTTATCTTTTGTCTCTTTTTCTGAAAAAACAATCATCAGAATTTTTTCTTCCCTTTATCTTTTAATTGGATGAGAAAACTCCAGGTTTTACCGAACGACATGTTGGAATTTTTGGATGCTCCTGTCCCTTATATAGTAAGTATTTTTCTTTGCAAGTAACCATTACCTTCAGAGTAATATATGAACTTGGTCTTGGTGATGCTTGCTATATTGTCGTTTGCAATAGATTCATTGTCTGTGACTTTCTGGTGTCTAATTCTTATACCGATGAACTGAATTGCACCAAAGGGAAACAAGATAGAAACAGGAAAAATGTTTCAAACAGTTCTCTTTTAAGTTGCATATAGTGGATGTGCGGCTAAAACTCCTTTTGCATTATAATTTGCTCCATTGCAGCTATTACTTGAGCAAAATTCATAGTCTTGATTTCTACATACATCAACTCCATACAGGAAGACATCAGTATTTGATCATTGTTGAGTTTGATTGACCTGCCTAACCTTTTTTCTGGCTTTTGTATTCTTCTTTATGTTAATGTTCTTCCTGATTTCTGATTTGACACTGGGACTGCCATTTGTAGGTTGGCATAAAGAACAAAACATCTGAAGTTCAGTCGAAAATTGCCAATGTCATTCTGGTTGATGCTAACAAGAATCAGGTAGAGATCTTCCCACGCAATTGGATTTGTCGTTAACTGAATAATTGCATGCGATCCTGTTGAAATGGATACTTTATGGAGAAATAGCTTTTGGTTGTGGAATTACCTTCGGCAGAGTTCACAAGTTCAATAGAGAAGTGACTACATGTATATAATTGCTGATGTGTACATTAGGACTTGTTCGTTACACTTCGATTGGCTCCAAAAAACTAATAGCTTTGCGTTTTGTTTTAATAAAGTATAGCCTGCTTTTTTTTTTTTTTTGGGGGGGGGGGGGGGTTCATATATGTGCGGTTTTTTTCTATCTACACAGTAGGTACTAAGTGGGACTTTAACAGCTTCTTTTACTCCTCGAGGATGTGAGAACTCATGCGATTTGAAAGGGCAGGGAGAATTGCTGTGTGGGTTTTTCGTTTGTACATCGGTGCATCACATAACTGCACTTATAGCCTCTCTGCATGCAACTTGCTTCTGTTCTTTTGATCCAATGTTTTGGTTAATTTTTGTGGTTTTATTTTTTGAGGCCGTATCATTTCACCGTTTATAGTTGTTCAATTTATATTTTAGGTGAAGTCACCTTCAATTCCGCAGCTACCCAAGCACAAGGAGTTATTTTCATCCTTAAGTCCATATCATGCGAGGCTAGTTGGAGAGAGTTTTTTGGGGAGGAAGAGGCCAATGTACGAATGCACAGATGTGCAGGTGTGCTCTCCTTGAATTTTCACCTCCATTAGCGGGCATGCATGAGTGAGGAAATTTGCATCGGTTCTATACGTACAGCTTGTAAATCTTTGCAAGATAACATGTATCATGTTTGCTATTATTACACGATCGTAAAAAGCTTTCTGCATGTGATCATCTTGTGAAATACATCAGAACGTCGTCTCTTATGAATTAAAAGCTGGTTTCAATTTTCAGGGTAAGTGGAGTATGTAGTAAAATATAAAGCAATGTCATTTTGGGCTATTTCCGCTGTGGTAGAGCTAATAAAACTTTTGGATCTACCTATCTTAAGTTTGAATTCTTTTAGCTATTCATCGTCGAAAACATTTTCTGGTCTAGTGGATCCTTATATTGTTTTAACACCCTATCCACCACTTCGAGTCCATGACTACATGTGATGGACTTTCTCTCTTTGACATGGCTATCGCTGTTAAGCTGTCATTTTGCTTTCCAGTTAATTATGTCCTCATAAGTTTTTGAAGATTCACCAAGTGTTGTGGACCTTGATATTCCCATGAAGTCTTCAGCATATGATTTTGTGTCATGGCTTGAAAATCTCGGCAATTGTGTATCTTGCAACCGCCTTATTTGTCCATGGAATACTTTTAATTGTTATGGTAATTGTTGTCTCCATGTGTATATTTGTCACTTGTAGATTGAAGCAGCGAAAGGTTTCTTGGTGGTGTTACGAACGTATCTGGAATCACTTTGCTCTAATTTGCGCTCACACACAATTACAAATGTGCAGTCCAACGACGACAAGGTTAGTGTCATTTTTCCAGCTTTGAATGTTCAGAAACTCTCACTAGTGCAAATTTTTTTTTTTTTTTGGCCACTTGTTGAGAATGATGATTCACACGCTACTTCGTTGTATGAATGCTGTCAGAAGTGGGGTTCAACCCCTCAATCTCGTACTCTTAACATGATAGTGGTCGACCTTCTTGTCTAACAGGAGGAGGTTTTTTTTTTGGTCGAAACAGGAGGAGGTTCAAAGAAAACCTTGAAAAGTAAGGGGTGTGTGTCGTTATTGACGTCGGATTTCTCCTTAATTTTGTAGGTATCCTTGCTTCTTAAGGAAAGTTTTATTGACTCTTTCCCTTATCGCGATCGACCATTCATGAAGGTGCGTTTCTGAGTTTCTCGACTTGTTTATGCTAATTGGGATAATTAATGCAGTTTTTCAGTCTTGTGATATTTACAGCAACAACGATGTAACTGGCCGACTTTATCCTTGCCCTATTACATGTTTCATGCACGAACCATCTTGATGTTCGGCTTTCATCCTTTTTTGTGCCGTTTACAGCTTTTCGTGGACACACAGCTCTTCTCCGTACATACAGATCTCGTTCTTTCTTTCTTCCAGAAGGACTAGTGCTTCCATGCACATTGCCGGGCCATTAAATGTAGAATGCCTAGCGCAACCTCGAGAGCTAGTTGAGAAGTGTGTTTGTCGAGCTAGTTGAGAAGCGTGTGTTTGTCTATGCTCTCATTATTTTCTTCTTCCTTTGAGATGTTCAGCCTCACGGGCTTTAAAGAAATATATAAATATGTACAAGCATGTACTAGCGTCAGATCACATTATTGCATGTCCAGTGATAAGTTTGCAGCTATCCGGCATGAATGAGTCGTCGACGATCATTAAAAGCTGCATTAATCTATGATGATATGGAGGGATCAAGTAATTCCGTTCTCTTGATTTTTTCTAGCTTGCGAATTCGGAGTTCCAAACTTAAAAACTTCGGTGAATAGATGCTTCAAATGTTCAAGGGACGGAAGTCGAGATCAGGGAGATATGTAGGATGTGTGGCAAAGAGTCTGCAATCTTCAAGAACTCTTTTTTTTTTTTTCTTTTAAATGAAGTTTATATGGGTTTCTTTTTTGAGAATTCTGCAGAGTTAATCATAAGGGCCTCTGAATTTATTGTGTATCCTGAAGTTAGATGTTGACTGAGTTGATCAGTGAGACTTTCTAATTTTGGGTACTTTCATTTCAGAATCTTCACTGGGTTTTTCTCTATCTTCTTTTCCAATTCATTTGGAAGTAAATGTCATTATATATTTATGAATGAGATTGATCTGCTGTTCTTAGGGTCGCTGATTTTTTATTTATTAAGTTTTGAAAGCTAAAGAACAGTGGATCGTGCAGCAAAAGAGAGTTTTCGTTCCTCATAAACAAAACACGTTGAAAGTTCTGACTAAATACGCGATCATGTGAGGGGAGTAGACGGTAACTATCCGAGATTACGATGAGTTTGGTCCAGCAGACTCGGAAATGTACGGTTTGGCTCACCTGGATCAGAATTATGTAGCACCACATGGTCTCTTATGACACCCGAGTCGTGCAATTTTCGCTGGAGATAGTCACTCCGGGAACTTGGTCGGTTGAACGGCTTCGGGCTTAGTCCATCCCGAATCGTATAAGAGATGGTCGGGGAACGACCCGATATCGTATCTAATGTCTTATAATCATGCATACTACACATGAATTACAGAAGCACAGATACAACCCAAGGCAATTGGGACACAAAAATAATGTCTCTGGTCCCATGATGATTTTCACTGCATTGGAAGAATTTTCTTTGGGGTTTGCTGTTCTGGGTGTCTAAAGGAAAAGCCTGCTCTTTTACTCCAGAATGGAGCTGTGGGGGGGGGGGGGGGGGGGGGGGGGGGGAGATGGTGGGTCAAAGTGGGGACTTTGTACCATGAAAAGGTGAAATTGCATGTGTTTGAGCCTGCCATGAGAGGAGACCCAGTGCCCTGTTTCTTCTCTCCTCTCTTTGTACTTGTGCCAACCTTACATTCTAAGCATTTGCCCTCCAAAGGGCCATTGAATGCATCCAAACACCCCCCCCCCCCCCCCCCCCCCCCCCCTCCCAAAAAAAATAAGAAAAATAAAATTCAATTTAAGCCCTCTCTCTCACCTCTCACTTCATCTTTTTTTTTTTGCTCTCAAAGCTGTTGAATGTCTGAAAAACTCAACAACATAATACAAGCCCATTAACCAAGAATCTTAGGTTGAATGCTTAGTAGGGGGGAATGGACTAACCATAAAGTCATGAAATGACTTTGCTTTGCTTCCCCCCATCAATGAATTCCATGCAAATAGATAATTTAAGGCTTTTGAACTTGCACATGAATCATCACCACCTGAAAATGTTGGGTGTCACTAATTCTATTGTGGAACAATGCAGCATTTCAGAAGAAAAAAAAATTGGCTAATTTAATTAAGTGTTGTGAAAACTCGATTAGGAAATAGAAAGTCGAACTGAAAATACGTGACCTTTGGATAGAGATGTTGACTATGCAATGGCCAACGAGTTTGCGTGTGTTGGCACATCAAACCCATAATGGTTTTGTTACGCAGCAACGAGAACCTTTGTCCACCTTCTTTTTCTTCTTTTGAGCTGAATTAAGTCGACAATCTCCACCTATTAAGTAACCATCAATCATGATATTAGATTTATTGACCGCTCCACGCTACATCACTGGTCCGCTCCGAGACACTTTTACCTTACATTCCTTACACATGCACGTCCATAAAAAAAGGTACTCATTATCACAGTCATTTTGTTCAGTGCCTTTGTCTCAAGTGATAACAATGAACAAAATGACTCTGATAATCCACAAAAACCCTAACCTTTGCAAGGGTTTTTTTGTCACACAACCCTGAAGAAATCCTCAAAAACCCTGTTCCTTGATTGATCTTCTTTTCCTAAAAACCTGCTAAACAATGATGACACCCCTAGCCTGTCCAAATTGGTGATGAAGCAGGAACATCATTGAAACACAAAAACCCATTTCCCTTCCCCCCCGTCCTTCCTAAGTTTCATGACTCTTATCAGAAAGCAGAAGAAGGGGCCAGGCACTGCATATATCCTTTTCTAAGTTTCCCAAATTGAAAAAGGTCAAAACGTAAGTGGGGTTTTTGCTGCCCACTTGTGCTTTGTGCGTGGGAAGTGAAAAAGGAGCAGGCCCAAAAAGAGAACAAGAAATAAAGAAATGAAGAAGGAAAAAGATGGAAGAAAAGTAAAAGAGTTAGTAGCAGTAAAAGCTGTCACAACCCCCGTACAATCTTTTCTCAGTCTGTGCATTTGCTTCAGGCACCAACTCATATGATATTTCACTCCCCCAGACAGCCTTTCTCTTTTGTTTTTTTCTTGAGACTTACTTTCTTTCTTTTCCTTTCTTTTCTATACAATAATCACTGCATAAAACGATTCGACAGACTCTTAATTAAGCATTGATATATGTTTGAATTCTGTTAAGGAGTGCCTTCGGACAACAGGCCCTTGTTTAGTACGTGTCATTTAGCTACTAAACTTGTTTAGTAGCTAAATGGAAAGAATTATAATCTTCTGAAGCAAGAATTAGTAAAGTATCTCGTTTTTTGTTTTGTTTTGTTTTTTTGTGGCTCTCTCTCTCTCACACGCACACAGTGTTTTAGTTTATGGATTTCTGTAGAGAGAGATGTCAGAGACAAGAGCTGCCACAGAGGCAGCTTAGCTGCAGGACCAGAAGCTGCAGAGATGTTGCAGTCATAATATGTGCACAGACCCTCTCTCTCTCTCTATCTCTATCTCTATCTCTCTCTCACACACACAAACGCTAATAAGTCACTTGCACAGGGAAGAGAGAGAGAGAGATGTCGCAGCACTGTAATCAGAACCATGAGTTTTATCCATGTACAGAAGATTCTGCAGCCCAATGGTCCCTGAAATAAATATACCTACTCTACTCCCTTCCTCCAAGGCTCAAAAACTGATCTCTCTCTCTCTCTCTCTCTCTCTCTCTCTCTCATATTTTTTGGTTCTTGCTTTGTATTTCTTCGAACTTTTGCTTGCTTCCTTCAGTTTGTGGGCTTGCGCATATCGTGTATATGCATACGATGAGTGGTGGAATGAGCAGCAGATTCCCCTTCACAGCCTCACAGTGGCAAGAACTGGAGCACCAAGCCCTCATCTACAAGTACCTCATCTCTGGCATCCCAATCCCTCCTGACCTCCTCTTCTCCCTCAAGAGAAGCCCCTCCTGCTTTGACTCCTCCGCTTTCCCTCCCAAGTTCCTGTCTCACCAACCCCAACATGGTACTCTCTCTCTCTCTCTCTCCAACACCATCAATCCTTTTCTTTTGTTTGTCTTGTCCTGGGTTTTATCTTTGCTTTTGAACTTTTGGTCTTCCTTTTTTTTCTGGGTTTTTTTGTTTTTGTTTTTCCTTTTGGGCTTTTGCTGTTTGTGGTCCCTTTTTTTGGCTAAGAATTGATGGTTCTCTTACTTTTGTTGGTATGGTCGTGTTCTTGTTAGTGGGTGCAGTGGGATGGAACTGTTTCCAAATGGGTCTGGGGAAGAAGATAGACCCAGAGCCAGGGAGGTGCAGAAGAACAGATGGGAAGAAGTGGAGGTGCTCTAAAGAGGCCTACCCAGATTCCAAGTACTGCGAGAGGCACATGCACAGAGGCAAGAACCGTTCAAGAAAGCCTGTGGAAGTTCTGTCATCAATCTCACCTGCTTCACCAACCCCAACACCAATTGCATCAATCGCCCCCTCCAATAAAAGCCCCTACTACCCTCACAGTCCAGCCACAAACAACCCTCAGTCCCTCTCCTCTCTCTCCAGCTCTGACCATTCCCACCACAACCATCCTCACCATTCTTATTACTTCTCTTCTTCAAGGCCTCCTGGGAGCATCGCTTTGTCTGCGCAAGACAGCACCACCACCAACTTCCTTCTCGACTCCGGCTCATATTCCCAAAGCAGCCAAGATTACAGGTTACTTGTCTTGTGAAACTAAAAGATTTGAAATTTTTCTCAAAGATTTGTTGCTGATGTGGGCGAGGTATGTCTCTTGCTTGTGTGGGAAGGAAAAACAGGTACCTTTACGGGCTGAAGGAGAACCATGTGGATGAGCATGCCTTCTTTGCAGAGCCAAGTGGGAGCATGAGGAGCTTCTCTGGTTCATCCATGGACGACTCTTGGCAGCTCACACCACTCACCATGAGCTCTTCCTCGAAGCAGAGGAGTTGCTCGGCCTTGGAGAGCGACTACTCCTACTTGCAGCTTCAGAGCCTGAGGGATGTGTCGAAGCACTACAAGCAAGACGTGAAGTGCGAGCTGATGATGCCCATGAAGATGGAGAGAGATGAGGAGGAGCCCCAGAAGACGATCCACAGGTTCTTCGATGACGGGCCGATGAAGAGCAGAGACAACACTTCTTGGGTCGATGTGGAAGACAACAAGTCATCGAATAGCTCATCCATGTCTACGACCAAGCTGTCCATTTCCATGCCCTCTTCCTCAAACGACTTCCCAGCATTCAATTCCAGAAGAAACTATGGTCAGCCACATTCCACCACCTTCATTTTCACGCTTAAAAGCAGGTTCTTGCTTTGAATGCTTGATTTAAAACAAGAAGCTAAATGTCACAATCTTGCTCGACATTTCTCATGCACTCAAGAAAACCAAAACACCTCTCTCTCTCTCTCTCTCTCTCTCTCTCTCTCTCTCTCTCTGTGGCTTTTTCTGCTAAGTGAGCTCAATCTTTGATTGCAGATGGTTGAGCCCTGAAAGAAGGACTATCTCTGGGTATCTGAAAGCTGTGGCTACTGTGTGTGTGTCTCCTGAGATCGGTTTGGACTTTCATTTTCTTCCTGTAAGTTGGGTGATTTTACTTTTCTTTTTTTGGCTTTGTTTTTTGGGTGGTGCTAGAGATGAGTTGGGAGTTTGATTCTAAAGTTATGTCATTTGTTGCTTCATAGATCAAGAACAGTGCTTTAGTCATCAAATCTTTTTCATGGTCCTTTCTCTACATTCACTTTTTTTTTATGACGGATCAGATCTTTTTAGGTGGGTGTTTTAGAATGGCAAGATTGTTTCTTGGCGAGGTGACATGTAGATCATGTGTTTCCTTCTCTTCTGGGTTTCTTCTCATTTTTCATGGGTTTCGGTTGCTTTCGGAGGGGGGAACACAAAGACCAGCTTGTAATTATGGTCGGTGGGCCCAGCTGGGCCCATTATTTGGTCGTGTCGCTTCTGAGTTCTTATGATTCAGCCCAGTCTGGTTGGTGCAGAGTGGGGCCCGTCTCTGTTGTCATCAACCCAAGGCAATTTGCATTTAGGACACCGGCATCGAAGACCTCTTTCATGCGTGGGGGCTGGTTCATTTGCGAGCGTGCTCCTGAATCTGAAGCGACCCATGTTGAGTTATCTTCACCGCACCGCCTCACAATTTTTATGCACAAAACAAGAATGAAGTAATGATTCGCTTCCGAGCTTCGAATTTTAATTGGTATTTTGAAATTTTCTTGTTAGCTACATAAATTTGTACGTGAAAAAGATAATGCAAAGTCCCGGTTCCAAAGAAAAGCACTCAAATCTTCCTCATTAGATCCGTTCTTTTGCGCTAAATCGAATCAAGCACTCAACAAATGCTGGCTACATTTCCAATTAGAAGAAAATGCAAACGAATTCGGGGAATGGATGACCCTTCCGTCCATCACGAAATTGAGATTTGGAAGGAAGAAGATAAAACGAAAACAGGGTAAAAAACTCATGTCACCAATTAGATTTCGTGCCGACTCAGACGAGGAGGAACTCCAAAAGTGAAGCCTCACCTACTGAGGCATATACTTCGCATTTTATTATTGGGGAAAGGGGCGACGAGGATGACCACTTGACCAGCCAGCCAACTTCACGTCTTGTGATCACAAGTCGTAGCTGCTTACCCGGAAGTTGGAGGGTTCACCAGGATCTACCCTAATGTTAATTTGTGAACTCGTGAAGACAGCTTGGGCGTCCATCCTTTTTTTTTTGGGTCGAATGGGCGTACAGACTTCACCCTGATAATTAGAGATGGCTGACGATGGTGACGCAACCAGCAGGGTCTCAGAATAGGAAATGGGACTACTTATTTACTGGTCCAACATGATGAAAGCGTCTGTTTTTACCGGTGAAAAAGGAACAGAAGAAGCTTTGGCATTAAAAAAAGGTGCACCTGTCTACTGAGCTCTCTGACTCTGACTCTCTGACTCTCTCTGTCCGTTTCTGAACCTTCTGGTGGGAGTGGGTCTGGTCTGGTCTGGTCTGGTCGCATCACTTCAAAACACCAAAAAAAAAAAAAAAAAAAGCGCGCGAGAGAGAGAGAGAGAGAGATTGTGGTCCAATTCAGATTCTGAGTGTGTGATATTTGCAGATACATAAAAGAGAAGTATGCTCAGCCAAAAGAGAAAACAAAAGAAGGCACGAACAGAGAGAGTTGGAGGACTGGACATTATTCAGTGGGCGACTAGAGGGCTCATCCACCCTCCCCATTCATTCAGAGTCAGAGTCTGACCACCCCCACATCCCAAAAGCCAGAAACCCACCTGAGTCTCGTCATATGCCCACCACTTCTGACACCTTCATGCCTTCTGCTATTATTTCTGCACCAACTTCACTCAGTTAAAGCGCAGTCGTTTCAAGCCCGAAAAAGGAGAGAGAGAGAGAGAGAGAGAGATAGATTCCACTTTTTCTGAACACCTCTATTTTGTTTGCCTCCCCAACAGCTACATGCAGTTCAGTTTCATACATGAGTTTCCAAGCTAGGACAAATTTGTTGTGTTGATGGATGGGGATCATCAAATTAATCTATGAAGAAAGCGTTGCTAGGTAAAAATAGACTGGGGATCGCCTAAAAAGAGGGATGATGTTCCATAGACAACACAGTGATACCCAGTTGCAAAGGATTTTCCCTACTAAAAGAACTAAAAGAGAGGATCTCTTTCGGGACAGAAGGACCAATTATGTCCACTCTCGCGATTGGGTTGAAATGTGTTCTAATCTTCATCCTCAACTGCTTCGTCTTGATTCGGCTTCTCGTTATCCGCTCTAAATTCCCCATCGCTCTCTTGAAGCTCTGCAGAATTCTCTCTGACCGGGCTGCTTTCCGGCCGTCGCTCCTCCTCCTCCTCCTCCTCGTCTGATTCTGACCATGCCTTCCTCCGTCTACTTGCATTCGGTGGAGGCACAGCCTTTACAGGAAATAGCAGAACATATCAGAATATGAGAGAATTGAATAACTGCATCATAGTAGATGTCGTCCATGAGTATTTGATAAGCATGCTTCATCGTTTACCAACAGATTTTGGCACCTAAAACTCACTGTAACATGTTAGTAACAATAAACTTTGAAAGGAGCTAACTGTCACTCGTCACAGACAATGCTACTAATCAAAAGAAAGAGTTACAAGCAGTTCTCATCACCTCATCTTCAGCATCAGAATCTTCGAGCCCGGCTGCTGCAAGTACATCCTGGGCATTTTCTTCAGCGTTGTCATCTTGATCATGCATTTGATCAGCAGGCTCCCCGTAATTTAAGGGGGCATCGTCATATTCCTGATCATCAACTTCTGCTTCAGCTTCCTCCGTCTCATATTGGGACTTTGAACTTCTCTCCTTCCTTCTTCTCTTACCACCTTTTCTCCTCCTCTTCTCGCTATGCCCACCCTCTTCATCATCGGCATCAGACCTTTCCCTCCGCTTAGAAGCAGGAGTGCTACTCTTCCATTGTTCCTAGAGATCAAGTACATCCAAATGTTGTGCGTGAATTCAAAATTTAGATCAAGTGCATACTCTTGGGACTTCACAATATCTAATCAACGTGCAGAATCTTCTTTGGTAAACAGATCCATTTCTTACATAAGCTGCATCACAATTAAAAATAGTTTGATTCCTCAAAGCAAATGCCAGACCAAGTAGATTGTCACGACCTAAACTCCAGGTGACATGCTACTAACAGGAGATGATTAGCAGCCAACAAGAACCTCCACCCTGTGAAACAATTTCTTTGGAAATCAAAATTTCAAACAAACTCATTTTTCTACCTTACTTTCTCTTTTCATTACAATATGTGTGGGCAGAGATCGACTTTCATATAAGTTAAAAGTAAAATTTCAACAGAGCACAATCCAGGCCCTCACCTTTACGCGCCGGAAGTGCTCCTCTTGTTGCTGAACCCGCTTCTGCTCATCCTCCAGTTTTCTCTTTTCCAACTGTTTGAGTGAATAATGAGAAAAGGCGAGGAATGATGTCATATCTTCACAACAAAAGCAAATAGAGAAGAGCTCAATTAATCCGTTGATGTCAGGGAAAATTCACAATAGCACACCTGCTTCTTCCTCTGTTCTTCAGCCTTCCGGCGGGCTTCCTCAGCCAGAGCAAGCTGACGCGCAAGTTCTTGTCTTTGCCGTGCCTGCTCTTCCTCACGCTGAGCTGCCTCACAGTGAACTTTTGCAGCCTCAAGTAAGTGCTTACAATATCCAACATGTGTATCAATTTTCTTCTCATCAAACCCATGATAATGAAGATTGGCACCAGCAGCCATTTGACTAAACACGCGGACAGCGTTCTGAAGCTCAGCAACTGCTGAACGCACCTATAACATCCAAAGTATAAAGACTCAATATTGCTACTTTGAAGGAGAAGAAATCAGTTCGGAATAGTCATCCGGTCAGCACAGAGCCAAACACAAAATTTAATAGGAATTATTTCTCAAGGCATTTAAAGATTATCGTCCAATTACAGAAGTTAAAATTGCCACAAGTGCGAAACTAGAGTCCAAAAGGACCGAACAAGGATACAAGGCAAAGTTCAGAACTCAACACGTACAACAACATTTATCACTAGTGAAGTTCTCGGTCATGCTTGTTTATCGAAATTATTTGCTTTTACTCTACCGATATGCAAATGAATAACTGATCACTGGTGTTGACTTAATCCTTAATCAAGCAGAAAAAGAATATAGAAGCAAGTGAGAAAACAAAGAGGAATGATAAAGCCAAGCATTAAATCTTCAAACAACCTCATCTGCCGTTCTCTTTGATTTTTGCAGTGTCGATGCTGAGAATTTCTGCATTGCAACACCAGCATCAAACCTTAATACGTAATTTGCAGGTGACAAGTGGATGGCCCTTAATAAAGTTTTCTTGCAGTCTTGCCACTGTTCAGCTTCATAATGAGTGCGCGCCAAATAAAGAAGAATATGAGAGTCTGTGTTGTGATAAAACTTCCGCAAGCAATTTTGATACTGCATAACAATCAAGTGAAGTAAGCACATGGATGTCCTTGGACAAGTCTGAGAGAGAGAGAGAGAGAGAGAGAGAGACCAAGCTTACCATTTTCACGGCCAATGCGAAGTTTCCTTGAGCAAAATAAACATGTGCTATATTGATCCACACGTCAGGCAACTGAATAAATATACTTCCACTTGCAGCTTCTTGAACCTATGTTAATCAGCAATGAGTATGGCAATAAAAACAGATGTCTTCGTGACACAATCACAGTATGAGTTAAGCTTACCTGTGTGAACATATCTTTTGAAACATCGAACTGCCCCTTCTCGGCCAAGACCACTCCAGCACCATTGGCAGCATATAAGTTAGAATTATGCTGAACTAGAACCTACATAATATGCAATAATTTGCAAAATTAAGGCTTTTTATGTCAAGCGTGTCAATAACACTAAAATAAAACAATGAAGATTATAAACAGACATACAAGAGAGGAACTGAAAAAGATGCGGATATCGATGCTCTTTTACTGGTATTAAATGATATTAAGAAAGGAATAAAAAATCAACTTTTGCAATGCTCCTTTTAAGTTTATCGCAAAGAATCAGCCAAAATCTGAAGATGCCAGAGTGACCCTTAGAAACTCTTACACATACGGTCAACTATCCTGTGGTAGTTCCCTTGATTGGATTTCTGCATCCATCACTCTGATCGTTCAGTTTGTCCGCTATTACCTTAATTAATTCGGTTGCTTTCTATTCATTTGAGCTAAAAATTGTCCTGTCTATTGTTGAAGATTGCACTTGCAGAATAACACCATCCTTTGGAGTTGAAATAAAAAAAACAAAAAAAAAAAACTATCAAGGTTTGAGTGAGTTCAATTTCTTTAACGAATAAAAGGGACTAGTCAGAAAACTGTCGGATAACCAATTCTCGTAGTCAACTGTATCAAACATTCAAGTTAATTCTATTCTAATAATGAAAAGGACTTTAGAAAAAAAACTAGAAACTATGAGGACGTTATGAAAGATCAGACAACATATTGAAAAGTTTAGATATTAATTCCTTTCATTAATAGATCATCATACATAACGATAATATCGCATTTATTTAATATCATCATGCATTCCATAAATTTAAGATTTAAAATTACCATTCATTTATGTATATAAATATAGATATATAATAATCTCATTTTTGTATAATTGAGTTCTGCTAAACTAACCAGCAATTAGCAATGAGTATATATTTCGTCCAACCCTCCATCCACAAATTATATATGTATATTTGTCCTGCTTAATGTCCTCTATGCTGCCTCCTGACACTATAACTGAAAGGATACCAGCCATCAACATTTCTCCAAAACTCTAACTCACAAATATGCTCATGCTAAAAGCATGTAGACCATAGTTAGAGCACAAGACAAAGATAACTACATTGAAATTGATTAAGAAATTAACAAGAAGATTACATCAAGAAAGAAAATGCAACAGTGGTGGCAGCTGAACAGGCTAAAATGGATAGGAGGCACATACTTTGGTATAAAGCTCCTTTGCTTTCTCCAAATGAGTGGCTTCTAGCTTTGGTGCCCTCTTCTCATTGCGCATTGCAGCAAAATAGTTCCAGTTCCCCTTAATAATGCCATCACACACGTAAACCACAAAGTAGCAGGGAGAAGGAAAGGATATATGTTCTAATATTTGAAGAAAGCCTCACCATTTAATTTTAGATCAATTTTCAGAAATAGCCTCACCATTTAATTTTATCCAAGAAAGACCGCATCTTTTAGATTGGTTTCATAATAGCAATTAGTTAAGCTGCCATTTCTTTTCTCCGTCAAATGCTGATCTGTTATACTACCCGTCACCTGGAATGCCACCTCAGCAGATGAAACGACCCCATTCTGGAATTCAAGCTCAAAACAGTGTCATTTCTTCTGAAAAGATGGCATTTCGAGTGGTGTAGGATGACATATCAACCTTTAGTGACGAAGGCAATATCATGACTAGGTTTACAGAATCAAATTCAAAAGGTGAGGCCTTCTTGCGATAAAATTCAATGACGAGGCTCCTTATGAAAAAAGACTAAATGGTCAAAGCTTTTCCTGAACATTAAGAAAAGATTTTGAATGTCAATGGTATAACATTCAGTGTCCAACACTACTAAGGGATACACTAATAAAGTATTTCCATGTAGATCATTGTTCACTGACTCACATGTTTACTCCCTCAGATTCTAACAATGTGAAGGTTTTGATATCTCAAATACACTCACCAGAGAGAGTGTCGAATAAGAATCCTTCCCGTCAGCTGCTTCACTAGCAGCTCGAAATGTTTCTTTCGCCTTGACCCAGTCATCATTTTTAAGCTCTAGTTCTCCGAGCATGGACAATGCATTTGGACACTTATCATTCACTTTCAAGGCATCATTAACCTGAACAACACAGGAGAAAGGGCCAATAAGTCAGAGAAAACAGGGGGTCAGAAAAAGTACAACCAAGGATGATATGATACAGGGTAAATAACCACCAGTTCAATGCTTAATTGAATGTTATTCCGAGCTTTTGAGATGGCAGCGAGCCTAAGATATGCATCTATATAGTCAGGATACTGCAAAAGAAACAGACAAGTTATGGAATTATGAGACCAGAACATTCATAAATTGGGATTCCAGAGTACATAATTCTGAGTGTACTGTAAGCTATTCAGAAATGTGCTGTGACTTAGGTTCCTGTCTCCTCAGGTCTCAAGGATGTGGAGATACTAGCCTACAGAATAGATCCAATTCAGATTTTTCTAAAGAGACCACAATTTAAATAAAACAAGGATAAGCATAAAAATTTTACAGTCAGTACATAAGATAAGCAAGGTATCTTAAAGCCAATTATTAACTGTTATTTGATTGTTGAAAAATAATCTAACACCTATGTTCTGCTTCAAGCAGAAATCCAGCAGTGTAGGATGCTATATAAGCGGACATACCTTGTATATTATCAATCTATATAATATACTTGCAATTTCCATTTTGTGCAGCTGCTCCAGTAATCTTGCCAGATTGAAAAGTGCTGTCACTTTATTCCAAGGCAATTCCAGGTTTACATTATCTGCTTCAAGTTGTGTAAATATTTGTATATCCTTGTAAATACGAGTACATGCAGTAGCATCAGCAGCGCCGACATTCACTTTTCCCTCAATGAAAGAACGCCATATGCCATCACCAACTGCCTCCTTGAAACTTTGCTCAGCAAGCTGGACAACAGAAAAACATCGAATGTACTTCAACAGCAAAATAACATCAAATTTATTATGGTCATATCTGCTATAAAAAACCAGTACGAGGAGCAAAAGGCTCTACTTTATCCCACAGGAAGTGTGGTTTGAAGTCCAAGTAAATCATAGATGGATACACCCATAGTGGGAAGTTGCCCTAACCCCTAGTGGGAAGTCACGCTAACTTCGAATATGGAACACTAACCTCAAGCTCTCCCCTTTCAAAGTGGATAACTCCAATATTATTGAGCAACTCTACCGGCACTTCTAGGCCACCCCTTTTCAGCAGACCACGAGCCTGTTAGGATGTAAGAATGGTGACAAAATTAACAAGCCACAATAGAAGGTAAATTCCAATGAAATTCCACCGCAGTGGCAATAAAAATTATTGCCTTCACATACAGGGTAAAGGACTGCGCTAGAGTGTATCAGCATTTTGTTGGGCAACATGTCAATTATGAAAAGGAAGTTTATTGATATAATTTTATATTAATCATGCCAATAACTATGAGCAAAACTTTCTTTGGCCGATATGTAGCAGAAAGTTTAATTCAAACGAGCCATTGCCTATGTAGGTTTATGTGAGATTTAGTGAGGTGTGGGGGTCTTCAGTGCTTGAGACAAGTCAAAGGCAAGTTTGGATCAACTGCATATATTTTGCAAACAAGAGAGGAGAAACAAGTCGGATCCAGACTATTAGATCACCCGCTATCTGAATAGAAGACTGACATGTCTTCATGATGGTCCTACCAATTTATTTGAAGGTAAACAATCAATCATGTGCATGTAGTATCCCGTGTTACCGAGCAAGATTTCTTCTTATTTGTCTCAAGGATGAACAGGTAATAAAGGCTCTTACAATTCTCCATCAATCGCTCAAACTCATGAGATTCATGACCTCTTTAGCTCTGAATCCTTAAAGATCCATAACACTATCCATGACAGCAACCGGTGTTGACCAAAATGATTAAGTTAGCCAATTGTCTGTTCTCTTGATATCGATGTATTGGACAAAGACAGTGAGATTACACCATCTAATGGCTATACATTTGTATCCTATCGTCCATAATATTATAACCTGATTACTACCACCATATCCAGCATTGGAAAGCTTTCTACTTAACATGGACAAAAATATCGTGAATATAAAACTTTTTTCACTTCTCTCCACATTAACGTCACCCAATTACATAAGTCCAAAATATTATAAAAAAACGTACTTACCGTCTTGAAGGCATCTAAAGCAGCGCCAGTGTCAGATGATATCAACAATTCTCCCAGATCAAGAAATGCCTGAATCAAGTTTCCACAAACCCATACTTTGTAATTGAACAGCAATTATACCATTCACGATGGAGCTAACAGAAAGTTAAGTTAAATAACCTAATTTAATATTCAAGCAAAATGTCATTCTTCAATTTTCATATTGAGGTGGCCAGCTGTTCACTAGCTTAGGCAGGCATATATACTTCTTTGATAAGTAAAGAAAAATTCACCATGACACAACGAAGGGGTGCAGACTACTTTAAAAATCTCAAAGCCAAAGGAGAGATCATTAACAAGACATGGGAATCCACAGTATCATTTCAAAGCATTTTCATCCAAGGCAATATCCCACTATACAAACAGTGTAAAACTTTGAACCAATTTTCAACAAGTGTAGCAATACTGTGATCAAAGCATTTAAATCCAACAGCTAATAGAATATTCAGTCAAATAAGCTAAGCTAATTTTTTTCTGTAATATTCCAGTCAATTAAAATGTCATTTTTCAATTATCGCATTGAAGTGGGCAGTGATTCACAAGCTTGGAAGGCCCATCTTTATTCTTGCAGGTAAAGAGAAATTCAGTATAAGGCACCCCATGCATTTACAGAAGGAGCTCAGAGCCAAAAGAGAAGTTGTTCCCAAGACAACGAATCTATGGTATCCATCAAAGCATTTGCATCCAAGAGTAAATCTCCACCATACCACAAGTGAAACATTAAACCAATTATCACTGTGTTGCTACATTGTCACACAAAGCATTTACATTCAAGTGTTGCCATTCTATCATATCTCTGGACTTTTGCAGGGATGGCATGCTATGTTGCATTCCTCAGGAATGCACATAATCTGCCTATCCTAGAAAGTATGCAATACCATATTCAACTTGCATGCAATGATGCTTCACAAGCTTTAATTCCTATAAACAGTACACATACTAGGACAAGAAGAGGGTCAAGAATGTAAACGTGGTAAACTTATCCTGCATGCAGGAATACAAAGAACAAAGGTATGCATCAAGGCCACAGGCACCATGATTAAAGAGATTACTTCAAAAAAAAAAAAAAAAGACAAAATTGGTCACCTGGGCATCACGTGGATCAACCTTCGTTGCCTTCCTCATAAACTCCTGTCCCTTTTCCATCTGCCCGAGTTGCACATATATGTGCCCAAGAACCTATTTCAAGTTGTGAGAGAGAGAGAGAGAGCATAATTCTAAGAAAAGGCAAGTCAATAAATAAATCCAACAAGTAAATCACAAAATGCACGGGCATTTGTTACCGACTTACTCTTAATGTCTCACAATTATCAGGATATACCTCCAAAACCTTTTCAAAATTTGACAAAGAACTTCTGAAATCTCCCAACTTGAGTTGTACTTGACCAAGACCTAATCAATAGCGACCAATGCAAACCAACAGAAAAAAATGTAAATAACACCAAAAAGACATATATTATTAAAATCTAATCAGAGAAGGTAAATACTGGCAGAGAGAACGATTTTCCAATTTCATACAAAACAGACGATGGAATAATATTACTGAGTCAACACATCTTCAGGATGATTGTAAAATCCACTTTCCACGTCATGCAAGTAATTGTAAAATCCACTTTCAATTCCATCTTTTAATTTTGATACTTTTTCATCCCAAATGTAATCTGTCTGAGTTTCCTCTTTCCAATGAGCAAATATTGAAGAAGGGGAAGGATACTAACCATAATAAGGAAAAATAAATGCATGTGGCTTGTTGATTTCTTTGACAGAAGCCATATAGTAGAGACCTGCTTTTTCGTAGTCCCCCTAAAGTTGACAAGAAGCAAGGCCCCATTAGGCAGAGGAACTGGAGCAACCGAGGGGAGAGAGAGAGACTTTCCAATTTAACATGGTAACACTCATAACAATTGATTCATCTGCATCACTACCTTATTATTTTCGTTAAAGAAATATCTTTAAGATGTGAGAAGCAAGACAATGAGCAAACCTTGCTGTGGTAAGATCTTGCTAGATTATAATAAGAATGTGACTTTGTTGGCCCATGATTGGTCACTGCAAGGGCAGTCTCAGTCAATTGCTCAACCAAAAAGTGTTGCCCAGTGAAGAAGAAGTGGTTTGCTAGATAATTCAATGCCATTGCACAGTAAGGGTATATCTCGAACGCCCTGTGCATCTTTTCCACTCCTCTCCTAATTCCACCCGCTGAACATGTATGTAAGAAAACAGAGCGATCTATCAGCAGGAATATATCTTAAATCCAATAAACTTATAATCAAATGTAAGAGTATAAACAACGAGACTAAATAACCTTTGTTTGTACGCATATCCATAATTGCAAGTGCAACGAGGGCCTCAACATTTTCCAGGTCTAACTGTTAAATGAAATTGAAAACCCTATAAATGACGGAGTTAATACAAACTGTGAAGCAAGGCCAAATATCTCTTCATAATCAACATGGTACAACCATATAACTTGCCTGCAGAACCCGCTGAAATGCCTGCCTAGCTTTCTCGAATTGGCCCAACTTATAGCGACAGAGACCTATGCCAAGTCTTACAGCTCCAGGACAATCAGGGTGGACTTGCAAGGCCCTCTAAACAGAGACAATGATTAAAGGGAAACATCAATAGTCTTTTCAGATTGATGAATTCCTGCAAACTTAGACTGAAACTCCTCGACATGACACTACTTACTGAACTTAAGTATCATGATGCATTAAGGAATCTGTAATGGTCATATTGTCCCAATACAGGGGAAAATGATGATATAACAAACCTTATACAACTCCAAGGAATCAGAATACCGTCCGCGATTGAACTCGACACATGCCTGCAGACATGAAAGTCCAAGTTTTAGTACAAACAAAAGAGAGACAAAAATAGGAAATTTTGGCAATCAAAGAACAAAGAGTAATTCAGATTTCTACAACGGTTGAATGCGTGCAAGTATCCTAGACACTGCATATCTAAAGCAGAAGACGATTCAGTGGTATCCAGCCAGTATGATCAGATCACAGAATGTCGGCAAACATAACCTGACCAAGAAGAGCAGGAACGTTATCCCGATCTCCATCTAGCACAATCTTAAATGCAGCAAATGCCTGTTCTACTTCGCCTTTAGCAAGTAAGAGTTGACCTGTAAGCAGGAGAAATGTGATGATATTAGGATTCAATCAATGAAGACTAAAGATATGGCACACTGAGCCAGATGCAATATAGTGTGGTTGGAACTTGCCAGTCTGAATCCGTCCTCGATGGTAATTGAGGATCAAAACCAAATATCAACTACATTAGAGCTAGCATGCAAGAATCGTTAAGCAACTACAGAATTTCAACATCTTTAACTCAACAACTGAACAAACATTTCAACATATAACTCTTTTGAGACCTACAATAGATTTTCCCCAGTATATATTACAAGTCTAAAGTGGGGAATATTTACCTTTTCCAACCCAAGTTGAAGGCTCATGCATATCGATTCTCGATGCCTTATTATAGTACTGGGTCGCTAAGATAAAATGTTCCTCCTTTTCTCTCTGTTTGGTTTCAATTTTCCCGAGGTAGCTGTAATAAGCCCCCAAAGCATTGAGAATCGCTATCCTCTCATACCTCACATCAGCATAATACTCATCAATTTCTGTAAGCAATTTTGCAAAAGACATTAGCAAGAAAGTTTTGTCATTAATTTAAATAGAAATTCCAACGACAAGTAGAAGTTCTTTTCCCTATGAAGGAGACGGATGGCTTTTCAATGAGGGAGAAAACACAGAGAAAAACGGGCCACTAGGATGGAATACAGGGAGTGCAAAATATACCGGGACTTGAGCCTTCTTCCAGAATTTGTCGAAACTGGTCGATCTTCCCTTGCTTAAAGTACTCTCTCTGCATCAAAACTAAGTTAGCAAACAAACTAGCGAAACTGAAAGGGCAAACTGAGCTTAACAAAACGTGGAACACCGCAAAAATTCGAAAAACTGAAACAGTAAATCCAAAAGAAAACATGCCACCGGATCGAATTGCTCGAACTGGCAACAACCAATGCAGAACAAGTGGAATCCCAACTGGAAAGCTAAAGCAAGTTACCGCGATGACTAGCCAGAGATCGAGCGGCGCTTGCTCGGCCTTGAGGATGTCGAGGATGTCGGAAGCGTCCCGAGGGAGCTGGTCGAGGGCCACTCGGACCTCTTCCTCCGAGTTCTGCACGGGTATGTACACGCACGCCATTGCCTCTGCCCAAGCTCTCTACGATACGATCTGCTTCCCCACCCCCCCACCCCTTCAAATTCAGCTTCCGAACGAGTCTCGGCAGCATGCGAAACCGCAACTCATGTGAGCAAAGGGCGTGAAGAAGGAAGAGAAACGGAGCGAAGGCGCAGAAACCCTAGCTCCGCACTACGCTCCGACGAAGCCTCCGACCGATGATCTCTCTCTATAGCAGAGCAGAGATGATCCAGAGAAGAAAATAGGGAGTACCCAGGGACTGGACTTAGCTTTTACTGTTTTCTGGTTAGATTCGGAATTGGATACGCCCGGTGGTGTGTCCAAAATCGCCTGAGGCCCGGAAGCCCGTGTCGGCCCAGCAGGGCCCGCCCGTATCTCCATATAGGGTGAACGGTTCGGTTACCTGACCCGACACCGACACGACGGGTGTAAGTTTTATTAAGAAAAATTATCCGAAAAATCCTAAACGTATTATATTTTTGCTATTTCAATTATAAATTTTTTAATTATGCCAATTGAGTTCTAAATTTTTTTTCAAGTTTTGCCAATTAAGTCAATCTGGCCAATTTTGATCGAAAATCACTGACGGGGACGCTGACCGTTTTACGTGGCACGATTGAACCTAACATAGACAATCTTTTTTATTTTAATAATACTTTTTTTGAATTTTTTTTCCTTTTTTTCTTTTCTTCTCTTTTCCTTCTATCCTCTTTTTAATGTGGCTGGCTAGGGTTTAGCGACCCTCGACAGTCGCAATAATAAAAAAAATTCAAAAAAAATATTAAAATATTATTAAACAAATTTCAAGTAAGTCTTGGCCGCGCCACGTAAAATAACTAGCGTCCACGTTAATGATTTCATATCAAAATTGGCCGAATGATCCAATTGATATAATTAAAAAAATTATGATTAAATTGACAAAAGTGTAATAAATTTAGGTTTTTTTGGACATTCTTTTTTCTTAGACAAAAAAAAAAGACAATTTTTTCGATTTTGTTGGCACCCAACCCGAATAAAATCATAACGGAAAACTTGGCAATTCACGTGGTTTTATTTAAAATTAGTGGAAAAAGTCGATTAATGTTAATAGATGATAAAAAGATCTACAATTCATGCGCCGAATGGATGATATTCTTGAAATAGTAACCCGATAAGTGTTCAATCTTCTAATTTACTTTGAGTTACGAGCATGAATGTCATAAATACATTCACCTAAGTTCCGAAATGAAAAAAGTCATTCTCTGATGGAATATTCAAATTGCCAATCATTGTTAATATGATCTTAACTGTCAAAACTTACCTTAAAAAGCTGATCTCATATTTATAATAAAATTAATGTTCGATTGATTCGTCCAGATCGAAATAAGGACTTGACGTGTATTATTGCAGAGGACGACAATTCGCTAAGATCTTGGTTTGACCCTCCAAAATGTTGTTATCGAGTTATCGACTTCTAAAGTGAATTCAAGATCATAAATGAGGTCAAAAAGTATGATAGAAACTATGGTGATCCAAATCTAATAAGGTACGAGGAAAAGAAAGACAACCATTCGTGCTAAATTTAGATTTTTTTTTCCCTTATCGATTTATAATAAAAAGGGTCAATATTACGAAAAACTCCAAATTGGTATATTTGTGATAAATTTATTTTAAATTATTTTTTGGACAAAAAAACTCTAAACTGGTACACCTGTAATAAATTTACTCAAAACTATTTTTTTGACCACAAAAAACTCAAAATCGGTACACACGTAACAAATTTATCTCAAACTAATTTTTTGACCACAAAAAATTTCAAACTGATGTGTTTGTGACAAATTTACTCAAAATTAATTTTTTGACCACAAAAAACCCAAAATTGGCACACCTGTGACAAATTTACCATTTGTTAGTTTTCTTTATTTTCTAAATGACACGTAACAGTTGACAGGTGTACCAGTTTGGAATTTTTACCATTTGTTTGTCTTAGGTATTAGTTTGGGGTTTTCGTGGTATTAACCTAATTTAATAAAAATTAATGGATGGTAAATTTGTCACATGTGTACCAGTTTGGGATTTTTGGTGGTCAAAAAAATAATTTTGGATAAATTTATCTGTATCAGTTTGAAAAAGCAAAAGATGAAAATGTTCTTCGGTCATGTCCTTTTTTAAAATAATTCGGATACTTCGAATCCTTATTTGAAATAAGATCAACTTCGGGCCTTTATTTAAAATAAATGAATTCACTTTGTGTTCATGTTTGGAATTTCCGACAAAGATATTTAGGCAGAGTCCTTTTACCAAATCGGGCTATTTGAGCCCGGCCCGCCCGGTTGGATTTTCGGGCATATCATTTTCTTACGGAAGCGGTCAGCCTCTCAGTCGTTCGTTCGTCGGGGAATTTCAGTCGCCTCTGTTCCTCGCAGAAGCCATGCCTCTCAAGTGGTAATCGTCGGATTTCGAGAATCACACGATCTCATGGAAGCCAAATTCTCAAATTCCACTGCACTTTCTCGTAAAATTTCGCACGCTAATCGGCGGTTTCGATGTCGCCGTGCTAGGGTTCTGCAGTGGCAACCAAATCCGGGGACGACGGTGAACAGCCAGATCCTCGCGGAAGTCTCTCAGTGCGTCGAGGGCATCAATGGCGTCAAGGAAGGCAGGTGGAAGGCTACTCTCACCTACTACAAACCTATACTTCGAGGTGAATCGAGATCGAATTCATTTTGTTTGCGCGCGCGTAAAGTTTTTTTATTTTTAAACCGGTTTAGCTTTGTTTATCGGAAACATCGTTGGTTAAATAGACCAGGCAATGTCACCGGAAATGCCGCGGGATTTCATCGGGATGTCGCTGCCGGAGCAGCCAAATAAGTACTACTTCACGCTCCGGAGTCACCGGATAGTTGTCGAATCTGATGTCTCGGTTCAGATCATAATGGAGAAGTTGCAGTCTTACAAATCGAGAGTCGCGCTTATATTCGAGGTAGGACATCGGATGCGCATTATTGTTCTGCTTAGTTTCTCTGTGGCGTGCTTTCATGTATGATGTGCGTGTTACGAGCAGTGAATATTGCTTGGGTTGTTGTGAGTGTGAGTTCAATATGTTTAATCTGGTCTGCAATTATGAGATGACTAATTAGCTTTTTGCCTCCTTGTTGCGTTGCAGGGGTTTCAGTATCAACTCGGTGACTTTCAGTTGAGAGTGGGGAAAGTTGTTCCGAGTCATTCCGAGAGTTTGAGAGGGATTGTTATGGAGGTAATGAGCTTATATTGCATTTCCTGTTCTGTGCCTTTGTGTGCCTCGAAATTCTTTGGGAACGAGAGTTACTTAGTGACGAGCTTCTGCAAATTTTGCTGAGACTTTCCAGTGTGTTTGGTTGTGAATTTGTTTTTCTTACATCACATCGAACTTAGCAGTATTTCTGTCAATTCAATGCATTTATTGCAATCTGCCCTTGAAGGATCGTGCATGGCAACACTGGCAACACTGCCTTGTGCCAGCGTATGCAGGATCTGGATTGCTTTAGCAATTGATATGTTGGTAGTTAAGCTTTCCAGTTAATATACTAATGCATTACAAGGGATGGAAAAACTTATCCCGAAAAGCTAGCTTGTTAGGAGAGCGAACCCAATCCATTATAAGCCCGAAAATATCTCCTTATGGTGCGTTTAGCAACGATTTTGATCTTAAAAATCAATTCTATTCACTGGATGAGTTCAGAATTGATTTTTTTTTTTCTGTTTACTGGATAAGTTTTAGAGAATTAGAACGCGTTTGATATTTGCACAAAATTTTTGTTCCTGGAACAGAAATGCGTTTGGTAACTGCACATAATTTCCATTTCTCTTCTCAATTTTTTATTTAAGTCAAATAATTAGGTCTTGTCACTACAAAATCAACCTATATAGCATCACTAAATAAAATGAATACAGATTATGCATAATCCATACTTAATCTACTTATTTTGTGAGCATAAAGACATATGCAAGTTCCTTAAGAAAGGACGTAAGCTCAATAGGCAATTTGCACTTGAATTTTTGCCACGAATTTGCACTTAATCACTTTTATATCTAACCAAATCATGGCATATTTGTAATTTGTTAAGAAAAATGATGTTGCTAAAATACTTTCATGCAATATAAATTTTAAACAATTAATTTTAAATTAAATTATTTTATTAGTATATATATATTTTTTAAAAATATTATTTATTTATTTTTATTTTCTATTTTATTTTCCTTTTTCTTCGGCAACCGGCGGCGATCGGCGGAGGGTGGCGGACGGAACAAAGTGAGAGCCTGGTCTTGTTTCTCAAAAGTGATTCTGGAACAAAGAATCAACTTTTTTTTTATTCTTGGCTCTGCTCCAAATGTGTTCCTGGGAACAGAATCAGAGAATTTTAGAATGAGAATCATTTACGCTACCAAACAGGTTTCTCATCTTTTTCTATTCCGGAAAACAGAATCAGAGGATCAGAACCGTTGCCAAACAGAACCTTAGTCGCCCAATGTGGGACTTTTGCCCGCATCATCCTCCCCCTCTTTAGGATTCTACGATCTCGTAGAACGGCCCCGATGATGTAGCCTTAGGCCACCGCCAAGGGACTGCAGCCCCGAGGATAAAGTCCCAAAAGGTGGGCGTTTAAGGAGTGGTTCTAATACCAACTTGATGTGTTACAAGGGGTGCAAGAACTCATCCTGAAAAGCTAGCTTGTTAGAAGAGGGAACCCAACCCGTTATAAGCCCCAGAATATCTCCTTAGTTGCTCGATATGGGACTTTCGCCCTTATCATATACAATTTTTCTAAACATCTTCTAAGACTGCCTAGGAATAGATATTGAAGGTATTGAAGATAATTAACATGGAATCTACTGAATATTTGTGTTTGCGATCTCCAGGCCCATTTGGTTTTACAAAAGGACTTTTAGTTTTTGTTTTCATTTATTTTTCATTGTTATGCTTCTATTTTCATGCCTATGCGTTGCATTGGTAAAATGAGAATCCTCTTACAAAATGAAATGCTGAGAACATGCTTGATATCTTTTTACTTTTATAGTCCCTTTTGTCCATCAGTTGATCAAATTGTGTTAATCTTACGTCTCATCTTGTTCAACTATATTACTAAATATTTTCTAGTTCTAGATTAATCATCCTCTGCGATGTGATCATTTACTAGATTTGTACTCTAATTACTCCATATCTGATAAATTGATATCTTCTGGATTTGCCTATATATGATTCCTTTTAGGAAGTCCCTGCTACATAATTACATGAAATTAATGGTGATTTAGTGCAAAAATGTTGTTTTCTTTCCTTCTTCTTTTTTTCATTTATAAGTGAAGATGCTTAAGGAAACTTCTCTAAGCTTCAGTCAGACTCTTGCCAAAAGGGAAAGACAAGAAATATAGCAGTTGTGAGGTTGAGAGAAAGTTTGAACAAGAAATATTCTCAAGGAGTTTTTGTTGATGAGGTAGCTGCCCAAGCTTTCATTTAGACCAGAAAAGCTTCAGAAAAGCTTCTTCATAGCTTAGGAAAACCAAAAAGGATCCTGCTCAGAAACCATAGACCATAACTGTGTTGAGGCTTTTGCATGTGGAAGTGTCTTCGTTTGAAAACAACTTCAAATGTTTTTAGAAGTTAGGCTAAGAAAAATGAGATAGCTCTTTCCTGTGTTTTTGTTAAAAATAATTTTCAACTCTTGCCAAACGCATTTCCAGTAGATTTTGAAAATGGAAAATAAAATTTTGAGTAGCTCTCTCATACCAAAGGACACTTTACTTTCTCCTTCCTTTTCAAGGTGAGGTTCTAGGGCCTTGATAAAGAAGAGTGGCAGCAGGAAGGCTGTTCCTCTAAGTTATATGATGTTTACATGAAGTTTTTCAGCTAATTGATATTACATGGTGAGGGGGTGGTATTGTCCAAAGAGGAAACAAGGCTGTTATGTGTGGTCTGGGCTCTTGCATACCACTAGTGGGGTATGAGATGTATTTTCTTAGCATCTCTGAAAACTTTTCTTCTTACACTTGCCAAATTTCAGTCATTTTGGATAGATTAGATAGTGTACAAGATCCTCCCCCCCACCACCTTTCTTATTTTGGTGTTAACTGCATGCCTACTGGTGATTTAGTTCCACTGGTAACTAATTCAAGAGGAACTTGGCTTATGTCTTGCAGGTGGAGTATTTGCCAATTTCTTCATTGGAAAAGTCCAGACAAATCATGGAAGAGTTCATTGATATATGGCAAGAAGCGTTGTCAAAAAGATCATTGCCAGGTCATTTTATTCATGTAGAACCGAACTTTTCAGAATATGGCCTCTCAGACCACTATACTTCACAACACACAGCTGTTCAGTATGCTACTGTAATGGCTCAATTGATTGCCTCTGCACAAGCTGTGTCAACTGTGAGAAACTAAGACCCACAGTGTCTTTAATCATTCATGTTAGCATATTACTCTTATGAGTGGGTTGATTCGTTATTAGTGGATTTTTGCTGTATTTTCTAAATTTCACTTCATAATTATTGTTTTTGGTGTACTAATGTCCTTTCTGTATATCCAAAGAAGTACGACATCACTGGCAAACTTAAGCAAGTTGATTGGTTTGTGAGAAGATAGGACTCTTTCCCTATGTTACCACAGAGTAGAAAAAATAGCTGTGCAGTGAATGTAAGACATCTAATATGGGGATTTATTTTCTTTATGTTAATGGCCGATCCTTGGAAGTTAGCCAAGGATCATATAATCCCAGATTTTTCAACGCCTAAATCTGTTCAGTGTTCAGTTGGTCTGATTTTGGGTTCTATACCTCATACTCAATGCAAGGGAGTGCTTCCACCTTTTGGCTTAGTCCGCTGATTGTTTACCAATATGTCTTACGCAGTAGAAGAGAATTCTCTGTTCGGAGTCTTGATTTTGGGTTCTATACCTCATACTCAATGCAAGGGAGCGCTTCCACCTTTTGGCTTAGTCCGCTGATTGTTTACCAATATGTCTTACGCAGTAGAAGAGAATTCTCTGTTCGGAGTCTTGAAATTGGTCTTGTGGTGGCACTGCTCTAGTGCCATTTTCTTGAATTTCATTTTGTGTTGAAACATTGCAGTTGAGAAAGTTACTTTTACCGAACTATCTTTTGTGACTTTATTAATCACAGAAATATCTTAATATTTAGGAGAGTCCAGATGAACATTTATGGATGTACGATTCGTAGAAAACTTTTGAAATTATTTCTTGTTATGCGTGCTTCCGAGGACAAAAGTCTACTGTCAGTCCTTTGGATTTTGTGAACTTATGATTGGTTATTGAAGATGATTGACATGCTTACGGTTTAGCAAGGCTTCCTACTCCTCAAAAATAGAGTTTAACATTTGTTCATGGACATATTCAATCTTTCCGTGGCAGAGCATTTTTGAATTTAGCATGATTTCTGGCCCTATCTGATCATTGTGTAAGGGAAAAGGACTGTTCAACAAAGGCCTCAAACAGGCCCTCTGACTTGCTCACTTCCGAATCTAGACTTTAAAAACATCGTTTCCTATCTAGATGCAACCTGAAAAGTGATACAATGCCTTCACTTTGGTGATTCATTGATATGATTTTAAAAGAAGTCCTGTCCTATTACCATCTGCTCTCATAAAGAGCTTCTCTGCTGTATTTTGGTAGATTTGCCTCTCCTTTTATTTCAGTTACAATTTTATGACGGTCTCCCCTTGCTCAGCCACTTAGTTGCTTGATTGTTAGATTAATATAACTGTTTGCAATCGATGATTCTAGTGACCATTATTATCAAAGGAGACATGAGCTAAATTCAAGACTGGATAGCTCTATGCTATTTCGATCTCAATAAATTTCTCGACCAGACAGACTCATTCGCTAATATTGGCTTAAGAGTATATACCTTGCTGAATGACTGCCGTTTTTACTGAAACTTTCTTTTTTGTGTTTCTTCTTTTGTTTTTTCCTGTTGACATTAGTTCAGTCAAGTTGGATACACATTTGGAATGATCATGCTCGCTTCCCATCCAAGAGGAATTGAGCATTTTGTTTTTAATTGTATGGGTGGACTTATTATATATCCTCCTTGAAGTTATAGGAACTTGAGCTCAGTTTATCTACTGATTCATGTACATGAATGTTATAGAAACAATGATGCTAATGCATATACTTCTTTTCCGAGATATGTAAGTAGAATCAGTAGACTATCATATACTAAATGTCATAGTTTAAATTTCCACACAGTGAGATGCTTATAATCACAATGGGTCTTTTGGACAACTTTTATAAGACAACAAATGTTAGTATAGGCAAGAATTATTGTTGATCATTTAAAGCGTAATGCAGGTGAAATCCGTTAATGGGCTGTGTACATGGTTACCTTTGTCATTTGCATCATTCTCAGCAGTCACAGCATCAAGTATACGTATGATCCATAACGGGATAACTAGGACAAGTTGACCATTGTGTGTGTAATCTAATTTGCGTCTAGTGCTGGTGGTAAATATGATTCACGTAAATATGGAACTGATATTGTAAGAAACAAACATATAATTTCGTGGCAGAATGGAGGGAGGACACTGTTGAAGTAAAGTGAGGCCTCTGCTTGCAAGTGCTTCCTATTGAAGTGATGTATGTAGTAATAGATCATGTTGGGAAACAAATGTCATAACAACATGCAGATTTTGGCCAGTTGTTGTCTTGTGATTTATTATTTTAGTTTAACTTGTAGTTATCATCTGCTTCTGGGAGCTGAAGCATAATGATCTGTAGTTATCCCGTTCTTCTGTTTCTTGGAGCTGAAATGTGTGACAAACTAGGTCATGCTGAGAAATTGAGTAAAACCTGATTTTTCAGATTACGTATTTACATTTGAACGAAAAATAAAAAAAAAAAAATTAGAGGTTGATCCAAATGGCTACACTTCATGTCATTCAATGTTCTAGCTGGTTCTTGATGAACCTCATAAAAACTTGTAATTTGTTGTGATAGGGACATTTAACTGCACTGAAAGATGTCTTCTTGAAGTCACTGTCGGAGGGAATCTATCTTTTGTATCAATGCGTGCTTTTGTTAGGCTGAAGATGACCAAGCCTACCGTATTTCAACTTTCACTGGGGGTTGCCACTTTTGGTGTTTTACCCAATTGTAGTCTGCCTGCGAAGGCACTAATGTAGCTCTCTGGATATCATTTTTCTCTCTTGTCTTTCAGTTTCTCAATTAATCTAGAAGATGTAACAGAGACACTAGAAAAGAGAAACAAGTGACGGAATCACAGTTTCTCAAAAACGGAAAGAACAAAATGTCGTGCATCTTCGTCCTAGGGTGATAACAGTCTCCTCCAAGAGGTTGTTTTTGTAAATTCGATAGCGGAGTTGGCGACCATTCTTCACCTAACTGTCGACTAAAGCCTCACATGTTCAACCTTTTCTTTTGCTGCCTTTCTCTTCCAGGGATGTGGACTGAGGTTCTGGCTCTCAGTCGTTAATGTTACTTAATGCACGACGGTGCTGAAGCTGACCTATCGGTGCTTCGGATAAGCTGCGTTTTTCTAGTCATGTGAGGTGAGAAAAGTTGATTTCTCACCGAGAGCAGTTCATCAAATCTCTGCACTTTTTCCCTTTTGGGGTCTCTCTCTCTCTCTCTCTCTCTGTATCTTCTTAGACAATTTACGTAACTTTGGATGTGAATAGCTTGGCTGATACACTTGAAAGATCAGGTTTTCTTCAGAGCTATTGCCGAACTCGAACTCGGACACGAAAATTTCATAGATCTCCAACTACTTTGACAAAACCGACACCTTTTGCTCGCGATAGAGGCCGTGTTTCGAGCATCATTTTGAAGTTGCATGCGACAAGCTACTAAAACTCCAGGTCAAGAAAAGGAGAGAAGCAAAGTTGAACTTGGCATGAGCAAACGTAAAACTCCTCTTAATGACTTTTTGAGCTTCCTGATTGGACATGGATTCTTAGCTTATTCTTGGATTATTTCCCGGTCCATTTCGAGACTCCTTTAGAGCGAAAAGTCACCATTAGCGAATTCATCAGGCAGACTCATACGGCACCGCCTGGCCATATAGAGTTGCTGGTGATAATTACATTCCAATGACCAGCCGGAAATCGATGACGTCGGCATGAAAACAACTGCTGCACATCTACATCCGGATACCCTCTCATTCTCTCTGAACAATGAGTGGCGCTCGGTGTTCGCATCGTCGGATCAGATAAGATCACGCGCGGATGTTCGAATCGTCTGGAATTCAATTCGTTAAGTGAAGAGATGTCGAGGGCGAGTAAAGTCATGTTATGTTTTTCGCAGCACGTGCAATCGAGATACGTGGCCCTTTGATTGGGAGGCCACACCCTTCAAACTTGGAAGAACAAGAGCCCTGCATCGGAGACATTGCACGAGTCCCCTCCGACAGGATGTATTGACTTTTGATTTATGGTCCACTCTTTTCCACTTTTTTACATTTTCCGCCCTTGTCTTTTTTTATTTTTTATTTCCCACATTTGTCCCCCTCATATAGTCCTCTTTTTTCCATGAATCATAAAAGATAAAAGAAAATTATGAGGATACCACTCTATAATCTCGCTCGAAAAAGGTTATTTCCGAGTTTACAAGGTCCAAAACAATGTAGGAGCCTAATTTTACTTTTCTAAATTATGAGCCTATGCATGCCAAATGTTGAGGAAAATATTATAAACGTAATATACGGCTATCGATTCAGTCTTAAATTTTTCAATTTGATCAACGTAAACCTAAACCTTTTGACGATTTTCTAATCTACTCCTCTGGCTAATTTTGTTCGGAGATCGCCGACATGACAACCCAGTCATCATTGGGCGTCTTACGTGGCACGGCCGGCGATGGCATAGACAGTTCTTGCGTACAATAGGTTAGGAAATCTTGGACAATTATCTCTCAAATGTTGTGAGTTAGTGCTTCTGACCCTCCAAACTATAATGAAGCAATAGTAGAAAATTTGAAAATTGAAAAACTGTTACTTGACTCGAAAATAACTATCGAGAAGCCACCCGTTGACAATGACAAAATGATTATAAAAAAAAATAAAAATCGCCCCTCCCCGTGGTAGAATTTCAGCCACATAACAGGTGAAAAAGCAACTGCCTCTTCTGAGTTTGCTCAACAAGAATTAAATAATGAATATTGATCAATCTTTTCTAAAACATCATTTTCCAGAGAATAAACGCGGACCCCACAGGATGTCATTTAGGGTCCCAAAATCTTTCTTCAAATGATATCCCTCTTTAGGTCTAAGGTCGAGATTTGATTTCATTGTAAAGTAGGACATGCATAAAATCTTGTAATCTCAGCTAACTCCAACAACGCGTCAAGAATCAAGATCATGCCATTGACCTGACTCATCTATCAAAATAAAAGAATAAGCAAGCTCTCACGAAAAATATCACCAGATCAAATCGAGATTACGAAAGAAAAAAAGGGAGATAACAAGCGAAGAAAATACATATTTATGTATTTAATGATTTTATCGGATTGGTCGCGTGAAAAGTTCAACCCGTTAAATGCACGAATACGGTGCAACCCGCTTACATACTTAGGCGATTGACTCGCCGTCACACATAAATTAGCATCTGGATTAAGACTCGAGAAGGAAAGGCAAGTGAGTGCCTCGGAATATGGTTGAACCCAAAACCTCACGCTCCGGTATCATTTTGAAATACTTACCGGACATTTACCGGCCTATTTACAAATCTAAGCTGTCGGTTTAAATGCAACCTCTGTTCTATAATCCTCATTTGTTGTGTAGTAATGATCTGTCAGGAAGCCAAGTTCTCTCTAATTTTGTTCTTTTTTCCATTGGACATTACGATTCTGCAGTTTCTCTTGCTCATAGACATTGTGGGAAGAAGTCCTTCTTGCTCAGTCTAGGGTTGAAAAGAGTTGAAGGGTAGAAGAAATATGGTCTGGCACGAGGGAAAAACAAAGGAAGATGCCAACGTGGGACTTCACTACTACACTTATGGGGCATGCAGTACTATAATGCCTATGAAACCCTAATCAATTTCTGTGTCCTTTTGTTATTATCGATCCGTCGTGACGAACCCGCATATCCCAGATTTTGCATAGTTTACGCCTCGTTCACAAACTTCACTGTCCAAGTATGGAAGAGTGAAGACAAGATGTCAATTCGCAGACCCAAGAAAAGGGAAACCAGTAAGATCATTTCTTGATTCACCATGCTCCGAAAACGCCTTAATTACCTCAGATTTAAGAGGGTTAGGTCAACTAATTCCACTTTATGCTATCATGAGGTCATTGAATGATGATGATGATGCCCTTGTTTCTCAGCAAATTTAGACTTGGCGCTATATTTGAATTAAGAAGATTAGGGTTTTGGTTCGAACTGCACGTTTGTAGTATTTTACAGGAGAACAAAAGGTGATGAATTGTTTTAGGGTGGAAGAGTCGTGAAAATACCGATGAGAGTTCGTTCGCTATGGTGGATTATTTATCTCTCATTTGTCTAACGACTACTGCAAATGCTCGAATAGATTGTTTGACACGATCGCCGTGTTGATAACTCGATACTGATCAAAATGTAGAAGACAAGAAATCATAGTAACTAAGCATTATATGAGAGGAAAAAAATGGTTGAACTCCATAGGCATCGTGAAAATAATGAGAGAAATAAACGGTTCTTGTACTTAATTCACGGTTTCATGGCTTGTGCATTACATGCCTTGGCAAGTCAATTTAGATAGCAATTGACAGGAACTAGTCGAAAGTGAACCATCGGCAAATTACAAGTCGACAAAAATGAAATATCATTGTCGTCTATCTCAAGGATGACTCTTCTCCTTGTTTATATAATCAAGTATGTCTCCACGAACTAAGTCGAATGCATGGCCATGCATTGCCTTTTTTCACGTCGATGTACTGTAATCGTTGTTTGTTTTTTTATACTCTCCTCTCTGTGTAGAGACGTCGAGCGGTATCGGGAACGAAAAGGGTACACAACATTAGCAGAAGTCAATGATTTTGCTAATTAAGCAAAGTGAAATGCTTTCCTGATAGTATTGTTAGGAAGATACAATCTCAATCGTAAATCCACACACCATCATCGCGTGTTTTGCATAAAGCACTTATTGACTGGGAGATCGTGTGATCAGAAATAACTGACAGTACTATCAGACTGTTAAGCTAGCAGCTTCCTTAAGCAAACGGCTATGGGGGAGGGAGGGGGGCCTTTAAAAAAACCCTAAGATTGAGCTTTCATCTCGTTAATTGTTTTGCCTGCCTATTTATCATGATCAGGAGCAGTTCGCTGCTTATCATAAATATAGAACTCTCTCTGGTTGATCTTACTAAGAATCGACAGATGTTTCCCCCTCTACCATGATATTACACTGAAGATTTTTAGTTAGACCAAGTAATTAATGACGGTGGGGCCATCAATTTTGATTCTTTTGATTGTCTCTCTTATAAAGGAAATCAATTGAAGTTTTTAAAGTTTTCAATTTTGAAGAATTTGTTGCTACCGTCACTGTCTGGTTCCATTTTTCTTGTCATTTCACAAGAACTTGAACAAGAAACTAACATGGCAGAGAAATCAAAATTAGTCGGAGGGATTGAATCTGTTTTGCGTCAAAAGATTTAGGATTAAATTAAAATAAAATAAAATATTTAAGACTAAATTAACACAATTTCAATAGGTATAGGACTTTTCCGACGCTTTTTCCCGCAAAAAGAGAGAGCTTGAACTCAGAAGATGATACATGTTGCTGCTGAGTTTAAAGCCCCATCTTTGTTACTTATTCTTCAACAGGGATGTTGCAGAAGAAAAAGCCATGCACGGGTCTTTGAGGTCAACGCTGATATGCCCCCAATCTGAATTGAACTTGGGCATATTGAGACTGACTTTTGACGTCTAAAGCCAAGAAGCTTTATATGGTTGTGCTTCCTTGTACGTGATGATAACTTTGCAGATGGATGTCCGGGCAATTCTCCGGACTAATTGTTCGATAAACCGATAATGCCAGTGTTCATTCGTCGCTGCAGCAACCGGAGCGCGAAAAGGCAGTGTCGGAAATAGTTAGACAACCTCGTTGCCAATCAACGAGAGATGGAAAAACTTATTTCATATATGCTGCCAATAAGGGAACAGATTTTCAGACAAGGAAACTTGCACGACAGCTTCGCTTCGACTTGCGAAAATCTCCGAAGCTCAGGGACGATCGATCGAACGCGCTCTTAACAGGACCGAGTGGAAGAAAGCAAGTGACTTGCATGGAACCAAGTAAGTTAAAGCAGGAATTTGAAAAAAGATCTCCTTTACACAGGCCTCTCTATCCGGGAGCTAAGTACAGCTAGCTAATCATGGGATTATTTATCAGACAAGTTGGGCCAACATCATCTTATGCAATGATTTTTTTTAGATTAGAGACCCGTACAATTCATCCACGAGTGAATAAACAGAGTGCTTGGCAGAAACCCAAAAGGAAAAAAACAGAGAAGGAATCAAGAACACCAGAGAGAGCACAGTGTGTCACTATATGCAACTTCTTCTATGAACAATGGCTGGGTAATCATACTCATAGCCACTGTTCTCCTCCATTATAGTCAAGAAAGGAAGCAAAAGCCTGATGGAGGTTGGAGCCAGCGGCATTCGCTTGATGGTTATCATAAGCGCAGTCGCTGCTCATTGCTGCCCAAGCCAGACCTTGCACTTGGCTCTGATCAGCGAACAGATCGTCCCTGCTCGTGTTGCTGTTGTTGCTGTTCTTGTTGAATTGATCTTGATTATCGAAGCCCGACAAGTCGGAATACAGGAGCTCCGACAAGCAGATCTCCCCAATCTCAAAGTCGTCCATCAACAGATCCGCAGGAATATTCCCCGCGAATGGCGGCAAGGCCCCGGTGGGAGCCGGGTCCTCCGCCCCTGCCCCCGCCGGCGCCAAGTCTTTGTTGATAGGATCTTCGCTTCGGTGAAGCTCTTGTTCTGGCGGTGGGTTGATGAGGATCCTGGAGCACTTCAATGCCTTGGTCTGGACCAAACGAGGCTCGGGCTCACTCGATGGCGACTCGGATGAGCTATTATCATCAGCCGACATTTTCGATGTCTCGGAATATTTCGGGTTCTCTACTTTCTGACCATCACGAGACTGGGAGTTGGTTTGATTATTGCTCTGAACCTTCTTGCCTAAATTGGTGTTCCAGTAGTTCTTTATTTCATTGTCTGTTCGCCCTGGAAGTCTCCCAGCAATCAGAGACCATCTAAACCAAAACTTCCAGTGAGTTCATCTATACACAGTGAAATGACTTGCCAAGCCAGTACTTACTACTTACACAAAGTGAGATGAGATGGAAAGAAAATTACAGAATCAAGAAAAAGTTGTTACCTGTTCCCCAAAAGCTTGTGAAGCCTGATGATGAGCTCTTCCTCATCAGGTGATATGTTGCCTCTTTTGATGTCGGGCCTCAGGTAATTCAACCATCTCAGCCTGCAACTCTTGCCGCATCGCTTCAACCCTGCAAATTTTTTTCAAACGAAACCTCATTTTTCTAGCCAATAATGGCAATTATCTTCGAGAACCGGATGAATCTTGATCCCTTCCCACCATCTTCACAAGCTTCATTTACAGCAAAGACAAAAGGAAAACTACTGGAGCGAAGTTAAAGGACCTGCTTTCTTTGGGAGGTTCCGCCACCTGCCCTCGCCGTGAGCTCGGATGTAGTCGGTGAGGATCTTGTCTTCCTGGGCCGTCCACGCACCTCTGTTCAAGCCCTCCTTGGAGCAGCAAGGGCTTCTTCCCATCTCTGCAACCTCCCTCTCTCTCTCCTCTCCCTCTCTGTGGCTGTGGTTTTTTTCTCAGGTTAAACTTTCTGGGTGTTGTGTAATATCTTCCCTCTGGTCTAAAAGACTTGGTGCTTATATAGCAACCATCATCTTGTCATATTACTACATGCATATATACACAGACATAGCTCCGTTCGTTTGTCCATGTCATTTTCCCTTGAGAAATACAAAAAAAAAACGAAACAACTTACGCGGTCCCTTTGAAAATCATAAAACCAACGTGACTGAATTGCCAAAAAAAGATTATTCCCCGATTACTTTTCATAAATATTTCCAAACTTTTGGTTGCATGTGCCGCTCTCTGGGGACCAGCGTTCTATTCACTATTTCAGACAGTTCCCTTGTATCCACGGTGTGCATATACGTGCATCTTTAGGAGATCATTAATATTGTTTCATCGAAAACTATGAACGGAAAATCAAGAACCCTAATTTCGAGATTGATGTTTCTGTGTCATATATGCAAGAAGTGTCGAGACTGTCCCGAAGTCTCGATGCATTAAATGTCAGCATTATAAAAGAAAATTCGTCTCGGATCATAAATTGATGTAACATGGTATCTTATACGAACACGCAGGATCCAAACGATGGGAATACGAGCGTACTCCATCCAAAGAAACGAATGTTGTAAGAAAAGAAGATGTTAGTTTAATCTAATCGGCAACAAGAGTTCATGAACACGCGATTCTCTTGCAAATATGATCGCGGAAGAGAATTATCTGTTTCTCGGTGGATTCCGGAGGAAAATATTCTGTATGATGTATTGCACAAACGAAACCAAATGCGACGGATCGGTTTTTAAAGCATTGGTTGAGCAATTGAACACTCGATGATTAAACGCACGTATACGGAGATTCATTAGGCCGTAAGAATTTGGACGAATTGCGATATACTTAGAAAATATAAAACAAAAACAAAAAATGTCTGACTCGCTTGTCGTACGTAAGTGCCATTATTTACCATCGTCTTCTCTTCATCGCTGGAGACCAACGTGATCATTGTCCCGCAGTAGGTCCGTAAAACCTTGAATCTTTCTTTAACCCTACCCTCCCAATTATCACTCTCCAGTTTCGCGTCCTCGTCCCAAGCTAACTTTCTCGTACTCTGTCTTGAAAGTTGGTTGGGCTCAGCCGCCTCCCTCTCTCCTTCTCTCTCTATCTCTAAGAATACAAAGAGTCAAGAGGGTGAGAGGTACACAGCACCAGCAAGGCCATAAAAGTAATGTCGCTGACCTTACATGGGGTCGCAGCGTCATGGCCCGATCTCACGTTGGACCGTCCATGTCTCCATCATCTGTTTGTTGGTAGTGAAGAGGCAATTGTGTGTGTGCGTGGGGGTGGTCCTTGAAGCTGCTAAACCTTTTTTTTTTTTTTTTCTTGAATCGATTGAAGATGTTATGAGATTGATTAGATTAGTTTAGTCACAAGTTGTTTGGCAAATTCGAAAGGGGGGACGACAAAATCTGTTCGCGATCCGTTTGGACGGGCTTTCTCGTTTGATTATATTTAGGTCGTCGACTGGATATAAAGTCACCTCGCATCTTTCATTGATGTTTTCTCATTACTCTAGAGAATAGATGAGGCTTTATATTGTAACACTTTTTCTGCTATATACATTCCCCAATTTCATGTCACGACTGATTGGGATCTTGGGTGCATGCTTCAATGCATTTATATTTGGTTTCATGGATATATAATATCCCTAAGTCTAATCAAAGAAAATAAATTATGAAGTCTAAAGTCCAATAAATTTCAGAAAGATTCCTCCGTCAATTACTAGTCTTCAGGAGTAAAAATAAAATAAAAATTCCCAGGATAGGATGTACGTGGGACTTGCGTAGCCTTCCTTTTATATATATATAAAATACACACACATTTGACTATCTGGTTAAAACAGCAGTACGCAATGGCCCCTTTTCCACAGTTCTTCTAGAAATTTTGTACTATGAAGCAAACTCACCTTATGCAAATATAATAATAGAACCAGTATGAAACTGTTGGGGTGTGGTTCATACTCCCCTACGACAGGAAGCTGAGTGGGCGGGGGTCCGGGAGAGCCGCCCCGGCAGGAGTCTCAATGGGGCAGCGCTCCCTGGACACCAGAGGACTTTTGTGATTTAAGCCTGTAAATTTTCATTTATAGTTTGGGTTTGGGCTCATGAATAGTTACTGGTATATATACTCTTTTTCACTTGTAATTGAGTAATGTATTGAGAGGTACGAGGTTCTAATTATAGTGGAATCCTCTGCTGGACGTAGCCCTAGTTTAAGGGTGAACCGAGATAAAATCTCGTGTCTCGATTTCTCTTTGTCGCTTTACGTTTTACTTCAACTTGATTGTGTGCCGAATCCTAACAGAAACAAGCTAAAAATTCAAGCTATTAGATCACAAAGAAAGAAGGGTTCTAACCACGGGATTGAAAGTTCTACTTCTTCTTCTCTCTCTCTCTCTCTTTCTCTTTAACTCATCAATTATATTGGTGATACTAATACGATTGTGATTTGGAGGACCTATATCGTACATATTGGGGTGAAGTGCAATATGAAACGGTTTGTCGCTGGCCAATGAGAGAACCACCACAGAACGAAAGGGTGCGCTCTGAAAATTTCTGAGACAAATGGCTAGATGGGGGACTTGTGCCTTTTATAATGGTTTCGGAGCGGAACCTCTCATCACTGGTCGTGCCTCTTCAGCCTACATTAAGCCAGCCCATATTAAATATATCAAGAGTATATGTCATACTTTAGTAGATCAACCCATATATTAGTTTTAATTAATGTAGACCACATTAGGATAATTTTAACAAAGAAAGCTACAATGTGTCTTTTCTATCTACCCATATGCTGGCATTGGACAATTGTAGCAATAAATTTAGTAGTTGGACAGCTACCAAATCCTAAACCCTAGTCTTATAATTTTATTTTTTTGGCCAAAATCACTGCATTCATTCACCTCATTGAAAAGCCAGTCTTCTACTGCTTTCCAATAACCTATTTTTGACAATCTACAAGCAACCCCCCCCCCCCCCAAAAAAAAAAAAGATGCCCATAATTTTCCCCCATCGTCACCTCCACAATACCACAATCCTTTTCACTTTTGACAAAATTGGTATTTTCAAAACTAGTCCTGAGAAAGAGATGGGTGTGGAAAATCTACAGTCCATCCCCTCCAAAGTCCAAACCCCTCTGGATCTTTTCCATTTGAGAACCCTTGATGTCACATCAGAATATGTTGTGAAAATCTTCAGAAGCATTTAAGTCGTATATTCAATTCATACAAGTTATTCCCCTTGATGATAAAATTCATCTGGTCACGACTCTCTTCCATATTATATTATATTATATAAATGATTTAGGAGGAAATGTCCCCACGGTAGGGGACCCAAAAAGGGATCTCATGGGAGAAAGGTCTATCGAATGCTTAAACCACAAGGCCACCTCTTAATTAAAGTTTAATTCGCAAGAGGTGTTTTAAAAGATTGCTCGTTATTAACTGTAGTAATTACCAGATTCCCAACATACCAAAGATATGTTATAGTCAAGAACCGCTAGACGATATATTATCGGTAGACCTGTTAAAATGGGTCATAAACTCATTTTTAGATCCTAATATGATGGGCTGAATTGTTAGATGGGCTAGTTAAATTCGATAAATGCGTCATAAATTTAGTTCCCAACCAACTTCTATGACTCTCTCAGTCGATCTCACGAACACTCACTTCACACTCTCACCGCATTAGATTTTCCTAAATTGGGTTAAATATGAAAGTATTTTAGGAATATGAGTCGGAGTCGAAGTCCAGTGTGGGTCACTAGATTTGCATTGCATGAAAATGAGTCAAAAAGGGTTAAACATGTCTATTCGGGTTAGACCATTTTCGATTCAACCCGCCCCCCGTTTAGCAGGTCTAATTATCATTGAACAGGTCATACGATGTGACGATTATCGAGATTCAAACCGGTAAAAGCTCAAAACTCTATTAGCTGCGCCACGTGTTGACGATCATATATATGTATATTACGAAGAAGGCCAAAGAAAAAATTGCTCCTAAGAAATCAAAATTGTACGGAGGATATTCGCATTGGATGATGGTGATGATACATGAAGAAAAGTTTGAAATCATTAAAAAGGTGGGGAAAGGAGCAACTTGCCAACATGTTGCCTAACTTGTCCTTGGACATCGAGTGCGCCAATCGTGCTCTCAAGCTGTGCGGCGTTATTGTTTTGGTGAGCCACGGCCACGGGCAATTTTATGGGCCCGACAGATCACATCTCCTATGTAGGAAATTACGCTTCGGCCCTCTGACCGGACGGAGGAACCCGCACATGGCGGAGCTTCCGTCAAGTCCGGCGCCGGTGGAGAAGAAAAGTTTCTCGGATATTTGTCTTGACGAGGCCGTGTATCTGAAGGATGGGGCATCTTGGTTGGTGCGGTCAGAGCCCAACGAAGACGAGATGAGTGGTTATAGTGGATGGTGGTTGTGATTAAAGAATTACACGGCCAAACTTATTTATGTTAGGGAAAATTTAAAATAAAGACTTGAAATGCCTCGTTTTCTTTATTAAAATAAATAAATAAAAGTGAACTTTATATCAAATAAAGGTTTGGAGTGCCCATTTAGTTTCAAATAATGGCTTGAACTCACCGGCCGGTCAAATTTTCACCCGCCGGCGACTAGAGCAGGGGCAATTTTGTCCATGTTAATTTTTCTTTTATTTTCTTTCTTTTTTTCTCTTTCGCCAGTGACCTCGCCATCGACGCCCTCGACCTCGTCCGCCACCACCCTCAACAGTAACTCCAGCAACTTCGTCGTCAAATGGAGGTCAATCCAAGCCCTAGATAGAGCATGCCGACCACTTCCCTGCCGAGGCCGACGCAAATGCCATCCCGCGGCTAATGCCGGAAAAGGTGGAGCACATGGGCGCTTCGCTGGGGGTGCGCTAACCTTTGTCATCAGTCCCTGGTGATATTGATGAAGGGGCTAAGGAGCTTGATGGTGTGACTACTGGCGATGGCAACGGTGAGGTCGTTGGTGGTTGGTTGGGCTACACTAGGCTGGCGATGAACCCAGTGAACTCATTTGGGTGGGCGTACATGAACTACGAGCACAACACGAGAAAGCAGTTCATCGTATATTGGATTTGCCCATTTGGTCATTGCCCTTGCTTTAATCACCGACCGGCGAGTTTGGACCTTTATTTGAGACTAAGTGGCCACGTCGGACCCTTATTTGAAACAGCATTCATTCTGAGCCCTCTTGTGAGACAATGAAACCACTTCATGTCCTTATTTGAAAATTTTCCTTTATATTAGCTTGAAAGACTTTGATTCCATCTTTTATATAGTCCTGAAATTCGAAAGATGTGGTACAATACTCAGATTATTACGAAAGAAAGATGATAACATATAGATTCCTTGTAAATCGATTAAACCGTTTCTCCCCGATAGCCTCGAGCGGCCGCAACAACAACTGGTGAGACATTGAAGCACATTGTTCAAGTAGTAGTATGTTGATGATTTGAATGAGCTAAGGCAGCTAGGGTTGTTTCTTTAGGGGATTTGATAAGACCCATGAACAGGTTTTGCAGATAGTAGAAAGTATGACGTTCAATGCTTTTGCTTGCTTGAAACTGGAGTTCAAGAAACTAAGGCAGCTAGGATTGTTTCCACTTCTTTCCAGCATCTTTCCTACAACTATGCCGACCGTCGTTCTGCGAGTGGGAATGGCCGCCTGCCAGGACGGAAGACTCCATGGATATCCAAGCAGCAGTTTGCGACACCTTGTATCCTGATGCTTCAGCCGACAACGGTTGTATATACTGACTCTAGGAGTGCAACTTTTCCTGAGAAGGAGGCATGGAAGAAAGTCAGAGATCCCGGTGTTACAGTCTCCTGGTTCAACTCATTTGGCTTCATAGTGTGGTCAGCTATTCTTAATAGATTACAGAACGCTCAGTAGAATGAGAAAATGGTGTAGACACCACCAGGAATCCAGGGACCATTTAGTCTCTGGCTATGCTCCTTTTCCAAAGAAAGTTTGGGTCCGTCGGAACTCCAACCGGGTTCATCGGCGAACGGGATGGAGAGTTGAGTTGGGCTTTGCAGGCTATGGAGACTGAGAGTTGGAAGACCACAGGGTGATTCATTAGAATACGTCTCCTGAAGTTGACACATTTATCACAGCTGCTATGTTTTCTTGTCGTGCAATCTTTTGCTTCCTTCAATGTTGTCTATGAGTGGCGAGATTTAGTAGTTGTTTGTGACGTGAAGCATTTCACTATTTTTCGACAAGGGATGATTTTTTTCTATTCATCGTGAGATTTTGTGGGATCACTGTCAACTGTTCTAAAAGCTTAAATTATTAGATGAATGCATAATTTAATATTTAATTACTTTAACGCTCCATTTAAGCTTAGTCTGGTCTTTTTTTGCCTGTATTAAGTGTGAAAATATTTCATTGGGGAGGCAAATAGGAGACTGAAAAGATTTGAATTCAGGACCTCCTTCGCTAATACCAACCAGTGTTGGGTGGTCTTGGGCCTCTCTCACCCCAAAACTAGCTCAAAAGATAAGACTTTCTCTCACACTTATAAATCGACCACCAACCCCTTTCACAACCGAGTTTTCCCAATCTTCCCCTCACACATCGGGCCCTAGGTTGGAGATGTAACAACCCGTATCTCCCGTGTGACTATTGAGTCCAAACTTGTTGGTAACCTGAGCTCCAATGTCATGTGAGATTTTGTGGGACTACTGACAACTGTTCTAAAAACTTAAGCTATTATGGTTTCATGTTTAATTACTTTAACAGTACAGATTCGTAGTACGATATTAGGGTTTTTCCGTAACTCGAGCTTGTAATGGGAGTTCTTCTCCCTTACCTTCAGTTATTCAATGCGATGGATTTACTTATCCGTAGCAAGAGCACGAAAAATTGAGCATTTCTTATCGCAATCCTTTTTCGTAGCAGAAGTATTTACCGGTTTCTCGAGGAAATATGTTGGTCTAACAGAAACAAATTAGAGGGTTTAGATTTGATTTTGTCCGGAGAATTAGATAGTCTTCTTGAACAAGCCTTTTATTTGGCAAGTAACATCGATGAAGCTACTGCGAAGGCTACAAACTTAGAAATGAAGAGTAAATTGAATAAATGACCTTAAATCTTTGTGTACTAACCCATAATCGAATTATTTGGGATTCAATAGCATCTGAATAGATATTCTTACTTTCTCTCGAACTATATTAAGATTATTAGATCAGATCATTGAATCGTTAATGTCTCTTGAAATCCCTTTCATTTTGATTTCTACACACGTCTTTTTTATGAAGACTACGGCCATTATGTGGCGTAGGGGTTACATCACGTGCGAAACCTAAAAACGTTTCGGAAGCTATCTCTGAAGTAGATGTTGATTGATAGAGTGTCTTAGGTCTAATACGTATTACTTTAGCTGGACTATTTGTGCATAAGTAATTCCTAAATAAGATATACATGGCATGATATAAGCTTCATAAACCCACCCCTTGTTTAGAAAATATCGAACAGAAGTATTATGTCGGGACATGCAACACGTGAACCCTAGTCCACGTCATGCTATAATCAATTAATTAGCATTTAGTCGCGAAAATTCTCGATGAATTAAATGCAAATAAATACAGATAACACTAACAGCCTCTGTTTTGGGCTCATCTGTAGGTGACGTTTTTTTTTTTTTTTTTTTTGGGTTCAAACTGTATGTGACATTTGAACGGTACGGAACAGAGAATTCCCATCATTACATCGATAATCGAATCCAAATAGGAACACGACTCTTAAGTCGTTTAATTTAGATATGGGTTGGTAGACGTCAAAGTCGTGACCCTCCCTCCTAGTGGGGCACAAATTCTACATTAAAGTTAGGAATTTTTTGTTTTTTGGTCGAATAAAGTTAGGACTTTCAATTGGTGCAATTTGAGCACTAAATATAATATTGGACCAACCTCCAAAGGTTGTGGTAATGATGCTCGATGTCATGGATGTTGGCGCGGATTTCCTGTACCCGAAATCGACGTGCACGATAGGGAGACTCATCGGTTATTTCTCGGACATTGTTCCCTCAAAAACACATTTACTTTCACATCCGACAAATTGTTTACCATGAGACCCTGCGATATAGACACTTATTAAACGGGAAAATTGTCACCAAAAAAAAAAATTCCTAAGCCTATTACATTTTTACCAATCCAGTCGAACAACTTCTAATTTTGTCAACTCAGTCATAAATCTTTTAAATTTGTGCCCATTCAGTTCTAAACCTTTTGAATTTTTGCCAATTCAGTCCATCCGACCAAATTTGGTTGGTCGGGGCTGATGTGGACGTGTGCACCAACGTGGATATTTTTTGATAATATTTTAATATTTTTTTTAAGATTATCCTTTCACCTTTTTTTTCTTTTCTGTCTTTTTCCTTTTTCTTTTCTTTTCTTCTTCCTCCAGCCGGTCGACCTCGCCGGCATCAGGCGAAGCTCTCCCCCGCCGGCTCTGGGCGAGGCTCGCTGCTGCCAGCCTCGCCGACCCTAGTCTCTGGCTAGTTGCCGCCGCCGACTGGCTGGAGGAAGAAGAAACCCAAAAAAAAAAAAAAAAGGAAAGAGAAAGAAAATAAAAAAATTGAAAAAATATTAAAATATTATCAAAAATTATCCACGTCAGTGTCGGCCGGCCAAAGTTAGTCGGATGGACTGAATTGGAACAAAAAAATGTTTAGGATTGAATTGGCACAAATGCAAAATGTTTAGGACTGAATTGACAAAATTAAAAAGTTTAGGACTGAATTAGCAAAAATGCAATAGGTTTAAGACTTTTTTATTTAACAATTTTTCACTTATTAAACTATATAAGTTCGTTAAAGATCGTAAAGAAACACCACGAAATACTCGCATAACAATGTTTTTAGTCGGTCACATCATCGCTAACATCATCTTAATTTCGATATCGGTATTATCTCGTGCTTACGGCGCGGTGTCCTTTCAGAAGGTTATACCCATTTTTCGCTACATATCAACTGTAAATCTCTATTGTTAGTGAAATAATAAGACTAAATAGCCTAAAGCTGATTTCACTAAGTTGATCTATGAGATCTGGAAAAGGGTTTCGTTAGATTAAACCAATTAAGTTACGACGTGTGCAATACGGTCAGATAGAGACAGAATTTTGCTTCTCATTAATTAATTGCCGATATAATCTTTCTTTATCAGTCCATGATCAAATTATGCACAAGAATCTTCAAACCAAACAATAACAACGCCACCCTAAAGGAAAGTTGGGGACCAGGTTGATTTTTGGACGTATTATTAGGCGGACGCATGACCCTCTCTTCACTTTTCACCTAAAACAAAATCAAGACCGCTTAAAAAAAACTTACCTAAACGAATTGATTATCTTAAACGTGCTTAGGCTTCAACCCTTCCCTGCAAATTAGCCAGCTCGCACAATATTATTTGCAATACTAAGCTCCTAATTGTCCTTTGTTGTAATAATTTAACGAGAAATGAAGATTCGAATAGTTATCACTCTATTTTTTTTCTATATCAGATGGAAAGAGTCTGGCAGCGCCGGTGGATATCTGGACCACAAAGAACGATTACCGTAATTAAATAATTAATTACTTAATCTCTTCTTAAGCTTAATGTTTATAATTAGCTACCACCGTGCATGTGTAGTGAATAAGTCTGCCATTTCTATGATAATATTGTCCAATGGTCCCGAGATTTCGTGCCATCAGAGAGCGTTCTATAATCAGCTGCATCTTGGAGTGTCTCTCTTGGATTTATTCTTATAATAAAAGATTTGTACAATCAAGTCTAAGGGTACGTCTTACTGGTCATGTTCAGGCAACACGTGTCAAATTCTCGATGGCTAGTTTCTCTTCATATAGAGATGACTTGGGAACAAGCATGCTAGGTATATCTGAAGTTTTTAATGAATATCGAGCACAGAGAATCTCGACTAACTGATAATTACGACCAGAAATACCGAGTGCAAGTGACTTGAAGAGGGAGCAAATGGTGAATCAAAGGAAGAGGTTCGAGGAAGCCGCCTCTCTCGAACTTCGAAGAGACTTTATTTGTTCCTTGAGCTTCTCGATTTAAGTGATTTGATCATCAAGATAGTGCCTACGAGGTGTTAGGGATTAGGCGCACAAACACAACGAAATAGAGAGTAAATGCGAGAAAGAGAAATCAAGGCACAATGTTTATCCCAGTTCGTCCTTAAACTACAGTTACATCCAGGAGATGATTTCACTATAATTAGCACCTCTCATATCTCTGTTGCGACTCTCAATTACAAGAAAAAAAAAGATTATATTTAACAGCAGCTATTCATGGACCCAAGTTCGAACTAACAATAAAATAGTAAATACGGACTCAAACTATAAAAGTCATCTCTGGCTTTTCCGAGAGAGTATGAACCACACCCTAACAGAAGGCAAAGCTCTTAATTGCATCTCCTGGAGCTTATCTTGGAGGGGTTGAAGGAGCTTGTTTGTGACAATCGCCGTCTCTAGTATTCAAAACCTTCACTAGGTTTTGCAATTTCTATTAAGACACATACCTATGTACGTACATACATACATATATGCCCATGAAACTGTTTTCAATTTAATCTTCGATCAAATATAGAACACATAAAGACAAGATCAGCTCAATTTTCGTCATCGACAGAGCTGTGTCAGCTTCTATAAAAGTTTGTATTTCTGTCTTTGAGAGAATGGTTCCACATGTTTGGAGGTTTAAGACTTGGGAATTTTGTATATTGCTTGTGGATGCTTGTGTTGTGGTGTTATTCTAGTGGCGAGGAACCTCGTATTCTCTTTGATTTCATTCATTGAAGAACTCGAATTTGGTGGTACTTGACGTTTAAATCTATTTTATGGCGGCCGCCCTAAATTGCTTGCTATGCAAGGACAAGAGTTTGACTACATTTTTCCTACCTCAAGTAATTAATCAGGAGAAAGAGGAAATCTCGGGATTCGACCTCGTGATCCGGGCTTCGATATATTACATTAAATTAACCATTTTCAAGAAGTTAACGTATATTTAAGCTGTCGAGAAATCAGGCCAATAAGCCTCATTTATTAGAAGCGCATTGTTATCCTCCAAGATTGGCGCAGTTGGTTGACTTGATAGTGGATTTTTATTAAGAAGCTGAAGATCACTTGTTCCAGATGCACTAATATACGTGCAAACTGTTCTAAATTAGGGCTACTTGAACAGGTCAAAGGCTTGGACTTACCGGTTCAGGAGACTTGCAAGGTGTTTCGTGGCCTCTAAGTATCGAGGTCTTCAGGTCCGTGCCCCCGAGTTTATAACTATATACAGAATGAAAAAGCACTTGTCTTTGACATGATACTTGCTATTCCGCTAGGGCTTTCTGCCTTATGAGCGGACCATTAAGAATATCAGGCTAAGTATTAAACTATGCCTTTTTATAAGAAGTTTTGAACTCATGGATAAGTTGACGATGGTCTCAAATTTCAGGACCAACCTTTTCAGTGCATAAACACGTGATTGTTCATTTTTCTGCTTTTCTCTTTATTTTTGTATTTTTCGCTCGGCTATTGGGGGCGCGTAAGATGAAAATGGTCCGCGCGTCGTATTTAGCGAACCTCATATCCGTGGTAAAATGAATATGGACCATTCGATATGCCGATGACCCACGATGGGACTCACCATTCACGACTGTCCAAATTCAGTTTACTACGCATGCTACGCTCCATAAGCTAATAATTTCTCCTCTCATGGACACACGGCTCGCGTTTCAGTCAGTCTTTTTCGGCACGGCAACCAGACCTACACCTTAGCCGTTGCATGGCCATAAGCAAATCCAAAGATCTGTGAGGTGTATTGAACATGACCGGGCGCTTGCACCTCACAACGCAACGACAAATCCAGAGGTAACGAGGATTGAACGATAGTTGGTGGTCCACTGCGCAGAAATCAAAACCCTGGGACCATGACGCACGGACGAGTTCTGACCTCCGGAAACATGGGAAACCTTCCAACGAACAGCTGGTCGATGAAGGTCACTGTGCCAACTCCCATGTGACTTTTGTCCTCTTCGCTTTTGTTTCACCAGGCTCCCGGGATTTGTTTCAAGTGCTTGGTATGGATTCCGAGTAGGCAATGAACAGAAATATGATAGCTAGGGTTTCATCATCGAGTATCATAAATTTTTCTCTAGTGCCAAAAGGCGAGTTTGGCAAGGCCTTGTGAACTTTAGTTAACACAAAGACGCTTTGAATATTGCGTGCGAATGCGTTTCGTCGAAAAAGCGTTGGCAAGGCACCTTTCAAATTGTGGATCGATGTGGAAATTGACGAGGGATATGGAGGGTCTTTTGTCAATCCTTGGACCAGAAACGTAGATTGACGAGAAAATTAAAAGTACAAAGATTGGAAGCAATCGCGGCCGGCCATGTAAAAAGATACTGGAATGTAAAGATGACGGGAAGATGAAATTGAACAACTGGTGCTCATTGATTCATCGGCGGTCCTTTTCTCGAATTACAATTTCAAATGGTTATTTAAATACCCACTACTAGATGATCGTGCCAACAGCCCATGTTTCTCGACTATTATCATACGTGACTTTCGAAATTTATGGCTCCACAAGCTGGTAACCATGCTGGCTTCACGATCGAATGGGTGGTTACGGTTGCAGCCGAAGTTGTTGGTTTCACGAGGTGAACGCTTATCTTGTTCTTGATTCGTAGATCTTCGGTTCTCTTATCGGCTAAGCTAAATCTCGTTGCTCAACACTCGGTAATTTTCTCTTGTATCGCCTGTCGGCAACTCCTCATCGCCTTCGTCGATTACCTATAGTTCTCGACTAAAAGGACTAAGCAAATTTCACTTTAACCATGTCTTGCTCGATCTGATCCAGTCCGAGTCGGGGTCAAGGAGTTGGAGCAATTGTGTGTGTGATGCGGGTGCAGGACGGGCAAGAGATGTTTTGAGTGATGTCGATAGATGAATGGAAAATGCAAGATAGATCAAAGGCATACAGAATATCACCAATGAAAAATCACGATCGGGATTGATGAAGTTCGCCACCAAGGCCTACAGAATATCACCAGCCGAGGAGACATGACTTCGGATAGGAGAAGCTCACCACCAGGGCGTACAGAATATCACCAACCGATGATACAGTGCTTTTTGGCTCACCTCCGATGAAGAAATCCAACTTCCAAGGATTCAGATGCTGGGAATAGATATTTGCTCACAGAGAGACAAATCTTATATATTCTCAATATTAAAGTCATTGTCGTACATTTGAGATTTCGCCTCTTTATATAGACGAATTATTACATAGGAAATAGACGAACATTCAAGACATGGGAACTACCAAACATTGATGACATAGGAACTAGAAAACACAATAAAGACCTAGGAATAAGAAAATGTGTTAAAACACCAAGAGACTTGAACTTTGACTCTTGAAACCTACAATATATTTAAGACTCTTAAAACTAGGACTAAAGACACTTGACCAAATGCAAAGTGATTATACTTAGACTCTAAATTCATTCGTCATCCTTGGAAGCCGAATAGTCATAGTTGAAGATCATCTAACAGCTATAAAAATCGATGAGAACATCCTCCAGTTATTAGGTAGTCGATAGGAAGTCTCGCAATCGGCAATAACCTTGTATATCAGTACCTCGGTAGCCGATCGACGACCGTGAAATCGACAACTTGATCAATGAACGGCAACTCTCTTGTGCAATCGGCATCTTCAACATGAACTTGTCGACAAGGTCCGATGCTCCCGCATCAAAATATATATATTGGGTAGGTATTTAGATCTCCATGTACAAGTTGATTAATAAATAATTATTGGTCCCTGACATGCTTGAAAATTATTAGAAAGAGTCGCCCAAAGGAAGTAGAGTGTGTCCCTGTAGCTATCCGACATACTTTTGCCAAGACATGTGAAGCACTCGTGGCCGGCCCTTCACTTTGTGTGTGTGCATGGAGGGGAGGGAAGAGTACCCAAAAATCCAAAATCTTTTGCATTTGTATCAATTAAGTCTATCCGTCCAATAAATTGGCCGAAAATTATTGACGTGGACGCCGGCCGTCCTAAATGGCATGACTGACGCTGACGTGGACATTTTAAATAATTTTCTTAAAAAAATATTCAATTTTAATTTTTTTACTTTTTTCCGACTTTTTTCATTTCATTTTGGTCGGCGACCCTTGCTGACCACTGGACGAAGGCCTCCTCGCCTAGAACTGGCGGAGCTACGAAAGCCCTAGGCAAGGTGGCTATAACGACCCGATCTGACGAGGATGGCGAGTAGTCACCGGGGTTAGACGGCCTGGACAAGAAGCGGCTCCTAGCAGGCTTCTAGGATGGCGAAGGGGCATGAATAAACCGATCTATGCACCGAACAGAGGGAGAGCAATTCTAAAATATATCTGTGAAAATTGGAATTAACTCATGAATGCGTTGTTTGACATAACGGCAATACTTAATTTTGGAACTCCAAAGTTAAGCATACTCGGGTGGGAGCACTCTCAGGATGAGTGACCTCCTAGAAAGGTGTCCACTTGTATGTCAAAGGACAAAACCTTTGAGACTCGGTATGAGACGAGTTAAAGCCGACAATACCTCCAGTAGGTGTATGGTTCAGGGACGAATCACGCGGAAGCTGGTGGGACTGTAATAACCCGATCCGACTAGGGCGGGGAGTGGTCGCCGGGGTTAGAGGGCTTGGACAAGGAGCGGCTCTTAGCAAGTTTCTAAGATGGCGAAGGGGGCAGGAATCAATTGAACTATACACCGAACAGGGGGAGAGAGCGGTTCTGAAATATATATGTGAAAACTGAAATTAACTCATAGAGTTACCTTTTGACGTAACGGCAATGTTTAGTTTTGAAACTCCAAAGTTAAGCGTACTCAAGTGGGAGCACTCTTAGGATGGGTTACCTCCTGGGAAGCAAACAGTACCTCAGTGAGTTAATCCAGGATGTCACAGCGAGTGGCTAGAATGAAATGCAAAAAAAAAAATATATCATTAAAAAAAATTTAAAAAAAATATTACAAAATATCCACGTCTGCGCCGGTTGTGTCGCATAAGACGAACGACTTCCACATCAGTAATTTTTTGTCAAAATTGGCTAGATGAACTCAATTGACACAAATACAAAAAGTTTAGAACTAAATTGACATCAATATAATAGATTTATGAATTTTTTGATACTTTTCTTGCGAGGGGACGCGAGAACGAATTGGAGCGGATCCTGCAGGCAAGTGAGCGTCGCACGTGAGAAACCAATTTCTTGGAAACATTCACGTAAGCTCCCGGTTCACGTGAGCTCAGTGCTTGTGAGCCACTAGATTTGGTGGCGCCCGTATGAGGCCCATATGATCGCATGGTTCACATGTGCTTGGCGACACATACGGGAAGCATATTTTCAATCGTTTCTTACCTGTGATTCTTGAATCCCTTCGTATCACGAGTTCCGTGGGGAGTGAAAAAGGTAATTGCTTGTATAGCTTGCAAAAGTAAATCAACGAAAAAAGTTTTCACCGTTCACGAAATTATATTTCATTGACTAATTATTTCGATAACAATTATTTTTATGGAATTTTTTTCTAAATCATTTATTTTTTGCGAAACAAAAAGAGTCTAAGGGTGTGTTTGTTTGAGTGCAAGTGTTTTTCGAGAATTTGTTTTCCAAAATTTCACTCGATTGGTTTGTCGAAAATGACAAGTCAACCGAAAATACGTTCCGATCAACAAAAATGTTCATCCATAAAATCAAGAAAGTGAATTCTCCAATCTAAAGAGGTGAAAATACTTTTTGGAATTGCTCCTCTCGAATTTTTTAATAATTTATTCTAATATTTTAATATTTTATTGTACTTTCTTTTCTTTTTATTTCTTTTTCTTTTTCTTTCCCTCGGCCGGCCGCCGAACCTCCGTGACCGACCACTGGAGCGGGCTGGCAAGGCCGAGACTAGCTCTAGCTCGCCCGGTGAGTCTCAGCTTCGCCAGATCTGGCGAGCTCGAGCCTCACCGTGGCCCGGCGATCGGAGAGGTAGAAGAAAAGAAAAGAAAAAAGGAAAGAAAAAAAATGAAATACTAACAAAATATAAAAAAATTAATAAAAAATATTTTGATTTTTTGATTTTTTTTTCCTAAGATAAAATAATAAGATTGAAATCATTTTTCAAATGAGAACCAAACACCAAAAATATTTTCGGTCACATATCACCAAACAAAAGAAAAAACCGTTTTCTTGAAAAATAATTTCAGGGCAATCACTTTCATTTTTCATAAAAAAAAATTCGTGAAACAAACGCATCCTAATAAACCATTGCCAAAGCCGGACGTGCGCAACTAAGCAACACTAATAATCGAAAACACAAAATCATACAAGAGACGGCCGATGATAATGGCATTACTATAGTTGTAGGATGTTTGTCATCATCAAGTCATTTGGAATATATAGTTAAAAAAAACATAATTAGAAATATATTCAACCCGATCTAAACTCAATTCGACCCACGCAATTGACACTTCTAATTTTTATTTTTTTTTCCACCTCTAGTTTATGGAAGTAATTAGTGTCGGCAAAGTACTAGAGGAGAGGGTCTAGAAATAGAATGAGGTCATAGGGTATTTATAGACTCTATAACTTTGCTAACCGCGCTTAGGGACAAGATGAAAAGAAGAGACTGCAATGAAAAATTACAATTGACTATTCTAAGCACGCCAGCCACGTGTCAATCGGGCCATGGTCCAGCTTGGATCATCCATTGCCTACGGTCCACGTCAAAAAATAATAATTTGAAATGCCTAAGAAAAATTATTAAAGCTATTGCTAATTGCGGCTGATCCATCACAAAGCAAATAATTGCTGTCTTGGAGGATGTCTCCCTGCGAAACATCCGCGCATCAGCTTTTCTAGTGGACCATTTTATGAGATTACTTGGTTTGTTGATTGAGATATTATAATGCAAAAGTGACACGAATGGTCCCGAACTTTAGCTCAATGTGTAATGTCGTCCCTGGACTTTTCAATTTATTCGATGCGGTCCCTAAACTATTGGTAAATGTCCAGTGTAGTCCTTCCATTTGCTCAAATGACAAATAAGACAATATATGTTGAGTTGCATTTTTTAAAATAATGAGTCGATATATCAGTTCTTTTTATCCATTTACTTTAAACAAGGAAAAAAAATCTGACACCGAGATGTCTATCATTAGTTGATGACATGGACTATTATAACATGATTTGAGATGAATATTTTATGTGGATAATCCACATGTGACCTGTTTTTTCTTTTTGTCCATTGTTCAAACTTAAAGTTACATAAGTAGATTTCGTTAACTTGAATTAATAAAGGGACGGCATTAAACATCTTCATATAGTTTAGGGGTTAAATTAAACATTTACGAATTGTTCAGGGATCACATCGAACAAATTAAAAGTTTATGAATCACATTGCATACTGAGATAAAATTCAGAGAACATTTATGTCGTTTTTTCTATTATAATCTAAGTCCCCAGACCTCAAATTCCACAAGCTGTGTGTGTTTGACCAGAACAAAGATTGTCTTGAAACTATCATGCATCTGCAACCAAATTTCTATGTGGGTAGGTAGATAACTCGATTTGGAAGTTACCAGGAACCTGTCTAGTGCGAATGGACTGTAGCCACAATTTTGACAGTTCTGATCAAATAATGTTGCGAGGACTTAGTTGAGGTTTTGACAATACATGAGGAGGCAATAATGGACATAACATCGGATCCGTTTGTTTCGCGAAAAATGAACAATCTGAAAAAAAAAATCCTAAAAATAATTGCTTGTATCGCTTACAATAATAAATGAAAACTATATATTTTCATTATTCATAAAATTATTTAGACATAAATTGTTATCGATAATGAAAACATGTTCAATTAACTAATTATTTTTCAAACGAGAAAAAAAAACGTTAATTTTAAGGAAAATATTTTTCAAATTGTTTGTTTTCGGCGGAATAATGGTAGCCAGTCTTTAGCGGAGGATTGACTTGCCTTTCATGTAGCATGGCTTGTTATATGCCCCAAGTTTCAACCGCAGTGTACCTACCTTGGGGCTCAATCTCGGTTGAAAAAGAGCTGGCGTGATCGATTTGAATCTTGTCTTTCAAGAGGTGAAATTTCTTTGGGGTTGAATGTTTCTTCGCTTAAGATTTGACAGCAACGATGTGCAAGTCGGATGAAGACCAAGCATGGATTGTCCGATGTGAGGGTTGTCGGGAATATGAATTCGCATCGATTATGTCTGTTGGACTTTAACATCGAAGAATTCGACTAACCTCTATCGACGTTCGATTGCGGAATTGTCCAAGAACTTCGTTGAATCACCGAATCCTCGATGGAATCTTCAACCCACGATGGTCCGAATATAATCACAGTGGAAGATATTCATGTTCCACAACGTAAGTGCCGATCGATTCTCAAAGTAACGATGCTTTGCCCTTTAGTGTTTTATTGTTCTTGTTTTAGAGAGAAAGAAAGGGGAGAAGTAACGTACGTGACTCTGTACGTTTGAATAACGTTATTCAAACATTCAATTTTACCATTGTGCCCCTTCGGATATTATCTATATCTTTTATAGATAACAAGGTAGCCTTTCGAAAGGCGCCTCTTCGTGGGGTCATCTCTAATGCACCCATTCATGGACGTAATCTAACAACGTCGTCTATAAGGATTATGTTTTGCGTTGAAGAAATGATAAATATCTTTCAACAACGTGGAGAATCGAACATGAGCGTCATGCATTCAATCTCTACATGAATTCCTTTTTGACGAGTACATATGCAGCTAGCTTCATAGCTTAATAATCTGAATATTTGGAGTTACCCGTCATGCACTCAACTTATACGATCTCAAAGCTATAGTTTTTTTTCTTTTTTGGTCGAAAAAGGTACTTCATTCGTTAAGTGCCGTAGTTACAGCATAGATGTTCGATATCACAACATAAAAGATCCCAAAGGAGTTGGGGGTAGGCAAACTTAATTAGAGGGTAGGATATTCCTCCGGGCAGCTTCGGCGATCCAGTCGGCCATTTGATTTGGGTGGCTGAGATTTATGATTAGCCTCATGAAATAGGCTTCTTATGAACTCCAAATCTTGTTCAAACGTGGCCTCTCAAAGCCCAAAACATGAAATCCCACCCGAGAAAGGCCCAACACCCCCAAAAGGAAGTTGAGAAAGAAAAGGATAATCTCCAGCTCTAGCCTCTTGCTCTCCCCACAACTCTCTGCATCCGTAACCTTGTCTCATCAGAAATCTTGGAAGGTCAGTCCTCTCTCCTGCTTATCAGCATTAAGATTTTTAAACCCAGTGAGAATGGTGTGCATTTAAAGTTGACGTATCTTTCTGTTTAGCTCTTTCACCTCCCATGATTCAGCTAAGTAGCTACTCTCTGAGGATGATGCAAAATATGCAGAGCATATGCTGCTCTGTACTTACTTTAAAAGATCCAATTTTTAACTCAATTGACGAGAATTTCGCTTCACTGTCGTGATTAATTCATACATCTGTGGCTGGTGGTGCAGACTGCAGACTAGTGGAGGAGTGAATTGGGAGAGAGAGAGAGAGAGAGAGAGAGAGAGAGAGAGAGAGAGGGAGGGAGATGGAAAACATAACAGCAAGTGAGATTGCAGGTTTTGGGGTGGGCACTCTGCTTCTGTGTGCCACAATTGCTGCTCCAAGAGTTGACTCTTTCATTTCTGCTTCACAGAGGAGGTTTCTGCTTTTCCTTGCCCGTCTCTGGTTTACTTCAGATGCCGTCATATGCTGTTGGGTCATGCTTCTGTTATGAATTTGGTTTTGCGGGTGGGTTTCAGACTAGTTGTTACAGAGAAACTAGGAAAAGATTCTTGTTCAAAGAGGAAGCTATCAAATATCTAGAGTGTCTTTTTGCATAGTATTTGGATTTTCCCATGAACTATTTTTGTGGTCTTTCTTCATGTTCTTTATGTTTAGGATGCGCTGACCGTGATCCGCAAAGCTTCATTCCTATAATTATCGGATTTAACTTTAGTCGGTTCATCTGCTATCTGCTGATTAGGTGTAGAGAAATCGTTTGCATTCACTCACCTATAAAGTCTGAAGTTTGGGCCAGAAAGGATGGAATCACAATGGCACGTCAATTCTGTTTATAGAGCACAACAATCCTTTGTTCTTACACAAGGATGCTTCTTCTAAGCATTCTGATAAAAAAAACCTGCCTATGTCTTGTCGTGTGCAGCTCCCTCGGTATGTGCAGGAAATGCGGCGATTTGAAGATCATTGCATGCTCGACATGCCGTGGAGTTGGATCGGTCAAGGAAGGTGTGCTTATCAGATTCAGTTTAGTGGACGATATATATCAATTGCTTGGTGGTGACGAACCGGGGGTGAAAACCATACCGTGCACGAAGTGCCGAGCGAAAGGTCATTTTCGTTGCCCAAATTGCTCAAAAGCACAGTAATCGATGTACGGTCTTTCCTTCGGCTTAAGTTAGAGGACAAAATTATTTAGGGGCTGCGCAAATTGATCGCGCGCCCCCCTTTTCTGTAACATAGAGCGGTATTTGTTTGGATTTGTCACAGCGGAAGACCCAAAAGATGGATCTTTTTGTAGGGGCTGGACAGTTTCTCTGCCATGTACTAATAGAGATAAACACTTGCAGAAACAACTGTTATTGAAGAGAGAATCAAATTCAAGGACTCGTCGCGTTTCGTAAACGAAACAGCTTGACTAAGTTTCAGAAGTCACGAAAGTCCAAACAGGAAAGGGATGGAATTCAATTCATGTGGAGGGCACTTCCTGCAGCTGCTTCACCTTGGCGATATAATCAGCCATTGCTTCTTCCTTGCTCTTCCCTAAAAAACAAACCATAAAAGACGAAACCGAACGATTCCTTCTCAGGTCAGAAGAAATTCCACAAAACTTGTAAGTTTCAGATGAATGGCTTGTTTCGATTGTAGCTCGGACCTTCAACTGCTTTCCAAGCATCCCATTTCGCCCTGTCCGCGCGGCTGAAGAACCCGGGTCGACCTATCATTACAAAGAGGTTAGTCAGTGCACGATTGTGAATGGTTTCAGAGAAAACATTGGTCTAAAAATTTCTCTTTTTTTACTGGTATTGACAGCTCCAATGGTGGCTTGCTTGTACAGCCCATAGAGCACCAGCTTGTCTGCATCTTTTGTGCTCGGCGGCAATGACTTGGCCTTCTCTGCATACTCCTTGAACTCATCCTGCCATGAACATGAAATCAGGTCAAAAAGAAAAGCGCAAACAAACAAGAACGCAATGCAAGAACACAAGCACAGAAGATGAGGGCATGGCGAGAACCTCTGAAGCCATCTTCTTTTCAGCAGAAAGGAGGCTTGTAACTGGCAAAGATGCAATGGGATCTCTCTCCTCTAAAGTTTAAAAGCGAGCTCGCATTGGCCTCACATGGCGAAGTGAACAAGAGAGATCTTTCTTGTGTAGTGCGCCCGGATCGTTGAGCCAACTTCGGCCAACTCGTAGCTTTTCCTTCTTTTCGGTCGACCCCTTTCTTGTTTCAAACGAGCGAGAAACGGATGCTTGGCGAGCAGAATATGCCGTGATCTGTTACCTTAATTTGATCTAACCCCATTTTAGACAACCATATATGTTTGGTGGGAAGATGGCACAAATAGTCCCTAAATTTTGACCCAATATGCAATGTGATCTTTAAACTTTTAACTTGTTCGATGTGGTCCCAAATTTTTAATTTGTTCAATATAATCTATGAATTTTTTGTACATGTTCAATTTAGTCACTGTAATATATGAAAATGTTCAATATTAAACCTGATCTTCAATTAATAAAATGATTATATTGAACATTTTCATATAGACAGTAACCATACACTTTTTTTGGGGATTAAATTGAACATGTACCAAAAGTCTAGAGACCACATTGAACAAATTAAAAGTCCAGAAACCACAGTGAACATTGGGTTAAAGTTCACGAATCACATTGCACATTTGGCCAAAGTTCAGATACTATTTGTGTCGTTATCCCTATGTTTGGTCGTCTAGAAATGGGCCACAACATGTGCAATGACCCAACCCGAAACTCATGGGGCTCGAGTCTTAAAAAGGAGTACTAGCGCATCGACCTTCGACGACGGAGACCCTCATGGATCCCTCAGCATACTCTCCTACCACTAGACTCGAGTCTCACGATCCCGTGACTCGGCATTCTCGCTCATTATCAAGCAAGCACATCACGGCGCGACCCGAGCAATCCGACCGGCCATCCGCCGCAAACCAAAGCCTCGTACGGATCACGGCCCACCGAAGTCCCGATGGGTGCCGAAACATTGGATCGGTTGCATCTGAAGAGATAAGGAAACCGAAATCACGTTATTACGTGCCTAATCCCACTTATATATGCATCATAAGCTGATCCTAGATCTGGAAAAGAAGCGGGGCAGATGTAATCATAACGACATTAAACTAATCAAAATCCCAAAACCCATTTGTCAATTGGGAATACTTACTAGATCACACCTTTTTCCACTAACTATTTGGATTAAGGTATGATCTTGGATTGTCTTATTGGCGTGAGCATCGTCCAGCGTCAATAACGACGACTTAATGTCCTTAATTATTGCGATAGAACTAGAAAATCTTAATGATGACTTGTCCATATCAGTCCATGGATTTTAATTAAGCAAAAAAGGAATTGCTAGATCAGGTGGCCATCGATCCACCTACTTTCCACGAGTCATGAAATTATCTGGACGCTACCTTGGCGCACCCAAATGTCTCGCATTGAAAATGACACATGGGCTCCGTTTGTTTCGCAAAAAATAAATAATTTAAAAGATATTTCGAAATAATTATTCAAAGAAAAAAATTATTATCGACGATAATTTATGTCTAAATATACTTTGTCAAGAAAACAAAAGTAATAATCCGGTGGCATATGAAAAGTCTTGATTTAAGCAAGATCATCACAATGCGAAGGAACACTTATGCGATAAAAAGAAAATCTTGTTTCAGGTTATTTTTATTGTCATCCAGAAGTATATAATGAATATTGCGAATTGATATCTGGATTCCTGCCAAATTTAAGGATCTACAAAACACCGTATCATTCGGGGACATACTATGGAAAAACCAGTAGATTTAATTGAGTGTAAGAATTCCGAAATATTGTCAAATATCGATGATAAACATAATGGCTTTGCGATAATTGTTTCGATGGAATTTTCTTTTCTTTTTTTCCTTCTAGAATCACGTGTTGACATATCTCACTTCGCATGACCGTGAGGTTTATATGCTTTTTATATGAATCTGATCTCCCTCCACTTGTTAAGGCTCCGTTTGTTACGAGAAAAATGAATGATTTGACAAATATTTTCCAAATGATAATTTGTAACGCTTATTATTTATAACAATTTATGTCTAAACTTTTTTGTGGACGATGATTTTTTTTTTCATTCATTCATTCATTTAAACGATATAAGCGATCATTTTTTGAAATAGATTTATTTATAAAATTATTCATTTCTTGCGAAACAAAAAGAGTCTTTGTTTTTTTTTTTTTTGGGGACTTTCTATCATGGTGTCATGGGAAGGTTATGCCCTAGTTTATTTCTCATGTGTTACATCCACCCAGTTCGTAAAATTTTATGTGTCATTCTTAATTGGTTCCTGGACTTTGACTTAGCGTGCAATGTCGTTCCCGAACTTTTATTTGATAACGTGGATCGTTATATGCTAAGTTGGGCTCTTAAAAAATGACGAGTTTACCGTGTCCATCTTTTTATCAATTTACTTTAGGAATGTCCATCATTGTTTGATGACATGGATTATTATATCCTAATTTGAGATGAATATCTTACTTGGGTAATTCACGTAAAACTTTTTCTTGTCCACCGTTCGAATTTAACAAATTAGAAGTCACATCAGCAGATTTCGCTAACTTGAATTAACGGAAGGACGATCTTAAACATTCTCATGTAATCTAGGGGACTAAATTGAAATTTACTAATATTTCAACGGTCATAGTTTTATAATGACATTACACGTTAGATCAAATTTCATAGATTATTCGTGTCATTTTTCAAATACTTCTTATATAAGTAGTGGTTTCTATCACCATGTTTTGTACCATGTAAATCGAAGTCTTGGGAGAATCTAATCGATGAAAACGATAGGACAAGGAGGCGATATCTTTGACTTTTCATACCTCTTTCTCCTCGTACAAACTGATGAATGTCTAAAATAATTTTGCCGTCTAAGGTATCTCCGAAAACTATGGACCCGCCAAACCGCGCGTGACATGCACGTGCATCTACATTGTCCAAACTACCTGGAGGTTTGAAGCAGTTCTAGAAAGCGAAATGGCTGCATTTAATTGATTCTTTTTAGGCCAAATTTCCTTTAAAAAATCCCAACTTTAGATTAAGTCCCAAATTTACCTCGAATTTTTTTATCTTAGAAAAAATCACAAACTTTAGGTTCAGTCCCAAATCTATCCCGAACTTTTTTTTGTCTTAGAAAAAACCCTAAACTTTAGTTTCAGTCCCAAATCTACCCCGAACTTTTTTTGTCTAATAAAAAATCATCAATTTTTACTTTAATTTCAAATATGCTGCATTAGCCCTCTGTAAAAAAATGGCCATTAGTCGTCCCTAGTTATATCCTAAAACGGTTTCATTTTGAAGAATTTCTTTATCATGGAGGATTTACTATCTACGTGGAAATGTCACGTCGATTCGTACCTATCGCCCCATTATTTTGCTAATGTGAATTTTTTTATCGCCGTGAAAATGTCACGTCAAGTTGGGATTGGACCACCGGTAGATTTGAAAATACATTAAAAATTTGTGATTTTTTTAAGACAAAATAAAATTCTGGGCATATTTGAGACTGTACCTAAATTTTGGGGTTTTTTCGAAGACAATAATAAATTAGGGGTAGATTTGGGATTGGACCTAAAGTTATGGATTTTTTCTAAGACAAAAAAAATTCGGGGTAGGTTTGGGATTAGACCTAAAGTTAAGGATTTTTTAGGGAATTAGGCCGATTGTATTAAATTTCAAGTTGTTTCTAATAAATTTCTTAGTTGATTACGTGATAAAACTTATATCCACATTACTATATAAAGCAAAAAAGAAAAGAAAAAAAGAAGCTCTTACACGTTCTAAAAATCAGTATTTTATGTCCTCCTAACACATTCCCCGTTATTTGTTTTACATTGAAGATATATGTTAACCGTGGCAAACCATCGATTCGAAACTCGAGCATATCCTAGTCAAATTCGCCAATTATTCTTATACCGGATTGAACATTAAAAGTTACGAAACAAAATATTCCGTATCGTTTGATGCTGAAACAATCGAAAAGGATATATGAGTTAATCTTCTCTTTATATACACGTGATCATCATAGGTTCGTCAAATTCCACGCGTCGCTCTTAATCCGGCTTGCACCCACATTTCTATAGGTTTATATGTTTTTTTTTAAATACATATGTGATCAGACTTTCTAACCGTGAACGAAAAATATTACCCCACGTTCTTAACGATAAGGGGACATTTTTTCTGCCACTTTTCTCCTATTATGAGCGAAAATATGTCCCAAAAGTATTTATTACCCACATCGGACTTTTGTGCCCCACATATTACCGGTTTTTAGTACTATAAACTTCGTAGTAAACATATTTTTCCAATATGTGCAGTTGCGCCCCAAAGTTTTTTTTTACCGCCAAAAAAATTTCGAGAACTTTCGGTAACTCTCTCGACTATGGCCACGTGGCTTTAAAAGAAGGTTTCCGATGCGGATAATCTGCCCATAATAAGTTTAGGATTTGACTGCACTTTCTTTTCGTGCGTTAAGAGCTGAATTAACCAAATCCAAAATTCAATCCACCAGGGAATCAAAATGTTAAAGTCGATTTGTATATTTCTTATGGGTTTTGGATTTCTCAACACTTTTCAATGGAATTTCTCGGGTTAAACAAGCACTGTGCGAAGTACAGGCCGACAACGCAGGAGCCGAAACTCCGATGACTCACTCCAGACAGTAGCCATCCTAAAAAACGATGTGGAGTTTACCTTCCTCATTGCCATCTCCCAAGTTGAGAGAATATTTTTTCTTCCTTTCATCTCAAGGGAATACCTCCGAAGTTTTATATGCTAGAGTATGAAATAATTTAAAGACTTATTTAGGTCCGTATTGTTAGGATGCACGTGTGAGTTGTGTTAGAGAAGTCCCACATTGGATAATTGATGTGGTCTGGAGCAGTTAATATATCCAAGTTGGTCCATAACTCATTGGCTTAAGTTTTTGAGTGAAGGTGAGTCTGACTAGATATGTTGACGGGCTCGGACTTGGGCTCCCTCTTGGAGATCTCCCCGGTGAAGGTATCGAACTTCTGCTGTGCACTCCCAACAAATTGTATCGGAGCCGATGATTGATTGGTGGCCCACTCCCAATATGTATCGGTGTTTGGTGAATATCTCAAGGAAGGAATCCGGTGACCAACGCGATTTTTGGGTATGGCGGGCCCGATGGGTGTTGATGGAGATTCAAGTTGAGATATGTTGGTGCAGAAGGATACTTGAATTAAGGGGGAGCAGACCTAACACTGGAGGAAGGAATCCGGTGACCAACGCGGTTTTCTCAATATGTATCGGTGTTTGATGAATATCTCAAGGAATGAATCCGGTGACCAGGAAGGAATCCGGTGACCAACGCGGTTTTCCCAATGTGTATCGGTGTTTGATGAATATCTCAAGGAATGAATCCGGTGACCAATGCGGTTTTCGGGTCGGGCGGGCCCGATGGGTGTTGATGGAGATTCAAGTTGAGATATGTTGGTGCAGAATGATACTTGAATTAAGGGGGAGCAGACCTAACACTAGAGCTCACACGTGAGGGGAAAATTGTTAGAATGCACGTGTGAGTTGTGTTAGAGAAGTTCCACATCGGAAAATTAATGTGGTCTGGAGCAGTTAATATATCCAAGTGGAGCAGTTAATATATCCAAGTTGGCCCATAACTCATTGGGCTTTTGACTGAAGGTGGGTCCAACTGAATATGTTGACAGGCTCAGACTTGATCCCTATTGCTCGCTCTTATATTTGTTATGGCTTTTGGATTTCTCAACACTTGTCGATGGAATTTTCTCGGATAATCATCGGATCGGAAGCCACGTGGCATATCGGTCTAAAGGAAAGAGGAAAAAAAAAGGGAGAAATTAATTACTATAGCTGGATATTACAGAGTAGTATAGATAGAGCTATAAGATTGAGACACCGAGAGAGGGGGGACCAAGCGTGACTCTCAAAATCTACTCATTCTCTGAATTCATAGAGCAAAAAGAAAGGGGCGTCGTCTTCTCCGTCTTCGTCTTCGTCTTCGTCTTCAAGAGATTGTCCGACTGCTTCGGCTCCCTTTTTCCGGGAATCCTCTCCTCTCTTTTTTCGCGGATTTTGACGATGTTCCGGATTTTCGAGGTACGTTGGTTCGATGGTTCCATCATTCTTGTACTTCTGCTGAAAGTGAAGATTCCATTTCGTGGAAAAAAAAAGAAGAAACTCGTCTTTTTCTTCGGTTATTCTTGCTCTCGTAAGCGATGTGGAAAGAAAAAAAAATGAGTCTTTGTACTGATTAGATCCTTGAATTCTCTCAGCACAAGTCTCAGATTTTTCTCAGTTTATTCTCCTTCTTTTTTATCGTTTCTGGGGACTTTTCGGAGTTGTAAAATTGTCAGTTTTGATAAATCACGAAATCTTTGCATGTAAACATGGGAATCTCCTCCTTTACGAACCTGCAGGTTCTCCAAATCAGATTTTGGTCAATACCCAGATTTCTTTCTGAGCTGTCGCTTTGGTTGTCTCGGCATTTCTGGAGCTTACATGCTCCCAGCAAATCAAAAAAGCTTTGATCTTTTTTATCCTTTCCACTGACACTACTGCTTCCCTTGTTGATTCTTCTCGGTTGTTTTGTTGAATCGGCTGTTCTGCAGCGATTTGAATTTGCTACAGTTGTTGTCTGCTCGTATTAAAGATCGAAAACAAACAATGTGTTAAATGCTGTTTCCAAAGCAGTAGTGCCCCTTCTTGTTATGGCCCCTGATCTTTTTCTCTGCATCATTTTTGACCTTTTTCTTTTCCGTGAGATTCTTCTTCTGGGACACAGAGCTTTAGGTGGGCATTTTTCTCAGTACAATGAAAAGGGGTTCCTTTTTATAGAAACGGGATCTGCTTTTTTCCCACAATCCTGTGAACAACAATAATAGCAGCAATAATAGACTCATAATATCAATATCCATCATCATCATCATCATCATCATAAAAAAAAAATTGTAATCCGATCCGTCTATCTGAGAGAAAACAGAGTAGTACTGACCCTGTCCTTTATGCAAAATGCCTTGAATAAATCCCAACATTGCGTTTCCTTCTCTCTCTTTTTTTAAACTGTCTTTTTGGGGTTCTTCTTGGGGTAGGCATCCCCTGTTTAAAGAAAGAATTTTTGGATTATGGGTGCTTGTTATATTAAAGTAATATCACATCAGAAATAGCTTAACATTTTTAAGCCTGGAAAGAATAATAAATTATACCATTTTGATCTACTTGTTCCGTAGTGGGGCTGACGTGAAATGTCAAATCACACAAAACACAGAGAGAGAGAGAGAGAAAGAGTGTGTGTGTGAAGTATTATCAGAACAAGAATATAGTGCTGCTGTTGCTGCTGCTTGTGGAAATTCATGCCTCATCTTTTCTTGTTATGGGCCTGTTAATAAGAACATTATCCCACTTGCTGTCCTTTATTCTCCTTCTTCCTCTTTTAACAGGGCGGATTGAGATTCTGAACAAAGACAGGATTCTTTTTTTCTCCATCTCTCTCGGGGGCGGTCAAAAGGGGAGTCGAGGGAAGTGTAAAATGGAGGGCGACGCATTCTCGGGGTTCGGCGGTGGGGCACACCACCACCAGATAGACACCAAGATATTGCAGACCTTCCAGAAGAGCTTCGTGCAGGTGCAGGACCTACTGGACCAGAACAGGCGCCTGATCAACGAGATAAACCAGAACCAGGAGTCCAGGGTCCCCGACAGCCTGAGCCGGAACGTGGGGCTGATCCGCGAGCTCAACAACAACATCCGGAGGGTGGTCGACCTCTACGCCGGTCTGTCGAGCAACTTCGCCAAGTCCATGGACGCTTCTTCTGAGGGTGACTCCAGTGGCGGTGCTCTGAGATCAGACGCCAAAGCTGGGCTCAAGAGAAACAGACCTGCATAGAAACGACCACAGATTCAAGAAAGCCAAAAACAAGTTGTACCCTTTTGCTTATTCTCTCTGTAGTTTGATGGGATGAAGTTAGATGAAGAAAGCAGAAGAAGGAGAAGAAGAAGAAGAAGAAGAAAGTGGGGTTCTTGGTGGGTGGTGGTAGAATCTGATTTGATGAAGTGCTTGATCCATCATGAAGTCACTGGAGTGGCTCTGAACTGCGTCTCTTGTGGTGCTGTTTTCACCCCCTGATTCATCCGTACTTCCTTCTTTACTAGGAGTAGGAGGAGAATAATCGTTCCAAAGAGTTAAAAACATTCCCCCCTCTGTCTGTAACTCCCTCGTGACTGTGGATCTAATTAGGATCAATCATGCTTTGTTCCATCTGGCTGATGTGGTGTGTCTGTGTGTGTCCGTACCTTGTCATTTAGTATGTCTTTCAGAAAGTCCATCGAACTAAAGAGGTATATATATATATATATATGTTTTCTCGGAATTAAAGCTTGACAATGTGAGAAGGTAATAAAGAATCATTAGATATGATTAAAGCTCTGTTTGCTTCGCAAAAAATAAATAATTAAAAATATATTCATAAAAGTGATCGCTTCTATTATTTGAAATAATTTGCTAACGAAAAATATTTCTAGTTATCGACACAATTATGTGTCTAAATATTTTTGTTGTCAATGAAAATATTTGCCAATTCAGTCCTATTGGTTAGAAATTGCTGACGTGAACGTCGGCCGACTTACGAAGCACTGCCGACGCTGACGTATTATTTTTTAATAATTTAAAAAATAATATTATTTTCCTTCTTTTTTTTCCTTCTTTTTTTTCCTTTTTAGCTTCAGAGGCCGCCGGCCTCTAAACCAGAAAGAAGAAAAAAAAGGAAAGAAGAAAGAGTAAAAAATTAAAATATATATTTAAGAATTATTGAAATTTTCCACGTCAACGCCGGCAGTATCACGTAGGAAGGACAGCATCCAAGTCAGCGATTTCCGGCCAATAGGACTGAATTGGTAAAAGGTGAAAAGTTTTAAGACTGAATCGGCAAACTTAAAAGGTTTAGGACTAAATTGGCAAAAGTACGATTTAGGACTTTTTTCGACAATTTTCCCTGCTAGCCCTATGTAAGTCTTTAAAATTAGTATGTGACAAACCAAAAGAGAAAACCCAATATCAATTTTTTAGTGTAACATATAATTTAAATAATGTAATTAGTGATTCTTTGTGAAACACGGATAAGACAACTATTTTTCGGATTTGGTTTTTCTGTGTTTATCTAATGTTTTTGCTAATACTCGCAACTTGTGTCGTGTCGTGTTGAGACAGAGACATAACACAAATATTGCCAACCCAAACATGTCCTCAACACACTTAATAAAGCATGTCACATGATACGGCATTACTAACACGATTATCAAGCATGCTACTATGTTCGGTATCGATACGGCAACATACTTAATTTATTTTAGAATGTTTAACATAAAAAAAGCACGTTAATACACAATATTTTTTGTGACCACATTCGCAAGAAAGTCCACTTTCACGGCCGTATGCATAACCTAAACACAGTCCCACATGTGTCATCGAAGCTCTGATTTGGTATACTTTAACACGGTGAAACCTCGCGCTTGGTTGGAGCAATGGCAACAAAATACTAGTTATGTCGCGTTTGATAATCTCTTGGTCTTATCAACGAGAACGAAAAATGGCACTTCGTCACTGTTGCTCAATGCAACGACAATAAACTTCTGATTCCGCCGCAGTTAACCAATGCCACAGTGAAAAATTAAATCTCATCACATTAATTTTCATTCCAGTCTGATCTAATGCGTCGAAACTGATATTTCATCGTTATAAGATGGATCATTAGCGACTGCATTATGTCATCGCCAATGCCTGCCCTATAGCAACAATAACGGTAAAACTCTGTGTTATGATGCACGTGTGAGTTGTGTTAGGGAAATTCTACATCAGAGAATTGGTGTGGTGTAAAACAGTTAACATATCCTAATTGGCCTAAAACTCATTAGCTTAAGCTTTTGAGTGAATGTGGGTCCAACTGGATACGTTGACAGGCTCGGACTTGGGCTCCCTCCTAGTGATCTCCCTAGGCGAAAGGTATCGAGCTTCTGCTGTGCTTTCCCTAACAAATTGGTATGAGAGCGGATGGTGGATGAAGTTGGGCGTAATTTTCGGGCAGTGGGCGTTGTGGCATAACAATGCAAGGCCGGTGGCAGACTTCATAGTTCGGCCCGGAGAAAGATATCTTGATGCAAAAGGATACCTAGATTAAAGGGGAGTAGACTTAATACTAAGCACACACGTGATGGGGAAATTATTAGGATGCACGTGTGAGCTATGCTAAAGAAATTTCATATCGAATAATTGATATGTTGTAGAACAGTTAATATATCCTAGTTGACCCATAACTCATTGGCTTAAATTTTTTTCAGTGAAGGTGAGTCCAACTGAATATGTTGACAGACTAAGACTTGGGCTCCCTCTTAGTGTTCTCTCCAGGCAAAATGTATCGGATTTCTGCTACACGCTCTCTAACACTCTGTTTAGGGATGAAATTATCATTTTCGATGTCGGAAAATTAGCTGCCATAACCCAAATTTCATGTAACGAAAAAGTCTTATTTTTCTTTTTCCCTACCTTATAATCTCGCCGGTCCATTAGATGATGATGAGTTGATGATCAATTCAAAAGAGCGAGCGCTTGATGTTTTCATGATCAGCGGTCTATGTCTCAATTCTTCTGAACTCCCACGAGATCAAAGATGGTCTGTCTTCCCCCCTTTCTTTGGTTGCTTAAAGGGGAAAATATATATATATTTATTCTCGCTGTTCTCGCGATTCTTACAAACTTTTTGGGCTTCGAACATAAATCTGAGTGAAGTAGCGTTCCTGAGATGCTCTGAAAACCGGTTGAGCGAGAAGCAGCTTTTTTGATGATCTTTTTGGCTACAATCACACTCCACCACCGCCACAAGATCAGAATCTCGGATAAGAGATGATGATGAGCTCTTTTGACCCTTTTCTTTTTATATATGTTTCTCTTGAATTCCTCTTGCTCACCCAAGACAATCTATTGGATGGTAACGACAGGAGAGAGAGAGAGAGAGAGAGAGAGAGAGAGAGAGAGAGAGAGAGAAATTTCATAAAGTATTCACTAGGACGTGTTGAAAGATAGGAGGAAAATACATGAATAAATAATTGATGATGAGGAAAAAACTGAAAGCACTACAGTCCCAGGAAATGGACAGATGAATGGGGGGTATGAACCGTGACCTGAAACCCAATGACATGACAAGGGACCCATCAGTTCAACATTCTTTTTTTGAGGATGGAACTAGGGTTCCAACACATGCTCATCTCTTCCCTCTGCCAAGGTTTTGTTCTCTCTCTTTTGGGCATGTTTTCTTTGATTGCATTTTACGCGATCGCATCGAACCCTTCTTTTCGTAGACTCCGATGTCGATGTCGATGTCGATGTCGATGTCGGGTTTGCCCAGTAACGAATCTTGTTGATTTTTCATCTCGTTTCTCATCGATGCAAAAGATAGGAAGTCCCAAGACTCGACCTAACTCCGGCTTTTCTCCACCATTTTCATGTCTTCTTCTTGAGGGCATTGAGCAGGTGTTTCTGGTGGTGGACCCATAAATGCAGAGCAACCCAAGTTTTCCTGATCTTAGGAGGAAGAGAAAGACCCACCACATGAGTGATTCCTGGAAATGTCTTTTGTCCTGCACTAGATTTTTTTTTTTTCCTTTCTTTTTTCTCTACAAGAGAAAAGAACACTGGTGGGGGGAGGTTGCTGTCACTCCATGTTCCGCCACTCATTCAAACCTATTTATTTATTTATTATCCTCTTGTAATGCCACTCATTTGAACTGGATCTACTGCATGGGCTTCATTTTCACTGTGAAAGTGTGATGTCATGGTCTGTGACCTCAGAGCATGTCTTGTTGTGAGATCTTGATTGGTGCAGGCCTTCTAGGTGTGTATGATCCATCAATGCAAAATTGAGCAGTTGCAATCAAAGTGGATAACAGAGTAGGAGTGGAGTGGTACCACAGCAGATGGTCATTAATGGCTGCACTAAGCCGGCTGCTTTTCACTTGAATAGGGAGATGTGGATGTTTTTCTTCTTCTCCCTGAGTTATTAATGACACCAGCAACCAAAAATGAGAAGGGGTCAAATTAATATTGTGTTTCTCATGCATGTGAGATCATATGTTGTTTGAGGGTCATTTGCTCTATAGCTAGCTACTGCACACATGCCTTAAGTTGGATTCAAATATATGAAGTGATGAGTTTGGATTCATGTACATGATGGATCAAATTTCACTGTTGATCACTGAAATTTAGTTTATTTTTATAGTTAAACTGCTGAACTTAACTTTCAATCATTCAATGCACCAAAAAATTACATTTATTTTTATTTTGTAGCAGATAGATTTTTTCCTGAATCCAACAATTTTTCTATTAGTAGCGATGACTTATACCCATGTGAATATTCCAATGGCGTCGAAACAATTGATCATGTCTATCATGTAGTTGTTTAACCGATAAATTAAAGGCCAACCGACAAAATAAATCCCGGCCCTTTTGGGGCAAACGGGTAGATTACCGTATAGTTTTGGGAGGAAGTATGGTGTCAAGAAAGATCTGATATATATATATATGCGCGCTCTCTCTCTCTTTTATTGGATTCTGTTTTCTCTATAGTAAAACAATTAAGAGTCCATACTATCAAATAAAATAGATCGAAATACGTATTCAATGAGTTCTCTATATTATACGTGATATACCTTATTCGCTGTGATATTATACTAGAGCCCGCTTCGATTTCACCACTGCTTACCAATAACCAAGAGTCCCGCACAAGGCCCGATGTCTCTCTTATCCAATTGTCAATCTGATCCACGTGCTGGATTTAAGAATAGAAACAAAAATCAAGTCGTACATGCCGGCTGTAAGGCATTTAAAGAATCAAAAAAATAAAATAAAAATCTCAACCGATGCGTTTCAACAAATTATACAGTCTTACAAAAGGTGGATAATCTAGGTTCCCCATTTTTTACGAAAAAATAAATGATTTGAAGAATATTTTCCTTCAAAAATTATTTTTTTTCATCGCTTATGAAAATGAATGAGTGAAAAAACATTTTCATTTTTCACGAAAATAATTGGACATAAGTTGGTTGCTGTTGACAATGAAAATATTTTTTTTATCGGCTAATCGTTTCAAGTGACACAAGCGATACTTTTAGAAGAATATTTTTCAAATTATTCATAATTCGCGAAACAAATAAAAACCTTACTGACAAGGGTTTTTTTTTTTTTTTTTTGGGGGGGGGTGGGTGAGGAAATGAAGAGGAGCAGAAGAAGGATGAGATTGATGGGGGTTGGCCATGGCCCCATGCCAAGCCAAGACAAATCAGACATGTTGCCAACACAACATGTGAAGTGGGAATCTAACTTTATTCATCTATTTATCCTCTCTCTTTTCTTTTTCTTTTTTTAACTTTAGTCTTCATTCACTTTTTGTTTCTTGAATTCGGGGCAAAAATAGGTTGGAATGCAACTTTAGCCAACAAATTTTTAAAAAAATAATAAAAATTAAAAAAAAAAAAATTGGGTCTCGTGGGCATCTCCATCATTAGTTGGCCCAGCTAATTAGCAAGGTGTTTCATTATTTTATGCCTTTGCCCATGATTTAACATTAACACCAATTTGCTTTAGGATGGAGTGATGGGGGAATTGTGTTAACTGCCGAGTTCAGCAAACATCCACTAGCTCTCTAGGGCTTCAAAGATTTGACTGTTGACTTTTCTTGTGTTAGGTGGAACCACAGGGTGTTTGATGCATGAGCATGACCAAACTCATTTTCCTTTTTTTTTTTTTTCCTTTTCTTTGTTGTTGTTGAATATTGTGATGCCTTTGGATAAAAATGTAGCCATGAGAAAAAAAAAAGAAAAAAGTAAAGAAAAGAGTATTTGCAAGCGAACAATTAAGCGGGTCGTTGTCATTATCTTACAAGTTGTGGCTATATCTTATGAGAAAAACGGTCCAAAAAGTCATAAATCTTTTGTACGGCCAGGACCCCACAAGCCAGATGAAAAAAAAAAAAAAGGAAAGGAAAGGAAAGGAAAAAGAAATAAGTAAGAATAAATTCAGAAAAATTTAAAAAAAATTGCACAAATTGTTCATGTTAGTGCCGACCGTGACTCATGAGATAGCCGACAGTGACTGGATTGCCACGTTAGCGATTTTCGGCCAAAATTGGCATGAAGGATTACATATGTTTAGAACTAAATAGACAGAATTAAAAGATTTAAACTGGAATGCCCTTATCACATGTCATGTTCATAATGTTATTGGAATGATAATCACGGGTGGGAATAGTGACGAGTACCATAAAGTTTTCCACATGGAGAAGTAATGTGTGAGAGATCGAGATTATTGTGTAGCCTCGTTTCGACGAAATGAAGTTGAGGCATCGAACCCTACAGAGTATATTTAATTTTAACTTTCTTTGAAGCATTGATATTGGTTTTTTTTTTTTCGCTGCAGTTACTCATAAAAAATGTATCTACTGAAATAAAAACAAGCCGCGAAAGTCGTAACCATTCTAGATGAATGTGCTCTGACCTTTGGTGATCAACATGGCAAAGTCTAAACCGATTTCAACACGAAATTTTTAGGTGCACATTGTTTAGTTTATTTATCCTATTAATGTCGAATTTTCTATGAGCACCATAAGATGTTTGATCCCGACCATTATGGATGGAGGAAGCGTACTACGGATCGGTTCTTATGACTCGCCTTGTTGAAGCGGACGAAGATGCTTTAATGGTTAAGAAGTAGAGTGTGTGGATAAATTAGGTATACACGCATAGGTTTAACCAGTTCTTACTTTACTAAGTGCAAACATTCTCATTTCGAGCCGGCCATCCGTGCCCGACTTGCGCGATTGACCCAACCCGTCTTATTAATTCGGATTTGATGATTTTCATCTCTGTTAACGAGTTTTTTTCATGTGATTAACGAGGAGTTTTGTTTATGGACCCAAAGTTCACTAGGCTATAGTTAATTTCTGAAATTAACCAGGTGTTTGACTTTTGCTTGTTTGATTTACGACAAAAGATTAAATTGGGCCTCGGACATCAACTTAGGTCCAAATTCTGTGTAATCCTATACTTCATCGTCCACAACAAGAGCCCAAGTTTCGTGAAATAATGTCTTTAATGGGCCTAATGGGCCCGGCCCTCTTAGGGCCCAACTTCGCCAATCGGCGCCCCACTTCCAATCAAAACCCTAGATCTCACCCACACCGTCCGATTCATCTCCAGACTCCACCCGCCATCTCCTTCCTACTCACGTATATAACCCGCCCTCCAACCTCGCAAAAGCCCCAGTGAGAGCTAGGGTTTGCAGAGCAGCTTCCGCCGTCTCGTTCAGCTCAGATCGCTTCCCCGCGACTTCGCTCAGCTCAGATCGCTTCCCCGCGACTTCGCTCAGCTTCACCGTAATCCGAAACATGACGACTCAGATCAGCAAGAAGAGAAAGGTCAGTGCCTCGGCCTTCGGCAGATATCATTTTGCGGGACGATGAGATGTCGGTTTCGTTGATCGTGGTTTTGGCTTACTTGGTTGCGCAGTTTGTGGCTGACGGAGTCTTCTACGCCGAGCTCAACGAGGTCCTGACCAGAGAGCTCGCCGAGGATGGATACTCCGGCGTCGAGGTTAGGGTTACGCCCATGCGCACCGAGATCATCATCCGAGCCACTCGCACTCAAAACGTTCTCGGTCTGGTGTCCCATTTTTTCCCCTTAATTTTCCTTCTTTTGTGCAATATCGAGGTTTGTAGTTATTGTCATGGATTGGTTTCGTATTGATTTTCTCTCTTTTTTGGGGGGATTCTGCGTGGTGTAGGAGAGAAAGGGAGGAGGATCAGAGAGCTGACCTCTGTTGTGCAGAAGAGGTTTAAGTTTCCGGAGAATGGCGTGGAGTTGTATGCGGAGAAGGTCAACAACAGAGGGCTTTGCGCCATCGCGCAGGCTGAGTCGCTCCGTTACAAGCTTCTCGGTGGCCTCGCTGTCCGCAGGTGGAGACTTTGTGCAATCCTCTTATGTTGCGTCTTTGTGAGCCTGCTTTCATTTTAAGGTCCATTGCTCAGTTGTCCTTGTTGAAGCCGGCTGAGAGTTGGCCATTCCTAGATCTTATTCGTACAGTAGTGCATACTAAAGCAAGTTAAAGAATATTCATATGGCGCGTATGATGAATTCGTCATTTCGGTTTTAAGTTGACTGGGTGTGCAGTTAAATTAGAATTTCAAGTTGATAGAAAACCATAAGCGAAATGTCTACAACCTCTTTATAGGGTATCTGTGATGTATTTTCTTGTTTTGTGGTCGGATTATATGTCTTGTCTCACATCATTGTTATCCGTTCTTTGGTCGATGTACTCTGTCCCTTTGTCATATACAAAGCAAAGTGGTAGTTCCCTTTACCATTTTTGTGTCGGAAGATAGACTAAATCGAATACACGTTGTCCTCCATGCCATCGTCCTCATGAAGTTCCTATATTTTCATCCAGTAACCTGGAGGAGGATACATAGTTGTGGAATTAGCTAGTTCTTGTAGTACCTCTTTTGCTGTTTGTGTGCATACTGCAATGCTGGGAGTTGTTTTTTTTTCTTTTCTTCATGATGTTTATTTCCGTAATAACCAATTGTGTGTCTTCTCTTATCTTGGTTTAGCTGTTCTGTGTTCGATGTACTCTGTCCCTTTGTCATCTACATAGCAGTGTGGTTGTTCCCTTTACCATTTTTGTGTCGGAAGATGACTAAATCGAATACACTTTGTCCTCCATGACATCATTCTCATGAAGTTCCTATATTTTCATGCAGTAACATGGATGAGGATACATAGCTACAGAATTAGCTAGCTCTAATAAAATCTCTTTTGCTGTTTGTGTGCATTTATGTTAATGCCGAGAGTTATTCCGTACCCTTTTCTATATGATGTTAATAGTCACTTAATTACCAATTGCATGTCAAGGTCAAACATCGTGCTAATGATGCCACACTGTATTACTGATTTCCTGCCATCATTTCAAACTTTTTTCCCCACGTCTCTCTGGATCTCATGTCGATTTCGCATTGTCCATTTCTTTGTTGTTTCTTGAATGTTGATTTGAACATCTATTGTTTGGACTCATGTGCTGAATTTCTGCTGATGTCCGTCTTTATGTCAGGGCTTGTTATGGTGTCTTGAGGTTTGTCATGGAAAGTGGAGCAAAGGGTTGTGAGGTTTGTCTCATCAATCCTTTTATCAACTGTCTTATTGGGTTTGCTTTCTTGACATGTGCAGCAAATTTAATTGTGAATGTCGTCAATATTTTACAGGTGATTGTTAGTGGGAAACTCAGGGCTCAACGTGCCAAGTCCATGAAGTTCAAAGATGGTTACATGATTTCTTCTGGTCAGCCTGTTAATGAGTATATTGACTCGGCTGTGAGACATGTTCTTTTGAGACAGGTTGCTGCTTCCACTTCTCAAATGCCTTTTTTTTTTTATGCGATACGAAAATGCCCTACGTAAATCACTGCCTCAAATACCTTCTCTTGCTTGTTAAGATGCAACTGATTAAGAATTTAATCTATTGCTGCACCTTCATTTTGTCTTATTATGCCTCTCTTTCTGCTTCGAATTTCTCCCCTAACATATATTATTTCACTGTCTAGGGTGTGCTTGGAATCAAGGTCAAGATTATGCTCGACTGGGATCCCAAGGGCAAACAAGGGCCTACAACTCCACTGCCTGATCTTGTTACCATCCATCCTCCCAAGGAGGAAGAGGAGTACAGGCCACCAGTGATGACTACTGATATTGACCTAGCTGTCCCAGTTGCTTAATGCTCCGCCTACTTCCAGGGATTGGTCATATTTATGAAATTCTCCATGAATCTTTAAGAGCTTGAAGAGCAGTTTTTAGAGTATGAAGGACTTGCTATGATCTTTTGATAGTGTTCGGTTTTTTTTTTCCTTCCATCAGAATCTTGTCACAGATATCTTGATCCGCATGATTTTAATTCAAAAATTTTGAGTTCATTGTGCATTTTGCTCTCCTGTGATCTAAATGCTGTTTTTTTTTAGGGTTTAGACCATAAAAAAATGCGTGCAAGTCGAATCAAGAATCTGCAGTTGTGCTGCATTAGGACAATTCTCTTATGTTATCATTCTCTCCCTTTCATTAGTCTTGGGGCTTTCGAAAAGTAGAAAGTCAATTGATAACGTAATGCTCCTTTAGAGAGGGCAGGCATACTTGAAATAGATATGACTGTAATGCATGGTTAGATCAAAGCTTGAATTGAGTGATTTGGGTTCAGTTCTACAATTTCTGTTCTAGTTCCCACTTCTTGCACAGATTCTTACAGAGAGTTTTTAGTCACTGAGAACATGAGGTTTTTTTTTTTTTTTTTTGGTCGAAGAGAACTCGAGTTCACGGTTCATGTGTTCGTCTGTTTTTCGTTTAGATATGAATCTGTGTATTCAGCATGTGGAATTAGCTTTGTCCTATATTGCTGGACCCATTAAATGAGTGAATGATTGGGTCATATTAATCTCTTTCTATACAATGCAAATCTAGTGATCCACGTTCGGATTCAATCCGTTCTCAATTTGTACTTGATTCATATTAGTAAAATTCTTACTTATTTAATCAAATATAGGAAAAATCATATGCAAACTGAGACGAGAACACAGACTGAACGCTGTGAACAAGCGTGAGATCTAGAGAGAGAGAGAGAGAGTGTGTGTGATAACAGTGAAAAGAGGAGAGAGTGAAATGAGAGCCATAGAGATGGATTGGACATAAAATCACTTCCTTCTCGAACTACATATTTCCTTCTCTTTCTCGGGTTTCTCCACCGCCTCGGTTCATTGGCTGTTTTCCTGTTCAACGGTCTCACTTCTCTATTTTGATGAATATGATCGTCCACCTTGAGCACAACTTATTATTGAAGATTTATTCCATATGCATGTCGTGATCTCGGAGGTTTTGATTGGGCCAGAATCATAATGACCTCAGAAAAGCTTGTCGCCTTTCCTCGCCTTCCCATTCGCTGGCCGCCCCTCCAACGGCGATCTCACCCGAAAAGAGATTATTCGATCTATTTACGTATTGTTGATGATAAGAAAGATTCAATTGTTACAACGATATGATCTATCTCGTATTTGGTTACTGCTTGATTCCACTCTGCAAGATCAAATAATTCGATAGAGATAATTGTGAACGCTAACTATCGAGTCTTTGAACTTTCCGGACTCATAATTCGTGAAATGATTCATGATTTCGTATTATCATGATACAAAAAAAGGGTCAAAATATGATATATTGGTCATATCGTGGTAACAAATGAAATCTTCCTTACATAAACATGAATTTTGCTTTTTGCAATTTGGCATCGAATTCCTTATTCGAGGCCCGATTTGCCGCCCAACGCCAGAATATAATTCTGTAAGAGTTACATGCATTTGAATATCTAAACTCATTTGTTCCCTTTGAGCAGAGGATGTATTAATTTCTCTTGGATTTATCAGTGTGATGGCTTGCAGGCCGGTCTTGGACCCGTGGGAGCAATGTGTTCCTCTCAAAGCAAGCTCCGGAGAGGTTTCGAGCCGCCATTGATGCCGCCGAGCGAGAAGCAAGGAAGAAGGTGAGGTGTCTAATGAGTCCTGGCTTTCTTAGGTTTCGCATGCGAAATGGCAAAAGAGCAAATGCCGCGGGTCCCGTCCTCAGTGCTTTCTTCCCCGCTTACATCCACGTCGAGGTCCTCGATCAGCCTCTGCCATGGAACCTCCTGTTACCCAGAAGAAGAAGAAGAAGAAGAAGACGACGATTGGATTTTCGTTCCTCCCCTTCGCGAACTTCCCACTGATCAATTAAGCCGAACGTGGGCCCTGAACGATGGCTACGGGATAGACGATGTAGGACATCGCACGTCACGGATTACGTCTACAATAATTCATCCCGGAGCGCGGCACTTTATCCCGCCGGGCCCACCTATCACCTCCCTCTGCTGCGTTTGCCTTTTCCTCATCTTCTCCGTTGCTTTTCTCTGACGTGGCCATCCATTCTGACATGGAGAAACTGAAAAAAAAAAAATATTTTAATTTTATCTTGATTTTTTTTTTTGTCTAAGAAATCATCACCAATTTTTACTCCAATCTCAAATTTGCTCCATCAGCCTTCTGTTCGGAAACCGCCGTTAGCCTTCTCTAATTTTCATATTCTAGAACCGTTTCATTTTGGAGAATTTCTTTACTGAGATGTATTTAATATCCACAATTTTCATGTCGATCCGTATTTATGACACCATTGCTTTCCTAATATGCATTTTTTATGGACGTGGAAATATTGCGTCAAATTGGAACTGGACCAAGGGTAGATTTGAGAATATATTGAAAATTTTTGATTTTTTTAAGACAAACTAGAATTCGGGGTAGATTTAGGATTGTATCTAAAGATAAAAAAAAAAAAAATTGGGCCAAATTTGAGACTAGATCCAAAGTTTACAAAAAACGTTCACAATAAATTTTGGGCTGAACTTAAAATTTGGGATATTTTCCAAGATAAAAAAAGTTGAGAGCAGATTTAGAACTTATCCTAAAATTTGGGATTTTTTTAAGGGGATTAGGCCCCATAATTCTATGGAGTTTTGGATTCTTCTCTCCTTTGTGTTTTGTTACATTTCATTTTTTATTTTATTTTCTTTCTTGTTACCTTTTCATCTTCTTCCTTAGTTCCTTCTTTCTTGGAACGGGTTTCGCTAATGCCCATATCTTCCTGAAGGGGGGATTTTCGTTTTTCCGGTCGTTTCCGTGTCGGTCTAGTCATTTTGTGCATCGGAACGAACATTGCGGGTTGCCCGGGGGCGATAAGCATGTCGGAATGTTAATGGCGTCAGTCGGAGCTCTATAGCTTGAATCTGACTAATCAAATGTAGATTCAAACAATTGCTCGGTTTCTTGATTGGTATTAATGCTTTCACTCGGGCATTCATTTGGCTTTATCACGCCTTTCGGACCGGTTTCTCCAATATGCGAATCGATCTACGGCTTCGATCCATCGATGACATGGATCGAGTCGAGCTCGAATTGTTCTGCTCCACGGCCACAAACAAGCACAGCACATCTCATGAGTCATAACGAACGCAGATCGTATAAAGATAGTAAATTTGTTGCAGACAGGACACTAGCATGTGTACTTATGAAAAGAGAGACTACAAATACTCCGAGCCAAGTTTCCCACGACTTTGGATCAGGTTCTCTTGACGGGGTCGAAATTGGCGACGCCGATCACCGCGCCGACGATCGCCCCGAGCACGGCTCCCCCGGCTGCGATGCTGAGCAGGAAGCTCTTGAGCGATGGCGAGACCGCGGCCTCCGCCACCTCCGGCACCACCATCGACGCCGCCAGGGCGGCTGCCGTGGCCCCGGCGATCGCCTTCTCCTTCAGCGACGCGCTCACCTGGAACTTGGCGGAGGCCCCGACAGCACGCGGCGGCCTGACAACCGGCGGCAGTGGCCTGACGAAGGCGTCGGAGCTCGGCAGCTTCCGGGGGTTGCCGCCAGTCAGCGGCGTGGCCATTGAGACGGCGGAGGTGGAAGCCATTGATGGTGGTGTTGAGCTTCGGGAATGCAGTGTTGAAGACGAGAGAGAGAGAGAGAGAGTGTGGAGTTTGTGATGGATTGAGAGGTGGGAGATGGAGATGGAGATATGGAAATCCGGGCGTTGGTCAGTCCAGTAGACGACGACGACCCACTTGCTGACTTGGCGGGTTCTCGTGCGCCATTGGTGGATAAGGTTATCTCATAATCTTTTTATTACGTGTCTGGCCAAAAACAAGACAAAAAAGAAAAACAATTTCATGGTTGCAGACAAAACATTGTGATCGCGTTCTGTCAAAGATGACATCCAACGTAACTTTTAGTCGCACACAAATCAGAAATAAGATGAGAAGTTGAGCTCAAACGGGTCATCCGATCTCATTCCAGAACGAACTTCCGGTCGCAAGCAAGCGAGGATGAAGCGCGAAGCGAATTTTAGTCATTACAAGAAGAAGCAAATGGAGTTCTGATCTGACCAATCTTGTCGAGAAGCCTCCGTTTCGCATAACAGTTCGCGACCTGCCGGTGTCGAGAATGTCTTCATTTAGTAAAGACGGTTCGTTAATGCAGCCGCAGCTATGACAACTTGTTCCTTGGCCCAACTAGAAGATGATGAACAAACAAACGTTAGAGCATGCAGGATCTTGAATACCGCTGTCGAAACAACCGCGCTTCCAACTTTCACACGAGTCCTAATGGTTGGATGCGATCGTCGTGCATGATCCTAAATGCCGGCAGTTAAGAGCAGTCGGACTTCGCTTTGAATTCTTTTGTATTTTAAGTCGGTACTTCATAGATTTTGCTTAGCGGGTCTACATCAACCATGTTCGATAGGGTTAATTACTCGAAGAACAGGAGAGATTACTCACCACAAACATTATCGCCCCGTGCCGTCGCTGATTGCGAACAGAGGGTAAATCAGGTCGGACCAGCTGCAGCTGAAGCTGGCGAGCCGACATTGCTGAGGCAGACTTCCTGAGGCAGCAGACGGTATTTAATCCCGAGCTCCTCGAATATCTTCTTGAGCTCCAGAACCAGCTCACATCTCCGGCTACTTCGATCCCCGGATTTCTGGAAATTTATGGTGTGAGTGACATAGAGACCCATCGTCATCTTGTTCACATCTTCAATCTCCTTGACCAAGACGCTGTGGCCGGGACGCCAGTACTGAGGCTTGCTCTCCAGATATCTGAAATTTTTCACAATCTGAGGCTGGTCATCTCCGTTGCAAACGAATCCATAGATAGTACATGTAAACTACTTCCCAATGCAGAGTACATATGGCATAATAGATGGCGTACGCTTTTATTTTAGCTTTCATAGCTCCGATGCTCTCGATTGAAGTGGAGAAATCGATGGCGAACTCCACGGAATCGCTCATCTCCGGACTCCTGTAGAAGTTGCTGATGGGTTTTGTTGCCAAAACTGAATTCGGATAGTAAATCTTTTCGTTGTCGTATCTCAGGAAGACTGTCGTTAAGATGTTCATTTCTTCAACCACCATCTGCAATAAAGTTTGATCAGCAAAGCCGAATAAAGTACCGATAACATGAGAGAGGCGATATGATTATAGGATTAAAAAAAGTGTGACCTGAACTCCATCGATTACGCAACGGTCGCCCACGTCGAACGGATGCATCACGAATACAAATATGATTGCTTCAAAAACAGTTTTTGCGGTGTTACCGAACATGAACACCACCAGGAGAAGCTGTGATGAGATGAACAGGAGCACCTGGGTTGTCAAGAGTCCCATCGCCAATAACCAGACTATGACGATCACCATGAGCACAACCCCTGAGGCGAGCCTGTTCAGCTCTTCAATGGCGGTCTTCGTATCGTTTAAGGAATGCGCCAGCGACTGGCGTTCTTGGTAAACCTTCACCTGCAACGGTATCTGCCATACTTGACGAAAACTAGGAAACTAGGAAACTTTGTGTGGTTACAATGACAGTGCAACCATGATCCATCTACCTCAGGAAAGAATTTCTACTGAAGACTGAAAACAAATAATTTCTCCTCTATTGAATCATCCATGGGAAAAGAACATCGATCGCGGACTCACCAACCACTTTTTCAGCGACGACCGGGTGATCTTTCCGGTTTCTGCAGCTCCTTCAAACAACGGAAGCGCATTGTCCACATCCACCTCTTTCATGAAGCGCAAGAGGTCCTCTTCCTCAATGTACCTGAAAACAACAAAGGAAAAGTAGTAGTGAAAAATTCAACCATCACTAGTTTGCAGTCAAATTGTTGACTAGCCGGTATCCTCACTTGTATCCGGGCTTAGCTACGTTTCCGAATATCTGATAAGCGGCGGCTTTAGCACCCCACTCGCTACTAATCTCATTCCCTTGTTTCTCTCCCTCCTCGTCATCATCCCGGTGGTCGAGCCCTCCCGTGGATAGCCCAGACCCGCTTATCACATTGATCAACCTTTCATCGTCCATGCCGAGACCTTCTCTTGATTAATCCTGTGCAGCTTCTCCACATCAATCACTTCCTCTTTCTTCTGTTCCGATCCGTCCTTCAAAGTCTTGAAACTTAACCGGCTATTGCTCTTCGAATTCCTGACGTTTTCCTCCATTTCCAGGAAGGGAGGCCCGGAGAGCGAGCGAACAATGTACTGATGAAAGAACGACTCCTGAATCCGATCGAAGAACCGCGCGCATTGGAATGAAGAAGCCAGTAATTTTATCAGCAGAGTCTTGATCAACCATATGGCAGATGCGGTAAGACAAGAAGCCAGAGCCCTCGTGACGTAATTCAGGATCTTAGCGGTGTGCCTCGCTTCACACCGTGGTTTATCAGCAGCGCCCAGGCCAGTAGGACCAGACCTAACCAGATGAATACTTGGACACTCTTCTTCAATCCATAGACAAAATAAAGAACTTTCTTCTTGAGAAGGAAGTTCCTCTCAATCATGAACGCCACTGTGTTTATCAACCATTCAGTGACCAATCTGCCACAGAAAATCACAAGCACTAGAATACACCATTTCCATAAGTTCAAACTCCAGATCATTTGGTGTTTCAACTCGTGCACGGTCAAGCTAGCGATCAGAAAACCAGTGATGCACACGAACGCAATCCACTCTACCAAAACCATCTTCTTGATGTTCTTACCGGACATTTTCTGAACTTCCAGATTTGCAGTCTTGTAGACCTCCTCGTCGTCGTCGTCGTCTTCGTCATTTCCTCCCCCTGACGAAGCAGGAAATGGTGTCCTTGGAGTGGCTGGAGCCGTTTTCACATTTCCTTTTGGAGTAGCAGAACCGACATGAGCGCCTGGCGAAGCCACACTGGGTGAATTCCCAGAGGGCGAACTCGCGCTCTTCAACTGGGACTTGACTTCGGCTAACTCTGCCTTGTTAGGATATGACTCTTCGACCAATCTCGATTTCGGCTTCGAGTATGCAGACCTCGTGAGTGACGATTTTCTTCTAGTCAAAGTGCCGGTTGCAGTTAGAAGAGGCTTACCTGAAGGAGTTTGGCTTGGTTCTGTGGACCCTTGTCCAGAAGATGAGCTATTCGAATTCGGTACTTGCACTTTCAGCGCAACATTTTTAACTTCTTTCAGCTCCGGATTGGGATTCGGTGAAAGACCCAACTGCGAATTCTTCGAAGAAGAGTCGGACTCTTTGCTTCCGTCTTCGGAGCCCGGAATCACAACCACCACTTCATCTTCTCCTCTCTTCGCCACTGCGCCATTATTCGCCTCCATTCCCTTTCCAATCTTCTATTACACACTGCTCAGAAACCTCCACACACAAGTACAATGCTTCAGTCTCCCCTATCAACCAGAGAGAGCTCAATGACTCGATCGAAAAGTAAGACGAAAAAAGGAACAAAAAAGAAGTCTTGCTTAGCTGATCTTTTTCCGAGAAAAATAATGTCTAAACAAGAAGGTAATTTCTGAACATGCCATCGAGATCGAGATCGAGAGAGAGAGAGAGAGAGAGAGAGGGTGGCTTCTTTGGTTTCCCGGTAAAGGATATTTAAATAGTAGTTATGCTACTGGCTAACGGTCAAAACCTTGTGTTTCTTAATTTTTGCAAAAATTAAGTGGATTAAGAACAGAAAATCCAGCCTCATGCCTGAATCATATGTTTTGTCACCTGCATGATGATCCATATTAAATCTTGGTGAGGCCAGTTGTCTTTGAGGGGGCCAATGGGAACTCTACCCAGCAAAAATAATTAGGTGCTCCCCAAATTATTGCAAGTAGTTTGCAGATTGTTCACAGAAATAAATAAATAAAAGGAACAAAAAATCTATTATATGCGGGTTGCAGATTGAAGTGAAATGGGGCGATAAAATTACTCTTCTTTTTTTTGTGTGTGTGTGTGTTTGTTTTGGCCCGTACAATAGTATCTTTTGTTGGGCAACTGCAGATAGCAATGAAGGCGATCTTATTTGTTGCCTTGGGCGATCTTACCTGTAAGTCGTATCAAAATCATAATGTAAAAATCAACCAGGAAGCAGTCACCAATAGACTGTCAGTTGAGCATTGTATCTAAATCTAGCGATAGATCGTCATAAGTGTTTTCAAGAACAGGGAACCAGCGAGGCCTCGGCTCAGGACAAGGAAAACCACCGCCTTTGGTGGGGCTGGACCGGAGCCTGTATCGTTCAGGAAAAGGACAAGGCCGAGGACGGTTGTTTGCTCGGAACTGGTTATTGCATACACTTGCAGCATTAGGCTTTGGTACGACGGAGATACAATTTGACACAAGTCGACCCGGAAGGCGACACTCATAAATTATGAGAGTTTTCTTTCTTTCTTTCTTTCTTTCTTTCTTGTTCGTGACCAATGCCGGACTGTAAAATAGCTGACACATGTAGAACCCAATCCGGTTCTTTTGCTTTTTCTTTCGTTTTGAAGACCTTCGGCATTGCTTCACCAGGCTCGTTAGCCAACTTTCGCATTTAAGAACTAAGCTTCCCTCAATTGGTATAAAATGTCACACATTGGACTGGCATTTACAAAAATAAAGGCAAACTAGCAAAACACTCACCAGAAGTAAACAAATCCAGACCGAATGATGTTACATAATCATGACAATCATATGCAAAAGGCCAAATATGTAACCTAAGGTTACACAATTAAAAGATAATAATTCGACTATTTATTCAATCATCAGCTCTATTTCCACGATACCTCTCAATCTCCATGTTACATGAATGAATCTAGTGTGAGTAAATAAAAGTATCTCTGCAGTATTCTCAACGATTCAGGTCCAAGTAAAAGGAGGAGCTATTTTGACATATGATAATATCAACAAATGAACTCCGAATTCTTCACATCAAAGCTGATGTACACGTTGTAGGACGTACAAAACTACATCCTTCTTAAATTATCTAACCTCGCCTGTAAGTCAGTGTCTATTCCACTGTCTTCATTCCCCGTAGCTTCTACTTGTGCAACTTTAGCTTTTGCAGCTGGAGCCGCAACCGCAGTTGATGGTGCATTTACAAGCTGCACGAAATGATTGAAAACAGAGAGGTTAAGATCATCGTAATAGCTCGATCATTTCATAGACATATTGAATAAGACAATACCTCTTGGTTGACATCAATACCGATCTCATCTAGAACCTGGTTAACTAATTCTTCCGTTTCCTCCTCTTCTTCATCACCTTCCAGAGCATCGTCAATGGTATCACCCATCACTTCACTCGTCATTTCCATCCTCTCGTTCTGCCTCTCGAATTCTTGCATAATTTTCTGCAATGATGGCAAGTTCATCTGCCTGTTCATCTGACCCATTGCCTTTGTCACGCCTTTCATTGCCTCCCCCATCGCTAGTGTTGATTTCATTGTCTGCGATACATTCTCTCAGAACCATGAAAAGGGAAAAGCTAAACAAGACTAGAGTCTATACATGGCATGCATTAACAGAGAATACAGAGAAATTAAGCCACAATGCCCGCGCACCTGAATTCTAAGAGAAACACCCTGAAGCTGCGACTTGAGTTTATAAAATTTGTCAATCTGATGACGTGTTCTAATAAGGTCCTTTGCCATCAACCTTACAGCTCCCTGAAAGGAAATTACACACGAAACAAATGACACAGTTGAGAAAGCTGACCATCAATCTCAATCAATCTGCATCCACAAAATGCATTCAAACATTCATTTCAAGTCATGCAAGCTAAGATATGGTTAAATAAACAGTTACGCAAGCTAACAGAAAGAAGAGGCTTTAACGACATGCCCAGCCAATGATAAAATTAGAAACACTGGTAAGCAAAAGCAGAACAAACATATACAAACAAGCTTTGGTAGATGAACTGAAATAAAGATGTAACAAAAGAGTCATATGACATACCATCTGCCCTTGCTTGGCACTCTTCTTGATCTCTAGGATCAGCTTCTTCTCCTGAGTTTGAAGTCCTTGTCTCTCCCTGTCAATTTCGCGTATAGACTTGTCCAGCATCCTCTTATTCTCCCGCAGAAGCTCTAAACACACACGAATTTTTATCAGTTCTGTATTCTTTCTAAGTTCTGTTTATAAGATGACAGCTTTGATCACACCAAAAATCAAAGTATTCTTTTTACCCACCGGAAGAAAAATGTATAAATCCATGCTATATATGAAGGATCGTGAGAGTTGAATCGCTCATGACATGTACAAAACAAACCTGGCCATTCCCCTTACATATCAATCACCAAATTCACCATGAAAATACAATACCATATCAATCCCCGATGATTTTCTGCAATAGCTGATCGGGCGAAGAACTTCACATGATAACTACACTCCTAACAGCATAATCTCAAAACGAGCGGTTCGAACTGCAAAATCATCCCCGTACCTTCTATAGCTACTGAAATTCAACCTTATCAAGACGATATACTTGAATTAAACAAATACATCTACGAGCTCTCCGAAGCTGCTGTCAATTTTCCTTCTTATATTTCTCTCGACCATTCCTTGTCGGCCTACATCATCGCTCTTAAATCAAACAGCTCAAAAAGAAGAACAACAAGGTCGGCGATCGGCGATTAACAAACTGACGAATCCAAAAGCCGCAGGAGCGGAGACTTTTGCAATTGAAGTTCAAACGAGGTTTTGGTGGAGGCAACAAACCTGCGGGAGTTTTGCGCTTGCCGAAGAGGAAACTCATGTCGATCGCTCCGGAGAAGTGAGAGAGAGGGAGACGGAGAGGCGCCGATCAGAGAGATTCCGACGACCGCGAGTTGACCTGAGAGAGAGTAGATCCGCGACACCAAGCCTCTTGCCTGCGCGTGTTCGTGTGGATTTCGTCGACCTCTGTTGGAAATGATTGAAACGATTTTTGCAGCAGAAGAAGAAGAAGAAGATTGAAGATTGCTTCGAAGCTTGGATGATCGACGTCGCTAATTGTACAGCTCTCTTCACGCGGTGTTAACGCGACCAAAGGGAAGATGAGGAAAAGTAGAGTCGTTAAGGAATCGGGATGGAAAAACTCGTGTGATTGGGTGTGTACTCGATGCATCCGAGCCCTTCACTTTGGTGGACCCTCCGTGGGGGCCGCGTCATCTAAGGGATAAGATTCACTGGATTCACGTGTAGCCGATGTACCGAGAATAACTCGGAGCCAGATCGGACCGTCCAATTGTGCAAGTTTCCTCGGCATACGTGTTCGAAAGTGGACCCACACACATGGAAACACGTCGGAATCTCAACTCAACAGAAAAGGCAAAGCAAAGCCCCGGAACCTTTATCAAAATATTTTCACGAAATATGATAAAGTGTAGGGTTGAACAAGTTGGACCGATCGAACTGGGAATCATCTGAATCGGATCGGTGGTCCGATTCCCAATTTCATAGGGCGGCGGTCCGGTTCCCGGTCCTTAAAATTGGAATTGGTGGCTCGGCGATCCGTTTTCCCGTTCCAAGGGGTACAGGATCAGACCGAATTGTTCGATTTTATTTTAAAAAAATTTCTTAAAAAATAAATTCTGATTTTTGACTTTCCAAGAAATAAATTCTACACTGAATAGTGGTGTGCAACATGCTTGCCGAGTCAGTTTTCCCAGTGTTGTTGAAGCCCGTCATTGCAAGCATATTCTCCCAGCCTTTCTGATTATTAGAAGGATTGGTATGCGAATTGCAAGTGCATTGTATTCTCTGAGGATTGAGACGCAATTGAAAGTGAACTGGATTTGGACAGTGAGACTTGAGTTTCCTAGTTCCATTGGACTGTCCGGGAACCGGATCGGATCGGACCGGATCGAGAACCAATCACCCCTAATAAAATACACAGAAATTATAGTTTAGAAGTTTAGAATAATTTATCAATTAAGCTCACAAATATCATAGTTTTCCAAAGTGTGAGTCTCTCTTATAACAATCATTTAAACTTACTTCCTACTGATTTTCATTTTGAGTATTTATATCTATTTACGCGCATTTTTTTTTGCCTACTCACATAAGCGCGTGCTCTTTTACTAGTCTTTTATTAAGATGATTTGTAGCGATACAGTCTAATGAAATTGATAACATCGTAATTTTTTCTGTCGAGGATAAATATAAAATTTAGATAATAAAAATAGGTGTCAAATAATTTTACACTTACTTGAATTTGATTCTCTCATAAACCATCTTAAATTAGGTATTAGAAAGGAAAATGAAGGACTCAAATGATTATTAATGAATTCTGACCCTTCGACAGAAAAAAAAAATTTCTGACCCAAAAAATGTTATTAAAGAAAAGAAGATTCCGGCCCAAAAATAAAAGGAAAGAAAAGAAGATAAAAGAGAATGAGCCCTGGGGCATTGAATTATATTCTCCACTGTGATTAAGACGGCATCAGAGGCCCGTTCAGTAGAAAAGGGTCCTGAGCCCAAGCCTAACTTAGCCTAATCCAACGGAGGTGGCCTCTTGGTTTTCCATTGTCTGCCTCTCTTTCCTCGCTTCTAGGCCCGGTTAAAATAGTGAATATACAGAGTTATTTCTCTATAATAATAATAATAATAAATGCTTATTTTACTAAGACCGGTTTACAAAATTGGCTTATTAAGGGCGTGAATGACAATCATTCTCTTCCCGGACTCTATTTCTGACCAGAAATTGATTTTTCTATTTCTATTCCCTATATGAGTTTCTAAGCAGAGGCACGCATTCGATAACGACACAAAATTTCTGTTCCCGGAATAGAAATTCGTTTGATAACAGCATAAAATTTCTACGATTGTTGGCCGCTAGACCAGATCGGAGGAGAGCAACTAGCGACAGGAGGACAAACACCGGTGGCCGACGAATGGCGAAAGGCAAACAGGAACCAGGGACCGGAGACCGACGAGCGACCAGCGACAGGGACACGAGAGAGAGGGAGATTGCACGCGAGGGAGAGGGAGTGAGCAATGAGAAGAATTCTTATTTCTATTTATGTTCCAGAAATAGAAAGTAGTAGAAAATTTCTACTTCTTATTTATGTTCCAAACTTATTTCGACCAAAAATTTGTCCCGAAAATAAAAAAATGAAATTACGTAAAACGGATTTCAGTTCCAAACTTTTTCCCCGAAAAAGAAAAATACAAAAACAGGAAAATAAAACTGTTGTCGGATGGATTACTTAGTAAATAAGTTTTATAAATCGATCTTAATAAGTTCTCTTAATAAAATTCTAGGTTTGCTAGTAGACATGACAAAAAGAATAGAGAAAATTTCATCATATCTCTCAAAAGCTTGGGGATCATGTAATTTGCGCTCGAGGATAATTTTTAATAAAATTTTAATTATTTTCAAATTATTTACTTTTCTTTCTTTTTATTTTTGTTTTCTTTGTTGAGGTTGGTGTCTTATATTCTGTTATCCAAGATATTATGAGGCGGTTTCGAAAGGCCCCCTGACGACTGGACAGCACGGGGGTCCCGCCAGAAGCATTTTATGTTCAGTCATAGCAGGATTTATATGGGAAAGTTAAATACTTTAGGCTATGTGAGCAATTTTGTAATTTGTGCCATGTAGGGTTTCGCTATATATATTAAGGGCGAAACAGGTCTCTATAGAAAAGAGTGAAAGTGAGAAGAGCGGCTGTACACTTTTCTACGTTATTAGTGACACAGATCTCATCTCCCCGTGGACGTAGGTAGGAGGAACATCTCCCCTGCTGAACCACGTAAATTCTTGTGTTGTGCGAATTTCCATTACTTTCTTGCATCTTTGATAGGATCGAATTTAGATATTCGACATTCTTCTCCTCCTTCCTATGCCCGGTCGACGGATCGGGGACAAGCTAGAGCCAACGAGGGCGAGGTTAGCCTCGCCCAAGCCAAGCCAAGCCAAGGTTTGGCCTCGCCTTGTTACGGCGAGGCTCGGCCTTGCCAGATCTGGGCGAGCTCCACCGCCATGGCTGCCCGAATTTCTGGGTCCTGTTGTAGAAGTTTTGGGCAATGATCCCTCATGATCTGCACAAATTTCGCGGATTTATACATGATGGGAGCAAAATGACCCAACAACAGCAACATCAACCAAGAACCAACCAAGCAAATTCAACAAAAAAGAATAGAAATTGAAAAGACGAAGCCCCTTCTCTATATTATGAAAATTGTCCTATGCAAAACCTCAATTTCTTCCTTATCTCGTTATTCTCTCTCCTCCAAAAATCACATCTAAACCCAAATTTGGACATTTGCATCAGAACCTAGAACTTCAATCCATGGAGGTCGAGCTCGCCCAGCCATGGCGAGGTCGGCCTCGCCGTCGCAGGGCGAGACTCGGCTTGGGTGAGGCCGACCTCGCCTTCGCCAACTTTGGCCAGTCGCCAAACCGGTCAGAGGAAGAAGGAATATAAAACAAAAAGAATAAGAAATAAACGAAAAAAGGAATTTTTTTTTTTAAAAAAATACTAAAATATTATTACACGTCAGCATTGGCCAGCGTCCACATCAGCGACGGCCGACCAAAGTTGACCGGAAGAACTGAATTGGTACAAAAAAGGTTTATGGCAGAATTGGCACAATTGTAATAAGTTTAGAACTTTTTTGGCATTTTCCCCTTGTTAGAAGATGCGACCAAACAGGTTGCCTGTTTAAGAAGCGAGGGATGAGATGAAAGTAGGCATATCATTCTCGGTCTTTTGGCTAAGATCAAGTGTAGTTATTTCTTAATAACATTGAATAAAACTTTGAACCGAATCATTTTCATTTCACGATCACGAGAGTTTAAATTTTTTTTGTATAGACTTTTAACAAATAGAATTAATTTATAAAAACATAATCGGTCCACTCCGGGTAGGATGTTCTGTCTCTAAAACCGGGCCGAAACGACATTCTTGAGAATTGGACAAATTTGACCGGTTCGGCCCGGTCGGGTCCGGACGGATTTCGGGTCGATCGGGTTTTTTTTGCTGTGATGAAATGAAAGCGCGTGTAGGCAAGCGAAGTATAGTACGGTCAACAGGCTCTTGGACTTTTCAAGGGCGAAATTATTACAACATGTGCTTTCAACAGAGAAAAACCGCGTCTCCTTTTGAGAGACGCGACATTATATTCCGCCACCAAGCGCCGGGCAGGAGGATTGAAGCGCACTCGCCGAGTGGACGGCCAGGATGCGCCCTAATCGTGATCCCGATCACCCGTGCAGCTTGCGGAAAAGTTGACGTGACGTGTCCGGTGCGGTGCGCACGAGTGCATGTGGGACCCATCCCCCCTATCCCCCCCTGGTTCATTGCCAGGTTGTCACGTGCGGTTTTGTCGTCCACGATCGACAACAAAAACGGGGCGAATCTTACTGTAAGACCAACCACAGTATTTCATGCGATGATCGTCAGACACGTGACGCAACGATTGCAAAGTCAATAAAAAAAAAATGAGTGGCTCCAAAATTCGAGCCAAATTATAATTGAGAAGATACCCTTTTCTATATTAAGACGTTTTTGCAATAACTTTTTTTTTCAAGGACAAAAAGATCTCGATTCCTTATCGAATAGGTATGAAATGACCACACGTCGTGATGTATTGGATTGAAATTATAATATAACATATTGTAGTCGCTATTTGTAATCAGAGAATCGTCCCTCGAGATACAATGACAAATCTTGAAATGATAAAGCATGCAAAACGGGTTTTGAATATGACAATTTGGCCATTCGTGAATGGATAAAATCCATTAGAGTCTATACACATGCATTGCTCTCGTAAATCAATTTTGCGTATCACTTTCTTCGACAATGCTTTTTAGGTTCACTACCAACCACCTGATGTTCTAAAGTCTCTCTCTCTCTCTCTTTGTGCAATGAATTCATTTTGAGTTTGTTATTAGAATTCGGTTAATTTTTTGGGCGAACTATTGGCAGGAGATATGGCTATTCCACAATGAAATTGGTCGATTTCCGAGCAAAGTACATGAGCTCCGATGAAATTAAAATTTACATCCGGTCATTGAAATAAAAGCTTAGTTGCATAATCGCACATTCCACTAAAAAAAAAGTGTTTTGTCGGCACGGTAATATGTGGTCCCCGTAAAAATTACTTAGCTTTTCAGACTTGACCAACTCAACTTGATCAGGCCACGTTGGCAAAATAGTGAGCAAAAACGTACATATCTTTGTTTTATCGCAATTCCTTACATTTTTTTTGTAATTTTTATATAAAATGTCAGAATATGTAAAAATTCGAAAAGTTTACGATCAATGGACGAGATTTATGTTTTCTTGCTATCCAACTGTTATTGCGGGGTTGACGATCCGTTTTTCGAAAATCCGTAGTAATACCATTTTAGGAGAGAGAGAGAGAGAGAGGCGATTAGATGATAATTACATTGTCTACTAGCAAATTCATCGAGCTATTAGAAATATAATAACTTTATTAGCTAGCAATAATTCTTCTTTTGTTGACTCGAGCAAGTTTAAAAAAAGAAGAAGAATTGATGTTATTTTTGTGGGGCTAATTGTTTTAAATGATATCGATATGACATACTATCTTCTTAATCATGCCATTATCCCAACTCCAAACTTTTTGAATTTGGTGGCACTTTATTCTCTTTTGATTTTGCTTACGTCACCTAATGATTAAACATAACCGCTTCAATCACATCTTCTAGTAGCTCTCCACCTTTTTAAAAAATTTCAACTCTCGGGTGGGGCAAACTGGAAAAATTCTGCGCACGACACGTGTCCTCATATATTTTTTTTAGGCTAGTGATCGAGCTTATATACATTGTGAAGTGAACGAGCATTAAGGATCAAAGTTGGGTGCTAATGATGTGTTAGTTGCCTAGAGATACATATCAACAAGATCAAACTTTTTGGAACGAGTATAATTGCCCCTATTTTCCCTAGGTTCTCTTTATCGGGCAGGCGATGGTAAGTCGACTGAGGTCTGCAATCATCTTTAGATTCCTGCTGTCCCGAATCATTTGCTTTCTTTTAATAAATCCCGACCCCTCGGGATATAAATAGTCCGAATTGGGTGTTTTGCCCAACATCAATCCAAGTCATTCTTCGGATCCATGCTTCGATCTCGTTCGGGTTGATAAATCGTAGCCACCGATGGCACATCCACGTTTAAATAGGCCTACAAGCTCATCAAGCCGCGTACAGAGGATGGTAACAACTACGGGATTTGGAACAAAATATGAAAAGCTAAAATTCACGACAAGCACATGATGATGTTATGGAGGACAACGGCTGATGTTTTGCCTTGCCGAGCTAACCTGGGTAGATTGCTTCGCATCCCAGGCCCTTCTTGCCCGTTGTGTGGAAACTCTGAGGAAAATTCAATCGATCCGTTCACAGCATATCCTTTGACCCAGATTTTGCATACTATTCCAAAGTTTTTATGTCCCACAACTTATCAATGAGGAAATGCCATGGGATTGTTCCCATGCATATCATACTCATACCACAAAAAGATGCCATCCGCCGAATATTAGATGAGTACAAAGCGGAATCAACTAGAACCAATGAAATTTACTCACGGCCCATGAGATATTGGAGAATCTTCCATGTTAGGTCCGATTCCTACTCTCGACCCGGATCAGAACCCATCAATAAGCGAGGGAATCTTTCGGAGTTCACATGAATATGTTAGTAAAGTTAAAAGTTGTAGGCTTTGTTGTATTCCCAAGTATATACCGAATCTTTATAGCTTCCGTCAGTATGAAAATTATGTAATATTTATTGCCTGTCTGTCATATGCTTTGATGCCTATACATTGGTCATGAAAAATGTCCGTATCGCCCTTAACCTCGGTTGTATAAGGCGAGGCGATTTTTGTATTAACCAAAAGGCAAAGTCGGGAGACGATAAAATTTCCCGGGATTCTGTAATGTTCTCTCGAATATTCTTCTAAACATTTCTCCTCTAGGCATGGCGATATTTCGAAGGACGAAATGACAATTATGATAAAATTGAGTTATTGTTTTGTCTTTGTAAAATGCAAAAATAAAATAAAATAATAACGCACATAATAAAAAATCAATAGAAAAAACCTAATTGCTCGAATTAATAATGCGGATAATAATAATGAAAGTTAAAACGGAATAAATTATTGGTCGGGCCGATATTATTTAAATAAATCGATTTTCTGCATGTATTATACGCCTCAGATTCATGTTTGGTTGGTAAGGAACATATGCCCACTTTCATTTATTTTTTCATTGGGCCCCCAAAAAAAAAATTTGGTACAGTGGGATGGTTGGTGCAATCGGCTGGTCCTGTTCATTAACCTTTTTTCTGTTGGTCCTACTTGATCATCAGTCCCCGGGGCGGGGGGTCGAAAATGAAATACAATTCCGGCTCTATTTATTTCGCGAAAAACAAATAATTTGTAAAATATTTTTTCTGCAAGCGCTCGCTTGTCCAGCCAATAAGAGTTATTTTCATTATCGACAGTAATTTAAGCCCATATATATTCGGAGACAATAAAAATATTTTTCGTTCATTCATTTTTTTCTTTTTTCTTCTGATAATAAGACATCATTTTCGGAAAAAAAAAACGTTTTTCAAATAACCCATTTTTCGCGAAACAAACGGAGCTTTCATTAGAAATCGTCCGTTCGATTCTCGAAAAATTCTATCGATTATTCGATTTTTCACTACGTAAATCCGGGCAATTTTGATAAGATATAGAAAATCGTACAAGGTCCGTATATCTTATAATGTGGCTCATTTGCGAACCTCATACGAGCCGTAAAGTAGGACTAACCACAGAAGTGGAAATGTAATCTTGAAGGCCTGATGATTAGAAAAAGAGAGAGAGAATCAAAGTCCTACTCGACCACAAAACATGTAGCCCACTACCACTACATCGAAATCCAACGGTGTTGAGGATGGCCCTTACAAAAAAGGGGGTCTTTTTTTTTTTTTTTTTTCTCCTCTCTATTTTCATTTATTTTCACGAAAAATGAGGACGGGAAGGGACGACCGGCCGCAGAACTCCTCTTTCGAGTCCCGGTCAAGTCTTGGCCGGGATAAAGAAATTTCGCGACTGAGGCTCGACACGATATCAAGTCGTTAATATATCTTAATTGGCCAGCAATTCGATAACTTAAGAGCCTTTGGACGAAAGTGGGCTGGGTCGGATCTCTTGATGGGGTCGTAGTTGAATTTGTCGAGGTATCGGCGTTCTGCTGTGCGCCCGGGTTGGTCAGCGTGGCCATATTTGTTTGACTTATTTTATTTGTTTTGGAATGCATTAAGGAGGGAAGTGGAACTGACGGTGGGCAACAAAGTCAACCGAGGGGTGGGCCCCCCTCAATGGAATCTCTCCGCACATTATCCAAACAGAATATAATTAGAGTCGATCGAGAAATCTTTTTTTTCTACTTTTATTATCTCCTTCCTTTTAGATTATATTATATTATTTTATCCCCTTCTGGTGCAAAAAAGTTAGTTTGGATTTTCTCCCACATCCTGTCTGATCCTGCTCCCATTCTTCCTACTTGTTCTTGACTTTGACTTTGCTCCAATTGCTTTTGTGTGGCCCTTGCTAGTTTTTGTAACCATATCCGATCCGATCCGATCCATTTTGATTCCGGATTTTCTAACTTTGCATTATGAAAGATATTCACATCCGTAGCTAGCTAAGATAAAGCCCGACTGCTTACATAGCTCGTGCGCACGGCATAAAGCACCGTGCGCGAGCGTTACAGTTAGTCGGTTGCTCAGTATGAACGCGCTTGCGAACACAAGCGTATAACTTTTTTATTTTCTCGTAAATCGGAAAAAAGAGAAAAAAATCGAAAATAGGGCGATCCATAAGAGCGACGAACACGATCGAAGCCCTTGACCAATCGGGTTAGAGAGGGATCCAACTAGCTCAATCGAATACGACCACGGGCAATTTCTAAACCGAGTCCAATCGCAACCCTTCAACAACGTGACACAATTATACGAGGGGCGGGAGAAGTCAAAGACATTCATGATTCGGGTCGTCGAAGAAGGAACACGACCGAAGTCCTCATCACTGCCCAAAAGATCAAAAATAGAAAATAAAAAAGAAATTTCGAAATGGGCAATAACAAAAGTTTAAACCACTGTAGATCAATAATTATAAAAAAGTGGGCCCCCCCCTTTTTTTTTTTAACAAAAAAGAATTGCGACCCCCAATGTCGAGGCCATGTGCTTACCCGGGGGTCAAAAAAGCATAAATTAGAATTTTACCCATTGGGATGGAATCTAAATAAACATTTAATAACAACGCCTTAAATTTGAACGGTTGATATCGAGTTAATTGAATTTCCAGCTCGATGACAGAATGAATCGAACAATAGGGCTGTGGTGGCCACGGTTCCGGTTCATGAACCGGCGATTTGGGCCGATTCGTATTTTTTTTTTTCACGATTCGCCGGTTCGGAATCGGCCGTTCCGGGCCGGTTCAAGATTTGGGCGAACCGAAACCGGGCCCGTATGCCACGGGCCGGCTCCGGTTCGGAACCGCCGGCCGGTCAACGGGCCGGCTCCGGTTTGGAACCGCCGCCCGGTCAACGGGCCGGTTCCGGGTCCAAACCGGCCCGTGGCCACCGCTACGATAGGGGCAACAATGTGAAATTAGATTAGAAAACGTTTAAATGTCTTGGTAATCAGAAGGAGTGAGAGAGAGAAATATTATAAATTATCGTACATATCGCTAGAAATACCACTAAGTATAAGAGGCGGCGACACCGGCCGGCCTCCTCGTGGTCCGCCATAGATCACATGCGGGATGGATCTTATGTAAGTTCAAAATTTCGGCGGAAATGGCACACGCGGCGTTCCGAGTAATTTCGATATCCGAAAGAGAAACTATACAAAAAAAATTGGAAAAATCGTGAATTTTATGCGCCCAAAATAAAATATTACACTGAAGATGCAGTCAAAAAAGGACCCCCTCCAAAAAAAAAAGGAAAAGAGAAGAAGGAAGAAGATGAATTACAAGATCAAGCCATGAGCAATGGCTTGGTTCTTCTTCAAACAGGTGGTCTCGTACACCGGCAACTCCTCGCCATACCTCCCGACCCCGATCAAGTGATCCAGCTCGAAGAGATCTGAACTCGCGTCGCTCTCCATGTCGTCGTCGTCTTCGTCTCCATCGCTGTAATCGCTCACCGCCACCCTGTTGTTGCTCGAACACCCCCTCGCGTCCATCTTCTTCTTGAAATAACGCTCCCTCTCCGCTTCGACCCTGGCCTCTCTCTCCCTCTGGGAGACGGCGCTCGCGCCGCCGCCATTCTTGGCCTTCCGGTCGTTCTCGTAGATGCATTTGTGGCCGCAGGGCTGAGAATCCTCGCCGACGATGACGCTCACGGGGTAAAACCGGACCGACCTCTTCAACTTGCTTCTCGCGCTCGGGGTTTTGCTCATGCAGGACCTCGAGAAGGAAGACGCGGAGGAACATGCCGACTTGGACTTGCGCTCGAAGCTCACGTCCTCGACCGCGCCGACGTGGCACATCTTCGCCTTCTTGACGTTGCCGGAGTTGAAGATGGAGTTGAGGAAGCTCGTGATCCGGCCTCCTGGCGAGATGGGCTGCTTCACCTTCTTCAGCTCGCCGTAGATCTTGAGGGCCCTGAGCTTGGTCTTCGAGAACCCGCCAGCATTGTCACCGCCGTTCTTACGGTCCTCGAGGGTCCTCTGTTTTGCTCTGTGAATGGACTCCGCTTCGGAGGACGAGAACGTCGAGAACGTCGCCGCGGAGCTCGAGTCGGAGGAGTTGCGGGAGCTCTGTTTCTCCATCCACTCCTCGACCATGATGGCCCTCCGGAGGTTCGAGAGCTCTCTGTGGGAATAAGAGGAGGAAGAAGACGAGGAGGAGAGGGAGGCTCCATGCTTGGTCTTGTGGGTGCTCTGTTTCTTGATCAGGGCTGGCTCCGGGAACAGAGGAGAGGCTTGGTCCTGGCCGTTGGGCTCGTCGATGGAGCGGTAGATGGAGTCGAGGAGGGAGGAGGAGAAAGACGGGGTCTTTCTTCTCTGCGGGGCAGTGGGGTGGGCGGCGGCGGCGGCTTCTCGGAGCGGTCTCTCTCGCTTGTTCATGGCGTCACATGCGGTGAGGATCGCAGAGGGAGGTGACAGGAGCCGGAGGAGGAGGAGAGGTTTAAATAACGAGAGAGAGAGAGAGAGAGAGAGAGAGGAATCGAACGAGGAGGAGGAGGAGGAGAGGAGGAAAAACAGAGGAGGGGGGGACAGCGGGGGTGTTAGTTTAAGGCGAGGAGAGGATTGTCTGCTGAGAGAAGGTCAAAAGCTGCAAGAGACAACACTGAAGTGAAGTGAAGTGAAATGGCAAGTGGATCACGTGGAACAGAGTGAGGGCAAAAGGAGGCGGAGGCCGAGGAGGCCGAGGAGGAAGAAGAAGAGACAGACAGAGCGGAGAATTTGGAAAAAAGAAAAGAAAAAGAATCCCGTCTTTAATCTCTCTCTCTCTCTAGAAATTTCCGTACAAATAATTCCTGAATTTTGATCAAATACACAATTTAATCTCTGAATTTTGTAAATTATTCGATGTGATCGAAAAATTTAGTTTAACGTGCAACATGATCCTCAAATTTTTAATCTGTTCGATATAGTCCCTAAATTTTTGGTAGATGTTCAATTTAGTTCCTGAACGGTATGAAAATGATTAACGTTGTCATTCCATTAATTCAAGTTCAGGGACAATATACAGTTCGAGAACTAAATCGAACATAGTTTAGAGAACTCAAAAGATCAATCGTATAGAGTTTTCACTATTGTTTCTATGTTGTCCATAAACTTGAATTAATGAAAGGGCAATGTTAACTATTTTCATACAGTTCAGGGAACCCAATTGAATATGTACAAAAAGTTTAGGGGTTATATCGAACAAATTAAAAGTTTTAGGGATCACATTACATATTAGATTAAAGTTTCGAAATCATTTGTGTTGTTTTTTTTTCATTCTTTTATTTTGATTGAATGGTGGGGAAAGGGGCTGAGGTTGCACGAGGCAAAAGGGAAAGAAGCAGATCTCACCCTTTTGGATTCGGGCAGTTTCTTTAAAGAAAGGGGGTGGGAGGACTATAAGCTTTGTGCACTGTTGGAGAATTTGCGACCCCGTGGGGCCGCTCTCGGATTAATTAATCCGGACCATCGAAAGTAATTCCTCTCGATCCCCAGCATTGTGACATGGATGACTAATTTTTATATCGAGGAGAGTCCGGTTTAAAGAAATTTCGTCCGGGGACCACCCACGGCGAGGCGTCGCGAAGAGAGAACAGCGGCGTCCGTAAGTTCGAGGAAGTGGACGAGGACACGTACCTGTCGCTCGATTCGGTAAGGGCGACTTGCGTTCATAATAAGAGAGATTAAGCGAAGTCTTGACTGATTTTAATCGAAGAGCGTGACTTTGATCATCTTTTCGAAATCCAGAATTCAATTGAACTCGCCATTCACATTGCTTCTAAGTTCTAACGTTCAAGGAAAGTCGCATAAACTAAGTTTGAGGTTGAGTTTAGGGATGCTTTTAGTCCTTTGGAGGCATAAAAACCAGAATGCTAGACTATCTTGTCTGAGTACCTTGAAAGTTCAATACTCAACCAAAAAAATTATACACCGTATGTCAATTTAATCCTAAATATTTTGATGATTTGTCAATATAGTCCATCCGACCAATTTCGACCGGAAATTACCGACGTGGATGCCGGACATCTAACACGGCACGACCAGTGCTGGTGTGGACAATTTGCAACTTTTCCATATTTTTTTTTCTTTTTATTTTTCCTTTTGCTTTTTGCCAATGGTCACTGCCAGCCAAAGGCCACAGGCGACGGCCAGTGAGGGCCGCCTCACCCAGCCCTGGGCAAGGCCTTCCCGACCTCTTCGGTAGCAGGCAAGGCGGCCCTCGACAGCGGCCGGCGATAGCCTGCAAGCCCTCACCCAGCCAGCCACCGTGTAAAAAAATAAGAATAAAAAATATTCAAAAAATTATAAAATTGTCAACTTCAGCGCTAGCCGTGCCACGTAAAGTGACCGACGTCTATGTTAGGGATTTTCAGCCAAAATTGGCCAGATAAACTACATTGAAAAATTATCAAAAAGGTTTAGGACTGAATTGATCAAATTGAAAGGTCTATAACTGAATTGGCACAAGTGCAATATGCTTAAGACTTTCTCGATAATTTTCCCATCCCAAAACAGATGAACCGAGTGTGAGTCTAGCCATTATGCTGGAATGCATATCACCATACCAAGTGAATCTAGGACACTCGTTAAGAATGATCGGTAAGAAATATTCGTGATTTTCAAAGTAGTAAGTTCACATTTGTTAAAAGTTGAGAAATACCCCCCCTTTTCTTGCCAATGAAATCACTCTCCATGACTAAAGATGTCTCAAGAGTGTTGCCTCTCAGTGTCCCCCCAACCAATGTTCGAGTACCAAAAATAATGCATTTAATTGCCTTCCGGAAGCACGTACAACCCCACTGACTCTCGAACTGTGATCGGCTCGATCTACCAGAACGAGACCACGCGATACATAGATTGGGAGATTTTCGTTCAGGCTCGGGTCCACGGATGAGGCGGCCCGATCTTGACGGTGAGATTCTTGCGCGGGACTTCACCCAACGGCCGTAATGAACCGGGTCTCCGTGTGGGCCGGAACAAAACTCTCCACTCGAGAGCATAGAATAAAGCGTTGTGTTGGCACGTGTGCACGAGAGGTTGGCAGTTCGAGACCGTCATAATTGGCACAGTACCGATGAATTATTATTCACGGGGCCTCTCAATTATTTTTCTTTCTTCGTCGCAGGCAGCGAGCGAACATTAGAGAAACGGTTCGAGGTTTCCCCTCTTGAAGTCTCTGACAAATTTTCCAGGGAAGAACGAACAGTGGATTAGGGTTTTTTTTTTTCTCGGTTTGGCTAAGTTTAGAAGGCAAGCAAAACATTCGGCCAGCACGTTGATCGCAGAGACCCAACACCTTTGCAAACAGGATCAGAACTTGTCCCCGTTTACCAAAATAGCAGGCTTTTGATTAAATTATTAACTTTTTCCTCCGAGACAATCCCTCCTAATAAAGAACAGATAAAGAATTATGCGTGCGAGAAGCTTGGTTAGATCATGTCTCGAAGAGCTAGATCTCGTGTCCGCATTTTTGCGAAAATGCAAGTCATATATACCTGTGGTTCTCTCTATTACCCGATTCGGTGAAGAGGCTAAGTGCTTCTCGACCGGGCTTGTGACCTGCTATGGTCGCGTATTCCTTCAAGCCCGTGATCCTCGATCGGCTCGCGACTCGAGCTTGCACTCAATCTCGGCAAGGTCGGGTTCGAGTAATCGGGCAGTCGACCTCAGATAGTCCCGATGTAAGCTTTCGTGCCGTTGCACTTGAAGAGCCTCCTTAGTTACTTGTGGCGCCAAACATTGGAGATTAAGCAAAAGGCTTTGGGTATGTACATTTGTTCGACCGGTTTTCATCGTCGACACCGAGGATCGAGATGGAAATGATTTTTCTTGTTCCTAGTGGAGCGACGAGAACAGCTTGCTACAATTACTAAGCTGCGAATCAATTCGTAGCCCGGTTCCACGCTATCAGTTTAGGTTAACAGTCACTTGTCAGTCATGGTAGGCCATGGCACCGCGGTCCTGTTTTGTATATGTAGACCGGAATTCGTGTTCAAAACCATGTTAATTCATTCCGTTTATCCCGCGATGACTAAGGACATGATCACTTCAACAATTTGGAGAGGCGGAGAAGGATTTGGCAACTGAAAGGTGGTTGAACCTGAACTGGCCATCCAGCAACAGCTAAGGCGAGGTGAGGCGAGCGTCGTGCAAGGTCTCCCATGCATCTCGACCTTGTATAATGCCCAGAGAAGAGTGCATTAGGGGGGATCCGTATATTTCCAGATAGTTAGACGAGGAATGTTCAAGCAGTTAGAAACAAATTTTGGGAGGAATGATTACTTGAAAACTCTAGGCCTGGATACAAATGTTCATGTTATAGGGCTCGTGCTGATGCGGCGGCAGCATCGGATGTGGCAGGTTCAGAGGATGGGAAAGGAGCGGGAAATTTCAGAAGAGATGGAAATGTAAAGAACCTTTAGGAGGTAGCAAGACGAGAACCGATTGATGACCGATAATTGCCTTGATCCTAAGGCGGAACGCTTAATCACATCGGAGTGTTTCATTACATTGGCTTGTGAGAATATGCGTTTCACAGAGTTCTATCAGCTCTTGAAGGTCTGAAGAAGACAGGACGATCACCCCGGAGGAATCTCACTAAGGATCAAACCGGTCGGTTATTTGAGCACCTACCGCGGCAGTGTACTCGGCAGAGCAATATAAATGCTGAAATGAATGCTCAGACTGCCTCTTATATGTCCTTTCCTATGTCACTAATATCCAGAACTAACTCATTCTAGAACTCCCGCAGCACGTACAAGCTGGTGTCTTTTGCAAATTTATGCTTTCCTCCTATGATCTTTTTGACAGGATTAATGCGGAGATAGAAGAAGAAAACTTTCGTGTAAGTGAAAAAGTGAAAGGAGCTGGAGAACTTGTGCTACTTTGTGTAATACATTAATGTGCCGACTTGAAACTTTGTATGCTGATGATAACCCCACAATAAACGAAAGACCTACCCAAGACTGAAGGATAATATAAACAAAATTTTTGTTCATGACCCGCATCCCGTGCTAATATCTCTGGAGCATCACAAGGAGTGAGCTCCAAAAGAAGTGGTAGCTCACAAAAGATTTTGGTAGCTCCATATGCCTAGAGGTGCCTGTATGACACCCTTTAAGATATACATTTGAATAGGTTTCAGATGTAACATGGTAGAACAAGTGAAAAGAAAAAACCGGCAAAAAGGAACAAGTGGTAACCTCTGGAACTGTGACCATTGCCTTTGTGCTTTCAGTTACAAGTACTGTTCGTGGATCCTCGCTCTATTTTCTTCCCACCATACTCGAGCATGCATCTCCCCAAATCTTTCTCGACTGCAGCACAAACCACATTGTGAGAAAATGGACGTTAATTTTATTGTCACTTTGACAGCAGCAAGCTCTAGTCCAATTGGGGTCGGTGCAGTGGCACCAATCTAGAGATTCGATGGGCATGGCCATGGATTGACCCCGGCCCAGGGGGGTATCTGGTGAGGGGGTGAGTGACCACCTCACCCTCAAGAGCCGACACTCTAGGCAAAAACAGAAAGCAGCAAGTTGACTACATTGCAATCTATATCTATTGGTCGGTGTCAATCAATGCCCATCAAGCAGGAATATATTGTGGGGAGCACGAGGCTCGTACGATGCACAATCTGGAAGGGTAGCCAAATGGGCACTGCCCATCCCTGCATTGTTTGTCAAACAACCATTTTGATAGCTCGAACACATGGCATTCTGGTCACAATGCAGCTGCTTATCCTCATCATGCAGTAAGAGTTACTCCAGGGAAAAGTTCCAGTTAGCTTTGCATCGGTAATTATCCGGTGCTAGTGAACAAACAGTTATCTCTCATTGCTAGTACACACAATCCGTACTTTGGACCAAATTATTCCAAGGAGAGAAGAGTACATCAAAAACATGCATCTTTCAATAATAGCATCTAAACATAAATAGCTCATCTTCTTCAGTGTTACCATGTTTAGTCTGAGGATGCTGAATTGACAAGTTCATTATTTACAAATGAATGCAATGATATGATGCTTTCTAACAGTAACAGATATCCTCTCTCGACATCGGTAACAGTGCTCCAAGATGTGTTACTCGAATAGCAACAATTATGCTACATTGATTTATTTTTCTTTTAGTAGGAATGGGAGAAAAAATGACATTGAATAAATCAATCAAGCTATAAAATGAACTCCTCATTCCTAGAGAACCCTTTTCAGTTGCGTGTATCAAAGGTAAAGCGCAATTGCGAATGCTGTCAGTCAAGTAGATAATTAGAGAGTTCAAAAGAAGCTCACCTGAATCTGACTCGTCTGAGCTCTCTTTTGCCACTTGGCAATGCTCTAATCGTTATATAAACTCCTGGTTCATCTTGTTCGACCCATTCAGTTTCAAGATCACTAGCATTGCTGAAGGACAGCTCTCCTGAGCGATCTGCATCCCTTGAAGAACTACTTCTCATTGAGGCATCAATTGATGAAGTTTCTGTCTTGGCTCCACTGATGCTGGAGAGTTTTGGGGTAGATGTGACACCAGTAGAGTCACGATAAGGGCGTGGCAGTCCAGGGTGATGATCAAGTGAATCTGAGGAGGAATAACCCATTGCCACTCCTGGTGGACGATACAAGTTTCGCGGTAGACGTTCCTTTGTAAGTGGTGGAGTTACAGGGCTGTCTTGCACAGATTCTATTTTTGAGCTCTGTCATTAAGTAGATGAATAAGCATGGATTGTTCATTGAACAGTAAATGGCCACAAGCATATGAGGTGTAAAAAGCTGTACAGATCAAGCGTAGTCGAGAAAGAAAGATAAAATCGCATACAAATGAAGTCTCGTGTGCAAATTGAGGGTTTAAAAGTTGACTACCAATGCAGTGTTGTGTTGCAAAACCAATCTTTTGAGAAAAATAAACATTAGATGGCCAAGAGGTCTGTCGACAGTGCTGACAAAAAAAAATTGTCAGATATCATTTCCGGCTGCGATATTCTCAGAAAAGTCCAAAAGCAAATTTAGTATTTGGCCACGCTAGAATTCGAAAACTCTATATGCAAGTGGAGTTTAGCTCTATCAAATATAATCGGCAAGAAAACATCATCACCGCCTCACTTGTTAACACAAACGCAGCACGTTTGATAATGTGAAATGGCCCATCACTCCCTACAGCCCACGGAGTAAACAAAGCAGCATGGTCCCTGATATCATTTAAGGGAGGATAAAGTTCATGATTTACCTCGTCTTCAGACCTTGGGGGGGTTGGAAGTGGAAAGGCTTGGCGGTTAAGCCTCTGGACATTGTATAGTTCCATGACCCTGTCATAATTCTCTGTCCACCATCTTTGAGCTTGATATTTGTTGAACATGTCTCGGCTAACCAAGTAAAGTAAGAATACAGTCAATAATTCAGTCTAAACGTGAGAGCTGACATTCATGTCAACAACAAAAAGGAAAACTAGATATAAGAGACATAAAATGCCAGTTTCCTTTTAAAAATAGAGCAAACGTGTCCCGGATGGAATGAATCTTATGCAGAGAACAATTAGAATTCCAGCCTCCAACTAATTATTGCTTGAACCGCAAAAGCTGAAGGCTCTGCTCAAGAGGGAAAACATGCCCTCATGAGCCACTCAGTTTGCTCTGCTAATTTTCTGACAGTTACAATAGTAGTATGTTCTACAGCTCAAAAGGTTGCATCTTTTAACTCCTCCCCAGTTGTTATCTTCCCTTTTACAAAGTTTTTAACTATCTATCATGTACAATTGCTTCCTTCACAAATAAAGAGTTCTTTCGAGGTATATTATGTCTTGCTGGTGGGTTTTACAAGTCAACGATACGATATTCATGTTTGATACACCGTACCAATCGCCATAGTTACACAATTTTCGTGGTAGTTATTAAATATCAACCCTAGTCCATCTCCCCGATTTGCTGTAGACTTAAGTTAGCCTTCAACCATTCAAAAGAGAGTCCAAGAGACTGCAGATAATGCATAACATGCTCTAGAGAAAGCATCCTTCCCGTGAAAGAAAAAAAAAAAAAAAAAAAACCCCAATGAAGCCTTAGTATCTTAAAAGGATCTGAGAAATTCAACCGTATGACTTACTGTGTCGTACACATACTCGAGGATGTAGGATTAGTCAACACCAAGAAACTAGACCGCTACAGGAGGCTAGATGGATCCATGCAAGGCCTCGGAGGCTCAGACAAAAAAGTTGGGCACGCCGGTTGCATGGAGCTTCAACGCGAATCATTAAAGTCAAAGCAGCTCATTAAGTAACTTCTCTTTGGTTAAAAAACTTTAGGCCGGCCCTGTTGGTTCCACTATCCAAACTGCTTTTTGACAAAGAAGCAGCAGCAGGCAATGAGAATCCAAGTACCTTTGGGGCAAAGGCATCAAGACACGCGGGCCCCAATCTTTTACTGGGAGATTAATTTAACACTATTATAATCACTAATCAAAAGGGCGCAACGAGTCGAAGTGCCACCAGGACCAAGAGAAGATGGTCCCCAGCGAACCGGAGTAAACGACAGGTCCAAAGACCGAAAGCGGGGGGCCGGATAAGGATTTAGACGCATCTGACGTTTGCCTCTGTGTGTCGCCAACATCGGCATACTGGAGGTTCCACTCCGGTTTGTCCTCTTCGTAGTTTTGGGAGCGGCATGCGAAATGGGTTGATTTCCTTATTCCACTACGAACGCGATGGCCAGAAAACGAAAAGTGGGTCGGGACGAGACAAGGCCACGGAGAATCAGGCGTGGCGTGGAGTGAATTTCCCCCTTTTTGAAAAGGAAAGGAGAGAGAGGGGAGGAGGAGAGGAGCCTTCTCCGACACGAAGACAGGTGCTCAGCGAAAAACATAAAAGAGCATCCGGGAAAAACACAATCGAGACCTGTGTCCCCACCGCCACTACCAAGCCACCATCATAGATCTCTCTCTCTCTCCCTCTCTCCTTTTTGGACTTTCTTTCTCGACCACTTTTTTTGGGTCGAGGCGTGAAAATTACTGTTTGGGTGTAGGGCCCTTGTCTGAATTGTCCGCCTGATAAAGAGGGTTCTTTTAGGCGGCCCTTTCCTTCATTCTACTGCCCCCATTCCTTTTCCGGAATCAACAAGAGAATCTCGATGACAGATGTCGAGATTCGACTGGCCAGTTAATTCGAAATCAGGGTGTTGATGTGAAATAACGAGTTTTCTCGTAATTTTTGGATTGGAGCAAAGATCCCGTATGCTCCCATGAACAGAAGTTACGGAACTTCAGCCAAGGGCTAGAAAACAAGATGGTTTTCTTTTCTTTTCCTGCCCTTCTCTCTGCACTTTCACGCTTTTAGAATTTTCGATTTATTCCGTATAGTGGGGACACATGCAATAGATTTCTTGTCTTGCTAGATTATCGGGCAAAAATGTAAATCTCCCATGTAATTAGGCCCCAATCTTAAAACTATTTTTAAGGATTGGTCAGTTCTCTGATAATTCACTATTAGTCGGTTTTAATTCTTCCATCAATCGTTAATTTGGGTCATTTCTCCTTAAGTCGATCGCCTCATCTTTAAAAGAAATTTCACATCTTTATAGTGGAACTCCATATCCGAGAGGAATTCGCCCCGATATGTTGTGATTTATAAGATTTGGTATCACAAAATTCTATTTTCTTGGTACTGGATCACGACGACGACGACGTGAACTGACAGCTGGGGGCCAAGGTGTCGGAAGCACCTTGGACACGCCCAATATTTTTTTTCTCATGGGCTTGCCTAACAAATGGGGAAGTTAGAAGGCGGAGCCAGAGAGCAAGCAGAGAAGCAAGAACAGCTTCCGACATTGCAAATTTATTATTCTTCACGACCCACTTTAATGGAGAAAATCAACCACCAAATGTAAATAGATTAATCTTTCCTGTCCCATTGTCATAAAGACAATACAGTCAGAAAACTCATCGCTTTTTTTATTGTTTAATTTTTTTTTCAATTTTTGCCGTCAAAGTTGTCTCGTCATATGTATCACGGATATGTCAAGATAATTAGTTTTTTTTTGTTTTCTATTGCTATGATTGGTCAAGATATTAATTAAATACTTCTTGGAAATAATTAAGATAATTAGGGGGCGCACCTGAACCGTATCCGCTTGAGATCGTTCCCGCCGCGGGGAAGTGACACGAACGTGATCAGGACACCGGGCTCGACCTGAGCCACCCACTCCTTGGGCTCGCTCTCCTCCACGAACACCACCGGATCGCGGCGCCCGCTCGCGGACTTCGGCGTCGCCTCGCCGCTCGATATCCCCTTCAGCCTCGCCTCCAGCTCCGCCTTCCCCCACGGCTTGGGCGTGTTTGAGCTCGAGCTCCCCTGCCGCCTGTACGACCACCGGAACCGGTCCGAGTCCGCGTCCGACTGGCTCGAGTTCCCGAGCCGGCTCTGACCCCCAGCCGACGAACCCGTCGTGCAGGGACTGCAGTGCCTATACGCTCCGGAGGCCTTGAGCGCCATGTCCTTAAGCTGCCGGGAGGACAAAAAAAAAGAGAAATCAGAAACAGAGCATGATCGAACAACATTAATGGCGTGATGAACTACTGCGACTCAAACTTGGACGAAATGAACGATAAGAAAAGGATCGTTCGACCAGAAACTTCACCTGAGAAGTGAGAGACTTAATGGATTGGTTCTTAGGGCCGGTGGCGGAGGTGGAATCGGCGGCGTTCTCAGGCTGACTCAGCGAGTCGTCGCCGGGCTGCTTCGAGCGAGCTATGCACGTCAGCATCTTCCCCTTCCTTCAGCTCAAGCCGCGAGATACCTCTGCAACAAACGAAACAACCGAAAAAAGCGGTCAAACTCGTACCACATTGCGCTAACAAATCGCTAGAAATCACTGTGCACATCTGTGTCAGACTAGGAGCACCTCGAAACAGTAGGCTCGCTGATGAAGCGGAGCAGTCCCGTAGCTGCGGGATCGTAATTGCGAGGGAGCGATTCTAGGCGATTGAATTGAATTCAGAAAACCTAATTCAGCATCAGATAAGCAGATAGAGCAATCAATCCTCGAGAAGATCCAGAGAGAGAGAGAGAGAGAGGTAGTACGGTGAGAATCTGAGGATGCCGAATTCTTGCGGATGTGTTGGTCGGCTTCAGCTTTAATGCACGGAGAACGAGGACGCTTTCTTAAATGCGACCTCCAATCACGCGACCGGAGATTCTCTCGCTCTCTCTCTCTCTCAGCGAACCATCGCCGTCATCATCGCGGAGGAGGGAGGAGGAAGGAGGAAGGAGGAGGAGGAGTCGAAAGACGTTGCGAACGGAAACGAAGAGCTAGAGCTTCGTTCTCGAGCGATTCACAGTCATGGCGTCTTCGTCCTCGTCCTCGTCCTCATCATCTCCTTTTCTTCTTCGTCGTCGTTCGTCGTCGACTACAGGGAGGGCGGTGATGAGTGGTGATGAAGAGAGAGAGGAGGAGTGGGAAACACACTCGGTCTGTTTGATGGCTAAATCGGTCATCATTGTGTGCGGTGCTGATTGCTTTTGTGTCCGTTTTACTTTTTCTTTTGAAACAAATAAGAATAAATTAATTAAAGAAATTAGGTGCTGATCCCGAGCTATTAAAATTCGATGAATTCCCTAATTATTAAATGCTTTTAAATAGGCCAATCAATTAATTTAATGAGGCTTCGTGTTATTTAATAAATTAACCGAGCCCCACTAAAAATTAAAAATTAAAATCATCGGTCAATTTATTTCAGTGGACTTTTTCTCCGAGGGCAGCACGGTCAAAGCCGTTCTTCGCGGTTCTCGGCTTTGATGGAGATGGAGGGGAAGAAGCGATGAGCATGAGCATGCTTTTTTATATTCTTTTCTTCTTTCTTTTTCGGTTCCTTTTTCATGATTAATAAAAGGATCGTGGGTTTGAGTACTACGTCGTTTTGGGCTTTTAGTTTAACAGAATGAGGCCCAAAAGGATGGGAAGGCTTTTTTTTTTTGGGGGGGGGGGGGGGGGGGGGGACTACAAAAAGGCCCATGGCCCAAGATTTTGTTGAGGTTGAGACGTGGAAATTACACTCTTCTTTGAGTCGATTGCAAATTTTTTTTGGTAAATGGGTACTAGACCAGGTGATGCGCGCGCCACGGGCCGTGTCGGATCTACGTGAATAGAAACTAGACCGGTGCCGGGTGGGGATCTTGGAATTTAACGCTAGGGAATCGCGACAACGGGCGCTGTTTCTACTTGTTTTGGTGGCCGATGTTCGCTTATCAAGTACCGAGTCGAAGGGCGGCATATAAGCAGGGGCGGAGGAGTGGTTGGTATTACTGGGCTCGTGACCCAGTGATGGCGGGTTCGAATAACCTTATTCGTACCGCTAGTAACAACCGCTGGCACAAGGACTTTCCATTCTCGGCCCAGCCGAGCTATGATCGAATCAATTCCCGGTGAGACATCTATAGAAGGCTTTTTAGATTGTTGTCTCCGACGTGGCGCCACGTGGCGTGCAGGTGGCAGCCACGTGGCAGTCTCCACTTGGAGGAATAGAACTACCTCTACCAATCACCAAGGTAGTGCCCATAATTGCTGATAAAGAGGTATTTTCTAATTATGGGTGTGCAAACTGGACCGGACCGGACCAGGACCGGACCAGGACCGGACCAACCCGGCCGGGTTGGTCCGGTCCTTGAGGGGAGCGGTCCGGTCCCCGGTCCCAATAAATGGGACCAGTGGCTGGGCGGTCCGGTCCCCGGTCCCATGATGGGTGGGACCGGACCGGACCGCCCGGACCGGACCGACTAGAAAAAAATAATAATAATAAGTAGCCAACACCATCTTGTTGGGATATCCAACTTTTATGAGCACTTATTGATCAAAAGAGAAAAGTAACTTCCTTACTTCTAAAATAAACTGCAAAATTTGAAGTTTTTCACACAATAAATCAGAACTAAGCGGCATCCAAGTTATGTGGATGAAGCTTTGGTAGCTGAGGGGTTTGGCAATAAGTGTTCGATCGGACGTTTATGTTATTTCAAGGTATATTACAGCAATACGATCTCTTTAGCCTAATCCGAACCCGTCTAATGGATAAAAAAAGAGTCGAAAAAAATACTATAGATCCCACTCTCACACAAGAGGAATTTACATCAGTTGGACGGTCTAAACTGCACGATTACTAGTAGGCTCGAGTCAAGTTCGAGGTAAAAAAAAATTAATTTTTTTTTGTATTAGCGGTCCCATTGGGACCGGAGCGGACCGTTGGTCCTGGGCCAGTCCGGTCCCGGTCCGGTCCGCGGTCCCGAAAATTTGGGGACCGGGACTACCGGTCCGGTCCCCGGTTCCATACCGGGCCCGGACCGGCCCGGACCATGCACACCCCTATTTCTAATTACTAAAGGACAGATGGGGCTAATAGCTGATAGTTCGCTTTCTGTTCAACACAATCCTATTCAAATAAAGGTAGTTTTCATTAGGGTGATATGTCAGTCGCCTGCTCCGGATGTATATTCATAAATTGATCTTGTACGTATAGCCACGGGCATCCATCCGATGCGCGTTCTTTTCGATCTTTAACCCTGTGTAGGCTTGCTTCACAAGCTTCGATGCGGTATTTTCCCGACGACGGATAAAAAACACGTGATTGTGTGAAGAAACATGGGTTCTGAATTTAATTTCGAATATGTTTAGACTAGTTACAACGATGGGTCGATAATGTTATTATCATTTCCAAAACTTAACAAAACCAGCGGCAAGGAATTCCAAAGAAAAAGCCGTTTCTCATTTGCTTTTCAAGTTACAAAATCTTGCCAATAGGCATTGCGGCCATCCTGGTAAAGGGACACTAGTATTACAAGTACGGGTTTCGACTCCCGAGCTCTGTAAAGAGGCAGAGCAAAACTCAGAGAGAGAGAGAGGGGAGAGTTATAGATAAGATATATAAAAAAAAAAATTACAAAATCTTGAAATCGTCAAGTAAAGGGAGCGGTTGATTGTGGGGATCTAACCGACATTCTTTGTCTCCTACCGACGACAAGATGGATTCTTAACCTTTTGACCTAAGTCAATAACAAAGTTATAGCAGAACCGAAAGCAGCAGCAGATATTACAAAGTAGAAGGAATAGATCTCCTGACAACGTCGACATCAGAACTAAAGAAGAGGTGGTCGAATGGGACTAGTGATGCCGTGCTGGTATGGTTCCTAAACGATGTGGAATCTTAAGGTTTTCGATCTTGTTCCCCGGGTTGCTTCAGGGATTGTAAATTTGGATTCTGGGATGATGTTTGAGCTTTGCTGGTGCTTTGACCGACCATAGAAAGCAAAGAAGATCTTCAAGCGGGATAATTACCAAAACAAAACAAAAAAAGTTTCTAAACTTCCTGCAGGGATGTCAACTCAGATCTAAACTTTTCAATTTGACAGTTTTATTCCTAAGTCTTTTAACGATTTGCCAGCGTAGTCTTTTCGGCCAATTTTGTCCGAAAACCGCTGACGTGGACGTCGGCCGTCGTAAATGACGCAGCCGACACTGACATGAATATATATATATATATATATATATATTGCAATTTCTTTAATTTTTCTGATTTTTTTTAATAGAATTTTGCCTGGGGGGAAACGTGGCACGGGGGCATAATTCGAGATTTTTTATGGAACAAAGATTAGTTTAGGATAAATGTGTCCCCGACTATACCAGTTTTGAAGTTTTTTGTGGCAGAAAAGTAATTTGAGGGTAAATGTGACACAAATGTATTGATTTGAGTTTTTTGGTGATATTCGTCCTTAGACTTTCAACGTCCTTTAAAATATTTTAGACCACGCGAGTATAGATTTTAGGGTATAGGGGTTACAAGCACGAGCTTTATCAGGTGCAAATAGGAAAAATTGTCCAAAAAGTCCTAAACATATTGCAGTTTTGCCAATTCAGTCCGAAGCCTTTTAATTTTGCTAATTACCTCCATTTGGCCATTTTTGGCTAGAAATAACTAACATGGACAATGGGCGTTCTACATGGCACGATCGGCGCTGACGTGGATAATTTTTAATAATATTTTAATATATTTTTTGAATTTTTTTCTTTTTTTTTTTTCTTTTCTTGAGTTTTCATTTACAAGTTTTTCTTCTTTTTTTGTTTTTCTTTTCTTCTTCCCTCCACCGGCCTCAAGCGAGGGCCGCCCTTGCCCGCTTTGGCGAAGGGCGACCCTCGCTCGCCTAGGCCTCTCCCTAGCCGAAGCTCGGGCATCCCTTGCCCGAGGCCAATGGAGGGAAGAAAAAAAAAAGAAAAAAGGAAAAGAAGAAGAAAAAAAGTAAAGGAAAAAAGAAAAAAGAAAAAAGAAAAAACAATAATTCAAAAAAATATTAGAATATTATTAAATTTTGTCCATATCAGCCGATCGTGCCACGTAGGATGTCCACATCAGCAATTGCTAGCCAAAACTGATCGGATTGACTCAATTGGCATAATGTGAAAGGTTTAGGACTTAATTGGCCAAATTAAAAGGTTTATGACTGAATTGGCAAAACCCCAATAAATTTAAGACTTTTTTGACAATTTTTTCGATGGAAATAACACTTTGTTTTTACACAAAAATAGGCCCAAATATGGAAATGGTCGCACATGTTCATTGGTTTTGGCTCTCGAACCAACAAGTAAAGACTGACAATGACTTGATTGCACTAAGTTACGACAGAGAGACAGAGACGTCTCTGATCCTATTCATATGTTCAGGTTTTGGCATGAACACGAGGTGTTCTCAGGCAAGCGCCCTTCCATTTGTCCAAGTTTTCATCAGCTCTCGATCTTGAAGATGAACCAAGGCCCCCACCCCCAGCGAGAGAGAGAGAGAGAGAACACAATAGATGATTATGCATGGCCCAAAACCAAGAAATTTCAGCTCGTGGAACCACTTTTTGCGAAAGTCATTAATTGAGGAAAGGAAAACGATAGGTTGTGATTTCGATTTGAGAAATGAAACTGATGTGATCGCTTCATTTTAGGGGAGAGTATGATTCGATTTTGCAAGTTTGAAAGTTCAATGTCCATGTGAGGACATTAGGGATTGTCTGGTGTGTGCTGCCGACCGAACAATGACTTGGACAGTCTATCGAGAGAAACAACCAAATACGTGTTTTAGTTATGACTATTGGACTTTCCACCGATTGCGAAGAATTGCCCCCAGTGTCGTACCTAACGAAGAAAAGAATACGGGTAATTATGCAAATGGTTCCTAAACTTTGGTCTAATGTGCAATTTTGTCCATGAACTTTTAATTTGTTTATAATCCATGAACTTTAACCCAATGTGCAGCGTCATCCCTGAACTTTCAATTTGTTCAATGCGGTTCCTAAACTTGTAGGAAATATTCAGTCTAGCCCTAGATTTGGATTCAATCTAGTCCATAGATTATTTAGTGCCCTAACTAAAGTGAACATTTACGAAGATCGCATTGAACAAATTGAAAATCCAAGGACGACATTATACATTGAGCTAAAGTTTAGGGACCACATCGAACAAATTAAAAATTCGGGGACGAAATTGTATATCCAACCAAAGTTTGAGGACTATTTGTGTCATTTTCTGAAAAAGAACGTTACATCGGTTGAAGATTTGGACATTCTTTACATTCTTCGAGAGGACATTGTTTATTTGTATTGCTAACGTCTACATACTTACTCCGTCTTTGTCCTTTTGTCGTTAGCTTTGTTTTCTCTAAACTTTATGTCTAGTTAATCAACTGTTAAAAAATAAAAAGTCGTCTTTAGTCTGCGACAAAGTCCCCCGTCGCCTGAGTATGCACATGTGGAGTTTTTTTTTTTTTTTTTTTTCAGGGAACATGTGGAGTTGTGTGTAACTCGAATCCACGGTTCCAAGAGTCGAGTACTCTATTGGAACCAACGGGCTGGGCTCTATATACTTTTTCAGAGATAATTGTCTAAAAAGTCCTAAACATATTGTACGGCAGCCAATTCAGTCCTAAACCTTTCAATTGTAACAATATAGTTCTAAACCTTTCAACGATTTGTCAATTCAGTCATAAACCTTTAAATTGTGCCAATTTAATCCTAAACATTTTACCGATTTGCTGATTTAGTCCTAAAACTTTTGATAATATAGTAATGTAGTCCTTTTTGTCAATATAGGTTTAGGACTAAATTGGTAAAACTTCAGAAGGTTTATGACCAAATTGACACAATTGAAAGGTTTATGACTAAATTGGCACAATTGAAAGGTTTATGACTGAATTGGCCACCGTACTATAGGCTTACGACTTTTTGGACAATTTTCCCTGCTTCTCCCCATTTGTCCCTTAATCATAAGTTTTATTGCATTAATGCTCTAGATTTTATGTATAGTTGATCAATTATATAAAATGAAAAGTGCATTATTTGTTTATTATATTTGAGAAAATTTACATTTTTTTTTAATCTAACATCAACCCATGTTCACTGAGACATTATGTCAACTTTTTAGCTTGAGAAGGAGGACGGGCAGCTTGAAGATAGGTGCAATGCGATACCAACTTCGAGGTCTAAATTGTTTGGTACTTATGCCGATTTCAAATCTTTCCAAAAAGTTGATTATGAGAAACGGAAATCTCCTGAAAAGCGATTATATGAAATAAAGGGAAATTCCAAATAAAAGTTTGAAGTGGAACTTGTTTCAAATAAAGACATGAAGTGCTCAAATTATTTCAAAAAGGGCCTTATCAAAGGGCATTTTTGTCCTTTACTTTTTTGATTTGTTTTTATTTTCTATTTTTTTTCATTATTATTTTTCTTTTTTCTTTTTTCTTTTTTCTTTTTCCTCCCCTCCCCAGGCCATTGCTGGCCTTAGGCGAGGGCAACGCTGGCCCGACCCCTGGCCTCGCCGGCGTCGGATCGGGCTTCCCCAATGTTGTCATGTCAATTAACGGAGTGTGAGCTGACAAGCTAAGCTGATAAACAAGCAAGTAATCCCCAGTATTAATGAGATTCGAAAAGCCCACCATTTTATTTCGTTGATTCTCTTCTCTGAGGTCATTACACACAATCTCCCAGATTTTTTGAAAATTCAATTCTTGGGTTTCTTGAAATCTTTCCATGGAGTTCAGGTACCGAGCCGGTGCTTCCACTTCCGGGCCTCAGCCCGCGGTCCCTCATTCCTCCGGCGTCGGTTTCTTCTCCTACCAAGCATGGCTAGGTATGTATTTTTTTCATTTTTATTTTTTGCCTTTTCTCGTTCGCGTTGAGTTTGTTCGCGTTTCTGAATTTGAGTTGGCCTAAGTTTCGATTTTTTGTTTGCATTATTTTACTGTGTTTGGTTTTCTCATGTGAGATTGCTTCGTTGGTTTCTGCTTTGCTGATTTTCTTAGAAGGGCGGCGGGAATGGCCTGAGGAGTAAAGGGAAGAGGTAAAAGAAAAAAAGGAAAAAGGAAAAAAAAATAGAAAAATAGAAAAAGCAAAAAATTCAAAAATTTAAAGGATGAAAATGCCATTCGGCCAGGCCCTTCTTTAAAGCAATGTAAGCACTTCAGACCCTTATTTGAGAAAATAAAGGCACTTTAGACCCTTATTTGGAATTTTCCTTGAAATAAAATTGTGATGATGGTCTTGGTGGAAGTATACAATAATTATTATTAGAGACGGGGACGATGGTACGAATTTGTTAGAAACTATATATATCGTGTAGGTATTATTTAACAAGTTGGTTAATACGAAAAATTGATATCGAATCAAACAAGTCTCCATCTGCATTTACATCATAAAACTTACACGTGAGGTTTTGTGAGATCACTACAAACTATTCTAAAAACTTAAAGCTATCAAATGAATGCGTGATTTGATATTTGAATATTATATCGGAACATTTAATCACGACTCTGTATTTTTAGGATGGAAAAGTTCAAGCATAAGACCTTGTTGGGGTTGTCCCACATCAGTTGTGGAAGGGGCTGGTAGTCAGTTTATCAGTGTGAGGAAAAGTCTAATCCTTTGAGCTAGCTTTTGGGATGAGAGAGGCCCAAGACCACCCAACATTGGTATCAGAGTCCAGATTACCAACAAGTCTGGACTTAACAGTCACACGGGAGAGATATGGGTTGTTGCGTCTTCGACCCAAAGCCCGATGTGTGAAGGGGATATTGTTGGGTGTTGGGGTTATCCCACGTCGGTTGTGGAAAGGGGCTGGTGGTCGATTTACAAGTGTGAGGGAAAGTCTCATCCTTTAAGCTAGCTTTTGGGGTGACAGAGGCACAAGACCACCGAACACAAAGCTTAAGCTAATGAGTTATGGGCCAACATGGTATATTAACTGCTCTACACCACTTCGATTTTTCGATGTGTGATTTCTTAACACAATTCACTCGCACATGTTTCCTAACAGACCTGAATGCACCACATCAATACATGTTTCCTAACAGACCTGAATGCACCACATCAATACGAAGGGGCGCGCCCTTAAGATCATCGGTCTGGACACCGTCGGAGCGCTTAAAATTAATGGATATGTTCAATAGAAGTCCTAAAACTTGTCACGAAAGTGCAATTAAGTCCTACAACTTGCAAAAAGTGCAATCGAATCCTTTCATTAACTCCATTCAATTTGGCTAACGAAAAATGCTGACGTAACTTTGTTAATATCTTCTCTCTCCTACGTGGCTAAAATGACGTCGTTTTGGTCAGAATCTGATTTTTAATTTAATTTTCCTTTTAAAATAATAAAATAAATAAATAAATAAAAAGCAGAACCAGCAAGAGGGCTACAAAGCCCTCGCCGCCGCCGCCCCACCACTCCCGGGCTCTGGCCAGGAGCCAACGACCCTCGCCAACTGATGGCGAGGGCCTGCTGGCCCTCCCCCAAATAGGGTGAGGGTCGCCGACCCTCGCCACAACCTGCAGAGCCCTCTTCTTGTCAATACCCACACCCCAAGAAGACGTCCAGAGCTACAACATGTCGTCATTCATCCCGCCCAACTTCCAGCTGCAACTTCGTCCTAGCCGACCACCTGTTTGTGGTTTTTCCTGTGTGACATCGACGGCCTACGGAGGCATCTTCTTGGGCACTATGACGTGGAGGACACCGCCGACGAGCTTGGCACGGGTTTCACTGAGCTTGTACTCCTTCAATAGCTTAAATTCTTTGCGGAATTGGCTCCATCTCTGGTCGTTGAGAGGGCGTTCTCGGTGACAGTCAGGGCCCTGATGCCGCTGGCCCTCGCCATCGGTCAGCCCCTGGCAGGGGCCCGACGACCCCCACCAATCACTTCCCCACCATCTCCGACCCTTCCCGGCGGTGGTGGGGTGGCGACTTCTGCGTGTTATGTTTTAGTTTACTTTTTAAAATTAATTTAAATAAAAATTAGATTTCAATCAAAACGACGTAATATTAGCCATGTCATCGCCACGCATTAGTATTTTTCGTTAGCCAAATTGGATGGAGTTAACGAAATGGTTCGATTGCACCAATTAGATAAATTTTAGGACTCAGTTACACTTTTTGTAAGTTTTTAAGATTCAATTGCATTTTCGTAATAAATTTTAAGACTTCTAATCGACGTATTTCTAAAATTAAAATAGAAAGAGGGCGAGAAAAAGTAATTCTTTGCATCACACGCTTCCACCAAATTCCAGACCCTCCCGATCCACAACGGCTCCTTTTCCTTTCTTTTTTCACGACATCTTCCTCTAAATTTGAAGAACTTTCGTGCGCTCCAATCTCCACTTTTAGAAAAATGTTCTTCTTTTCGTGAAAGTCACCAGTCGGAAATGGGGAAATATTCTTTCTATGGGATCCAGTGACGACGGCGACCAATGATCTCCCGAAAGCTGATTTTCCCACGAAAATTGCAGATTTTCTCAGCGGCCAAACGACATCGCTAGGAAAGAGAGCTTATTATAAAGCATGCCAATCTTGCACTCGCACGAAAATTTACTTCTCCCACGGCTTTCTCGGCCCGAGCGTCTTCCTCTGTCTCGTTTGATAAGACTTCCGGCAGCTCGCGCCATCTCCATTAGCGGAACCGTCGAGCAAATCTCTCGAGCATTGAATCGCCGAGATTGATTGCTTGACCACGCTCGAATCGCCGAGGGCGATCGTCCGTGAGCTGAAGCTCCTCCGCGAGCTTCTTCTCTTCGGCCCGTTCTTGCGCGCGAGCTCTCTCTTTCTCTCGCTCGCGCGCGCGCGCGCTTCGGAGGGCGATGTCGTTCCTTCGCCGCAGGAGGGCCTCCGAGTCTACGAAGGCCTCCGATTCGGCGGACGACGGCGGCGGCCATGAGAAGGAGAGGGAAGCGAAATCGAGGAGGAAGCGAGGTCAGGGAGCGAGCGAGCGGCCGAGGAGGTGGTCGTGCGTCGACAGCTGTTGCTGGCTCGTGGGATGCGTATGCTCGATTTGGTGGCTACTGCTGTTCCTGTTCAATGCGATGCCTGCGTCGTTCCCTCAGTACGTGACGGAGGCGATCACTGGCCCGTTGCCGGACCCGCCCGGGGTCAAGCTGAGGAAGGAGGGCTTGACGGCGAGGCATCCCGTGGTGTTCGTGCCCGGGATTGTGACGGGCGGGCTCGAGCTGTGGGAAGGGCATCAGTGTGCCGAGGGATTGTTCAGGAAGAGGCTCTGGGGTGGCACGTTCGGTGAATTGTACAAAAGGTAAGGTCAGTTTTCGCCATTTTTTCAGCTGGCGTTTGATTCGATTGTGTTCGAGTGTTCGAGTCTTCGAGCATGTTTTGGGAATGGTTAATGCGGTGACCTATGAAGGAAGATTAGGTGTCCATGGTATGGTCGATTCATGTTTTATAGTGGGGGTGAGTGTCCGAACTGGTTTCGATCACTGAGGTTGATAACTGTGTTTGCCAACGAAACTTGGTTGTGCCGTCATATACTGGCGCAATTGCTTTTACAGTTTATTGTGGAATATACTTTTTCAATTTTGGGATGACTGTGACGTAAGGGATAGTGATTCTGAAGCTCAAATTGGAGGGGTTGGAGCCTTGGAGGAAGCCAGAGCTTTTTGAATGTTTTTTTTTCCTCTTTCAGCGAGTTTTTCACCCTTTGCTTGCTATTTTCCCTCCCCCTTCCCGACTTCTTAAGTCAAATCGGCGAAGCTGAAGCAATAGTAGCTTTCTTGGCCATGTACCTTTAGAATGTCAGCAGAGTGGTCCAATGTATACACTTTTTTGTCATGGCGATGGCTTTATTGCTGGCTATTGCTGTATGTCTCTCAACTTATCTGCAGGCCACCACAAGAATATGCAATATCCAATAGTTCTCCCAAAATGAGCCCAAAGTTTTTGCTTCTATGTTTCTCTTTGCTTCACGGAGCTCCTTCTTTCTTTGTTTTGGTTTCCAGATCCCCTGGCTGTGTCGAAATTCGGCATTATCAATTTTAGTGTGATAGTAATTGACATCTGATCTACTTATGAGAGGAAAGGAAAGGGATAGAAGAAGCAGGTCCAGGAAATCCTTGAAACTTGGCATCCTACTCGACTTGATTTTGCGTTGGTTTTGTATTTGAAACACATTGTTGGGCGGCCATATATTGTGGAGCAAATGAAAGCTGAAACCATTATTTTTCTCCGGAATTATTTGCAGGTGTTGCTAAATATTCAGTTATTGCCTTGTTCTTGCTCAGCGGGAAAATTGCTTTTGAGAAATGATTTGACAGTTTTTGATAACGGATTTTGCATTTTTAATATCTAAAATCGATAATGTACAATTACTGGGCCCATTCTCCTGTGATTTCCCTTCTTTGTTTGAAACTTAAGATTATCTAGTTTTCTTTCGCAAACCTGCATGAAATCTTATCCTTCAATATCCAAAATCTCGTAGAACACTACAACAGGTCAATTTCCAAATGTCTTTGCTTTCTTCAGTGGCAATGTTGACCAGCATTGGCGATGCTTCAAGGTGTTACATGCACATGCTTTTCTGTACAGAATATTGGCGCATTATTTTACGCTACACTTTTATGTATCCAATGTTTAGCTCGTCTGGTGATGTTAAGTTGATGTTCTACTAGAGCTGTATTGGTGTTTTTCTTTATTTCCTGCAGGCCTTTATGCTGGGTTGAGCATATGTCACTAGACAATGAAAATGGACTAGATCCTCCTGGCATAAGGGTTAGGCCTGTATCTGGACTTGTAGCGGCTGATTATTTTGCTCCTGGATATTTTGTTTGGGCGGTCTTGATTGCCAATTTGGCTCGAATTGGTTATGAGGAAAAAAACATGTATATGGCAGCATATGATTGGAGATTATCATTTCAAAACACTGAGGTATATTCCTGTTGCTTGATCCTTTTATGTGATTCTTATTTTACTGGTTTCAGTCGCTTATATTGAATCTCTGAAATCAAATTCGTCAGGTCAGAGACCAAACTTTGAGCCGGATGAAAAGTAACATTGAACTCATGGTGGCTACTAGCGGTGGGAACAAAGTAGTTGTTATTCCACATTCTATGGGTGTCTTGTACTTTCTGCATTTTATGAAGTGGGTTGAGGCACCAGCTCCTATGGGTGGTGGAGGAGGATCAGATTGGTGTGCAAAGCATGTCAAGGCAGTCATGAATATTGGAGGACCATTTTTAGGAGTCCCAAAAGCAGTTTCAGGACTTTTTTCAGTTGAGGCAAGAGATATAGCAGTTGCCAGGTTCTTCTATGAACCCAGTGTTATATTTCTATCATCTTTCTTTGAAGTAATATCTTTGCTGAAAGTAGCTTTTTTGCCAAATATAGAGGACGGTCTCTTTATTGTCCTGTTTTGATGTGAAAAAGACAGTTGAGTCGGCTATTCTGAGTTCGTGTCTGATTTGTTAGTGTGAATTTTGAATAAGACACCTTTTTGAGGTTCTGCTAATCAAAGAGATGGTACCGTCTAAAGCTTTGAGATTTCTCTCACTTCCTCTCATTTTTCCAGCAAAATGCATCAGCATGTGACAGCAGTAGCAAAATGTCAAATTGTTTTCCCTCACTAAATGCATGAGGATAGCAGCACTGTCAATTGGTTAACTGGACAATTGATGCATTGTATAAAAGGGAAATAGTATTTCACCTCTTGAACTGTGGGGTTAATTGCACTTCACGCCCTACTTCAAAATGATTACTTAACCCTGTCAACGCTCTCCATTGGGTGTCTACGGCCATGAGTTGAGGGTGTTAGGTGCTAATGTAGGTGTGTAGTGCAACGCCCTCGTAAATCAGGAGGGTACAATGCAATTCCCCCCTGATATTAATGTCTCCATTTCTTAGGTATCGTGCAAGAGGCTACTTAACTTTAAACATCTGTCTTCCTTATCACTCGCCCTATGTACATCAGAATTATAGCTTCTGGAGTTTTTGCTTCAAAAGTGTTTTCATTCAACCTCCTAGGTTTAATAAGTCTTGTGGATACTTGCAAATGCTTAGGAATATACTGGGAAAGACTAAAATACCGTATTGTTCGTTGCCTGCTCTGGATCAATTTTCTAGAAATTTAAAGTGGAGGAATATCTTCATTTCGCTAGACAAACTATGTATGGTGGTTATATCAATTATCTCTGTTCTTAAGAATTGATATAGACGTTACTTTTTCAAATGATGCAAACCATTGCTCTGGATGAAAGTGATTTTGCTAATATGTCAATCCAAATTAGATCGAGTATTTCATGTTGATATTTGAAGTGTTTTCAATCCTGCACTATACGATGCTTTATCGCTGGGTATTCATGTAGTAGTTTTAAGTTTATTATGCCTGAACTTCTAAATTAAATCAATTTTTGGAACTTTATTATGTGTGGTCCCTTTGTGGGCTTCTTATCAACTCATGTTGTACAGGGCATTTGCACCAGGTGTTTTGGAAAAAGATGTATTTAAATTTCAAACTCTGCAACATATGATGCGAATGACTCGTACTTGGGATTCAACGATGTCAATGATACCGAAAGGTGGGGACACTATTTGGGGTGGTGTTGATTGGTCACCTGAAGGAGTATTTAACTGCAGCACAAAGAGGTCAAAGAACGTTGACATTACTCCTTCAGAACTCAGTGCAGTCAGGAATCTGGAAAATAGAGCGGGTGTAAATTACGGGAGGCTAATATCATTCGGTAAAGATGTAGCTAAAATACATTCTTCCAAGATTGAGAGAACAGATTTTAGGGTATTGTCCCTTGCATTTTTTTCAGTCACTCTGTTTATTGTGAAGTTCCTCACTTCCTCCCACCCCATCCCACCATGCTGTCTCCCCTCACAATTGAGATGTGATATAAAATTGACTGAAGTTTGTCATCTGAAAATCCTGTATTAGAAATTTTAGGAACTTCTTTCAATGTCAATATGGTGCACTACTTTTTCATAGCTGCCTTTTGAACTGTTAGATTGGGTTCCATGTATGTTAACCAATTTTGCATGTGCAGGGTGCTGTTAAAGGCACATATCTATCAAATACAAGTAACTGTGATGTGTGGACAGAGTATCACGACATGGGAGTGGGAGGTGTGAAAGCTGTTGCAGATTACAAAGTCTATACAGCTAGCTCAATTTTGGATTTGCTTAATTTTGTGGCCCCCAAGCTGATGAAACGTGGTAGTGCTCATTTTTCATATGGAATTGCTGATAATTTAGATGACCCAAAGTATCAACATTACCGATATTGGTCGAATCCCTTGGAAACAAAGTGAGATGATCCCTCCCTCCTTCCCAGTGTGCGAGTGTTTGTGTTTGTGTGTGTAAGAGCGAGTGTGTGTGTGTGAATCAATGGATCGGGCAACAAATTTACTTTAATGGGGCATTTACTTACATGTATGGAGTGGGTCACTGTTAGGTGAAACTTTTACTTTTTACTTTTGCCTTATTTCTTTTCTTATGACTCTTATCGGACTGTCATTTAACACACCGCGATTGAAATTTTTTAACTCATATTCATTGACAAGAGCCATGTATGAACTTATCTTGTAAATATTTTTAAAACTTTAAATACTACTTTTCCTTTTTCAAGTTTGTAAGTTCTTATAAAGAGCATGACCAAATAGGCCAATGAAAACACTAATCTCAAGGACTCCAATAAACTGCCCATGCATTAACATCTAAGTTGACACTACGTCAACTGTGTTTTTGAAGTTTTGAGCCGATTATATTACTATGCTTAATCTTTCTTTTTTTTTTGGTCAAATACTATGCTCAATCTGTTAAAAGAGGACGGACTTGTTCAATAAAAAATTCCCAGAAATTTCCCTTTTAAACTGAAAATTTGAGAGTTATTTAGCAAGCTGTTCTTTTGAGCAATTGTTCTAGCAAAATATTTGGGATGCCAGTACTTCGATTTTCTTCATCATAACTGTTTCTGGATATATTTTTTTAGCAAATTCTTGGAGAATTAGAGAGATTGCTGGTGCTGAGTTCTGATGGATGGCTGTCTGTTTGTTTTATATATTGCTGGCAAAATCACCATTAGGAATCAGTAATTCATGGCATGTGCTAGCTGATGAAGTAGTAAAAGTCTCATTGCTCATGCTGCTTTCATTCCCTCTACTTTTCCAGATTACCTGATGCTCCAGACATGGAGATATATTCCCTGTACGGAGTTGGAATTCCCACAGAAAGAGCATATGTCTACAAGTTGACTCCTACTTCAGAGTGCTACATTCCTTTTCAGATAGATACCTCAGCGGATGGTGAAAGTGAGGACTCATGTCTGAAAGATGGTGTATATTCTGCTGATGGAGATGAAACAGTTCCTGTCTTGAGTGCTGGTTACATGTGTGCAAAAGGTTGGCGAGGCAAAACTCGTTTCAATCCATCTGGCATTAACACATACATAAGAGAATATGATCATGCACCACCAGCCAATCTCCTAGAGGGTCGAGGTACCCAAAGTGGAGCTCATGTCGATATCATGGGGAACTTTGCACTGATCGAGGATATAATTAGAGTGGCTGCAGGGGCCACTGGACAGGATTTGGGTGGAGATCGAGTTCACTCAGATATCTTCAGATGGTCTGAGAAGATCCAGCTGGAGCTCTAGATTCACACGGTGAGTTAAACTTCCTCAGAAGTATGATGATGCTTCATTTACTCTCAGGGATACAATTTGTTTTTGATTGGTTTTTGGATTTCCTGCTTCCTCTGGTAAATCGTCCTTTCATTTCTGAATTGCTAGACTATCTTTTGGCATTCAAAGTTCTGAACATGCAAGGAGAATTCATTGTAGTTCGTTAGTTCCTCCTAAAAGGAGCATCGCGTTCTCCTTGTTTGCATATTTAGTTCGTTCTGCAAGAGCAAAGTTATTGTATGTAGGAGAAAAAACGCGGCACGCTCGATCAGTTGGGATATTCTACATCATCCATTACTATTAGGGAGCGTGGAAGGTTCGGAAAGGAAAAGGAAAATTTTAAACTCTACAAGGAGATCTAAACGTTCCTTGTTTGAGTTTCGTTGCGTTCACTTGGTTTTTCTGACACTAACGGTTCTCCACAATTGTTCCTGCAGACAAACCCTCGGGCATAGCTTCTGTACTTCAGGAGGCACTAGGCAGACGGTTTGCACCAAGAAGTGACCGAGACATGGTCATGTCATGCCGGATTATCTGCTTGCCTAGGCCTGCGAAACTGAACCGAGGAATGTGCTGGTGAAGAGAAGAATGTGGTATTGAACTGTAATTACTTGTCGTTTGGGCTCATATTGGCAATGCCACAAATTATGTGCAATGACTTCATCCAAGCCATTCCAGGTCGCAGTTCCGCGAAATTTTGCATATTCAATTAATTTATTATTGTTTTTCAACCAAAACTGTTAGGCATTAATGTAAATCTCTCTCTCTCATGCTTTTGTCTATAGAATAGGTTGTGAGGGGAATAGTACCAAAAAATGTCCTAAATATATTGCATTGATACCCATTCAGTCTTAAACCTTTCGATTGGACTAATTTATTCCTTAACCTTTTGTATTTGTGCCAATTCATTTTATCTAGCCAATTTTGACAGGAAATCGCTGACTTGAACGCCGGTTGTCCTACGTGTCTTGACCGGAGTTGATGTGGTCACATTTTTAATATTTTTTAAATTTTAAATTTCTTATTTTATTTTGTTCATTTTTGTCGGCGAGGTCGTGGGTGACCCTCACAGCTGGCTGGGTGAGGGCTTGGTAGCTAGGCCAGCTAAGCCGACGATCCTCACCGGCCAAAATGAAAAAAAGAAAATAAATAGAAAAAGGAAAAAAAATTATAAGATTTGTCCACGTCCGGATCGGTCTTGCCACGTAAGATGACTAGTGTCTATGTCAGCGATTTTCTGTCAAAAGTTAGCCAGATAAATAAAATTGGCACAAATGCAAAAGGTTTAAGACTAAATTAGTCCAATTAAAAAGATTTAGAACAAAATTGGTATCAATGCAATAAAGTTTAGGATTTTTTTTTTTTACTTTTTCCTAGGTTGTGAAGAGAAACTGGGCCTTTCAGAAGGAGGCTCAAACTAGTTCTTTTCTTCTCTCTCTCAGCAGATGTGACTGGAGTCTTCAGCTCTCTTACGGTTCATGTATCGTATCACATAAAATACCTTATAAGTACGCGCTTGAACATGAATAATTAAGTTTGATCAAGCACGCGAGTCAAGTATCGAGCCCTCGTTTTTGCGTCGAATCGTACATTCTTTACCCTGCCCTAAGAGTCGCAATCATGGCATATATAAACGGAAAGTCCTTTTGATCCAACACCGCCCTTTTAAGCCTTCATTCAAAAAGCGCCACCCTGTTCACCTTCGTTTGTATCGGTGTCCGTTTCGTGACAGTCTTCAATAAGTAAAAATCACACCACCACAACAACATCAACAACAACAACAACAACAAAAGAACACCAAAAAAAAAAAAAGTGAAAATTATCTCCACATAGAACAGCTTTAGCAGGCCAAAAAAGAAAAGCAATCTGACCAAAAAAAAAAATGCAAAAAAAAAAATCGAAATTAATATTTCCAAGCTTCTGATTCGAAGTGGTAAACACTACGTTGACAAAACGACAAACTACCTCTTTGTCCTTGGCGTCCACCCTGATTTACCCGAAATAGCCTCCTCCCGCGACGTGATTTTCATAATTCGATAATCACGATTTCTGCACGACCACGAAATTTTGGCCATTTTAAAAATGGATCAGTTAATTCGTACATAAAATTTGATGAATGCTAGGAAGACTTCTTGTCCATTTCTTTCCGTAAACAAAGCGTGTCGGAAATATGAAAAATAATACTTTAGCTTATCGATTCTTATGAACACAATTGTATACTAGCGAATAATATTCGTATGATATAAATCGTGAATTTCCAATGTAAAAGATCACTTGAGTCACACGTTAGAAGTATAAAAAAGCCATACAAAAATGCAAACCAAACATTCGTGTACTTTTTCTCATTATCGTAATCTTATTATTTTTACTATAGGATAAGGTGTTATTTGGTAATCTATGAAGTTTTTGACATTTCCTCTTGAATGCGAAAGTTCATTGCAATCAAGATGACATTTCAAGTGTTAGATGTTTGCGAAGTCATTTTACTGATTTTATTTTTTCTTGCAAAAGCTGAGCTCAATTACTCTGATTTTTCACTTCTTTGTGATAATTATCTGCGAGATGAAAATCACAAGAGCAAAATCACAGTCCCTTACGTGGAGCAAACTAACAAAGGCCGGAACTATCAAATAATTTTCCCTCTACAAGCCCCTCATCCATCGCGGCCGCCACCGCCACCGCCGCCACCACCACCACCACTAGATCCATCACTTGCCCCACTCCCCACTTAGCTGAAGTAGGTCCGCCTCCGTTCGAGCGCTACGACCAGCGACCCAGCAAGCCCCGTCGCGCCCTTGGTTGCCTCAAGCCCCACATCTATCTTCCACCGCCTGCCTACCGCGAGAACTCCTTCGTCAGGGGTCAATGCTAGCCGTTGACCTCCAAGAATTTAGTTGAGGCCTTTTTCCAACCTGGCTTGACCTCGAGTCAACCCGGATCCGAGGTCTAGTCGAGCCCTGAATCACGGGTCTAGGGCTCCCTTGAGCTCATATCTGAGATGTTTGGCCAGAGCGCACCGGCCGAACTCGGGCTCGACAATGGCGATGACGAGAAGCGGAGACCGGTGGAGACAAGAGGCGAACATGGAGCTCTATAGCCAATCACTTGTTAGGACGTGAATCATAACCGGAGATTGGAGTGTACTGTTCATAGCATTACACAGCCATTATATGGGCTTCCCACTTTTGATAAGCGAAGACAAAAACAAAAGAATCATAGACGTATTGTGTCATTTTTCAATATTGTAAGCACGACCAACGATGAAAAATGTATACCTCATCCGTCCGTGCTTGCACATGAATCGATCAAGTGCGTAGGTCGAGCATTGAGCCCTAATTTTCGTGTCGAATCGGACAATCACGGACCTCAGCCAAGAGGCGCAATCATGCCAAACATAAGCTAAAGTCCTTTGATCTGACACCTCCTTTTAAGCTTCCGCTCACTAAGGCTCTGTTTGTTTCCCAAAAAATAAATGATTTGGAAAGTATTTTAAAAAAAATTGATCGCTTATAACACTTGCAAAAATGATCGGATGAAAGATATTTTGATTGTTTACGAAAATATTTAGATATAAGTTGTTGTCGATGATGAGAATATTTTTTATTGGCTAATTATTTCTAGCAATATAAGCGATCATTTTTAAGAAAATATTTTATAAAATATTTATTTTTTACGAAATAAATCGAGCGTAAGCCATTATCTCTTCACCCTCCTTTGTATCCGCTTCGTTTGGTTGACCGTCTTTAATAAGCAAAACACACAAAAAAGAGAAAAAAGAAAATAGGAAATTATCCTCATATAAACAAAAAAGCTTTAGCATGCCCAAAAAGAAAAGCGAAAAACAAAATAAAAGAGACAGACAAATGTATTTTGCAAATTTATTTTCCTAACTTCCTCTTGTTTCGAAGTGCAAAACACTAGACAACGTGGACAAACAAACTACCTCTTATGGATTTACCGAAATAGCCCCCTCGCGCGACGTGATTTCCATAATTCAATAATCACGATTTTGCACGACCACGAAGCTTGGCCATGTCTATGGGTGCTAAAACCGAATCAAATCGCAAATCGAATTGAACTGAGCTGAAAATTTCGTGCATTTTGATTCGGTTCGATTTTCAGTTCAGGTAAGTAAAAAATAACCATTCTTTTTTTTTCCAATTCTATTATTACGGTTCAATTAATTAAATCGCACTAAAAAACTCCAAAATAACCTCTCTCTTTTTTTCCTTTTTCCTTTTTCGTTCGTTTCTTCTTATTCTTTTCTTTTTTGGGGCCGAGGGCAGGCGGGGGTCGCCAGCCCCTCGCCAGGGGCCAGCGACCCCTGCCATCCCTGGGCGAGGGCGTCGGCGAGGGAATCGCAAGCCTTGCCCAGGGGATGCCGACTCTCAGCCCCCAAAAAGGAAAAAAGAAAAGGAAAGAAAGGGAAAAATAAAAATAAAAATAAAAATCGAAAATCGAACTGAATTTTTGGTTCAGTTTATATTCAGTTCAGGGCGAGATTCGATTAAGTTCAGGCTTGTATGCCAATGGTTCAGTTCGATTTGATTTTTTAAATATATATAAGATTTTTTTTTTGGTCTAAATATATATAAGATTCGATGAATGCTAGCAAGACTTCTTACCTTTCATTTAATTGATTTCGTGGGTTTCAAATGTTTTTCTATTCTGGTCCATCGCTTTCAGTGGACAAAGCATGTTAGGTTTAAGTTTTTTTTTTTTTCCTGGGTGCCACGTTGGTTTGGATTGGATATCCTTCTTTTTCCGGTAAATATATCTCCACCAAAATGGAAAATAATACTTAAATTTATAGAAATTTATGAACGAATTCGCGATACCGACAAAGACCATTCGTACGTTTTCAGTTGTGGGTTTTTAGTTTTAAAGGTCGTTCGTTAGACGTTAGAAGTATAAGAAGGCAAAAAGAAAAGAGAAAAAGAAAACGAGCCGAGTAATTTAAAGGAAAAATGACATAAATGCCCAAAAACTTTGATCCAACGCGCAATATGATCGTGAATTTTCGATTTGTTTAATGTGTTCCTTGAATTTTAGTTCAATGCGCGACTTGGTCTTTGAACTTTTAATTTATTCCATGTAGTTCGTGGATTTTTGGTACATGTTCAATGCGGTCCCCGAAGTATATGAAAACCGTTTACTGTTATCCTTTCATTAATTCAAACTCAGGGACAACATTAATCACTTTCATATAGTCCACTAGATTATAGAAATGTTTAAGAAATACATGTCGGGTATGGGTCATTGAATTTTTATTACATGAATATAGGTCAAAACGGGTTAAATGGGTCAATATGGGTCGGACCATATTCGAACCGACCCAAACCCAACCCGACCCATCCGTTTGACACCTCTATAGTCCAAGGACTACATTGAATATGTACGAAAAATTCAGGGACTACATTGAACTATCAAAAGTTCAAGGACGATATTTGCACAATGAGCTAAAGTTCAGGGGCCAAGTTGAGCAAATTAAAGTTTTTTGGTACCACATTGAATATGGGGCCAAACTTCACGGACCATTTATTTCATTTTCCCTAATTTAAAAAGCCAAACTAAACATTCCGATGATTATTTCTCATTATTAGTATGATCCTGATATTTTTGACTTTGATTTATGGGATGGTCGAGTATGGACCATTACTCAAAGTGGGGTCAATATCTAGAGATCTTACTTATATAATTATGATTTCTGACTTCTTATGTTTGCCGGTTCTCATTTTCAGCTCAACTTCGATTTAGTCATCATTAAGTAGATATTCCACCGGGAGCGGAAGCATCGTATCCGGGTACTCTCACCATGCTCCGATGGATGACACGTGTTTTGCTTATTATTTCGAAATTCTTTGCGAGTTAAAAACCACAATTTCATCTTTCTTTTCATGTGAAGTGCGCTAACAAATGTCGAAACTGTCTAATAGTTTCTTCCCCGAGCCTGTCACCCATCGCAACCACCGTCGGACCCGTCGCTTGTCCTGCGTGCCACTTCGCTAGCGCGATCGAGCGCCACGATGTTGTTGGTGACCCAGCACCTTCCCTCCGAACGAGGACGACACCCAATAAGCCTTGTCGCGTCCCGTGACCGCCTCGGCATCCACATTTCTCTCTCATTGCAGTCCTGCCACGAGAACTCCTTCACCAAGGGTCGATGCCGGCCGTTGACCTCCAGAAATCTAGTTGACGAAAGTTGTCAATCCTGCTTGACCTCGAATCGGCCTAGATCCTAAGTCAAGTCGAACCCACCCTAGATGTAAGAGGTGACAATGGTGGCTAGGCGCCACGGAGAAAACAACTTCACATTTGTTTTTTACTTAATGTAAATCTTGCGGCTCACTCCCTTTTAATTCGTTTCTTTAAATCCGAAACTTCCAAAACTTTCATTACACTCAAATGTTAATGAAAGGATTTATCGCACACCGAATCAGAATGATCACACAGATAAAAAAAATTGGACGACGCACGAGATTACCCAGATTCACCCCAGAATAGGGTTACGTTCTGCAAAGAGACTTCACTATATTTTCGATTTTACAGCCACTCAACTCGTTATTAGTGAAACAGATCTCATCTCCCCGTGGACGTAGGTAGGCGGAACATCTCCTCTGCTGAACCACGTAAATTCTTGTGTTGTGCGAATTTCCATTACTTTCTTGCATCGTTGATAGGATCGAATTTAGATATTCGACACCCACACTATACGGGCCAGCTTAAATAAAAGCCCAAACCCGTTGAGGTTTCGGGGGCGCTGCCCCTGAACCCCCGCCCGCTAACCGGGCAGCGGGGCACCTGTGTCGGAGGCGCTGCCTCCGAACCCCGCATTCCGCGCGCAGGGGTCGCATTTCGTCGGATAACACTTCAGTTCCCCTAAACTCACGTGGGCATACCCGATGTGAGAAATAAGGGTCTCCGAAGTATTCGCCAACTCCAACAGTTAACACGTAAGTTCACATATAATTTTTTTCACAAATATTTTAAAGAATAAAAAGGGCCTTTTTTTTTCTCTTTTTATGTATGTCCAAACAAACAAGCCATAAAAGACAAAAGAAGAAAGAATGATAATTACAAACAAAACACATCACAAGTAATTCTAACTATACATCATTGTACGGATTATAAATTAAAAAAATCAAGAAAAAGAAGTAGTCTACCTCCACAATTATATATCTTAATTGTTGCATTGTCCGAATTTTGTAAGAGCAAAGGACCCAAATGTAAATCCCAAATTAATGCCGAGTATTTCCCAGGTTGTCTCCGATCAAAAAACATAAAAATAAAAAATAAAAAACATAAATTGATTTTTTTTTTTTCAGGTGGCAATATTTAATTCAATTTTCTTTTCCATCGCCCCAATCCCAGCCCACGCTCGGGAGCTGCACGCGCTCTGAAACCATATCCGGATAATGCGAATAAATATATCATTCATTTTTTTACCAAGAGGAATGCCACTGTAAAAAAGGTTAACTCAGATGCTTTAAATAAGACCAGCTAATTTTATTCACCTTTTGTGTGTGTGTATAAATACCAAAAAAATTGTATTTAATCTCACCTTCAATTGATCCCGATCTTACCGTTATAAGAAATCTTACTATTACACAAAGAGAACCCACCACCAAGGTAATATGCATAATCATTGTTAACTCCCACGTTTTTTATATTCACTTTTCACCGTCAGTTACGTTCATGACAACCGATGAAACCTTTCGCCTTTTTCCTCTGGGCCTATCGTGCAGCAAGACATTCATTCTTCACCGGCTTGCTCACCTCTTCGTGATTGCACGAGATCCAAGACGAGATACTTATCCATATAGCATTTCTTTCTTGGTAGTAAATTACATCTTCTTTAACGTAGTGTTACATGCTTTCCCGTGCCATGCCGCTCCCCTTTCACCGACCCTCTGAATCTTGACTAAATAATCTTGTATAGAATATAAACAAGTCCGTCCTTTATCAATTAGACAAAAAAAAAAAAACTTTCCAAATATAATATCAATGTCCTTGCATGTGCATAGATATAATTTAGCAATCACGGCCACATGGCAAGATTTCCCCATTGCATGTTCGCGCAATGTTTTAATTAGCATATGCAATAAAGTTATACCAAATAAAAGTTACCGATTTATCGAAATGGCTTATACGAAGGAAGATTACTATCGCCACATCTCAAAAAGAAAAAAAAGCTAAACTAAGCTGAATGTGAAACTGACGGGAAGATGGATTGACCAGAGTAAAAAAAAAATTATCAGTAAAAAGAGAAAAGAATAAATTCTTTTTGTCATGAGTGATCTCTAAAATAACTTATGTATAATATTAATCGGCAACAAATTTTCTTTAAATATTTTTTTAGAATATCGGAATTATCAGAATTTTTTTTTTTCTGTTGAAAGTGATTGTAGGGATGGGCGTTGCTGAGCGAGTGGATTGAGAATGAAAAACTTGCTGGTCCAGACTAATTATTAGATTTTTAGTTTGTAATAAGTAGGAACCGGACATTCTCTTTGTACCGGAAAAGAAAAGGAGAATACAAAAGAACGTGGAGTCTACGTTCCAGCAGAGGCGCGTGGAGAAGGATTCACGACAGTGAAGGGCGGCTGGCGGAGGGAAGAGAGAGAGTGGCCGCAATGAAGGGTCATGGGTTAAGGCGCGTTTGGGAGCGTGGGCCATTTGGAAAGAGACGTCGGAGTTTAATTTACAGAAACAAGCAAAGGTGGGTGGAGAGAGAGAGAGAGAGAGAGAGATGAGTGGTGGTGGTGGGTGGTGACTTTATTGTATTCCCTCGTCTCTCCAAGTCTTCTTACTATGTGAATTTTATTTTTAATGGGTTCTCTCTCTCTCCCATCCGTTCTTTTTCCTTTTCCTCCATTTTAATTGGTGGGTTTTTTTTTTTTTTGGGTTACAGCAGGAGGAAGGAAACGAGGAGGTAGAGTAGAGAGGGGGGCTGGTTTACTGTAGAGAGAGAGAGACAAGAGAGAGAAAGAGACTTTGTAGAGTGGGAGGACGAGGTGGAGGTGGAGGAGGAGGAGGTTTCAAGGGAGGAGACATGTCCAGCTTGATCCCAACAGTTCTATTCTTTGCTTCTTCCCCCCTGACCAGATCCTACTCAGGTCTCTCTCTCCCTCTCCCTCTCTCTTATTCTTGCTTATCATGTCTCTTCCCACTCTCCAGCTTTTCTATTGCTTGTGCTGTTTCTTTCTTTTATTTTTCCTTATTCTCTGCTTTTTTCTTCTTGTTTTCTCCTCGTTGGAGATATTTTCTCTCCTGTGCTATTCTCTTCCTCTTCCATGGAGCTTGTTTTACTTGTTTGTTTATGTGGGTGGCATAGAATAGGATAGAATCTAGCTGGGTCGGTCTTATCCTGCCGATGCATGTTGAGTTTTCGAATTGTTGCTTCGCTTGTCACTGCTTCTTCCTTTTATTGAAGTAGGCATGAGCATGTCCCCATGAAAAATCTTTCCCCCGTTGCTTGTTTTGTGGCATGGGGTCGTGTGTTTTCTTGCTTTCACTCTTTTGGCTGTGAGTTTCTTTGCTCTTTCGTGTTTATACATCTGCTTCACCGCACTTCTATCATGCTTATTCTCTTGGTTTAAATGATGGTCCTTCTATGTTTGCGGAAATTTCCCCTTTTTTCTGGAACGCATAGGAAAGATTTCTGCTGAATTTGTCGAGGCCCCATATGACCCTTTTTGATTCTTGTTTGAACGAGTCATGGCCAAGATGGGGTAGTTGAGAAATTTTTATTAAAGGGTCCTTTTGGCCCTTGTGTTTTGGCTGATTCATTGGCCAGTTGGAGTTGAAACTTGAGACCCCCACCACACCCTCAGGCCATCTGTTCCTTTTTCTTTCTTGTTTCGATCTGTTGCATGTTGTCCACTTGTACAAACGCGATCCACCTGTCTCATGTATTGACTGGAGGACATAACGTTTGCCCTCTTCTGAGCTTTTCTGGAGTTAGGGTTCTTTTCTTTTTAATTTGTTTTCTTTTTTCGTTTCCCTTGTCACGTGAATCCGGTGAATTGCATTTCTGGACCAGTACATTGGAGCTGGTCCTTCCTGTGAATCCCATTTGTTGGGTCAATCATGGGTCTGGGTTTCACATTAGAAATGAATTTAGCCATATGACATTCCAGGTTGTGGTGCATTCTTGGAACACTCGTGCATGCTTAACATTTGACTGCTGATACAAGCGATCTCTGTGATGGTTGCAAATGCTGGCTTTGTGTACATGTCTCCTTTTTCTTATCTTTTCGTTTTTTGTGCAAGGGGTTTTTGACTGAGAGTTGGCTTATCTTCTTTTGCCTTTTCAAGACTCAATAGCCTTATGTTTTGTGCTTAGGGTACCTAAGTTACATCTCTATAAACTGCTGGGTGCAGTCAAATTTGCTGGCTAAATTAATTTGCTCTCAGTGTTCTAAAATTTGGTTTGCGAAGTCTGTGGCTTTTATGTGAACCTTTTGATGTTGTGGGGTAGAAAATATATGGTTTTACTATTAGCTATCGACCTTTCTCAAATTTGTTATATGAAAAGCTTGTGGTGGTTGGTAATTCGTAATGTGCTCTTTGGTATATATATAGAGGTTATTACGGTTTGAAATGATTATTTGTTAGCATTCATCGAATTTTTGGATTCGTGTCATAGAATGGGAATGGGACTGCAGCTGCCCTTCAACTGCAAGTATCTTACTGGGTTCTTCTACATTACTGATGGGGTGGTTGATGGCGAACAAATTTTGCATGCTTTGTAATATAGAAGATATCGGCGCTGCATTTCCTTATAAATTTAGTCATAAAGGTTATGGAGATTTCGGAGGTTTGTATGGCTAACACATTCCCATGGAAAGTAATCTATCACGGGTTGTGTACCAGTTTGGAAGAGGCCACTTATAGGAGACATTGGTGTTTTCTTGCTGTCAAAGACATCTGTCCATAACGGAGCTTATCTTACAATTTTTTCTTGTATTTGCCGACTTTTGATTGATGGTAGACATTAGGTACTGATAAAAGTTCACATTAGAAATTTAACTATTAAACAATTAAATGCCTTCATCTAGCAGTTTGAACACATGAGCCGACAAATGTCTCACAAGTTTTTACATGGTATTGGACAGGAGGTCTGGTGATCAACTCTCTCTAGGCCCTTATTTTCCTCCCCATCTATAGTTATCTCTAAGCTTCATTCTTAGGCAAAGTCAAGCTTACGTATGAGAGGAGTGTTAGACACACAAACCATGTCTTGATGTGATAGACAACTTAAATTTTTTAGATTTGCTGGCAGTGGTTTGGCAAAATTCTGTAGTGTACGTAGGAAATGAAGGTCAATCAATTATCTACGGGATATCTCTCTCTCTCTCTCTCTCTCTCTCACTCTCTCACACACACACACACACACCCACACACCCACAGAGAGACATGTGTATGTATAGCTTTCATTCGTATGAGATTGTCTCGAAGGAAAACTAAAAGTTAATTATATGGGCGGCTTCAACAAGATATAGGTGATATGACCAAAAACAAAAACGATACAGGTAAACATCCTCATCTAATTGTGAACTTTGCAATCTGCTTGGAAAGCACGACTTTGCAAATCAGCTGTGCATGAAGAACTTTAACATGTTAATTCAGTTTCCTAAAAAGTTTGTGATTGCATGTTCTTGTTCTTTTGGTGCATCTAGATGGGAATAAGCCTGGCTGCTTTAGACGAAAGAGTTTGATTTCTCCAGATGCTTCTAGTCCAGTCTTCTTATTTGTGTCTTCTGTGTGTCACAACATTCACAGACACGCACTGACACACATTAACTTCTTCATTTTGACAAGTTTTAGATGTGTTAATTCTTTCTTGAGGTGCAGATTTTATAAGTATCAGGCATTAAACTTTTTATCCGACTTTCTTTATTCTTTTCCAGATCCCCAAAAAATCAAGAAGTAATTTATTACAGCACGCATCTAAGCATAGAGCAGGATTTATCCACGGAATTGACTTTTGTCAATATCTCGTGGCCTCATTTAATTTGTTTAGTTTTAGCTTATGAGACATAATTCTTCGCGGCCTTTATAACGACCATGCCCCTCCTCCGGCTACAACTTACAATTTAATCCATCCTTGATTCTGGTGCTATTATTGTCATAAATAAATCCCTTTATTTGCTTATAGAAGCCCTTTTACTTTTAACTGCTGATGTAACCGTCTTTCATTTTGTTTGTTTGTTGCATTAAGTTCTTGTTAGGTTTTTGCCTTCCCTTACTTTTCATATGTTTGATTAAAATTCCTCTCATGATGCTGTGTTTCTTACCTCAAACTGCACCTCCTTTATTTGGAGACAGAGAAAAAAATGGACTTTATATGTTCAACTCATTGGAGTTCATTTTTCTTCTGTGAGCAGCTGATATCTGAATGAGTTGAGAGGAGTTCATTTCTTGTTCACTGTCTACTTGGATTTGGATCACTTTGTAAATTGCTGAAACTGGATGCCTATAAGAATCCAGAACTTGCCAAAGAAAAATTTCGGTCAAGGTTTAATCCTTTCAATGCCTCATGTCGGGGTAACTTACCCACCATGGTGGAACCCAAATGAACAGCAACTTCCTCCATCTTTACCCAAAAATAGTGGCTTGAAAGTGGAATCTCCACCCATGCTCCATCATCAAGCGAAGCCTTTAGGTCTTCAAATACAAGAACAGGAATCATCTTCAACTCAATCAGCTGGCAATTCTTGCCATGAAGTGAGCGTTGTGGGTGGGGCCAACTCTCAAGATCAAAGCATTTCATCTGAATCTGGTACTTTACTATTTTCACTTTTCTGCTATTCTTTTTCGTTTTTATGGAGGAGACTAGGGGAGGGTGTAGGATGGAGTAATATAGGTATATATGTGTATCTGTATGCTACAATTGATAGATTTGGTTTTGGTTCATTTTTCAAGGGCATTGTCTTGTTATGGTGCCACGTGACTATGTCTCTATGACTTTAGAACTGACCTGAGAATCTAGTTCTGATCATCATTAGTCGTAGCATTTCTTTCTTGACTTAAGTTCTATAATTCACTGCTCGAGTGTGCAACTCTCATTGGTTGAACTTTTCACTGGCTGATCTTTGATTAAGGTCGAGATGAAAGTTGTGGCAGGAGCTTTGAAGGTCAGACAAAGCCAATTTTCTTATTCAACAATCCGGAGATTGTCTTTAATACTTCACTACCTGATCAAAGCCAACCTCTGGTATGCTAAGATTTTGGTTTATCCACGTTGGTAGATTGTTCTTCTTATGCTTGTTTCACTGTCCAGATTCGTGTTCCATATCCCCCGGTTGATCCTTATTTCAGTGGGTTGCTGACTGCATACAGACCGCAGGCTATTGTAAGTGATACACATATTGAAAAAGTTCACATGTTCTTCTTTAATTTTTCTTTTTGTTAAACAGAATGCCCTTCATTTACTGAAAAGACGTGATTTCTTTACATTGTGAGTAAATTCCACCTATTGTCACTACTTGTAATCGAGTCATTGAACTTTAATTTTAATTATCCTACAAAGTGAAATTTACCTGGGATCTCTCGTAGGTTGCCAATTTTTTTAATGTTCTCTAGATGTTCCCTCCCCCACTTTCAACTATCTTTGGAAACTTTTAAGGCTTTTATTTGGAATCTCAGATCCAATCCCAGGCCGGATCTCAAACGTTGGGGATGGCACCTGGACGTGTTCCATTGCCACTTAACCTTGCAGACGACGGACCAATCTACGTCAATGCAAAACAATATCACGGAATTCTTCGGAGGAGGCAGTCACGTGCAAAGCTGGAGGCTCAAAACAAACTAGTCAAAGCTCGAAAGGTGTGTTCAGGTTCATTGATGAGTTGATCTTAGGCTGCACTGCATACAGTGTCATGAGTCATGAGTCCAGATCATGAACTCCAGTAAACCTTTCTCCTGTGTGAAATCATTTGGAATTTGTTTTGAGCTGTGGCCGACAATTAGTTCAATGAGTATGCTTTACCCGAATAATATGACACCATTAATATCACGAAATAGTGAAGGGAGGAAAAACTGAAATAGGAAATTCAAAGAGAATTTGCATATGTTGCATTCTCTAGAATCCCAACTCTTCAGAAGATGTAGTGTAAAATGACCCCACAGGATGTAGCAGTACCAAGTTATCGACCTATTTAGTTTATTTGTAATCTTGTGTCTTTTCACGCTAATTGGGCAAAGAGGGTGCTAGTTGGCCGCCCTCCTGCTCCCTCTTGTGGGCTTGTCCTGCACATTCCAAACATGAAGGAGTTTGACTCTATAACTCTTGAACGTTAGATAATCTGATTGTTTCTTTGTGTCTCTAAAATCAATTAGCAGGAATAATCAAATGCTGTCTTTTGTTGTAAGTATTCAACACGGAATGTACAATAAATTCTCTTGTTATCCAACTGAGGAAGCATTTGTTTGATAATATACTTTCTCTCCACTGAATAACACAAGGCCCATAAGTTGTGTGTTTACATGGCACCGAGAGAAAAGGTTCTTAGATATGAGCTAATATAATAATTGAGTGAGTAGGCTCTACGTCACTTTTTAAATTTGAAAAACAATTAGTTTCTTCTTGGTTCTAGCAAATTAAGGCATGTTGGATGAGATGTCTGCTGATGTTGACTCGAAGTTATGCGGACATAAAAATGAATGAAGCCTCACAGATTGCAGTCCCGTCAATCACAGTGGTTGCTAAGTTTGTCATGATTAAATGGTGATAATATTCTTCTGTTTTAATTTCTTCACCTGATCAAATGCAGCCTTATCTTCATGAGTCAAGGCATCTTCATGCCCTGAATAGGGTCAGAGGATCAGGCGGCCGCTTCCTAGGCACGAAAAAGCTTCAGCAGCTCAGCCCAGCTTCAAGCAATCACAGCCTATGTGCCACTGGACCCAGAGATTTAAATAAAGACGGTTGTGGACCAGAAACTCACCAAGTGGGAGCCAGTGAGCGGCAGTTCACTTCGACCATGACCAGTTCCAGTGTCTTGAGCATGTCAAACAGCAACGCGAACTTCTATCCGGATAGCAGGTTCTCCAGAATCTCTGCCCACATGGGAGGAGTGATGCAGTGCAACGAGGGGCTCATGAGCCGCGGCGCAGCCCAGCACTGCTCTTCATCCGTCCGGTGAGTAAGTGGTGCGAGGTTCTAAACCCACTTCGTCACTTGACGGGGCAAATCATCCTTGGCTTTGTTAGGTTTAATTCCCAACTGTTCTATACTTTGGTCGCGTGACAACTGACCGACGCGGCCGTGTTGTGTGATACTATTTTACTGATGTTGATTGGGAAATTCAAGTTAAATGTGTTGGTAGCTTTGTAGAAGTGTCCATGAAGCCTTCTGGGTCATCCCGGTTCTTCGAGAGTATGTTGTAATTGTTCACTGCATGTCTCTGTCTGTGTTTGCTTAAGAAATTGCCGTACACATTGCTTCTGGCCTGCAGGAAAAGAAAACTTCCGCTCATTAGAATCAAGCTTTACTTGGTTAATTTCTCTTTTGGGAATGAAATGGAGTTAGGAGAGTAAATCATGGATAGATTGGAACTTGCAATTGAGCTCGTTGATGCCTCGAGCTGCGTCCAATTTGAGAAGTGATCTTAAGGGCGGCCAACTAGCATTTCCTGGGCATTGCATTCGTTAAAAAATTCAGGGTTTCTTTTCCTTTCCCTTTTGTTGGGTGGAGATGGACTGGAAATGAAGAAAAAAAAAGGAAGGGAAAATGACAGAGATGATCTTTGAACTTTGGTTTAGTGTGCAATGTTGTCTCTGAATTTTTAATTTTTTCAATGTGATTTTTGAACTTTAGCCCGATGTGTAATGTTGTTCTTGAATTTTTAATTTTTTGAATGTGGTACTCGAACTTTTGGTCCACATACAATTTAGTCCTTGTACGTACAAACATGTTCAGGGTAATTGTCCAAAAAGATTCAAACTTATTGTACAGCGGCCAATTCAATCATAAACTTTTCAGTTGCGCCAATTAATCTTAAACTTTCTGACGATATGTCAATTTACTTATAAATCTTTTAAAAATATGTCAATTTAGTCCCAAACTATTTGGATAATTAGTCGGAAGGACTATATTGACAAATCGTCAAAAGGTTTAGGATTGAATTGGCAAATCATCAAAAGGTTTAAGAGTAAATTGTCACATTTGAAAGGTTTAAAGCTTCTTAGACAATTCTTCAAAAAAAACGTTCAATGTCATACTTGAACTCGAATTAATGTCAAAAGTTCAAGGGCTACATTGCACATTGAGTTATAGTTCAAAGATCAAATTGAACAAATTAAAAGTTAAGAGACAATATTGCACATTGGGCTAACGTTATCGTTTGTGTCAATGTCCCAAGAAAGATAGAAAGAAAAAAAAAGAAAATGATGTGGATTTATGGCTTTGTTTTTTTTTTTTTGCTAGAAATGACTGATTTGAATTTTTTTTTGAATGATGATTAGTATGGCTTGAAATAATTAGCCACCAAAAATATTTTCATTGTTGATAATAATTTATATTTCACATTTTTGTGAACAATAAAAATATTTTTCGTTATTTTATTTTTGTAAATGATATAAGTGATATTTAAAAAAAAAAATCAAATCCTTCGCTTTGGGTATTAAAAATGAAAATAATGAAAAATCAAAACCATGACGGAATGATATAGGGAGAGGAGGGCATGGAATCTTATCTTACAAAAGCATAAAAGGGAGAATAAAAGGGGTTACATCAACCTAACTTTAGTTAGTTATTTAAAAAATTGAAACTTTAGTTAAAGGGTGCACGTTAGCCAAAGGCTTTGGCCACAAAAAGCAAAAAAAAAAAAAAATGATTTCATCACGCAGTTCTGGAACATATCCCGGCTATAAAACTAATCGCAAATGAAATTTCCATGTTAAAAGAAGAAAAAAAAATTAAATTTAGCAAGGTATCTCGGGGATTTATCTTATTTGAAACGAGCTTTTTCATCGTATGAGAGAGAGAGAGAGAGAGAGAGGGAGAGAGAGAGAGAGAGAGAGAGAGTAATAATAGACTATTCTTGCCTGTGGTAGATTTTAAGGATATATTTATTGGAAGTCCTAAAACTTATTATGAAAGTGCAGTTGAGTCCTAAAACTTGAAAAAAAATGTATCCAAGTCCTAAAGCTTGTCAAATTTGTGCAATGAGTCCTTCCGTTAATTCCATCCGACTTGGCTAATGGAAAATGATGATGTGGCTTTTTTTTAGCATTTTCTCTCTCCTACGTGACGATAACTCCAAACTGGTACACTTGTGACAAACGAAGGATAAAAACCCCAAACTAGTACACTTGTCAACTGTCAGGTGTCATCCAACTTAGCAATTTAATGGTGATATTAACGAAAACTAACATATGGTAAATTTGTCACAAATGTACGAACTTGTGATTTTTGATAGTCAAAAAATTAATTTAGGGTAAATTTATTGCAAGTGTACCAGTTTAGAGTTTTTCGTGATATTAATATTAACTTTTAATGAATAGAGTCTTTTCTTTTTCAAATTAAAGTATGAGAGTGTTTCCACGGAAAAATAAGAATTTAAGAAAAATCTTTCGCGGATATATAATAAAATTGACCAATGAGAATGAGAAAATCATTTAAAAAAATCAAGCGACATTTAACGGTAACATAACTATGGATATTACATCTAATTAATAGTATCTAGAATAAAAAAACAGTAAAATTAATTGTACGAGAATGAGAAGGTATATATTTGTAAATCTTGCAAACGTGACTCTGTTGTGCATAATGTCTGATGAGTAAATTTGCAATAAATATTGGGTCACACTTTTTCCACTATCATTGTGACTAAAACACTCTCTCGTCATAGTGTTTTGATAAAATTAGCATTTGTCGATCCCGCCTTTTTTAAAGCATTTTCTTTTTGGACACGGGATGTTTCATTTATTTTCTTCTCTCTCTTTTTCGTGGGACTCACTTTTCTTCTCATTTACTTTTTCTTGTTCTCTCTCTTGCAGTTTTGTTCCTCTATGCTCCCTCTCTCCATCTATTGCTTCGACACCGCCAATGGTGTCGTTGCTGTGGCACTCATCTGCCATACTTGTTTAAAGGCCCGGCAGCGATGCTGGGCTCATAGGCTTTGCTCTTTCGATCTTGGCTTGTTCTTAATGAAAACTCTTCGATAATTTGAGCAACACCCAAAGAGACAAAAAAAAAAAAAATAGAGGCAAAGTAAAGATGAGTGACGGAAAATGGCACAACAAGATTGTGAAGGTATATGAAGAGATGATAGTGGTTATAGTGACTGGCAACGAGACACTTTCCTCGCCACGCCCATGTAGCAAAGGCCTTTCTTTTAGTGATTCTCAAGGCAACAAAAATGGCGATAATCAGAGCTTCGATGCAAAGGATGAGAAGGAAGACAATTTCGACGAGACCAAGGAGCTTAATAACATTAACAGGGATGATGACGAAGTTGGCAGACATGTTGTTGTGAAGATGCAAGTGCTCCAACCTTCGGCCGGTGGGGGCAACAAAAGCTCCTGCCGGAAGCCTCTCTAACCGAGGAACTCTCTAGCTACTCGTCCCGTTCACAATCAACCAAAACCTAAATCGAAGCCAAATCTCGAGAGGATTGGAATTGATATCTCTTTGCTCCTGTTTGAGTCAGACAAGGAGAGGGACGCGTTCTTGGCGAGGAAGATGAGAGAGGCGAGGTCTAGAAGCTGTTTGAGATTGAGGTCAATCAATATACCGATGGAAGCACTCAAGCTTGGGCTCGCGATAAAGGCACTTGAAACTAATGATGTGAATGATGATTTTGAGCTTGATTTTGTGGAGATTTGATGACTGACAAATTTTAGGGATTTTGTGTTCCTTTTCTGTTCAGATTAGTTAGGCACCACCAAGGATTGAAAAGAAGGAGAAGGAAAATGGGACTCATGAGAAGAGAGAGAATAAAACAAACGGGACCCACAGACCAAACGAAAAAGGAAAATACTTTCGTAGAATGGCAACCAAAGGATGCTGAAAAGGTGGATCCACAAAGGTTAATATTGTCAAAACACTGTGACATTGGAGGGTTTTGGCCATAATGAGAGTGGAAAAAGCGCAACCCATAATTATTTGTTGATTGGAATATTACAAAGAGTGGCAAGCTTGTGTCCCGGGCCGATTGCAGAGGGTCGACTCTTGCGGCAACTTGGGCTACCTTTTGTTCTTGATTCACCCGTATCTTCGTAGAGAGAGAAAGTTCTAGAGAGAGAGACTCTATGAGGAAAGCTTTGTTATTTTCTTTGTGGATGTTCAAAATGAGAAGGAGGACACCTCTTTATATAGTAGAGGGCATCGAATTACAACCTTTGATCTCTATTACATCCGATGGCTAAGATCGCATCTCCCATCTTCCTAACCACCGACAATAAATAGGAAGCTTCTAGAACACAGGACAATTACAGTATCGCCCGCCTTTGAGAATATTCTAGAAACAAGTAATAGAAAACCCTAGACAAACCCTATGGGACCCAGACACAACAAGTCTTGGGGATCTTCTCGGCCAGATGCACGACCGGTTGGAGCGCGAAAACCTCAGCCCGTGTCATTCTCCCCCACCAATTTGAGCGCCGTTCTCGGTGCTCGCAGCTCGGGGTTGATTTTTGCTTTGCTGCGACATCCTTCTCCTGGATCACCGGCTTCTTCTTGTTTTTGTTCTTTCATCCATGAGAGCGCTTCTTCTTCAGCTTCGGGACTTGATGCTTGATTGGTGCTTCGACCGCAACAGGAGTCATCATCGACTCTTTCTTTGTTTTGGCCGTTCCAATGGCTTCCATCTCCGGAAACAGCACATGGACTGGCATGGTGTTTTGAGTTTGTGTGGGCAGCTCCCACTTTTCCTTTGGCTTCTCCAAAGGTCGGGTCTTCGTGCTCGACTCAGGTGGTGTCTCAACTCTGGGCTTGCTCTTCACAAGTTGAATCGTGTTGATGTTTTTCGTCTCTTTCACCCCAGTGAACATAGGCGCAATCGAAGGGCATTCAGGATCAGCTATTATGATCGGCTTACTCCTCAGGTCGACCATCGCTTTAGCACTGTCAAAGAAATCCATACCCAAGATAAGATCATAGTCGTCGAGTGGAATTACCTCGAAGTCGAGCTTTCCTTTCCATCCGCCGACTTGAATCTCGACGCCTCTAGCATGCTATTAGCTGGCTTATCAGCTGAGTTGATCGTCTTGAAAAAGTGTTCAGTAGGTTCCACGCGGAGTCCCAACTACTTCGCCGCTTCGCTCGAGAGAAATAGGTTTGATGCCCTCGTATCAACCAAGGCAATGAGCGGCTTGTCACATACCTTGACTTCCACGAAGTTCAACGTTGATGCACTCGAGGATTTCTTCGGCGGCAATCTGGTTCGCACGAAGTTGAGTATTCTTATACCACCAAGTCGCACTATCCGTTCTTTTTTTTCTTTTGGCTCCTCATCTCCTTCTTTGGTGACGACGGAGTATAAAGTTTTTCCCTGATTTTTCTTTGGACTCTGCTGAGTCCAATGGCCGCCATTGCAAATTTCGCATGGTCACGACGGAGGGTGTTTGAACCTGTCCTCCGGGTTGATATAGTTGTTTTGGGGTCGGTAACCCCGATGTTGGTAAGGAGATCTGGACAAACCTTCTCCCCAATGCTTTTTTTTTTCACCATGGCCTTTTCGGCGACGGTTGGAATCGCTGTCTTCATCTTTGTGATCCCCGTTTCGATCCTTCCATCCATTCTTGGACTTGGACGAATCAGTTTTGTTGAAGTCGATCAGCGATTCGGCCATGGAGATCGCCTTTGTGAGGCTTCGGACATCCCTTCGCTTGAGCTCGAGCTACGCCCACGGCTTTAGCCCATCCATGAACGCACCAAGGGCCTCCTCCTCACCCAGATTGGGGATTTGGAGTTTGAGCTCGGTGAACTCCTTGACGTACTCTCGGATCGAGCCTCTTTGCTTCAGACGATGTAGCTTGCTACGAGCTTCTTGCGGTGCAAACTCGGGATAGAAATGATTTCGAAATTCTCGAACAAAATCATCCCACGTTTCAATGGGACCGACTGTGCCTTTCCTAATTTCATCATATATAAATCGCAACCACAGCATGACGTTGTCGGAGAGATACAAAGCAACGTATCGTACCTTGGCTTCATCATCACGGATGCCCATGGCGTCAAAGTACCGCTCTATGCTCCATAGGAAGTTGTCCACCTTCATTGCGGATCGTTCGCCTTCGAAATCCTTTGGTTCGGGCACCTTCATTCTTGGCGCCGCTTGAACGTTCACAGCACCATTGGCGATGCTGGTTTTGCATAGGACCAGCTCGGTCTTCAATTCTTGAATCTCCACCTTCAACGTGTCTATCTCGGCTTGGTGGGCGTCGTTTTTCTCTTCGACGTCCAGCTCCAAAGCTTCAACCGACGCTTCGAGGGCTTCATCTTTTATTTGCAACAGTGTCACGGCTCCATTCAGAACGATGGTGAAGTCTTCGCGAATCGTCCTATCCATGCTGGTGATCCGCTCCTTAGCGTCTTCAAGGCCATCGATGAGCTCGTACACGGTAGCTTTCATTTTGTCGAACTTTTCAACAAGCGCAGACACAGCGTCAGACGATGCTTCTCTTCTTCTTGATTTTGCCCTTTTCTCCTGCGGGGCTTTCTCGTTGGGGTTTTCTCCACCCACGGTGATTTGATCCACTTCGGAGTTTGGCATGACCTCGACCATCTTAATGCTCTACGATCTCACGAACGGCTCGTCTCTACGTTGCTTTGATACCACTTGTCACGGGCCGATTGCGGAAGGTCGACTCGTGCGGCAACTCGGGCTACCTTGTATCGTCGGAGCGCCCAAGCTAAGCCTTTTGTTCTTGATTCACCCGTATCTTCGTAGAGAGAAAGTTCTAGAGAGAGACTCTCCCAAGCTTTGTTATTCTCTTTGTGGATATTCAAAATGAGAAGGAGGACACATCTGTATATAGTAGAGGGCCTCGGATTACAACCGTTGATCTCTATTACATCCGAGGGCTAAGATCGCATCTCACATCTTCCTAACCACCGACAATAAATAGGAAGTTTCCAGAACACGGGACAATTACAGTATTGCCCGCCCCTGAGAATATTTTAGAAACAAGTAATAGAAAACCCTAGACAAATCTTAGGGGATCCAGACACAACAAGTCTTGGGGATCTTCTCGGCCAGATGCACGACCAGTTGGGGCGCGAAAACCTCGGCCCGTGTCACTTGTCTATTTGAAGCTGGATATCATCCTTACTGTTGTTCCAGAGCTTTATTTACATGGCTTGCTCTTAATGTGCCTTGGCTCGGATAGTTTCCATATAATTTTTGAATGCACAGTTGTACTTTTGTATGGAAAGTTAGAGTGAAATCGTACACGAAACAAATTTTGCTATTCCTGCCTCACGTACAAAGTGAAACAACAGTAGATAGAGTGAAGAAATTAGTAAATTTCAGTAAAGGGAAATATCGATGCACGAAAAACTCTATTGTTAGACCCTCCTACGAGGATCATGAAAGTGAGAGCGATAAATTAAGACGTTCGATGAACTGGCCCATTTCGGATTGAAATAAAAGTTGGTGATTTTTTACGAGAATGATAAGAAATTAGGATAAGAATTGAGACCGGATATAAAGTTGGGAGCGTTTTAATGAAACAAAAAAAAGAATTTAGGATAAAATTAAGGTTGTATCTAAAGTTGAGGGGTTTTTTTTTTTTTTTTTACGGTATTAGGCATAATTTTTTTTTTTAACTCGAGTTCATCGCTACAGTCGTGAACAACCTTTTCAACTGAAACACCGAAGGTCTCGAGCTCGAGTCGTCTCCGTCTCCCCCTCACATCGCTTCGATACCGCAAGCAACAGCAGCAGATCACACTCGTCGCGCTCGTTGCTCTCTCTGCGCGCGCGCGAGAGAGAGTCGGAAATGGTGTCCTACGTGAACGCGTTGTTGTACGGGGTGGGAGGCATAGTGGTGGCGGGCATGGCGTTGCTGGTGGCCTTCCAGGAGCGGCTGGTGTACGTGCCGGTGGTGCCCGGCCTCACCAAGTCCTATCCCTTCACTCCCTCCCGTCTCCGCCTCGGCTATGAGGACGTCTGGCTCAGATCTTCCGACGGCGTCCGCCTCCACGCTTGGTTCATCAAGCTCTTCCCCGAGAGCCGCGGTTAGTTGCCGATCGCTTATCCTTTCCAGTTCTTCTCTTGAATCGCGCGTCGTTTTGGCTTTAATTCGATGTGATTCGCGCTCGAAATGAGTGTAGTAGGGTTTGGATAGTCGTTGGATATAGATCGAGTCATGCGAAATTGGACCTTCCGTTGGCTTGTGTGGGAGTTCTGCGTCCAGCGGTGGTTTAACTGGATCTGGTTTCTTCGGTCGCTGGATGACTTAAGTAGTGCTTTGGTGCATTCTAATGATTGCTATTACGAGCTTCTTATTGAGGCCCTAGTGCTTTTTGAAGCTTCAAGGCTTGGTAGGAAATTCCTGTTTGATGCTTTGTGGATTTTTGGTTGTTTGGAGAACTAATGGATTTGAGCTTGCAATCAACTATTTGATTAAATTAACGATCGAAACGTTATGATTTGAATAGATTATTGCGCTATCTTTGCCGAAAGTACTGAATTGTCACTAAACAGAACATTTGACTGCCGTGCTTATGCCTTTTGCAGGCGTAATCATTTATTTCTCCATTGGTTTGGCATGCTTTTACTGTTGTTCTTTTTTTGGCCACTGTTTTACTACTATAACCTCTTTCATAATCCAGGTTTCAACATAGTTATCTCTTGCGGATTGTTGTCTGTTTTGCAGGTCCAACTATTCTGTTTTTCCAAGAAAATGCTGGAAGTATCCTTATTGTCTGCGTTTGCACTCAATCATTACTATTTGTGCTTGTTAGTTGGCCCTACATATCAATGACCCAGCTCTTCGTCAGTCTTACCTATGATCCAGCTTGCTTCTATTGCTATTTAGTATCCTTAACATTTACATCAACAGATATTGCTCATCGTCTTGAAATGGTTCGCATAATGTTGCAGAAGTTGCATTGCAATGTGTTTATGCTTTCGTATCGAGGGTATCTATCTCCTTTTCCATGAAACAAGTTCAAGTTACATTTGGATTTGAATTACCTGGTGGCTTTCATATTTTTCTTCCATTTAATCGAGTATGTCCCTGTGCCTTGCAGGTATGGGGCAAGTGATGGCTATCCTTCTCAGCATGGCATCACACTAGATGCTCAGGTGTCGTAATCTATTAATTCATTTACTTATTAGATTTTTGCAAATATTCGATTGTCATTATTCAATTTGTTTGGTTAGGCTGCATTGGATCATCTTCATGCAAGGACTGACATTGATACCTCCAGGATAGTTGTATTTGGAAGGTCACTTGGAGGAGCAGTTGGAGCAGTGCTTACTAAAAACAGCCCCGATAAGGTATAGGTTTTGCTTTCTCTTCTCAGCCCGACTCGACTTTCATCAATATGAAGTTTCAAACTCAGGATCATAAACGACCACTAGAATTCCCAGCCTTGCAAAATATACACAACTCTTTTAACAAAGGTATTCTACAAACCGACAAATAAAATGAAGCCCACAAATTGACTTTTTGGGAAAATCACTTGCACTGACCTTCTTATAGATTGATAAAGTGAGAGTGATAGCCAAGCCGAAAATGCCACTTCAGATGCCTTTGAATGATGGAGAGAATGTGATGAGTTCTAGGGCTTCAACTTTCTTTTGGGAGGTCAAACGGTATAGTAACTTAGTAAGTTCAAATTACTATGGAGGTATAAAATGGTAAAGCGGATTAGTCTCGTGAGCTCCACGAGTCAAGTATTAGTAAACTTGAACTCGACTCGACAAGTTACTTGAGTTACTCGACTTGACTCAAACTTGGCAAAAGTTGAGTTGAGTGTGGGTGGACAGCAACTTGTGCCCAAGCAGCTCATGAGTAGCTTGAATCGTTTTACCTTTTGATTGGGAGTGATGGCTACATGAAGATTTTGGAGTGACTTTTTGTCTTTCAATGAACTAGTGATGACAAATCTTCTCTTATAGTGTTTTGTAACTGACACCACCTGATGACTGTTTCATCTGTGGGTATTCCCTGGTCGATGTTATGTCGGCACAGTTTTGCTATGGATATACGTAACTCCGTATTGATTAAAGTAGCTATTAAGGAAATTGTTGTTGTTTGTCTCAAATTTGAGTATTTTCTAAGCAGAAATCTAAAATTGAGCTAGGCCTCAAAACAGAAAATTTAATATATGTTAAATTGGAAGGAAGGAGTTTTGGTATTGCTGTGTTTTGTATGAGGAACAATGTTGTTGTAAATGACATCACTCCAAGAGAGATGCATAAGAACCATACTTGATTAGTGGCAAGTGTTAAGAAAGTCCAACCCAAATGTTTAAGCTGATAGGTGAAGGGAAACCACATGAATATAAAGAGCATATATGACCTGTTATCAAGCGATATGGGACAATAATTTGAACACCCCCTCTCACGTGCAAGCCACATGGTATCACTGCCAGCTATTCTAAAAGCTTAAGCTTTTAGATGAAGGCGCGGCCTAATATTGATATATTCTAACACTCCCCTCACGCTAAGTCTGGCCTTTTTGCCTAGTACTAAACGTGGGAATATTTAATTGGGGAGGTAAATAGGGGCCTGGAAAGATTTGAACTCAAGACCTCTTGCTCCGATTCTGTGTTAAGAAAGTCCAACCCAAAAGGTTAAGCTGATAGGTGGAGGGAGATCACATGAAGATAAAGAGCATATAGGATCCGTTATCAAGCGATGTTGGACAATAACTTCAACACCCCCTCTCACGTTCAACAGCAAGAATGAGCAGGGGGAATGTGGTGGTCCAAGCAGTCGAACTTGAGTTTAAGGGGTTAATGGATAGCAGATTTTCTCTAGTCCATTTTACTTGATGCTTTTTCTTGTTTGACGTCTTTTATCTCAATTTAGATCTCTCCGCTGTACATGGTTTGTTCTCGAGTTTGCACCTGATGAACCTTTTCAATTTTCTTTTTGTTGAATTGTTGAGTCTAACAATTTATTCCTTGAAATTTCCACTATTCATACAGGAAACCCAAAGGATAAACGGGGATCGGTCATTTCCTTTTCCCATACTGTTTAGATTTAGATATAAAGCTTGTCATAGCTAAGAATCGGGTCGCCTGCTTCCTACCTATGTGCATCTGATTGTTAGGTTGTCCTGAATATCCGATGGACAAGGATAGGCTTGTTTTTTTCCTCAGAATCACATTGTGTTTATAGATATCTCTCTCTTGTCTAATTGGCTGTTCTTACAGAAACGGCGTTCCCTGGTTATACATGTTTTATTTTCACATATTGAGGGGTGGGGACATCATCTTTCTGCTACCCTGTTTTTGGCAGGTTGCTGCTTTGATATTGGAGAACACTTTCACATCCATTCTAGACATGGCTGGAGTTCTGCTGCCCTTTTTAAAGTGGTTCATTGGAAAAAGTACTTCTAAAGGCCTAAAAATTCTTAACATCCTTGTGCGATCTCCATGGAATACCATTGATGTCATTGGTCAGGTTAGTTGCATGCTGGAAGAATGTCTTCTTTTCTTCTTCTTCCAGGCTTTTCTAATTATGTTGCTTGAAGAAAGCACTGAAAGGGGTAAAATTGCATTTATACGAACCATGTTTCTTTTTTGAGAAGTTCATCAAACCTTTTGGAGTTTAGTGAAATTTTATGGACACACATGATATTCAAAGTCTTCTTAACCCCCTTTTAGAGGTAGAGTTTCGACCTCTTTACCAAGAGGGTTGATGCCGTTTGTGTCAAAAGGCCCGATTCCTCAACTGTTGATACTTGATTTACAATTGATATATGGTTGAAGATAGATCTTGATCTAATCTGCTTGAATTACTATGAAATTTGAAGTGGTACCCCTAACTCTTACTTCAAAAGGGGTTATCTTTTATGGGGATAAGCAGATTTTAAGGAGGGGGGGGGGGGGGGGGGGAAACTTTCGGTCGAGTTTTAATTGAAATATGATGAGCGTCTGTGACATTTAATACTATTTCGCTGTGGGACTATTGGTATATGTGTCAAGCTTCTTTCTGCTAATGTCAAAGGTAATGGAGCACCAATACTCTATTTAGAGGCGAATTCGTTCTGGGCATTGACACTGTCGTTCATTTTGGAGAAACATGTTTACATGGTTTTACTTATATCTTCTAGAATGGTGCCTCTTTGCCAATAATGTCAGTTTGCCTAATAAGATCATAGTCCAAAATATCGATCAGCTTCTTGTAGCTAATTCATGCAACATGTCTTACGATGAACGATTGTGTGTTTAGTTGGTTGAAGCATTGCAGAGTGTTTCTTGTCAGTTTCAAATCCTCGCGTGGTAATTTCTTACATAATGTTTAATTTCAGGTTAAACAGCCAATCCTTTTCCTCTCTGGATTGCAAGATGAGATGGTACCCCCATTTCATATGCAATTGCTGTATGCCAAGGCAGCCGCTCATAACAGGCAATGCGTTTTCGTGGAATTTCCAACTGGAATGCATATGGATACTTGGTTGTCAGGTGGAGATCGCTACTGGAGAACTGTACAACTGTTCCTTGAACAGCATGTTCCGGAGAAGAAAGAAGAAAATCAATCTTCTCAAAATGAAAATTTTTCAGGTAAGGGAAGCCTGAAGTCACCAATGTGACACCTTGTTGCTTTGTTGATAAACCGTGGACGCAGAACACCTTTTTTCTTTATCAGGTAGTTTTTTTTTTGGTCGAAAATCAGGTGGTTTCATGAGTGTTGTATTTGCATGCTTCAACACTGGATAACAGCGCTCCATTTCGGAAAACACGTAGTTAATCCATGTTTGGGCTGTTCATTTGTGACAAGTTTTTCTCTATTGACACTCTATGCACTTCTTTACGCTTGTCTCTGAATTGCAACTGCATTAGGCAATGTGACTGTGAAAGCTTCTCTTTCTTTTTCCACTCCCTTTTATTTCGGCAAGAATTAGGTGCTGCTTGCTAGGTAGCGCTATTGTATTGGTGGTTGTGTTGTACATTTCTGCACTCAATCTCACAATACAATTTGCGCTTAACCCTCTCTCTCTTTACACATGAAGGAGACTGAAAAGTTGCACGTCTCTCTTTCCTCTTGTTTTTTTTTTTTTTTCATGGCTAAGACTCCCTCTCTTGCCCTCCCTCCATCTTTATGTTCAACTTTCCTTCGCTTTTTTTTTTTCCCGCACGGCCATGGCCGAGCTTTGTAGTAGAGCTCACGCGGCTATGGCTGCTAGGGCTGAGCTCTGTAGCCGCGGCCATGGCCGCCTTGGTTGCCATGGCTGAGCTCTGTAGCAGAGCTCTCATGGCCATGGACAGGCTTTCTATGAAGCTTGCTGGACTGACCGTGACCCTCGTGAGCACTACGCCTGCCTTGCACTGCTCACGCCAGTCGTGAGCAAGCTAGCCACAAATGGAGACAGGGGCGTGGGGAGAGGGGCGGCAGGCCACAAGGGCGTCGATGACAGGGTCAGTTCGCTGCAGTAAGGTCGGCATCGGTTTGGCTTGGTGGTGTGGGGTGTTTTAAGCTGTGTGCAAGGAGAGAGAAAGGGGGGTTCTTTGTCTTTCACAAAATACAAGTGTGAATTATCCCATGTGGTGCAAGCGCAAAAAAATGTCTCGAGTCAACCGATCAGAATTTTTTTTTGTTTAACCGACCAGAGTTGAGCAGCAGCTAATTTTAGTCCTTTTTTCCTGATCTTTTCTTGTAAATATTGGCAGTGACAACAAAGACTAATTCTTTCTGCCACTTGACAGATTTTGATGCCAGTTAAGCTGCTGACTCCAGTCACTTGAAGTCCTAAATCCCAGGTTTTTCAATCTCGATGGATGCAGCCATAGTGGTATGCATCTTTGTGGAGCCCCATTGCTACTTGAACAGGGTCATGAGGAGGATGGGTTTTAGCTAAGGCCTTTCTATTCCCCTTGTTGGTGAAACCAAAAGGAATTGCTTAGTGTTATCAAAAACCTGAACTGAGATCATAGGATTACTGATGCACATATTGATCATTCCTGTAGTATGAAAGGCTTTTCCCAACCCTGTAACGTAGCAGTGATTTATCTAACCCATTGACTGTTTATCTAAAAATGCCGCAATTGATTTTGCCGAAACTTGTATTCGGTCCCGAAGGAAGTTCGTTCCTTGGAAAGGGGGTCGTAGATGTTTTCACCAATCATCTCTCTTATGGTGTGATGGTGAAGCAATATGGTGCATGAGAAATCGATGCGTGGCTTTTTAACACGGATGAGCTGAAATAGAAAATCACAGTAACAAACGGGGATTGCAGATGATTTTTATTCGCCTCTCAAAGTAATTTGATGAGGTTTTATCTCCTGGAAACAGAAGTTTCCTTTTGCTTGAGTGAATGTAGGCTTTGGCTGCTTTTTGCCCTTTGCCTGATCAAATTCCTGCCGTCTTCAAGAGAGCGGCCAAGCGCTCTTGCAAGCCATTGAGCATGTTGCGAGGATCGTCACTACAACATCCGTCGCCATCTCGTTCTATCGATCAATAGCAACCTTCTCGTGCCTAGTTCTCATTCCTTCCTTCCCTGATTGACATATCTCGGCTTCTCGCAGGCTGAATCCATTTACGGAGTCCCCTTCGGCGTCCCGAGCTTGAGCCAGTGGTGTATCAGCAAACCAACCTCACCATAATTTTCGCTCCGGCGTTGGTACGTTGGAGTCACATTGTCCTCCTCCGGCGGCAGAGGAGGAGATCCATTTCCCTTGAGTCCTATTCCACAATGATCTCGAGGAAGAGGAAATTGGATCATCAAGAATGGTAGCCGTTACACCTTTAGGCTGCGTTTGGTAGTCGGAATAAAATTCAGGATAAGATAAAATTTATCCTATCCTGTGTTTGGTGCCTACTCAGGATATGATAAAGTGGGATATAAAAGGGATATAGCCCGGATAAAATTATCCCATGAGGGAGGTAAGATAAAGGTGGATAGGATTTTTAATAACCCTAATGCATAAGTTATTTTTTTCGAATAAAAATTTTCGTAAATTGATAAAATTAACATAGTATTAGACTATAAGTAATATTTTATTTTTAATAAAAAAAATTCAAAATGAAAAAATAAAAATAATTTCATTATTATTTATTCCCAATTTTATTTATGTACTTGAATTTCTTTCTATCTTATAATATAAATTCTATATATAATTTATGTTTATTACATACTTTAGGTATTTTAGTAATTCGGGAATATTAGTATAGTTTACTATTTAGTAAAATGTTATTAGAGAACGATGGAAGAGGAAAAAAGAAATTTTAAAATAAAATAAAATAAAATAAAATAAAAGGAAAAATAATAAAAATTAAGCAATAAAAATGAAGTAGGCACGAGTGTCATGAGAGATTCCTACCATTTTTGTTTGTGCGACTTTTAGGTTTATTTACATTGATATGTCGTTCATGCCAAACAATAAACAAAATAGAATGTGAAAATATCCGGCTTTGTTATTGCGAGTCACCAAACAATGGATTGGATATAGCAAAATCCATGGACTTCATATCATATCCTATCCAGTCATATCATGTCTAGAAATCCCGACGACCAAATGCAGCCTTTGAGTTCCTCCCTGGAAGTGAGGGTAGGGAAGCGAGCCCCCACATGTAGCCTACTAGTTAGTTAATTGTATTCCGGCATTTTCCATGCAATAAAATTGGTTGGATAAAAATAATAATAATATTGATAATTATGGAAAATCATCGGGATGGGGCCCCCACAAAGCTGTGGACCCCCACAAATATTGAATAGGCCGGGACCAACACGTCACCGTGCACCTCGGCAGAGGCCATGTCAGTCGGGTGGGCTCCACCGGCTTACCTGCACATAAAATTTCTTTTTCCTTTATTATTTAAAAAAACACTTTCTTTAATAGACCAGGGTACATTAATTACCCTAGCCTCCTTTTCTCTCTCTTCTCGCTCCTTCTCAAGAAAGAAGACGTGACCCTCCGATCTCCCTCCCTCTCTGGCTTTTGAAATCGTGGGTCTTCGTCTTCGCTCCCTGCTCCGCCTTCTCCGTGCTCTCTGCTCCGCTCTCTCTGCTCCAGTACTCGTTCGGTCTTTTCTCCGTCGCTCGCTCTCCCTCTGCTTTGGCGCACGCTCGCTCTCGTTCGGTGCTCCTTACTCCTCCGACGCTTGTTTGGTCTTTGCTCGGCGCTCGCTACGTCGCTCGCTCGCTCAATCTCTGCTTCGGCGCTCGCTCGTCGCTCGTCGGGTCTCGCTCGGTTGCCTCCGCTAGTTCTTGCTTCGCGCAATGCCACACCATTCCTTCACAGGTTCACTCTCTCGCGCTAAGTTTCAATTTTCCTATTAGCAATGGCATACGTATAAAACTAGTAGAGATGATATTGGGTAGGCCGGTGAAATAACTTGAGCACTCCCCTCCAAGAGCAAAATGAAAAGGGATTTATTTATGTCTAGGATTTCACCGAGCACCGCCGAGCCTAGCCACCACAAGGCAGTTTGATCAGTCTTTGGCGAACAACAGGCCGCGTCGCGCAAGAGCATGGGGTTGCACTCGGCGGTGAAGCGGGATGACGAACAACAGACCGCGAAATTGACGGCCGATCGCCAATCCATGGCATGAGCCCGAAAGGAAGTGTTGCTCCTCTGGAGTCGGTGGATGAAGTGAACGAATCAGGAGAGACGGCGTGTTAGGATACGCGTGTGAATAGTGTTAGAAAAGTCCCACATCGGAGAATTGATGTGGTGTTGAGTAGTTAATATATCCAAGTTGGCCCATAACTCATTGGCTTAAGCTTTTGAGTGAAAGTGGGTCCAACTGAATATGTTGACGGGCTCGGACTTGGGCTCCCTTTTGGCTATCTCCTCGGGTAAAGGTATCGGACTTCCCAACATATGGTATCAGAGCCGATGGTTGATAAGTCCATCGGACTTTAGAAAAGTCCCACATCGAACTTTAGAATCGGAGAATTGATGTGGTGTTAAGCTATGGGCTCCCTTTTGGCTATCTCCTCAGGTAAAGGTATCGGACTTTTGCTGCGCCCTCCCAACATATGGTATCAGAGCCGATGGTTGATAAGTCCATCGGACTTTAGAAAAGTCCCACATCGGAGAATTGATGTGGTGTTAAGCTATGCTATCAGAGCCGTTGGCCCATAACTCATTGGCTTAAGCTTTTGAGTGGAGGAAGTAGGTCCAAGTGGATATGTTGACGAGGTGGCCCAAGTCCCCTCTCCAAGTCCCATCTTGGTGATCTTCACTAGCTTTTGAGTGGAGGTGGGTCCAACTGGATATGTTGACAAGAAGGATCCGACTGGAGGTATCGGACTTCTGTTGCGCGCTCCCAACACTGTGTTGTTCGCGCTGCGTGGTCGGATGAAGGTATCGGACTTCTGCTGCGCGCTCCCAACACTGTGTTGTTCGCGGCAGCAAAGAGAGGTAACGGTTCGCGGCAGCAAAGAGAGGGAACAGGAGGAAACGGGAGCACCATGAAGGAACTGCTCAAGCATTCGACTAGAGAAGAGGTTATGAGGAAGAACATCGACGGTTTGACCGCCCTGCACACTGCTGCTGGTCATGGACATGGACATGCTAGTGATTAATTCCTGATGTTTGCGTTTCTTAATTTCTTCGATTTTGGCTCTGGCATCTAGATTATATGTTGGATACTTAGTCATTGAACGTGAAGTTTCCTCATTTAAACCGACCACGGATTAGCCCTCTCGACTACTGGTGTGTAGCTTTTGGGACAGAAAATGTGTTCACTGAGCATGGAAGTGACCTTGGACTACTCTGTCCGAGGCAAGCTTCGAATGGTCCGCGAAAATGTTCTAGAAAGCAATTCCCATTTTGCAGATCTTTTAGTAATGCGGATGTAAAAAATGGTAGATACACTCGGCACCAACCAGAAGCGCACCTTAGTAGAATCTGTACTCACAGTGAAATGCATACATCCTGGCTAACCTAGAAGATCAATAATGTTTTTGAGCACCATTGTCTTTTTTCTTTGAAAGAAAATTGCGCATTGTTTTTTTTAGCACCATTGCTTTGTTCACCGTAATGAAAGAAATCTTTGAGATTTGGAGGAGTGTGAATCGCTATAGCACCATTGTTTTTTATTCTTCTTTTTTTTTTTTTTTTTTTTTTTTTTTTTACCTCTTGTGGGTTTCCGTATGTATGTTACTCTTTTCTTCCAAACTGAGCGACCGAACAACACAGAGCAACGTAAGCAGTAAGCAGAAATACACTGACCTACAAAAATGTGCATGAAACACCTTAATTGGTAAAAAAAAATTCATCTAAAATACATCATCTCAAAATTTCAGTACAAGTAGCAACTCTAGTACACATTTCACCTTGGCTACAGATGTTGGTAAAAAATTTCGTCTCAAAATTCCTCTATCATCCGCTTTCAAAACTGCCTCCTCCAGGTCCTGCAACTCTTAACTGTGGAAGTGAACTACAGAAAGATATCCACCTTGCTCAATGCCAAGCAAAAGCTCTGCATATTTGCGCAAATGGAGAAAATCATGCACTCTAATGAAACTGATTGATCGCGAGCAAACCTTTGTTAGTTATAATTTTTGCAGGCAAATTAGGGAAACCCCACGAGACTGAGCAAAGAAGGTACACCACGCGAGCCTTTGTTATCAGAGAAGCTGTGCAACAAAGAATAATACTCAATTGAGCACAAAATACAACGGCATAAAGGACGCTAAAACTATGAACATGAAAGAAACCCATGAGTAGTCCTCAATGGAGCACAGAATTCTTGCAAATAATGAAGTTCATTCAGCACAAACGGGCATTAGAAACCATAAAAACAGCAGAAACCAAAAACCAAAAACCAAGCACTCGCTAATAGAGATAACACCAAATAAGGAACATTTTCCTAGAGGACAGAGAACAATCTTAACTATGCAACCATTCGCAATTCAGTTGGCAATCTTAACTATATACGCAATGATGCCCAATCAAGAACCAGCATTCTTAAAAGAAAAAAGGGTAACAATGAGAGTTAAGTCAAGATATCTATACATTTGCATCGACAGATTCTTGTATAATCCGCGTATAGCGGATCTGCATTGGGCTGCCATTACATCCAAGACATTTGAATCTATTGAGCCAAGAATCCTTACGCAAGACAACACACCCCAAGCAACAAACAAAGTAATTATAGCACATACCTTTCTTTCCTCGGGGCGTGAACTGAACTGTGCTTACAGTGCTTGAGCGACGGAGTGAGTGAGGTCGGAGTAGAGAGCCAGCGAACGCTGGAGCAAAGAGCGGGAGCGAGGGCCGGAGCATAGCACGGGTGCGAGCGTCGGAGCAGAGAGCGAGCGAGCGCCGGAGCAGAGCGCGAGAACGAGGGTTGGAGCAGAGAGCCCTCGAGCGCCGGAGCAGAGAGCCCTCGAGCGCCGGAGCAGAGAGCCCTCGAGCGACGGAGCTAGCGAGGGGCGGAGCAGAGACCAAACTAGCGTCGGAGGAGTAAGGAGCACTGAGCGAGAGCGAGCATGCGCCGGAGCAGAGGGAGAGCGAGTGACAGAGAGAGCGTCGGAGCAAAGACCAAACAAGTACCGGAGCAGAGAGCGCAGGGCGAGCGGAGTAGAGAGCGAAGCCAAAGACCAAAAATTTCAAAAGCGGGAGAGGGAGAGAGGAGAGTCGCATCCTCCTTCTTGAGAAGGAGCGAGAGGTCACATCTTCTTTCTTCCGACACAGAAAAAGGGGAGAGAGACAAAGCAGGTCTCAGTCTAGGTAATGAATGTCATAGGTAAGGGTGGCCACGGGCCGGTTTGGGCTCGGAACCGGCTAGGGTCAAACCCGTAACCGGCCTGTTGATCGGGTCCGCCGATTCCAAACCAGAACCGGCCCATGCCATAGGGGCCGGTTACGGGCCCTCATTTTCTTGAATCGGTCCTGCTTTAGCCAGTTCAAATTTCCCCCCTTTATTATTAATTTATTAAATTTATCATAACTATTATAAATATCAATTTTCATCTTTCATTTTTTCTTATAATTTCTCTCAAATTCTGTCAATTTTCTGAATCCGCTTTCTGCTCAATTCTCTCAAAAAATAACAAGTGGAAGCAGAGCCAGTGACAGAGGAAAGAGCCCAATGGGGGAATTCGATTATCCTCATGATCCTCGTCATTTTGCATATTATGGAGACGATGTTGATGATATTAACATTATTCCCAACGTCGAGCACATCCCAACGCAAGAAAGTCTGCATCCTCCTATTGATATCGAAGAAATGTCAACAACAAATGAGCCGGAACGGGAGGATACATCCGACATATGGGAACACTTCACGAAGGAACATTTAGGCGCAAACAAGTATCAGGCAAAATGTAAATATTGTGGGGGCAACATACAAATTTACAGGTGGAGGCGGTTATGGAACATTTAAACCGCATCTAAGGTCGAAACATTCAACGCAAGTGGGGATCGACACCAGCCAACGATAAATTTTCGGGTACGCCAATCCTAACACTCCTCCTTTATTTCGTTATAATGAAAAAGTTTATAAAGAAGAATTAGCTAGATTTGCTATTGTTGAAAGTTTATTGTTTAAGTTTGGTGAAAATTTTGGCTTTAATCATTTTATACAAATTGCATGTACTCCACAAGCAAAACATGTTTCAAGAAATACGCTTAAACGCCAACTTTTTGATATTTATAAAAGAGGAAAAGAAGGTATGAAAAACTTTTTTATGAATTTCAATGGACGTGTGCATATATAGGTAGCGACATTTGGAGTGATCCTTGGCAAACTCATTCTTATATGGGTATTACATGTCATTGGATAGACGATAATTGGAACATTCAAAAAAGAGTTATTGCATTTTGAGTTTTTGATGATAGGCATACGGCAAATAATATTTATAGAATAATTATGCAAGTTTTAGAAGAATATTTTTTGGTTAATGAAATTTTTTCAGTTGATTTTGATAATGCCGCGGCAAATACCGCTTCCATTCCCGAGTTAGAAAAGATTTGTAAATCCGCTTTTTGTGGATAATTTTTTCACATTAGATGTGCTTGCCATGTTTTAAATTTATGTGTACAAGGTGGTTTACAAACTCTTGATATTTTTCTCAGCCCAATAAAGATAGAAATTCAATTTTTATGGAGACATCCCCAAATTATGAAAGAATGAGGCAGATTTTGTAAAGCAAATAGAAGAAGACCAAAAAAAATTTCAAAAGATGTTCCAACTTGTTGGAATTCTATGTACGTTTATTTCGAATAATGTTTCTCAAATTAATTTATTCCCACAAGATTGGGATATTTGCAAAAAAAAAAATTAAAATTTTTAAAAGTTTTTAATGATGCAACTTATATTTTATCCGGTGTTTATTATCCTACTACGCATTTATTTTTAATAGAGTGTGTTAATATTGCTGGTGTTTTTGAAGAAAATGAAAAAGATGATCAATTAGGTCCGACTATTATAGCAATGCGAACGTAGTGGCTGCATTATTATACCGAAATTCCTCTTATTTATTTGGTTACTTGTGTTTTCGATCCACATACCAAATTAGATGGTTTATGTGATTATTTGAATATGTATTATGACTGTTTACATTTGATTCAAATGGTAGATGTTAGAGCTAAACAAACAGTAGTTAAAAACGCAATAGTAGAATTGTATAATGAATTTTGTAGCAGATATAATCTAGGTGATACATCTTCCCAACCTAGTGACGTACAAAGCGGGAACCTAGGTAGAATAAGTAAATGGTACAAAATGCTAATGAATAAGCAAAAAAGATAAAAGAGAGTAACATGAAATATTTTCGAAATAGATACCTATTTAACCACTTTTTTTGAGTTTGGTGAATCCGAAGGCCACACAGATTTCAAAATTCTAGAGTAGTAGAAGAGGCATTCAACCCAATTCTCAATTCTCCCTCTCATCGCAAGACAGGTTTTAGCAACCTCTTGTTCAACAATTGCGGTTGAACAAGCATTTAGCGCTGAAGGCAATATTTTGGACGACCGACGTTCAAGATTAGTTCCGGATTCGATGGAGGCTCAAGCTTGTGTCAATGATTAGACAGAGGCTCAACATCGACAACAAGAGATGGATCGCAGCAATGAAGCCGAATTCTTCGATGATGGAGATGCCACCGCCACGGGTACCAGTACTGGAACGGGTAGAGACGATTGACGATGAGGTAAATATGGGGTTATCAAAGATAAAAGAACTACATGGGCTTTGATTCTTCTATCTCCAAAAAAATATTTAGGCGCTTAATGATAATACATTAAGTTTAAGCTCCTTCTCCCTCCCTTCCCCCCAAATTTGATTACAATTTACAATTTGATTACAATTTGTATTTGATAATTTATTATTTCATAATTCATAATTTATTATTTTTTTATTTCATAATTCATTATTTAAAAATTAAATTTGAAAACCGTAACCGTAACCGGCGGTTCCATTTTCGATTTTGAACCGGAATCGGGCCTTGAACCGGCCCGGAAGTTCATGAACCGGAATCGGCTGGTTCCTAATCGTGGCCATGACTAGTCGTAGGTCCACGTAAGAAGGATTTTTTTAAATGAAAAAAAAGGTAAAAAGAATTTTTTTGTGCAGAAAAGAAGGTGGGCTCCACTCGGTTGACATGGAGCCACGTGTCCTCTCGTGATTGGCCTGGGCGCACTGCCGCACGGTGATGTGGCCTACCCAATATTTTCTCCCTCCTCGATATGCAATTTAATAACATGTGAACCGCAGATTATGTGGCCCGAGAAAACATCCTGTACCCGCGACGCACGAGAACAAAACCCCATGTCTCCGTCCCTCCCGGCCCCAGCGGCTGCAATCGGGTGCGGACACCAAGAGCGGCTCCCCCGCACCTCGACGCATTGAACACCGCCACGTGTCATGTCCGGGGTTTCGGCCTCCGACGGCGCGACAGGAAGCCCGAGAGCAACGGGTCAAATCTAATCCAAGAAGCAGACAGTAACTTCTCAAATTGGGATTAATTTTTTTTTGTCCCTAAACATATGAAATTCTTTGTTTATATCCCCAATTTCCACCTCATCATCTCTTTGAAAACATCCCAATCTCTCTTTCTATTCTCTCTCTCTCCTCTGAGCACTGAAATGCTCGTGTCTGCTCCTCTTCAGCCTCTCTAAATCTCCATCTTCGCCTCTCCTGACTCCGCGTCGGTTCTCGCGCGCCGTCTTCGTCTCCGTCTCCGTCTCCGTCTCGCTCGCCGTGCTACGTCGCTTCGGCGGTGCAATTTTGACCGGAAGTCAGCTGGGTTTAGCTTCCTTCGCCGGGGGTGTTGCGGTTTCGATTTTTGGGATTCGAGGCTTCGAGATGGACGGAGGACAGTACAACCCTAGGACTGTGGAGGAGGTTTTCAGGGACTTCAAGGGTCGCAGAGCCGGCATGATCAAAGCATTGACCTCTGGTCTCGCTTCTTCTTGCTCTCTCTCAATACCGTTTGTCCTTTTTTCTCCTTCCTTCTTTGCTCTCACTGTTGTTCGAGTGCATATTTACGAATTTGGTGTTCTGATTCGGTCTCGCTTCTTGACGCTGAGCTGTGCTCTTTCGGTTGTTCGTTTTTTTGCAGATGTTGAAGAATTCTATCAGCAGTGCGATCCCGGTTAGGGTTTTACGGTTATTTCGTTTCTTTCTTTTAGTCGAATCCTGTGAGTGCTTCGTGGGGTTGTTGAATTTCGCCTTAGCGTTGCGTGGCTTAGCAGATAGTTTAGCTTGCTCTTGCTCTGATTTCGTATTTCGCTTTCAGGTCGTCTGTCCTTCTTTAGTCATTTTGATTTCTTCGGTTTAATTTGCATGATAGTTCCGCTGCTTGGTTGAGGGATTGTCTCTTAGTGCATCATCTTAATAATAGTGCAAAGTGGGACCGATCGATGTTAGAGATTTATTGGTTTTCTTTTTCTCTTTTTGGTTTAAACGTTGAATCTGTCTATTTCAGCAGCATTTCGTTTTCATGGGACTGTAAGTTCGTCCCTTTTGTGCTGGTGAAGATTGTGCTTGTGGTTTGTAGGATAGGTGCTTCTGTGTATGAAGGTGCATCTGCAGTGCAATAAGGAGCTAAAGTAGGCTACTGTTATGGCATCCATCATTTCTGCATATTAAGTAGAGTAACTTCTTATTGTAGTTGTTATGAAGTTTGTGGTTCAAATTTGCCACAATTTAAATGGTGTCGCTTGGATTTTGCCCGAGTTCCGGACTATGATTCTCGATCTGTTTGTCATATTAAATGCACTTAGGAGCATGCATTTTTCATTGGAAAAAAGCTCGGGTTCCATTGGGTACTGTAATTTCTTTATGCTAAGATATAATACATAGCCTTCAGAAGGGCATTTAAGATATGGAAGTTTACTTCCATGCCTGGCTTTGTTTGTTTTCTCTCTCTTTCTTCCCTCTTGCTTGTAATGGAGTTACTATCTTTAACTACTTGCTAATCTCAGCATTTTCCTCATTTAGAGACCAAAAAGAAAAGTAGAGGCTACTGTTGCTGTTAACCATAGCATCTAATATGCCTTGTGCATAACTGTGCACATCTATATTTTGGTTTTTCAAATGAACTATGTCACGCCGACCCCAACTAGTTTGGGATAAAGGTGATGTTGATGTTGATGTTGAAATGAGCTATGTCAGTTAAATCTTCTCTCTTTTCACTTGGAGCAATTAAATTCCCTCTCTTTCGTAAATGATACTATTCTATGTACATTATTGCAGCATTTCACTTGCATGCATGAGATATGCTGTAAAGTCGAAATGCTGTTAAGATTTCATTTTGCTTGTAGCACATCCTAATGGTGGGAACAAAAGGCTCCACTAATGTTCTTTTTGTTGATGTTGCTGGAGCACCCTTGTTGATACACATAAATGAGTATGGCCTGCACATCTGCATTTCTCTTGGTGGCTGTTGATGCTTCGCACAACTCACTTTTCCATATTTATATCAGAGAAGGAAAACCTTTGTCTCTATGGGTTCCCCAATGAGCAGTGGGAAGTTAATTTGCCAGCAGAAGAAGTGCCACCGGAGCTCCCTGAGCCTGCTCTGGGTATTAATTTTGCAAGGGATGGCATGCAGGAAAAGGACTGGTTATCTTTGGTTGCCGTGCACAGCGATGCTTGGTTACTTGCTGTGGCTTTCTATTTTGGTGCCAGATTTGGCTTTGACAAAACTGACAGGTACTTGAATGATCTTAGTAGTAGAAAAGAGAGTCTCATTTTTTTATTTTGCTACTTATTTGAGGGAAATGCTGATGCAGAAAACGTCTGTTTAATATGATTAATGACCTTCCAACCATATTTGAAGTCGTGACTGGAACTGCAAAGAAACAGTCAAAGGAGAAGTCATCTGTTTCAAATAGCAGCACCAAATCCAAGTCAAGCTCAAAAGGGGTAAGCGGCTCTTCTAGATGTCACTGTTTATGTACTTCAAGTACTATGATGCAAAAGATTTAGTAGACTTGATTCTGATGATTGTTGGCTTGGTAGAATATTTTGGTCCCATTTTGAATTAACTCAGCTAATATGGTGCCTGCTGATTCAAGCTAGCTCTTAATTGATCTGCACAGAAGTCATATATATTAATGAGCTCAAGTAGTCGGGATTAATTTGATCAGTGCTTGTCTTATGGAGCAATACCTTCGACATGTGAATCCCTTGATCTAGGGTTTGTCAAATATGTCATTTTAGTCTCATCTTAGACGAGTCTCCAGGTAATCCATTTTGGCTTGTTGTATTTTGTTCTTTTCAGTTTCTTGGGTTGAAGATGTCAAAGGGAATGCTACATGAGGACCTTATTCCTTCCCGCGGAATTTTTCATTTGATTCAATTATTAAAATCGTACTATCCATCATGCATTTGTCAGCTTCAATGTGTGACCTGTTACCTAGCATTTGTTCTGTTTACGAACACGCAGTTATGTTGAGTACTCACCATCTCTTCTCTGTGTGACAGCAGAGAGCGCCAGAATCCGGAAAGTATTCAAAGCCGGTGCAGGCAAAGGATGAGGAGGAGGTTGTGGACGAGGAAAATGAGGAGGAGCATGGGGATACCTTGTGTGGGGCATGCGGAGAGAATTATGCCGCAGACGAGTTTTGGATATGTTGCGACGTGTGTGAGAAGTGGTTCCATGGGAAGTGTGTGAAAATTACTCCCGCCAGGGCTGAGCACATCAAGCAATACAAGTGCCCTTCGTGCACCAACAAGAGAGCACGGCCTTGACACGATGGACACTGTACCGATTCGGGCAAGGCTAACTGTTTAGGGTTCTTATGTTTGTGTCCTGTACGTGCATTATTTGCATTGGATACTTCGGCCTCGAATCTCGTCATGTTGGATATGTTTATATATGGCAATTCGCGAGCCGTCATCTGTTTATTACGTTGCATGTGTAGTAGTTTCGACTATATTTGAGTTATTTGGCTTTAGTGATAGCCTTCTTTTACTTGTTTTCGACCTCAGAATTTTCTGATGTCTTATAATTAGCTCGAGGTGTTAAGGTCGCTGATGCCTTGATCGACCGTCATTCTCAGCTTTGGAATGTGAACGATGCACGGCGATGCGTTCACACAGTTTTTTCTTGGAGCCTAATGATTTATCAGTATTAATTGACCAAGAATAAGTGCCCCTTTAAGATTTTGTGTCACATCCATGAAAGACCAAAAAACAGGGGAAAGTAATCCATGATCTCCTATAAATCTTATATCAGGTTAAGGCTTTGTTTATTATTTTTTGAAAGGTGATAGCTTGTGTCGATTAAAATAATTAATCAATAAATTATTTATTTATTTATTTATTTTGTAGGTGACATAAGTAATTGTTTTCAAGAAAATATTTTTACAATTACGATAGATTTTAAAGTTGATGATTTTTTCGGATACTAGGTCGGTAGAATTATTCTGTTAGCAACCCAATAACATTTTCATTTTCATACGATGGTCATTTCCGCAACGTGAATTTATAGTTTAGTTCTAATGTTAAATGGATTTTGCGATTGCACGGTCGTTTTGAACTTTCTTGTGGCTGCCCTTTTGTTCTTTTCTTTTTTAACCTTTCTTACTTCTCCCCCCCAACCAACAACACAATGGGAGCTGACTATTCAAACGACTCACCGAAGACAAGTCAAACTCGGCCAGCTATGGAAGCTTCTCATTTTCTTCAAAGCCTCCGACCCCATCTGTTTATTTTCTCTTCCCACAAAAGTCTTCGCATTAACACTCAGAAGCATCTCCTGGTCCTTCTTCTTGGCCAAGACTGTTTCTTTTCCATGATGAACAAGAAGATTCTGAGTAAAGAGATCAGTTAGAGAGAGAGAGAGAGATGGAGGGCAAGAAGCTCTTGGAGGCTGTCCAGAACGGCGACGTCTCGGCCCTCTTGGACCTGCTCGAGCAAGACCCTCTCGTCCTCGACAAGATCATCGTCCTCGGCTTATCCGAGACGCCCCTCCACGTGGCCTCCGTGCTCGGTCACACCGACCTCGTCCGGGAGCTGCTGAGCCGCACCCCCGGGCTCGCCTCCGAGCTGGACTCTGGGGGCAACTCGCCGCTCCACCTGGCCGCCGCCAAGGGCCACGGCGAGATCGTGGGCGAGCTCCTGTCCGCAGACCCGGCGGCGGCGTCGGTGAGGAACCTCGACGGGAGGGCGCCGATCCACGTGGCGGCGATCAAGGGCCGGGACGACGCGGTGGGCCGGATAATTGGCGCCGGCGGGGCCAAGTCGGCTCGCGAGCTGACCGACCGGGGCGAGACGGCGCTGCACTTGGCGGTGGCGAACGGGAAGATGGAGGTGGTGAGGGCGGTGGTCGGGGCGGTGGGGGGAAGAGACAGGGATGAGTTGTTGAATCGGAAGGATTGCGACGGGAATTGCATCTTGCACATCGCCGTCGCCAAGAAGCAAACCGAGGTATCCATTTCTAGGATTTTGTTACCGGTCACTCTGCATAATTATTCAACGGGATATTACAGATCGATGCATTTACCGAATTGGGTAATCAGGTTAAAGTTGTGATTTTGCTTGTAATATGCTCAACAAGTGCCTCGGATTTTCATCATTCGGAGGTGAAACTTGTTTCTGCTGATGTTGATGATTACAGAAAAGATGAACTTGCCTTGTATGGATATAGAGATGAACTGGATGTGTCTGAACTGAAGTTATGGCTTGCTCACTGTGTGACAGAAACTTATCTGCTGTGATCTTCGCAGACCATAAAATTCTTGCTTGCCATCCCCGGAGTGAATGTAAACCCGATCAACAAGAACGGCTCGACCCCACTAGATGTGCTCAAGCAGTCTCCCAGGGACCTCCAGGACATGGAGATCGAAGACTCTCTTCTAAACAAGGGAGCTTTGAGATCCAAGTCAATCTACCCGTTTGACCATGACCATGACCCGGACCCGGCACAGGTTCCTCAGCTTTCGCGCGAAGCTCCGACTTCGCCATTGCTCGTCTTGCAGAAGACCCCTTCAAGGAATAAACCGCTGGCGAGGAAAAAGGAAAACGAGATCAGCCGCCATAGATCCTCACTCATGGTGGTTGCGTCGCTGATTGCCACTGTGGCCTTCCAGGCTGCCATCACCCCTCCGGGCGGTGTGTGGCAGAACGATCTCACGGTCGACGAGAATGGACTACCCGTCAAGGAGCCTCATTATGCAGGTATTATCTACTCTCTGTCCTATGATGATCAAATTGGCTTGTATGTAAACAATCGCGCTGTGTTAGCATATCCCTTCCTTTTCTGAAAGGATTAGGTTGCTGTAGTTGATCACTTGATGCCGATGTCATATGCAAACAAGAAATTGATATCTAGGCCTTACAATTGTATGTTAATAAATTATGGGAACACACATTGGAGCTAAAAAGGACATATATTCCTGACTGTGATTAATTCTGTTCATTACATTTCGATGACCACTCCATGATCCACGAAGCAGGGACTTCTATAATGGCCCACAACCAAAGATTCGAGTACGGGCTCTTCTTCATCTTCAACACCATCTCCTTCCTCTCGTCCCTGAGCATCATCCTCCTGCTGGTGAGCGGGCTGCCCATAAAGCGTCGCCGCTGGATGTGGGTGCAGATGGTGACCATGTGGATCGCCATGACCGCGCAGGTGATCACCTACTTCATCGCGCTGAGGCACATGTCGCCGGACAAAACCGACTCCGACCTGTTCCCCTTGCTGAAGGACGTGACGGAGATCGCGGTGCTCTCCTGGTTCTGCCTGATGGGGTTGGTGTTCATCGCGAACCTCGCGAGGGTGAGCCTGTATTACCTGAGGAAGAAGGGGTATATCAAGAAGAAGGAGGAGGAGGCAAGGGCTCTATCAGATGATGCAGGTGAAGATGAAGTGGTGTGAGACTGAGCGAGTTATATTCATGGAGATGTACATACCGAGTAATTCTGCAAATTTTTCTGGTTCTTTGGTGTCTGTTTGATACAAAAGGAATCATGTAGAGTTTTTTGTTTCCCCCTCTTCTGTGTCTTCTTCAAAAGTTTCCACTTCTGCATTGTTTGTTGGTTGTACTTTTGTCATCTTATACTAAGATAGAAAACTTCAAAACTTTGTTCAACAGGCTATTGAATTTACAATGTTAATCTGTCGTTCTCTTTACTTTTTCTGGGCTTTCCATGTTCCAGTTATCTTGACATGCTTGCTCCCCATAGTTGCAGGCTTTGCTACTGTGATGTCCTAACAAGTTGACAGCAATTCCGAAAATATAAGAAACTACGGCGTAGACTCATCATATCGACTGATGTAGTGAACTGAAACTATCTGGCTGTCATTCTCTTCAATGTAATTTCTGCTGCATCGTCTCAGTTTGAAGCTTAGCATGAGCGATCACTTGCGATAAAGTTGGCCATATAGATCGCGACATCACAGGACTCAAATCGAACGCAAACTTACAATATGTTTAGTCTCTAAGTGTGTTTTTCCCCCTCTCAATCTCATTGCTACAACACTTTCTCCTCTGTTCTTGTAGGCGTGATACAAGTTTGGTCGTCGATGTGAGTTACAGACTTATAGTTTGAGCATATGAATACGAAGTTCTCTCTTCTGGTCCATGATCATATGAATGAGAAGGAAATCCCATCCATCATCTTTGGAGGAGAGTCCTTCAATCAGTGATGTATTTTGAGTACCTAACAGTAGAGCGAAATTAGCATTGTAATGCCAAAGTATATAAATTCACAGTAGATGGATACAGATATGTTCGGTGATGATCGTCATCCATATGACAATGAACAGTATTTGTGTCGTCACCCGAGGTTGAAAACATACTGAGAGTTACATGACTTAGAACTTGGGAAAAGTACTAAAAAAAGTCGTGACCAATTTAGTCTTAAAATCTTTCAATTGGACCAATTTATCCTAAACCTTTTCAATTTTGTATCAATTCAATTCATCTGACTTATTTAGGCTGAAAAGTACTGACATGATCGCTGACCATCTTACGTGGCACGGCCTGCGCTAATTAGGTCATGTTTAAATAGTTTTAATATTCTCTCTTCTTCTTCTTTTCCCTTTTCTTTTTGCCGATGGCCGGCTACATGCCATAGCCAGCGAGGGTCGGCCTCGCCAAGCCACGCTTGGGCAAGGGCGAGCACCGGCAAGGTCCCCCTCGCTAGATCTAGTGAGGCCGGTCCTCGCCCAGGCTGGGGCGGCCTCGCCGGGCATCACCTAGGCGAGGTTTGGCAACGCGATGCCAACCCTCGAGGCTCGCCGAACCACGCCTAAGCGTCACCAGTCAAGCACTATGGCTTCGAAGAATACTAGAAGAGATTGGAGAAGCACGGGCCGAAGCAACTCTGATATTTCGTGATCACAAGTCCACAATCGCGATTTCGAGAAAGCCCTTTTTCCGTGGAAGAACTAAACCTATCAATATCAACAATCGAGAGATCGAGCTGAAATACTGCAAGATGGGGGATCAAGTGGCGGACATATTTACGAAAGTATGATCGGAAGCCAAGTTTGAGACGTCGCTAAATATGCTTGGAGCATCACAAGAATTGATCGAGGAAGAGCGTCGAAATTCTGATTTTTTTAATTCTATCGATAGGCGCTTTAGTGAGAGGGACATCTTTGTCTAGAATGATTTAGGTATCAACAAGGTACTAAGGCAATAGTTGGTAGGTTTGTTTTGTGATTCACAAGTCCGTAAGTGGTAAGCAGATATCGTGTCTAAGAAAATGTTGTAACAATGAAAGAAATCTCTGAAAAAGTCCGAAATAATTTGTAGGAACGGGCTTTCTTCCTGCCGAACTTTTTTATTCCGTTCTAGTTTAGATCTGGAAGCTTCTCTCTCCCCTTTCGAGGATTTTTTCAGTGTATGTTTTCGGGGGTTTCACTTTCCTCGGATTTCGTTAGCATACAAGTCCAGTTTCAAAGGAGATCGGAGGAGTTTTTTGAAGGTTTCGCTCTTACTATCATATCTGTTCTCGTTCAGCTTTTCTATTCTACATGGCAATGGTGTTGGCGACACCGAACCTAGGCGCGCACCGCCGAAAGGCAAAGCCGTAGCAACAGAAGAAGATATCGGTGTGTGCTCATTACTGAAGACGGATTCGGTGATTAGCCGCCGATTTTGGTTTGAAGAACTCATAGATTTGTTTTTTGAGTATGTGACTCCTATCATTGTTCTGATAATTTATTTTGTTATCTGGATTTTGTTTTGTTTTGAAGTTGTAGCATTTGGACTAGGGGTGAGCAAAAAAATCACGATCCAACCAAACCGGTCCAGACCGTACCCAACTGGCTGATTTTGGATCTAAACCGGCAAGTACGGTTCGATTTTCGGTTCCAATTTTCTAGAACCAGCGGGTACCAGTTCGGTTCCCGGTTTCGGGTGGGAACCATCCAACCGGTCCAACCGAACCGATCACCCCTAATTTGGACTGTAATGTTTTTTCTATTTTATTGCGGATATAAATGAAATGCTACTTTGACATGTACACCAACCAAAGACAGTAACCTCCTTTAACTCGTACCAGATTATTTTTGAACCGGTCATTTTTATTTTTGAAACAAAATAGGTATACATGCTTATGGTATTGTTTTTTAAAAGTTTTAAATGAGCTCAATTTCACAGCACCTAACTTCAGAACTTAGATTATGATGTGAATTGATCAACACTAAATTGATGTTTTTCGATCCGACGACAATTTGAATTTTATTTCCAAAAAATAATTAATCCAAATCACATTTTTCTCGCCTCTTTTCATTTTGTACGCACGTAAAACGCAATGTCTCTTTGTTACTGATATGAAAGAAGAGACACCTCAAATACGAATTGTCCCTGAACTTTGACTCAATGTGTAATTTGATCCCTAACTTTTAATTTGACAGATATGGTCCATGAACTTTAGCCCAATATGTAATATGGTCTATAAATTTTTAATTTGATCAATATGGTCCATGAACTTTTGAAACATGTTCAACTTAGTCCCTGAACTATATGAAGACGTTTAATATAGTACTTCTATTAATTCAAGTTGGGGGACAATATCGAATGTTTTCTTATAGTTCATGGACTAAGTTGAATATGTTTCAAAAGTCCGGAGACCATATTGAAAAAATTGAAAGTTTAGGGATGACATTGCACATTGAGTTAAAGTTCATGGATTATATATGTCAAATTAAAATTTTAGAGATCACATCGTATATTGGGCCAAAATTTAGAGATCATTAAGCTGGCTAATTCCAAGAATATCCCCTCGAGTCCAATTTTCCAAAAGGGTTAATACCATGGAAAACCCCAAACTGGTACATATGTGACAATTTTACCCCAAACTATTTTTTTGACCACGAAAAACCCCAAACTGGTACACTTATGACAAATTTACCCCAAACTGGTACACCTGTGACAAATTTACCCTTCATTAGTTTTCGTTAAATCTAACCGTAAAATTGCTGAGTTTGATGACACGTAGCAATTGACGGGTGTACTAGTTTGACGTTTTTACCCTCTGTTTGTCACGGGTGTATCAGTTTGGGATTTTTTGTGATATTAACCCAATTTAACGGAGGGTAAATTTGTCACAAGTGTATCAATTTGGGGTTTTCATGGTAAAAAAAAATTAGTTTAGGGTAAATTTGTCACAGGTGTACCAGTTTAAGGTTTTTGGTGGTCAAAAAAATAGTTCAGGGTAAATTTGTCACAGGTGTACCGGTTCGGGGTTTTTCGTGGTCAAAAAAATAGTTTGGGGTAAATTTGTCACAGATGTACCAGTTTAGGGTTTTTCGTGTTATTAACCCTTTCCAAAACGATAAATCCATAAAACGAAAGAGACAAAAAAAAATGAAAAAACAGAAAATTCCACAACCCGTCGAGCCAGCACAAGCCCCATTTCTCACTTCAAAACCCAAACCACCACTCCCCAATCCTTTCGCGCCGCCTCCTCCGCCGCCGTCACATCATCTCAGTCGCCGCCGCTCCTCGTCCTCTCAACGCAGAAGCAATGGCGTCGGCGTCCTCCACACTGATTTACTACTCTCCCTCCTCTGTAACCCCAAACCCTAGACACTTCCCTATCCGCCGAAAGCACCTCGCCGTGTCCTGTGCCTCCACCTTCGACCCGCCCCACACCAACCACTCCCCTCCCGCGCCGTCGCCTCCTCCGGCGACGGCCACGATCCACAACATCAGGGACGAGGCCCGCCGCCACCGCCAGGCTCACACCTTCTCCGCCAAGTACGTCCCTTTCGGCTGCGACTTCAACGCCTCCGAGTTCTACTCGCTCGACGAGATCGTTTACCGCAGCCGCTCGGGCGGCCTGCTCGACGTCCAGCACGACATGGACGCCCTCAAGAAGTTCGACGGCGCGTACTGGAAGAACCTCTTCGACTCGCGCGTGGGCAAGACCACGTGGCCCTACGGCTCGGGTGTCTGGAGCAAGAAGGAGTGGGTGTTGCCCGGGATCGACTCCGACCACATCGTCTCGGCCTTCGAAGGCAATTCCAATCTCTTCTGGGCTGAGCGTTTCGGCAAACAGTTTCTGGGTATGGACGATTTGTGGGTCAAGCATTGTGGGATTAGCCATACCGGCAGTTTCAAGGATCTGGGCATGACCGTTCTGGTCTCTCAGGTTAATAGGCTATGCAAGATGGACCGGCCGTTGGTTGGCGTTGGGTGTGCGTCGACTGGGGACACTTCGGCTGCGCTCTCGGCGTACTGTGCAGCTGCGGGCATTCCGTCCATCGTTTTCTTGCCTGCAGATAAGATTTCGATGGCTCAGTTGGTGCAGCCCATCGCGAATGGGGCTTTTGTGTTGAGCATTGATACCGATTTCGACGGGTGTATGAAGTTGATCAGGGAAGTCACAGCAGAATTGCCGATATATTTAGCCAATTCGTTGAACAGCTTGAGGCTCGAAGGGCAAAAGACTGCCGCGATCGAGATACTGCAGCAGTTTGATTGGGAGGTGCCTGATTGGGTCATCGTCCCGGGTGGGAACCTGGGGAATATCTATGCATTCTACAAAGGATTCAAAATGTGCCATGAATTGGGTCTGGTTGATCGGATCCCAAGGCTTGTTTGTGCTCAGGCTGCGAATGCTAATCCACTCTACTTGTATTATAAGTCTGGTTGGAAGGATTTTAAGGCAGTGAAGGCGAACACCACATTTGCATCTGCTATACAGATTGGTGACCCCGTTTCTATCGACAGAGCCGTTTATGCTTTGAAGCACTCGGATGGTATTGTTGAGGAAGCAACTGAAGAGGAGTTGATGGATGCTATGGCACAAGCAGATTCGACTGGAATGTTCATATGTCCTCACACTGGTGTCGCATTGACGGCGCTGACCAAACTCAGGAATAGTGGGGTCATTGCGCCCACAGATAGGACAGTTGTCGTTAGCACTGCGCACGGGTTGAAGTTCACGCAGTCCAAAATTGATTACCATTCCAATGACATCCCTGACATGGCTTGCCGGTATGCGAATCCTCCGGTGCAAGTGAAGGCAGATTTTGGGTCAGTCATGGATGTTTTGAAGGATTACTTGAAAAAGTATTAAGGTGTTGCTTTTTGCTTATCTGCTTGTATCCTATGGTATGAGATGTTTTTATCTCCATGTTTTAGCTCGTAAAACTGTTACACTATTTGTCATTGAGGGTGCTATTTTTCCAATAACCATTTGGTGAGTGGAGATTATTGAGATCAAGCACTATTTTCGGAACGTCCTCAGAACTAGTCAGAGCTTATGATCTGTGCATTTGGTTTGTCACATTACTGCATGCCTGTGGTGGTTGCATATCATTCTGGTGCCAATAACTCTTTTTAGATCATCTCGAAGTTAGAATGGATGTGGTCCTATAACATGCTCTAAATGGTATGGCTATCAACTTGAGAAAGGGAGAGGGACCATCTGATAACTCTATTAAGGGTGCTTTGTTATTAGGACACAGAGTTCTCTCTGCACTTTCTGAGAAAAGAACATGCTTTGTGTCTAAGAGCCTTGTTTCTTGTTCCTCTGAGAACTGATGTTTGTTCACAATGAAGCATCCATCCCTTCTCTTCTCTTCCCCTGCATACTTTCCCCTGAAGCAAAAAGGAGTAGAAGAAAAGAGTTACATGCATATGGAGTCATGCATCAGTTTGAATTCCGCGGAGGGAGAGATCATAGAGGTCGTGTGAAGGGGGCACAAATCATGTGTCACATATGAGAAATGGTTGGATGGGGCTCGTCTCTCGATGTCCTCTCAGACACCTTTAGACTAGGAATGACCTGAGGGCAGTTGAATTTTCCCTGAGATTCAATTGGATTGACTTCCATCTGTATCCTTTAAGCGAACAGAAGCAGAAATATCGGGTTTCATAAGGTAAGTAACTACCACCTTTTTAGCTTCACACGTCTTTGAACCAAATAGGATATGCTCTTATTACAAAAAAGAGTGACTTTAGGGGATGATAGTTAAGGCGTGGTAGCTCTGTGTTTTTTTGCTCCTGTGGCGCCGAAAGATGAGCAATGACGATCAAATGACTGAGAAGGCCGTCGAGACATTCCGAGCTGCTATTTGCGCATTCGGAAGCAGGATGAAAGTCACCTTAAAGGTTTTTGGTCCCTTGCGATGAACGAAACTAGAATGCATACATTAGTATGCAGAAATAGAACCCCCTGTTAGTGCCAGTGGAATCTATCTCTGCTCACTTCCACCAGTTTCCCTTGTTGCGCATTTCTCATGCTTATCTGTCAAACCATTTCTGCTGCCATGGAGGTTGCTTCTAGGCTGGTGTCAAAGTTATTCTGCAGGCAGGTCAGGTTTGTCGTTTCTTTGCGATGCAGCAATCCAATTTGTAAAAGTAAGATGATGTGGTTTGAAAATGATCCTATAGTAATAGTTTTGGGACCCGTTTGAGCTCGTGCGTTCTTCATAATCCGGGTTCTGGTCATGTCTGGAAATTGTGTAAGCAGGAGAATTTGTTGGATGGCGTTTTTTTTATCCTCCTTCGGCTTCATCATGGCGACTCTGCAGTCGGGACGGTCAGAATACGATCCTTGTGTCGGCCATGACTGGGCCTGCCTAAACTTGAAATATATTCGGAGCAAACGCATGTGGGGAAAAGGGAAACGGGAAGGCTGGGAACAGGACAGGTCCTTAGTTTATACCATTCTCCTCTTGCCAATCATTCTGCTATGCATTAGATCATACTGCATCTGAATGAATTTCTATCCGGTAGCGAAAGGCGATGATGCAGAACGGGCGACAGAGATTGCACCGTCTGTGCTCTGCTCGATTTTCCTTTACAGGGCCCATCACGCAAAGAAGAAAGGAGTTTCGACAGAAAGAGTCTGAAGAGGAAGTACAGAGCGAAATGGCAAATAGATTGTATTAACAGATGCTGTCGTCTTCTTACAAACCCAACTCGGTAACACCGATCTTCTTAAAAACGAAAGAGGCGGCTCTCGGAGGAGGCGATAAAAGATCCAACCAGAGCCCCCCCCAGTTCACACCACCTAATTCAAAGCACTCTCGTGTTTTTGTCTCTGGGCCAGACACGACAACACCAAATGACCAAACCAAAACCACTCAAAAAAAAAAAAAAACCTTAAAAAACACAACTTTAGGTGGCTCCAAGAGAGGGGAACCAAAAAAACAAACCCCACGATTGGAGAGCCTACCTAATGAACAACATCTCCTTCCTTACCATATCACAGCCGGCCTCGGCCTCGGCCTCGAATCGAAATCGAAATCTCGCGGCTAAATGCACCTATTTGATTACTATCATTATGTTCATGTAACGTTCTTATACACTCTCTGCGTATTCAATTCAATTCAATTTTTTTTTGTTCCTGTGTGTGGGTGGGGTATGGTAGCGAAAGCAAAATCCCATCATCGAATTCTTTTTCTAGTAAAAAAGCCCGAAAAAAAAGGAGGGAAAGTGAGATTTGCTTCACTTGCGTTTCAACTTCAAGTGGGTGGTGGGGTGGGCCCGCCGACACTTTGCTTCTCTCGGATCGAATTGATCTTCTCAAGCCTCCAACCATCCTTGAGCCTCGCTATGAAGGTGTCGGCCTTGACGTTCACGTCTGGGCTCGGACAGAACATCCCGGGCCCACCAGACGCCCCACCGCCGCTGCGATCTCGGCCGTCCGTCGTCGTCCTCTCGTGGCTCGGCGACGATGCAACGTCCGCGTCCTCCAGCTCCGGCGAGCTGCACCGGGAGCCGCGGGCGCCGCGTACCCGGAACGGCGGCGGGGGCTGCGGCGGCGGCATCGGTAGCAGCGGCGACCGCGAGCAGCTGCTGGGCTGATGGACGGCTGGCTTCGCCGGCAGTGGGGGCTTCGGGGCCGACGCCGGGGTTCTCCGCCGCCTAGGCTCCGGTGGCGGCGGGGGCGGCGGGGGCGCGGGTACTGAGTGGATTCTCTTGCTTTTGCTGCTCTTTCTGAACAGGCTTTGGAAGACGGACGACGGAGGTGGAGGCGGCGGAGGTGGCGGAGGTGGAGGCCGTTGCGCGGTGGAATGGGAGGTCGTCTCGGGCGCCAGTTGGTGAGCGGCGTCGTTGTTTAGCGTTCTGGTCCTCTGCTTCTTCTTTCTCTTTCTCTGGTTGGACAGCACCGAAGCCAAAACCATCTTTATCTCCTTAGCCGCGTTGCTCTTCCTCCGCTCGATCTTCGCGTACCTGTACTCCGTCGGCGGCGTGGGCGGTGGCCGCGGGGGAGGCGGAGGTGGCGCTGGCGGTGCCTTTCCGATTTTAGCAGATTCAGTTCCATCGCTCGCCCTACCTCCCGTGCTTCTGCGAGCGACGGCCTCGTATGCGTGCCTCACCGGCGGAGGAGGCGGTGGCGGTGGAGCTGGAGATTTGGCCGCTGGTGGAGGTGGAGGAGACGCTGGAGACGGAGGTGTGCGGAGAACGAACGTGTCCACCGGAATCACTTTGATATCATCGTCATCGATGGCACTTCGCCATCTCCGAAGAGGAACGACTCGATCAAACTGCGTCGAGCTCGAACTGTACTTGCTGACCTCAAAATCGTCGAAGAACCGGAACCGGTCGTCGCCGGTTTCCCACGGCGAATCTTGCTTCAAATCCGGGTACGAGCTGCTGCTCCTCCGCAGCCGGCCAATCCCGCTTCCAGGCGACCTCATCGCTGGTTCGTTGTACCCAAACATCTTATCGTCGCCGGACTCGAACCACCGCCGCAACGTCGTCTCGTCAACTTTATCGGCACTCACCAACCTCGCAGCGCTCTTCTCTCCTTCCCCGGGGACCGGCGCCTCGTCGTCGCTTCTGCGCGCGAAGATCCCGCAGAGAATGGCGAAGAGGACGAGGAACACGTTGAGCGAGTCCCAGCTTTTCTTGACCGTGACGGGTCGGAGGACATGGGAGGAGAAGGAGACGAACGAGGGGATGGCGAAGAACAAAAGAAGGAGGGCGAGTATGGGGAAGAGGACGATGAGGACCGGCGGAGAGAGGAGCGGAGAGGGCGGTCGACGGCGGCGAAGGGCGGAGATGGGCGGTTGTGGCCACAGGGGTGGGGAGTCGACGAGGCCGCTCATGGCTAGTTTGGTGAGTCTTTTGAAATGTGGGGTTTGGGTTCGCTTGGTGGAGTGGGAGAGTTTGACAAAAGGAGAGAGGGATAATAATTAGAGAAAATAAAATATAGCAAGAAAAATTATAAATAAAAGGAACTGAAATTTGAAAAAAAAAAAATGCAATCATAAGTGTATTTGCCACCTTCTTTAATGGGAAAATATTTACGGTTGCTTTTCTTTCATGACTTTAATCAATCGAGCCACCCATGTAGTTCCTTAGAAAAGTGCATTTGTTTATGGTACTTGTTGCCGTTGTAGTTCTTCTGCTTATTCCTCGATATATAGAATGCTCCACCTCAGTCGGTATAAGTGCAACGATGGCCCCGAATAACTTATTTGTCGGGCGTTTTCATGTTCGTTCATCGAGTCCGATGATAAAAAAAATTTGGCAAGTTCCATCGGTGAAAAACTTATAACTTTGGTTGGCGAAAATTGAAACCCTTAATATCCAAACGATGAATTTGCAGGGAACGCCTAGAAATTTTACTGTACTCATTACATCTCTCTGTTATTTGCTCTAACTATTGCAGTATGTGTGAAATAACTACTTACATACCTAAAATTATAGACAAGTTCTAGTAATATAAGAAATTCCCGTTTGAGCAGGTTTAAGGTATTAAGGAAAACGAGACGGCACATACCCATTTAAAGCTATGTATCATGAGCAATGTATAAAGTATTTCAATAGATTGAATTGTCTGATCCTCTGTTGCACCGCCCCGAGAAAATTGAGTAATTGAATTAAACGATAACAATAATAATAATAATAAAATATCGGTTTCTTGTGTCCTGAGAAAATTGCTACGCAAGTTAGTTAGATTCACGTGCTTTCCTAAGCCTAAATGGACATGATTAGACACAATGTGACATGTGGGAATTGACAAATCAACTGCCTCAATAGCCATCCCCAACTCCAAGTCCATTATATTTCACGAACTATTACATCGGACACACACGTATTCCCAAAATCTATATTTTTTTTTTTGGGTTAATACCACGAAAAACCCCAAACTGGTACACCTGTGACAAATTTACCCCAAACTATTTTTTTAACCACGAAAAATCCCGAACTGGTACACCTGTGACAAATTTACCCTGAACTATTTTTTTGACCACCAAAAATCCTGAACTGGTACACTTGAGACAAATTTACCCTAAACTAATTTTTTTTACCATGAAAAACCCCGAACTGATACACTTGTGACAAATTTACCCTCCGTTAAATTGGATTAATATCACGAAAAATCTCAAACTGATACACATGTGACAAACAGAGGGTAAAAATGCCAAACTAGTACACCCGTCAACTGGCACGTGTCATCAAACTCAGTAATTTTACGGTTAAATTTAATGAAAACTAACGGAGGGTAAATTTGTCACAGGTGTACCAGTTTGGGGTAAATTTGTCATAAGTGTACCAGTTTGGGATTTTTCGTGGTCAAAAAAATAGTTTGGGGTAAATTTGTCATAGGTGTACCAGTTTGGGGTTTTCCATGGTATTAACCCTTTTTTTTTTTTGTCCAAATTTGCAAAGACACGTCGAAGTTCCTTGCAAGCATTTATTGCGCCTAAACTAGATTTTCTGGTTGGCTAAACGAGAGGCCACGTGTACACTATACGACAACGATGTCGTATGTACGGTCACGGTCGGTCACGGCAACCTTTTCCTTCTTCTTTTTTTCGAGTTTTTTTTTATTATTATTTTTAACTAATTTACATGATTGGGGGGCATGAGCGCAATGATTGAAGTCGCGTCCTTTACAGCAAAACCGAACCATAAGTTGAAAACATCGGCTTTAGGCGACACTTTGTCAAAAGAAGGCGCTGTGTTTCACCCCTTTTCTACCTTGTGCTTTTTCCCCCCCAGCATATAACGAAACCCGGAAAAGTAAAAAGAAAAAGGTATAAAAAAAAATTCCCTGTGAATTTACGTATCAATGTGAACATGTCACGCGTCGCAATTATTTAAAACAAAATAAGTAAAAAATTTAGATCGTTCCATCGCTTTAAATAGATCGAGATTGCCGAACGATTCTACACAAAAAGCGAGAAAATTCAGATATAAAAAAATAATAATAAGAGAGCGTCCTCGACTTTTTGATTCTCATGATGCACCCCGAAAGAATTGCGACTGGTTATGAATATCATGCGCGACAATCTCTAGCCTTTAGGAATCATGTGTATAGGCTCAAAATTGCCTTTTATGCCAATAGGTCTCATTGCAAGTGCCCCACTCCTCCCAATTCGGCAAATTTCAATTAAAAAAAACAACGACTATATATTACACATCGCGCAAAACTTTTCACGCAAGTTAGCATAGAGAATCATGCTTCCCATCAATCTATTAGTCATAAGCTTTATTAACTCTTTTGGCTTCAAATTTAGCCGTAACTTTAATAATTAACTGTCTTTCTAAATCGATTGTGATAAAGTGGTTAATATTAAATTGTTTACGTTACTTGTGTTGGATATTGTATGAAAGTTCATAATCCTATCCCCCGGCCTAAATAATTTTTAATAATATTTTAATATTTTTCGAAAATTCTGCTATTTTCTTTTTTTCCTTTATTTTTTCTTTTCTTGGTCTTTCTCCCCCACAGTGGCTGGCTAGGGTCGTCAGGCCCTCCCCGGCCACTGAGAAAAAAAACCAAGAAAAGAAAAAAAAAAACAAAGGAAAAAATGGGTAAAGTAAAACAAAAAAAATAGATAAAATATTAAGATATTACTGAAATTTGTCCACGTCAGCACCGGCCATGTCACGTAAGACGCCAGACAACCATGTCAACGATTTCCGGCGAAATTGGCCTGATTGACTCAATTGGCAAAAAGTAAACATGTTTATAACTCAATTGACAAACTTAAAGAGACTTATGACTAAATTGACAAAAATATAATTGGTTTAGGACTTTTTCGACAATTTTCTTAGTATAAATGTACAAACGCTAAATCACTCATGAAAACAAAAATTTCCTACTTTCCATCGGTGATGGAAATAACGAGTACAAAACACATCTTTCGTGTTTTAGTGTGTTCCTCACTCAAGCCAAACCACTACTTAAATTATTCTTTTTAAAAGGTCGCACATCGCAAATAACCATGGGTATGCTAGAGACTATGGGTTAGCAAAAACATCGGGATCCACCAAAATCAAACCGGATTGTACTCAACCGATTGATTTTGGATGGTAACTGACGGGTACCGGTTCAGCTCTAGGTTTCAATTTGTTGGAATCAAAGGGTACTGGTTCGGTTCTCAATTTCAAGTGGGAGCCATCCAACCGGACCAACCCTATTTATATAATATAGACATATATATTTGTTAATTGAAGCTATCTCCCACAAATTTTAATTCATGTGACTCTCAGGCCCACTAGCCCAGGCCCAACTCCCCTCATCCAGATGTTGTTTTGTTTTTAGGGGGTTAGAACTTGGAGTCTTGGAGCAGTTTTTTATTTTATGGATAAATTGAAGTTCCAAGTTGGAGATGACTTGTGGATCCTCCGTAGAGTTTGTTCTAGATACAAAGCTTGAGAACTTATTTTCATGTGTGATATGTGTCGTAGACTATGGATGCATTTGAAATGAAGCTTCGGAACTTTGGACGCCTTTTATGTTATTATGAACAAAAAGTGGAGCGGCAGTGTTACTTCTATAGCTTGGAATATTCTCGGCTTCTTTGTACTTCACAGATGCACTGATTTTTCGTTGGATCTTGCACCCAGAAATATCCCAATCTCTCAAGTATTTTGACCCCCCCCCCTTTTTTTTTTATTATCTAACAGGGCCCTAAATTTTGACTAGGTTCCGTAGTTTTACTTCTACAGGACGTTGGTTCACCCGCATATCTTTTTTAATTGATGTTGGTGCTCAGTAGGTCGGGGTCCAATGGATCCATTCGGGAACCAGACCGGACTGGTGGTTCGGTTCTCGGGTGGATCAGTGGTTCGGTTCTCGAGTGGTTCACGGTTCGCATTTCGTGAAACCGATCCCTAGCGGGCTGTTCTCGGTTCTAGGATGAGAACCACTCATCCTGGAACCGATAACCCCTACTAGAGACGAGTGTACAAAAATCCTACCTAAAGTGAATATATGATAAATCGCGACTTTTAGTAAGTCAGATTTACTTTGTGAAAATCGATTTTAGCAAATCCTGTATAATTTGCCATAAACCCCTGCAAATGGAGCTCGGTACGATAGTATAGCTGAATTGCTAGTCGGTAAAAGCATATGCTTACTGCTCGCAAATGTTAACTCTCAAAGCTGGAAATTTGGAGGAAAATCACTTTCCAGCAACAAAAAAACAAAATCAAATGAAAAGAAAGAAGGAAAACAAGTTTTTTAAAAGGAAAAAAGCGCCCACCGTGGGGCTCGAACCCACGACCACAAGGTTAAGAGCCTTGCGCTCTACCAACTGAGCTAGACGGGCTTTCCCAGAATATTAACAACATTTTTAATTTAAAACACAAGATTTCCCAATACGATCGACAACCTTTTATTTTAAAAGATTAAAAGGATTTCAAATAAAAATTTAAATTACCTTCATTTTCTCAAATAAGGGCATGAAGTAGGCATGCCGGTTTCAAATAAATGCCTAAATGGGCGGTTTAAAATAAAGGCATGATGCCAATCAGCTAAATATTCTAGTCGATCAAGGATATTTTCATCCAACGATAATTTTAATTCTAATTTTTTTATTATTTTCTTTTCTTTTTTCTCATTTTTTTTCTTTTACTTGCTGCGGCTGGCAAGGCTGGCCCTTGCTTGTGGGTCTCAAGGCCAGTTTCGCTTAGGGCTAGCCTGCAATCTGGCGAGGGCCACCCTCATTGGTCCCAAGCAAAAAGAAAAAAAGGCCAAAACACAAAAAAGGAAAAAAATTAAAATAAAAAACGAAAATCCCATGATCATTCTGAAGATTAGGTCTTTTTTTTCAGATTAATATAGTTACTTCAGGCTTTTAATTGAGAGAAGGAATGCACTTCTAATCCTTATTATTTGAGAAAATAAAAACATTTTGTGGTGTTATTGAATTTCCCCAAATTAAAATTTTCCCAATATCATGGATTGTTCGGCGAACCAACCTCGTGAGACTGACTGAACCCTAATTTGCCCTAAAGCCCTGAATCACGTCCCTCTCCATTCATTTTCTGCTGCGGAGCTTCAAGAATTGGGGGGGAAGAAGATGGTGTGGTTCCAGTGCGAGGATTGCGGAGAGAACCTCAAGAAGCCCAAATTGCCCAATCACTTCAGGGTTTGCTCCGCCTTCAAGGTCCCCTTCTCTCTATCCTTCTTCTTCTTCTGCAGTCGCTCTTTCCCGCAAGTTTTCTCGGTTGTTTTCTTTCTCTTTCTCTCCCTCTCTCTCTTGAAATACGAGGAAGGAAAGAAGATGGATCCTCCTGGCTGATGATTTTTCCCCCCGTAAAATCTTGTAGTTGTCCTGCATCGACTGCGGAGAGACGTTCAGCCAGCAGAGCGTGCAAGGCCACACCCAGTGCATCACCGAAGCGGTGGGTTTCTTATGCGCACTTCCGCCAAATGCATTTTGGTGTTCTGATCGTGTACTTTGTTGGAAAAATCTCGACAATTTTATTAGCTTATGTGCCGAGGATTCTGATTATTCTGGTTGTCCCGTGGCATTCTTGTTCTAATGTCTCGTTTACTATCGTTCTGCTCGGGATTCTTTGTACGGGTTTCCCCTGCTCGAGTTCACTGTAGCATTGTGTCGTTCTACCGGTTGCGCGCGCGGCATTTGAACCGTTGACTGTCCGGAGTGCTTTTTGCTACTGATAAAGTGGCAAAAAAAAAAAGAGTAGCTTTGACGTTGCTCGCGGACGCATTTACTCAAGTGCTCTTCATGTCGTTAGAACTGTTGAATCCCTCCAATCGCGTTTTGGCTTTGCCTTTTTGATATTGGTGTAGCGAATCCTTCCTTTTTTAAGCACGTGATGTGATTCGTGCTTTGATTTATAGGAGAAATACGGTCCTAAGGGTCAAGGAAAGGTTTCAAATGGCGCGCCTGCTAAGCCCAACAAAGATGCGAAGCAACAACCTGATTTTGACATAACAGTCGGGTTGACTAAACGGCCTCCATGGTTTTGCAGGTATAAAGTTTTACGTGGAGTTTAACCTATATGCAGCTTAGAAGTTCTGTGCGTCCTGTATGTGATTGTATTGTCATTTCATGCCATTTGTGATTATGGTTACGGGGAGTAACACTTATGCAGATTGGGCATTAAATTGGACTGGTCACTTTTGTGTTTCCAACTGGAGCATAAGGTTCTTTACGGATTTTGAATAGTACTGTCGGTTGGTGTTTTGAAGACAGGTTTGAGCCGCACTCTTATAGTTGGCACTTGGCATGTATCACTTATGAGCCAGAACTTGATTACTTCTGTTTAAGTCGCTGAAAGAATATTAAGCAAGTTTGTACTAATTGTCCCTCGCACTTGAGATGAGGTGTGGTTTTCATTCAGCATTTGGGAATTGTGCAGTCTTTGCAACACAAAGGCCACTAGTGAGCAGACCCTGCTCCTACATGCTGAAGGGAAGAAGCACAAGGCAAAAGCACGAGCTTTCCATGCTTCAAAGCAACAACCTCAACAAAAACAGGAGTCTACTTCACCTGCAACACTTCCTACTGAAGATGATTCAAAAAGTAGAGTAGTTGCCAGTGAACACGTAGAAGAACCAAAGGTCAAGAGTATTTCCCCAAGCAACAATGCACACAACAATTCCAAGTTAGATAATGGAAACTTACAGTCAAATAAAAAAAGAAAACATGATGGATCTGAAAAATTTGATCGTAAGAAGACAACTAGGCATGATAATCTAAATGAAGTGGGAGATGGGGAAGTCATCCAGGCTGACAAAACAGAAATGAAGAAAAGCAAGCAGGTTGCGACTGCCAGAGAAAACCCAGAGGATGGTTGTCATCCAAATGAAGATGCCAGGAAGAAAATAAAGTGGAAGAAGTTGATTAAAACCACTTTGAAATCTGTAAGCTTTCTTTGTCCTGTCAGTATACTACCTTTTTATGTTTCAGCATGTTGTCAATTATCCGATGATTGTGTGCGCCTATGGTGTGAAATGTATGGATGAGTTTAGCCTTGTGGCTTTTTTACCAAATTCCAAATTGCAATTTCTAGAGGTATTTATTCTTACTCTACTTGTGAAGCAGAACCCAGATGGAAAGATGAAGATGAAAAAACTGAAGAAACTTGTCATTGAGGCTATCAAGCAGTCTGGCATTACTGAAGATGAAAACCAGCTCAGCGAGAAACTTGAACAGAAGGTGAGTGTCCTTAGTCCAGATTCCTCAATCGTGGTGGAGTGTAAAGCTACTTCTAAGTATTCGTTGTTGCTTTCTCGTTGCAGATAAATTCTAGTTCAAGGTTCGCTATGGACAGCAAGTATGTTCGTTTAGTTGCTTCAGACTGAAATAGTTGGGGCTGGCTAGTAATAACTTTGCGCGTATCATTTTTCGTATGCGACCACATAGCTGCCGACTTGTTCATTTAGCACGTTTTTTGCGAATCTATCAGAACAACGTTTTTGGGCTTTTTTTGGTACGGAGGTGTGCCTTCAGGTAGAGGATTTTGCTCTGTACCCCGCATTCGGGTCGGAAATTTGGAAGAGGGAGTATTTCCAGAGAAAGATCGGGACAAATGGATATGAGGAGAATTTTGTCAATTTTGTTTTGACAACTTGGCTCGGTCATTAATATATGTAATTCATCATGAACCCCTTCAGTACTTACCAGTCTTTCTTGGCATTTATATTGGCAATATTCCTTTTTTTTTTTTTTTTTTTGTCTATTGGCAATATTCAGTCTGATGATTTTTGAAGATTGGAAATTGGGAAGCGACTTGTTCTCCAACGTAATCATTCTCTTGGGCAACCGTCTTGACAATCATGCGACTCATAGCCATGTTGCTGTCCCCTGGTGATCTCTGGATTAATCTTATAGATGCAAGCTATCGACAGGAACTGTCATTTTCCTATACTGTCATCTTGATGAACCAGTAGCATACATTTCTTTCCCTTGCTGATCAAAACAAAATCTACATGTTCGCACAGCGCTGCCATCGTGCCCGGAAATCTTTCATACTGCTGGAGTGACGCTTCAGAGTTTCCAGTATCTTGGTCTCGTGCTGGGAATTCATGGTGGGGAAGATGTCAGGCGATGAGAGAGTTTTTTCGTTCCAGGTGTTGCAAGGGGTAATATATTTTATTAAGTTGTCACAGGGGTCGAGTGGTTAGACAACCTTCCCCACATTATTATATGAACACAGCCAATAGAAATTTCAAGTAAGCCTAATAATTTGCACTTATCTTCTTGGTTTAAGTGTTAGCATGTTCATGTGGCATCGTTACTTCAAATAACAAAAGGAGTAGATAACCATAAAATTGTCAAAAAAGTCTTAAATTTATTGCACTTTTATCAATTCAGTTTTAAACCTTTTAATTTTGCTAATTCAGTTCTAAACCTTTTACATTTGTGCCAATTCAGCCTTCAACATTTTTTTTTTGTGCCAATTCAGTTCTAAACCTTTTGCATTTTTGCTAATTCAGTCCATTCGGCCAACTTTGGCCGGCCGGCTTTGACGTGGACGCTGACGGGGTAAATTTTAATAATATTATAATTTTTTTCAAATTCTTTATTTATTTTTTATTTTTTCCTTTTCTTTCTTCTTTTGTTTACTGCTTATTGTTCTCCAAACCTTCTTCCTCTAGGCTAGAAGAGAGGGCAAGCTTGCCCGGCCACCGGCAGTGCCATTGAGCGAGGTCCCTCGCCGGTCACTGACGCTGGGCAAGGCTGGCGGTGCCATTGGGCGAGCTCGGCCTCGCCCAGATCTGGCGAGGCCGACCTCGCCCAGCCATGGCGTTGCGTCGCCGTCGCTGGGCAAGCTCGGCCTCGCCTGGCGATGGCGACAGCCGAGCCTCGCCATCGCACACGAGGGGACGCCTCGTAGGAAATACCATCGCACAGGAGTTGGGATCCCTCCTCTTCATTGTCTTTCTCTCGCTTTGATCCTTTTCAACTCCTGCAGACTTCTCTATTAGTAAAGTCAAGAGAGAATCGTTGAGAAAGACCCCAATTTTCTCCTTTCGAGACTTTCCGTCTTTGGAGGAGCGACCATGGCGAGCCATGGGGGATACGGATAATGAGAACCTCGCCCAGCCATGGTATTTTTTACAAGGCGTGGCCTCATGCGCGATGGCAAGGACGAGCTCGCCCAGCGACCGCAGCGCTGGCCTCGCCCAGCGACCTCGCTGGCCGAACCTCTATTCCAGCCTAGAGAGGAAGAAGGTTTGGAAAAGATGAACAGTAAACAGAAGAAGAAAGAAAAGGCAAAAAGAAAAAAAAAGAATTTGAAAATAATATTATTATTATTAATAAAAATTGTCCTGTTAGCGTCCACGTCAATACTGGCCGAATACACATCAGTGTCATCCGACCAAAATTGGCCGGATGGACTGAATTGGTACAAATGCAAATGATTTAGAATTGAATTGGCACAAAAAAAAATTTAGAACTGAATTGGTAAAAATACAATAGGTTTAAAACTTTTTTGAGAATTTTCCAGCAGTCCTGCGCCCATTAGCATGACCTTGAATGACACTGCTATTCTAAATGGTCAGGACAGTAGAATCTGATAATGATCAAGAAATGAGGCACTGGGAGTGGATCCAATTGCATTTGACATTTGAGTTTTAACCAACTAAAAGTCGTCGAAACTGCATATCGAACGATATTTTCTACACTTCCCGAGATTATATTATTAACAGAGCATAGTACCCGTAAAATACAACACGACCCGAATCAACCAATCTGTCAATCCACGTCCTCGTGCATTCTTGCCATGACTCCAACCAAGCCACACGAAGATAACAGAAAAGTAGATCCTTTGGTATGTAACAGTTCTCACAGCGCTACAATCGTGAGTTCACGGCGCCACTTTTGGCGCCATCGAATCTTTCAAATTGCTGGAGTGAAGTATCAGAGTTCCAGTTCCTTCTTGCTTGGACGTTAAACAATTATGTACAAGTATATGAGTTCACCCTTTTCGAGTATTTTTGTTCTGAGATCAACCAAATCCTCCGCGAGGGGATCGAAATTCACCTGGTGAACATGACAATTGCAATGACAATGAGCAGCACGACCGAGCATACCATCGCCTGCGAAAAAAAATGCCACTCCTCAGTCCACAATGCTCGCCACATAATTATTCCATCATATTGTATACACTAGCCATGAAAAGAAAGGATCGTTTCGATAATTATTTGCTCAGCGGTATCATTGGTCACAGGGCCTAAAAATTTCCTTGAATGGCCAATTAAGACAACCATGTAAACATCATCATTATTTGAGAATTCACAGATGATTTATCAACCTAGCTCCTGCAAGAATTTCTATTTGACATGTGCCTCGTGAATACTAACTTTCATACTAAAAAGTCGGACGAAGTATTTCAAGAATTTCCAACTCTATCAGATGGTACTGTAATCTATACTAGCAAAGTCTTCCGAGATGTACACTCCCTACATGAAAATAATAAAGAGAAACATGGTGGAACATGCAAGCAAAATACGATCTATGAACACTTTACACGATAGACTATCAATTATATGTGTAATTGTGCAGAAATAACTCACTAGTACAATTTTTGCTATATCATATTAATAGAACGGAAAGCTTTTGCCACAAAGAAAGTTAATAACTACTATAGAATGTTAATTCTCCTCTAAAATAGTTGGTTTCCTTGATTCTAAGTAATCTTCAATAACATTCAAAGAACCTTGAGGGTCCAGTTGTTTTACAAATTTCATCCATACAATATATAATTTCAGTATTCTGGGGAAAGAATCTTCATAAGTCCCCTTTCCCTGTCTTTGGGTGGATGAAACGAACTTCAGAGAGTAAAGGGTAAAAAGCAAACTGACCGCAATCTTTGAGAAACAACTCAATCAAGACATTGATAATCAGCCCAAACTAACATAAACTCCTCCAGAATTATATAGCCTTAAATCAAGTTCAATAACCAGCAGCAATTCTTAAGAAACCCAATCCAAAGGCAGCATACAACCACCCACCCGCAGAAAAAGGGGGGGGGGGGGGAGAGAGAGTTTTTAGAGCAACAGCAGAAGCACCGAGGCCGCAGAAGAAGAAGGGGGAGAGAGAGAGAGTTTTTACAGCAATAGCAGAAGCAGCGAGGCCTGCTCGTTCCCTAGGATCCTTGCGGTAGCAGTTTCCAAAATAGAGAAATGCAGCATAGAACCACATAACAGGGCATGCGAACCCCAAAAGGAACCTGAACGTAGATGTATGCATAATATATGAGATTGCTAAAGCGAGGAACAAAAAATGCAACTGCAAACAATTAATAAAGGCGGAAGATCGGTCACAGAATACATACAACAGGCGATTGAAAAGAAGATACTTACGAAAACCATCCAATCCCACACCCAAAGCACGGTAGAGGTTTGTCATAGATGCCTAGCTGGGAATCCTCTGCATCTCTGATGAGGGTATATTTGCCTCTTTGATGGTCTGATGCATCTGGTTAAAGGACAAAGTTATTATGATCACGAACACTCAGAGAATGGGAATCGAAACATCCATGACCAAAGTTGAATGCCGATTGCAAGAAAAGAACAAGCAAGGGGAAGAAAAAGGGGTATCGCGTGCCTTTAAAAAACTGAGTAAATTATCTTCACAGAAGCCCCGAACCAGTGTGTACCTCAGGAAATAAACATCCAAATAGAAGAATAAAAGACAAAGCTGTGGTGTTACAAGATCGTCTATAGCTCATTCTCTCGGCGTTGATCAAAACACTAACATTGGAGAATGCAACAACGGACAAGTAAAGGTGAGCACTCGAAACAGTGAAGGTAACTACATTAACTAAACTAAGGTTCTTCCTTATTTCTTTGATCAGTAATAACTGAACCAAGACTTTTCAACAGGGTTAATATATAAGAAACATTGACTTAGAGTCCAAGCTTTAATAGTGGGATCGGACATACCAGAACATGATAATAATATATACATAGAGCAACATCTGAAACCAGATCTTTGCACATTTGATGTGACGGGTCAAGAAAACCCTCATCCAAAACAAGAGAAAACTTTTCTTAATCCATGAAACTGGACAAAATAATGATATGCAGATTAGGTCGGCATTTCGTCATTGAATAAAAGAAATCTCATTGTACACCTTTGAAGAAAACCTGTATACCTTTGGATCCCGAAAAAAATCGTGCTGATGGCCTCAAAAGATCTAGATGCTTGTCAGAAACTGACCTAGCCATCTCAACGGCATTTCTTAAACCCTCTGTCTCCTCCATGGATGTTCCTGTGACATCAGGAAATGCAATTAATCTCAGGTAATCTCTTCAGGAATATAGATTACAAAGCTTGCTAGCAAGTGGGCTGATCACGTGGCTCCTAGCACATCCCGCCTAATTTCATTACTAGTACAAAATTCTTGCTAAGTTCAAGCAGCGTCAGTTTACATAAATCGCAGCGCAGTAGGAGCACTAGCTTTTCTGAATTCGTACTTTCGCATTGGTAAACAAAGCCCACAAGCATTTGACTTCATTTATGAGTTCAAATGTCAAACTAAAACAAGTAAATAAATACTTGACGAGTCCCTCCCAAATCTGCATGCATCCATAGATATGAAGAGTAGAATTTCAGTTGCCAAGGAACAATATGTTTATGGCAAGAGCATGTCGCAGTGGCAGCTTCATTGCAGGTTTATTGTCATGAACATTATCATGATTTTGTAGAACCTAAAAACAATGGAGAAGGTGACTGCATCTGTTCATATATAGTTATAATGTAAATTTACTTGCCAAACGTCGATACTTCTCCGTAGAAAAGTTGAACAAAATCATTCTTTAGCAGAAATCAAAATCTGACAGCTTTAATTTTCAATTTGGATGTTGCCACAGAAACGATGATGCTTGGCTCAAACAAAATGCAATGAGGAGGCTCAACTGCATTTTTACGTATAACTAGATTGTTGATGTGTGTATTGGTACGATGCTTCTGATTTTTTAGTTCAACAATCACTTGCTAGACTAACCAGTAATTGGCTTATTGCAGTACACAAATCATTCTAGCACCGTCCGAAGTAGAAAAGCTCACCACGCCTATCTTCGAAGTCCGTCGGGACACAAATTTACTTAAAGCTAAGACAATAGATGAGAAACACGAGGAAGTCAATACTTTTGTCCATGTTTAATGAGCTAAAATATCTGGCAGGTTGATGCGCTCACTCCTCTCAACTGCTTCCTAGAACAGTTGATATAATTGAGAAAATTCATTGATGTTAATCTCCCACTGATCTTAGGCAGTCAAATATGCTTCTATCTTCAAACGTAGCATGCTCTATAAATGAGTAATTCAGAACTCAAAAATTTTCTCTACAATAGGTTGAAAAGATGCAATCTCCATAATTTGGAAAATCCTTGCACACCAAACTTTGTAAGCTTTCTTAGGATGCATAGAATTATGAGTTAGAATGTCAAAGAATCGCTATAAAATGAGACAATCACTAATGTTTCTTTCAATTACTTTTCACATAAAAGGATAACCAGTCACTTTCTAGTTTCTGTAAGTACAAGCCTATCAGTCCTTCAGTAAATTGGGTATTTCTCGTGGCTGTAAAAGTGTAAATGGCTGTTCGGTTCATCACCACCAGATGTGAGAAGCAGGAAATAGATATTACCAACAGGAAAACCATGTCACTAGCCGCTGATTACACCAGCATTGAGCGTGCACTGTCATGCATAATCTACACCAAAAGCATGCAAATGCTCGCCACAAGTATCATTCTATGAGTTTGGTGGCATCTTGCCCTCCATCTTTTATGATGCTAGGAATGAAATCTTTTCAGTTGCCATACGCAATGTTGTCCAACTATGAACTCAGGGCAATCCATTGCACATCAAAGGCTAGTTAAATCTTCGCTACAGTTTCGGATCTTCATTTGCTCAAAGAATCATAGAAGCAAACAAGCTAATGAGACGCTGCAAATAGATGACCTCTTGAAGCCAAGAGGCATCTAAACACCATGAGCTCCAATCGCATGCAACACGTAAATGAAACCCCCGAATCCGCTACTTAATATACTCGAAGTTTCAGAAAATTCATTGACACAACCACTGAGCTACCGTCTGGAAACCCAATTCATCAGAAAATCCAAGTGCCTGAACACCACGGGCTATAATTGGAGAAAAGGAAGATTCATACCAAGCACACAACAGACACAGCAAAGAAGACAGCTGAATCGCGTTTCTTGAACACCCAATTCATCAGGAAGAAGAAGGAAGTAAAAGGAAACAAAAAATCTCCACACACCCATCAATCATTGAGGCCAACTCTACCTAACACAGAAGCGAAATCGCCGCCAGAGAGACAATTACGACGAGATCAAGCAATCATGATTCAGTGGGCAATCGAAACCTGCGCAAGAAGACAGGGAGGACGAGGCTGCTCAATCCTTAAAAATGGAGTCTTTCGTGTTCCTTCCTCCGATTGAGAGATCAAAAAAGAACCGAGATGCGAATGGTGGAGTGTATTGAATGACAAGCATTAAACAACTGAAACCGAAACTGAAAGCCCAAGTGCCAATTTGAGTCTTGACTCTCTCTCTCTCCTGCTTTTGCTCGTTTACGCAAAGAGAGAGATTTGTCTATGCTTGTCGGCCTCGCTCAGTCTACTTTTTCTGTTCGGTTCGATAAGGGTGCGCCAGCAAACACTCCCGAAAATGAATACCTGCGGTTCAGATTAGAAATTCGTACGATAACGTAACTTCTAAACAAAAATCTGTTTGGCAAAAACTTTTACTTTTGAAAGAAATTTTCACTACTGAAATTATTTTTTTCTCAATTAGAAAAGTTAAAAAAATTACTTCTCAACTCAAAAAACACTTCTCGCCTCACCTTCTTTTCATTACGCCTTTCTCGCCTAATCACGCCTCTGACGTAGCCACCAACCACCAACCTCTGCCGACCGTCGCCCACTGCAGCCCCCCGTCGACCGCTGCCGCCGCCCGCCATCGCCAACCGTCGCCGCCCACAGCCGACCACCGTCGTCGCCCCCCGCCGCCTCCGACCTCCGCCAGTCGCCCCCCACCGTCAACCGCCGCCACCAACTGTTGCCGACTGCCTTCGCCGCCGCCGGAGAAAAAAATAAATAATGATTTTTTATTTTTAAAAAGTAAATTATTTTTAATAATAAAATTCATTTTTTTAAAGAAATTTAAAAATAAAAATAAAAAATGAAGTAGAAATTTTTCGGCCGCCTACAATAATTTGTCATAGAAGATTTTATGTTAATAATGTTCCAGAAGTAAAATTTTCAACCGTTACCAAACGAATTTCTCTAACCAGAAATCAACTTCTGGAGCAGAAGTAGAAAATTAACTTCTCACGAAAAGTTAATTTCTGAAGTAGAAGTGTTGCCATGCGCGCCCTAAACGCACGAGATAAACAAATAATAAAAAGCTTATCATTCCCTCCAAATTGTAAGAATAAAAACAGCCAAGAAATAAAATAAATTAGTAATATTTCCACACGGGGTTTGGTAGGTACCTCAGCTGGATTGGCCCCTAGAACCTGAAAGTCAACATTTGGCTTTTGTTGACTCTATCGTGTGACGTGGAGGAATGAGATCCAATTGGTAATGTGATTCGGACAAAAGAGCTGCAAGTTTTTTGAGTTTTCGTTTCCTGGCCGGCGACAACGGGTCGGCGATTGTTACAATTGTTAGGGATTTTGATCCACGATCACGGCGAAATAGAGCGTAAACGTAAAAAAGAAAAATTGAGACATAAAATATATCTTGATTCACTCTTAAATTAGGGTTACATCCGGCCGACGATTCCATTTATAATTATCATATCCCACCTCTCCGTTACATTAAATAATTACAAAAGAAATAGATAATATATAACACTAGCTATTCATGAGTCCAAAGCTCAAACTACCAATGAAAAAATACGGACTCAAACTATAAAAACCCTCTGGCGGCTCGGGGGCGTTAGGTTATTTGGCTGCAAGACTTATTTACTTCGTTCTCCGTTCATACGGGGAAAGAACACTTCCATTTCTAACCCGACTCACTCGTGGGGCTCCCTCGAACACATTCTGGGAATCTCGAGACACGAGCCGCCGACTGCGGGTTCGAGGTGGTGAGATTTTCGTTCCATTGAGATCGATCGAATGCCCGGCCGCCCGGTCAATAGACTTTTTGGCTGTGTTTCACTGGACGGGGACTGTGACTATAGCCTCTTCTTTCACCAGAAAAAGCCAGAGTCGAACCACCACCGACGGTGGACCCTTTGATTCAGATTAGCTATTGCTTTTAGAATAGATAATTTTGGTGTGTTATTGTGAATTCCGAACGCGTACGAATGCGAATGATATAGTCATTAGATCACATGCGGCTCATAGTCATATGGAATCCTGAGTAGCTGCTTCCCATAGGAAAATTGTCCAACAAAAATCAAACCTATTGCATTTTTGCCAGTCCAAATTTGAACCTTTTAATTGTGCCAATTAAGTTCTAAACATTTTCACGTTTTGCTAATTAATTCCATCCGACCAATTTTGGCAGAAAAATTGCTGACGTGGACGCCGGCTATCTTTCGTGGCACGGCCGATACTGGCATGGACAATTTCTAATAATATTTGAACATTTTTTTGAATATTTCATTAATTTTATTTTTTCCTTATTTATTTTATTTTCCTTTATTTGTTTTTTTTTATTAAAGTGGCCGGCGAGAGACGCCGGGCCCTCGCCCAACCTTGCCCAGATTTGGGCGAAGGGCCGGCGACCCTCGTTGACCTCAGCAAAAAAAGAAAAGAAAAAGAAAATAAATGAAAGGAAAAAGAAAATAAAAAAAATAGCTAATATTGTTCATGCCAGCGCAGATCGTGCCACATAGGACAGCCAGCGTTCACGTCAGTGATTCCTTACTAAAATTGGCTGGATGGACTCAATTAGCAAAATATGAAAAGGTTTATGACTCAATTAGCAAAATCAAAAGATTTATGACTGAATTGGTAAAAGTGCAATAAATTTAGGACTTTTTGGACAATTTTCTCACCTTCTCACTAGTCCAACGTATAAATATTATGAAACTTGGCATAAAGTACGAGATGCAAAGTAAAATTATAAAGAGAAAACATTAAATGGTTTACCGCGGCCCGCCACGTGTCAATTGCTAATTGGGTGGTCGGCCCGCTAAATTTTCCTAGGCACAAAAATTTGGACAAAAGGATAGACGGCATGGAGTGGCCCAATGGAGGGGGAGCATGGGCGTTAACTGTGGGCTCCAAAAGGTCCATGGACCTAATCGGGTCGTGCCCCGAGTTACTTCTTTGGTTTTTTGCATCACAAGTTTTTGCTTTTCCTTTTTCTAATTTTCGTATTTCCTCTCAATTTGATTAAATTCTTCCTCCTCTATGTTCTAAGTACCTCGGCGAGAGCGGGACACATCGAACTTAACATTGATTTAACTTGTTAGGTAGATGATGTGAATGATTCGATAACTTTCTATCCCGTTCTTTCTTTTAATCAAAGTGTCGAAGCCTATTTCAGACCCCGTTCCATTGTCCAAGTACGCTGGGTAAGTCATGCACGGACCTTGTTCATAGACCCAACCAAACGCGTTATTAACGTTAACCACGCGCGGAACGGCGAATCCTTCGATTTCGGTACGAAAGAGGCCCTTTCACACTTCCGACCTCGTTCGACTACGCTGGGTAAGGCTTGCATTGACCCAGTTCATAGATCCTGACCAAACATGTTTTCATCGTTAACCACAGGCGACACCACGAGAGTGGACAACGAATGTTAAGATTTTGGTAGGACCTTTCACACTGCATTTCATGCATTTGATCTCTAGAAGCAGAGAAGTTGCACAAGAGCCAAAAGGTTCAGTCGCATGGCGGAGAAAGCAGGGGAACCCACGCATTTGACCCCTCATGTCAAAATCTCTCTCGGCCTTCAATTTTCACAAGAGGTCAACGCTCAATCACATGGGCTTCCCCCTTGATCGATAAGTCATATCTAACTCGAGGGGTTAGCCTTAGTCAAAGGTTCAATCGATTGAATATTTCGCCGAATGTGTTTGAGTAGTAGCCACCTAAGATTGTTTTCTCTTTTTCTTAGGGCGCGTAATTCAATGTGATTTTGTGTAATTAAATTGAGTTTGAACTCGGGTGACATTCGTGGGTCGATGAGCTTTAAAAATGTCAAATTTTTCACGAGGATCGTTCTCATACGATATGTTATAAGGTCAATCGAACTCATTTCACCACTTTACCTTCCAACTTCTCCCAACTCATCAATACTAATCCACTTTACAACTTGTATGCCACTAATCATGGAGGAACATATGTCCTTTCCCATAATTGCACGGCCCAACTCCTTCCTTTTTTCTCTTTAATAATTCAGACACGATCATAAAGATCAAATTCATTTCGGTCCGTACGGAGGAGGGTCCCGATGCAGAGCGCCAAATTCGGTGGGTCGATTTGTCATCTTTTCTTTTTATTGATGTCATCCTGCCAATGTTTAGCATTAAATTATGGCAATTGGAAAAGCGTCGTCCAAATCTGGGGGAGGAACGTTTGCTTTATTGTGCATTTAAATCGCCCAATTAAATCTCTTCCTTGGATTACCACGTCAGCTTCGTGAAATTTTGTCGGCAAAAAATAAAAAATAAAAAATAAATCCAAATAAGAGCCTCAAGTGCCATTATTTTCTCAAACGAGGGTCTGAAGTAAAGCTTGTTTCAAAGAAGGGTCTGAAGTGCCGTAATTTCAAAGAAGGGTCTGACCAAGGCTAGCGGCGATGGCAGCCCTCGCCGACCTCGCCGAGTCCAGGCGACAGCCGGCCACCACAAGAAGGAAGGGCAAAGAAAAAAGGAAAAAACGAAAAGAAATGAGAAAATAGAAAACAAAAAATGACGAAAATGCCATTAGTCATGCTCTTATTTGAAAAGAATGATGGCATTTCATGTCCATATTTGATTTTTTTTTTTAAAACTCATTGAATATACAAAATTCCTTATTATCTAAAGAAAAAGAAATAATTAAGTAGCCCGTCCTATTTTGAGTGAAAAAATAATATAAAAAACACAAATAAGTAATTTTGTCGACATCTCCATTTTCCTTAAATATGTTGAAAGGTCATGGTATGAAACAAATTATACAGATACGGATACGTACACGTGTGGATCGCTAGAGCAACTTATCGTCGACGATTCTCTGGTTTTTTTTTTTCTCTCTCTCTCTCTCTCTTCTCTCGGTTTTCACTTTTTAACGAGAGAGAGAGAGAGAGAGGAGTCAAAGTCAAACTGCGCGGGTAAAATAGAAGAGGAGAGGAAATGGAGATGGCGTCTTCGTCTTCGTCTTCGTCTTCGTCTTCTTGTTCGTAGCAGCGGGGGGATTGAAGGGAGGTGTGACTTGTCTTCGGTCATCACCAACCACTTTTCCCAGCTCCATTAATATACTCTCACTCTCGATCGAGATTGGAATCCCAATCCAAAGCCCCAACACCGTCTTCCTTCATCCTCCACTTCAGCTCAAAACCCCACTGATTCCGAGCAGCGAACAGTCAATCACGGTCATCGCCGTCTCCTTCGCCGTCGCCGTCGCCATCCATGAAGAAGGCGGGCTTGAACAACCTCAAGCTCCAGCTCTCCCTCCCTCCTCCCGATGAAGACTCCTTCGCCAAGTTCCTGTAACTCTCTCTCTCTCTCTCTTCTCTCTCTCCATCTCGAGTAGTGTTTTTGTGGATCGCGTGCGTTGTTGCTCGTTCCTGTGATTCGCCGATTGGCTCGCCTGAATCTGGCGCTGGTGTCGTGTCAGGACTCAGAGCGGTACGTTCATGGATGGCGATCTGCTGGTCAACAGGGACGGAGTTCGGGTTGTGTCGCAGAGCGAAGTCGAAGCGGTATGAGATTCCAACTGCTGAGTGTATTGGTGGATTTCTTTGCTTGAATTGGAGCTTCTTCTTCTTCTTCTTCTTCTTCTTCTACTTCATTTTTCTGCTTAGTTGGTTTCTTGGTGTCCTCGCATCTGGCTGAACTGGTTTGAATACTGAGGCGGCTTGGGAGGAAACTGACGATTCTCACTTGTTGAGATTGATGGCAAATTGTTTTGTGGTTTTCATTGGTAAATTTTTTCTGTTCACATGTATTGGTGGGTTGATGATGTACTTCTCCAGTCGATCTAGGCCTTTTGTTTCTGCATTCGTCTTGTTTGTATCACTCAAGTATTTCTTACAATTCCTCCATAAAAGGGTTGGTAAACTAAACTCTCTATAGCGTGTGAAGAAGTTTCGGTTGTGATGGAAGGAATGTCTTAATATTGGGACGCAGAATTTTTTATTTTTTTTTCCATAGATAAGCATTTAATTTCATTATGTGGCTAGACATATTTTCATTGAGACCTTTGATTCTTAGAATCTTAGATCTGTATAATGCCAGCCTCGCTAGAGATTAGCTCTAGCTTATTAGTGAAGCTGGCTGAGTTTCTTAACGCTAATTTTTTTCGCTTGGAGTGTCATTCATTGAGGAAGCTATCTAAGCTCTTGGCTGAGCTGATCCACAGCTTTTGTTTTAGAGAAATTCTATACTCTGTACTGAAACAGCGTGTATGTTTGTCTCATTTTGAACATCTTTTTTGGTGTCTCACTTTATGTTCAGACTGCTCATAGTACTTGAAGAGTATTCACTTTGTGCCCTGAAGATTGTAATCTCTTGATGCATGCTCTTTTGTCTGTTTCAGCCACCCCTTATCAAACCAACAGATGACCAGTTGAGTTTAGCGGACATAGACGCAATTAAAGTTATTGGAAAGGGGAATGGCGGAATAGTCCAATTGGTCCAACACAAATGGACTGGGCAGTTTTTCGCATTGAAGGTATTGTAACCGATCAGCTTCCCATTTTCAGTTATTGTACCATTGCTAAATGTTACAGTGACTATGCATTCTTGGGAGAACAGATTCTACAGTTATACTTTTCAACTAACATAGCAAATTTAGCAACTTACTCGTGCCTGAATGATGTAAATTGGGCTCTTTGTTACAACCTTTTCCCATTTTGGAGAAGCTTCCACGTTTCTTTGACATGGAAGAGTCTTCTGATATGCTACTAAATTATGAAACTTACATGCTATCAAAGACCATCTAATGTTTGGTGTCATATGATCACACATTCTGATGAAGACCTATTCCCATTCTGGAGAAGCTTCCACGTTGCTTTGACATGGAAGAGCCTTCTGTCATGCTACTAGATTATGAAGCTTATCAATACCATCTGATGTTTGCTATCATATGGTCACGCATTCCGATGCATGATTTCTCATGCTTTTCTGTTAAATTATAAATCCAGGTCATCCAAATGAATATTGAGGTGTCTGCAAGAAGGCAGATAGCACAGGAACTCAAAATTAATCAATCTTCGCAGTGTCCATACGTTGTGGTCTGCTACCAATCTTTCTATGATAATGGTGCCGTTTCTATTATATTAGAGTACATGGATGGGGGGTCGCTGGCAGATTTTCTGAGACAAGTTAAAACTATTCCAGAGCCATTCCTTGCGGTCATTTGTAAGCAGGTGAAAAATGATGCAAATCATCTATATGATGAGTCAGTTCTATTCTGTTTTCTTTTCCGTGAGATTTCTCAACCTCTACAAGGAAATTGATGTAGGTGCTCAAGGGTTTGTTGTATCTGCATCATGAGAAGCACATAATACACCGAGATCTGAAGCCTTCCAATCTGTTGATAAATCATAGAGGAGAAGTCAAGATTACTGATTTTGGTGTGAGTGCTATAATGGCTAACACTTCTGGACAAGCTAATACCTTTGTCGGCACATACAACTATATGTCTGTGAGTAATTCAATCACATGCACTAATATTCTTTCGCTGCTTCTCCCTTCATGTAAATATGTATCCCCTTTCACCTTACCCTTAATTCTCACGTTTGTTCCCCACACTTTCTGTAGCCTGAGAGAATCATTGGAAACAAATATGGATACAAAAGTGATATTTGGAGCCTGGGCTTAGTATTGCTAGAGTGTGCAACAGGGAAGTTCCCGTATACACCACCTGATCAACAAGAAGGATGGACCAATTTCTACGAGCTCATGGAAGCCATTGTCGATCATCCACCGCCTTCGGCAGCTCCTAATCAATTCTCGAGCGAGTTCTGCTCATTTATCTCTGCTTGGTAAATCTTCTATATCTTCTCCTCCGTTCTTAATGGATTGACTCGGGCCTTTTTGTCTATTTTATGCAAGATCAAAGTTCAGCATAACGGCGAGGTATTGATGTGATGTGTATTTTCTACTTAACATGATCAATAGGTGCTTATTGGCTTAATTTAGATCCGAAGTTGGTTGTATCATATCCATATCAGAATTTTGAAACTGATTCAAGCACCAAAAATCGAGAAGTTAGTTTTGTTGAGAATGAGCTTAGCTAACTCTCAGTGTTGCTGCTCCAAACTCGCATATTGAATTGCGATATAAGTTGAGTTGTTTTAGTTTTGTTCAGAATGAGCTTAGTTTACTCCCATTGTTGTTAATCTAAAAAAAGAAAAATCCCATTGTTGTTGCTCCAACAGAGTGCACACGCATATTGAATTGCAATATAACTGCAGTTGTTTTTCATCTTGTTAATCTGTTATCATTCTATGCAAAACCTAATTTCTTCCCTGCAATGTTTTCCTTTGCAGTGTACAGCAGGACCCACAGAATAGATTGTCTGCAAATGAACTTATGGTATATTCATTATGTCTTCTGAAACTTTTTGGTATCTCTCAGTGGCCCTAGTGGTCTCCACATAGAAGCCACTACTAAACCCAACACCCACCAAAGGGGATTAAACCTCTTTTCTTTCGACCCGCTCAAGGTGACTGGTGCCACTGCACAAAGTCACCAGGGTCATCAAGTCATCTGAATTGCTTGTCAAGTGTATCTTCATTTCAGACATACTGACTTTGAGGGTGCTCTTTCTTGCTTTGATTTGAAACGCAGGGTCATCCTTTCATCAGCATGTATGAGGACTTGAATGTTGATCTTGCTTCCTACTTCACTAATGCCGGCTCCCCACTTGCAACCTTTTGAAACTTCGCTGGTATGCCTAGAGCCTGCTTTCTTGCCCATGCATATATTCAATCATCGTCTTGTCTCTATCCTGTGTAAGGATAATGACTAGTAAGTCGAAAAATTTTGTTATGCACAAGGTTGAGGCTTACCGGAGTGCTATTTCTTTAAGAATGCATTGTTGTTTGAATATACATCCACTTGTTCTCCAAACTGTGCCTTAGATTTTATGGTATATTTCCTGCTTATAAGTAATCAGGAAAAAGCGACCAGTCAGACTATTTATTTAGATATTTGGTCTTTTTTAAAACAGCTGGTGAATAGATTAGTAAATGCAATTCCACAAAGGAATTGTGTTTTGGCTCTCAAAGTAGAATCTTTCTCATTTCAATTCTTTTGCATGGTCTTGGAAACCCATCAGCTGTATAATTAAAACCATACACTGCCAATTCTGCAGCTTTACCTAAGATCTCTTGAACCGAGTGACTATGCAGCTAGCGTGCTTTGGCTGGTTGGCTGACTTTAGTTTTCTTGACAATCTATAGACTTTCTTAATAGGTTTTCGGATCGAAGAAAATTTTTCAGAAAAGCTCTTTGCCTTTGAAAGCCATTAGCTGCATTCACAGGCTAACTTTGTGCTATATGAATTAGTAACTGATGATCATTCTCCTTGAAGTAGTGGTTCCAGCAACTGGAGATCTTTGGCCCCTGAGAACTCAGGGCAGTTTCAAGACAAACACCTGCTCAGGATTATTATTATTTATTATGAAAGTGGATAACTTTTGGAGCTGGTAACCATCTGCCCCGAGTCGAGGAGAGTGTTTGGCAGTTCAAGAAGATTTCAAGGGTGTGATTACTTTGAGCGTTGAAGGACAGCTGATGTAAATTCGAATTTTCTTTCTCATTCTAAGGTAGATTATTGGTGCTATGCTGGAATTTGAAGTGCGAGAAATCCCTATCAGTGCATATGTCAGTTGCTGATCTTGCTAGAGTTCTGCAAAGATTCATGACTGAAACTATGAGATGGGTCTTTAATGCCGGAAATGGAGAAACTCGCGATATTAATAGCGATAATTTTGTTTAGTAATTGTTTCTTTTTGGCGGGCATTACCGTACGTACTTAAATACGCTTGTGCATCGAAGTATCACAGCTCTTATTGAACTAGTGGAATAATCGGATTAAGTTGAAATTATGTCAAAACGTGGATTTTCAGGCCCAAGGTCGGACAAAGTTATTGACAGTTAGAGAAAAATTAAGCTCCATGAAGTGGATAACCCAAGGCAACAAAATTCTGAGGATTTTTGGCTTTGGACTAATGTAAACTATTGGACATAAATTATTGCCAATAATGAAAATTCTGAGGATTTTAAGTGATCACTTTTAAGAAAATGTTTTTCAAATCATTAATTTTTCTCAAGACAAACTGTGTCTAAATGCAATCTTAGGGTGGTCCTCGCAGTTCAAAAATAGCACTGAATGAGCTGCACTGCAATTCTTGATAGCAGTTACCTAAAGTCGTTCTAACAAAACATGATCACAGACCAACCTCCGGACTTCTCGAGAAATAAGACAACAAAACAGAAGATAATCTCAGCTTTCAGGGATCAATTTCGAGAGAACCACGCAACATCGACAAATGGATCCCATACGATTTATCCTTCGGTTGGCAAACCGGTGATAAATCCGTGCCAAAGGCACGATGAGAATAGCAACACAAAAAATTAAATTCAACCATTTCTTTTTCTTAGATCAAAAGTTGTACTATGAATAATCTGTTGATGTACATATGAGAGGGAGAAAACGATAGATGCATAAGGAATTCAAATTGTTATCATTTAATCCCTATTATTACGATGTACGCATTTCTTATCTCCGTTAGCGAGATGAGTAAATATATATTGAGCATGTGTTATTTTTTCTTTAATCTTTTGAATAGGAATTTTCTAACACGGGAGACATCGAAAAAGGGAAAATTGTCAAAAAAGTCATAAACCTATTACATTTTTGCCAATTTAGTCCTAAACCTTTTACATTTATGCCAATTCAATCCTAAAGTTTTTTTTATGCCGATTTAGTCCTAAACGTTTTGTATTTGAGCCAATTCAGCCCGTCCATCCAACTTTAGCCGGCTGGTGCTGGCGTGGACCCTACCGACGCTGACGTGGCAATTTTGACTAATATTTTAATATTTTTTTAACCATTCAAGGAAAGAAACAGATCCATCTGCCAAACCCAGTTGAAGTAGCACTTTTGGAGAGAAGACGAAGGAAGAGGAAGACACCCATGTTCCAGCTTATCTGAATCAAATGCTTTCATGATGTCTGCCATTATTACACATCTGGAGGATGTTCCATTGCTATGATAGCTCTGGACAAACTCCATTGATGGCGTCGCTAAGGGGCAAGAGCACCGAAGCACAAAACCTCCATGGCTGAACTGGGCAAAGGAAGAAGACGAAGGCAGAGGAAGAAATTTCAGAAATTCCACGTCATTTTTTTAAAATTTATTTCAAGTTATAGTAAAAATCAGATTCGGACCAAAACGACGTCGTTTTAGTCACGTCATCGCCATGTAGGAGAGAGAAAATATTTTTAAAAAGCCACTTTAGCATTTCCGTTAGCCAACTTGGACGGATTTAACGGAAGGACTTGATTGCACCAATTTGATAAGTTTTAGGACTCAATTGCATTTTTTTGTAAGTTTTAGGACTCGATTGCACCAATTTGATAAGTTTTAGGACTCGATTGTACTTTTTGCAAGTTTTATGACTCAATTGCCGACAAATTTTAAGACTTCTAGTGAACATATCCCTTTTCTTATTTACTATTCTTCTTCTTCGTTGCAACGCCTCTTCCCGCGGCTTCCATGCTTGACTTCACGCCACCACCATCCTTGACCATCGTCAGCCACCGCCTACCTCCATCCTTGGCCATCGTCGGCCACCGCCAACGCCAAACGACCGTCACCAATCTATCCATCGGCCAATTACGGCCATCACCACACTTCCGGTGGTGGCCAAATCCCTCAACACCGTCGACCAAAACTTATTCTCCAACACTTAAACCTCGGCGAAAACTAGAACTAGACCGTCAGCGCTGGGCAATGGCCGAAAACCAGGCAAGTAATGGCGCCCAACAGAGCGATGGCGAGGCTCGGCCGACCTTGCCCAGCTATGGGTGGCTTGGCTTTGCCAAATTTGGGCGAGGCCGACCTCGCTCAGCGACGGTGGCGCCGGCCTTGCCCAGCGGCGTCGATGCCAGTGGCTGGCGGGACCTTGGTGGAGGAAGAAAGTCCAAAGGAAGAAGATGAACATAAGAAGAAGGTTGATTATGAACCAGAAAAAGAAAGAAAAAGAAAGAAAAGGAAAAAAAATAAAAAAATCTAAAATAATATCAAAATATTATTAAAAATTATCCCGTCAATGCCGGCCGGAGTCCACATCAGCACCGGCCAGTCAAAATTGACCAGATGGACTAAATTGACACAAATGCAAAAGGTTTAGGACTGAATTGACAAAATTAAAAAAGGTTTTGGACTGAATTGGCAAAAGTGCAATAAATTTAGGACTTCTTCGACAATTTTCCCCATCGAAAAAGGAAGTTCAAAACATCACTTGTTTAAGATGATAACGCGCATATCAAAAGTCGTAGCTAGCTAGTTGATAACTTTCTTTAAGAAAATATTTTTTTTACGAGATAAGTTACGAAGCACATTGATGACTTGAAAGATGCCAAAGGACATATGATTAGCAGATATGGTTTTGAACGATAAAATTATAATGGAACACTCTTCGAAAGTTACATGTCCAGAAATTATTGAGAAAATTACCAAAAAAAATCTTAAACCTATTGCAATTGTACCAATTCAGTCATAAACATTTTTTTTTTGCCGATTCAGTCCTGAATCTTTTGCGATTGCGTCAATTCAGTCTATTCGGCCAATTTTGGCCAGCCTACTCTGACGTGGACACCGGCCATCCGGCGGCATAATTATTTTGGACATTTATTGCCATGTTCACGCAGAAATATTTATTTAGGACAATTGCATAAGAATAAAGGAAAAGTACAACTAAGGTTTTTTTTAGGAAAAAAATAAACTTGAAAGTGGGAGTGAACGAAGGTTGCAGTAACACTGAAATGCCACTCTCTCTCTCGTGTGCGATCAAGAAAAGTCAACAAACCAATTTAATGCAAACACAATTAACGTCCGAATTCAAATTGCGCTGTAGTTCACTATATCACTAATTAAAATTGTGAAGAAGCTAAATAAACGATCATAAGTTTAGAAAATTATAACATGATTAAAGCGTAGTTAAGCATGACAATTCCTTTTGGCACTGCAAAAAAAGGCAGAAAATAACCTTCTCTGGCAGCTCCTATCGATGCATGCTCATCTCTTCTATTTATTACATGCTCATCCCCACCCTGAAAAAAGGTGGAAAAACATAACATGGATCGAGCAAAAGCCAACGGCAGCAATGAATTATCCAATCATAGTTAAGACAACATCAGATGGAATCCAATCATCAATTGTCGGCTCAGAAATTATCAATTTGCAGAAAGGAGAAGAGTCAGTCCTTTCCACATTTATCTTCTGATCATGTTCCACAATGTCATCCTCTGCTCCCAAGTTCACTTGCTAACGCCACGGTGGAATCAATTAAATACTTCCATAATCCGACAAGAATGGCATCGACCCACATTGCATATTCACTTACAGGCCTCACTTCCGAGTCTTGGAATAGAACTTTTTCCAGGTCGTGCGATCCCTTATATAACAAATTCCCCTTTAGAAACCAAAATGAACGGGCAGAAAAATACTACCCTGAGAAAATCGGACCATCACCTGATCGTGGGCGCTTGCAGATGGCAATTTACTCTGCTCTGCAACAAGAGCAGAAACACGCAGTCCATCTCCCCGCATGAACTTTTGCAATAGATTCCATCTGTGCTTGCTCATCTTCTCCATTTAGACCTCACAAATTCAGTAGTCTTCAAGTAGTACAGAACTTTTGCATCCGTGCTTGAAGATAAAGGAAAAATGAAAACAATAGATAAGCTAAGCAAAAGCCAACTACATGATTAGATCGTATCATTGCACAACTCACAAAATCCTATTCCATATACAATTTCAATTCTCCCTCAAATTCCATCCTCATCTTCCCTTGTAAAATATACTTTCTACCACTTGGATACGGTATATTGAAACTTCTTTGAACAACAATAATCAAACGAACATGTCACTGTAGATTGGCAGTCATAGACACCAAACCTAACAGCAACAGCATCTGCATATATCAAGCAAGTGATTGCCATTGATTGGTGGTGCCGATTTTGCTGATAAGGCCATTCAACATAAATGGCATTTTCTCCAAATGGCTGTCAAGTTGTGAAACCTCCAAACTGGTTAAACTTCAGGATCTTCTTATGGTTTCCTGAACTATCTGGGACAATAGCACCTGCTTATAAGTGGTTGATTACATAATCAGAAGAAGGATGACAGCTGGGGAGCCAAGGATCCAAAAAGAAGTGTAATGTAGAAGCCAGTCAAATATGGAGAGGAAAACCACCGTTCCATGAGGATAGAGGATTACTGAAGTCTATGCAAGATACAGTGACCTCCTGATCTCTCATCATATGGACTCTTTACGGTTACACAGACCTGCCCAAAAAAGTAGGACCGATAAGGTTTCTGCTATAACCTTTCAATTGGCCCTGGAACAAAATTGTTATACCAGACCCAACTAGTTCTCCCCAATAAACGAGTCTGCTAGCCAGTGAAGTGTACCTTTGCTGAATCTGAGTGAATGTGAAAGAGTGACCTGGCATAAAGTGAGACAATAAATTTCCACCCAAGAAGAAAGCTCCAAGCAGAAAAGGAACGGTTCACAGCAGAATATAGATAACAACTCATCTTTACTAATCACTATCATAAGCTTGGGTTTCTTTCGTTCGTTGGAAGGTGGGGGCATGCTCCTCCCATTACTCCATTAGTGTTGGGCGGTGGAAAGCAGGCATGCTCGCATCTTCATCGACTGGATCGAAGTGCATTCTGACCCTTGTGATGTTGGGCATCTCTGCACATAAGTACTATTGCATGGATCTTTGAACGATGGAGAATAGGATGGAAAGATACTTCAACTGAACATACGAGATTCCTTAGCAGATCAATCTCACAGTTTCACACATCTGCATGATCGATAAAGAGTGGAAGTCCAACAATTACCTTAAGCTCTTGCAATCAACCTCACCATAAAAGAAAGAAGTTCATGGTCCATTTCACGACAAATTTGCATGACACAAACAGCTTCTGACAAAACAAGGAAGATCTTAGCGGTCCTTCTAACTTCTGAAGTCATAACTTAATAAATACATACAAGTTGGAAACAACTTCAGTGCATCTTTTACATTGTATAAACTTTCCTCAGGCAGCGAGAACCGCATGCCAAAGATAAGGTCTCCCTAGCTATGCAAATATATGCTAAATCAGGAAAGATTAGGCCCATGTCACTCTACTCAGATTATATTTGCAACCGATGCAATGCGTGTTTAACATTTGCTACCTTCAATTTAAACAGACAAAATGTCAGAAAGAATTACCAATAAAAGGATGAATTCACCTGAAATATCAATACACAGACTTTGACTGTTATTCAAATCCACACAAAAGAATGCAATTTGATGATCCTGTATCTTTATAGTCAAGTACCTGCAAGAGAGCAAGGCTTTCCAGAACCTGCCCCAACTTAGATCCATTGAAGTAAAACACCACTTCAAGCATGGGAAATAGCTAAAATCTGCTAAATTCAGTGTAGACATCCCTGATAACAAAGATCTTACCATTTACCACATATTGCTAGGCACAAGATGGCTAGCAAACCACCATAGAAGAAGCTTCCCAATCCTAATAGAGAGATATACAGCAAGAACAAGATATTGTGACTACATATATTGACCCAGCAAATACGATTAATTCACATTCCACTAAAACTTCGACGGAGAATTAGCAATTCACCAATAATTACATCTAACTATGGCCAGTAATTAAAGTAAGAGAAAAACACCTCTAAATATGAACATAACTGCAGAGACCTTTCCTCCAATGAAAAGATGATATTATTTGAAATCAGAAATGTATGTACAAGAGGCATTGTACATTCTTTGCGAAGATATAGTCCCTACAAATACTAACTTGTACGTTGAGCAAGATCTTTACATTCAGGGTCACCACCTTAGTACAGAGGCAAAATCGAAAACATCTGGAAGGCTCACTTCAAGATCAACTTCGGAAGAAGACTACAAAAGAATCTATATAACCTAATTTTGTTGACCTGATTGCACCCCTTCAAAGTAGGTTGTTCCTTTAACAACTGCAGTTTGTGTCTTTTTGTCAACAGTATAATTAATAAGTCTATACAGAGAAACAACTTCAAACCATCATATTTACGTCCGAAAGATCATCCATAGGAATTTCAAGCCCCATAAACTCATTATCTTGCAGATTATCATCTTCAATGTTGAACCATGAATCAAGGTCTTGGCCATGGCCATCCAAATCATCAGAAACACCAAGTTCATCAATTCCTGGTAGCTGCAGACTTGACAAATCAATTGGGTCCTCAAGCCCATCAAAATTAAAGTCAAGTTTTTCCTTGGAATTACTAGTGGCTGTCGCTAACTTGGAACCAGAAGGCAATGCTGATTTTGACTGTTCTGATGTTCCAAGAAGTCCATTGATAGACACAGATAATTGAGTCATTTTCTGCTTGGGCTTCGCTTTGGATTTTCTTTCTCCCTTGGCATTAAATACTGCTGATCGATTGCTTTTATTATTTCCCGTTCTAGATAGCACCTTCCCTTCTCTGTCCCTCTCACTCCTCTTCCCTTTTGTGCTGCTAGATAGAGAAGTTCCAAGAACCGATGGTGAAGGGGAATTATTTCCAATTGTACCACCTACAACCTCATGGAGCAACAACTCCCTCTTCTTTACTCTAGTGAAGCATGTATCTTCTTTACCATTGCTTTGTTCAGCCACGAGATTTCCAGGCAGTGGCACATCCATAGAATTCATGTCACAATTATCCATTTTTTGACCCATGAGGGACATGGAAGGACTTTGCTGTGAACTCTTCGAAGCTGCAGAAGGGAGGAAGAGCTTAATTGGTGAACAATAATTGCAGTGGACTTTACAGGATGGGCAACTTGAACAAAAAATTTACAGGATGGAGACTACAAATCCTACCATGAAAATTGGATTATTTATTCGGGGTCTCGAAAGCAGCACAAAAAAGATAATAACCGAATAAGTTCTAAGAGAATACCACTACACAGAGGTTGGAATATACTTCTGAGATTCTAACATCCCAAGGATGGATAGAAGTGAAGGGATTTAATATGGAAGAATTACCTTCCAAAACTGCTCGATGAGAAGTCCCGGTCAGAAAGATATCTCTGTACAAGGGCTCACTAAAGCAGCTCTTGCCAGTATTTTCATATTGTTTGCACCGGTCTAACGTATGTTTAACAAGTGTCAAAGCAGCTTGCTTGGCCATCTTGTTGCTTGAACTCTTCCCACCAGTGGCATTTGGACCCCGGCACATCTAAGAACGAAGTTGATTGTTATTGATAATAGGAAGATACACATGCAAAAAGATCACTAAAAGTAGATGTATCTATACAGAGCCACATCAGCACCCATGCAAACCAGTATGCATAAAGGGGGGGTGGGGGGGGGGGGATGGAATTCGAGGCCCTGGTAGAAAATTGTTAGTGCACTTTTCTCAAGGCCCAGAATTCCTCTTGGACTTTTTAAGTTCTTCTTGCATTCACTTTCCCAGTGATTTTACCATTTTCCAAACAGACAAGAATTACCCGATTTCTCTCCGCTCAATGATTCTCCAACATTACATTAACAAAGCATAAGAGTTGTTCTGGACCAATCTTAGATATGTGAGACAGAATTATTGATTGACGCCATTTTAGAAGCATATACTAAAGTAAAAGCTTTTCAGCAATTTGGAAACTGCTTCTATTTTGAAATATCGTTTTCAACTAGGTTGGATACTTGGTTATCCAAGTCTTTTTATGGTTCTTTCTGTAATTCCTTTGCATGTATGTGCATGTTTGTGTCTGCTATGGTTGGGGGGAGGATAAGAAGTGCTCGGAACCAAAAGCATGAAAGCAAAGGGGGAAGGTAAATGTTTTGACTGAACAATTTGACAATTTCTTTGCACTGAAGGGGGGCGTGGTTCAGCAAAAATAGTCAGTCTTTTCAACCGGCATGTCAAAGCAATTCAAAGAGGGGAAAAGAATGAACACAGGTGTACAGGCCATTAGGTGCTTCACGGGACTTTTGCACAGGTAAGAATGGGATTTGATAAAGACTTCAGAAGTTTATTCCCTTTGAATTTATATGTTTTGGCTTAAGTAGAGAAATGGAAGTATTATCCTTCAATATGTAGTGCCATACATAATTTTTGTCGAAATTGGAGGGCTAATACATCAGACATCTATAGTCCTCATTCTCCATCTATTAGACAAAATATTCCTCCTCCTTAACTCCGCCCAAACCCTCTTCCAATTAACAGTTACAACTCTTTCAAGGATATTGAATTAGCTTACATGACATCCTCAACAAAATCAATAGAGATAATTCCATCTAGGTGATTTTGAGTTTGACAAACTGTTTCAATGTAAGCGTACCAACAAATAACACCTTTTTCATAACTATTTCCAGCATTACCAGGATGGTCGGAGGGTTTGTATTTGCCCTTGAAGCCTTGGTTTTTAGAGCTCTCTAACTGCCTATTAGTCTTTATCAACAGTATCATCCCATTTCCTTTTAATTACAGCATAACAACGAACAGACAGAAGAAATTCTCTTAAACACTTGACATTCTCCACTCTACAGTTCACATCAAATAACTAAAAATGTCACATGTCCAAGCAAATAACAAGAGAGGACTTTTTGCAAGAATGAAAATAAGGGCAAACCTAACCCATGTATCCCCATAAAACAGAAGTCAAATGGAGTTGTAACTCGACCATAGTAAGAAGAAATTTACAAAATAAATGCATGTTTACGATTACGATAACAAGAAAAATTCACGATGAGGAAACATACCATATACTTCTCGTAAGCCATTACTACAAGCTTGTCCATGGCATGTTGTTCTAACTCCCTAAGCAAGCAAATAAATAAACCACCTATAAGTCACTGGTGCATCAGAAGATCAAGTAAGAGAAGAAATAATGGAATCTGAATCAGAAAAAAAGGTTACCTTTCTTGAATTTCTTTTGTTTCTGCAGCGACCTTGATCAGTCTTTCCAAAAAACCTTTGTTCTTGGATACCTATAGTAGGAATAAACAAGTGACAGCTCAATTACAGATAAAAATGGACAGATACATCTATGCAAAAGGTAGCAAAAAATAAAGCATACAAGAACTCTGAAAAAGCACCTGCATTTGGTATTTCTCCACTAATTGCATGATCTCATCATTGACTCCTTTGCTCTCCGTTTGATCACCATGAGGCTGGTTTAAAAGGTAATATTCAGATAAAAACCAGTTAGGCATCATTCAAATGACAAAAGTACTCATCCAGGTAATATATTCCCCCAAGCATGCCAGCATTTCACATGGCACAAAACGCCAAAAGACAGAAACATGGGCATAATGACTTCCTCTCACATTAGATACATAGCAATATCCACAAAAGAAGAAACTACCGACATAACTATAGCATGAGATTAATGGAAAAGTTTCCATTGCAAAGAATTTCAGCAAATACATACAGACAAAAGCAATAGGCATTCACTGCACATATGTACCTACCATGGCCTCAGGGAAGATCGCAATACTGTGAACCTCCAGGAGAAGTCTTTCATCTATACTCATGCGATCATATTTAACTTCTGGACACCCTGTGCTCGGCATCATAATTTGGTCTCTGACTAATCCATTTATTGGCTGATCGAAGGCTGAATTCATCCCTGTCCTTATCATGTCGACCATATCATTGTCATGCTGTTCATGTTCAGGAATGCGAGATACCGTGTGACCATTGAGTGCCGGGGCACTAGAGTACCGATGGTTATGAAGTGGTTGGCAACTAAAACTATTTAATTCCGTTTCTCTATCTAGCTTGAGCCTTGATCCATGTGCATCATTTATGAGGTCATCATTTTCAAAGCTGCCACAATCAGCCTCATCCTCTGGAATTAGGGCCGCTATGAGCCTCTGACAAAGAGGGATCATGTTTTGATCCGGCGCTGCACCTTCTGTCTGTCCAGCAAGATCAAGCCCCATGTGTCTTTCTCCTTCAACCAACCCAAACCCATTGGGATAACTACACCAATTATCTGTATCAGTAGCAACAAGATTTGGTGTTTGAGTTGCAGATCCAAAATTTCCCTGTAAATTCATAACAAAAACTTCAATTAACAAAGTTGCAGAGAAACCAGAAACATCTCTCTTCACACAACAGGACTCGCCCATTTGTATTCAAAGTAACTACAAAAGAACCATAGAAGTTCTTGAGAATATATGAAACATGAATTATATATTTAAAGGTACATCAGAAACTTTTTTTTATCCATCTGGTATTGTCAAAAGAACCATAATTTGACATGCGCTTGGTAGAGTTTGTCTCCTATGCAAGGAATCTTAGTTTGAATCCCAGTCGTTGAGCTGAATGATTCAATCAAATCCATCCGTAGACCAGTAATTCTTTGATGAATTGAGATTCACAGATACTTCCTCAATTTGCGGGGGTATATTCATGAAGAATTTGGCTCTCGTCATCCAGAATCAGAAGATGAAAATTGGTATCTCTCGGGACTGCTTTCCTACTCCAAATTGAATGAACCACTTAATAAAGTGATCTGTTGAGGATCTCGATATCTAAATGGACTGACGCAGCCCAACGTCTACCTTAAAAAATTCCCTTCTGGTCCTAGCTTAATCCAGATCTACCTAAAGCATACCTAAGTGCTTTAGACAATAGACATCACAGAAAGTCACTTGGATGATGAGTGGTTCAGTCCATTTCTTCCATTCCAAGGAGAAAGTACCTCTACCAAGTTAGTTAATAGTGCTTGAAGCTGTACCAATGAAAGAGAGTACAAGATAATCCTTGAAAATGTACCATAATCTGAGATGGTGAACTATCTAAACGTATGATAGAAACACACTCTTTCAAACCTACTCTTCCTACTATGCAAACACAACCCATATCTAGTCCTTACATGTACTGCATTCCACACAATTATGGGTCCTCAGCAGCCAACTTAATTTTCCCCGTTGTCATGGACAATTTCACTCTACCAATCCTTTTTAGTATCAAAGTCTATGGGACGATCATATAATTGAGGAATCCCAAAACCTATACCTGACAAGTGCTAATTTGCATTTCCCGTAGAAAAGAAACAAAAAAAAAAAAAACAAGGATAATGAATTATATGGGGAGAAATTGGATATTGAATAGTGTTGAGAGTCTTTGGCTAATGGGGGCATATTTGTCTATTTTCTTTATTATTTTACGAATAGCAGCAATAAGGGCAATATTGTAATTCTTGGCCTTTTGGCTTTATTATAAATAGATAGCTTGGGGTCACATTGACCTAACTAAGCATTCATTTCAGTTTTTTTCTATCAACATGGTATCAGAGCAAGGGCTGAACTGAAACCCTAACCCTAATCTCTTCTACGCGCAATCGTTCTTTTCTCTCTCTCTTCTCGCCCCACCGCAGTTCCTTCTCACCTTCTTCTTTGCTCTCTTTCACAGCGTAGGGCAGCACTAATGAGGTGATTCTTTGAATCTAGTGTCTGCCCTAAACCTCACCTCTATGAGATAAATTAAAGCTTCTTTGCAATTTGTGATAGGTGGTTCAACCCCTTCTGCGATTTTTTGGATCTTCTAGTTTCAAATTGTTTTTGCCTTGCCACTGGCCTACAATCCTCGTGTGTGAAGACCAAAGTACTGCAGTTCATGGACCACCATATTTATTTTTTCAGATTCTTTGGGAAAAATCAGAATCATCGAATTTTTTTTCAGGTTTTCAAAACCCTGGAAAAAATCGATTTTTGCCTTCCCTTGATCTGATTTGGCTGTTTTTTGGAGGACAACTTCAGCCTACTACCATAGGACTTCTATCCAATTTTTGGCAACTTTTGGTGGTTCGATTGCTTTGTTTACACTTTTCGAGTCGATTTCTGAGACACAATGTCTGAGGATTCAACTGTGAGCTCTGGACCTACAGGAGATGGCCGTATAGATTATATTAATTTTGCCGCGATCCCTGTGAAGACGGCACAAATTATTTGATATGGTCTCAATCGGCATTCTTGACCATCGCAGTCCGGGGGCTTACAAGACATATCAACGGCACTTCTGCGAGGCCGGCTACATCAGGTACTACTCAAGAAAAGTGGATCTCGAATGACTCTTTGATAATGTCCTTTTTGCTTAACTCGATGCAGTCACATATTGCAAAAGGATATTTGCTTCTTGATACTGCGGCACAGATTTGATCGGCTGCAAGGGATACTTATGGTCAACTAGGGAATGATGCACATGTGTATGAACTTCGGAAAAGGGTTCATGACACCACTCAGAAGGAGATGACTATATCTCAATATTATGGTGAGCTTCGGAATTCGTGGCAAGAGCTAGATCATTATGCCGATTATCACCCAACCAATGATGCGGACGTTGCTGCTTACAAGAGGCATGTGGACAAGATCAGAGTTTATGATTTCTTGGCAGGATTAAACGTTGAATATGATCAGATACGTGTTTGTTAGAATATATAAATATTAAACCACGCTTTCATCTATAAGCTTAAGCTTTTAGAACAGTTGGTAGTGGTCCCACAAAATCTCACATGGTATCAGAGCAGGAGGTCCTGAGTTCGAATCTTCCAGGCCCCATTTGCCTCCCCAATTAAATATGTCCACACTTAGTACTAGGCAAAAAGACCAGACTAAGTGTGAGGGGGAGTGTTAGAATATATAAATATTAAACCACGCTTTCATCTATAAGCTTAAGCTTTTAGAACAGTTGGTAGTGGTCCCACAAAATCTCACAGTGTTCAAGTCCTTAGCCAGTTTCCATTCCCTACTCTGGAACAGTCCTATGCCCTAGTTCACTCTGAAGAAAGCCGTCGGACAGCAATGCTTCATCCCTCTACTGTTGATCGATCTGCTCTACAAACCAGTGGTGGCACTATTGCCAAATCTGGTTCATCCTTTCGGTCTGATAACTGTAAGGAGGTTGTGAAGTGTGAACATTGTCATAGGCCGTATCACACTAAGGCTACATGCTGGAAGTTACATGGAAAACCTGCAGATTTTGAGGCAAAAAGGGCACAAAGAAAGGAAAACCATACTAAAACTGTTCCTACTGCACCTACTACTGATATCGGTTTATCCCAGGAAGAACTTCAGGCAGTTCGACGTCTACTGAAAGCTTCTGCTGTTGCTGCCTCCTCCACGGTGGCTGATTCGTCTTCTCCTTTTGCTTCAAACCTAGCCACTTCAGGTATCTTCTTTGGGGGGTTTAATACATCTGTTGTTTCCAGCCCATGGATCATTGTTACAGGGGCTACAGATCACATGACGGGTTCTTCTAGTCTCTTCCAGCAATATACCCCTACTTCCGGCAGAGACAAAGTTGGCGTAGCTAATGGAACCCACTCTTCCATTGCTGGAAAAAGGGTCTATCAATTGTTCCTCCACTCTTCCATTATCTTCTGTTTTACATATCCCATCATTCTCTACTAATCTCCTTTCTATTAGTAGTCCGACTCGAGATTTAAAATGTAAAGTAACATTTTTTCCTACTTATTGTGTTTTCCAGGATTTGGTAACGGAGAAGGAGATTGGATATGGTAGATTGGATGGTGGTCTTTATCTGCTCGAGAATAGTGGGGTTTCTACTTCTACTTTGTCTTCTACGCCTTATCAAGTTAATTCAGCATTGAGGGATCTCCATCAATGGCACTACAGATTAGGTCATCCCCCTTTAGGAACTTTAGAAAAAAAATTTCCTAGTCTCGTTTCGAGTTGTAATAAAGATGAGTTTTTTGTGAAGCTTGTGTTTTGGCTAAACAAACTCGTTCAACATATCCATCTTCAAATAATAAAAGCCGTTTCCCTTTTCATGCGATTCATACTGATGTGTGGGGTCCTTCCCGACATACTTCTACTTTCGGTCATTGGTGGTTTGCCACTTTTATCGATTGTCATTCTCGTGCAACTTGGGTTTATTTTTTGAAACATAAGAGTGACGTTTTTCTCTGTTTTCAAAATTTTCACAAAATGGTCCAGACTCAGTTCAATGCCACTTTGAAAATTCTTCGCAGTGACAATGGCACTGAATACACTGAGGGTCGGTTTCAACGGTATCTCTCTGATCATGGCATTATTCATCAGACCAGTTGTGTTGATACCCCAGCACAAAATGGTGTTGCCGAAAGAAAGAACCAACATTTGTTAGAGGTCGTTAGGTCTCTAATGCTTGCCCGTCATGTCCCAGCTCAATATTGGAGTGATGCTATCTTAACCGCTGCCTATTTAATAAATCGGATACCTACTAGAATTCTTGATTTTCGCACACCTATTGATGTTTTACAGGGATCATCGACTTTTATTTTTACCCCAAAAATTTTTGGTTGAGTTTGTTATGTACGTAACACCACCTCTAAGAGTAAGTTGGAACTCCGTGGTCTTTGCTGCATTTTTCTTGGGTATTCAGCTACTCAAAAGGGTTATAAGTGTTATCATCCTCCTTCTAGGCACACCATTGTATCTATGGATGTAGTTTTTCACGAGTCTAATTCCTATTATTCAGCTCCACCTCTTCAGGGGGAGTGTCCTAGTGTAGAGGTGTTCCCCACTCTGGATGTTCCTGTGGATATTACTTACCATTCTTCTCCGATAGTCTCTGATGGTTCTCCTCCTTCCCAAGAGTGTTCTCCTTCTTGCCCAAGAAGAGAACAATGCAACACAAGAAGAGGATAGTACGGTACCACAGTGGGAGATAACAAAGCAACCACTTTAGGGGGAGTTTACTCCCACACCTGTTAGGCAAACTATTGATAATAGTAAGACATTGAAGACATATCGTCGTAGGGAGCCCACTACCAACAAGCAGGTTAAGACCACTGGTACATTGCCTGTTCAATCATCATCTCCGAATCCGGATTCTACTACTCTTTCTGGTAAGGTATCTTCTTTTGATCTTCCTATTGCACTTCGAAAGGGTACTAGAACTTGTACTCAACACCCTATATCCCAGTTTGTCTCATATGACTCTTTGTCTAGCTCTTATCGTACTTTTGTGTCTTCTCTATCTTCTGTTTCTATTCCACAAAATTGGTAGGAAGTTTTTGCAAATGAGAAGTGGAAGGCAGCAATGGTAGAGGAGATGTATGCTTTGAAGAAAAATGACACGTGGGATCTTGTTGTTCTTCCTCCTGGGAAACAACCGGTAGGATGTAAGTGGGTGTTTGTAGTCAAACAAAAGATTGATGGTACTGTGGACAGATATAAAGTACGGTTAGTGGCAAAGGGATTTACTCAGATTTTTGGGATTGACTATCAAGAAACCTTTGCTCCTGTTGCCAAGTTGAATACTGTTCGAGTGCTACTTTCGTGTGCTGTTTAACCAGAGATGGGATCTTCAGCAGTTAGATGTGAAAAATGCCTTTCTTCATGGAGAGTTAGAAAAAGAGGTGTATATGGAGATTCCTCCAGGTTTTTCTTGTGACAAAACTCAAGGTAAAGTGTGCAAGCTGAAACGTGCAGTTTATGGTTTAAAGCAGTCACCTAGAGCCTGATTTGGTAGGTTTCGGAGAGCTATGGTCTCTGTTAGGTATAAACAGAGCAATGCTGATCACACTTTGTTTGTGAAGAAATCAGGTGCTAAAATCACTATTCTCATTGTCTATGTAGATGACATTGTTGTCACAAGGAATGATAGTGATGAGATCAGCCGGTTGAAGAAGTTTCTCGGACAAGAGGTCAAGATAAAAGATCTTGGAAAGCTTCGGTACTTTCTTGGGATTGAGGTTGCCCGATCTTCAAAGGGTATCTTTCTATCCCAAAGGAAGTATGTCCTTGATCTTTTGACAGAAGTTGGCTTATTGGGATGTCATCCCTCTGATACACCTATTGAGGCCAATACTCGTCTTCGAGAAAAAGATGGGTTGTTATCAACGGTTAGTGGGCAAGTTGATTTATTTGTCCCACACCCGACCTGATATTGCTTTTGTTGTGAGCCTGGTGAGTCAGTTTATGCATGATCCATACTCTACTCATATGAATGCTGTTCTTCGGATCCTTCGGTATTTGAAATCTGCTCGTGGGAAAGGGATTCTTTTATCTCCTCATGATGGCTTGAGGTTGAAGCTTATACAGATGCTGATTGGGCTAGATCTCCAGACCGGAAGTCTATTTCAGGGTATTGTACTTTCTTAGGAGGGAATCTTGTGACTTGGGGCAGCAAAAAGCAGAATGTGGTTGCTCGGTCTAGTGCTCAAGCAGAGTTTTGTGCGATGGCATAGGGAGTTTGTGAGCTGTTATGGCTTAAAGGATTACTTGAACATCTTGGTGTATCCGTTCATCTTCCTATGATGCTATATTGTGATAATAAGGCTGCCATTAGTATTACTCACAATCCCGTACAGCATGACCGTACAAAACATGTGGAGATTGACAAACACTTTATCAAGGAGAAGTTGGAAAGTGGATTAATTTGTATGCCCTTTGTTCAGTCTGGTGATCAACTTGCTGATGTGTTCCCTAAAGGACTAGGGAGTAAATTGTTTCATCCTGTTTTAGTCAAATTGGGTATGTGTGATATTTATGCTACAACTTGAAGGGGAGTGTTGAGAGTATTTAGCCGATGGGGGCATATGTGTCTATTTTCTTTATTATTTTATGAATAGCAGTAATAAGGGCAATATTGTAATTATTGGCTTTTGGCTTTATTATAAATATATAGCTTGGGGTCACATTGACCTAACCAAGCATTCAGTTCAGTTTTTTTCTATCAACAAATAGTACATGCATGAATCTACATCGACAAGCAACAAGAAAATAATAAAAAGTTATCTAGTACTTCATTACCATATTGATTAAAATTGCATTGCTGTGTCAGAATAAGGATAGCTATACTGATTGGATATACTCGAAAAACACCCTAGGTACAATATTGACGATCTAACAAGGATGGAATTTCAGTGATGTCAAACACGTTACAGGGTGATCAATGGGCCTAAGATCTGCCCAAGCCCTCTAAGTTGGCAAGTACACATGTTTGAGAATTCCACCCACACTAGAGAATTATCAATTTACATAAATGGAAAAGTCCAATACTAATAGATGAGCTTTGTCATTGAATTTCCCACCAGATAAATTTCACACTTCCAATACTGAGTAGACAAGAGCAGGCAGGAGCTGAAGAGATTTTTCCAGAACAATGTCCTCATTCGATTGCAATAAAACATCTTACTCAAAACAAATTCATAGAAGTGAATATATAGAATGACTAAGGACATCATCTAAATTAACGACAAATCAGTCAAATGGTAGCAACTTAATAAGTTTTCCAGAAGAGGCAAGAAAGAGAAATGCCTGTTGCTTCAAATAAGCAATGTCTTCATCAAATATAAAACCAAAGACCGCTTCCATTTGCATCAAAAATTCGTTCGGGAACACATGAGCTGCAACAGAAAACCAATTAATTAAGTGAAAACAAAAGGCTAATGCAAAAATCGAAGGTTATGCAGAATTCTTTTGAACACATACAGGGATTAACGACAGCATTGGCAGCAGCCAATAGCTCTTCATGCCCATCATCGGAGCCAACTAATATAATCAACAAAGAAAAAATGTGAGGATATCAGAAAATCTGGGTAATATGAGGCTAGCTCAAAATGTATGAGACCGAACACAATACCCAGAAAATCTGCAGCCACATTGACTGATGTATGCCGTTGACGAGTATAGGCCTTTCTGTCAGAAAGTTTCCTAGACGTTGGACGGCCAGCTTTGCTGTGAGTATGATACAAAGAGATCATAATCAATAGATGAAACCTAACAGTCTCCTTGCATTAGTTAGATTTCCTAAGAAGAAATGACTGGAAAGTATGTTGTACCTTTCAGTTCTGTCAAAACCAAGTTTGGTACTTTTAAGCTGTTGTGCAGTATCCTCATTGGCAAGCTTCTCACTAGATACTGGCAAGAGGGATCTGGAGGAAGTAAAACCGCGCCCACTCCTCCCTTGCCTTCGGATACCATCTCCTAGGTCCTCCCTTGGAATTAACTTATTCTTCCTTGATGATGATACCATAGTTGAAATCTTCTGTACAGAATGGCCAGATTTCTCATGCACCTCATCAGACTTCTTGGTCTTATCTTTGAATTCAGCAGCTCCCACGTCCTCACCTTCTGATAACAGGGTGGAAGATAATGGGTCAGCTTTCAGTCTAACAGGCTGAGGAGAACTACTAGCCGTACGTCTGGGAAACCCCAATCCAACTTCATTTCCCACAACATCGCAACCGGTATCCATAGGAGAGGTTTCGTCATTACTCGGAACAGATGGAACAAAATTTCTTCTCCTAGCGGTTCTGGATATCTTCTGAGGCCTTGGCCAGCAAGCAACAGGTGGAGAAGAAGATCGCCCCGATGTTGTGCGTTTGCGACTTTGAGCCCCGACAGCAACAGAAGACTTGGTTGTACAATTGGAGATCTCCCAATCATTAGACACAGTTGGACTGTTGACAACTGGGGACAACTTGGGTGCGACACCAGAACTTGATCTTGGACCTCTAACAGATGCCTTCATTCTTGTGCTAGATGTAGGACTTGCAGAAGTTAAATCATCACGGACTTTTGTCCTGGGTTTCAACAAGATAGAGATATTGTAAATGAATGCAAACAGTACAGAATGTCAAATCGACTAAAAAGTTAAACTAATAAGAAGTTCTTGCAGTGAGAAATAAGAGAGCTCTCATCATGTCAGAAACTCGAAAATCAAGAATTAAGAAGCTATTAACTAAAACAAACCAAGATAATAATTGGCACAGCAGATTAAGCTGATAGGAAGCAAATGAGAACCCGCTTACATACAACAATATTTCAATATTTGCGAATTTATATCTGAAGCTGAGGATATGATTCATACTTATTGACAGCTTTGACATTTATCCGTTCCTTGTCTGAGATAGGATGTTCTTTCTTGTCACGGGAACTGCTGTCCAGGTCAGCCTTAGGTAATGAAGTACGTGCACAGAAGCTACCTTGAGAGATGGCTTCTGCTTTTCCAACTCCGGGGGTTCCATTACCAACTCCTGGCCTACATTAATAGGCATCAGACAGAAAGACTCAGCTACATCTAATTAAAGTTCCATAAGAAGTACATAGTGGAAGAAAAGAGCCGGCTACTTCTTTGACAATATGACAGCTGAGATGGTGATTGCATAATAAATCCTAAAAGAAAATGGGCTTCAACTTTGCCGCTGAATCACTTCAATAAGAGTCTTTTGCCAGATAGAGTGTTTGACGACATGCAAGTATCACGCTCGTGCCCCTGGATTATTATGAAAACCGCCATGCGAATGTAATGTCTTTCAATTACTGGAAATGTAATGTCTTTCAATTAGCGGAAGTTCTCATTAGGATTACAAGTAGATAAACAACCAACTCCAGGTAAAGATAATCATAACTTGGCTTTGCAGTCTAAAATTGTGAATAAATAAATATACCGATCCAGTGCACCTCGAACAGTAGCAAGAGGTGCTAAAATCTCTTGTATGTGCAGAAAATTTTAAACAAACAAAAGAGGATTTCAACCCTTTTCATACAGAATAATACTTGCAAAACACATCAAACATCTCACACTAAACTTATTTAAGTATCCTATGGACAATGAGGATGCCAGTGCCCATTTAATGCTGTTATCGAAGCTGGCCAGGTACGTCGCTTCTAGTCAAGTGAATTAATTATGTCAATTTAAATTTTGTTAGGTGTATGAACTTTCTGAGTTTATGCAGTTTATAATATCTGCAGTTAGGATAGCTTTTCCACTTCTCCTTCAGATTATCCAATCCCGACGTTGAATCTGAATCGAGACTCATTGCCATGGTCTCTTCCTCAGGCACACTTCCTCTGAAACGAATGCCTAGCAAGCATAGACATAATATATAGATACAATTTGAGAGTTACTTACAGAATAGCACAGACGCGCATACCCCAACTCAGTAAACTTCAAGATTTCAATCTTTCATATATCAACAATAAAACACGATACTGTCCAACTTTTCTTTAGAAGGTTAAAAACAACTTTCACTCTCAGCAGGATATGACATAAACACAAGGAAGATGCATTCAGTGATCAATCCACCGTTTTCTTTTCATGCAAACTACAGAAGAATCAGTAACATGCCATTGCTTTGTCAAAAACCAGAGATGAAAAGGAGATAAATTAAAAAATTTACTTATGCGAAATATCACAAATTCCTATATGGGTGGAGATCGATTGCTTTGTTGACCACTTATCAAGTGACCACAGTGATTTCCATCCTTTGTAGCCAAAGAATAGTCAAATAAACTTTTAGCATTAGCCTGCTGAAAAAAAGAAGGTGAAAGAGGATAATCCATACTAGTGAAAGCCAAAATTATTCACCTCGGCCATTAGTGAGTTTACTGACTGAAACAGCAGTCTTTCTACACCAAATTTTTTATGTATCCGTTCCGATTAACTTTGCTCACTCCTGCTTGTGACTTGGGGCTTGCCCCAATTGTGGTATTCAGAAATTATTCAGAAATTGTGCATATAACAAGTAAATCAAGAGTACATGTCTGGTGAAACCTGACATGCACAATCGTTTGGCAATGTTAGGAAATATCACGCACCAAAAATGTTGATCTGCAATGATTATTCTTTTCCCTGGTACTTGATATATCATTGATTTTGTTAACACCAAGTCTATATCTATTGCTGGAACTTATAAGGATGATGCACTTTTTGTCATTATTATTTTAAGAAAATATGAAGAAGAAGAGTAGAAGCACTAGGAGGCAATCTTCACCGAGAGATGTACAGGTTGTCTTAATTCCTGAACTTCTTCCACCAACCACATTATAGAGTAATGGAAAAACACTAGGCAGTCGTACAGACATCATTTCTGTGATACTCATAACCAAAATTGAAAGGTTGACTATGTAGAAAATTATAAGATGATGTACCTGAACTCATTCGACTCATTATTCAACCTTGGTCGGGCATCATTAACAGATCTTTGCTGCATTCCTTGCTTGGAATCCCGGTAACCATCGGCAGGTTTAGCAGAGAGTACGCCTGGTGGAAAATCTGACTTTATTCCAGACCGCTTCTTCTTCATTTTAGACTTTTCCCAACCATCAACGCTGATTGACAGTGTCCTTTCCTCACACTGAGGGGCACCACTATTTGCTAGCTTAGGCAGTTCCCTTTCCCTATCAGCAGGCCCAGATGTCCTTACTGATGTATTAGCCCGTGCATCCGTCTATATCAATCGGAAAGAAAATGTCAACCCACCCAATGAAACAAATAGAGCAGAAAACTTTTGCAGATCAAAAAGAAGATCAGTAAGCTAATGACACCACACACACACAAAAGTAGAATCCACAGTTACTATTTACCCAATATGATGAGCAACATCATGAACCAAGAACACACATAATAAGGCCTCACTGATATTCCTAGATAGCAAGATACTAACTGATATGCCAGTAAACGCACTTCTACCAAATCAACTCAAAATAAAGAATTGGGCAGCAATTTTTAACACAAACTAGAGCATAATTCTCATATGACACTATACTAGCGGGGTATGGTCTAATACTAGCCTTGTTCATGTCCTAAAAATGTTAAATAAAGAGGCACAACTACTAATTAATCGGTGTATCCATTTATCTATCAAATAAATAGAATTAGCTTGTTTATCATAACAGTGTCGAGAAAAATTCTTTATCTGCATTCGTTTAGCAACAAAGTTAACCATCTTAGCTGCCAAGGCTTCAGCTTGTAGAGGGTCATCAGTTTGCAAAGGTTCCGCAGCTGTGATATCTTCGTCGACTGCTGCTATTAAGCCATAGGGCCACATTGCTATACATTTGGTTTTACAAAACCAATGAGGAGGAAGAGACAACTGTAATCGAACTCAGCTTATTTGGTTTTGGATTTTATCATTCACAAATAATCGGGTGATTACGTTCTGCATCAATACTAACTATATTCACATTAGGTAGACGTATCTGGGGAAAAAAATTCATTTGCTTGACAAAAAGAATTAAATATAAAATAAGAGAAATTTGGAACTGGAACGACCCTAGAACTAGTGGATTCCACCTGTTCCAGTTTCAGGGTGGTATTAGGCAAAAGATGGGTTTCAGGTCCAAAAATAGGAAAACGGTTAGGGTAGGTTCAGGATAAGGCAGACACCCTAGCCATAGCCACTTTGGAACCTTGACAACCACGGAATTTAATATAATGAGTCGTGTTCCAAGTGGGATCTGGACAAGATAAATTAAACATGTCAAGCTGGAATGAGTTATTTAAGTGTACATTTATTACTTAACACCACTCAAACACAGTCCGAGCACACAAATTGCCATGGCACCCCCAAATACAATGGATAATGGATGCAGAGTTTTAAACAACCGGCAATATTAGCACGAAATTGTTCCATCACGACTAAATAAGTGAAAAATTAATAAGATACGACACAATAACCAGGGCAGGAGAATTGTCATCGTTGAATATATTAGCTTCATTCAAAGCAGAATTAGAAGATCATCAGCCAGCACAAAGAGGCTATATGCAAATTATAGCAAAGGCACAATCAATTCTCTAAAATTTTAAAGGAGCTAATCGGAAAGTAAACCTTTGCATCCACTAATGAGGTCCGAGTGCGTTTATTTGGAACCAAGCCTTTAGTCCGTTCCTCTGACTTTTGCAGGCCAAGCTCAAAACCACCAGTGGTGGTGTTATTTTGGGTTCCTATCTTAGCAAGGCCAGATCCAGCCATAGATCGGTCATTTGATATCGTGGCACCGGAGCGATCATTGAAAAAAACATCAAAACGAGATCTCTTCTTTGTAGATACACTTGGGAGAAACTTGTTTAGTATCGATAATGCTTCGCCAAATATTCTCACTCGTTCCCTGCCAAATAAAGCACTTTCACAAACTGATCCGATTTCCAATATTTAAAGTGAGATACACAACGAACTACCTGGCCTTATTAGAAGTCTCACGCAAACCAAATCTGATCCGTCTAAGCTCCTCCAGAGATGGCGAACCTAATAGCTTGCCTTTTGAAATGCTTGAAGGAGCATCATCAGCTGAAAAGCCCAGAGCAACACTTATACCTCGTTTTAAGTCACCCTGTTTAGTAGACCTATGATCCGCAGCCATCATTTTCAAATCAAATGGTAAGTTTTGGAAGAAACTCATAACATCCGCCTGTGTTATTGAAGAACTATTCCTTGACATTAAATTCTCCATGCTCTCACGAAAGCTGCCTGACCTCTCCATTGGAGTTGCTATGTGGGATCCACGCGACCCACTGCCATATAGTGACCTATCGGGGCTGCTAGAAGACAGATCAAATTTACTGGTTGATGCCATTGCATCAGCTTCTCTAATTCATCAATGTCACATATCTGATAAGCAGACTGAAACATGACAAAACTGCAGTACTGCTGGACATAAGGATCAGTTATATGCCCTCAAGAAGGTAAACTGAGTCACCTGAAAAAAAATAGTAGGAAAGAAAAGCGTGAATAACTTTGAAAGAGTTCTAAGACTGCTTCTATCGCAAAGGTTTAGACTAATACCAAAGACTAATTTATGATCAGCATTATGAGCAGCATGAGTTAAGTCCAGAAACTGCCAATGCAGGTTCAACTGACAAGAAGTTTGAAAAGATATCCTATTTTGAAGAAAAGGTCAGATTAGCAGATAAGTACAAAAGATTCTGTCTAAAGCTGTTTTTCCAGTACCAGAAAATCTTCAGCCATCTTTCATTGTTTGGATAATCACTTCACTAAAGCTGACAACAGATTTGAAAGGGTGCATAAAATCCTCCATCTCTTGGCCCCTTAGTAAAGGGGGATTCAATCAATCTCGACTAGTCATGAAAAGATATCTTTAAAACAGTAGCTTCTGAACCATATTGACAGATGAACATTTCTATTGCCCCTTTCTAACAAAAGTGAAAAGGTAAGTCTGCAGAGTACTCTTGCTATGCAAATGATTGTTCGGCTCAATCTAATGCAAGAGATTGGAGATAGCTCTTCAGCAAGAAGTACAACAATAAAACAAGAAACTGCTGATACTAAGAATCAATAGATGCCATACCAT